>CM057457.1:432502500-433752500 GCA_016271365.2 Neoceratodus forsteri | reverse complement strand
ACAGCGCCGTAAGTAACCGGTAGCTGTTTGAACAGCGCGATTGGAACCTGTGTTGGTCTATTCGCAACAACTCCACGTGGGGTTACGGTAGCAGGCGCCATGTTGCCTGCTGTAAGTTGGTGCCATGGCTAGGAGGAGGGATGTGTCCTGAGCCAGCTTGAAGTGGCCAACCTGGTGGCCCTGGTGGAGCCCCACTGTGAGGCACTGTATGGTGAGGCCCCCCTCACCATGCCTAGGACCCACGTGTGGCAGCAAGTGGCCACTGACCTGGTGGAGGTCACTGGCCGTGGCCGGTCTGCTGAGCAGTGCCGGCACCGGTACAGTGACCTCCGCTGAGGAGCCGAACTTGACGCAGCTGCGGTCACGTGCCAGGCGGGCGTAGTCCCTAGGCCAGGTGAGTGTACCATCTATGCACCATATTCTGTAGGGGTGTGTGTGTGCTTGGTGCTGCTGCATAGGTGCCGGCTTGACATGGTTGGCTGTGTCAGTGTGTGCAGCTGTGCATGGATGGTTATGGCTGTGTGGGCAGGCACTCTCACTGGGGCAGGGGGCACTCTGCTTTTGAGTCACACTGATGTTTGTCTCAACATATGTCTCCCACAGGCCAGACTTTGAGGACGCAGGCTGAGGCTGACGTGGGCTGTGCCAGGGCCCAGCTGCCGGGGGGTGTTGTGCCCCAACAACAGCAGCAGCAGCGCCAGACCCAGCTGCTGGAGGAGTGTGAGTATCATTACTTCATGGATGCTTTGCTGCTGGGGGGAGACCACCAGCCGTGCACAACACAACCAAAGGTGAGGTCATAATTCCACTATACAAGACACTAGTGAGGCCCCACACTGGAGTGCAGTGTAGATTCGAGACCATACCTCACGTATGGACATGGACTGGTAGGAGAGGGTTCAGAGGAGGCAACACGGATGGTGTCATGGATTGCACTCACAAGTCCTATGAAGACAGGGTGAAGGAATCTGAACATGTACTCCCTGGAGGAGGGAGGAGAGGGGAGTGATGGGGACATACAAGCATCTTGCGAGGGGGGAACAGAGTGCAGGAAGACCTATTTTAAGCGAGAGATATTCCAGGACTAGAGGCATGCGATGAAGTTGGAGGGGATGATTCAGAGGACACATGAGAAAGAATTTCTTCACAGAATGGGTGGTGGACAAGTGGAACACCCTGCCAGAGGAAATGGTGGGGGCTGACTTGGTCAATGGATTTAAGAATGCATGGGATAGCCATAAAGGAATTCTGGAGGTCAGGGTAAGGTGCAACAGACTTATCGGAAAACAGAGTGAACTTACAAGGTCAAATGGCCAGACTGGGTGGCCATAGACCCCTTATCTGCTGACACTGTCTATGTATCCATGTATGTAGGCACGACACAGGTGACATGCATCACAGTGCAGTATCACAGCACGTCTGTGTGGGTCACTGGTGGTCCAGGCATGCACTGGGCACATAGCTGGTAACTGGCATCAGCACCACATTGCCCACATCACTTGCCAGCCTGAGTTTGTACCTGTGATTGACGTGGGCAGTGTGTTGTGGGTGGTGGTCTGCCCTAGCTGGTGCCGCCTGTTTGTGATGGGCTATGGGCATGTTCACTGTGGTGGGTGTATGCCATCACAGGTGAGGGACATTGGGCTATATGGTTTGCAGGTTGGGTGGTAGTTCAGGGTTGTGGTCAGTTAGCAGCCATTGACTGTGTTCCCATTTTCCTAGGCCTCGAGGTGCTGTGGAGGATGGAGAGGGATGTCAGGCCATCCAACCTTAGGGGCAGAACGCCGATATCCTGCAGTTTATCCACCGTCATGGTGTGCAGAGGAGGCGGCACAGACCTGCAGGACACCAGCAGGAAGACGGGCAACCAGCTGGGCCATGATTTTCCACCTTTTCCACTTCTCCCATCCCTACCACCCTGCCTTCCTCTCCAAGTTTGTAATCCTCACCCTTGACCAACCCAACCTTGTACCCATCCCCTTGTAAATAGTTGGACTTGTTTCTATACTGTTTGTTGTTGTTTAATACATTTTATATGTTTATATGAATAATGTGTTGGTCTGTGATTGCAGCTGTCTATGGGTGCCCAGTTGCAGGGGTGTACATGCCATCTGGGCTGGTATGGTCCTGGGTGTGTGTGTGTGTGTGTGTGTGTGTGCATGGGAGGTATCTCAGCAGCATGGCAGTGACTTTCAGTTGGTCTTGCCATCTGCTGCCCACTGCTGGGTATAGGTGTGTCTGACTGTAGGCTTCTGTGTTGCATGGGCTGATGAGTGCTGGGGGACTGCATGGTTTCCTGCAGTGCCGGTCACTGCACATAGGTGGTGTCTTGGGGTCACAGTGCAGGGTGTGCTGTGCGTACGGGGGGCTGATGTGCACTGTGGTTGTCAACCCCCTGTGTGTGGCACTCTCCGCCTGCCAGTGGTTGTGCTGGGGTGTCATGGCTCTGCTATGCTTTGTTGGCTTGTCCCCATGGGCACATGGATCATCCGTCCCACCCCCAGTGATGCTGTGCTTGGGGTGTACCAGTGTGGTGTGGGTTCTGCAGTGTGTCTCTGTGCCCATGTGTGGCATGGCTGGCGGTGAGCCCCAGCCTGCCTCCCTGGATGTGCAGTTCCATTGCTCTGGGGGTTGTGCTTGGCGCTGGCAGCTCTGGAATGCTCAGCTGAGCTTCCCGGTTGCGCTATAGTGCAAGCTTTTGCCCTCAGCTTCTCCTTCCTGGTTGCACGATGTGCGCAGTATGTGCAACATTCAGACGGCTTGCTAACTGTGTTTCTGCCCATATTTGAATATTGCACCCTGCAAGCATTTGCGCAACTGGTTTGCGCTTGCTCCTGCTGTTGCGCCAGTTTTGAGCACAGTTTGAATATCCAGGCCATAGTGTCCATGTCATTGTGTGTTCTGGGGTAGCATGTGTCAATCAGATTATTCTTCAATATCTGTTTAGTAGAAGGTCTGTTTAGGGCCAGTTCCTCAATCTCGGTATGAGGTATTCATATACGTTTATGCTTCTCTTTGTAGTTAACACTGAGAAAGTGCACAGCATCAGATTTGCCATACAAATGTGCACCCATCAGTCAATCACTGGCCTCATGTGTGCCACATTCTCTTTGTGACAGGGTCTTCAACCCAAGTGATCACAATTGAGATGTCAGTGACTTGCTTGAAATTGGCAATGTATTCCCAAAGATCTTGCTAGCTAGTCTGTTCATGTCTAGTGATGTACAAAGTGATGTACCAAACCAGAGCCAATGAGTTGTCAGCTACAAACTGAACATCTATGTTAGCTTGCCACATCAAAAGAAGTGTGGGGTTGTAATTATCGATGTACACTTCCTTCTCCTGTCTGGGTAACTCATATACCCTCTTGGTTGATTTTGCCTTCAAGTGATGTCGCATTACTGAAAATAGTTCATTTATGCAACCATTCTGACACACACATCTAGGAAATCCAAAGTGACATCTTGTGTACCAATCAGATTTATTTTCCACTGTACAACGGCAGTATTTGGCACAGATATATCATTGGAAGTTTTGCACGAACTTTCACAGTGTAGGACTATCATACTTGTCCAGTATGTGGCAAGTAATGGAATGCTTCATGAAAGTTAGCACATCTGCTGCTTCATGTTCACCTATGCTGGGGCATCCTTAATCCATAGCCGACATAAATATGAGGAGCACTTGTGCTTGATACTCCATTCTCAGAGGCGTAATGTTCAGCAATACCAGGAGGCGGACTGTCCTTAGACAAATGAAAGTCAGAATATTATGGAATCACTCATGAAAATGCCTACTCACAGACACTGGGTCAAGTGAGCACATCCCTCTGAGAGTCATTGATGAAATGCCCTCGACATCAGAAGTTACACACTTCAAGAGTTCAGTCAACTCATCCCAGGTATATTCAGCACAGCTGAGCGTCACAAACCATGTTGCTACACCATACTCACGCAGCATGGTCATCACCTCAGAGTGTCTGTGATACCAGTATTCCTTGGTGCCACATACACCTGACAGTATGGATGACAAATTGACCTGTACAGTTTCATCCTTTTCTTTTACTTTCTGCAAAAACTGTACAGCAGTGATTCCATCAAGTGGAGTCATGAGCTCTGTAGTATGTGCTATTGATGTAGAGACTATGCTAAGTTCGCTTTCTCATAGTAGGTGAAACAAGTACAGTATGTTGCATCTGAATTTGCCATCCTTACTGAGAACCCAACCAGTACAGTATTTTGCACATTGTACACATACTTTTCTATCATCTAAATATCCACCTGACTCTTTTGGAAACAAATCTGGAAAGCAGTGCCATTCCAAAGTTGCTTCCCAAATGTGAACAGGGATGCCTTCCTCCTGTTTCATCTGATACAGACCACTATTGTCCCTGAACTGGATCTCTGCCATGTAACAGATGTCTTGTGTATTGTTCATACACATTGTCAGTAGTTTGTACATTGACCTTCTCAATCATTTGTTTTCTGGTCTCCAACACACCGTACTGAGCAGACACATTACGCATGTGATCAATGTCGAGGTCTGCATAGAAGGGATTGTTGCTCTTCAAGTAAGTGAGAGCCTGCTTTGCCTTCTGTACATTGACAACATCCTGCCAGATGACCTTTGACTTAGTTGGAACACCATTCACAAGAATCACCAAACTGTTCTCCTCTCTGGAGATTACCTCCACATTCTCCTACAAAGGAAGTGGAAGATGCATAACAGGACCCTTTTTGTGGAATGTTCTGTGTTCTAGTATCCAAGAGTATAATAGTTTGAAATGGTTTCATAGTCTGAATAAGAATCTGTTCAAACATATTCCATGTGGCAATCTCAGCAGGTGTAACATCTGCCTCCATATTGTTCAGCATTGACCTTGGTACCAGACTGTTATTTATGACCTTGCAAAACAGTGTTTACACACCACAATGATTGACTGCAACTGAAAGTCACTCTTTAATAGCATATATGCCAAGAGTCTAACCCACACATCATTGTACGATGACTAGGTTTCCAGATTAATTTTGACCTTGCAAAACAGTGTACACACACACTGCCTCAGAGGTTGCTAAGTATGAAGAGCAGTGGACCACAGTGGGTTCTAGGAGGCTGCAGGTGGTGGAACAGAGGCTAAGACCCCTAGTTGTACCTCTACACAAATCATACACCAGTCTGGCAGAGCAAGGTTCCTCTATGATGGCACCCTCAGTGGAGAGCAAGAAGAATGCTGAGGACATCCACAAGGGAGACCCACAAAAGGGTAGCAAGGGACATCACAGGGGAAGGAAACAGCTTCTGATAGGGGACTCAATTGTTAGGGGGTAGAACTGGGGAAGGGAGAGGAGAGGGAAGTAAGATGCCTGCCTGGTGCCATGGCTTGAAGGGACAAGAAGGGAATCCTCATGATTGCAGAAGCAGCATCACAGGAGAGGGAACTAGATATCATTGTCCACCTTGGGACAAATGACCTAGCTAGGCATGGAATCAGTGCAGTGCAGGATGAATTTGTGGAGTTGTGGAGGGCCTCAGACAGGTAGCAAGCATGGTTACTTTCTCAGAGGTGTCTGCCAATCCATGGCAGGGGTGAGGTTTGTACTGCACACCATGCAGTTTAATGAATGGTTGCAAAATTGGTGCAGAGCACAGGGCTTTGGCTTCATTGGGGACTGTGGATACACCTGGAGAGATGAAGGTCTGTAACTGGCACGATGGTCTGCATCTGTCCACGAAGGGAACCAAGCTCCTAAGGACAGGTTTAAATGCTTCCTTGGCAAGCTTTTAAACTAGCCAAGGGGAGGTGCTGATAAGAGGCAGTAATTTCAAGCATCCCCACAAAACATGGCAGGTAGTAAGGTAAACACTGAGGTACAGAGCTCAACAGAGGGCATGACAGGGGTAAATGGAAAATAGATAAGGGCAATAAGAGCAGGGATGGGGAAAAGAATAAAGCCAACATTAAATGGAGGGCAATGAGTACCAATGTCAGAGTCTGGAAACAAGCTTCCTGAGCTAGTATCCTGATGGAAGATGAAAATTGATATCGTGGTCAGTCACTGAAACATGGTAACAGATAACCATGACTGGATGTCACACGGTACACAGTCTACAGAAGGGACAGGGACAATAAAGAGGTGGAGTAGCTCTGTACATAAGGGAAGGGATCAAAGCTAGAGAACTAAAAAGTAAAGGTGGAGGACAAGAGGCACTCTGGGTCACCTTGGAGACAGGGTATGGCATCACAATCTGCACTGGGTTGTTTACAAACCCTCATCTGAAGGGGAGGAAACGGACAAGAAAATGATAGACAACATTCTCAAAATGGTTAAAAAGGGAGATACTGTTGATGGGGACCTGAATATACCAGATGTTAACTGGATGATATGTACTGCAGCCACATCCAAGAACAGAGTCATTCTTGATGACCTGCAGGAGGCAGTCCTAGACAGCTAGTGTTGGAACCCACTCTGAGGGAGCAACTAGACCTGGTACTCTCAAATGGAGAGAGGATCACAAATTTAGAAGTCAGTAGACATCTGGGAACAAGTGACTACTGCACAGTGTGCTTCACAATAAGCACAACCATGGAGACTAGCCATACAAAAACAAGGATACTGGACTTTAGAAGGGCCAACTTTGGCAAAATGGGTGAATACCTGAGGAATGCACTACCAAATGGCCAAAAAGGAGGGGTGGAAGAACAATGGAGAAAAATAAAACTGCTATTATAGAGGCAACAAGCCTTTGTGTGGGACAAATAAAGTAAACAAAGCAGAATAAAAAGCACTATGGATCTCAAAAGAGGTGGCAGGGAAGGTTAAGGAGAAAAAGTCTGCATCTAGAAAAGTATAAGGAATTACAGAAGGAGCGTGACAGGGAACTGTATCAATTAAAGCAGAAAGAATTGAGGAAGGCATTCAGAATAGCAAAGGCCCAAACCGAGGAAAAAATAGCCAACTCAGTTAAGAAGGGGGATAAAACCTTTTATAGGTACATTAGGGAGCATAGAAAGGTTAAAGGAGGAATAGTGAAGATTTATAAAGGAGAGGGGAGGTGGGCAGAGGAAGACAGTGAAAAGGCAGAGATATTGAATGCATACTTTTGCTCAGTATTCACAAAAGAAGATGAGGAGGAGGAGTTACCTAAACCAGACAATAGAAGCACTCTGGGTAGGGGGTTGACTCCAGTCCATTTACAGAAGAAAGAGTCCTAAAAGAACTCCTAAAACTCAAGGTGGACAAAGCAATGGGGCCTGATGGGATTCACCCCAAATCCTAAAAGAACTAAGGGAGGACCTAGTGACACCACTGACCACACTTTTTAACAAATCATGGGAGAACGGTGGTACCTGAGGACTGGAGGAGGGCAGATGTGATTCCCCTTCACAAAAGTGGGAGCAAGGCAGAAGCAGGAAACTACAGACCTGTAAGTTTGACCTCAGTGGTAGGGAAAATGATGGAATCACTTCTGAAAGAAAGAATTGTTGAGTACCTAGAGGTCAGCAGGGCACAGGACCCAAAGCAGCATGGATTTATGGCAGGAAGGTCATGTTAGATGAATCTAATTGATATCTTTGACTGGGTGACCAAAGTAATAGACCAGGGAGGGGCTGTGGATATGGTCTACCTAGACTTTAGCAAGGCATTTGACACAGTCCCACACAAAAGACTAATAATCAGTTAGCCAGCCTGGGAGTGGGTTCCAGGGTGGCATCCTGGTAGCAAACTGGCTGCACAACAGACACAGAAGGTATAGTGAATGGAACACATTCCAAAGAAAGGGGTGGTTACTAGTGGAGTACCTCAGGGCTCAGTACTGGGTCCAGTCCTCTTTAACATCTTTATAGGTGACATTGCAGAGGGTCTGAGGAAGGTATGCCTCTTTGCAGATGACACAAAGATCTATAACAGAGTTGATACACAAGGGGGGTAGAAAGGATGAGAAGGACTTGTCAAGGTTGGAGGAATGGTCAGACATATGGCAACTTAGATTCAATGCAAAGAAGTGCATAGTAATGCACCTGGGAAACAAAAACCCAGGAGAAGAGTACACAATAGCAGGGAGGTACTAACAACAACAAAAATGGAAAGGACTGGGGTAGTCATATCAAATGACTTAAAGGTGGGTAAGCAATGTGAGAAGTCAGTAAGGAGAGCCAGGGGATACTGGGATGCATAGGAAGGGGCATCACAAGTAGAAAAAGGGAAGTAGTTATCCCTCTGTACAGACAGTTGGTGAGACCCCATCTAGAATACTGTGTGCAGTTTTGGAGACCCCATCTACGCAAGGACATAGACAGGATGGAAGCACCCAGAGGAGGGCAACTAAAATGGTGCAGGGTCTACATCAGAAACCATATTAAGAGAGACTGAGAGAGCTTAATATGTATACCCTTGATGAAAGAAGGACGGAAAGGGCATGATAAAACTTCAAGTACCTAAAGGAAGTCAACAAAGTCCAGGAGGGTAGCATCTTTCATAAAAGGAGATGTGTAAGAACAAGGGGGCACAATTTAAAGATGGAGGGGGGACAGCTCAGAGGTAATGTGAGGAATTTTTTTTCACGGAGAGTGGTGGATGCATGGAACCACCTTCCTGGGGAGGTTGTTGGGTCTAAAACAGTGGGGGAATTCAAACATGCATGGGACAGACATAAGGCAATTGTAGTGGGGGGTTGCAGGAAGTAGGCTGTTGGTTAACTAGAATCTTCAGCTTATCCAATAGGAAGGGAAATGGGCAGACTGATGGCAGATAAGGACCATTTGGCCCACCCAAAGTCTATGTTTCTATGTTAATTCTGATTGTTTGTTTCTTGTAACACAACCTATCACATGACACACATACAGAGTAAAATTTCTCTGTCTTTGCCAACTCAAAATTGGCAATGGATTTCCCAAACACTTTCAGAATGTCTGTTTCTAAGACAGAGACTGAATCGCCAGTAACACTTCATACCTGATCAAGAACAGTATCAGTGACCATCCAGTGACATTGATTTTATTAATAATGCAATACAGCACCAGGCAAGGCTGGGTTAGGGAGGGATTTTATATATTAATAATACAGTACTGTACCAGGCAAGGCTGGGTTGGGGGTTGGATCTGTGGCAGAGGTGGAGAGGGAGGGATAGTTATTTTATTAATAATACAGTACAGCACCAGGCAGGGCTGGGTTGGGGGTTGGATCATGGCACAGGGTGAGAGGGAGGGATTTTTATTTTATGATAATGCAGTACAGCACCAGGAAAGGCTGGGTTGGGGTTGGATTGTGGCAGAGGGTGGAGAGGGTGAGATTTTTATTTGATTAATAATACAGTACAGCACCAGGCAAGATTGGGTTGGGGTTGAGGAGGGATTGTTATTTAATTAATAATACAGTACAGCACCAAGCAAGGCTGGGTTGGGGTTGGATCATGGCACAGGGTGGAGAGGAGGATTTTATTTTATGATAATGCAGTACAGCACCAGGCAAGGCTGGGTTGAGTTAGATTGGGCAGAGGGTGAGAGGGTGAGATTTTTATTTCATTAATACAGTACAGCACCAGGCAAGATTGGGTTGGGGTTGAGGAGGATTGTTATTTAATTAACAATACAGAACAGCACCAGGCAAGGCTGGGTCAGGAGGGATTTTATTTTATTAATAATACAGTGCAGTACCAGGCAAGGCTGGGTTGGGGGTTGGATCGTGGCAGATGGTGTAGAGGAGGATTTTTATTCTATTAATAATACAGTACTGCACCAGGGAAGGCTGTGTTGGGGTTGGATCATGGCAGAGGTGGAGAAGGAGTGATTTTATTTTATGTATATTCAATACAACACCAGGTAAGGCTGGGTTGGGGGTTAGATTGTGGCAGATGATGTAGAGGAGGGATTGTTATTTTATTAATAATACGTACAGCACCAGACAAGGCTAAGTTGTGGGTTGGATCATGGCAGAGAGTGGAGAGGGTGGATATTTATTTTATTAATAATACAGTACAGCATCACGCAAGGCTGGGTTCTGGGTTGGATTGTGGCAGAGCGTATAGAGGAGGGATTTTATTTATAATAATACAGTACAACACCAGGGAAGGCTGGGATGAGGTAAGATTGTGGCAGAGGGTGGAGTGGAAGGGATTTTATTTTATTTATAATACAATACAGCACCAGGCAAGGCTGGGTTGGGGGTTGGATTGTGGCAGATGATGTAGAGGGAGGATTGTTATTTTATTAACAATACAGTACAGCACCAGACAAGGCTAGGTTGGGGTTGAATCATGGCAGAGCGTGGAGAGGAGGAGATTTATTTTATTAATAATACATACAGTACAGCACCTTTAAGGCTGGGCTGGGGTTGGATTGTGGCAGAGCGAGGATTTTATTTTATAACAATACAATACAGCACCAGGCAAGGCTGGGATGGGGTTAGATTGTGGCAGAGGGTGGAGTGGAAGGATTTTCATTTTATTAATAATACAATACATCACCAGGCAAGGCTGGTTGGGGGTTGGATTGTGGCATAGAGTGGAGAGGAGGATTTTTATTCTATTAATACACACAGTACAGCACCTGACATGGCTGTTTTAGGGAGGGATTTTATTATATTAATAATACAGTACAGTACCAGGCAAGGCTGGGTTGGGGTGGATTGTGGCAGAGGGTGGAGTGGAAGGGATTTTATTTTATTAAAATGCGGTGGAGCAACAAACAAAGCTGGGTTGAAGTCAGTTGTGGCAGAGGGTGGAAAGGAGGATTTTTATTTTATTAATATACTGTACAGCACCAGGCAAGGCTGGGTTGGGGGTTGGATCGTGCCAGAGGGTGAAGAGGAAAGGATTGTTATTTTATTAATAATACAGTACAGCACCAGGAAGGCTGGGTTGGGGGTTGGATCGTGCCAGAGGGTGAAGAGGGAAGGATTGTTATTTTATTAATAATACAGTACAGCACCAGGCAAGGCTGGGTTGGGGGTTGGATTGTGGCAGAGGGGGTAGTGGGAGGATGTTTATTTTTTAATTATACAGTACAGCACCAGGGAATGCTGGGTTGGGGTTGGACCGTGGCAGAGGGTGCAGAGGAAGGATTGTTATTTTATTAGTACTACAGAACAGCACACCAGGCAAGGATGGGTTGGAGGTTGGATCATGGCAGAGGGTATAGAGGACGGAGGAAGTTTATTTTATTAATAATACAGTATAGCACCAGGCAAGGGTTGGGTTGGGTTTTGGATCGTGGCAGAGGATGTAGGGGGAGGGACTGTTGTTTTATTAATAATACAGTAGAGCACCAGGCAAGGTTGGGTTGGGGGTTGGATTGTGGCAGATGGTGTAGAGGGAGTGATTTTTATTTTATTAATCTTACAGTACAGCACCCGGCATGGCTGGGTTAGGGAAAGATTTTTGTTTTATTAATAATACAGTACAGTAGCAGGCAAAGCTGGGTTGGGGGTTGGATCATGGCAGAGGGTGGAAAGGAAGGGATTTTTATTTCAATAATAATACTGTAGAGCACCAGGCAATGATGGGTTGGGGGTTGGATCGTGCCAGATGGTGAAGAGGGAAGGATTGTTATTTTATTAATAATACAGTACAGCACCAGGCAAGGTTGGGTTGGGGACTGGATCGTGGCAGAGGGTAGAGAGGAGGATGTTTATTTTATTAATAATGCAATACAGTACAGCACCAGGCAAGGCTGGGTTGGGGGTTGGATCGTGGCAGAGGTGGAGAGGGAGGATTGTTATTTTATAATAATACAATACAGCACCAGTCAAGGCTGGGTTCAGGGTTGGATTGTAGCAGAGGGTGGAGAGGGAGGAATTTTTATTTTATTAAAAATATAGTAACAGTACTACACCATTGAAGGCTGGGTTGGGGGTTGCATTGTGGCAGAGGATGGAGATGGAGGGATTTTTATTTTATTAATAATACAGTACAGCATCCAGGAAGGCTGGGTTAGGGAGGGATTTTTATTTTATAATAATAGAGTACAGCACCAGGCAAGGCTGAGTTGGGGGTTGGATTGTAGCAGAGGTTGGAGAGGCATGGATTGTTATTTTATTAATAATACAGTACAGCACCAGGCAAGGCTGAGTTATGGAGGGATTTTATTTTATTAATACAGTACAGCACCAGGCAAGGCTGGGTTGGGGGGAGATGGCAGATGGTGCAGAGGAGGATTTTTATTTTATTAATAATACTGTACAGCACCAGGCAAGGCTGGGTTGGGGGTTGAGGGAGGTATTGTTATTTTATTAATAAAACAGTACAGCACCAGGCAAGGCTGGGTTGTGATTTGGATTGTAGAAGAGGGTGGAGAGGCAGGGATTTTTATTTTATTACTAATACAGTACAGTACAGCACCTTTTGAGGCTGGGTTGGGGGTTGGATTGTGACAGAGGGTGGAGAGGGGGATTTTATTTTATAACAATACATACAGCACCAGACAAGGCTGGGTTGGGGGTGGATTGTGGCAGAGGGTGGAGGAGGATTTTTATTATTAATAATGCAGTGCAGCACCAGGCAAAGCTAGGTTGGGGGGCTGGATTGTGGCAGAGGGTGGAAAGGAAGGGATTTTTATTTTATTAATACTGTACGGCACCAGGCAAGGCCGGGTTGGGGGTTGGATCGTGGCAGAGGGTGTAGAGGGAGGGATGTTTATTTTATTAATAATACAGTACAGCACCAGGCAAGGCGGGGTTGGGGTTGGATCATGGCAGAGGGTGGAGAGGGAGGGATGTTTATTTTATTAATAATACAGTACAGCACCAGGCAAGGCTGGGTTGGGGTTGGATCATGGCAGAGGGTGGAGAGGGAGTGATTTTTATTTTATTAATAATACAATATAGCACCAGGCAAGCCTGGGTTGGAGGATGGATTGTGGCAGAGGGTGGAGAGGGAGGAATTTTTATTTTATTAATAATATAGTACAGTACAGCACCAGGCAAGGCTGGGTTGGGGGTTGAATCATGGCAGAGTGAGAGGGAGGGATATTTATTTTATTAATAATACAGTACAGTGCAGCACCTTTAAGGCTGGGCTGGGGTTGGATTGTGGCAGATGGAGGATTTTATTTTATAACAATACAGTACAGCACCAGGCAAGGCTGGGATGGGGGGCTGGATTGTGGCAGAGGCTGGGTTAGGAGGATTTTTATTATATTAATAATACAGTACAGTACCAGGCAAGGTTGGTTAGTGTTGGATTGTGGCAGAGGGTGGAGTGGAAGGATTTTATTTTATTAAAATGCAGTGGAGCAACAGGCAAAAGCTGGGTTAGGGGTTGAATTGTGGCAGAGGGTGGAAAGGAGGTTTTTATTTTATTAATAATACAGTACAGCACCAGGCAGGCTGGGTTGGGGTTGGATCATGGCAGAGGGTGTAGAGGGAGGGAAGTTTATTTTATTAAAATATAGTACAGCACCAGGCAAGGTTGGGTTGGGTTTGGATCGTGGCAGAGGATGTAGGGGAGGGATTTTATTTTATTAATAATACAGTAGAGCAAGGCAAGGTTGGGTTGGGGTTGGATTGTGGCAGATGGTGTAGAGGAGTGATTTTATATATTATTATTACAGTACAGCACCCGGCATGGCTGGGTTAGGGAAGGATTTTATTTTATTAATAATACAGTAGAGTAGCAGGCAAAGCTGGGTTGGGGGTTGGATTGTAGCAGAGGTGGAGAGGTACGGATTGTTATTTTATTAATAATACAGTACAGCACCAGGCAAGGCTGAGTTATGGAGGGATTTTTTATTTTATTAATAATAGTACAAAACCAGGCAAGGCTGGGTTGGGCAGGGATTGTGGCAGATGGTGGGATGGAGGGATTTTTATTTTATTAATAATACTGTACAGCACCAGGCAAGGCTGGGTTGGGGGTTGAAGGAGGATTGTTATTTTATTAATAATACAGTACAGCACCGCGCAAGGCTGGGTTGGGTTGGCTTGTGGCAGAGGGTGGAGAGGAGGATTTTATTTCATTAATAAAACAGTACAGCACCAGGCAAGGCTGGGTTGTGATTTGGATTGTAACAGAGGATTGAAAGGCAGGGATTTTTATTTGATTAATAATACAGTACAGCACAGCACACGTTTGAGGCTGGGTTGGGGGTTGGATTGTGACCGAGGGTGGAGAGGGAGGGATTTTTATTTTATAACAATACAATACAGCACCAGACAAGGCTGGGTTTGGGGTTAGATTGTGGCAGAGGGTGGAGTGGAAGGGATTTTTATTTTATTAATAATGCAGTGCAGCACCAGGCAGAGCTAGGTTGGGGGCTGGATTGTGGCAGAGGGTGGAAAGGGAGGGATTATTATTTTATTAATACAGTACAGTACCAGGCAAGGCTGGGTTGGGGTTGGATTGTGGCAGAGGGTGGAGTGGAAGGGATTTTTATTTTATTAAAATGCAGTGGAGCAGCAGGCAAAGCTGGGTTGGGGGTTGAATTGTGGCAGAGGGTGGAAAGGAAGGGATTTTTATTTTATTAATAATACAGTACAGCACCAGGCAAGGCTGGGTTGGGGGTTGGATCATGGCAGAGGGTGTAGAGGGAGGGAAGTTTATTTTATTAATAATACAGTACAGCACCAGGCAAGGTTGGGTTGGGTTTTGGATCGTGGCAGAGGATGTAGGGGGAGGGATTGTTATTTTATTAATAATACAGTAGAGCACAAGGCAAGGTTGGGTTGGGGGTTGGATTGTGGCAGATGGTGTAGAGGGATTGATTTTTATTTTATTAATATTACAGTACAGCACCCGGCATGGCTGGGTTAGGGAAGGAATTTTATTTTTATTAATAATAGAGTACAGTAGCAGGCAAAGCTGGGTTGGGGGTTGGATTGTAGCAGAGGGTGGAGAGGCACGGATTGTTATTTTATTAATAATACAGTACAGCACCAGGCAAGGCTGAGTTATGGAGGGATTTTATTTTATTAATAATACAGTACAGCACGGGCAAGGCTGGGTTGGGGGTTGGCTTGTGGCAGAGGTGGAGAGGGAGGGATTTTATTTCATATATAAAACAGTACAGCACCAGGCAAGGCTGGGTTGTGATTTGGATTGTAGCAGAGGTGGAAAGGAAGGATTTTTATTTGACAATACAGTACAGTACAGCACCTTTGAGGCTGGGTTGGGGTTGGATTGTGACAGAGGGTTGGAGGGAGGGATTTTATTTTATAACAATACAGTACAGCACCAGACAAGGCTGGGTTTGGGGTTGGATTGTAGGCAGAGGTGGAGTGGAAGGGATTTTAATTTTATTAATAATGCAGTGCAGCACCAGGCAAAGCTAGGTTGGGGGCTGGATTGTGGCAGAGGGTGGAAAGGAGGGATTATTATTTTATTAATACTGTACAGCACCAGGCAAGGCCGTGTTGGAGTTGGATCATGGCAGAGGGTGTAGAGGGAGGGATGTTTATTTTATTAATAATACAGTACAGCACCAGGCAAGGCTAGGTTGGAGGTTGAATCATGGCAGTGGGGGGAGAGGGAGCGATTTTTATTTTATTAATAATACAATATAGCACCAGGCAAGGCTGGGTTGGGGGTTGGATCGTGGCAGAGGGTGGAGAGGGCGGGATAGTTATTTTATTAATAATACAGTACAGCACCAGGCAAGGCTAGGTTGGGGGTTGGATCATGGCACAGGGTGGAGAGGGAGGGATTTTTATTTTATTAATAATACAGCACAGCACCTTTCAAGGCTGGGTTGGGGGTTGGATTGTGGCAGAGGGTGGAGAGGGAGGGATATTTATTTTATTAATAATGCAATACAGCACCAGGCAAGGCTGGGTTAGGGAGGAATTTTTATTATATTAATAATACAGTACTGTACCAGGCAAGGCTGGGTTGGGGGTTGGATCGTGGCAGAGGGTGGAGAGGAGGGATAGTTATTTTATTAATAATATAGTACAGCACCAGGCAAGGCTGGGTTGGGGTTGGATCATGGCACAGGGTGGAGGAGGGATTTTATTTTATGATAATGCAGTACAGCACCAGGCAAGGCTGGGTTGGGGGCTGGATTGTGGCAGAGGGTGGAGAGGTGAGATTTTATTTGATTAATAATACAGTACAGCACCAGGCAAGATTGGGTTGAGGGTTGAGGAGGATTGTTATTTAATTAATAATACAGTACAGCACCAGGCAAGGCTTGGTTGGGGTTGGATCATGGCACAGGGTGAGAGGGAGGGATTTTTATTTTATGATAATGCAGTACAGCACCAGGCAAGGCGTGGTAGTTAGATTGTGGCAGAGGTGGAGAGGGTGAGATTTTTATTTCATTAATAATACAGTACAGCACCAGGCAAGATTGGGTTGGGGTTGAGGAGGATTGTTATTTAATTAATAATACAGAACAGCACCAAGGCTGGGTCAGGGAGGATTTTATTTTATTAATAATACAGTGCAGTACCAGGCAAGGCTGGGTTGGGGGTTGGATCGTGGCAGATGGTGTAGAGGAGGATTTTTATTCTATTAATAATACAGTACTGCACCAGGGAAGGCTCTAGGGGTTGGATCATGGCAGAGGTGGAGAAGGAGTGATTTTTATTTTATGTATAATTCAATACAACACCAGGTAAGGCTGGGTTGGGGGTTAGATTGTGGCAGATGATGTAGAGGGAGGGATTGTTATTTTATTAATAATACGTACAGCACCAGACAAGGCTAAGTTGTGGGTTGGATCATGGCAGAGAGTGGAGAGGGTGGGATATTTATTTTATTAATAATACAGTACAGCATCACGCAAGGCTGGGTTCGGGGTTGGATTGTGGCAGAGCGTATAGAGGGAGGGATTTTTATTTTATAATAATACAGTACAACACCAGGGAAGGCTGGGATGGGGGTTAGATTGTGGCAGAGGGTGGAGTGGAAGGGATTTTTATTTTATTTATAATACAATACAGCACCAGGCAAGGCTGGGTTGGGGGTTGAATTGTGGCAGATGATGTAGAGGGAGGGATTGTTATTTTATTAACAATACAGTACAGCACCAGACAAGGCTAGGTTGGGGGTTGAATCATGGCAGAGCGTGGAGAGGGAGGGAGATTTATTTTATTAATAATACAGTAAGTACAGCACCTTTAAGGCTGGGCTGGGGTTGGATTGTGCAGAGCGAGGGATTTTATTTTATAACAATACAGTACAGCACCAGGCAAGGCTGGGATGAAGTAGATTGTGGCAGAGGGTGGAGTGGAAGGATTTTCATTTTATTAATAATACAATACAGCACCAGGCAAGGCTGGGTTGGGGGTTGGATTGTGGCATAGAGTGGCGAGGGAGGGATTTTTTTTCTATTAATAATACAGTACAGTACCAGGCAAGGCTGGGTTGGGGGGTGGATTGTGGCAGAGGGTGGAGTGGAAGGGATTTTTATTTTATTAAAAATGCAGTGGAGCAGCAGGCAAAGCTGGGTTGGGGGTCAAATTGTGGCAGAGGGTGGAAAGGAAGGGATTTTTATTTTATTAATAATACTGTACAGCACCAGGCAAGGCTGGGTTGGGGGTTGGATCGTGCCAGAGGGTGAAGAGGGAAGGATTGTTATTTTATTAATAATACAGTACAGCACCAGGGAAGGCTGGGTTGGGGGTTGGATCGTGCAGAGGGTGAAGAGGGAAGGATTGTTATTTAATTAATAATACAGTACAGCACCAGGCAAGGCTGGGTTGGGGGTTGGATTGTGGCAGAGGTGTAGGGAGGGATGTTTATTTTTAATAATACAGTACAGCACCAGGGAATGCTGGGTTGGGGTTGGACCGTGGCAGAGGGTGCAGAGGGAAGGATTGTTATTTTATTAGTAATACAGTACAGTACCAGGGAAGGATGGGATGGAGGTTGGATCATGGCAGAGGGTATAGAGGGAGGAAGGGAAGTTTATTTTATTAATAATACAGTATAGCACCAGGCAAGGTTGGGTTGGGTTTTGGATCGTGGCAGAGGATGTAGGGGGAGGGACTGTTATTTTATTAATAATACAGTAGAGCAGCAGGCAAGGTTGGGTTGGGGGTTGGATTGTGGCAGATGGTGTAGAGGGAGTGATTTTTATTTTATTAATAATACAGCACAGCACCTTTCAAGGCTGGGTTGGGGGTTGGATTGTGGCAGAGGGTGGAGAGGGAGGGATATTTATTTTATTAATAATGCAATACAGCACCAGGCAAGGCTGGGTTAGGGAGGGATTTTTATTATATTAATAATACAGTACTGTACCAGGCAAGGCTGGGTTGGGGGTTGGATCGTGCAGAGGGTGGAGAGGAGGGATAGTTATTTTATTAATAATAAGACAGCACCAGGCAAGGCTGGGTTGGGGTTGGATCATGGCACAGGGTGAGAGGGAGGATTTTTATTTTATGATAATGCAGTACAGCACCAGGAAAGGCTGGGTTGGGGGTTGGATTGTGGCAGAGGGTGGAGAGGGTGAGATTTTATTTGATTAATAATACAGTACAGCACCAGGCAAGATTGGGTTGGGGGTTGAGGAGGGATTGTTATTTAATTAATAATACAGTACAGCACCAAGCAAGGCTGGGTTGGGGTTGGATCATGGCACAGGGTGGAGAGGGAGGATTTTATTTTATGATAATGCAGTACAGCACCAGGGGCTGGGTTGAGTTAGATTGTGGCAGAGGGTGGAGGGTGAGATTTTATTTCATTAATAATACAGTACAGCACCAGGCAAGATTGGGTTGGGGGTTGAGGGAGGATTGTTATTTAATTAATAATACAGAACAGCACCAGGCAAGGCTGGGTCAGGGAGGATTTTTATTTTATTAATAATACAGTGCAGTACCAGGCAAGGCTGGGTTGGGGGTTGGATCGTGGCAGATGGTGTAGAGGAGGATTTTATTCTATTAATAATACAGTACTGCACCAGGGAAGGCTGTGTTGGGGTTGGATCATGGCAGAGGTGGAGAAGGAGTGATTTTATTTTATGTATAATTCAATACAACACCAGGTAAGGCTGGGTTGGGGGTTAGATTGTGGCAGATGATGTAGAGGGGATTGTTATTTTATTAATAATACAGTACAGCACCAGACAAGGCTAAGTTGGGGGTTGGATCATGGCAGAGAGTGGAGAGGGGGGATATTTAGTTTATTAATAATACAGTACAGCATCACGCAAGGCTGGGTTTGGGGTTGGATTGTGGCAGAGCGATAGAGGAGGGATTTTATTTTATAATAATACAGTACAACACCAGGGAAGGCTGGGATGGGGGTTAGATTGTGGCAGAGGGTGGAGTGGAAGGATTTTATTTTATTTATAATACAATACAGCACCAGGCAAGGCTGGGTTGGGGGTTGAATTGTGGCAGATGATGTAGAGGGAGGGATTGTTATTTTATTAACAATACAGTACAGCACCAGACAAGGCTAGGTTGGGGGTTGAATCATGGCAGAGCGTGGAGAGGGAGGGAGATTTATTTTATTAATAATACAGTACAGTACAGCACCTTTTAAGGCTGGGCTGGGGGTTGGATTGTGGCAGAGCGAGGGATTTTTATTTTATAACAATACAGTACAGCACCAGGCAAGGCTGGGATGGGGGTTAGATTGTGGCAGAGGGTGGAGTGGAAGGGTTTTCATTTTATAAATAATACAATACAGCACCAGGCAAGGCTGGGTTGGGGTTGGATTGGGCATAGAGTGGAGAGGAGGGATTTTATTCTATTAATAATACAGTACAGCACCTGACATGGCTGTTTTAGGGAGGGATTTTTATTATATTAATAATACAGTACAGTACCAGGCAAGGCTGGGTTGGGGGGTGGATTGTGGCAGAGGGTGGAGTGGAAGGGATTTTTATTTTATTAAAAATGCAGTGGAGCAGCAGGCAAAGCTGGGTTGGGGGTCGAATTGTGGCAGAGGGTGGAAAGGAAGGGATTTTTATTTTATTAATAATACTGTACAGCACCAGGCAAGGCTGGGTTGGGGGTTGGATCGTGCCAGAGGGTGAAGAGGAAAGGATTGTTATTTTATTAATAATACAGTACAGCACCAGGGAAGGCTGGGTTGGGGGTTGGATCGTGCCAGAGGGTGAAGAGGGAAGGATTGTTATTTTATTAATAATACAGTACAGCACCAGGCAAGGCTGGGTTGGGGGTTGGATTGTGGCAGAGGGGTAGTGGGAGGGATGTTTATTTTTTTAATTATACAGTACAGCACCAGGGAATGCTGGGTTGGGGGTTGGACCGTGGCAGAGGGTGCAGAGGGAAGGATTGTTATTTTATTAGTACTACAGAACAGCACCAGGCAAGGATGGGTTGGAGGTTGGATCATGGCAGAGGGTATAGAGGGACGGAGGGAAGTTTATTTTATTAATAATACAGTATAGCACCAGGCAAGGTTGGGTTGGGTTTTGGATCGTGGCAGAGGATGTAGGGGGAGGGACTGTTGTTTTATTAATAATACAGTAGAGCACCAGGCAAGGTTGGGTTGGGGGTTGGATTGTGGCAGATGGTGTAGAGGGAGTGATTTTTATTTTATTAATCTTACAGTACAGCACCCGGCATGGCTGGGTTAGGGAAGATTTTATTTTATTAATAATACAGTACAGTAGCAGGCAAAGCTGGGTTGGGGGTTGGATCATGGCAGAGGGTGGAAAGGGAGGGATTTTTATTTCAATAATAATACTGTAGAGCACCAGGCAATGATGGGTTGGGGGTTGGATCGTGCCAGATGGTGAAGAGGGAAGGATTGTTATTTTATTAATAATACAGTACAGCACCAGGCAAGGTTGGGTTGGGGACTGGATCGTGGCAGAGGGTAGAGAGGGGAGGGATGTTTATTTTATTAATAATGCAATACAGTACAGCACCAGGCAAGGCTGGGTTGGGGGTTGGATCGTGGCAGAGGGTGGAGAGGGGAGGATTGTTATTTTATAATAATACAATACAGCACCAGTCAAGGCTGGGTTCAGGGTTGGATTGTAGCAGAGGGTGGAGAGGGAGGGATTTTTATTTTATTAAAAATATAGTAACAGTACTACACCATTGAAGGCTGGGTTGGGGGTTGCATTGTGGCAGAGGATGGAGATGGAGGGATTTTTATTTTATTAATAATACAGTACAGCATCCAGGAAGGCTGGGTTAGGGAGGGATTTTTATTTTATAATAATAGAGTACAGCACCAGGCAAGGCTGAGTTGGGGGTTGGATTGTAGCAGAGGGTGGAGAGGCATGGATTGTTATTTTATTAATAATACAGTACAGCACCAGGCAAGGCTGAGTTATGGAGGGATTTTTATTTTATTAATAATACAGTACAGCACCAGGCAAGGCTGGGTTGGGGGTTGAGGGAGGGATTGTTATTTTATTAATAAAACAGTACAGCACCAGGCAAGGCTGGGTTGTGATTTGGATTGTAGCAGAGGGTGGAGAGGCAGGGATTTTTATTTTATTAATAATACAGTACAGTACAGCACCTTTTGAGGCTGGGTTGGGGGTTGGATTGTGACAGAGGGTGGAGAGGGAGGGATTTTTATTTTATAACAATAAATACAGCACCAGAACAAGGCTGGGTTGGGGTTGGATTGTGGCAGAGGGTGGAGTGGAGGATTTTATGTTATAATAATGCAGCAGCACCAGGGAAAGCTAGGTTGGGGGCTGGATTGTGGCAGAGGTGGAAAGGAGGATTTTTATTTTATTAATACATGTACGGCACCAGCAAGGCCTGGGTTGGGGGTTGGATCGTGGGCAGAGGGTGTAGAGGGAGGGATGTTTATTTTATTAATAATACAGTACAGCACCAGGCAAGGCTGGTTGGAGGTTGGATTGTGGCAGAGGGTGGAGAGGGAGGAATTTTATTTTATTAATAATACAGTACAGTACAGCACCAGGCAAGGCTGGGTTGGGGTTGAATCATGGCAGAGCGTGGAGAGGAGGATATTTATTTTATTAATACAAGTACAGTACAGCACCTTTAAGGCTGGGCTTGGGGTTGGATTGTGGCAGATGGAGGGATTTTTATTTTATAACAATACAGTACAGCACCAGGCAAGGCTGGGATGGGGCTAGTTTGGCAGAGGGTGGAGAGGGAGGGATTTATTATTAATAATATAAATATATAGCAGTAGAGGATTTTATATATAATAATAGACAGTACCAGGAAGGCTGTTGAAGTTGTGGCAGAGGGTGGAGTGGAAGGATTTTTATTTTATTAAAATGCAGGGAGCAGCAGGCGTGTTAGTGGGTTGAATTGTGGCAGAGGGTGGAAAGGAAGGGATTTTTATTTTATTAATAATACAGTACAGCACCAGGCAAGGCTGGGTTGGGGGTTGGATCATGGCAGAGGGTGTAGAGGGAGGGAAGTTTATTTTATTAAAAATATAGTACAGCACCAGGCAAGGTTGGGTTGGGTTTTGGATCGTGGCAGAGGATGTAGGGGGAGGGATTGTTATTTTATTAATAATACAGTAGAGCACAAGGCAAGGTTGGGTTGGGGGTTGGATTGTGGCAGATGGTGTAGAGGGAGTGATTTTTATTTTATTAATATTACAGTACAGCACCCGGCATGGCTGGGTTAGGGAAGGATTTTTATTTTATTAATAATACAGTAGAGTAGCAGGCAAAGCTGGGTTGGGGGTTGGATTGTAGCAGAGGGTGGAGAGGCACGGATTGTTATTTTATTAATAATACAGTACAGCACCAGGCAAGGCTGAGATATGGTGGGATTTTTATTTTATTAATAATACAGTACAGCACCAGGCAAGGCTGGGTTGGGGGTAGGATTGTGGCAGATGGTGTAGAGGGAGGGATTTTTATTTTATTAATAATACTGTACAGCACCAGGGAAGGCTGGGTTGGGGGTTGAAGGAGGGATTGTTATTTTATTAATAATACAGTACAGCACCGGGCAAGGCTGGGTTGGGGGTTGGCTTGTGGCAGAGGGTGGAGAGGGAGGATTTTATTTCATTAATAAAACAGTACAGCACCAGGCAAGGCTGGGTTGTGATTTGGATTGTAGCAGAGGATTGAAGGCAGGGATTTTTATTTGATTAATAATACAGTACAGCACAGCACCGTTTGAGGCTGGGTTGGGGGTTGGATTGTGACGAGGGGTGAGAGGAGGATTTTTATTTTATAACAATACATACAGCACCAGACAAGGCTGGGTTTGGGTTGGATTGTGGCAGAGGGTGGAGTGGAAGGGATTTTTATTTTATTAATAATGCAGTGCAGCACCAGGCAAAGCTAGGTTGGGGGCTGGATTGTGGCAGAGGGTGGAAAGGAGGGATTATTATTTTATTAATAATACAGTACAGTACCAGAGCAAGAGCTGGGTTGGGGGTTGGATTGTGGCAGAGGGTGGAGTGGAAGGGATTTTTATTTTATTAAAATGCAGTGGAACAGAGCAAAGCTGGGTTGAGGGTTGAATTGTGGCAGAGGAGTGGAAAGGAGGATTTTATTTTATTAATAATACAGTACAGCACCAGGCAAGGCTGGGTTGGGGGTTGGATCATGGCAGAGGGTGTAGAGGGAGGGAAGTTTATTTTATTAATAATACAGTACAGCACCAGGCAAGGTTGCGTTGGGTTTTGGATCGTGGCAGAGGATGTAGGGGGAGGGATTGTTATTTTATTAATAATACAGTAGAGCACAAGACAAGGTTGGGTTGGGGGTTGGATTGTGGCAGATGGTGTAGAGGGATTGATTTTATTTTATTAATATTACAGTACAGCACCGGCATGGCTGGGTTAGGGAAGGATTTTTATTTATTAATAATACAGTACAGTGTGAGCAAAGCTGGGTTGGGGGTTGGATTGTAGCAGAGGGTGGAGAGGCACGGATTTCTTATTTTATTAATAATACAGTACAGCACCAGGCAAGGCTGAGTTATGGAGGGATTTTATTTTATTAATAATACAGTACAGCACCGGCAAGGCTGGGTTGGGGTTGGCTTGTGGCAGAGGGTGGAGAGGAAGGGATTTTTATTTCATATATAAAACAGTACAGCACCAGGCAAGGCTGGGTTGTGATTTGGATTGTAGCAGAGGGTGGAAAGGAAGGAATTTTTATTTGATTAATAATACAGTACAGTACAGCACCTTTAGAGGCTGGGTTGGGGGTTGGATTGTGACAGAGGGTGGAGTGGAAGGGATTTTTATTTTATTAATAATGCAGTGCAGCACCAGGCAAAGCTAGGTTGGGGGCTGGATTGTGGCAGAGGGTGGAAAGGGAGGGATTATTATTTTATTAATACTGTACAGCACCAGGCAAGGCCGTGTTGGGGGTTGGATCGTGGCAGAGGGTGTAGAGGGAGGGATGTTTATTTTATTAATAATACAGTACAGCACCAGGCAAGGCTAGGTTGGAGGTTGAATCATGGCAGTGGGTGGAGAGGGAGCGATTTTTATTTTATTAATAATACAATATAGCACCAGGCAAGGCTGGGTTGGGGGTTGGATCGTGGCAGAGGGTGGAGAGGGCGGGATAGTTATTTTATTAATAATACAGTACAGCACCAGGCAAGGCTAGGTTGGGGGTTGGATCATGGCACAGGGTGGAGTGGGAGGGATTTTTATTTTATGATAATGCAGTACAGCACCAGGCAAGGCTGGGTTGGGGGTTGGATTGTGGCAGAGGGTGGAGAGGGTGAGATTTTTATTTGATTAATAATACAGTACAGCACCAGGCAAGACTGGGTTGGGGGTTGAGGGAGGGATTGTTATTTTATTAATAATACAGTACAGCACCAGGCAAGGCTGGGTCAGGGAGGAATTTTTATTTTATTAATAATACAGTACAGTACCAGGCAAGGCTGGGTTGGGGGTTGGATCGTGGCAGATGATGTTGAGGGAGGGTTTTTATTTTATTAATACTACAGTACAGTACCAGGCAAGGCTGGGTTAAGGGCTGGATCGTGGCAGATGGTGTAGAGGGAGGAATTTTTATTTTATTAATAATACAGTACAGCACCAGGCACAGCTGGGTTGGGGGTTGGATCGTGGCAGACGATGGAGAGGGTGGGATTGCTATTTTATTAATAATACAGTACAGCACCAGGCAAGGCTGGAATGGGGGTTGGATCATGGCAGAGGGTGGAGAGTGAGGGACTGTTATTTTATTAATAATATTGTACAGTACCAGGCAAGGCTGGGTTGTGGGTTGGATAGTGGCAGAGGGTGGAGAGGGAAGAGTTGTTATTTTATTAATAATACAGTACAGCACCGGGCAAGGCTGGGTTGGGGGTTGGATGCTGGCAGAGGGTGGAGAGGTAGGGATTTTTATTTTATTTAATAATACAGGTCAGCACCAGGCAAGATTGGGTTGGGGGTTGGATTGTGGGAGAGGGTGTAGAGAGGGGATTTCTATTTTATTAATAATACAGTACGGCATCGGGCAAGGCTGGGTTGGGGTTGGATTGTGACAGATAGTGTAGAGGGAGGATTTTTATTTTATTAATAACACAGTACAGCACCAGGCAAGGCTGGGTTGGGGGTTGGCTTGTGGCAGAGGGTGGAGAGGAAGGGATTTTTATTTTATTAATAAAACAGTACAGCACCAGGCAAGACTGGGTTGGGGGTTCGATTGTGGCAGAGGGTGGAAAGGGAGAAATTTTTATTTTATTAATAATACAGTACGGCATCAGGCAAGGCTGGGTTGGGGTTGGATTGTGACAGATAGTGTAGAGGGAGGATTTTTATTTTATTAATAACACAGTACAGCACCAGGCAAGGCTGGGTGGGGGGTTGGATAGTGGCAGAGGGTGGAGAGGGAGGGATTATTTTATTAATAATACTGTACAGCACCAGGCAAGGCTGGGTTAGGGGTTGGATGCTGGCAGAGGGTGGTGAGGGAGGAATGTTTATTTTAATAGTAATACTGTAGGGCACCAGGCAAGGCTGTGTGGGGTGTTGGCAGAGGGTGGCTGTATGTTTTTCTAATAGAATTTCATATAGCTTTTTGAATGACAATATGTGTGCTATAAATCCCAGTGTAGCCAGGTTTGCATCGAGTAATGTTTTGAGACAATGCTGAGTGTTTTTTTTGCTGATCAGGTGAGGTCTGGAAGGCCCCTTTGGCAATCTGTTGTGCTCTTCCCCTTCCCAGATGCCCCATCCAGTACACAGTTAGAGGTGCGATTCATGGAGTGTGATGCACACAGTGGGATTAAATGTAATTCACTTTCTTTTAGTGCGGTGAATGTAACATAGTCAAGGAAGGGGCAACACAAGTAGAAAAAGGGAAGTGGTTATCCCTCTTTACAGACAGTTGGTGAGACCCCATCTGGAGTACTGTGTGCAGTTTTGGAGACCTCATCTACGCAAGGACATAGGCAGGATGGAAGCAGTCCAGAGGTGGGCAACTAAAATGGTGCGGGGTCTGCATCAGAAATCATATGAAGAGAGACTGAGAGAGCTTAATATGTATACCCTTGATGAAAGGAGGGACAGGAGGGACATGATAGAAATGTTCAAGTACCTCAAGGGAATCAACAAAGTCCAGGAGGGTAGCATCTTTTCAGAAAAAGAGATGTGTAAGAACAAGGGGACACAATTTAAAGAAAGAGGGGGATGGCTCAGGGGCTAAAACAGTGGGGGAATTCAAATATGCATGGGACAGACACAAGGCAATTGTATTGGGGGGGTGGCAGGAAGTAGGCTGTTGGTTAACTAGAATCTGCAGCTTATCCAGCAGGTAGGAAAATGGGCAGACTGGGTGGGCCAAGCGGTCCTTATCTGCTGTCAAAGTCTGTGTTTCTATATTTCTATATACTATAATGCTAGCCCACTTCACAAATTCACTGCCCAGTATCCTGTCTGAGGTGAGAGTCAGGGATCTGGAAAATGCATTCCGATTACGTGAAATTAACTGAGTTGATTGAGAATAGCAACATGTTGCAGATTTTGAATTTTGGGGACGCCAATACAGTGGATTCCCTGTAATGCTGTTTATATGATGAGGTGGTCATGGGGAGAAAAAAAGGTTTGCAGCCCATTGTTCATTTTGCTGTGCCATCTCCAAATCAGAGGCTAATCATGTATGTAAACACATACATTGGCTGAGAACTTCATTTGCACAAGCTTTTTTCATTTTGTTTTAGTTATTTTACTTTGCTCTAGCAGTTGTGTACCAAACAGTAAACTGTGTGTGAGTTGTCAAATGTTTCTTTTTGACCTCATTCTGTGTTGTTCACGGCTAACAGCCAATCCTGTACTTTCAGCTGTATCTTTTGTTTTTTGTTTTCCATTTTCAGTGTAATCGTGCAGTTTCTGTATATTTTGTTTTCCTGTAAAAGCCAGGGAGACACTCGCAAGGGGTTTGACAGGTAAAAGGGAGGAGAGACTGCTTAAGTTGGGAACATTGAGGCATAGGGTTGCCACCTTTGGATGAGGCAAAAACTGGCTCCTAAGCTCCGCCCCTAGCCCCACCCCTTTTCATGGCTCATCATGCAGTGTTCCTCCTAGAAGTCCATTTGTTATATCATTAAAAAACAACACTTAATGCAGCAGTTAAATAAAAACTGTACTGTGCCTGTTAAAGTTACTTTCCTAGGTTCCTCCTAATTGTTTATTTATGTATTTATTTATTGACATTGGTTAACCAGATAAACACACAGAGATGAAAGAAATCTCATTTACAGATATGATCTGGAGGAGCAAGGAAATACTGTAAATAGCATACAACAGTATACATACATTATATCGTTTTCTGCCTCCATTTCCTGTTCTTGTCCACAGTACTATTTCAAAGCCAAAGAAGTTACCATATTTTTTTCTTGAGAAAAAAAAAAAGAATTTAAAACATTTAAAAATGCCTAAATTCTGTTCGAGATGAAAATGTTTACCAGCAAATGAAAGTGGAGGACAACTGGCTCTGTTACTGTTACAAAAGATGGGGGCAGCTGTGCTGCACTTTAAGATGCAGTGGAAAGATTAGGTAGGTGCTAATGGTGTTAATGGCCATAACTGTACACCTCCCAGGGTGACTACATTCACAAACAGCAGCCTACATTGACAACAGAACTTGTCTGTAACCTGGACATGTAGCTGAAACAATGAATTATATGGCAACATTTGTTTCAAAAGTATGTGAGCACTCAAAATGGCTCAAAAACCTGACCAGCACAGAGCAAAACCGGATTACCTGATAGGGACCCTGAAAACCTGATTACCAGGTAAAAAACCTGACAGGTGGCAACCCTATTGAGGCAGTGATCAGAGCACATGACTGGTGTTTCTGTGTGCTGAAATAGCATAGTTTTCTATGGATTGAGTAAGTCCATGATTCATTACATAATTAAAAAAAAAAAACTTGTTTGGGTGGGGGACTACAAAGGCGCAGGGAGGAATTTGACAAGGAAGGCCAGCACAGATTGACTGTAAGCATACACTCAGAATATGTGGCATTGACAAAACAAAGAAAAAAAACAAAGAATTAAATGTTATTGGAATGCATGCTTCTAATTCCATGTCTTGAACCACAAACAGGGAATAATGTATTAATAAGCAGAAACTATGTTTTTCAGTCAGAGCTCCATTTGTTCTGTGCACATAAACAGAAATGGTTTTGCATCAGAGCTACACTGAAAAATGTATCTCGTCTGACTGACTGTAATAATCCATAAACCTTCCATTAGATAGAGATATTTTCACCATATGGTGTACACAGCACAACAGAGAAGCCATCACTGGGGGCAGGAGCGTCAGGAACATTTCCTTTGTTCCAATAATGTGATTAGATTTCCTTGGTTCACACCTACTCCACCCCCACCCCCACCTTCACACAAATACTCAGCCCCTCAACAAATGCTGTATTCAGGAGGCAGTACACCAAACTTACTTCCATGGTATTGTCATTGATTTTTTTATGACAAGTATTCTTATTTAAAGATTAAAAGGTTAATTTGCTTTTATTATATAAAATGTAAAGTCTTTACTGGATGGTTAGAGTTGCCATTATCTCTAGCTGTGATGCCAGGCCCACACATGATTTGGGTTGAAAACTGAGTCCACACCTAATAAAGAATTGTGGCTAATCCCACTCTTAAAAATTGTAAATGAAATGCCAGTGAGTGTACAGGAATGACTCTGTTTAGAAATATTTTGCAATGCTGTATAAAAGTAAGAAAGACATGGTTTATAGAGACGATTTGCTTACTACCTGTATAACTAGTAACTGGGTCCCACAGCACATCACCTAATATACTGTATATGAAAAATTGGAAATGTTCAGCTTGATAACTAATATTGTTTTAAGAGAACAGAAAGAAAAGATTACAGTGTTTTCTGATCATTTGGAGAGTAATCTCATTTTGCCTGTCTGTTTATAAATCTAAGTATCCTCAGCTTGTAACTGCTCTATAACACACACACACACACACACACACCATACCTCTCAACTGTCCCTGATTTTCAGGGACGTCCCTGATTTTGCCTCAAAATTTTACTCTGCCCCTCCTAAAAATAGTGTTTCCATGACCAAACAGCAGGGGTTATAAGCACAAAATAATGTCAAACATTGTAGTTACAGACTTGTTCTTCCTTAGAAAATGCATTTTACACTATGCCCTTTATTCTACCAGCTTCCTGAGTGGATATCTCCAATTTTAAAGAAGTGTCCCTGATATTGGTCCTTTGTCCCTGATTTTTTTAAGCCTTGTCCCTGATTTATGAAGCAGGAGGTTGAGAGGTATGACACACACACACACACACACACACACACACACACACACACACACCACACACACACACGTCTCAAGCCACTGCCTGCCCGTTCCCCCCAATGGAATCATGTCACTTTAAATTATGCCACTAGTCAAGTGCTGGTAAAAAAAATATTATATGGCAGAATATGCTCCTAGGCAACCTGATGAGAGAGTCTGGATTAAATAGGTTGGGGGGGGGGGCAGGAATCAAGTGTGCAGGATAATATCCCCCTGCAGTGCTTCTAGCATTAAATAATAATTCAGGTGATTCACAAACACATTCTCTTTTAGTTGCCTTTTTCATTTCAAATAAACCGTATTTTTTTTAACTTAGCTTGTTTATATTTAAGAAATGTACCACTGTCTCAAGGCAGGGACAGGGCTAGACATTCAGACCAGAGCAGTTTGGGTAGCTTAAAACAATTTTTTTTGTGTGCAGAAACATGCCTGTATGGAATTTCAAGGACAACATCATAATTGGTATAACTTTTTAAAAGTGGTTTCATCTGTGTAACATCTTATTGTCAAAAGAGAAATTCAAATAGAACATAGAAACATAGAATTTGACGGCAGATAAGGACCGCTTGGCCCACACAGTTGGCCCATTTCCCTACCTAATGGATAAGCTGCAGATCCTAGTTAACCAGCAGCCTACTTCTTTCTACCCCAACCCCCTAGTATTGCCTTATGACTGTCCCATGCATGCTTGAATTCCACCAGTTTTTGATTCCACGACCTCCTCCAGAAGGCCGTTCCATGCATCCACAACCCTCTCTGTGAAAAAATACTTCTAAATTACCTCTGAGCCGCACTCTATCTTCAAATTGTACTTCTTGTTCTTGCACACCTCTTTTTTGAAAGATGCTACCCTCTTGGACTTTGTTGATTCCCTTGAGGTACTTGAACGTTTCTATCATGTCCCCCCTCTCCCTCCTTTCCTTGAGGCTATGCATATTAAGCTCCTTAAGTCTCTCTTCATATGTCTTCCAGTGCAGACCCTGCACCTTTTTAGTTGCCCTCCTGTGGACAGCTTCCATCCTGTCTATGTCTTTGCGAAGACTGGGTCTCCAGAACTGCACACAGTACTCCAGATGGGGTCTGACCAGCTGTCTGTACAGAGGGATAATAACTTCCTGTTTTCTACTGGTGATGCTTCTCCCTATGCATCCCAGTGTCCCCCAGCCCTCCTTGCTGCTTCTCCACATTGCTTGCCCACCTTTAGGTCATCTGACATGACTACCCCCAGGTCCCTTTCCATTTTTGTTGTTGTTAGTATCTCACCCCCATTGTGTACACTTCCCTGGGTTTTGTTTCCCAGGTGCATTACCTTGCACTTCTTAGCATTGAATCTAAGCTGCCATACATTTGACCATTCCTCTAACCTCGCCAAGTCCCTTTTCATCCTTTCCACCCCACCTTGTGCATCAACTCTGTTGCAGATCTTTGTGTCATCTGCAAAGAGACATACTTTTCCTTCCAGTCCCTCTGCAATGTCGCTTATGAAGACATTGAAGAGGACCGGTCCTAATACTGAACCCTGTGGCACCCCACTAGTAACCCCCCTTTCTTCAGAGTGGACTCCATTTACTATTACCCTCTGTGTCCTATTCTCCAGCCAATTCTTTACCCAGGGTATCATCTTGGGACCCACTCCCAGGCTGGCTAACTTGTATATTAATCTTTTGTGTGGGACTGTGTCAAATGCCTTGCTAAAGTCTAGGTAGGCCATGTCCACAGCCCCTCCCTGATCTACTACTTTGGTCACCTAGTCAAAGAAATCTATCAGATTTGTCTGGCATGACCTTCCGCTGTAGAATCCATGCTGCCTTGGGTACTGTGCCCTCTGGCCTCTAGATATTCGACAATTCTTTCCTTCAGAAGTGATTCCATCATTTTCCTACCACTGAGGTTAAACTGACAGGTCTGTAGTTTCCTGCTTCTGCCTTGCTCCCACTTTTGTGAAGGGGAATCACATCTGCCCTCCTCCAGTCCTCGGGCACCACCCCATCCTCCGCGATTTGTTAAACAGGGTAGTCAGTAGTGTCACTAATTCCACCCTTAGTTCTTTTAGAATTCTGGGATGAATCCCATCAGGCCCCATTGCTTTGTCCACCTTCAGTTTTAGAGTTCTTTCAGAACCCTTTCTTCTGTAAATGGGCTGGTATCAACTTCTGTATCCAGAGTGTTTCTACTGTTTGTTTTAGGTACCTCCCTCTTCCTTTGTAAATACTGAGCAAAAATATTTGTTTAGTATCTCTGCCTTTTCACAGTCACCCTCTGCCCCTTCCCCCCTTTTATTAAGCCTCACTATCCCTCCCTTGGTCTTCCTTCACTCCCTGATGTACCTATAAAAGGTTTTATCCCCCTGCTTAACTGAGTTGGCTATCTTTTCCTCAGTTTGGGCCTTTGCTGTTCTGACTGCCTTCCCAGCATCCTTTTTCTTTAACTGATACAGTTCTCTGTCCTGCTCCTTCTGTGATTCCTTGTACTTCCTGAAAGCTTTCTTTTTCTCTTGAACCTTCACTGCCACTTCCTTTGAGAACCACAGTGGTTTCTTACATCATTTAGTTTTGTTTATTTGCTTCACACAAAGGCTTGTTACCTCTGTGATGGCAGTTTTTATTATTCCCCATTGTTCTTCCACCCCTCCTTCCTGCCCATTTGCAAGTGCATTCCTTAGGCACTCACCCATTTTGGCAAAGTCAGCCCTCCTAAAGTCCAGTACCTTTGCCTTTGTATGGCTTGACTCTATTGCTGTGTTTATTGTGAACCATACTGTTCGATGGTCGCTAGTTCCCAGATGGCTACCCACTTCTACATCTGTGATCCTCTCTTCATCTCCATTTGAGAGAACCAGGTCTAGATTGCTCCCTCGCGAGTGGGCTCCAATACTAGTTGTCTAAGACATGCCTCCTGTAGGGAATCTAGAATAACCCCACTCTTGGAAGTGGCTGCTGCAACTGCACTCCAGTTAACATCTGGCACATTCAGATTGCCCATCAGCAATATCTCCCCTTTTTCTGCCTTACTAAGTATACTTTCTATCATTTCCTTGTCCATTTCCTCCCCCTGAGAAGGGGGTCTGTATACAACCCCTGTGCGGATTGTGGTGCCATTGCCGGTCTCCAAATTTACCCACAGTGCTTCTTCTCCTCCCTGTTTTCCCTTTTGTTCCCAGTCCCAAATGAAGCCAAACCCCTGTCCTCCACACCATGTTTTCAACCATTTATTAAACTGCATGATGAAAAGTACCCTCGCCTCACTCATGCCATTGACAGGCAGCACCTCTGAGAAGGATACTGTGTGTGCTACTTGTCTTAGGCCCCTCCCCAATTCTACAAAGTCCTTCGGCACTGCTCTAATCTCATGTTGAGCCAAGTCATTTGTCCCTAGGTGGACAATGACGTCCAGCTCAGACTCCCATGCAGCTGTTCTTGTAATCCTGAGGATGCGCTTCCTGTCCCTCCAAGCCATGGCACCAGGCAGTCACCTTATTTCAGTTTTCCCTGCTCCCCCCAGTTCTATCCCCCTAATAACTGAGTCCCCCACCAGGAGCTGCTTCCTTTCCTTGTGGTGTCCTCTGCCTCCTTCCTGTGGGCCTCCCTTGTGACAGTTGTCCTCAACCTCTTTAGTCTCCTCTGTGGGTGCATCCGTAGGGGAGCTATGCTCCCCCAGAATGGTGCATGGATTGTGGAGTGGAACAACTGACTGGGTGTGCCTCTGTTCCACCATCCTCACACTCCCTGAGCCCACTGTGGTTCAACTGCTGTGCTTTCTTTGCAACCTCTGAGGTAGTGGTGGTGCCTCTGGTGATCCCTGGATGGGGGAGGTTCCCTTCCTACCATCCAGTGTGGCCTGGGGGAAGGTTCCCTTACTACTGTCCAGTGTGGCCTGAAGACAGGCAACTTCCTCCCTCAGGGCAGAGAGTTGTCTGCAATTAGGGCAGCATCTCAGCCTCCAGAAAGACTCCTGGAAGACTGCTGCCCCACAGCCATTACACTGCACTACTCCCCACATGTTTATCTACTTTTTTTTGTGTGTGTGTGTTTGTGTGTGTGATTGGTTTGTTATATAGAAATATATATATTATACAATGTGTATGCTTATATTGTCAGTGCAGTGTGCTAGAGAGGATATGACAGTGATATGCTCCTTGCACTCTTGAGGAAATGATGTCAGAACCCCAGGTACAAATGAACTATTTCCAGGGTGGGTGGGGGGTGGGAGGGGTTGGGCCTAAACTGTGCCCTCACAAACAATCAGCTAAGAGCTCTGACCCACCGCTGTGATGAGTGCCTTCCTGTCAGCAAGATGCCCTACACAACAATTTGACAGAGAAAATACCCTGCTAATCAAACAGAGAAAATCCAGACATCCAAGTCAGACACAGGTAAACCTCCCCAGCCCCAAAACAGCCTGGTGGTTTGTGCTCTGAAAGCAGTCAGCCCCAAAATAAGTCAGCTGTGCTTTAAACTCTTCCTGCACTGAAAATCTTAAGAATTACAACAAACGTAAAGCTAGATCTGCCTCCCTCTGTTGCTTGAAAGACTGTCTTTTCCTGATAATTCTAAGTTCCTTATTTCACCTTTCAGTTAGAAGTAGCCACCACCTGCAGAATATCTGCTACAAACCAAAGACAATTGTAAGGTTCTCCTCCTTCTGTTGTGAGCACAACTCACTTTCTTGCAAATCCTATGTTCAGTATTGCAGCTTCCAGGCACAGGTAGTTTCAGTTGAAGAATATTAATCAATGAAAGCCAGTTCTCTCTAGCATACCTCAGGGCTCCATCTCGGTACCTCTGCTTTCAGTCTTTTCTTGAACCTTCCTAAAGCCTGCCACCAGAAAATACTGCTCTATGCAGATGACACTGTCATCTACTCTAGTCACCATGACACTAAACTCCTTGAGCATCATGTACAGTTTGACTTTGAGAATATGGAAGAGTGGTTCATCTCCCACAAACTAGTCCTGAACTACAGCAAGACTAAGGTTATGTTATTCAGCAGTGTGTGTAGCAAGTACAAATCCCAGTTCCTCAGCATCAGGAACTGCTCTGGATTCCCACTTGAACAGGTCATGAAGTTTAAATATCTTGGCATCATGATTGGAAGATTCCTCTTCTATGCCCAGCACAATGTTACTGTTGCAAAGGCTGTTAATATTTGGATTGGCTTACCACACAGACATAAGCACAGCATGACTGATGATGCACTTAGACTGGCAATTCATAGCTCTGTCAGCTCCATCCGTGACTACAGTCTAGCCTTATAAAGCTCTACTTCCTCATCTACCCTCTGTAGGAGAACTGTGGCTCTCAACAAAGCCTGTAGACTTCTTATGGGCACTACTCATCTAACACCTGTGACCTATATGCTCTGGCTGGATGGCTTCTGCTCCTTAGCAGGATCCAATATCAGACATGCCTGTTAACCAAAAAGGTGTTCCTTGGTCTCACACCACCAGGTGTCAAAAAGCTCTTAAACACCCACTGTAGCTCCCAGCATACCTGAAGTTGTAGCTATCAAAGGTTCCCAGATGTTGGACCTCCTTGGGACAGAGGTCGTTCATATACAAGGAACCTGATTCATACAATGTGCTCAACAGAGAAATCCTGACAACTCCCAGACTGGGCCCTTCCAAACGGCTGTTCTGGCAGCACCTAACCTCTACCAGTAGCTATGACTGTTTCTCCTAAGGAGACCACCTCACTACGCACTCCAGTTGGTTTGCAATGCTCTTCCACAACTAATTGCTACTGCTGTTTTCATGTTCACCTATTCCCATCCCTTCCTCTTTCACCCCCACTTCTCCCCTCCACCCCTACCACACTTACCCAAACTGGCACTTCTCTGCTCCCTGTCCACTTTTCACTGTCACAAACCCACTCAGCAGGTCAGGCCCTCTGCATCCACAGTGCCAACCTTCTAGCACAGTCTTGTGAACAGGTAATGGAGCAGGGTAACCCTCCTGTCTGCTTGTGGGTCTGAATCACCTTTGGTCTCAAGTTCTGGGGGGATTCAAACTGTGAACCTTATGCTAGCATACCCAAATGTACAGGCTCAGATAATTTGCTCTTCGGGGGATTCCAGATATGCCTTTCACCAAGGACACCTAACCAGGTGTCCAAAATAGAACCCTTAGAACTCTGTGAAAGACTGTAGGTATTTCTTACCTTTCCCCAGTTTGGTATACCATTAAGCTTATGAACAGTTGTCAACTTTAACGATCTATACTTCACAGGCAAAAGAAAGAATTTCGAAGGCACACTAGGCAGTCTCTTTAAATGTAGATATACTAAAAAAATGGATACAGTTATGTAAAATGTAAACACAGTACACAATATCACAAGCATACAATCATTAAAAAGAAAACAAGGAAAAAATGCAGACAAACTCCTACCAATATACAGTTAGACTTTTTCTATCTAATGTAAATCTCTACACAGTGCTTAAAGTTAGAGGTTGTTTCTTCAGAGTCCAACAGGAGTGTGTGTCAGTTGAAAACACAGAATACAATTTAAAATGCTGTGTTTCAACCCCTTCCAGGATGTCATCTAGCTCCTCCTTTCAGAATATAAAAAATATACAAAAACAGGATGTCCTATCAAGAAGTATATTAAATACCGTGATTTCAGCAAAACTCATTTCCCAATATGATTACTTAATTCTTTCCTTTGATCTAGTGTGGTTTCCTGCTTCCCAAATACATTACAGGACTTGTACAACTCTGCAGTTTTCTCACCTAGATGCCATATAATGTTTTAGCACTAGTGGAAATTAACTGTCCTTCCTCTGAAGATGTCATAAAATGGATATTTCAGTTTCCCAGGTTCAAAGCAACACAGATCATAAACACTGCCATAAAATGAAACTTGGAAGTTAATCACATTACAGAGATCTGCTGTTTAACATATATCCTGTCATTTTAACTGAAACCTGGAGGGGGGTTATCCCACAGGCTGTCTCATGAGAGACACTCAATAACACATTCTGTATTACAAATATCATAGAGCAAACAGAACCAGCTGGCCAAGCATCACAATCCTCCCTACCTAGACTGAATTTGGGGGCTCTATCCCCTGCATGGGATGAGCTTCCCAAATCAGTTCACTCCTCATAAACACACGCTAAGATATCGCTGTTCTGATTGGTCACTCCAGCCCAATGTAGGATTGTCATGTCATAACCTTGTAAGGCAAGACTCCATCTTAACAGTCTACCATTAGTTTTTCCCATTTGTGTCAGCCAAACCAGTGGGTTGTGGTCAGTTTGTACCACAAAATACTGCCCATATAAGTATGGCTCAAACTTCTTTATGGCTCACACTATGGCAAGACACTCTTTTCCCACAGTAGAGTATGCCTGCTCCTTGGGAAGTAACTTTTTACTCAGGTGCACTACCGGGTTATCTTTCCCTTGGTTGGATGTCTGACTCAGTACTGCCCCAATACCCATGTCTGAGGCATCAGTCTGAACTATAAAGGGTTTGCTATAGTCAGGACTTGTCAATACTGGAGCACTGCACAGTGTCTCCTCACAGGCTGCTTCCCAGGTAATTTTCTGTGGCATCCTTTTCTTTACCAAATCAGATAGGGGAGCAGCCAGGGCACTGTAACTGGGTACAAATTTCCTATAGTACCCTGCTGTTCCTAGTAAAATCCTGACCTGCTTCTGTATTTCTGGTCTGGGCCATGCCTTGATCACCTCTACTTTTGCTTGGTTAGGATGGAGCTGTCCACTGGCCTACAACATGCCCGAGGTATGCCACTTCCCCCATGGCCACCTGGCACTTCTCAGCTTTGACAGTGAGCCCAGCCCTCTCTATCCTGCCCAACACTTCCCTAAGGTGGGACAGCTATTCCCCCCAGCTGGCACTAAATATGGCAATGTCATCCAGGTACATCGCAGCGTACTCCTCAGCACCATTTAACATCTGGTTCACCAACCTCTTGAAAGTGTCTGGGGCATTCTTCATTCTGAAAGGCATTATTTTAAATTCAAATAAGCCTATCGGAGTGATGAAGGCCTAGCTCTGTCAGTTAACTTGACCTGCCAATACCCCTTTGTCAGGTCAATAGTCATAAGGTAGGTTGCCCCTCTCAACTTGTCAGGAGTTCATCCATCTGGGGAACTGGGTGGGCGTCTGACTTCATGACTGCATTCAGTTCACAACAGCCCACACAGAAATAAGTAGAGCCATCTGGCTTGGGCTCAAGGACTACGGGTGAGGCCCAGAGGCTGTTGGATCTCTGGATTACCCTAAATCCAGCATCTCCTCCACTTCCCTCCTAATGTCCTTTTGGACAGCCTTTGACACCCGATATGCTGTCCGACATATGGGTGTCTGTGTCCCGGTCTCCACATCATGTGGCGCTAAGGAGGTTAGTCCAGGCTTGGTGCTAAACAGTGAGGTAAAGTCTGCTAAAATCTCCCTTACTTCCTAGATCGTGTCTGGGGCCAGCTGGGGTGACAGTTTAACTGCCTCCACAGAGGAATCTTGCTTGCTTTCTTCCAGAAAGTCCAGAAGGGGGTCTCCTTTGTCTGTCCCCTCCCCAGGACTACATACTGTGAACACCATGTCAGCCCTACCAGTGTATGGCTTCATCATGTTGACATGGTACATCCTTTCTGTCTGTATTCTGTCAGGTAACCCTATAATACAGTTCACGTCATTTACCTTTCTAACTACTTTGTATGGTCCAGCCCACTCAGCCTGCAGCTTGTCTTTCTGGACCGGAATAAGGACCATGACTTCCTGACCAACCATGTATGAGTGAGCTCTGGCTCTGTGGTCATACCACACTTTTTGTTTCTGTTGTGCAACTGCTAGGTTGCTCTGGGTTGTCTCCATAAGCTCCTTCAGCCTTTCCCTAAACCTAAGGATGTAATCCATTATGGGAGTTCCCTGGGTGGTGTGCTTGCCTTCCTAGTCTTCCTGGATCAAACCAAGGGGCCCACGTACCTGGCATCCATATAAGAGTCCGAAGGGGGAAAATCCTGTTGACTCTTGGGGCACCTCCCTGTATGCGAACAACAGGTGGGGAAGGTATTTCTCCAAGTCCCTCACATGCTGTTCAGCAAACACTCAGAGCATTGACTTCAGGGTACCATTAAATCTTTCCACAAGCCCATTGGCTTGTGGGTGATATGGTGTCGTGCATTTCTGCACCACCCCACACTTCTCCCACAAACATTTCATCAGGTCCAAAATGAAGGAACCCCCTCAATCGGTGATAACGTCCTGCGTAACCCAACATATGAGAAAATCAGAAGTAAGGCATCTGCCACTTTGTCTGCCCTCAGTGGGGATAGGGCAACTGCCTCTGGATACCGGGTGGTGTAATCCACCACAGTCAGGATGAACCTCTTCCCAGAGGAGCTGGAGGTATTTAAAGGCCCCACAATATCCATTCCCACCCTCTGGAATGGCTCCTCCAGTATGGGCAATGGAATCAGGATGGCTTGGGTTTTCTTGCCTGCCTTCCCTATTTCTTGGCACCAGTGAAAAGACCTGCAATACTCCTTCATCTACTGGGTGAAGTTGGGCCAATAAAAATTCTGGGCCAACTGCTGCATAGTGCACGCGATTCCTAGATGACCAGACAAGGGAATATCATGTGCAATCTTGAGCAATTGCTCACGATACCCCTGGGGAACAACAAACTGCCTGTCCATCACCCTTCCATCTGTCTGCACAGCCTAAGTATACATCCAAGGGTGTAGCTACTGATACTCCAAGTAAGCCATAGCATACAAAGTTTAGTAGCAGGGGGTAGCAAACAAGCTGGCCAGCATTGCTCTGCCCTCTCTAGTCCATCGCATTTAAATTCCTTTGTTGGGCTTCACAGACTTTTTCTTTTCACTTTCAGCTTTGCTTTAGGAGGGGTGGCAGAGTGGACAGCAGGCATTGAAGCTGAACGTCTCAATTAGGTCCACATGGTCTGCCTGCATAGTAATTGGCTGAAGCATCTGGTAGGGGGTGTGGCAAGTCTGGTGCTGCAAGTTTAAATGCCCCAGCAAAGTTAGAAGCCATAGTAATAGTTCAGTTGTACTGGGAGTGAGAGAAGCAGTACAAGAACTGAGGAAAAGAAGTCAGAAGAACAGACGCAGAGCCAGCTAAAAGAATGAAGACATCATGTGGAGTGGCAAGTGGAGTGAATCTGCCTACGTGTGATGGAGAAAGAATAAATTTCTGACACGGTGTTGGACCTGTGGTGCAGTCAGTCGCGTATACCAGTGGGCAGCGAGCACCACATTAGCAGCGCAGACAGACAGCAGGTCTAGTGTGGGAATCATCTGATTGGAGCCAGGAACCTTGGACTCGAGTTGTGGGGTTGGGGGGGCAGGCATGAACAACATTGAAGAAGAGGGTAGCACTGTGGCAGGCTGGTATACAAATCTGAAATGCCTGGCTACTTTCCTGCATACATCAGTCCATTTTCCCAATAAACCTTATGTCTGCCGTCACCTCCCTGTGCTCCGTCAGAGTCTGCTCAAGCCCTCAGCTTCTCTAGACTAGGGTCACTTTTCTGAGCAGCTGCAAACTCCTTACACATTCCCTTCGGTCTCTAAACTAGGGTTCCTAGCATTAGCGTCAGGGCACTCAGGATCACTTGCATCCCTAACCCTTTGACAATGGGTCGCCCCTTCCTCTTCGGAGTAACCCTCTGTAGCTGTGTGGTTTACTGCTACTGGGGAAATTTCTACCCCCTTTTCATTAGTCTCCCCATTCAGAGACATAGGCTGGGGAACCAGCCTCACAGTGGTTTCCACAATGGCTTCTGTGGGGTCCAGGGAATTACAATTTTCCCTTGCCGCTTGGCTAAGGTAACTGCACACATCCTCCTGTTTGAGATTGTTGCCAAGGATGACATGCACTGCTAAAATTTTGGCTACAGCCACCTATTGCACAGTTCCCCATTTCACCCCAGTCTAGGAGAACCCTAGCGAGGGGCAATGTTTTCTCTTCACTAGTAAAGTCTTCTACAGTGATGTATTTATTGGGTATAAGCTGACCAGGCTCTACCAGATCCCCTTTTACCAATGTCAAGGATGAACCTGTGTCCCTTAACCCTTGTGTCTGTACACCATTCACCGTGACTGGATGCACGTGTTCCCTCATGTTCACAGGCATGCTTCCAGGGACACACAAACAACCCACTTCTTTCTTAGCCCCCAGTTGTGTATTACTCGCTCTTTTTGGACACTGTCTGGCAATACGCCCAGTTTGTTTACACAACCAACATTCATTTCTTTTCTCAGAGAAATCTTTTCTCTGAAACCTGGGACTAACTGGTTTTGGTGGAGGCAATGAGGGTTTTAGCTGCTCTGAAGGCAGGCACGCTTTTCCCTTTCTACGCTGCCACGCCCACATTTATCGCTTCCTAGAGCAGGTCTGTTTGGCAAAGCGTGTCCAAGAGTTCAGCAGCCTATTGAACTGTTTTGGGATCTCAGTCCTCCAGCCAGGTTTTCAGCTCTGCTGGGCATGCCCACAAAACTGTTCTAATAAAATAGCATTTTCAATTTTGTCTACAGAGTTTGCTTCAATTCCTTCCCATCAACGTTTTAAAAACTGACGTCATTTTGTGGCTAGCTCCTTATAGCTCTTGTCAGGGCTTCTTCTGAGCTTACAGAATTTAACTCTGTATGATTCAGCAGTTAAATCAAAATTTTTTAAAAGTGCAGCTTTAAGCTTGCTGTAATCATTACTATCCTCATTGTCCATTTAAGACCCAATGCATCCCGAGATTTTCCAGTAAGTAGAAGAGATAGCTGAAAGCTCCAGGACCCTCTAGGAATTTTAGCCTGAATACAAACTATTTCAAAGGAATTTAAAAAGGCATCCATATCCTCCCTCTCTTTAAATTCAGCTATCAATTAGGAATTCAATTTGTAACCCAGTCCTGTTGTTCCAGTTAAACCCAAGCCACTTGTCTGCTCTGATGCTGGTGGTTGGAGTCGTAGCATCTACAGTTCATGTCACCTTTGGCGCTCACGCTCCTCACGGTCTGCATCACGCTGTTCACAGTCTGCCTCTCATTCTCGCTGGAACTCTAGCTCCATACTGTGCAACTCAATCTGCAGCCTGAGTGCTTCTGGCTCCAGAATGCTGGTGACCTTCCCCTGCTGCTGTGGCCCTTCACTGGCACTGGCCCTGCTGTCATCCTCATTGGATCTGAACACTGCACTGGCCGCTAGCTCTTACACACTCAAGGTTTGGTCTTTTACAGTAACAGTTAGTGACTTGATGCTCTGGGTATCTGCTACCATTAGGGTATCTGCGAGGTTCTGCTTGGTGGCTTTCACCTTGTACAGGACTCCTCTGTCCTTGCACAACTGCCTCAAGTAGTCTACAGTGAGCCCACTGTAGTTGGAAGCCATCTTCTTCCCTAACTATGGCTACTCTAACTTGCACTTTAGAAAAAAAAGTAAAACAGGTAGGAGTTAAACTGTAAACCAAATGATATAGTTCTGTTTCCTTTAAAAAGAAATCACTGGCTTTTTTTTTTTTGCAAGTGAGCTGTACAGTATTAACATACTAAACACACAAAATGCCAGCAGAATAGGGCCTAATGGTCTTTTGAATTGCTCGCTTGGTCAGCCCCATCCGCGAGCTGACCTTGCTGCCCCCTCCTTTATCTGGCTTCTCCTTCCCAGTTCTGGATATTCTCCCTGCACTGGATTTTGTTTCCAGAACCCTTCCTCTGTACCTGTCCCACCCCCTCTTGAACCCCTCCACCGTCTCTGCCTCCACCAGCCCCCTGGGCAGTGCATGCCATAGCTCCACCACCATCTCAGTGAAGTAGCACCTCCTCCTTTCTCCCCTGAATCTCCCCCATCCAACTTCCACCCATGCCCTCTTGTTGCCCCTTCCTTCAGAGCACCCTGGCTGCTCCTCCCCTATTTACCCCTTCATGTTCCTGAAGACCTCAATCAAGTCTCCCAATCCCTTCTCTCTTCCAAGGTGTACATATTTAGCTCTTCAAGCCTCTCCCCACAGGTCCTATCCCCCAAGCCCCAAATCATTTTGGTTGCCCTCCTCGGGACCCTCTCCAGGAGCTCAATGTCCCTCTTTAAGTGTGGCCTCCAAAACTGCATGCAGTACTCGAGTTGTGGCCTCATGAAGCAGTTATACAGAGGGAGTATCACTTCCCTCCTTCTGGAGGTGATCCCCCTAACGATGCATCCCAGCATCCTGTTGGCCTTGGCCGCTGCCCTCCTGACACACTGAACAGCTAAAGCTTGTTACCAAAATTATCTGCATCACTGCCAACCAATCTGGAAATTATCAGCACCGCTGCCAACCAATCTGGAAATTATCTGCACCTCTGCCAACCAATCTGTTAATTATCAGCATCTTTGCCAACCAATCTGGAAATTCTCAGCACCTCTGCCAACCAATCTGGAAATTATCAGCACCGCTGCCAACCAATATGGAAATTATCTGCACCTCTGCCAGCCAATCTGGAAATTATCTGCACCTCTGCCAACCAATCTGGAAATTATGATCACCGCTGCCAACCAATCTGGAAATTATCTGCACCTCTGCCAACCAATCTGGAAATTATCAGCACCTTTGCCAACCAATCTGGAAATTATCAGCACCACTGCCAACCAATCTGGAAATTATCAGCATCGCTGCCAACCAATCTGTCACAACCCCACTCAGCAGGTCAGCCCTCTGCTCCCACAGTGCCAACCTCCAAGCGCAGTCTTGTGAACAGGTAACAGAATACGGTAACCTTCCTGTCTGCTTGTGGGTCCGAATCACCTTTGGTCTCAAGTTCTGGGGGATTCAAACTGTGAACCTTACGCTAGCATACCCAAATGTACAGGCTCAGATAATCTGCTCTTCGGGGGACACCAAATATTTTTCTCCAAAAGCATCTTACCAGGTATCCAAAAATAAACCCTATGAAAGACTGTAGGTATTTCTTACCTTTCCCCAGTTTGGTATACCATTCAACTTATGAACAGTTGTCAACTTTAACCATCTATACGTCACAGGCAAAGGAAAGAATTTCAAAGGCACACCAGGTAGTCTCTTTAAATATAGATTTACTAAAAAATGGATAAAATTATGCAAAATGTAAACACAGAACACTATATCACAAAACATACAATCTCTTAAAGCAAAACAAGGACAAGGTGCAGACAAACTCCTACCAACATACAGTTAGACTTTTTCTATCTAATGTATAACTCTACACTGCGCTTAAAGTTAGAGGTTGTTTCTTCAGAGTCCAACAGGAGTGTGTGTCAGCTGAAAACACAGAATACAATTTAAAAAGCTGTGTTTCAACTCCTTCCAGGATGTCATCTAGCTCCTCCTTTCAGAATATAAAAAATATACAAAAACAGGATGTCCTATCAAGAAGTATATTAAACACTGTGATTTCAGCAAAACTCATTTCCCAATATGATCACTTAATTCTTTCCTTTGATCTAGTGTGGTTTCCTGCTTCCCAAAGACATCACAGGACTTTCACAACTCTGTAGTTTTCTCACCTAGATGCCATATAGTTTTTTAGCATCAGTGGAAATTAACTGACCTTCCTCTAAAGACATCATAAAATGGATATTTTAGTTTCCCAGGTTCAAAGCAATGCATATCATAAGCACAGCCATACAATGCAACTTGGAAGTCAATCACATTACAGAGCTATGCTGTTTAACACATATCCTGTCAGTTTAACTGAAACCTGGGGGGGGGTGTGATCCCACAGCTGTCTCATGACAGATACTCAATAACACATTCTATATTACAAATATCATACAGCAATCAGAACCAGCTGGCCAAGCGTCACATCTGCTACCTAACCAAGCACTTTTCTGCCCTTCCTCCTACAACCACAATGGCCCTCCAGCCTGCCTACTCTTCCTTGGTCTACCCTATATTGTCCTCATGCTACCAGTGCTCCTCCTAATAGTGTACCTTAGAACTCTGCATAGTTCTCAGCCATAAGTAGTCTCTCCTCATGAATCTTTGTTATAGTTATACTTCTGCCTTCTCTGTTATTGGATACCATGCAACTGTTTTGACCTCTGTATGTTTGCTACTCTCCATAATGATGTGGAACCTTTGTAAATGAGCTGTTCTTGCTCAAAGGTAATATAATCCTAGAATAAATAAATACATAAATACAAAAATTAACTTTTTTCTTCGTGGTAAATCCACTGAAAAAACATGTCTGTACAAATATATAAATGCAACCAAGTATCTACACTATACAGTATGTGTGTTACTATTGAGTATGAATGATCTGTTCATAAAAAAACTGGACACTACGTATAAAAAGAGGCAGTTTGATGGAGACTGGCTACCACAGCCTAGATATTCAGAGCTGCACAAATGAGTTGCATCAGTGCAACAACAGTTCCATGGCACAAAAGTAATATATGCAGTGCAAGTGCAAAGGGGTGTACCCATGAATATGCCATGCAATGGCATATTGAACCCCAAACCATGGCGCAAGTCAGGAGAAAATCACAGGATGCACCAGTCAGACTTGAGCCTATAAAAACAGGCTCAAACACACACAGCAGATGCGCAACCTGGAGCACTACCAGCAGCATGGATGCAAGTCCATTCCTTATAGAGCAGGTCATGAGGGGAGTGAGGAGGAGGAGGGAGGAACAGCAGTGTGGCCGACAAAGGGCCCATTAGCAGTATGCCCAACATAGATGGAACCGTGCCTGCCTCACCTTTGGAACTACACTGATGTGGAGATCATGGGCTGGTACCACCTGAACAGGGCAATTCTGAGGCTCTTCTGTGAGCTGTGCAGTGATGAGCTCCAGGCATCCACTGGATGGAGTCATGCCACATCTGTGGAGACCAAGATGACAGCAGTGATGGGTCTGCTTGCCACGGTCACCTTCCAGAGACCAGTGGGTAATGCCACAGGGATCACCCAGTTGGTCACATCCTGCCTCCTCACACAGTTCCTCAACACTACTGCCACATGCTTTGGAGTCACTCTGCTGCCACATGTTTCAGAGTTCATACAATTCCCAAGCACACAGGCAGAAAGTATAGCAAACATGCAGGACTTTGACAGGGTGGCATGCATGCCAGGCATGATAGGGGCCACTGCCTGCGCCCATGTGGCAATACGCACACCACCTGGCCTAGAGGGGATGGCATACATCAACAGGAAGGGGTACTCCTCCATCAACTGCTAGATGGTGTGCAATGCCACGGGACACATAATCAATGTCAGCGCCACACTCCAGGAGTGCAGATGATGCCTTACATCTGGCACAGTTCCATCTTGTGCTAGACATTGAGCATGGGGATATCCCCATGGGGCACCTTTTAGGTGAGCAAGACACCGGGATGGATGTGGGTACAGGGGAGGAAGGTGATGACACAGGGGAGGCGGTGCAGGAGGCAGAGGGAAGCAGCGGTGAGGAGGGAGCACAAGCACAGCACAGTGATAACCATATCTTCTCCCCACACAGGAGACAGTGCATACCCACTCAGGCCCTGGCTGCTCACCCTCTACTGGCAACCATCCACACACACACACACAGAGGAGCGATGCAAAGAGGCACACATCACCACATGCACTGTCATCGAGCGTGTCTTTGGCATGCTCAGATGTGGTTCCATTGCCTAGACAGATCAGGTGGTACCCTACAGATCAGCCCATCAAAAGCATGTGGCCTATTCCTGGCCTGCTGCATGCTGCACAACATGGCCATTGACCACAGGATAGCTGTCCATGTGAATGAGGGAGACAGCAGTGGGTAAGACAGGGACAACTGCCCAGAAGGGGGTGTGTAGCCACCGATGGTGAGGCGGGACACCAGGCTGGTGGCAGAGGCCAGGAGGCACAGGGCCACCATCACATAGAAGCATTATGGAGACTGCAGGTAAGTGTTATGACAGGCATGCAAGGTCTGCATGGACCACCACCTCACCCACAGGGCTGGACGGGCACATAGGGAGGCATGCAGTGACATGGGAACACACAGACAGCATGATGGATGCAGAGCCACACAGACACACACAGCACAGGCATGGCCACACACATGTGCTGTGGGACATGGCATGGATTGGACACCTGACACCAGTGCACAAGCACAGCTGACATGGATCTGCACTCCTCATATCACCTATGCCACCAGGACCTGTATCCCAGCCAGCACACACAGACAGCATGCACCATACTACACAAGCACACCATCACACACACAGGGCAACACCACACCTGTGTGCACTAGGCAGTAGCAGTGGACAGCAGGACAGGGCAGCACACCCAGCAGGCATACTGCATGGTGCTACAGCCACCACAGCTATATGGGTGGCTAAGCCCAAGCTGTTCAGCAGCCATGGACTGTGCAACAGCCACCGGGGAAGTGTCCAACACACTTGCAGGGGGAGAAGGAGAATGCAACTAAGTCCTCACTGGGGGTGTAGAGCCAGCCAAAAAGGTCTAAGCTGGGGGTGTTGGGGATGGACATGTCAGAGCTCGGTGTCAGCTGTGCAGGGTTCACCAGATGCCAGGAGCTTGGAGTGGAAGTAGCACTGTGGGGAGTCCAACATGCACAACCGCACCCAGTGGATGCAAGTGATGCAAACCTGTCACAATGGTATGAGTCATGTGGTCCAGCGATGTGGTCATGGCCTCCTGCAGCTGCCAGATCTCATCAATGAGCTGCGCGCACCCACTCTCCTGCCACTCAGCCAGCTAACGCACCTCAGCCCGCAGTGCACGGATCTCCGTACCAAGCAGTGCCTGGTTGTCCACAGGCACCAGTAGCAGCCAGGTGTGCTTGGTCAGCCTGTCAGTGTTCTGCACATCCTTGGACAGATGCTGGCCTGCTGGGGGTGCTGCAGCACACTGCTCAATGCCCCTCTGTGGTGGACATTGCACAGGGGACCACACAGGGGGTAGTGTAGCTACGTGCACACCAGAAGCAGCCCCTGCAGCATGCTGCCCAGTGGTCCCTGCATCCTGCTGTTGCCATCTCTCTGTCTGTTGGTCTGTGGCCAGCATGGTTGCAGCTGCAACAGCACCCACACCATAGCCAGGTACAGCAGTGGCACCACACACCACTGTGCTGGCATGGACAGGGGAGAGCTGCACAGCCAACAGCGCAACTCTGGACTCAGACAGTGCCTATGACTCTCCTGGACACTGTCAGGTACCACATGCCCAGGGCTGTCTATATTCAGCATCATATCATCAGAGTCGGATGCACCACTTGGCAGGCAGGCTGTCACCCATCATCTGACTCCAGCCCCAGGACATTTAGCAGCTCCATGCTGTCACTGCATGGTTGGTCTCTGTGCTAGATGCCCATAGATGTTGATGGCACCTCCTCTTCTTGTCCCACGGTGGCATCCTCCTCCACAGTTGCCTCTCCATGGAGCCATGATGGTGCTGGAAAACAGAAACATGGGGTCTGCATTTGTGAAGCACCCATGCAGGCAGGTCCTGCACCCAGGGGCACACACTGCCAGGGCCCTCATCCACCAGTGCACCGTGCTGAGCTGTACATCTCACCTGCATGGGCCATCCAGCATAGTGGCAGGACCACCTGCATGTGACTGCCCCTAATACTCCCCTTGCATGATGTACTGACTCACTGAGCTGTGAGGGGCTGCCACCCATTGGAAACCATCACCAGGAATGCCTTCTATGGCATCACAATTGATGGTAGCTGCCACCAGCTCCTCAGTCACCATCAGTGCCATAATGATGGGTGGTCTGCCGCCCGTCCTGGTACGGGATGCCCTGATGGCTGCCAGCTTCTCCTTTAACAGTGTTTGTCAGTTCCCCACCTTTTTATGGCACTCCTCTGGTGCCTGTCATGAGCATTCACATAGGTGGCCACTGCCTCTCACCCAGCCGACCAGTCCTGTGACATGCCCATGGCACCACTCAGCAGGGCCTCCCTGTCAAAGGAGGCCTCAAACAGGGCCTGCTGCTTCTCCTTTGTGAAATTGGGTCTGCGCTTCCATGCAGGCCCATGCTCCTCTTCTCCCTCAGCCTCAGACATTATGCTACCTGTGGACAGTGACAGAAATGGAGGTCAGCGGCAGCATGGCAGAGAACATTGCTCTGTTGCAGTGTAGGCATTATGTTCTCCTTACTAATCTGGCTGCAATACCGGTCTGTGGCCTGTGCTCCGGAGTGGCACTTTTCAAGCACAATGCATGAAAATAAGCTTGTGTGCAATGGTAATGAGCTGCTAATGAGCCCTTTGTGCTGCGCACAGCCTAATGAGGTGATTTGCCTACAGTGACTGATTATCGTGCTCAACCAGGATGTGCCAGAGCAATCATGCGGTGCAAGTCCAGCATATGCGCTGTGCACGGGCTTGCAGTGTGCACGTGCACAGCCATGTGCTTTGGCCTATCACACAACCTAGGCAGTGAATAACTTGCCCACATTGCGCATGCAGTGCTGCTCCACCTATCACACAACCACGCAGCATCATGGTGCATTGGCCCATCAGCGCAAGTACAGGATGCCAATGTCACAGGCAGCACATGGTGGGGTCATGTATGGCATTATGCAGGGTCAAGCCCTGTGCTATGAGGGTCATGGCCATGACCCTGTGCACCCACCAGACCATGCTGTTGTGCTTATGCGTGGTACCGTGCAATATGTCCGCACAGCGCAAACCAATTGTGCATCCACATACCGTGCAGCCCTGTACAGAGGTACACTATGGTGCAACATCCATGTGCTGCACCACGTGCCTGCAGTGTGGGCCATAACACATCCAACATTAGCGTACAAATGCAGCCACACCAGGCAACAGTGCAGCACGTTGGGCAGTCAATTGGACTGACACTGAAATGGGCAACCTAGTTGCAGTGGTGGAGCCCTGTGCACCCCAGCTGTTTGGGCAGATGCCCTTGCAGCAATCCAGGACCCAGGTGTAGGCCCGTGTGGCCACGGCCCTGGAACATCACATGGGGGTGCTGCGTACTGCTGAGCAATGCAGGCACAGCTATGGTGACCTCAGACAGTGGGATCCTGAAAGGCTGCGATGGTTTCAGGCTCATGTGCAACATGGTACTGTGCCACAGCCAGGTTAGTATTCTCATGCATCATGTATACCCATGGTGTTCCTGTTCTGAGTGTCAAGATTCACAGCATATGTTGCTGCTGGGGAGGGCACAGTCCTGGCAGTTGCTGCGTGTTCTGCATGGGTGACATGTGCAATGCTGTTGTGTGTGTTGCAGCAGTGCATGTGCCAGGGCCACAGGGCAGGTGGGGTTCCACCTTGCGCCATGCCAGCTGAGTGCCGGGGAGGTTGTCTGTGCATGACTGTCCTCTCATGTCTACCTCTTTTTCTCATCCATCCACAGGGCCAGAGGAACACAGGAGGGCCAGGGCAGCCATGGCAGGCAGGCGCGATGATGTGATGGCTGCTTGGGCTGCTGGAAGGTGACAGCCAGGTAGGCACGTTGACACTACTGTACCGTACTGTGCATGTGTTAGTCACTGTAGGCCACAGGGTTCTGGATACAGTCACCACAGCCATGTGTGGGCACTGCCTGGGTGGGCACAAGGTCCAGTGGACATGCCAGCGTTGCACTTGGTGTACATGTACCATGCCCTTATCCACTGTGCTGCCCGGGGGGGGGGGTTGTGCACACGGCCTCCACTGTGTGTGCAGCCACGGATACCTGCAGTCTCCATTGTGTACCTTGCATGTGCGCCACTGAGCCCACTGCATGGCCCTGTGTGCCTGTCTGCACTGCTGTGGTGTGCTGTGTGGCTGGCTGGTGCAGCCCTCCATGCATGGGACCGTTGGTATCCATCCACTTGTGTGTGCCTCTGCTGTGCAGTGCACTCTGTGGGTGGGATGGTGCTCATTCTGGCATGCCTACACTCCCGAGATTGCTTATATGACTCAGCCCTGAATACACTGATCATCTTCATGCTCGGACAGTGAGAGTGTCCTTTTGTGGTTTCCCGGTGGTGGTGAGAGGACCTGGGTGTCCACATTTTGTTTTACTTCCTGTTGTATCTAAAGAAGACTTTTTTCTTTTGGATTATTATTTGTACACTGACCTGCTTTGGGAAGACTTTGGATTTTTAACTCTGGGCAGTCAGAGTGTTTTGACTTCTCTTATTTCCATGTTGTGAGAGGACCTAGGGGTGGGAGTGTGGTTCATACTCTCATATTCATTCCAGTGAGAGGGGTCACAGTGTTTTTCTATCATTATTTGGTTTTAGTTTACTGTTTATTATCTGGTTGTTTTCCATGTGCCTAGTTGGGTTAGGGTATCCATGCAGTGTAGGGGTAGGATATATAAAAAATTAATGTTGATCTGTTTGTATTAGATACTTATAGTAGTTAGTGGTATAGGTAGAATGTGTTGGAATCATGTTGTAGTGTGTGAGCGCTATTCCCTGTCTAGGTTGAGGGATCTTCACCCCTTTGATAGTCCCCTGTTACAACCCGAGGTGTATAGGCATTGTTGAGCCTTGGGTATTGCATGGAGAGGCCGAAGGGGTGGAGTCCCTGGTCTCAGAGGGAGAAGCAGGGTGGATGAATAGGGGTGGTGAGATCGAGGAGGTGCCCTGGGGTGAAATGGGTCAAGGAAAGAGGTCCTTCATGCCTGGTTCCCATACCCAAGGGCTTCATTGATAGTGTTAAAGGTGCCTGTTCTTCCATGGCCTCTCATCCAACTCGGGTGGTGATGTGCAATGCCAGGTCTATAAAATACAAGACAGCAATAAGTGCTAATCTTGTTGAATCATCTGACCTAACTTGCATCACTGGGACCTGGCTGGATGAAAATGCTGGTCCGGTACTGGAATCAGTGGTTCCAGCCAGGTACTCGATGAAACATTGCCCGAGACTGGATTGAAGGGGCGAGGCTGTAGCCATCTCTTTTAAGATGAAACTGGATCTTGTGGCTGTGCCAGTGGGGATCACCAGATCCTTTGAGTGTATCCTGGGGGCAGGTGTGAGTAGCAGGATTCTTCTCACCTACCATCCACCCAGAGATGAGAAAGTTTTCCTGCAGGAAGTTGCAGACTTCATGGTCGACATGGTGTTGGAATCCTCCAGGTGGTTGGTCCTGGGAGATTTTAATGCCTGGGTCGATGGCGAACTCTCGCTTTTTGGCCATAACTTCCTTCAACTGATGACCTCATTGGGCTTTACACAGGTAGTTACCACTCACAACCTATTGTTAGGGCCACCCTTGACCTGGTGTTTCTCCTGGGGATGGAGCCGCTGACTTGGTGGAGGAACCAGTTGAATGGTCCAACTATCACTATCAGATTCTGTTTCACAGCTTCCCTATGAGACCAGCCCTTTGGAGATGCTCCGTGCAGCTCTTTGAGGGGTGTTCCCTAGAGGGTGTGTTGGCGGTGCTGGACCTATTGAGTAGGCCACTGGAATGCTTGGATCCAGGGGGATAGTGCAGTGCGCCATAACAGTGTGGTGCTGAGGCCCTGAATTCCATAGCTCCCATCTGTGGTTCGGCCCCTCTCCGCCCCTCAGTCCCTTGGTTTGATGGGACTTTGAGGGAGTTGAGGAGAGTGGGGCAAAGGTTGGAATGACATTGGCAGAAATCCACCCTGGAGGAGGACAGACTTAGGTTGATCGCCCATTATTCGGACTATCAATCAGAAATCTTCCGTAAGAAGGCAGAGTTCCTGTCCAGGGAGATTACTGCAGCAAGAAGTTGACCTGCTCAGCTCTTTCGGATCATAGACAGACTGTGCAATCGAGCCTTTCTACGGGGCCAGGGAGCCTTTTCACAAAAGTGTGAGGAGTTTACTCGATTTTTGCAGATAAGGTTTTGTCCATCAGGTCGGAGATCTGTTCAACCCGTTCAAATGAGTATGGCAGAGGTCAATACGTAGACACAGACACCCGGTTTGTCTGGACAGATTTAGACTAGCCAGCAATCACTGATATTATGAAGACTGTTCTGGGCTTGAGCTGGCCTGGTGGCGCTAAAGGCTCAGGTGCTGGACGCCTTACCTCGCACCATGCTGGCGACCTGTGTTTGGGAATGAGCACAGGCTGCTGGGGGTCAGCCAGGAAGGAGAATGATTGAGCACCCAATGGCTGCTCTCCTTCTGAAAGGGGGCTACCACATGCTCCCACTGCAATACTGCCACCTAGGGGAGCATGGGTGGAAGGTGCAGTAGGAGGGAGAAGCAGCATAGGGATAGGGCAGACATTGGCAGAGGGGGTGGAGCAGAAGGCACATCTCAGTGCACCTCCATGCTCATTGGTCCTCATTGCACACCGACGCCAGGGACAAACATGGGAAACCACCCTTGTCTCTCCTAGGCATGACCCCTCACTGTATGTCCTCAGGCCTGGCTGGGCAGACTCCGCTGTACTGGTCCACATCACAGCAAGAAACATTTGGGGGAGATAAGCAGGGAGTGCCTCCTCACCCTACCCAGGGGTTATCCAGGCACCTAGGTTAGTGGAACCGTGTACCCTAGAGGCAGACTCCGACGAGAGAGGATAATGCAGGATGAGGCAGTCTGAGAGAGTGGAGAGAGGGGGCAGTCAGGAGCATAAATACAAGGTTAAAAAAAAAAGATTGTTCTGGGCTTATGAAGCGACTTATCAGAAGTTTGATCTTGGTCCAATGCACCCTTTGTGGGGTGTATAGATGTCATTGGACCGATCCTCGTGGAGATAGTCTGGTGTTCGCTGGATCGAGGGGTGTTCCTTGATCCATTGAAGAATGCGGTGCTGACTCAGAGAAACATAGAATTTGACAGCAGGTAAGGATTGCTTGGCCCACCCAGTCTGCCCATTTCCCTACCTAAAGGATAAGTTGCAGATCCTAGCTAACCAACAGCCTACTTCTTCCAACCTCCACCCACTAAACTTGCCTTATGACTATCCCATGCATTCTTGAATTCCACCACTGTTTTTGACTCCACAACCTCCTCAGGAAGTCTGTTCCATGCATCCACAACCCTCTCAGTGAAAAAATACTTCTTCACATTACCTCTGAGCTGTCCCCCTCTCTAATTCAAAATTGTGCCCCCTTGTTCTTGCACACCTCTTTTTCTGAAAGATGCTACCCTCTTGGACTTTGTTGATTCCCTTGAGGTATTTGAAAGTTTCAAGCATGTCCCCCCTCTCCCTCTGCTCCTCGAGGCTATACATATTAAGATCCTTAAGCCTCTCTTGCTATGTCTTCTGGTGCAGACCCTGCACCATTTTAGTTGCCCTCCTCTGGACTGCCTCCATCCTGTCTATGTCTTTGTGGAGACTGGGTCTCCAGAACTGCATGCAGTACTCAAGATAGGGTCTCATCAGCTGTCTGTAAAGAGGGATAACAACTTCCTGTGAAAGAACCCGTCCAGCGACCCACACTGTCTTGTGAACTACAGACCAGTCTCTAACCTACCCTTTTTGGATAAGGTTATTGAGAAGGTAGTCGTGTTGCAGCTTGAGTACTTTCTTACCACTCATTAAGTCTATGATCCTCTCCAATCTGGTTTCAGGAAGAGGCATAGTACCGAGGCAGCATTAGTTCGGGTGATGAATGATCTTCTGATAGTGAGGGATTGGAGGAGTCGTTCGGTCCTGGTCCTTCTCGATCTCTCTGGGATCTCTCTGCAGTATTTAACACCATGGATCATGGGATGTTGTTGGAATGCCTGAGGCTAATATGTGGACTGTTGGGGACATTCCTCAGATGGTTCCATTCTTTTCTCATGGGCAGGTCTCAGAGGGTGGTGTCAGGAATGTTTTCCTCAGCCCCCTTTACCCTAACTTGTGGGGTCCCTCAGGGTTCCGTACTGTCCCCCATCTTGTTCATGGTATATATGCTGCCGTTGGGAGACATTATAAGGCAGTATGAGCTGAGATTTCACTGCTATGCAGATGATACTCACTCTACATGTCCTTTGAACCCGAATAGAGTAGTGATGTCTCGATATTTAACAACTGCCTCGCTGAAATTCAAGATTGGATGAGTGCTAACTGGTTGAAACTAAAACTGGATAAGACTGAGGTGTTGATGGTGGACTCAAGTCACCAGGTAGAGAAGTTGACTCCAGGGCAACTGTCTGGATTGATGCCCGGGGGTGACCAGTTGAGACCTTCTGAAAGGTGTGGAATCTGGTGGTTGTGCTTGACAATGAACTGATGCTCAAAGCACAGGTGTCAGCAGTTGTCAAGTCCTAATTTTTCCATCTGAGAAATATCTCCCGGATAAAGCATCATGTTCTGCCTGATGACCTTCCTGTTTTAGTTCACGCCTTGATGTCCTCTCGTCTTGACTACTGCAATACTCTATACCTAGGATTACCGAGGGTGGATCTCCATCACCTACAGCTAGTGCAAAACGCAGCAGCAAGGCTGTTGACTGGGCAGTCGAGATCTTGTCATATCATCCCTGTGCTGCATGAATTGCACTGGTTGCCAGTGCGGTGGAGGATCACCTTCAAGGTTGTGCTGCTGACCTATAAAACCCTACATGGACAGGGACCAGGTTACTTGCAAGACCTCCTTCAGCCTTACCGCCCCCTCCATGCTCTCCGCTCCACGAACAAGGGATTGCTAGAGGTTCCTAGAGTTCGTTTACAGACACCAGGTGCTAGAGCATTTGCTTTTGTAGCCCCGACCTTGTGGAATTCTCTACCTCATCAGATTAGAGAGTGCCCATCCACCGAGACTTTTAAATCCTCTTTGAAAACTTATTTATTTTGCTTAGCATTTGGGTGGATATCGTCTTATATTTGCTGCCTTTTAATACTGTGTATTTAATTGTTTACTTGTTGTTTTAATATTGTATAAGTGTTCTGATTTTTGAAAAGTGCTTTATAAATAAAATATGATTTGATTTGATGTCACTTATTACCTATTCTGTCCCCTTTCCTAGGTTGGCCATGTGTGATGCCACAGAGGAGGATGGGCTGCATGGTGTAGACCTTATATGCCTTACTGTGCCAGCTGAGGAGGATGACAGCAGTGATGGGGCACCACCTTTGAGAGATGGTGGCTATGTGGAGGGACATCTGCCGACTGGAGACCATGGTGCATGGTAGTAGATCCTGAATATCCATTGGGGTGCAGTCTATGTTTACCCTGCCCTTCCCTGTTGCCCTGCCCATCCCCACTTCCCATTATACAGCAACTGGACCCTATCCCCCACCTCCTGTGACCCCACCCCATTCCCATGTTCTTCTCTGTATATAGCTGCCCTGTTGGCCCTCATTTCTGTTTGTTTATTAAACACTTTTCTATGCTACTTTCACTGTGCCTGTGTTTCCTTTGCAGGTGGCATGTGGAGCCATGCTGCAGGTGTCTGTTGTGCTGTGCTTGGGTGTGTGTCTGGTGTCCTGCTGCAATCCCCTTGGGGTGCTGCGCATGTGTGCACCAGGCATATGTGCCATGTCCCTGTCCTATGCGTGTCCCCATGTGGTGGGTCCCACAGTGGCCTGTACCTGCACCTGCACCTTGTGCCCTTGTCTGCCTGCACTACCCTTCTGTCTGCCTGTCATGCTGCCCAACACCAGTGTGACCCACAATGCTATGCCCTTCCCCACTCTGGGTGGTGGGCTGTGTGGCCCTGGCTGGCCTGTGCCTCCCTTGTTCCTGGCCTATGGTTCTCGGTGTTTGTGTGTTGTCCTGGCACCATGGTCCCACAGCCCCCTGCAGCCTGTTGAGTGTGTCTTGTGTGGTTCTGCTGTTGGTATGCTGGTGGGGCCAGTGTGTTGCCCTTGTGCTTATGCCATGGTTGGCAACCCAGGGTCCTGTTTCTACCATCCCTTGGTGCCCTTTGGTGCCTTCTGGACTAGTGTGCCCCTGTTGTATGTGGTTGGTCATGCTGGTGGGGTATTGTGCCCCTGTGCATTCCTGCCTGTGTGTCCTTGTTGCCTGTTGCCCTTGCTCAGTCAGCTGGGTTGCATGTTTTGGCCTGCTCCAGCAAATTCATGGTTGCGCCGGAGCATCTGTGGTTGCACCATGGTGCATCCTTGCTATATTCAGCCTGACTTGTGCCTCCGCATGTCAGTGGTGCATCTTCTGAATATGGCATCCTTTTTCACATGGTGCCTCTGCCTTGCGCTCACCTTTGGCACAAGTCTGAATATCTAGGCCTACATGTACATGTACTGTGGTTGTATAGAAACATAGAAACATAGAATTTGATGGCAGATAAGGACCGCTTGGCCCACTCAGTCTGCCCATTTTCCTACCTACCTACTGGATAAGCTGCAGATCCTAGTTAACCAGCAGCCTACTTCTTCCTACCCCCACCCCCTAGAATGGCCTTATGACTGTCCCATGCATGCTTGAATTCCACCACTGATTTTAACTCCACAACCTCCTCCGGAAGGCCATTCCAATATCCACAACCCTTCTGTAAAAAATACTTCCTTAAATTACCTCTGAGTCAGCTCCCCTCTATCTTCTCAAATTGTGCCCTCTTGTTCTTGCACACCTCTTTTTGAAAGATACTACCCTCTTGGACTTTGTTGATTCCTTGAGATACTTGAGCGTTTCTATGTCCCCCCTCTCCCTCCTTTCCTCGAGGCTATACATATTAGCTCCTTTCGTCTTTCTTCATATGTCTTCCGTGCAGACCCTGCACCATTTTAGTTGCCTCCTCTGACAGCTTCCATCCTGTCTATGTCTTTGCAGAGACTGGGTCTCAGAACTGCACACAGTACTCCAGATGGGGTCTCACCAGCTGTCTGTACAGAGGGATAATAACTTCCTGTTTTCTACTGGTGATGCTTTCCTATGCATCAGTACCCCCCAACCCTCCTGCTGCCTCTCACATTGCTTGCCCACCTTTAGGTCATCTGATATGACTACCCCAGGTCCCTTTCCATTTTTGTTGTTGTTAGTATCTCACCCCCCACTGTGTACTCTTCCCTTGGGTTTTTGTTTTCCAGGTGCATTACCTTGCACTTCTTAGCATTGAATCTAAGCTGCTATACATTTGACCATTCCTCTAACCTTGCCAAGTCCCTTCTCATCCTTTCCACCCCACCCTGTGCATCAACTCTGTTGCAGATCTTTGTGTCATCTGCAAAGAGACATACTTTCTTCCAGTCCTCTGCAATGTCGCTTATAAAGACATTGAGAGGACCGATCTAATACTGAACTCATGCGGTACCCACTAGTAACCCCCTTTCTTCTGATGGACTCCATTTACTATTACTCTCTGTGTCCTATTCTCCAGCCAATTCTTTATCCAGGCTGTCATCTTGGGACCCACCCCAGGCTGCTAACTTGTATATTAATCTTTGTGTGGGACTGTGTCAAATGCCTTGCTAAAGTCTAGGTAGGCCATGTCCACAGCCCTCCTGATCTACTACTTTGGTCACCCAGTCAAAGAAATCTATCAGATTCTGCCTCTGGCATGACCTTCCCACTGTGAATCCATGCTGCCTAGGGTCCTGTGCCCCTCTGGCCTCTAGATACTCAACAATTCTTTCCTTCAGACATGATTCCATCATTTTCCCTATCACTGAGGTTAAACTAACAGGTCTGTAGTTTCCTGCTTCTGCCTTGCTCCCACTTTTGTGAAGGGGAATCACATCTGCCCTCCTCCAGTCCTCGGTACCACCTCATCCTCCCATGATTTGTTTAAAAGGGTAGTCAGTGGTGTCACTAGTTCTGCCCTTAGTTCTTCTAGAGATTCTGGGATGAATCCCATCAGGCCCCATTGCTTTGTCCACCTTCAGTTTTAAGGTTCTTTCAGAACCCTTTCTTCTGTAAATGGGCTGGTATCAGACTTCTGTATCCAGAGTGTTTCTACTGTTTGTTTTAGGTACCTCCCCTCTTCATTTGTAAATACTGAGCAAAAATATTTGTTTAGTATCTCTGCCTTTTCACAGTCTCCCTCTGCCACCCTCCTCCCTTTATTAAGCCTCACTATCTCCCTCCCTTGGTCTTCCTTGGCTCCCTGATATACCTATAAAGGTTTTATCCCCTGCTTAACTGAGTTGGCTATCTTTTCTCAGTTTGGGCCTTTGCTGTTCTGACTGCCTTCCCAGCATCCTTTTGCTTTAACTGATACAGTTCTCTGTCCTGCTCCTTCTGTGATTCCTTGTACTTCCTGAAAGCTTTCTTTTTCTCTTGAACCTTCACTGCCACTTCCTTTGAGAACCATAGTGGTTTCTTACATCATTTAGTTTTGTTTATTTGCTTCACACAAAGGCTTGTTACCTCTGTGATGGCAGTTTTTATTATTCCTCGTTGTTCTTCCACCCCTCCTTCCTGCCCATTTGCTAGTGCATTCCTGTATACTGGATACTATGGAAAACAGCAACTGTAGCAGCTCATAATGGACAAATATGGTTGCAGAAATAGATTGTCAGGAGAGGAAAATGAGAATAAGCAAAACTGTAGTGTTTAGTTCAAGCTATACAATAGGAAAAATAATTCCCATATCTTAGCTATACATTTCCATCCCTCTGCAAGACTGATCTCTGGGTTAAAACTTGTGTGGTTAAAAAAACAGAACACACACAGAATTGCCTGGTTCCAGGCTTCATGGTCACATAGCTTAACTGCCCCCCTGCCTAAGTTTCTGATTTTGTCATTTTGGCAGTGGAAGAAGCATAAAAATAGCAGCGAGATAATGAGAGACACTACACAGCAGTTCATGAATCTGCTAAGATCAGGACATTTCACAGAAAGTGCTAATTTTTTTTGTCTCTGTCTCAGGGACCTGTTTCTTGCCTCATTTAATTTTTTTCCCCAGGGTATATTTTTAACTACAGGTGTTCTGACATCTGCAAGTCTGTTTCTGATGTGCTGTATTTGTCCCTGTAAGAATTTTAACTTGTAACATTACTTCTTTTTGTACACCTACTATCTCTTTTTTAAGCTTTTGTAAGTACAGTACTCTATTATCAATTCATTGGGCATATTTTATGAGGTCACGCAAGTGCAACAATCGTCTCTCTCTTCAGAGAATAGTTGGATATTTGTAAAGGGAACAGTAAAATAAACCTGAAGCATACCCCTGAATTGTCTCTGATTTTTTTCTGAATCATCCCCAATTCTCCCTCGATATTTACCAAATAAGTTATAGATAACATGAAAATAGGCAGACACAGAAGTTCCAAATTAAAATGTATAAGGATGTCGGCACCCCAACCCGCACAATTATAATGTGATGCAATTATTTTTAAAAAGTGATACTAGAAAATGGGTGAATATTGAATTCTGTCCACTCCCCCTTCTGGTGTCAATTTTAAGAAAAGAATCCGATCACATTATTATCGTGTGGGTTGGAGTGACCACATGCTTATGCATTATAATTTAAAACGTTGATGTCTGCAAGTTGTCACGTCATCTATGCTGGGCTTAATTTTTTGCTAAGGTGAAAGAAGAAAGAAACTTTATCTAGAATGTTGGAAAACTGAATGATTCAAGGATTTATAGGATAAACATCTTGGTTTGGTGCTGGCATATTTCAGTCTTGGGGGAGGGGACAAGAGCCTGTTTTTTTCTGTTTTGTTATTTCTCTGGCACTGAGGTTCTTTATTTGTGGACATGGCACAGAAGAAAGGTACTGTACATGAAAGTTTAAAGTGTAAGCAGAATGCTAGAAATTTAGCTGAACATCAGTGTACTACTAATCCCAGTGTTTGGCATCTGCCCTTGTCATTTGTTCAAGCACAGACTCTGTGTTAAAAAAAAATAAAAAACAGATGCCCACATTCAGTAACATAAATTAAATGGCTGTTATTACAACAATGCCATTTTAACTAAAATAATTTAAGGTAAAGAAACATGATGGCTGTATATGAACAGCTGAGAGTAATCCCCCCCAGGAAATTGCATACCATATGGTTGTTGAAAGGGATTAAGGTTTTGTTTATGTATTTTTTTCCAGCATCTGTTTGACCTAGCATGTAGCCGTGATGGTGGTCAGGAAATTCCTCTCCTTACTGATTTGTCCAGTCATGTAAACTGATTGTAGAAATCCCACTTCAAACCAAGAACTCACCCAGTTTAGTAGTCAACCCTCCAACTCAGTACACCCCACTATTGAATATGGTAATATTTTTCCTAGTTTCTGAAAAAGTGCGGCTTCATAACTTTAGTTTCTGAGCAGCGTCATTACTTGAATCTGGGACCAAAGAAAATCACACAGCAACTTTATTAGCTGGCATACTACAGTATGTAGGATTTGTGTTTTTTTTTTTATTTTATCAAGGCACATAACCAATTGTTTCCCATTCCATCAACACTAACATACAGTATGGACTTATGCTTTCAGACCCTCAAAAGTAAAGAATTTTCCAGTGTTGACTGGAGTGAATGTGGTCCTTCATTGGAGCAGCTGGTGCTTCTTCGGTCACTGAAAGGGCAAGAATGAAAAGCTGAAGTGATTCTATAGTGACACCTGACTGGCTAACAAGCAACCAATCAGGTTTCACTATAGGAGCACTTCATAATTTCATTCTCATCTCTTGTGACTGACGAGGAGCAAGTGGCTCCAACACACAGTAGTATAGTTTTCAAACAGGATACTTCTTTAACATTTTGGGGCTGTTTGGATAACAGGGAAAGAGTGGTATTAACTAATTGTATTATAGCACTCATTACATTACAGTACTTTGCTCCACATATTTTATTATGGCGTGATCTCAACACACATGGCATCGGTCACAATATCCTGTTGAAAGGCAGGTTCTTACATGGGCCCTTTTCTTTTTGGGCACTGCTCAGAAGAAATGCACAGTACATCAATGTTTAAAATCTAAGCAGAATATCAGAATGCTAGTTAAGCAGCAATGCTGCATTTCTGACTATTAATCCCAGTGTTTGAGTTAGAGTCTTACAATATCATCTTGTGATTGATGCCATGTGCATTTAGATCACACCAAGATAAAACATGTGTAGCCCAGTGCTGCAATGTAATCAGTGCTAGAATACTGCACAATCATGTACAGTGCTCATTCTGCCTTTGTCATTTGTTCACAAGCACTGGCTGCATGTTTAAAATAAAAAAAAACACAGATGCCTGCCTCACACATAGTTCTGAATGGGGCTTACGGGCTTTTTTTTCCGCATTACATTTCAGTAGCTTTATTTGCACTCGTGAAGGCCCTGGAATGTAAACAAGGGCCATACTGTGTAGCGTGCTGTCAAGTATCGGTGCATGCTCACTTATCCATTCTGTACACGTGAGCCATGCCAAGCAGCGCTGAAGCAGATCATCATTGGCACTTGAAATACAATGCATAATGAAGTTTATTAGATATAAATAAATAAATAAGCAAGTGTGTACTGCTCTTTTAGTTTAATTTAAATATCTGTATACCATTTCTTGCTCAAGCTGTAGAAGAACAGGAGTTATTAGGCTGGGCCTGAAATGAATGAATGAAACCATGGTATGGCAAAATATAGTCAAAATATAATTAGGTTGTGCCAGTGGTAGGCAAACTAGATAAAGCATTACAGTACGTGTGTGTGTGTGTGCGCACCCATGCATGGGGGGAGGGAACTAAGCTCTAGAACTACCGATGTGGGGTGAAGAACAGCACTAAGGAAGGCAACAGGACTCCTACAGTATGAGCACCTCCAGTACCACCAACAGAGAGAATGTTAGCTAGACTATGCTTGTGTGGAGCTAGACCTCTTAGGTTCTAGTACCAGAGCAACTATCAGCTGAAACTGCTCAGAAGAGTCTGTTGATGAACTCCGCACAGGCTAACCTCACATGTCTTCAGAATAAAAGGCAAAAAAATGCAGGAGAAGAATTAGAAAAAGCACAGTGAAAATCAGAGGGGACGCATTTATATTATTTATTAATGGTGGACCCAACAGTGCTAATTCACAGAGCTGCTATCCCCAAAAGCACACTGCATGGCCTCCCTGCTTCAAACCTTTGAAGATACCATTGCATCCATACACATGGGAGACCACCTCCTTTGTACAGGCGCAGCAGAGTTATAGCACTTTTGGTGCTGTGGATTTGTGTCAGCACTCCCAGGGCTTCTGAATATGGGCCAGCTAGGAATGCCAGACAAATCTGGGTTAGTGCACCCAATAATGCTGTAAGCAGGTGCACTATAATCTGAAAAAATGTGTTCCCTATTCTCTAAAAATGATTAATAAATTATAAACAAAATGCTATGCATTTTCTGGTGTTATAAAGAGAGTGGTTAAAAAAAGACTCTTTAATTCTTTCTCTGGGATGAGAGATGTGCCTTCAGAAAGCAATGTCAAATAGCATAATGAAAATGGTCACAATGAATATCTGTCTGAAGCTCTCTAACACAGTATCTCTTCTTTCACTCTGTACATAGTTGCAAAGATATAGTATATGCACAATGTTTTCCAGCAGAGTGTGCAGAAAGTGAAGGTGCCCACATTGTGTGTCTGCAAGTGTGTCAGAAACAGTCATGCACACAAAACACTGCACCATACTATATGTTAGAGGGAGATGTCACATACTGCGTCCAGTGCAGCAGCGCCACCCCCACACCGGCCCACCGTACTTGGTGTTTCAGCAATGTTGTGGTCAGTAAATGCAAACAATTGGGAATGAAGACTGCAGAGACACCTGCTGGAAAGTTTTAATTTAGCAGGAAAATAATTGAGAGAACAGCGCCACCTGGCACATTATAAGCAGCCTAACATTGTTTAGTTAAAGAAACACAAAATACTGTAGCTGGTATAATTTGCCGAATTATGCTTAATGCATACTGACACTGAATTACTATACCTCAATCTGACGCTGCTGCTCGGCACTTGTGATACCGATAACGCTACCTAAATTAACACATTGTGCCTCGTTAATGGAAAACTTCTTGGCAACTACCACTGTAGTCAGCTGAGCATCCCCAAGCCAAAGCTCAGATGGTTGTCCAGCTAACACACCCGCCACCTGATGATCTGGGTCTACCACTAACACTTCAATCATATCTGGATTCAGCTGCAGCTAGATGGCACTCATTCATTCCTGGATCTTGGTGAGACAGTTGTTAAATACTGAGACTGCATCCTCCTGCCCGGGCACAATGGACAGTTACAGTTGAGTATCATCTGCATAGCAGTGAAAACTCAAACCATACCACCTAACAATGTCTCCCAATGGCAGCATGTACACTGCAAACAACATGGGTGCCAAAATGGAGCCCTGTGGAAGCCCGCAGGATAGGGGGAGAGTGTCAGAGCAATAAATCTCTGTGACAACTCTCCGAGTCCTACCCTCAAGGAAAGATCTAAACCATCTGAGGACCATATCAGATACTGTAGTCCAGGCAGTTCTTGAGACTCCATGTCTGCAAGGGCATAGACAGGAGGGAGGCAGTCCAGAGGAGGGCAACTAAAATGATGCAGGATCTGCAACAGAAGCCATATAAAGAGAGACTAAAGGAGCTTAATATGTATACCCTTGAGGAAAGGAGGGTGAGGGGAGCATGACGGAAACTTTCAAGTACCTCAAGGGAATCAACAAGTCTAAGAGGGTAGCATCTTTCAGAAAAAGAGATGTGCAAGAACAAGGGGACACAATCTGAAGATGGAAGGGATGGCTCAGCAGCAATGTGAGGAAGTATTTTTTTCACAGAGAGGGTAGTGGATGCATGGAATGGCCTTCCTGAGGAGGTTGTGAGGTCAAAAGCAGTAGGGGAATTTAAGAATGCATGGGATAGACATAAGGCAATTCTGGTGGGGGGTTAGGAAGAAGCAGGCTGTTGGTTAACTAGGACCTACAGTTTATCCAATTGGTAAAGAAACAGACAGACTAGGTGGGCCAAGCGGTCCTTATCTGCTGTAAAAGTCTATGTTTCTATGTCCACAGATGAACCGCAGGTGCTCCAACAGCACATCATGGTCCACAGTGTCAAATGCTGCAGAGAGGTCAATAAGGATCAAGATGAAATGAGTCGTTCAATCTCTCACTATTTGATCATTGAGTTTGGGCCACTTTGGTACTATGACTCTTCCTAAATCCAGTCTGGAGAGAATCAAACATTGTTGGTGGTAAGGTGGTCATCCAGCTGCAGCGCAACCACCTTCTCAATAACGTTGCCCATGAAAGGCAGGTTACAGACAGGTCTGTAGTTGGCGGGACAGTCCAGGTCAAGGTTAGGTTTTTTCCAAAAGCAGTCGCATGACCACCTTCATTAGGGGATCAGGAAAGATCCCCCTCTCGAATGAACTCCAGACTATCTCAGCAAGGATCAGGCCAATCTCATTCACACAACTCACAAGGAGTCATGTGGGACCCAGGTCTAAACCACAGCTGGTTGGCTGCAGAATCCAGATGACCTTCACAATGTCAATGAATTTCAGCCAGCTAAAATCTGTCCAAACAAACTGGGCACTTGCGACCTCCCACAGATCACTGCTGCACCCCATAGAGGAGATCTGGCAGATCTCAGACCTGATGGAGACAATTTTATCTGCAAAAAATCAAGCAAACTAATCACACTTCTCTTGCAAAAAAGCTCAACCAGACTGAAGACAGGTTGAACTGCACAATCTGTCCACAGTCCAGAAGAACTGAGCTGGTCAATTATGTGTAGTGGCAATCTCCCTGGACAGGAATTCTGCCTTCTTATGGGTGACTGTCAATTGATAGATTATATAATGTTCCATCAATCTAAGCCTGTCACCCTCCAGGCCCATTTCTGCAAGGCCTTTCTAATCTTCATCCCACTCTCTCACTCCTTCAAGGTCCCATCAAACCATGGGGACCTTGAGCATAGGGTGAGGGGCAAACACGAACAGGAGCAACAGAATCCAGGGCCTCCATTACCACCATATTATAGGCAAGCGCCACATGTCCCGGATCCATGCACTCCCTCTGCATACTCGACAGATCCAGCACCACCATTAGGCCATCTGGGGTCATACCCCACAAAGGGTGGTATGGAACCATCTTCATAGGGGCAGGCCTATTGGGATGGGGGCCACAAAACTGAACCCTATGGTGTGATGGTCAGACCATCCGACTGGTTCCATCACCAAGCTGAATATCTCCATCTCCAAGAGGAACACCAGGTCCATTGAGTGACATCCAGTGTGGGTTGAAGAGGTAACAACCTGTATGAGGCCCAACGAGGTCATTAGTTGGAGGAAGTCACAACCAAACAGCAAGAGTTCATCGTCGACCCAGGCATCGAAATTCCCCAGAATCAAACATCTGAGGGATCCCAATACCACGTCAACAATGAAGTTCGTGACTTCCTGCAGGAACTCTTTCCCATCTCCGGGTGAACAGCAGATGAACAATATCCTGCACCCCACACCCTCATCCAAAATACACTCACAGGATCTGGTGAATCCCACTGGTACCTCCATAAGGCCCAGTTCTGATCCAAAAACAGATGGCTACACCCCCACCCCTATGATCCAACCTTGGACAGTGTATCACCAAGTATGTGGCCGGAACAGCTGTGGCCAAAACTGGCCCCGCATTCTCTTCCAGCCAGGTCTTGGAGATGCATGCCAGGTCAGATGTCCCAACAAAAATCTGCTATAATAGCAGTCTTGTTTTTGATAGACCTAGTGTTACATATCACCATCTGAGTAGGATAAATACTCTAGGGCCACCGCGCCACCTGACTGAATTCAGCAGAGCCCTTCGGTATGGGAATCAAACAGAGAGGACCCCTATTCTGATCCCATTTTGCCCCAGAGCATCTCCTTGTCCCTGCTACTTCAATCCGACCGGTCCTCTTCATTCCCCACCCCCTTTTTCCTTCTCCTAACTATCTCCAGGGCATGTTTACTGTATGTCCCAACTTACAAAGGGGTGAAGGTCCTAGAGCCTAGAGGAAGAAGAGCACCTCACCACCCTTCTGCCCTCCCAACACATTCTAAGAAGCAGAGGCAACAACAGAATCAACACAACCCAAGCAAATATCAAAAATCCAGTCACAGGCCCATCCAACAAGCACACACTCAAACAATATTCCAAAGCATGTATAACACCCACTCTGCCATACAACCTTCCTCTTCAATCTTAAAAATTCAACCACATCAAAACACATACACACAGACACTACTCCAACTACATATAACATCCCACACCCTCCCAACCTTCCACTCCAACCTAAAGTAGAACGAATATATTTCCAACAATAATTTCTCCTGCACAGTCCAAATTAACAATATAAAAATGATAAGTTTTATAGCAGTATGTAGAGGAATAGTTTAACTGTAAGGAGCAGTCACCAAATGTCTCAAATATAGAAGTAATGAACTCATAGAGCTCCCATCTCCACTGCTAAATGTTCAGTATAATCTCTACCAGCACTACCTTTCATGTAGGCTGGATAAATCAACAAAATGATTCTGAAAAAATAGTTTGTCAGGCACTCTCACTGCCCATGAAGTATAAAATTGGTAATAAACTTATAAAAGAGAAGAGGTCTGACCGTCTCCTGAATCAGACTCTTTCTGGATATCCAGATGCCTCTTTGGTTTGATGGCCTTCTCTCTCTGGGACTCAGGGGCTTACTAATGCTGGATAGGGGCCCAGATAACTCCACCCTGGGAAACTGCCGCCAGAGATCTCTGCAACCGTGACTTTGGCCCTCAGTTGGCATTGGTCCATCAGCCAATCCCCCTAAAAGCCTAGGAGTTTCCGAAGACCATTTGTCCACTCTCCAGTTGGCCTAGTCCCCAGCCTCCTACATGACCATGGATCCAGCGATTAACCACACAAGGGTCAAGTCAGGCCCCGCTTCATGCCAACAATAGACACCAGAGAACAGCAAGTCCAAACTTCAGGGACCAATTCTGCTTCTAGTCCCGCACCGAAGGTACACCGGCAGATTTTCTGGCTGCAGTTCATTGGAAAGATCTTCATCTGATGCAAGCTCCCAGCATGATGGCTCCTCAGGAAGGCAGATTCTTCCCATGGGATCCTCACCGCCAGATCACCCACAAGACCTCCTTTGACTTGCCTCTGCCCTGGGTGACCACAGAGTGTAGATTTTAAAGTGGGCAGATTATGACCAATCTATCAAGATGATAAATAGTCCAAACACCCCACAATTTGACTTGAGACAGTGGAGTGACTCAGCTGAACAATTAACAGTAACTATAAAAAGCTGGTGACTCCGAGACCTATTTCAAACCTTAATAACACACCTAACCTCATGTCCTCACTTTAATGGCCATATCTAGCTGCAACTAAACTATCGCTATCTAAACAAATAACCAACACAAAAAAAAACTTTAAAAATAAATAAGTACTAAAAACTAAAAGCTGTTCTGCAGCTCCCAGACAGCTAGCCCGGTGTGGCTGCCATCTACCAAGGCAGGTGGAAGGTGCAAACATTACTTGGATTATCATTTAAACTATCCGGTTGGTGGTGGCTATGTTTATAAGAGAAGCAGGAATTGCCTATCTGACACATGATGAAGAAACAGGGAGAAAGGGCCTGAGGAGGAGGAGGAGCACAAAAAGGAAAGGGTCCAGACAACACAGGGTAAGTGTAGTTTAAACCAAGGATGCAGAAAAGTAAAAAAAAAAAAGACAAGATGCAGGGAGATTAACATGAGAAGAGGGGTCATGGGGTGAGACAGAGAGCAGCATAGGCAGTAGGAAAGCTGGATTTCAGGCACGGAGACAGCAAGGTATGGAACGCCATGTGCACACAATGCACAGAAGCTGGACCTCAAAGCCATCTTGGGGAAGGGTTGGCCTGGACTTGGTGGCTGTAACTGAGTCATGGTGCACTGGCAATCATGACTGGGACATGGCCATACTAGGCTACTCCATGTTCAGGAGAAACAGGAAGGGCAGGAGGAGAGGGGGAATCAAGGCTATAGAAACACAGGGGAACCCGGTATAGAAGGAAAGGTTGGAGGTGCTGTGGGTCATCCTAGAGACAGCAGCTTGGGTCACTAACCATACAGGGGTAGTATACACACCTCCAACACAGGCACAGAACTTCGATAAGGCACTAGTGGAAGCCATCACACGGATGGCAGATAAGGGAATGGTAATGCTAGCTGGCGACTTAAGTCTTCCAGATGTGGATTGGAGACTTCCAGCTGAAGCCTCAGCAAGGAGTTGGATCATACTTGACTCCCATCAGGGGACATTTCTCAGGCAGTTACTTATTTATTAGCTTTTGTTTACTGGGTAAGCATGCTAGACAAGGAATGCCTATTTTCAGATGCGACCAGTGAGATTACAAGAGTAGGTTTACAAGCAGAATGAGAACAAATACAATACAGTGAAATACAGGCATTGAACAGGGTGAAACAAATAAATACAGGATGATCAGATAAGCATACACGTCAAGGTAAGAACATACAAGCAGTAATAACAATTCTTGGTATAACACATGAGCTTTTAAGGAGGGACATTGGGTGGTTATCCTGGTATAAGAATGATAAGTGCTGAGGTGCAGGAAACCATAAGAGTAGATGGTTCCCCTATTTGAGCCCAGGGTGGGGGTAGGGGTTAGAAACTAGGGAAGTAGATGGAGCACACCTGGATCCAAGCCAGGGCTGGAGGTACCAAGCAGCCTAGGGACAGTTACAGGCTGAGGCAGACTTCAGGTGTGACCAGAGGGAGCTTTAAAACATGGGATGGGCAGAACTATATCTGATGGGTGCAAGTAGGGTATTCCAGAATCTAGGGGTGCAGACAGCAAAGGCGTGATCACCTGACAGAGTACAAGTTCTGGGGACAAGTGGAGGGGAGAGAATGGCTGACCTGAACTGGTATGATGGTGTAGCCAGTTGGAGGAGTTGAGACAAGACAGATGGGGTGGCATTATGGACAATTTTGTCTGTGAAGCAGCCCAAGACAAAGGAACAATAATTACTTGGAGACATACAGTATAGGTTTTTGTATAACTCACAGTGATGGGAAAATCAAGGGGCAGTGAGGGCAAAGTGGCAGATATTATTATAGGCTACATGCCATTTTGCAAGACTAGTTTTAGTAGAGAGGGTAAAGGTAGTCAGTTTGTAGCTGAAAGAGAAAAGAAACAATCCTATAGCAGGGTCAAGGTGAGCAGCTGCTGTAAAGGATTCATAAAGTCAGTGAACCCAGTTGGGATAGGGCAGTGCTGGACCTCATGCTTACTAACAGGCAAATAATTGCAGACATTATAGTGGGCAGTCATCTAGGGACCCGTGATTACTGTACAGTGTGGTTCAACATTAAGACAGGTGCCAAAGCAAACCACACAAAGACAAGGGTCCTGGACTTTAGGATGATGGATTAAAAAAAAAAGAAATGGGGGACTGCCTCAGAAGCTGCTTAGTGGGGGAGGACTGCCAGAGAAGGGTAGAGGTACAGTGGGAAAAACTAGGGAAGGGATGATTAAGGCAAACAGCCTCTGCATGAGGTAGGTGAGCAAAATCAAAAAGAAAAGACCATGCTGGTAGTCTAAAGAAGTGACCATAGTGGTGAAGGAAAAAAGAGTGGCATTCAGTTAGTACCAAAAAATGCTGAGGGTGGAAAACATAGAAGTGTACAAAGTAAAATACGAAAGCAGGGAAGGCAGAGGGGCAAGCAAAATCATAGACAGAAGAAAGGCTATCCAATGGGGTAACTAAAGGATATGAGACTTTCTTCAGGTACGTATGCAAGTGATAGGAAGGAAACAGGAGAGACAGTAAGAATAAGAAGGATGACAGAGGGAGACTACAGGATCATGACAAAGCAAGCATCCAGAACAGGTACTTTGGCTTAATTTTCACAGAAGAAGGGGGGACAGAAGACCAGGGAGCCGAGAAAAAATTGGGAGGGGGGAGGGGTTGAAGTGGACATTGGCCCATTTTCAGTGGAAAGAGTCCTGAAGGGACTTGCAGATGTGAACGTATACAAGAGTTGGGACTGGAATGCATATGCTCGAGGGCACTAAAAGAACTCAGGTAGTTCCTTGCTGTACCTCTGATGACCTTATTCAACAGATCACTGGAAACACGCTTGGTTCCAGAGGACTGAGGAGAGCAGATGTGGTCCTGCTCCATAAGAGCAGCAGCAGGATGGAGGCGAACAACTATAGTCCTGTCAGTCACATCAGTTGGTGTGGAAGGCAATGGAGACCCTGTTAAAGGAGAGGACAGAGAAGTATCTTAAATCTAATGGGCTACAAGACCAAAGGCAACATGGAATCTTGGGGGGTGGGAGGTCATGCCAGATGAATCCGATTGACATCTTTGACTAGGTGACCAGGGAAATAGATTAGAGGAAGGCAGTATACATTTTCTATTTGAACTTCAGCTAGACTTTCGACACTGTGCCATACAGGAGACTGGTAAAGAAGCTGAGGAGTCTTGGGGTAGGATTCAAGGAAGAAATTCCTTCATACTTACTACAAGTTTCATTTATGTTAGCTCCAACACTATTAATGGGAATTAACACTTTTCCCATCTCTTCAGTGATTTATTTTGTTCGGGGGGTTATAGACCATACCTGGATTGGCATATCTTTGTCAGAAATTCTGAATGTATTTGTGTTTATTACTCCTCAAGCCAGCTTATTAGAGATGTGTGATTTTCAAACAGTGTAAGACCTGCAGGAGGTGATGAGACCCTCATCCTTAGGTTCATATTGCCCAAATAGTGTAATGCAATCTAACATGTTGATTTCTACTCCTCCCCCCCAAGTTGAGCACTCAAGCTGGGGAGGTGCACCTGGTATACTGACTGGCAGTTGCAAGGCTGAGTTGCATAAATCCTTATTATTGCACTTAAATGAGATACTAAGCACTGATGTTCCACAGGGCATCCCCCAACACACACACAACAAAACCCAAGGTGGACCCCTTAGGTCAGGTGGGCCCATACAGGCATGCCCAGGTGAACCAGTGCAGAGCAAGACTGATCTCCCAGCTCTACAGGCAAACCAAGACCTTCACCACATGAAGGGTTAAGATGATAATACCAGGGGCCACAAAGAAAATCCTGACCTGAATGTACTTTCTGTTGAGGAGGTGGAGGCCCTCCCCAAAAAGGAGGGGGAAGGTGATTGGACGGAACCTAAGAGAAAGATTCCAATCCCTTCCGTTTGATTCATAATCTCTATCCTACCTTATAACAGAGGCTTGTAGGACATTAAAGTTAAAGGAGGTACGGGCCATAGGGGCTCTGAATGTGAATCTGATACTGTTGAATCTTCTGAAGCACTGAGATGTTCTGCAAACACTGTACACTGCGACTAGATTATTAAACAGAAATGGGCAGACAAGGACCAGAGAAAGCACCTACCCAGACCATGAGTGAGGTGTTATCCCTTTTTGGAGAATTCCCAGAACTGGGAAACTCCTCCCCTGGCAGATAAGTTGGTACATAATTTTGTTAAGTGCACAACTATACCAACTGATGGATCTCTGGCCTTAACCGCAGTGCATGATAAGAGAGTGGACACTGCATGCAGAAGAGCCTTTGCCTTCAATGGAGTAAATCTTTGCACCTCCTATGCATATTTGTTTCCAGAGCTTTGAACTCCTGGATTTCAGCTCTGAGTAGTAGTATTAATATTCATTTATTTGAGGCATCCTTTTCCAGATGCTCAGAGTGCCATTATATAAAACCAGGGCTAACTTTTGTCACTTCTATAATTCAGCATTCTAAGTAACATAAAATACACGAAGCAAAATAAAATAAAAATCTACAGTGAATAAATTCGTTAAAAGGAGTGCAGAGGTTACCAAACCACCCCAAATGCCTGCTGAAATAAATACATTTCCAGGCCCCTTTTAAAGGCCTTCACTGAGGGGCCCTAAACAAAGTACCAAGCAGTGAGTTCCAAACCACAGGGCCTTCTACTTCAAATGCCCAGTCTGCTGACATGTTTTGACTTGACCTTGGCACTACCATGAGGCCCTCTTCAGTGCAGCAGAGTGGGTGAGAGAGCACCTAGGGATGCAGGAGCTCAGTCAGGTAGCCAGAGCCCAATCTCTGTAGGGCCTTATATACTGTAAGTCAAAAGACCCAATTTAAAAGAGATGCACCATTCAGCTGGCAACCAGTGTAGATTACGCAGTGCACAGTCTAGGAGGTGTATTGGTAACTGGACCACTGCACTCTGCACTAACCCAGTTTTCTCCACTAACCATCAGGTAAAGAGCATTACAATAGTCAAGCCTCGAGGTGACAAACACATGAACCAACATGACCAGGTTGCCAGGTGGGATAAAAGACATAAGCTGGCTGATTTTTTACAAATAGAAAAAGAGATTTCAGACTACTGCCCACATTTAAGCCTCCATTGGCAGACTCTCATCCAAAATGGCACCCAGATGTTTCACCTTAGTGGCAGCCACCAGATCAGAGGAACTGAGACATTGCTTGATCTCTCCTACTGCAGCTGCCTGCCCCCCCCCCCGCATGGACTAGCTCAATCACTAAAACTTTGGTTTTCCCTGGGTAAACCTCAGCCAGCACAATGACATCCCATCTTGGATCTTGGACAGCAATCTGTTGAAACATCCACCACACTCACCATCCCTGCTGCAGAGGACATATAAAACTGGGTATCATTTGCATTGCAATGAAACCTTAGCCCATATTACCTAATGGCCATGCTCAGGGGCAGCACATAAACTGTGAATAACATGGGTGAGATGACAGAGTCCAGGGGTATGCCACAAGACAGAACCTCCGGGGGTGAGAAAAATCTTCCTAACACTAGCCTCTGGGTTCTGTGTTTCAGGTAAGACTCAAACCAGTGGATGACTTTGCCAGTGAGCCCTGCATACTTACAAAGCCTATCCAAAAGCAGTCTATGGGCCACAGTATCAAAAGCAGATGGAAGATCTAACAGGACAAGAATTTATTGATCTCCTCTATCTCTTGCCCTAAACAAGGCATTGTGCAACTGGAAAAGCGAAGTTTCAGTGCTATGCCTTGTCCTAAATGCCAAATGGAGAGGATGAAAGATGTCAGAGGCTATGAGGTGCAACTCCAGCTGCGGCACAACTTTCTCAATAACTTTTCTCAGAAAGAGAAGGTTAGAGACCAGATGTTAATTCTCCAAGATCTCTGGGTCCAAGGTTGGTTTCTTCAGAAGTGGCTTCACAAGAGTGCACTTATACACTACTGGGAAGCAACCATCTGATAGGGAACAGTGGGCAATCTTAGTGAACACTGGGCCCAGATGTCTAGTGAAACCCACAAGTAGTTGTGTTGGACCTGGATCCAGATTACAAAATGTTGGCCACAGCTCTGTGATTGCCCCACAAATCTCTACAATCATCACTAGGCAGAAATCTTCCCAGAACCACTGACTGTGGCTTGACTAAGAGGAAATCCACTGCAGGGCTGTCCCAGCCCAGTTGGAGTGATTCCAGCCTTAACAGGGGACACCCTATCTAAGAAGAGTGGAGTGAACTCCTTGCATTTCACAGCTCTTAATGCTCTCATGGGCTCCAGACAAGCTAGATGAAGAAGCCTGTCTATAGTCTGAAACAGCAGAGCCAGTCCATTCCTCCCAACAGCAATCTCTCCTGGCAGATAAGCCACCATTTTCTGAAGGATTGCCTTCTGATATTCCATTCAATGGGACACCAGAAATAGTTTGCTCTCCAGAGTCTCTGAACTTCTCTAACAACACTCTAACCTTCATCCCCTGGCCTTCAAAGCCCCAACTCACTGTTGAACCACAGTGAGCAGAGGTGCATCATGAGGGGACACACACAAACTGGCACAATGAGGTCAAGGGCCCCAGTGATTCCCCTATTATAGATGCCCATTGCCACATCTGCACATTAAGCGCAAGCTGCCAGCAATTCCGAGCTGTTCAAAATCACCATAAGTCCTTTTGGACTAAGTCTTCCCAATGGTCAATACTGAACCACCTCCACAGGGGATGGACTACAAGGAGGTGTCCTGAAACTGAATCTAATACAGCAATAGTCTGACCCACTGTCTGGATCAATCTTGAGACTTCCCACCTCAAGCCCCAGGGAGAACAGTTGGTCCAGAGTGTGGCCATGTTGGTGGGTCATAGAAGTAATCACTTATGCAAAACCCAGAGCCTCCATGCTCTGGAAGAAATCCTGACCAAATTGCGAACATTCATCATCCACCTAGGGTTTGAAATCACCAAGAGTAAGCCATCTTGGTGACTCCAAAACCAAGGTCAGCGATGCCGGATGTGATTTCCTGCAGAAATTACCCTTTGTGACTTGGAGGCTGATACACAAGGAGAATCCTGCAGTCCGCCCCTGGGCCCCCCTGCACTGCCACACATTCAAATGACTCTTGTGCACCCCAGTAGGAGTTTCACCAGATTCAGATCAGTTCTAAAACAGATGGCACTTCCTTCCCCAACGGTCTATCCTCTGGCAGTGCACAACTGAGAACCCTGCTGGGACCAGTGTAACTGGAACTGGGCTGGAGTCATCTCCTAGCCAGGTCTCGGTAATGCAAGTTGAGCCAACAGAGGAAACAAGATCCACTATAATTGTGGCTCTGTTCCTCATCAGCCTGGCATTACAAAGCACTGTTCAAACTGAACCGAAGGAGTCAGCTGGCCACTCAGATGCAGACCACCTCAGTCTGGCAGGAACCTTGGGGATGGGGAATCAAACATGTATGTCCTCTCTCCAGTCCCTGTCTAACCCCAGGACATCTTCTGGTCCTCAGTACACCTCTGAATACCACACCACCATTCGTCCTGACTTTTCTATCCCTTTTCCTTGCCTCCCTCATGATACCAACCTCCCTGCATGTTGGTCAATATAGGAAGGATCAAAGGAGCACAGGTCTATCAGCATGGAAGCAGAGTAACTAAGCCTTGGAGCTTGAGATGGATGCAGGCAACACATCCTTACCCTATACTAACCTATAAAACCTCTACCCCTTTTTTCTTTACCAAATAACCAACCCCCCTTCCTGCAACCAAAGAAACCTAACATAGCTACCCAACTCCCACATAACCAAAAAGCCTTTCCAATACTGCAATATGAAGCTAAATTACAGTTACTTAGAAATAGCTCTTAATTATTTCATTAATGTCCAGGTGCTGCAATACCTCATAATACAGTACCCTATCAACCTAATGAACAGTTCATATCCAGTAGGAAAATCTGAATTCTAGATAGTAATGAGGAGAAGAATGCTGTTTTAAAAGCTCGGCATGAAGGTCAGAGTCAGCAAAGGGCAAGTAGCTCAGGTACAGGAGTATGACTCTGACTGTCTGAGTGTATTGGGGGGAGGAATAACCGGAGGAGGCTGAAATAACATCTAAGTACTTGAAACTATGTTCTACTTGTTGTTTCAGAATTTGTTTTCCTGCTGTTCATATTGTGTAAGTGGGGAGGGGAACTACTACTTGTTTTTATTACAGGGGGCCAAATGTACCAGAATGGGATATTCTGGGTGTGTTCGGGCACATTAAAAATAATTTCTTTACAGGGGGCCGATTGTATCAGAATGGGTGTTTTGTCTGTGTGGGTGTTTTGTGATGCATTAACAGTGATTTCAGGGACTTACTAGTAGTTTCTGATATAAGTGTCCCTTTCGTGTCTAGAGAGGACATCTGGTTGCTAACTAATGCACATTACATACACTGGTGAAACAGATTGTAATATATGGTTCATGAAAATAATAGTACTGAAAATGGTTCAAAAAATTCCTCGTAATACACAGAAGTTCCCCATAATAGAATAGTTCACTCCCAATAATACTACACTTCATTCCCAATAATACTATCATTCCAATGAACAACAGTATTATCAGTCCTGCACAAAAGCGCAAGCGCACCCTGCCTCCTCGTGCTCAGCACAAGCCAGCTTCTTCAGCACTCAGCTTGAACAATTTATCAGACTGTGACTCATGATTGGCTGCTTTCAGTCGGTGGGCGCGCTGAACATTTTCAAAAACATGGTGGCCTTCTCTCGCTTAGCGAGAGTATATCTCATCTTCGTTCTTTCCCTGGTATTTTTCACATTTCAAAGGATGACTTATCTGGTTGCTCCTGCCTTCACTTAACGTGAAAACAACTACCAGGTACAGCTATTCACAAAACTAAATTACTGGACTGTGAGGAGAAGCAGAGTGGGGTGGGGGGAAGTGGGGGCATTCTTTGGCACTGACTGAACGAGTCGTCAGAGAAGCAATGGCCCATCCTCCTCATGACATGCCACAAAGAGCTGCTCAATTTTAAAATCAGATTCCTATATTACAAAAAATAACAAATAGGTGAGAGTGTATTACTTGAGACTAATACCATCTCGAAGTTGGGGACAAGGGAACCTCTTGATGGTATTACTCCCTTGCAATACACTCTCACCTATCTATAATTCTATTTGTTTTCCTATATATTTAAAAATATATATATATGTATATATATACATTGTATATATATATATATATATATATATATATATATATATATATATATATATATATATATATATATATATTAATTATGAGCTGTCAGATAAATGATTTATCTACAAGTGCTGTTTGACCTCGTAATTCACGAGTGGCGAAGCTACTTAGTGAGGTGTCCTATATCAAACAGTACAAGTGTAGATAAATCATTTATCTGACAGCTCACATTTTATATTTCATTTATGCAATAGGGATGCTTCTTATCAGTGTGGGAACATTTGGTTTTGACTGTTTATCTTCTTTTTTTTAAATGATAATTTCTGGGACTTTCTGGGACTTTTGGTTAACTTTCCTGGTGTATGTCCGCCTAGCGGGATGGTTGCTATTAAATGAAACACCACTCATTTTGTAGAGAACTTCTTGCTGAACAGATGTCATGGTGACAGTATCATGCTACCTTTTTTGTTTTAAAGTTATTTGCATTTGTTTGATGAAAAAGTGAAACAAAAATTTAATTTTATGCTGTTTTTTGCTAATTATAAAAAAAACTAAAAGGTATTTATTAATGAAACAGCACTCATTTTTTAGATATTTTCATGCTGAACATTTTTTGTGCTCATAGTACCATGCTATCATTTTTAGTTTTAAAGTGATTCACATTTGTTTGCTCTAAAAGGAAAAAGAAAATTGAATTTTTATGCTGTTTTTTGCTAATTATGAAAACACTAAAAGGTATCTATGAATGAAACACCACTCATTTTGTAGATATTTTTGTGCTGAACATTTTTTGTGCTCACAGTACCATGTTATCATTTTTCACTTTAAAGTTATTTATATTTGTTTGTCTGAAAAGTGAAAAGAAAATAGGATTTTTAGCTGTTTTTTGCTAATTATAAAAAAATTAAAAGGTATCTATAAATGAAACACCACTCATTTTGTACATATTTTTGTCCTGAACATTTTTCGTGCTCACAGTACTATGCTATCATTTTTCATTTTAAAGTTATTCACATTTGTTTGTCAAACAAATGAACAAAAAAGCTTTGATTGACAGTTTGCATTTATCCCATTAATGTGGGATAAATCTAGGGTGGTTAGATTTATCCCACATATGTGGAAATAAATGGATTTATTCAATGGCTTTTGGTTTCACACCTATTGCATAAATATATATATCTATGTGTGTGTATAAATATGGGCTACATGATGGGCAGGAGTGGGATATGGAAAATATTCTCACTCCTGCAGAGTGAGCTGTGTATTCTTATGAATGCCGAAGGCATGAGTGAAAATACACAGCTCACTCTGCAGGAGTGACAATATTTTCCATATCCTATGATCTGCCCATCATGTGTGCGATTTATACCACAGGGGTGAGAGCTTTAGGAACATTGTTTCTGATTCTGTGTGTTTCCTGCTCATTCTGTGTGTGCTGTCAGTGTGTGTGTTCTTAATGGACTTGGAGTCAGAAACACAGGTGAATGTGTTTTGCAAAGCTAATTAAGTGAGTCAGAGGCTCAGTGAGAAATACAAACTGCTGCAGATAGCACTGAGAAACAGAAACTGCTTTGTAAAAGAGTTTCATTTAGAATTCAGGTTGTTTTGAAGCTGAGATCAGCACAGTGATGGGCTAGGAATGTTAGAAACACAATGGGACATAGATGAGTCTTTTGCAAAGCTAATTGAGTAAGCTGCAGCTTCAGTGAGAAAGATAAACTTTCTGAAGCAGTTTCCTTTAGAATGCAAGCTGCAGTGCAGATCTTCTCACTCTGGTGACATCAGCAGAGTGTGGATACATGTTGATATCCTCACTCTGCTGATGTCATCAGGATTTATCCTCACTGCAGTGGAAAGAACACAGGATATCCTACTGAGAAAGCTCTCACCACCATGGTATAAATATATTTATGCAATGGGGGTGAGGATAAAAAGTGGCAAATGACAGCAGTAGTTTTGACTGGTCAGACCTACAGTGAGAATGTTGCATTTATCCTCACTGTAGGTCATTTATCCTCACTGTAGGTAATAACCAGGCACTATCTGCACTTCAGCACAACTGCTCACAAAGGCTTTGATTGGTGGGAGCTGGCAGCATGAGCAGCACAATCAGAATGCACCTGCTCACTTGCATTCCAGCTCCCACTGGCAGTTTCATTTCTCTCCAGCAGCACACAGCAGTTTCATTTTCTCCCCTGTTCTTTCGCTGTAACTTATTTAAAAAAAACAAAAAAACTTTCAGCTTCACACAATGTTAACTACCATTTCTCCTAAAGGTCCAAAATACCAGACAAAACACACTGAATTATTTTCACTGTCTCCCCCACCTCACGTTCTTTCACTTCAAATATTTTAAAAAAAAATTTAGCCTCACACAAAACATTAACGTCCTTCAAACCCCAGCACACAAAAAAGCAATCAACTCTCTCTTTTTTACTTTTACCACTCTCCCCAGCAGCACAATGGCACAGCGTCCTGATACAAAAGTTCAGTTTTATGGAAAACAACGCTCAGTCATCCAGAAACAAAAAGAAATAAAGACACCTATTTTTGAAAAATTTAAAATTACACCGATAAAAAAACTTGGCCCATTGCATAAATGGAACAAACAATGCCCCCATCGAAAGTATCTCAGATATTTTTCCCTCGAGCAGTTTGACCTATGGCATCACTGGTGGCATCGCCACTCATGATATCAAAGGGTCAAACTGCACTCAGGGAAAATATCAGAGATATTTTCAATGGGGGCATTGCATATCCTATATATATATATATATATATATACATATATATACATACCTGTATATATTATAGTGGCACGGTAGTGCCACTATAGTTAGGATTGCATAGCAGTTTCTATGTTAAACCTCAAAGTTTGCACTTTAACAACTTTGCAACTGTTTGTCTGATTTTCCTGAAATTTGGAAAGCGTGGAGGTGGTGTTGCCATTTTCTATAAACCTCATTTGTTAATATCCCATAATGTCCTGCCTACCCTATCTCACTGTGAAGCGATCCATGCAACCTTACAGCTAGGCTCAAAGAAACTACACTTAGTTTGCGCCTCTAACCCTCCAGCTGGTGGTAGCACGGGTCTTGAAGAACTCCTCTCCCAAGTGGAAAATACCATTGGCCGAAATGAAGTCCTCATACTGGGTGACCTGAACGTAAACTGGACTAGTAAATCTAACCAGTCCTCTCATACCATGGTACAAGGCCGCAACCTTCACCTACAAATCACAGACCCAACCAGGGTCATGGCTCCCCCTCATGCTAGTACTCTTATCGACTGGGTCCTCACAAACTGCCCTGACAGCATAGTATGTGCAGGTGTCCTTGCAGATTCAATAAGTGATCACTCCCCAATCTACTGCATCTGGCGCTCTACCAGTAAATCATCTCCACCTCCAAAACTCATCACCTTCCGAAATTTGGCTAACTTTAACCAAACACAGTTTATACAAGATCTCTCACTGATTGACTGGTCACCTATCTACACTTCAGCTAATGCCCAGTTGGCGTTAGACCATTTCCTGGCCCGGTTTTGTGTGTTCCAAGACACCCATGCTCCCTGTGTCACTCGTCGGATTCATGGAACTCAGACTAAGTGGCTTACCAAAGACCTACTCACCCAGATTAGGGCCAGGGACAGAATGTGGCAACGTTTCAATACCACTGGGCTCCAGGCCGATTATAACAACTACAGATCCCTGAGAAACACAAGCAAAAGACATTTTTGATTAGCCAAAAGCTCTTTCTGCAAAGATCTGCTAACAAAAGCCACGGAGGACTCTAAGAAATTCTGGTCAACAATAAAAACCCTTCTTGGAGCAAATCAAACGGCCCATACAAGTGACATGCTGATAAATGACATACATTGCAATAATCCAGTGACTACAGCCAACTCATTTAATCACTATTTCTCTGATCTAACCAGCTACCTGGTCTCCTTCCCTCATGCACACACTGCTTCCCCCCATGGCAATGCAAAACCTCTACTCACGCATCCTCCCTTTAGGTTCCGGAGCATTACAAGAACAGAAGTGCTAAAACTGCTCTTCTCCGTTCCTGACAGTACCAGCTTGGGGTCTGACGGTCTGTAACCCAGGCTCTTAAAAGTCACTGCCCTGCTCATAGCCTCTCCCCTAACCAAAATCTTCAACCTATCTCTAGGTCATGGTACAGTCCCTAATATCTGGAAAATAGCTAAGGTCACACCCATTCCTAAAAAGGGTAATCCTAAAGAAATCATGAATTACCATCCCATAGCAATCCTCTCCCTGCTTAGCAAAATCCTGGAAAAACTAGTGGCCTCCCAATCCACAGAATATCTTCAGAAGTATAACCTTCTCTCTTGCTCCCAGCATGGTTCCTGCAAGGGTCACAGCACTTCCACCGCCCTCCTCAAACTCACAAATGACATCTTTGCTTTTATGGACTCGGGCCTCCTGACAGGTGCGATCTTCATTGACTTAACAAAGGTATTTGACCTGGTTAACCATACCCTTCTTCTTGCTAAACTACGCTCCCTCCACTTTTCTACTGATGTAGTGGCCTGGTTTAAAAGCTATCTGTCTGAAAGAAAACAGGCTGTAGTTTTCAACTCAGCCATATCTGACCTTTCATCTATACATGTTGGAGTGCCCCAGGGCTCCATACTTGGCCCCTTGTTATTCTCAATCTTCATTAATGACATCCTGTTGCTTGCACCTACCTGTTCATCTTTGCTCTATGCAAATGACCTAGTCATTTACCATAGTGCAAGAAATATTGCCGACATAAACCAACCTCTTGCCTCGGACTTCTCAAGTATTCAATCTTGGCTAACAGAGAAAAAACTAGTTCTCAATATTAGCAAGACACACTCTATGCTCTTTGGGTCACCTGCCAGACTTAAAGCAAACCAAAATGCCCTCAAAATCTCATGTGCAGATGGCTCCCCACTGGTTAGCACCAGATCCTTTAAATGTCTGGACATTACTCTTGACGAATCCCTAGATTTTGACCTACACATAACTGCCACCTGTAAATCTGTCAACGCTAAGTTAGGAGGTGCCTACCGCACTAGCTATGCCCTTACCCCATTGGCTAGACTAGTTGTGGCACAAGGTTTGCTCCCAGCCTTGGCATATGGCTCAGTCACATATCTATCTGCCTCAAAATCTTCCCTCCATAAATGGGACACCACCTATAACAAAATCTGCCGCTGTGCCTCTGCATCCCCATGTTACAAACACCATTGCCAGCTCTGTACTGACTTAAAATGGCATAGCCCCTCTGCCCATCGACTCCAGTCCTTTGGCTCACTGATTGACTGCATTGCCAGATCAGGCCTCCAACTATCCCTTGCCTGTCTGCTGCACTCACAACCTCTCTCTCCTATGGGCTCCAATCTGCAGACCTAGCCCCTTTTCACATCCCCAGATGTAAAACTAATATGGGTGCACGCGCTTTCGCATACATGGCTCCAAAGTACTGGAACTCCATACCTCAAACCGTTCATCGAGCACCCACCCATGCTAGTTTTAAGAAACTTCACCGTGACCATCTGCGTACAACTAGCCCCTGCACTTGCTTTCATCCGCCTTAGACCATTTTTTCACCCTGCCCTCCGTCTTCCCTAGGTAATCTACCTCTCTGACATCTCTTCTCCGCCTCTCTAAATAACCTCCTCACATGTCTCTTCTCTCATCCTTTACCCTTTTCCCCTGCTTCCTACCACTCTCCCTTCTTCTCCCCCATTTTCATTAACCACAGATTTTTGGCACTTATTGTATCGCTCTGTGTATACCTTTCTCTTGCAATGCCTGTTTCTCACATTGTTTTGACTCTTGTTGTTACTTGACCTATCTGTATTTTGACTGCTTCATACCGAACGATTGTCTCTACAGCCCAAGTGTAATTGTTATATTGAATCAATGTTTTCTCTACACCTTAAGTTTGATTGTATGTTGATTTCCTTCCTTACTGTGTTACATATCTCATGTGCTGCATCACATGTATGATCATTTGTATTTCAAATTGTCTTTCTCCTGGGGCGTGCCTGAAAATAGGCATTCTTATGCCTAGTGCACCCACCCGGTTATCAAAAGCAAATAAATAAATAATTGTTGGCAGATCTCCAGATCGGGAAATCTTTATGTCGATCAGATGTATGGTTGCAGAATCATAGCGCACTCAAAAAGTGAAAAATTCCCAACATTCCATTTTCTTTAGACGTGCATATTGGACTGAAGAATGCATGTGTGTTCAGATTGGGTAGGCTGTATGGGTCCTGGCTAGCAGTGGTGCCTTTTGAAGATTTTGTGAACAAATCTTGTATGTGCACTGTGAAAACATCTGCGATCACATTTTGTGGTCAAGCTTGCCCTAAAATGTTGTCAAGCTGCCGCCATCTTGTTTTCAGTTAGCAAGAGAGAAAAAACCTTATAACTCAAAAAATACTGCATTTTGGAACACAGGTGTGGTTGGATTTACCTAAACGGGCCCCATGGATCATGCCTATGGCATTAGTTTTTTGCTAGCTGGTCTGGAAACATGTTTTCCAAGAATTTTTTTTTAAAATCATGGCAGCATTGTTTTGTGCTGTGAAAACAATTCCGGTAACTTTAAGCATGACCGCAATCACACTTTTTGCATCGCAGTCATATCCCCATAATAAAGAAAGGGGATTTTGCCTAACTATTGTTTTTCTTTGTCACTTCATTCTGCCAAGATGGTTAGTGCTACTGGTCTGAAATATTCAGGGTACAAAGCCCTAGTGCCATGGAGATGTCTTTCACTGGTTTTGTGCGGGACAATTCAAGATGCCCCTGCTTACGCCATTACAAAGATCATAAATTTTCCCATAGGATAACATTGTGGAGTTGTTTTTTCTTCGTCTCCTCGCTGTGGCAATGTGGATAGCGGAATTGCCCTGAACGTTTCAGGGTGAAAAGTCCTAGTCTCACAGGTGTGCCTTTTGGGGGTTTGGTGAAAAAACATTCCACAGGGACATAGGTACAGCATTTCAAACTTCAGAATTTTCCCCATAGGATAACATTGTGGAATTGGTTTTTCTTGGTCTCCTCATTGTGGCAATGTGGATTGCGGTATTGCCCTGAACGTTTCAGGGTAAAAAGGCATAATCTCACAGGTGTTCCTTTTGGGGGTTTGGTGAAAAAACATTTCACAGGGCCATGGTTACAGCATTGCAAACTTCAGAATTTTTCCCATAGGATAACACTGTGGCATTGTTTTTTCTTTGTCTCCTTGTTGTCAAAAAAAAAGACTGCGGTATTGCCTGAATGATTCAGGATGAAAAGGCATAGTCCCACAGGTGTGCCTTTTGGTGCTTTGGTGAGAAAACATTTAGCAGGGCCATAGCTACAGCATTCCAAAGTTCCAAATTTTCCCCATAGGATAACATTGTGGCACCCACAACACCTTTCGGGGCCCGTATCTCGAAAACGGTTCAAGATACGGACTTTTCATCTGAAACATTCTCTGCCTCCCCCATATGGGGGGGGGCTTAGCATAGAACTAGTTTAGAAACCCATGAAACTCCTGATATTTGAATTTTTTCCTACCATGTATGGTTCCTGAGATATTTACGAATGACTATTCCATGTTTACATTTTCGTGCACGTCGACAATTGTTATGCATTCAGAGTTTATACTCACAGTACTTTTCAGTGCCCATAACAGGGAAATGATGAGTGACATGTGTTTGGTCACTGCATTGTTGCGATAGCTACTGACTGTTAAGATTACAATGACACTTAACTTGGCTTTGCGGCGCATGTGCTTCACGAGATGTGGGCAAATTACTGTAACTATGCCTCCTTGCTATATACGTCTGCTATATGGCAACATACTTAACTATAAGTGGGAGCATAGGGCCTGGAGGGCCTGCACTCCCACAAACACACATACTATTTGGCATACTGGTGCGACTTGATGGGAGCATGGGGCCCTTCCCAAACTTGTCATTTCTATTACTACTTACATTACACTTTGAAAAAAGAAAGGACATTCTTTGCAAAAAACTTTGTTACTGCATCAGTTAGGGTTGATACCACATCAACAAAAGTAACCCTAACCCTAACCCATACCCTAACTCTAACCCAACCCCTAACCCAAACCCTAACCTAAACAAACACCCTAACCCTAAGCCTTACCCAAACCCTAACCCTAACACAAACCCAAACCCTAAACATAACTTTAACCCTACCCCTAACCCTAGCCCAAACTGTAACCATAGACCTAACCCTAAGCCTATCCCAACCCATATGCTAACCCAAATCCAGATCCTAACCCTAAACAAAAGCCTAACCCTAACCGAAACCCAAATCCAAACCCTAACTCGAACCCTAACCTTAACCGTAACCCTAACACAAACCCAAACCCAAACCCTAACCCTAACCCTACCACTATCCCCAACCCTAAACCTAATCCTAACCCTAAGCAGCTAGCAGTGGTGCCTTTTGAAGATTTCAAGACAAAATTTTGTTCTGTTCAAAAGTTCTCACTAACACACATACCATATGGCACACTTACACAGCTTGGTGGGAGCAAGGGGACCAAAGACTACGCTCCCACCAAGCTGCCCACTTCTATTAGTTCTTACATTACACTTTTAAAAAAAGAAAGGAAATTCTTTGCAAAAAACTTTGTTATTGCATCAGTTAGGGTTGATACCACACCAACAAAAGTGTGGAAATTCAATATTAGGGTCACCACCTCTTCAACCCCCTCACTCCCTACACCAACAGGCTTCGGGATGTGTGTTGGGGAGGTCATGCCTAACTGTCACCCCATTCTCCTACATTGCACCACCACAGCTTCTTTATGCATGGAATGGGGTGAGAGTTAGGCTGACCACCCCAAAGCCTGTTGGTGTGTGAAGTGTGGTGGTGAGGTGGAAGGGGTGGCAACCCTAATGTTGAATTTCCAGTTTTGTCGTGTGGTATCAACCCTAACTGATGTATTAACAAAGTTTTTGCAAATATATATATATATATATATATATATATATATATATATACACTATAGTGGCACAGTAGTGCCACTATAATTAGGGTTGCATAGCCATTTCTATGTTAAGCCTCAAAGTTTGCACTTTAATAACTTTGCAACCGTTTGTCTGATATGCCTGAAAGTTGGAATGTATGAAGACTTTTGATATATCTCTGGATCTAGAAATTTTCATGTCGATCAGATGTATGGTTGCAGAGTCATAGCATGCTTAAAAAGTGAAAAAATCCCAAACATTCCTTTTTTTTTTAGATGCGCCTATTGGACTGAAGAATGCATGTGTGTGGGTTGAAATTGGGTGGGCTGCATGGGTCCTGGCTAGCAGTGGTGCCTTTTGAAGATTTCACAAAAAAAATCTCATTCTGTTCAAAAATTATGCCATTTTTTGTCTCCCATTATTGTCAATGGGAAAATTAATATTTGCACTGTGAAAACATCTGAGATCACATTTTGTGGTTGAACTTGCCCTAAAATGTTGTCGTGCTGCTGCCATCTTGTTTTTGGTTAGTGAGAGAGAAAAAACCTTATAACACAACAAATATTGCACTTTTGAACACAGGAGTGGTTGGGTTTACCTAAACGGGCCCACGGTACATGCCTATGGCATCAGTTTGTGGCTAGCTAGCCTGGAAACATTTTTTTTTGACCACAGCAACATTGTTTTTGGCATGAAAACATCATGGCAACTTTAAGCATGATCGCGATCACATTTTTTGGATTGCGATCATATCCCCATTACAAAGATGGGAGATTTTGCCTAACTGTTGGTTTTCTTTTCACTTGATTGTGGCAAGGTGATTTATGCTATTGGCCTGAAATTTTCTGGATTCAAAGCCCTAGTGCCACAGATATGCTTTTCACTGGTTTCTTGCAGAACAATTAAAGAGGCCCTTACGCACGCCATTACAAAGTTTGATAATTTACCCATAGGATAACATTGTGGTGTTAGTTTTTATTTATCTCCTCGTTGTCACAATGTAGATTGCAGTATTGCCCTGATCATTACAGGGTGAAAAAGCCTAGTCCCACAGGTGTGCCTTTTGGTGGCTTGGTGTGAAAACATTCATCGGGGACATAGTTACAGCACTCCAAAGTTCTGAACTTTCTCCACAGGATAACATTGTGGCACCCATGACGCCTTTCAGGGCCCATATCTCAAAAATGGTTCACGATACGGACTTTTCGACGAAAAAATTCTTAGTCTCCCCCCATAGGGAGGGCTATGCACAGAACTAGCTTAGAAAGCCATGAAACCCCTGAAATTTGAATTTTTTTCATGAGGTATTTGCAAATTAATATTCCAATTGTGCATTTTCATGTGTGTGGCCAATTGTTATGCTTTCAGAGTTAGCAGTCACAGTGCTTTTTGGTGCCTGTAACTGGGAAACGATACACAACACTGGTTCGGTCGCTGCATTGCTATGACAAGTACTCACTCTCACGATTACAACGACATTTGACTTTGTTTTGTGGTGGCTAGGGTTCATGAGATATGAGCAAATTACAGTAACTAGGCCTCCTTGTTTTGTATGACTGCTATATAGCACCATACTTAACTGTAAGTGGGAGTACAGGGCCGGAGAGCCCATGCTCCCTCAGACACATATACCATTCTGCACACTTGGGTGGCTTGGTGCTCTCAGCAAGCCGTCCACTTCTATTACTACTTATATTACACTTTAAAAAAAAAACAAAGAAATTCTTTGCAAAAGCTTTGTTAATGCATCAATTAGGGTTGTTTTCACACTGACAAAAGTGTGGAAATTCAATGTTAGGGTTACCACCCCAACACCCCTGATCCTCCACACACCAACAGGCATCGAGGTTTGCGTTGGGATGGTCATACCTGACTCTCACCCCATTCTCCTATACTGCACCACTACAGCTTCTTTACACGTGGAATGAGGTGACAGCTAGGCAGACGACTTCAATGCACACCCCGATGCCTGTTGGTGTGGGGAAGGGGTGTTGGGGGGTGGTAGGCTTGGTAACCCTAACACTGAATTTCCACACTTTTGTCAGTGTGGAAACAACCCTAACTGATGCAATGACAAAGTTTTTGCAAAGAATATATCTATCTATATATTTATACAACATGTGTTTTGGGATAAATGGAGAGATACAAAGTAATAGCCCAGTCAGGCAGTGAAAATATCACTGATATTGCCATGTTCCTATACGTCATGGTGATATCTCTATGAACCTATACACCATTCATTACAAAGTGAAAATATTTCACTTTCTATGCCACGGTCTCTTTCTCTGCCTCTTTATAGGACTTGCAGACATCTGGTTGATCCTGCCACTATCTATAAATAAAATTATTTAAAAACATATCTGGTTGATCCCACCACTCTCACTGCGCCAAAAGTGCTTTCAGCCCCCCCCCCAAAATATACACGTCAATGATCGGTATCTAAGTGAGACACAATGTGCTAACATACATTTAAAATCAGTCATTCTGTGGCAGAAAAGATAGAAAACTCTATTTCTTAAGCTCATTGCAGCAACTGTACCTGCTTAAAAGAAATTGCTGACTCTACTGAGAAAACAGCGAGCGAGTCTGTGGCTTCAGAATGGGAGAGGGAAGTGTGAGCATCTGTTGCTATAGCAACACATGCCTACTCTCTCGTCTCCCCTTCTGAAGCCACGGACTCACTCCCTTATATGGATGGACCTTGCCGTCCTTATCTCCCGTCAGTGTGTGTGTGTGTGTGTGTGTGTGTGTGTGTGTGTGTATATATATATTATGGTAGAGTAGCCCTTTTAAGGTTAAAGGGTGACATTTTGCACCTTAATAACTTTGCTACCATTCAATGGATTTTCCTGAAATTTGGTAGGCATAGGGAGTAACCATAGATCTTTTTATTTATTTTTATTTATTTTTTATTTATTTATTGAGTTCTAGGATTATGAATACCTTTGAGCCAGGGCTCTTTTACAAAGGTTCAGTGTCATTAGGTACAGATAAGACACAACGTTACTGACAACACAATTAAATTGCTGTACATACATAAATTGCAGACGAGGAACATGAATTGAGACAAACATACAATGATGGGAGGAGTAATGAGGTGAAAAGGAAGAGGCGGATAGTGGGAGAAGAGGGGGGGAGGAGGGACAGAAGGAGATAGGAGAGGCAGAGGAGGAAAAGGAGGCGGAGGAGGGAGGGAATGCAGACAGGAGGGCATTGTCAGAGAAACAAAAGTAAAGTGCAGGAGTTGGGCAAGGTGGTGTCACAAAGTACTAGGAGGCTGAAGTTCTTGAGGTTGTAGGCAGAGCAGCGTAGCCACGATGGGGTGATCTGAATAATCAGGGTGGCCACCCAGTGGTGTATTTGCGGCTAGACATTACAGTCACAAGTGCTGGCGGCAATGAGAGAGTGGCGGAGCCTGGTTTTGAAAGTACCAAGTGTGGGGGTGGCGGTGATTTCACTAGAGTCCATTTAGCAAGTAGGCGGCTCGGTAGGCAAAAGCCCTTTGACTTTGGGTTGTGCGGCAGTAGGGGATTTGGAACTGCTGCGGTTTGGTTCCTCGGGTTCACCTGCTGCTTTTCTTAGGTTGTAAGAGGGTGGCAACCCCAGATGGGGCGAGACCCATCTGAATTTTCATAGCCACAATGCAGGTTTGGTATTTAATATACTTGTCAAGTTGCAGCCAGTTGGTTTGGGAGTAGAGGTCACAGGTGTGTTTATAACGTTGCTTAGCCGACAGACCTTGTTGAGGGAGGTTGTTTCCTGTTTGAGTGCAGTAACCATTGCTGATCCGTAGATGATGAGGCCATAGTCAATGGTGGCAACAATGGTGTTCTGGACAGCAGCAGCCAGGGCTGCAGGGGGAAGGTGTTTCCTGAGGCGGAACAGCAGGCTTAGTCTGGGGTTTGCAGCTCTGGCAACGTTGTTGATGTGGTCAGTGTAGGAGAGGTACGGGTCAAGGGTGATCCCAAGCTATTTAAAAGTTTGGACTTATTTTAGCAGGCTGCCTTGATTAGTCGATATGGAGAGGTGATGGAGTTTATGTTTGTTATGGGCGCTGCTGAAAATCATGGTCTTAGTTTTTTCTGGTTGAGGATCAGTTTGTGTTGAATGAACCAGTTCTCAATAGTGTAGAAGCAATGTTGGAGGTTGCTTTGCAGCTGGTTTGGGTCCTGGTGTGAGGCTAGAATTACCGCATCATCGGCACAGAGTACAATCTGTTGGGAGCAGGAGGTGGGCAGTGTATTTAGGAACAGACTGAAGGGGAGTGGTCCCAGGATGGATCCCTGAGGGACACTGGAGCAGACAAGTTTGGCATCAGAGAACACATTCGCAATTTTTACACATTGTGTCCTATTAGCAAGGTAGCTTTTGAACCAAGGTATAGAATCGGGGGAGATCCTAGCTTTTTGAAGCTGGGCAAGAGGAAAGCGGTGGTGGACAGTATTGAAAGCCTTAGTTAGGTCAATAAAAATTGTGCCAGTGAGATTACCTTTGTCCAGGGAGCTGTGGATGGCCCCAGTGACTTCAAGTACTGCAGAGGCAGTGCTATGGCCTTTCCAGTAACCATGTTGTTGCCTGCAGGGGATGTTGTGCTTGTCCAGGTATTCAGTAAGCTGGTCCGATACAATGCGCTCCAGGGCCTTTGAGACGGATGGCAGGATTGAGATCGGACGGTAGTTCCCATGGTCAGACTTGTCACCACTTTTGTGGATTAGGGTGACAGTGGCTGACTTCCAATTTTCTGGGAATTGGTTGAGTGAGAGGGAGAGGTTGAAAATCTTGGTAAGGGGCCCCAGCACCTCTTCAAGTGTGAGGGCCAGGAGCTTGAGGTCAAGTGTGTCTTTGCTGGATCTGGATTTGCTGATGGGTTTGGTGATGTACTTACAAACATCGTTCTTATGGACTGCTTTAAAGTAGAAGGGGGGTGGTTGATGAGAGTTGAGGAGTTGGGGGTTTCGGGAGCATCATCATCGTTGAAGAAGTTGGGGGGAAGGACACTGCTAAGATCGGTGAAAGCATTGTTGAATGTATCAGCAATGGTTTTAGGATCGAGTGTGGTATTCCCATTTACCTTTAGCATGGCTGGTGTAGATTTAGGTTTCTTCCCAGAGATTTCATTTAGGTTGTTCCAAATGTCTCTCCCATTACTCCTGGAGTCAGTGAGTACTTTCTTATAGTAGTGAGACTTCTGTGACCGAATGGTTTTCATACAGTCATTGCATGCTCGTTTATAATTTTGGATGTCTCCTTGTTTCCCGGTGGATCTAGCCAGTTCCCAGAGGCAATCCTTGGACTTTAGCTTTTTAAGGAGGTCTCCAGTTATCCACGGGTTGCAGAGGGTTTTCGTTTTGTGCTTCTTCAGGGGTGCAAATAGGTTACAGGCTTTGTTGAAGATGTGAATGAAGTGGTCTAGGGCCAGGTTTGTATCTGATGCCTGGAAGACAGGCGTCCAGTCTTGTTGGAGGAGGTGGGCTTTGAGGTGGGTTAACTGGCCATGGGGGAGGACTCTGCTATACATGATTTTGGGGGGGGTTTGTGGAATTTGTTTGACCAGGTACAGCTGATGGGAGAGTGGTCACTGAGTGAATCAGGAAGGATGGCAGAGTTTGAGATCCTAGAGAGGTGGCTAGTAAGAATCCAGTCAAGCAGGGTGCTGGTCCCTGTTTTATAGTTCATTCTGGTTGGGGAGTCCAGCATCTGTGTTAGGTTGGCCGATAGGACTGAGTCTTTGAAAGTATCCACCTCAGCTGAGAGCCAATTGATGCTGAAATCTCCCAGCAGAATGGTTTCAGAGTCAGGGGGTTGTGATCTGACAAGGTCCAAGATGGCGTTTATGCCTGAGACCTGCTCCTTTGGAGGAATATACACTGTAATGACTGTGAGTGCCTTGTTATGGACCCCTAGTAGGATCCTCACAGGGAGAATTTGTGCAGGCCAGGTCGCAGCAGCTGGTTCAGTTCGGTGATCTGCCAGCTTTTGTACCAGTCAGATATATGGCTGTGGAGTTATTAAGCGACATTCGTGTGCGCAATTACTTTTTATTGCGCATTCTTTGCTCAAGCCTACAGGTCGCACAGTTTGCGCGACCGATCTGAAAACTTCAGGGAACGTGTGGCCAGGGTCCCCAATGTGCCTTTTCAAGATTTCATGAAAAAATATCAAACGGTTCAAAAGTTATTCAAAAAACAAGTTCCCATCATAAGTCAATGGGAAAAGTTAACAAAAAGTTCAACACTTTCACAAATGCACTTTTTAGTGTCACAAATAGCCCTAGTAGTGTCACAAATCAGCCATTTTGTTTTCAGTTGGTGATCAGAAAAATGTTTGGCAATTAAAATTGGGACCATCTAGGGACACAATTCTTTTTGAGTTTACCTAGTTGAGCCCTGAGGATGCTAGGCATGTCTTTATTTTGGGGTTAAACACCCCAGAAATATGTTTTTCAAATTTCTGGAAAAAGTAGTGTTGCAAAGTAGTGTCGCACTTGTGACACTTTTGCAAATTTTGTGAAAGGTTTCGCAAATCACGACACTACTTTTCCAGACTATGTCCAAAATGATAGGAGTTCTTTGCCACCCTGCTGCAAAAGAACGGTTTGGTCTTTTGAGCTGAAATTTGGAGGGAAGGCAGCCAACGTCTCACAGATGTGCCTTTTGGTGGTTTGGTGACAAAATATTGTATGGATGCCAAGTTATGGTACTCTGAAGTTTACTCTTTTTCCCATAGACTAACATGATGGCGTCCGTCATGCCTTTCGGGGCTCGTATCTCGGAAACGGTGCGAGATACAGAATTTTCGTCATTATAATGTGTAGCCCTATGGGCTACTCATTTAATAAAAACCTAGCCAGGAAACTCATGAATTATGTGACATTTAAATTTTTTTTCTATGTCGCATGGTTCCTGAGATATAAGCAATTTAGTATTCCAACAGCTCATATTCTGCTCTGAGGTCCATTATTATGCATACATTCTTTGTACACACTGTGTTTCTCCATGCAGCTGTTGGGCAAAAATAGTGTGTACGCTGCCGTTACTGTTACAGTTAGCATTTCCACTTGCATTTCCATACCCGTTTGCATTACCATTCCCGTGTACACTACCGTGTGAGTTACCCTGTGCATTCTCATTTGCGTACGCGCTTGTGTTTGCGTTTCCATTCCTGTTTCCTTTGGTATTATTTCTGCTGTTAATGTTACCATTTGCATTTCCGATTGCGGTACCGTGATCCTGCGCATCACGGTTTGCGTTTCCTTATGCGCTTGCGTCTCCTTTTGTGTCACTGTTCGCTTTGGTGTCACTTTTCGCTTGCGTTTCTAGTAACGTTTGCTGTTCCATTTACGTTTCAGTCACCATGTGCGCAACCATTAGCGGTTGCCTTTCCCTTGCACTTACCATTACTATGTCACAAAAAAATCACGTGGTGGGAGTGCAGGGCCCACCACCACATTCCATTCACTATTTCTACTGCACATTCTCAAAAAGAAGGGAAATTAGAGGCAAAAAACTCTGTTTAATGCATCAGTTAGGGTTATTCCACAGCAACAAAAGCGAGGAAATTTGGTGTTAGGTTGAAAGCCCCTTGCACCCCAGCCCGCTAACCAGCATCAGGGTGTGCATTGGGGTCATCAGTCTAACTCTCACCCCATTCTCCTATACCTCAGCTTGTTTACACATGTAATGGGGTGAGAGTTGGGCGATGACCCCAACACACACCCCAATGCCAGTTGGGGGTGGGCTGGGAGGTGCAAGGGGGGCTTATAACCTTAACACCGAATTTCCTCGCTTTTGTCACTGCTGAACAACCCTAACTGATTAATTAAACTGAGTTTTTTGCCTTTAATATATGTGTGTGTGTGTGTGTGTGTGTGTGTATATATATATATATATATATATATATATTTATGCAATGAGGTGGATATATATTCATAGTGATAAATGTGTTTATCGAGTCACTGTATGTATAAATAAGGGATATGCAGCGGTTCAGTGTGTGATAATGCATTTATCTTGTACAGTTTCCAGTGACACGAGTGCCGAAGGTACGAGTGAGAGTTACAAGAGGTCCCTGAAACTGTACAAGATAAATGCATTATCAAACACTGAACCACTGCATATTCCATTTATGCAACAGGTTTAGATGTTGTGTGAACATTTTGATTTTGGTAGGTGTAAATAATTTGTCAAAAAAGGGAAAAGAAAATTGAATTTTATGTTGTTTTTTTCTAATTATAAAAAAACAAAATGGTATCTATAAATGAAACACCACTCATTTTGTAGATATTTTTGTGCTGAACATTTTTCGTGCTCACAGTACCATGCTATCATTTTTTGTTTTAAAGTTATTCATCTTTGTTTGTCAAAAAAGTAAATAAAAAATTACATTTTCTTCTGTTTTCTTGCTAATCACGTACAATATACAAGGTTTATATAAATGAAACATTATTCATTTTGAAGATAATTTTGTGCTGAACAATTTTCGTGCTCACAGTACCATGTTATCTTTTTTTCGTTTTTTAAGTTGTTCACATTTAAATATGGTTAGTACTGCTTCTGAGGCTGAACATTCTAAATGAATTCTGAATAGAACTGTGTAGATAAATGAGCTACTATGGTAATAAATATAGGATAACGTATGGTCAGCGGTGTGTAACAACACTAGGTTTGCCTTCAAGTGGTTCCCTTGGTGACTCTGTAAACCTCGAGGCGAAGCTGGAAGGTTCTTTAACGTTACCAAGGAACCGCGAAGAAAACAAACTGGCCTTACATATTCCTCGTTCTTTATAGTGTATGGTCAAGCGTATGGTCAGCGGAGAAAACGTAAACAATAACAATATTTGAGATAATTGTATTACCTTGTGGTGAAAGATCACACATTTGTTCATGTTTTCAAAGCCAGGACATGTTTACTGCTTGTGCTAATTTGGCGAGATTTTCCTTCAGTTTATTTTTGTGTTTACACGTGTTTTCAGTCGGCATCATGAGTGTGCTAGCAACAGCAAAGCTTTGTGTTCCATGTTGTTACACTACCGATGTGACATAGCAACGATACTGTAACAAGTGCGTGACGTCACATCGATAGTGTAACAACGCTGTAAAATGATGATTTTTGGCACATTTCAGTGTTCTACCATACATTATAAAGAGAATAATGGATAGGTTAGTGTCCATTACTGAGGAGTAATACCATAGAGAGGTTCTGGACACAGGAACCTTGACAGCAAAGCTCGAGAGGTTCTCCTGTGTCCAGAACCTCAAGATGGTAGGACTCCCTGGTAATAGACACTAAGCTGTCTATTATTTTTTTTAATATATGGATCCAAGGTGAAATAACTCACCTCCGGTTCACGGGTCCAGTCAGAGGGTCCGTGTTGGTGTCAGTGGTAGTGTGGTTTCCCTTTAGTTCCGTTTTTTTTTTTTTCACGGTGTCTGCGATATCAGTTGGCCACAGTAATGGGAAGAGAAGCTGGGGAGAGCGGTGGATTTCTGAGCCCTTCATGTCCGTGATTGGGCAGATGAAGTGGGAGTACACAGCAGACTAACAATGCTGCTCATAGGTTTGAGGATTTATCTCACTAAGTGAGAGAGCAAGCCGCCATGTTTGAAAACTTGTTGTGTCCACCCAGACAGAAAATGTTTAGCAGGACGTCAAGGGCAAACTTGCAGTTGTGCAGTTGAGTTTCAGTGATAATACTATCGTTCGGGTCCTGAATTATACTATTACAGAACCCGGACGATAGTATTATCAATCATGAACGGTGCTATTATCAGTCCAGCACCGATGGTATTACCGGAATTTTTTTATATGCTTTTCAGTATTATTAATTTGAGAATCCATATATTAAATAAATTTATTACTATAGTAGTGAAGATAATAGAGAATACTGGATGGGCAACTATGTACAACCAGTGTGTTCTGCCACAGAGGGGTTTCGATTCCCTCTGACCTCGAAAGTGAAGCTCGAGAGGTCCATGGGAATCAGAACCCCAAGGTGGCAAAACACACTGGTTGTGCATAGAGTTGCTCATCCTGTATTTTTTATAGTGTATAGTACTGTGTGAAATATGTGTTTGTGAGTTCTTTTACTTTCAAAATGAAACTGATTCATGCAGTCTGTAGAGGTTCTAGAATACTGTTCTACCACAGTAGGGTAGAATCACATTCCATGAACTTTGAACTGTGGTACAACAGCATTTTGAAAGGGATGGAATTCTATACATAACAACACTCTACTATACACTATAATGGTTTTATTCTACAGTTTTTATCCTGACCCCTGTTGCATAAATACATTTATACATACAGTGACCATTTACACACACAGTTGACATGTCACAAATGTCTTTAGAATTCATTTAGAATGTTTGGCCTCAGAAACAGTACTACCCATATTCAAATGGAAATAACTTTAAAATGAAAAAAGATAGCATGGTACTGTTAGCACGAAAATTGTTCACCACAAAATTATCTACAAAATGAGTGGTGTTTCAAGTATAGATACCTTATAGATTTTTACAATTAGCAAAAAAGAAGAAGAAAATTACATTTTTTGTTCACTTTTTTTGACAAACAAATGTGAATAACTTTAAAACAAAAAATTATAGCATGGTACTGTGAGCACGAAAAATGTTCAGCACAGAAATATCTACAAAATGAGTGGTGTTTTATTTATAGATACCTTTTAGTTTTTTTTATAATTGGCAAAAAACAGCATAAAATTCAATTTTCTTTTCCCTTTTTTGACAAATTTGAATAACTTTAAAATGAAAGATGTAGCATAGTACTGTGAGCATGACATTTGTTCAGCAACAAGTTTTCTACAAAATGAGTGGTGTTTCATTTAAGAGCAACCACTATGCTAGGCAGACATACTCTAGGAAAGTTAACCAAAACTCCCAGAAATTATCATTTAAAATAAAGATAAACAGTCAAAACCAAATGTTCCTGCACTGGTAGAAAGCATCCCTATTGCATAAATGAAATATACAATGGTGAGCTGTCAGATAAATGATTATCTACACTGGTGCTGTTTTGACCTCCGGACACCTCATCGCGTGGCTTCGCCACCCATGAGGTCACAGTCAAACAGCAATGCCTGTAGATAAGTTTATCTAACAGCTCACATGTCCATCCTATATATATTCTATGCAAAAAAAAATGCATTAATGCATCATTTAGGGTTAAAACACAAAAAGTCAGGAAATGAAAAATCTTTAGGGTTGCCCCCCTCATGGGCCCACCAATCATCCCAAGATAGACAGATGCCGGGGTTTGTCATTGGGGTTGTGAGCTCTAAATGTTGCCCCATTCCTTGTGTAATCATCTTGAGAACCAACAGTGAACAAGAATGGGGCAACATTTAGGCCTCACAATGACCACCTTATCTGTCAATCTTAAGGATGATTAACAGAATCCATGAGGGAAAGATAACCCCTTAATCGGCCTCCCTCTAATCTCATGCTGTGTCCTCTTAACATGCTAACATACTATTTGCCAGCAGATTAGGCCTTACGATCTATCAAGTCTGCTCGAACCTTAGATCCTTAGTTGGGTGCCGAGGCCCTCCCATCCCTTGTGCTCCAGAAACCCCTATCATCCATCCCAACCCCCCTGGGACAGGCCATCATCTGATACATCCACTTTCTGTGTCTGTCCCACCCTCTCTTGAAGCCCTCCACTGTGGATCTCTGAACCAGCTCGCCAGGTAGTGCATTCCAAGGGTCCACCACCCTCTCAGTGAAAACCTCCTCCTCTTCCCCCCTCACCCTTCCACCTTCCAACTTCAAACCATGCCCTCTGGTGATACCTCCTGCTTTGGTCCAAGATCCCTCCATGTTTACCTATTTATTCCTTGAGGGACTTGAAGGCCTCAATCTTGTCCCCCTGTCTCTCCTCTCCTCCAATGAAAATAGGCAGAGCTCCTCAAGTCTGTCCTCATACGTCAAATCCCTAGCCCTCGTATCATCTTAGTTGCCCTCCTCTGCACCTCTCCAGGGCTGTGTGTCCCTCTTCAAGTATGGTCTCAGTACTGTACACAGTACTCAAGGTGTGGTCTAACCAGTCCATTGTACAGCGGCAGAATCACTTCCTTGCTCCTAGAGGTGATCCCCTTATGATGCATCCAACATCATGTTTGCCTTGCTAGCCGCTCCTGCACTGCTCAGAGTTATTCATACATGCATCCACCATGACCCCTAGGTCTTTTTCCCTATTGAGGCCTCCAGCACCTCCCTCCCAGGGTGTACCTGTGTTTAGGGTTTCCCGACCAAGATGCAACACCTTGCACTTAGTGATATTAGATTTAATTTCCATGTGTTAGCCCAGCTTTCCAGGGTGTCCAGGTCCCTTGCAGGCCCAACCTCCCTCTTCTCCCTCAACTACTGCTCCCATCTTGGAGTCATCCAGCAAGAGACTCATTTCACACCCTATACCCTCCCTGATGTCCGTATGTATACATTAAACAGGATTGGACCCAGGACGAGAACCATCTTGGTACCCACTACCAACCTCTCTAGGGTTAGAGTTCCCCACAGACCACTACTCTCTGGGTGCATCCAGCTAGCCAGTTTTCAATCCATCTGACCATCAAAGGGCCTACTCCTAACCCCATCAGTTTCTCCACCAGACCATTGTGGGGGACAGAGTCAAACGCCTTGCTGAAGTCCAAGAATAATACATCCACAGGCTTTCCCCTGTCCAGTTCTGATGTTACCCCTTTGTAGAACTCCACAAGATTGGTTTGACATGATCTACCTGGCACAGACCCATGTTGCCGACTATCCAGACCTCCCACCTCCTGCAAGTACACCCCCAATCGTTCCTTTAGTATACTCTCCATTAATTTTCCCACCACCGAGGTCAAACTGATGGGTCTATAGTTACCTGGTACTTCCCTCGACCCCCCTTTATGGATTGGCACCACATGTGCCTCTCGCCAATCCCTAGGTACCCCCCGTCTCAAGTGACCTGTTGAAGAGCTCCACCAGGGGTGCAGTCAGTATGTCCGCCAATTCCCATAGTACTCTCGGATGAATGCCATCCGGCCCAGGAGATTTGTCTTTCTTTAGGGCCTTGAGGGCTAACCACACCCTTTTGGCAGAGATAGCATCATCCGTCCCCTCCGCCTTACTGGCCCTTTTATCCTAATCCAGATGTGACACCCCTGGGGTACCTCTCCCTCCCTCTTGCTCCATTTCTGTTGCTCCCCTGATCCCACTCACTGCCACTTCTGTCCCCTTCGTGCCTTGCATTGTAGATATCCCATCCCCCTCACTAGTGAACACAGAGGCAAAGCACTCGTTAAATACCTCTGCCTGGTCCCTCACCTCTTCCACCTACCCTCCTTCTGATCTCAATCTGCTGAGATGGCCCTTAGTTTTCTCCGCTCCCCAATGTACCGGAAGAACCCTTTTCCCTCCTTGTTCCCTGTGCCAGCCGCTGCTCTTTACTGGACTTTGCTCCCCTCACCATATGGGTGACTTTTCTAGATGCAAGATGGTACATTTCCTTATCCCTATCCCCTCTTGTTGTTTTATATTTTTTGTAGGCCGCCTTCTTTTCTCTGACTGCAACCTGTACCTCACTGGACCACCAGCATGGTTTATGTGACCTTGCTCCCTTACGTTTCAACTTAGTGCAGATCCTGACTGCCTCATGAAGTCCCCGTTTTATGACATCCCATCTCCTTTCCACACTTGTCATTGATGTAATCCCCTTCAAGTGATCCTTGAGAATATTTCCCATGCCTCAAAGTCTGCCCCCCTGAAGTCCACTGCCAGTGTCCTAGATCTCAGCCCCCTCCCCCCATGCTTATTTGAAACCAGACAGTATTGTGGTCGCTCCCAATCGGGGGTCCTCTACAACCAGGTCCCTTACCACATCTCCATCTGCCAGAGCCATGTCCAGGACATGCCCCTCCCTTGTGGGCTCCATCACATGCTGTGTTAAGAACACATTCTGGAAGCCGTCCAGCAGCCTCTGCTCCTTGGCCACCTTAGAGGACATGGTTCCCCAGTTGTACCTGGCATATGAGGTCCCCATCAACACCACTCCTTCCCCTTTTGGTCCACACTGGGCAATGATGTTGTCCAGCAAACCATCCTCTAGAACATCACTCATCCCGGGGGCCTATATACTACACCCAGCTTGACCTTATCTCCTGCTAGGGATCGTGAGGTGACCCATAAGGCCTCCACATTTCCCTCTGCCTCTTCTACCCTAGCAATTTCAATGTCATCTCTAATGAACATAGCCACTCCACCCCCTCTGCCCTCCTTTCTTTCCTTCCTAAGCATAGTGTACCCCCGTACATTTAGGTCCCAGTCATGGTTTTTGTTGGCCCACATCTCCGTGACTGCCGCCACATCCACCCCGAACAGCATGGCCTGGAACTCTGGCAACTTGTTTCCCAAGCTCCTGGCATTTACTAACACCAACCCCCACCCCTTATCCCTGATCATCTTTGTCGAACCCCACCCAGATTCCTTATACTTCCATCCTCCCTCTGCTCCTCCTGAAACCTCCACCCCAGTCTGTTCCCCCTCCTCCTTGAGCAGAGGCTACTCCCTCATCTGTAGGAGGGCTTCTGGTCAGACCCTCCTTATCCCTTCCCCCCTCACAAGTTTAAACCCCACCTTTCTTGAATGTAGTCAGCCATCCCTGTTTAAGGACTTCCCTTCCCTAATGGGGCAAGATGAAGCCTGTCCTTGGCATATAGTTCCCTATCCTCCCAAACTCCATTCCAGTTCCCTAACACCCCAACCCACTCTCTTCACCCACTTCCTGAGCCAGTCATTAACCTCTGTGAGCTTCATTTTTCTCCACTGAGGCTTTTGGTACTGGCAATATCTCCTGAAAGGAAATGTTGCATCCATTATCCGACAGACTCTGGCAAGTTCTTGGAACCTTGCTTGGATTTCCAAACGCTATTTCCCTCTAGATCGTTAGTTCCCAAATGCCAGAAATCCGGTTTCCCTCCACAATCCCTAACCATTTCATACACCATTAACTTTGCTCTGTGCACTGTCAGCCCAGAGATACTCACTACCTTCACCTGGCTGGCATCACCCCTGTCCCTCCACTGGATACCCTAATCGCCGAGGTCTCCCAATAACAGAACCTTAACACTGCCATCATCCTTATGGTTACCTCCACTATGCCCTCTCAGCCCCCTTCCCCCCTTTGTTCATGATCTCAATTCCATGGGAGTCTTCCTGCCTTATTAGAGACCCCCTTGTCACCCTCCCCTTTCTGCCTCCTCGTTATTTTGCCCACTTAACTCAAACCCCCTCTGAATAGGTGTCCTCTTTAACCCTCTCTTATCCGAACCATTTATCCTGGCCCTGATGGTTTCCCTTCCCCACACATCATCCTCCCCTTGTAATAGTACCCCTGCCTCCAGAGGCTCTCTGTAGGTCCCCTTTAGCTAGGGCCCCATCCTTGGTACTGACCCTCTGCTGAAGGGCTCCGCCCCACCTCCTTGTCTCCCAGTTTCTCTCCAATCATGCTCTCCTCCCTCATGTCTGCAATATGTTGCATCACCCCCATTTGCTTAACATTTATGTTTCCCCTTCTCCCTCTGGGACTATTTCTATCCTTTCCATTGCCGGTCTGTGATGCCCTATGGGTATCTGACTCCCTCCCCCGGCCTCTGTATAAGTTTCCTCACTTCCACCAACCCCTTCCTCCCCCTCTAGGTTGCTTAGTAGCTCAAATTTATTGTGACACTCTATGTCAGCCTCCTTCAAGTAACCCGAGTTTCCCCTGACTGCACCTCTAAACTGCCCCTCTTCTTCCCCTCTTGCTCTCTTCACCTTAGGAGCTCCCTTCCCACAGTCTGCTGTTTTAGGCTTCTGCACAACAGCCCCTCCTGACTCTTCCCCCTCCACTCTCTTTGTATTCAGAATGTTCACCCCATATGCTTTCCCCATAGCGTCAACATCCCTATCTAAGGGTCCTCTGTCCCTAATATCCCCCCTCCTGCTTGCTGTAACATAACATCCTGTAATTTCAGAGCATTGCCCCAGCCTCCCCTCAGCCCCACCCTTCTGCTGCCCATATCCACACCCCTTATCCTTGGACACCCCCCCAGCTCCCCCAGCTTGCTCCTTAACCAGTATACCTCACTCCTGATACAAGATAGCTGTCTACAGAGTGGGCAGCCTCCCTCTCTCCAGGCCCAATTGAGAATTATTACCATCCCACAGCCTGTGCAGCCTACAACCCTTCTGAAGATGCCTGCCATGGTGGAATATGGCCACCCTGTTTATCCCCCTCTGTTTATAATGGCACACCCCCTTTTCTCAGTCCTTTCCCTGGAATACAGTTTCTCTCTATACTGGCTGCAGTTATTTACAAACCCAATTTCAACCCCACCAATAAAGTTCCCAAGTCTTACAAACACATACAGTCCAGTGTGTGTTCAGTCTCACTAACAGTGTGTGTATGCAGACATCAGGTACCGTATGATGTCACAGGCCCACCAGCTCCTGTTGCTTTGAATTTCAGTCCCAAACAGAAATACTCAGCCCTTCAATCCCAACCCCTAGTGGCTTTTCAGTATTTAAGACACCAGGCAAACAACACATTTAAATTTCACTCTAATTATCACTGCCAAACAACTGTTCCCAAGCCTCCAAAGTTACAATATCACAGCCCAAGTAACAGTTCTAACTCAAGGTAATAATTTTTAATACATAGAACTAATTTCACTTACAAAACTATTCAAATATTTCAGTTAAAACAGAATATAACCCCAGACCTCTGTCCTTACCAGCCTTCTGCTTATGTTCCCAAGTGTCCTGCTATTTTTCTTATATTGAAACATGTTAGTCTCTTTCACCTTGTTAATGCCCTTAAAGTGTTTGAATGTTTCAACCATATCACCTCTCTCCCTCCTTTGCTCTACAGTATATATATTGAGCTCTGTTAATCTGTCCTCATATGTTTTCTGATGCAGTCCCTGCACCATTTTGGTTGCCCTTCTCTGGACTTCCTCCATTTTGTTAATGTCCTTGTGCAGGTGCGGCCTCCAGTACTGCATGCAGTACTCCAGATGGGGCCCTAACCAGTGTCTTGTAAAGAGGGATTATTACCTCCCTCTTACGACTTGTGATACCCCTACTAATACACCCCAACATCCCTCTAGCCTTACTTACTGCTTTAGTGGTCTGCTTGGATGATTTCAGGTCATCTGTGATGATGATGGCCAAGTCTCTTTCTTCCCTTGTGATTGCCAGCAACTCCCCTCCCAACCTGTAAGTAGCTTCAGGGTTTCTCTTCCTAATGTGCATGATCTTGCACTTCTTTGCATTAAACCCCTGTTGCCACTTTTCCAACCATTTTGCCGTTTTTTCCTGATCTTTTCTCATTCTGCCCAACCCATATGGAACATCTACTGTGTTGCAGATCTTGGTGTCATCTGCAGACAGACAAACCTTACCCTCTAGTCCATCTGCAATGACATTGATGAAGATATTGAAGAGGACTGGCCCCAGGAATGATCCCTGAGGTACCCCACTTGTGACTTGCATCTCTTCTGACTGTATACCATTTACCACCACTCTCTGTTTTGTACCCACCAACCAGTTTGCCACCCAGTTGACCAACCTCTGACCCACCCCAAGCCTATCCAGCTTATTAATCAATCTTCTATGTGGAACAGTATGGAAAGCTTTACTGAAGTCAAGGTAGGTGACATCAACTGCACCCCCTTGGCCCATCACTCTAGTTACCCAGTCAAAGAAATCTATGAGATTAGTCTGACAGGACCTTCCTGTTATAAACCCATGCTGTCTTGGATCTGTGTTCCTATGGATTCCAGGTGTTGCACTATCCTTTCCTTAAGGAGTGCCTCTATAATCTTTCCCACTGCTAAGATAAAACTAACTCGTCTTTAGTTCCCCCTCTCTTCTCCACCCACCCTTTTGGGTCACCAGTGTGCACAACCTAACCCCATCCTTTCTACTCCAACAGCACGTGCATACTTCCTCAAGCCTGCTCTGGGTACACTCATGCACTATAAATGGTTCTATCTCATTATTACTGTTTTGTACATTTATATGTTCTTTTGTATGATTTTGGACATGTATTATAATTTACCCAATGTTCCATTACTGTCTATTGTACAATACATTGTGTTCCAACTGTTGCACAATCTTACAATGTTGTATTGTTTGTACTACCCACATACTATTGTAACTGATCATCCTTCACAATCTCTATGTAACCCTTCCCCCCAGGTCACACCGTGAGATGAGCAACTTGTTGATCAGTGTGCCCTCCTGGTGAAATAGTTCAATAAATAAATAGCTCCCTGCCTCCTCCCTGCTGCCACTCTTGTGGAGTGGGATTACAAGGCCAGCTTTTTGGCTCTGATCTTTTCTGCAACTGTTTTGACAGCCAAAGTGGTTTCCTCCTTCTTTTGCTCTTGCTTTTCTCACTAACACAATGGGATGTTGCTTCAAATATTGCATCCTTATTGCTTACCACTTTGCCTGTACTCATCCAACCCCACCAGCTCACCCTACACCCACCCTCCACATCCCAACAGGCATCATGGGTGTGCCTTGGGGTCATCAGGCCTAGCTCTCCATTCCATGTGCAAGAATTTTGACATGGTTCAGTATGGGAGAATGGGGTGAGAGCTGAATAACATTAAAGGTACACCCCGATATCTGTGCATCTCTGGAGGATGGGGTGGGGTTGGATGTGAGTGTTGAGGGCTCAACCCTAACATCTCATTTCCCTACTTGTGGCGCTTCAACCTTAATTGATGCATTAACATGTATATATATATATATATATATATATATATAAAAATATATATGATAACCCACTGTTAGATATGCAGTTGCGCTCTGACATATGCATGCCTTGGTGTGCGCATTACCGCATGAGGCCACAGGCCGAGTGCATCAACCACCCAGTGTGTGCGTATATCAGAGCATGACCGCACACCGTAGAGTGGGTTATCTATCTTATAAAATGGCAAAATTATTTTTAAGGGGGTAAAAGTGCAGGTGTGCGGCCGCACTCTGATATACGCATGGTCATGTGATGGGATCCAACAAATCAGAAGACATAATTTTTCCTACCCATTTTATAAATATACAGTATATATATGTATGTATATAGATATACATATATATATATCTATATCTATATGTGTGTGTGTATATATCTATATCTATATATATATATAGATATAGATATATACCTACCTATACATACTGTGATATGTATATATTTATAAATAAATTGTGGTAAAATCATAGAAATCACGCTTATACAATTGGACGGAACACGTCACATGACCATGCATTATTTCCCAATGACCCATACGCCTTCCAATGCGAACTGCGCCTGAACTACTTTCCAGTCCTCAAAACCTTTCACCAGCAGCGAGACCACTCCACACCTGGTGCAGCTAGCATCCACACTAACACACATATGCAACTGACACCCACAGGCATAAGTAAATATACCAGTAGTAGCCCCACACTGTACAAACTGATCTCTTCATCATACCATTAATGTTTACATAAAATGTAATTTAAAAATCAAATCCTGCCTGCCATTTTCACAGTCTCGCAGTGTACAACCACTTTTATTACTGTAACCACTGTGACCAATCAGTCTGATTAACACAAACCTAGCTGTATATAGAAAAGCAGGAGAACATACATTTTTTCATTGTCTTCTCTTAATTTGTGTGAAAAAAGCTGCATTTAGAGGGAGAGTACCGCGATCGTGGATGACTTTCACTTTCACTGCCGAAATGTAGTGTGACCGATCGGTGCGCATTTCAGAAAGTGAGAACCTGTTAAGAGACGAAAGTAAGCCCCTCTCTGTTTAAAAAATAAGAAAAGTGACTCCCTCCTGTTAGTTTGTGTTCCTTTGGGTAATACAAGTTACATACTGTATGCAAAGGGAGCCGAGGATAGAGCCGAAGTCGGTAACTTTATAAGGGACGTAGAGCAGGAGCGAGACCCGAGGTGTTGCTTGGCAACACTCGGCTCTCTTCCTTCTACCTTCCTAAAGTTACCATTCCTTCGATCCTGACTCACACCACAATCCTGTGTGTGCAAAGAGGCCACAAACAGGAGGAAATCACTGACACAAACAGAGAAATCCTGGGTTCTCACTGAAAACGCCACCCTTCGATCACCCTTATTCGACAGTGAAATAGTCATCATCTTCTCAATACAACTTCCTGTAAGTTCACACAAAACAACTAGTTCCTTCTACTTTTTGGTACACAGGCGGTGTTTATTAAATCCTCTACAATATTATTTGGGTACATATCACCAATTACAGTGAAAGTGCTCCCAATCATACTTGCCTCCCTCATTTTCAATACAACCTTATTTTAAACCTCTGCCAACATATCATTTATTTACCAGCCAGACAGAGGGACTACTTTTCCACCCCAAAAAATCTGTGGCCATTTTATAAGATAGATATACCACTCTGAGGTGTGCAGTCGATGCTCTCATATCGCCATGCGCCTTGGGCGGTTACGCACTGGCCTAAGCGCACCTCGTGCATATATCAGAGCGCCGAACGCACACCTCAGAGTGGTATATCTATTACATATATATATATATATATATATATATATATATATATATATATACATATATTCATTGCAAAAAACTCCATTAATGCATCAGTTAGGGTTGATTTCCACACCAACAAAAGTGTGGAAATTCGACATTAGTGTTTCCAACTCTACTACCCCATGCCCCACATCTCACCCACGATATGCTAACAGGCATTGGGGTGTGTGCTGGGGTCATCAGGCCTAACTCTCACCCCATTCTCCTATACATCAGCTTGTTTACAGAAGGAATGGGGTGAGAGTTAAGCCCGACAACCCTAACACACACCCCAACACCTGTTGGTGTGTGGGGCATGGGGTAGTAGAGTTGGAAATCCTAACATCAAATTTCCAGACTTTTTCTGGTGTGGAAATCAACCCTAACTGATGCATTAACAGAGTTTTGTGCAGTGAACACATCTATTATATATAGATAGTCACTGCAAAAAAACATCATGTAATGCATCAGTTAGGGTTAAAGCAACAAAAGTGGAGAAATGAGAGGTTAGGGTGGAGCCCCTAACCCTCCCCCACCATGCCACCCCCACAGACTGACACATGTCAGGGTGTGCCATTGGGTCGCGAACCACAACTCTCACCCCATTCCATCTGTAAACAGGTTGACATGCTACAGTAAAGGAGAATGGGGTGAGGGTTAGGCCTCGTGACCTCATGGCACACCCTAGCGTCTGTTGATCTATGGAGGATGGGGTGGTTAGGGGCTCAACCCTAATGTCTCATTTCCCCACTTTTATTGTTTTAACCCTAACTGATGCAGTAAATTACATTTTTTACAATGAATTCCCTTACTTTTTGAAGAAGTGTAATATAACTAGTAAATAGCATGTGCTGAAAGGGCCCCGCACTCCCACCAAGCTGACCATGTGAGCATAACAATGTGCATCTGTGGGAGCGGGGGCCCTCCAGGCCCTGCACTCCCACTTACACATAACTCTGGAGCCATTCAGCAGCCCCACAGGGCAAGGAACCCTTGTAACATTAATTTTCCAATATCTCAGGAACCATAGCAGCTAGGAAAAAACTTCAAGTGTCATTGTAATTGTCACAGCAAGACATCTATGTGAGATAAGTACACCAACTCCATATCTTGCATCATTTAAGAGTTATGGGCACCAAAAAGAAAGACTTAAATAGCATAATTCACATCTCTAGGGTATCCCCTTAATGCCCAGCAAATTGCAAGTCAAAAGACCAAACCGTTAATTTACAATGTAGTGGGAAAGTTTTTAAAATGTTCAAATTTTCTAGTTCGTGAGGTAGCAAAATCGCCAACAGTCAGATCAATCCCCATTTGCGAGCTGTAAAAATCGCAGTCCGCGAGAAATCCTCAACTGTCAGATTTTGGTCATTTGATCCCTAAGTGACAGTTAAGGATTTTGCTATCTCACAAAAGAGACCCGGGTGACGGACTAGGATTTTGACAGTTGGCAGACTGTGATTTTGTCACCTCATGAAAGAGGATTCAAAAAACCAATCCCCTTTCACGAGCTGACAAAATCCCAGTCCGTAACCTGGTCCCCTTTTCCGAGGTAGCAAAATCCTTGCCCGTGAGAAGAGACATCTGGTCATAAAGGGATGGTCAAGGATTTTGATACATCATGAAAGAGGATTGGCTCTCAGACTGGGATGTTGTCAGCTTCGAAAGGGGATCAGAAGTGAGTTGTGGACAAAGAATTTTTTAATTTGAAATGCCGGTTTTTTGGACAAACTGAAGCAAACCAAAGATATGGGTTTATAGATGGTGTCACCCTAAACAAAACCCATGCCCTATTACAAGAAGAAGAAGAATCAGCATTTATATAGCGCTTTTCATACACAGTATCCCAAAGCGCTTTACAAGCAATGCTAGACTGGTAGTGAAGTGACTGAATGTGTGGTGGTGGCCGTATCGCACATCATCACCCACACACAGCCTGGATAATTGCATGAACCGGTTTATAGGAAGGGGAATGCTGGCCAGGACACCGGGAATGTTTCCTGCTCTTTGCGAAGAGTGCCCTGGGTTCTTTTACTTCTACCTGGACACCCACCAGGACAACACCAGGATGGGCAGAAGGGACGTCGGTTTAACATCTCATCCGAAGGACGGCATACCCCAGCAGTACAGCACCCCCCACTACTGCACTCGGATGCCAGCGATTTTTAGGTGCAAGTCCAATCCCGGTGTGGGACGGGAACCCATGACCTTCTGGTCCAGAGGCAGATGTGCTACCAACTGAGCCACTCTGACACCAAATTACAACAAGAAGTCACCCATGGAGAAAGCTATGACATTCTGTTTGGGGGAATAAATGAAAACAAGATGGCGGCTAACAGACAATGATTTTTCTGATGGACAAGGATTTTTTTAAACCTCATTTGCAAGCTGACAAAATTCTTGACCGTGAGCCCAATCCTCTTGCACAAAACATACATATAAATCTTGAAGTGAACTGAGCATGCTCAGAACCAAAAAATTAAATAACTTTGGGACGGATTAATATTTTCTTACCAAGTCACAGCTGGATTATCCTTTGATGCAAGCTCTTTCTACGTTACAAATTTCAGACCAAAACATCAAACAGTGTCTTCACAGCGCCATGGGCAAAAAAAACGCATCAAATGTGGCAGAAAATTCATTTTTTAGCACTTCACCACACATAAACTGTCAGTCTGACTGAAATGAAACTTGGTAAATTAAGAGTTCTACCATACAAGACAGTGCATTCCAAATTTCATGCAAATCCATTGAATGGTTGCAAAGTTATTATTGCGCATCTATTGGAGTTTAACATTAAAGTGCCTACTCAACCGTAACTAAACTAAATATATATATTTAGCTCTCTCTCTCTCTCTCTATATATATATATATATATATGTACATACATACACACACACACACACACACACACACATACATATATACAGTTACCACCTGCTCCTGTGTAGCAAGAGAAGTACTAGTCTATGAAGGTGGAGTAGCTCAGGGTGGGTGGGCTGGGAGAAAGTGGGCAGGATCTAACTGGTCAATGCAGAAAAAAAATCTGTTTCACTGATGTCTGTAATGTGCCTTATGTCCCTCCTCTCTCACTGACCAAATCTATATAATGCAGACACTTGCCTGCTCACTCTTGCCTGGAATCAGTTTGTTCTCCCCTCTGTGCCCCTCTCATGTTCCTCCTCTCTAAATGACCAAATGTTTATATGGCAGACACTTGCCTGCTCATACTCCCCTGGAATCAGCCCGTTTCCTCCTCTGTGTACTTCTCATGACCCTCCTCTCTGAATGGCCAAATGTTAATAATGCAGAAATGTGCCTGCTCACCCACACCTGCAATCAGTCCATTCTCTCTTCTGTGCATTTCCCATGTCCCTCCTCTCTCACTGACTAAATCTTTATAACGCAGACACTTGCGTGCTAACCAATGCCTGGAATTGATCAATTCCCATCTCTGTGTACTTCTTATGTCCCTCCTCTTTGAATGACCAAATGTTTATAATACAGACACTTTTCTGCTCATGCTTCCACCAACCCGCTTCGACAACTTTGTTGTCGACACCCTCTACAGCGACAGTCGAATTATCAACATTTGGTATTTTGACTGCCAGGACAACACTTCTTTTTTTGCTGGGGGCTATGCTCATGTGAAGGGCTGTGCCCTGGCACCCCCTTGATTATTTAGATAATCAACTCTGGGTCAGAGTTGATTTGAAATTGGCAAAACACAAGTGAAACCATAGCCACTGTACAGCACGACCTTTACAAAAACAATCTCGAATCTGTTCAAACTTTTTGCTGTAACAGTCTTTCGCTGTAAGGGTTTAACTGTGATAACGTGACACCCCTGCCCACCCACACCTAAAATCAGTCCATTCTCTCCTATGTGCACTTCTTATGTCCCTCCTCTCTGAATGATGAAATGTTTATAATGTAGACACTTGCCTGCTCACTCACGCTTGGAATTTGTCCATTCTCTCCTCTGTGCATAGAAACATAGAATTTGATGGCAGACAAGGACTGCTTGGCCCACCCAGTCTGCTCATTTCCCTACCTACTGGATAAGCTACAGATCCTAGTTAACCAGCAGCCTACTTCTTTCTACCTCCACCCCCTAGATTTGCCTTATGACTGTCCCATGCATGCTTGAATTCAACCACTGTTTTTGACTCCACAACCTCCTCCGGAAGGCTGTTCCACACATCCACAACCCTCTCTGTGAAAAATACTTCCTTACATTACCTCTGAGCCGCCCCCCCATCTTCAAATTGTGCCCCCTTGTTCTTGCACACCTCTTTTTTTGAAAGATGCTACCCTCTTGGACTTTGTTGATTCCCTTGAGGTACTTGAATGTTTCTATCATGTCCCCCCTCTCCCTCCTTTCCTCGAGGCTATGCATATTAAGCTCCTTTAGTCTCTCTTCATATGTCTTCCGGTGTAGACCCTGCACCATTTTAGTTGCTGTCTCATGTCCCTCCTCTCTGAATGACCAAAGGTTTATAATGGTAGCACCTGCCTGTTCACCTGTGTCTGGAATCAGTCCATTCTCTCCTCTGTGCACTTCTCATGTCCCTCCTCCCTCAATGACCAAATCTTTATAATGCAGACACATGCCTGTTTACCCACATCTAGAATCAGTCCATTCCCTCCTATGTGCACATCTTATGTCCCTGTTCTCTGAATGACCAAATCTTTATAACAGATACTTGCCTGCTCACCCACACTTGGAATCAGTCTATTCCCTCAATGCACTTTTCCTGTCCCTCCTCCCTGAATGACCAAATGTTTATAATGCAGATGCCTGCCTACTCACCCATGCCTGGAATCCATCTGTTCCCTCCTCTGTGCACTTCTTATGTCCCTACTCTCTGAATGACCGAATGTTTATAATGCAGACACTTTCCTGGTCACCTATGCCTGGAATCAGTACATTCCCTCCTCTGTGCACTTCTCATTTCCCTCCCCTCTGAATGACCAAATGTGTATAATGTAGACACATGCCTACTCACCCACACCTGGAATTGAGACCAAAGGCTCAATTTTCAAAGGATGATGCAGGGCATATTTCCTCATTTTGTGGCAGCTTACACCAAAGATTTGTCTCGAGCCCCATAAAAGTCTCCACTCAAATGGTGCAAGTAACGCTGGTCTAACTCGTGGTATTTGGTTCTCTGGATTGAAAATCCTGATTGCTGGCCAGGAAAATGCCACAAGCACCAAATGCTCTGCACACCAAAGGCTTGTGACAGTCTCAGGACTATGAAAATCGATCTCCGTGTGACTCCAGTCTCAATATAATCATACATCAATTATAACAATGATCTGTTTCTTTCTAAAATACTCATTGGCTTTACCCCTTTCAAGCTTTCTGACATTACAGCCTACTTGTAATTCCATACTCTCTCTCCTTCCAACTCTACAGTTTTTTTTCCTTTTCTTTCCAACTTCCCGTCAATCATAACTGAAAAACATCCCATTTAAACCCATTATCTAGCCGTTTGCCATACTTACTGGTTGAAATGACTTTAAGGTGAACATTCTGCTCTGCAGTCTCTTCCACCTTCACATCGGCAAAAGGGAATTTGTCATTCCTGTCCTCCACCTTCCCATTCACAAAAGGGAGTTCGTCATTCCTCTCTTCCTCCTCCACAGCAACAAAAGGGAGTTCCTCATCCCCCTCACCCATCCTCACATCAATAAATGGGAGTTCTTCATCCCTCTCAGACAGCAATAACAACTGCTTATTTGGGACACTGTAGCCTGTACATTAAGAATCACAATACAGTACAAATATTATTTATAATCAGAGCTGCATAAACGTAACACAAGATTTCCGAGAATATATGTATTGTACCAGTTGTTGCTTACAGTTGAAAACTGACTGATGATGGTTCATAACCTCAGCACTTGTTATGACAAAATTATGGATAAATTAACAGCCACCTCTGAAGCCAAATCGTTCAATTTTTATACTTACATATTCCTGCACACCCTGTCCTCTCCATACTTACATATCATTGCACCCCTTTCTCTCCATATTAATATATTCCTACTCCCAGTTCAATTCATTCTTACATATTTCTGTACTCCGTTTTCTCAATACGTATGTATTCTTGCACTCCATGTTCTCTCCATACTTACATATTCCTGCACCCCTTGTTCTCGCCATACTTACATATTCCTGCACCCCTTGTTCTCTCCATTCTTACATATTCCTGTACACCTTTTCTCTCCATACTTACATATTCCTGTACTCCTATTCTCTTCATACCAACATATTTCTGCACTCCGTTCTCTCCATACCTACATATTCCTGCACCCCTTGTTCTCTCCATACCTACATATTCCTGCACCCCCGTTTTCTCCATACTTACATAGTCCTGTACCCCTTTTCTCTCCATACTTACATATTCCTGCATCTCTGTTCTATTCATACCTATATATTCCTGCATCCCGTTCTCTCCATACCTACATATTCCTGCCCCCCTGTTCTCTCCATACTTACATATTCCTGCACCCCTTTTCTCTCCATACTTACATATTCCTGCACTCCTGTTCTCTTCACACCTACATATTCCTTCATATGCCTTCTGGAGGAGGTTGTGGAGTCAAAAACAGTGGTGAAATTCAAGCATGCCTGGGACAGTCATAAGGCAATTCTAGGGGGTGGGGGTAGGAAGAAGTAGGCTGCTGGTTAATTAGGATCTGCAGCTTATCCATTAGGTAGGGAAATGGGCAGACTGGGTGGGCCAAGCGGTCCTTATCTGCCGTCAAATTCTATATTTCTATATATTTCTATATTCCTGCACCCTATGTTATCTCCATACTTACATATTCCTGCACCCCTGTCCTCTCCATAGTTACATTTTCCAGCACCTCCTGTTTTCTCCACACTTACATATTTCTGAATGCATTCTCTCCATTCTTACACATTCCTGCACCCAGTTCTCTCTACACTTGCATATTTTTTTTTTCCAGTTGTTTAACCAGGAGAGACACACTAAGCTGAAAGCTTGTTTACAGGTGCAACCTGGGAGCACAGGGAAGTTAAGTGACTTGCTCAGGGTCACACAGTATGCAAGTGGGGGCTGTGGAAACCCAGGTCTCCAGATCTGCAGCTCAGAGCCTTAAACCACTGGGCTACATTTCCTGCCTACAGAGACCCCATGTTCTCACCATACTTACAGTACATATTCCTGCACTTCTGTTCTCTTAATTCTTACACATTCCTGCACCTCTGGTCTCGACATTCTTATGTATTCCTGCACCCCGTTCGCTCCATATTTATGTAATCCTGCACTGCTTGTTCTCTCCATACTTACATATTCCTGCGCTCCTGTTCTCTCCATACTTATATATTCTTGCACCCCCCTGTTCCCTCCATACTTAACATTCTTTTACCCATGGTTCTCTCCATATTTACACTTTTTAGCACCTCCTGTTCTCTCCATACTTACATTTTTTTTTAGTTTAATTCAATTCAGCTTTATTTTTAAAAAGCGCTATTCATGCTGGTCATAGTACTTGTACAGTAAAATTCCATAAATATCATACTAAAAAACATAAAACAACTCACATAATCCTTCAACAAGTCAGTAAATCAATAAGCAGGAAAGGCAAGATCAAACAAGTACATTTTTTAGGGCTGTTTTGAAGCTCTCCACCATCAGACACTCTCGTATCCAATGAGGTAGAGTTCCACAGGGTGGGAGCCATAAATGCAAAAGCCTGGGCCCTAGAGGTCTTCATCCAATCCCTGGAAACCTCAAGCAATCCCTCGTCAGTGGAGCAGCGTGGTCAGAGGGGGCAATAGGGATGCAAACGCTCTTGCAGGTAACTTGGATCCTGTCCATGTAGGGCTTTAAAAGTCAGCATGCTGACTTTCAAGGTAATCTGCGACTGTAGTGGCATCCAGTGCAGCCTGCGCAGCACAGGAATGACATGATTAGATCAAGACAGACCCATCAACAGGCTGGCTGCAGATTTCTGCACACGCTGCACGCAGTGGATATCAACCCCAGGAAGCCCTAGGTACAGGGAGTTACAGTAGTCAAGGTGGGTGGTCACAATAGCATGGACCAGAATAGGTGGTTTGCCAGGAAGAACATGATATTTAATCTGAGCGATATTCCTTAGATGGTCTTGATGACGCAGACACCTGAGAATGCAGTGTCACCCAATCATCAAGAAAAACACCCAGATTCTGTACCCGTTCAGAGGTCAACAGCTGACTACCCCCAAGCCAGAGCCCAGAGACTGAGCCAGTTACCAACCCCTCTACCCGACAGCCCGGATCCACCACCAGAACCTCGGTCTTATCTGGATTCAACCTCAACCATTTAGCATTCATCCAGTCTTGGATCTTGGTGAGACAGCTGTTAAATACAGAGACTGCACTACAGGGTTTTAAATAATTGTTTAGCAGTTTTTTTCTTGGGACAATACTAACTGTACAGAAAGCATTTTATGAGCAAAACACTAATCAATTTTTAGAGTTAAATAAAACCCTGCACTATCCTGCTCAGGCACAAATGACAGGTGGAGTTGGGTATCATCAGCATAACAGTGAAAACCCAACCCATATCGCCTTACAATGTCTCCCAACAGAAGCACGTTCACTGCAAACAACATGGGTAATAGCTCAGAGTCCTGTGGGATCCCACATGGCAGACAAAATGAGTCAGAGGACTAAATCTCAACACCACCCTCTGAGATCTGCTGGTGAAGAAGAGTGAAACCATCTGAGGACTGTACCTGACAGGCTGCAGATCAGCCGCAGACACCCTAGCAACACCACATGGTCTACAAGGTCAAATGCTGCAGAGAGATCAAGACGAGCCAATACAGAACAGCTCTTCTGCTCCCTTGCTATCAGAAGATCACTGAGCACCCAAACAAGGGCAGTCTCTGTGCTATGCCTCTTCCGAATTCCCGACTGGAGAGGATTATAGATATCATGGATGGTAAGATGATTCTCCAGCTGCCACGTGACTGCCTTCTCAATAATCTTCCCCACAAAAGGAAGGTTAGAGACTGGCCTGTAGTTAGCAGGGCAGTCTGAGTGGAGAGAAGATTTCTTAAGAAGAGGTGTCACCACCGCCTCCTTCAGGAAGTCAGGAAACTCACCTGTCTCTAACAAACAATGGATGATCTCCACTAGGACTGGGCCAATGACTTCAACACACCCCACATGGAGGCAGGTTGGGCCCAGGTCCAAACCACAGCTGGTCGGCCGTATACTCTGAGCAATCTTCATGATATCTACAATGTGGCCAATGGAAAATCAAGTAAACAAATGCTCACAGCCTGGGAAATAAGATCCCAGACCTGCAGGCAATAATGTCAGAGGCTAAGCTGGACATAGTAGCAATTAGTGAGACATGGTTTACCAGTAACCACACTTGGAAGACTTCAGTACCTGGCTATGTACTGTTCAGAAGAGACCGAGGTGCAAAAAGGGGGGGGGGGGTGGCCCTGTATGTCAATGAAAGTATCAAAGCTACAGAAATTCAGAATACACATAAGGAGCCAGCAGAACTGTGGGTCACCCTGGAAACAGGAAATGGGACAGCCATAAGATCTGGGGTTGTCTACAGGTCCCCAGACCAGGGGAGGACATAGACACATTACTGTTAGAAGATATACAAAACATGACAGCTAAAAGGGAGGTTCTAATAATGGGAGACTTCAACATGCCAGATACAGATTGGTCTATACCAGTAGGAACATCTTCCAGAACTAGACACACGGTGGATTCCCTGCAGGGAGAGGGCCTCAAACAACTGGTACAACAACCCACAAGAGACAGGGCTATCCTAGATCTAGTACTGACTAACAGGGAAGGGATCACAGATCTCCAGGTAGAAGGTCACCTGGGGGCCAGTGACCATCACATGGTATGGTTCAATTTGGCCACTACATCTAAATCATCCCATTCAAGGCAAAGATATGGGACTTCAGAGGAGCTGACTTTGATAAAAGGCCAACAGAGTTAAGCTAGCCCTGGCAAAAGAAGCACAGGTGAGGGGGTACAGGCAAAGTGGACAAGCATTAAGGATGCAATACTTGAAGCAACATCCCATTGTGTTAGACAGAAAAGGAAGTGCAAAAGAAGAAGGAAACCACTCTCAAATATAGTAGCAGAAAAGGTCAGAGCCAAAAGGCTGGCCTTCAGGAAATATAAGGGAACACAGTGGGCTAAAGATAGGGAGGCATACCAAACTGCCCTAAGGGAAGCAGGGAAGGCAGTAAGGCAGGCAAAGTCCCAAACTGAGGAATCACTAGCACGAACAGTAAAAGAAGGTGACAAGACTTTCTATAGATACATTAGTGAAAGGAGAAAGTCCAGAGGAGGTATTGCTAAGCTCAAAGGAGAAAAGGGGGCATGTCAGGAGGAGGACCCTGTAAAAGCATCTATCCTAAATAGATACTTTTGCTCAGTATTTACTGAAGAGAAAGTAGGGCAGGGCCCACAGCTCAGCACCATGGACACGGGGGGAAGGAGGTGAGCACTACTCCCTTCACAAAAGAAAGGGTCCTACAAGAGCTCACTAAGATCAGGGTGGACAAGGCAATAGGACCTGATGGCATACATCCCAGGGTACTTAAGGAGCTAAGGGTGGAACTAGCAGAGCCATTAGCAGAACTGTTTAGTGAGTCTCTGAGCACAGGAGAGGTCCCAGAAGAGTGGAGAAGGGCTCATGTGATCCCGCTCCACAAGAGTGATAGCAGGGAGGAGGCAGGAAACTACAGACCAGTCAGTCTTACCTCAGTAGTGGGCAAGATTATGGAGGCACTCCTTAAGGAAAGGATAGTGCAACACCTGGAATCCATAGGGGCACAGGATCCAAGACAGCATGGGTTTACAAAAAGAAGGTCCTGTCAAACTAATCTCATAGATTTCTTTGACTGGGTAACCAGAGTGGTCAGCCAAGGGGGAGCAGTTGATGTTGCCTACCTTGACTTCAGCAAAGCTTTCGACTCTGTTCCACATAGAAGATTGATAAATAAGCTGGGTAGGCTCGGGGTGGGTCAGAAGTTGGTCAACTGGGTGGCAAACTGGTTGACGGGCAGAAAACAGAGAGTGATTGTAAATGGTATACAGTCGGAAGAGATGCAAGTCACAAGTGGGGTACCTCAGGGATCAGTCCTGGGGCCAGTCCTCTTCAATATCTTCATTAGTGACACTGCAGATGGATTAGAGGGTAAGGCTTGTCTGTTTGCAGATGACACCAAGATCTGCAACAGAGTAGATGATCCAGATGGGGTGGGCAGAATGAGAAGAGATCTGGATAAACTGGCAACATGGTCAGAAGAGTTGCAACTGGGATTTAATGCAAAGAAGTGCAAGATTATGCACATAGGGAAGAGAAACCCTGAAGCCACCTATAGGCTGGGAGGGGTGTTGCTGGCAGTCACAAAGTAAGAAAGAGACTTGGGCATTATCATCACCGATGACCTGAAATCATCCATGCAGACCTCTAAAGCAGTAGGTAAGGCTAGGGGGATGTTAGGGTGTATTAGTAGGGGTATCACAAGTCGTAAGAGGGAGGTAATAATCCCTCTTTACAAGACACTGGTTAGGCCCTATCTGGAGTACTGCGTGCAGTACTGGAGGCCACACCTTCACAAGGAGATTAACCAAATTAAGGCAGTCCAGAGAAGGGCAACCAGAATGGTGCAGGGACTGCATCAGATGACATACGAGTACAGATTAACGGAGCTCAATATGTATACCCTTGAGCAAAGGAGGGAGAGAGGTGATATGATCAAGACTTTCAAACACCTTAAGGGCATTAACAAGGTGAAAGAGTCTAACATGTTTAAATATAAGAAAAATAGCAGGACAAGAGGACACAGCATGAGATTAGAGAGAGGCGATTAAGGGGGAATGTGAGGAAATTCTTTTTCACAGAAAGGGTGGTGGATGCATGGAACAGCCTACCTCAGGAAGTGGTGGCTATGAATACAGTGCAGGGCTTCAAACAGGCATGGGATAGGCATAAGGGAGCAATATAGAAGAGTATGAATAGATAGGTCACTAACAGAGCAAAGGCCAATGGCACATTTATAAGGCAGAAAAAGAAATGGGCAGATTGGATGGGCCTTGCGATCCTTATCTGCCGTCAACTTCTATGTTTCTATTCTGTTTCTAATCTCCACCAGTTGAAGTTGGACCAGTCAAATCGAGGAAATGTAAACTCCCACTGACTGCCGCCACCCCCACTGGAGCTTGACAGCTGAATCCTGGACCTGATGTTGGCTACTTTATCAGCAAAGAATCAAGCAAACTCATCACACATTTACCATGGCAATGCTCTGTGAATCTGCAGACAGGTTAGATTTCACAGTCTGTCCACAGTTTGAAAGAGCTAAGCTGGTCGAGTCTATGCAGCAGTTATCTCCCCGGACAGGAACTCTGCATTGTTATGAGAGAAAGCCAATTAATATTTCCTATAATGGCCCATCAATCTATGTTTGTCGGTATCCAGGCTCAGTTTCCACCAGTGACACTCTAACCTTTGTCCCATTCGCCGCAACGCCCTCAGAGTCCCGTCAAACCAAGAGGACTGAGGGTGAAGGGTGAGGGGTCGAACCCGGACAGGAGCAATGGAATCCCAAGCCCCTGTCACAGCCCTATTATAGGCTAGCAACACATTGTCTGGACCCATGCTTGCATTCAGTAGTCCCAATAGATCCAGTACCACCATCGTACCATCAGGGGTCACACCTCTCAAAGGGCGGTACTGGACCATCTCCACAGGGCAGGTCTATTGGAAGGAGCTTGGAAATTGAATCTTATAGTGTGGTGGTCAGACCACCCGACTGGCTCCACCACCATATCAGAGGTCTCCATACCCAATACAAAGACAGGTCCAATGAGTAACCACAATCATGTGTCGCAGAGGCAACCACCGATGAGAGGCCCAACAAATTCATAGGTCAGAGGAAGTCCTGACCAAATTGCAAGAATTTGTCATCAACTCAGGCATTAAAAGTACCCAAAACCATCAATCTGGGGGATTCCAATACCATGTGAAGAACAAAGTCCGTGACTTCCTGTAGAAATTGCTTCTTGCCTCTGGGTGGATAGTAGATGAGAAGAATTTTACACCCCACACCTGTGATCACAGTATACTCAAAGGATCTGATCTCCCCAACTGGCATAGCTACAAGGCCCAATTCCATTCTGAAACAGACTGCTACTCTCTTGCCCCATCGAGCCAACCTCAGGCGGTGTATCACCAAGAATCTGGCCAGAATAGTTGACTCCAAGACTGGGCCAGAATTCCCATCCAGCCAGGTCTTGGTGATGCAAACCAGGTCCGTTGACCCGAAAAGATCAGCTATAACTGCTTTCTTGTTTTTAACAGACCTGGAATTGCATAACACCACCCCGATAGGATGAGATACTGAAGCTGGACGAGCTACCGGCCCACTGACCGTGGAGCCCTTGGGTATGGGTACTAGGCATAGCGGACCATTCTCTGGGACCCATTTTGCCCCAGGGCATCTCCTGGTCTCCACTACCAAAATCCGACCACTCCACTTCCCCACCCCCCAAGGTCCAGTGCCCCCGCCACAACCACCACCACCTACAAAGTATCCCCAGTGCCTGGCAATGTCCATAGATCTCACCAGGCAGTGGCAGATAGCTAAACAGGAGGAGGCACTGAAGCTTGGAGGCGGAGTATCACCTGACCAGGGGAGCCACTTGCCAACACATCAAAGTAAAAGAAAATACAACACAATATCCAAAGAATAACATAAAATGAATAAAAATAGCCCCATACCTCAAAATCCCAATTAGTAAACACAAATCCCACCCGACTATCCAAAAAATCAACAATAAAACCACCCCCAGTCCAATTCAAAAATGATGGATTAGACAATATTCCACGGACAATCAATATGAGCTAGTGGCTAACCGGAGCTCTCACCCCCAGCAACCAATGATTTCTAGTGTCCAGTGATGCGGGGCTCTCACTCCAGCAATCAACCAAATCTATAAAGTAAACAGACATTATTGGAGGTCCTCTCACCACCTCCACCCAGAATAAAAAAGTCAGTTTCTCTACTAGACTGCAGTGTCAGACAGGGCAACCAGCTCTTTCTCTCAACTCAGGCAAAAAAACAGAAGTCCTCACAGTTCAAGCGGAAACTGGGCCATAGCAGTCAGCATCAGTCTTCAGCTCACAAATAAGCCCCCTGATGACAGCAGCACAAAGCAGGGAGCCCCCTGAAACTAGGGGATTGGTAGAGAAGACCCTACATCCTCCACTCCAGGAACACCCAAAAGGCAAACTGGGATCCTGCCTCCCTCCAGCTGCAAGTCCCCAGCACCCCTCCAGGGAGTCAACCCCACCCGCACTGCCACCCACCAGATCAGCTCTGCAGGTCACAGCCAGCAGCCAGCAATCACAATATAACGATCCATAAGTTTCCATGCAGCCAGGTAACAAAGCCCTCCGCTAAAGTATGAAGGCAGTACTCAGCCTCCCAGAGGCTCAGAAGTCTGGGCCCCTGTAACCATAGCCATCCTCCAGCAGCTCAGTTACACCAGAGCCCTTCAGCCACAGAAATCCCCTCCCTTCAGAAGGTAGCTCCAACAGCCACTCCCCAAGCCCAGTTGGGCCAGATAACCACCCCCACTAAAAGCTAAGGCCTCCCGGCAGCAACGATAACCAGCAACCTCCAACAGTCAATCCATAAAGAATTTCATCGGTAGCGCACCATTGCCACTTATTTGTCATTGAGACTCCACTGCTCCGAAAGACTCCTGCTCCTTAGACTGTTAAAGATCTCCCGTCCAAAAAAAGAGCACTAAATGGAAAATTGCCCGTTGCCCCAGAATCCCACTGTCCTTGTTTCAGTCTCTGAGACAATAAATCTGGACTAAAAAAAAAACATCTTCAAAAAACACAACCAAGTGCCCGTTCTGCTCAATGGCACTAAACAAAGTCTGTAAAATAAACACCTATGCTAGGCGCTTACTGTTAAAAACCATTGATGTATATTCCAGTCCAGTAGCACGGTAACAGTAGATCACAGCAAAATGCACAGACGACAAGGACCACCCGGGACAAATTTGCCAGAACGCTAGATACACAGTATGCAGACCCTGAAAAAAGACGATCAGCTTAGTCTACCTCACTACAAACCTTAACTAGGCTAAATTAACAACAGAATAAAAGAAACCCCCAAATAAACAAAGAAAATAAATGAAGAAAAACAAAATAAATACGATAAACCACAATATATGCTGAGCTCAGAATCAGGTCAGCCCATACCAGCCACCATCTTGCCTCCCAACATGGAATACCCATTCCAGCACCTCTGAACTCATGTTCTCCATACTTACATTTTCCTGCACCCTCTGTTCTCTCCACACTTACATCTTCCAGCACCTCCTGTTCTCTCCACACTTATATATTGCTGAACTCATTCTCTCCATACTTTGCATTTTCATGTACCCTCTGTTCTCTCCATACATACATATTCATACACCCCACGTTCTCTCCACACTTGCATATTCCTTATGCACTCCATGTTCTTGTCATACTTACAGTACAAATTCCAGCACGCCTGTTCTGTCCATACTTACAGATAGCCAGGATGCAATGCAGAAATGCTGCAGAATATCACAGAATGCTGCAGTTTACTGCAGCAGTTATTGTAAGTCAGTGGCAATGAAGCCATTTTTGTCATGCATGATTTTGTGACATGTCATTACTGCAAGTTACTGTGCTTCATCGTGGCTGATTCCACTGTACATATTCCTGCACCCCATGTTCTCACCATACTTACAGTCCATATTCCTGCCCCCATGCTCTCTGTACACACAACTATTTCTACACTCCTGTTCTCTCCACACTTACATATTCACGCATGCCGTTTTCTCCCTACTTACATATTCCTGCACCCTCTGTTCTCTCTATACTTACATATCCCTGTACCCCCGTTCTCTCCATACTTGCATATTCTTTCCCCAAATGTTCTGTCCATACTTACATATTCCTGCACACTCTGTTCTCTCCATACTTACATGTACCTGAACTCCTGTTATTTCCATGCTTACATATTCCTGCACCAAATGTTCTCTTCATACTTACATATTCCTGCATTCCTGTTCTCTCCATACTTGCATATACTTGCACCAAATGTTCTCTCCATACATACATATTCCTGCACCAAATGTTCTCTTCATACTTATATATTCCTGTACAGCTGCTCTCTCCATACTTGCATATACGTGCACCAAATGTTCTCGCCATACTTGCATATTCCTGCACCAAATGTTCTCTCCATACATACATATTTCTGCACCATCTGTTCTCTCCATGCTTACATATTCCTGCACCAAATTGTCTCTTCATACTTACACATTCCTGCACCACATGTTCTCTTCATATGTGCATATTCCTGCACCTCATGTTCTCTTCATACTTACATATCCTGGCACCTCCTGTTCTCGCCATACTTACAGATCACACCAGTCCCACATGGTCTTCACTGGCTGCCAGTGAGGTTGTGGATTGCATCCTAGTTCAAATTACTGATCTCTAAAGCCCTGCATGGCCCGGGGCCTAGCTACCTGCATGACCTTCTGTCTGCATACCAGCCCTCCCCCACCCTTTCTGTTCCTCTGAGGAGGTCCTCCAGCCAGTTCCTAGGGCCCAAGTGAAATCATCTGATCTGTGCGCTTTTTTGGTTGCTGGTCCAACCCTGTGAAACTCGCTTCCTAGGTCTCGGAGAGAGGCCCCCTTGAGAAGAGCTCTTGCAGCAGGCTAAACAATAAGGACTATGCTGGCAGATACTAGGACCCCAAGGAAAACTTCTAGCTAGCAGTACCCAGCGGGGACTGCTCCCTGACATCAGATTGCCTCAGACATCAGCCAATAGTATAAAGGGGGCGGTAACCAGCCCCACCTCAGCTCTCCTGCCAGAGACCTGGCAGACAGTACACAGGAGAACTGAGGAGGTTCCAAAGTACCCAACAAGGGAAGGAAATACCAGGGGAAGGAGGGAGGGAAAGCAGCACCTGCTGCAAGAGTTCTTCTCGAAGATATAATGTTATTGTAAGTTCTTATGTAACTGTACTATCTTACTTCAAGTTGAAGCTCTTGCAGCAGGCTACACAATAAAGACCGAGTACCAAGCAGTAGAAGTAACCCAAGTCTGCAAAAGGAAGGAAGGAAAAGATTCAGTGGGAATCTTCAAGAAAGTAGGTCCTGTAATACGCCAAATCCTGCTCGCCTCCTTGAGGCGATGTCCAGGCTGTAGTGTTTCATGAAAGTGTGCACTTAGCTCTAAGTGGCTGCAGTGTAAATGTCCACTGCTGAGACACTGCACAGGGCAGCAAAGGAAGCGGCAACCCCTCTGGTGGAATGCCTTTTCACTGAGCCTGGCAGGGGCTTGTCATACTTATTGTAGCAGAATGTAATACAGTTAACCAACCATCTAGGTAACGTCTGCTTAGAAACTGGTGCTCCAAAAGTCTTGGTAGTAAAGGAAATGAACAACTGATCTGACTTATGGAAGGAATGGGTGCAGTCAACGTAATACCTGAGCACTCTATGCATATCCAGAGAATGAAAAAAGGCCTCCCCCTGTTTGGAATACTTTGAATAATATACAGGCAAGTAAATGTCCTGGTTAAGTGTGAATTTGGACCCAACTTTAGGAAGAAAGTTAGGATTGGTGCACAAGGACCTTTGTGAAAAAACAAATAAGGCTCCTTATACATGAGGTCCTGAAGCTCGGACATCCTCCAAGGCAAAGCAACAACAACTAAAAATTAAGCTTTCCACAACTGAAAGCATAGCTTGCATTCCACAGCTGGCTCAAAAGGTAGGCAAAGTAAGATTCTCTAAAAGGAACAGAAAGTCAAAAGGGGGAACAGGGTACCAAATGTAAAGGTTTCAGATGAAGGATGCCCCTTAAAAAGGTACCGGGGCAGGTCTGACTGGGCAAGGGTTTTGCCTTCCACTGGTGTGTGATAGGTTAAAATAGCAGACGGATGCACCTTAATGGAAGAATATCAGAGTCCTGAGTCTGAGAGGGAAAGCAGATGTTCCAGGATAGAGTTCACTGGACAAGTAAATGGGTCTAGGGAACACGCAGATGCCCATAAAACAGAAGCGCTTTCTCTTCATGGCACACGTGGCCCATGCGGAAAGCTTGCAAGCCTCAACCAAGACATCAGCGAGACTCAGAGACCATGAAACATGTGGAGACTAGATCTGTAGAAGCCATGCATGGAGATGCAGGGATCTGAGGTCTGAGTGAACCAGTATGCCCTGTTCCTGGGACAGTAATCATGAGGACAGAGGGATCGGTGGGTCACCACTAACTGCTGGAGCAGGAGGAACCAAATCTGGTGCGGCCAAAAGGGGACGATCAGAATTATTTCCACCCCTTCCACCTGGAGCTTGAGGAGGACTCTCTGCAGCAGGGGAAAGGGAGGAAAGGTGTAAAGGAACCCACCCACCCAACAAAGGGACAACATGTCTCACCAGAAAACACCAGTCCCTGGATCTAGCGAGCAAAAATTGGGCAGTTTGATGTCACACAGGGACGCAAAGTGGCCCGGTTCTGGTTGCCCCCATCTTTCGAAGAGACTGTCTGCTAATTACTATAGAAGCTCCAACTCGAGGGCCTTGGACTGGGATCTGCTGAGACCATTGGCCAAGGCTTTTTGGACTCTGAGAACATGGACCATAATTAGAGTGAGGCCATGGTCTGTGGCCCAGAACCACACTTGCATCACTCTCAGCAGACAGGATACGAGTAAGTCCCCCCTTGCTTGTTGATGCAAAAGACTACCAACATGTTGTCTGTCTGTCTGTATCAGCAAGGGACTCTGAAGAAGATCTGGTTAAAATGCCTGGGGGGCACAGAGAATTGCTCCCAACTCAAGGATGTTGATATGCAGCCATGCAATTATAGAAGCTTGATGGCAGAAAAGGACCATACCAACCCATCTAGTTTGCCCTTCCCCCCCATACCTCCCTCTCCCTGCCAGCCCCAACCCCCCGATACTCAGCCCCATATGCTTATCCCATGCCCTCTTGAATTCTTCCACCAATTTAATCCCTACCACTCCATCTGGTAGTCTGTTCCAGGGCTCCACCACCCTCTCTGTGAAGAAATGCCCTCTTACATTGTCCCTATATCTTTTTCCTTGCAGTCTGAGGCTGTGCCTTCTAGTTTTGTCCCCCTCCTTCCTCTTAAAAAAACCCTCTTCTCCCACTTTGTTGAGCCCCTTTACATATTTAAAAGTTTCAACCATTTCTCCCCTTTCCCTCCTTGTCTCCAGCATGTACAGATCCAGTACTTTACACATCTGCTCATGTGACCCTCCCCCTACATACTCTGTACCATCTTGGCTGTCCTTCTCTAAACCCTCTCCAATGCATCTATATCCTTGTGGAGATGTGGCCTCCACAACTGAACTCCATACTCCAGGTGCGGCCTCACCATGGTTCTGTAAAGGGACATAATTACCTCTGTCTTTCTGCTAGTAATGCCCCTGCCTATGCATGCCCACATTCCATTGGCCTTTCCCGCCGCCCGCTACACTGGATTCCTACCTTAAGGTTCGAGGAGACTATGATCCACAGATCCTTCTCTTGTTCTGTAACTTTAATGTCTTTCCCACCTAGGGTGTACCCTGCTCTTCTGTTCCTACTCCCCAAGTGCATCACAGTGCATTTCTTGGAATTAAATTTCAGCTGCTACATCCCAGACCATTTTTCAAGCGTCTTTAAGTCTTCCCTCATGTCCTCCACCCTCCCCGAGGTGTCCACCCTATTGCATGTTTTTGTATCATCAGCAAATAGGCACACCCTCCCTCTCAAACCCTCAGCAATATCACTGATGTAGATGTTGAAGAGAAGCAGACCCAAAATTGTCCCCTGTAGCACTCCACTCTTCACCCTTGCCTTCCGGAGTGTACCCCATTTAGCACAACCTTTTGAGTTCATAGAACATAGAAAGAAATAATCAACTTCAGCCAAAGCAGCGAGACCCCAAAGTAAATGAGCCAGTATTTTTCTCTACGGATTATAATCATGTTGCAGATAAAATAGGAGGCATAATAACCACATTTTGGCCTATCCTGTCAAGTGATGACTCTTTATCAGTAATCACTGACAAAAAGCCCAGGGTTACATTCAGAGAAGGTCACAATCTGAGAGACCAGCTTATCAGAAGTCAATTTCTTAGGGACTCCCCAGTAATTTCCTGGATATCCTAGAAACCACATGGAAACTTCAAATGTGGTAATTACATCTCCTGACTCCTTAGTAAACAGGATAATACATTTACATCACCCATTAATGAACGTTCAGTATCCATTCACCAGTTTATCTCCAGCACCACAACATTTGTTGCGTATGTTTTATGTCCGTGTATGTTAATTTATATTGATATGACTACCAGACAACTCAAAACTCATGTGCAGGAGCACTCGCGGGACATAAAGAACTTTAATATGGACAATCCAGCAGCTGCACATTTGTTCTATATGCACAATAGTAATGCAACAGCACTAAGAGTCATGGGTCTAGAAAACGTCAAACTAGGACCCAGAGGTGGTGATAGAATTTTAAGGTTGCAACAGACAGAAACATTTTGGATCTTTTCGCTAGGTCCAATGCATCCAACAGGGTTAAACCTAGAAACTGATTTTAAACCATATTTGTGATTTGAAGTTGATGTAAAATGTTGCTGGAAAACACAAACATTTTTTGTGATTGTTACGGGTTTTGAATTAATCTTGAACTCTAGCAGCTCAGGATATTGTAAAAATTAATTGTTTTTTGCCAGTGCTAACTGTCACACTACCACTTTGACACAACCCAGTCCCCCCCCCAACATACTCCCTGTTCACTGACTATTAATTTAGCTTCTTTTTTAATTTAACTATATTTACCAAAGTTGCATGTAGCAAACACTTCTTTAACCTTGTTGTAGTTAGGCAACTAGATGAATGCAGATATTTGCTGTCCACAAGCCTTTGTAATGGATAGTTCTCAATAATACCTCTGTCTTTCTCAGCTTTGAAATTTGGCAGAGCAAAATTTATTAACACACATTAATTGGTATTAAAAATAGTCTGTCTATTAAAAATATGTAAGGAATAAGACACAACAAGGTGTGGTTTATGGGCTGATAAGAACACGCCCAGTGTGTAATGAGGCATGAGGCACTTGCGCAGAGTGCCTTTAGCACCTGGGGCATACCCTTATCAGCCCATAAACCACACTTTGGTGTGTTTTATTCTGGTTATAAAATGGGTCACCCCCATTAAAAACCATCCTGAGGAAAATAGTTAATTATTAAAAGAACTCTGATAAACATAAGTGTTAACATGTTGGTTAATAAGGTACACATGGAAAAATAGTCCCTGTATTTGTGATGTAGACCATAGATAAAATTCAGTTTGGAAGGTCTCTGTGTCTGTCTCTCCCCACACACTTCATAGGCACTCCTGTTTCTACACACACACACCATTTTTATTTTTCATTTAGTTTAGGAGCCAGATATTCAAATTGTGCTGGACAGTGGCGCAAGCCTGGGCACAGTGCAACTGGGCTGCGCAGGGGCCAGGACCAGGTGATATTCAACGGTGATGTGCCATGGCTCAGCACCACTGAATGTGGCAGGGAGTGCGCACACACTGCACACTGTGCCAGTGCAAGATGCAGAATGGGAGCACAGGGATGCACCAGCGCAAGTGCAGTTACACTAGGCACATCACCCACGATATTTAGCTGAGGGAATGCAAATGAGGCCGTAAGTTACGCAAGGTGTAAATGGGGCCATTTGCATGTCATTATGGCCCCATTTGCATGCTATGCGCTGGCTCCCCGTGAAGTGTGCCTGGCACCCTGCCAAACTGCCCCCCTTGGGCTAATGCAGCCCCCCCACTCCGGTCTGCCCGATCGTGGGCTGTAGTACAAGGTAATAGCCCTGGTGGTCTATCTGTAACTCCCCCCCCCATATGCCCGATTGCGGGCTGTATAGTAACTGTCAATATCCCTGGTGGTCTAGCAGTAACTCCCTGCACCTTGGTATGCCTGATTATGGGCCGTATTGAAAATGAAGTATTACCTGGTGGCCCAGTGGTACCCTCCTCCCCACCCACCCACAGAGGTCCCCCGTCATTGGCGGGCAGCAGCACCCTGCCCGCATTCTGCTCGGCAGTCAGCCCAATGACAGCGTACAGTATGATCTGTACGCCTATTGGTCCACAGTGTGGACCAATGGGCTTGCAGACCATACTGTACTACACAGGACCAGAAATGTGAATGAACGTGACGCATCACCTACTGCATGGGTGTAACCAGGCATACTCCAAGTACTCCATAGTGTGCAATTTTATTTAGGGGGGTAGCAAATAGGCTCTGAACTGCTTTCTTTTTCCATGAAAACTAATAAAGAAATAACATCTTTATGTCAGCTCTGGCCCATCGTATGCAAAAAGTAATATCTAAGTTGATTAATTTAGACCAGACTGGTTTCATCCCTAATTGCCAGGCACAGGATAATCTCCGTAGGACTGCCCACTTAATCGACCACCTGAACTCCACTCAAATGCCCTCCATCTTTCTAAGTCTCGATGCCGAAAAGGCATTTGATAAAGTCTTGTGGCCCTTTCTCCGAGCAGTACTCGGCAAATTTGGTTTCCTCGTTCAATTTATTGATGTTATCTTCAAAATATACCACACACCAAAGGGATACATTAGGGCAAATGGCCATGCTTCCCCATCCTTTCCATCATGCAGAGGTAAACAACAAGGTTGTCCGATGTCACCTATCTTTTTTACTCTATATCTTGAACCTCTAGCTCAGGGTATCAGAGAGAATTCAAATATAAATGGGGTAAACATAAATGGGGAAGAACATAAGCTTGCTTTGTACGCAGATGATATTCTGCTTTATATCACAGAACCGGAGTCGTCTATTCCACATTTATTTCGACACATAAATGAATTCTCTGAACTTTCAGGATATACCTTGAATACCCATAAAACTGAGGCAATTACTTTTAACTACACCCCTTCTCAAATCTTAAGAGATAAATACCCCCTGAAATGGGACCTTCCTTTTATGAAATATCTGGGGATAATTCTCTCTCCAATGGCGTTGTCCCTGAAGTCTGGAAAGCAGCCAGAATCACTCCAGTATTTAAGAAAGGTAGCAAAAATGACACATCTAACTACCAGCCTATTGCTATTTTGTCTGTCCTGAACAAAATCCTGGAAAAAATAGTATCAACACAAATCACAGAATACATTGAGAACTTCAATCTGCTCAGTCCAGCCCAACATGGCTTTAGAAAGCATCACAGCACCATGACTGCACTTGTAAAATTCTCTTCTGACATTGTCACAAACATGGATAGAGGGAAGTTAACAGGGGCAGTCTTCATTGACTTAACCAAAGCTTTCGACCTGGTTGATCATACATTACTACTCTCACCCTCAGTACCTTGGGCTTCTCCTTCCAGCAACTACCTGGTTTAAAAGCTACCTCACCAACAGAACCCAGGCTGTGAAGTTTAATTCAGCGATTTCAGACAGTGCTGTCATCAACATTGGTGTCCCTCAGGGGTCCATACTTGGCCCTCTTCTATTTTCATTATTCAGTAAATAATCTCCCAGAGATGGTAACCACTGGTCACTCACTGCTGTATGCGGATGACCTGGTCGTTTATGCTCACTCTGACAACGTTCTGGAACTGAATGCTGCCCTCACTGCTGATTTTCACTGTACAACACTGGCTGAACTCTCAACGCCTTGTTTTAAACACAAACAAAACCAAAGTCATGCTATTTGGCTCCACTCACAAGCTCAGATCATGTCCTTGACTATCTCTGTTCCTGACATTGATGGGAACCCACTAGAACCTGTCACTTCTTTCCGTTACCTGGGCATCCACCTCAACCAAACCTTGGACCTAAAACACACATCCAGGATACTTGCAAGTCAGTCAATTGCAAGTTAGGGCTGCTTACAGAACCAACTACCTCCTTACCCCTGCTGCTAAACTGGCAGTAGCTAGAGGTATACTGTTGCCAACCCTTACATATGGTTGTCCCATTCTGTCTTTGGCCAATAAATCTGCACTGCATCTGTGGGACACTACTTTCAATAATGTATGCAGGTATGCAACCAAGCACCTAGACTGCAGCATCACTGCCAACTGTATCAAGACCTTGGCTGGCTCTCTCCCTCCTCTACCAGACAATACTACCTGTACAATCTATCAGATACCATCATAAGGACATCCAAACCTGCTATCCTATCAGAACTCCTTAGACCAGCTATTCCCACACGGAACCTTAGATCTGAAGATCAGACCTTATTATCCATCCCCCTCTGTCAGACAAAAAAGGGCATGGGCTCCTTCCATTATGCTGCTCCTCACCTGTGGAACCTGCTGCCTCAGGAACTAAGGATGTCCCTACTCATGCAACTTTTAAGGGTAAACTCAGGACTTTTCTTACTGCTTTGGACAAATGTGTTTGCTTTGATCCTACCTGATCCCTTGCTCTTAACCTGTTTTCCCCACTTCCTTATTGCTAGCACTTGTGCCTTTCCCAATGGTTGTTTTATGTGGTGTTGTACTATAATTGCTGCTTGAATCTGTTTGACTGTATGCCAAATATTAGCTTTTGCCATTTACAAGTTGTTGTTTACTTCCTGCCACCACTTGGCTTCCCTTGATCCCTGTTCTCTTCTCCCTCACCTCTCAGCCTTCCTTCACTCAACTCCCTGCTCCTCTTCCCCTGACCACATCTCCTGCACCTCCTTTCCTCCTCCCCTGCCTCCCTTCCTTTCTCTGCTTGCTTGCCTGCCTCGCCTTTACTCCTCCTGAGTCACCCCTGCCCTTCACTCGTCCCACCCTCCCAGCTGAGCATTGTTCCTATTACCTCCACTTGCCGTAACTTACCTCCTCCTGCGACTCCTTCTTTCCTGCCCTGCTGCCCCTCGTTCCACTGGCTCGGCTTGGCGTTGTTACCTTTCCGCTACTGCCGTAACTCTTTCGCTTCTCTCCTCCTCTTACCGGCATCATCACCCTTGCCCTGCCGTCTCTCTCCGTTCCACCAGCCCAGCCCGCATTCTGCTACCTTTGCACTGTTGCGTCTTTTACGTAGCTCGGTCACCCTTTTTCCAGCTTGCCGTCTTTCGGCTCCACCGACTCGGCCGCAGGTTGGAAGCTTATATCGCCACTCGGCCGTATTTGACGGCTTTCTTTAAACCTCACTCCCTCCCTCCCTCTCCCGGCCATCCCTCCTCTACTCCTCCTACCTCCCTATTCCTGCCACCGCTCTGTCCTTATATTCTTAGCCATTTCTTTAGCCCCCGTTTTGGCCCCTGCCCTCTATCCTTCCCTCTATCCTTTCCTCACCTCCTCACCTTCCCCTTGTCATTTTTCCATCTTGTTTCTGGCTTACCCCACACCTATCCTCTCCCTTTCCTAGGTCCTTCAATGCACTTTATGTATCGCTCAATGGAAAATGTCCTTGAAATGTATTTTGCCTTGTATTTTCCTTTGTCATGCATTGTATCCTGCCATATGTATCTTCCTGTATTTCTGTGCATCATGTATTTTCGTTATCCTTACTGTATCGTTATGTTCTGTAATTTTACCTCCCGGGTCGTGTCTGAAAACAGTCACTTGCTGGCTAGTGCACTTACCCGGTTAACAAAAACTAAATAAATAAATAAATAAATGTTATCATCCAACAACTCTCAGCTTTATGACTTAAACTTTCCCCCATTAATAAAGCAAATACAAGCAGATATTGAAAGATGGTCTGTGCTCCCTCTCCCTCTGCATGGAAGAATTCATGCTATTAAGATGAACCTGTTGCCTAGGTTTTTATTTTTGTTCCAATGCGTACCCTGCTCAATTCCAAAAGAAAGATTCATGGCCTGGCAGAGGATGCTCTCAAAATTTATATGGGCAGGAAAATGCCCCAGAATTAGAAAACAAACTCTCTTCCTCTTGGGGGGGGGTTGGAGTACCTTGTCTAGAGGGGTACTGGGTGGCAACCCAGATGAGGATCTCCCTGTTATTACTACATCCCACCTACTGGGCCAATTGGAAGACCATGGATCTGGCTGTCCCCTGTTCTCCCCCTCTCCTGTCCCAAATATTTGCCCCAGCTGTAATAGTCAGTAGTTCTCCACCACTGTTTTCGGGTACTGCCGTGGCCCTTGAGGGCTGCAGACGAGGGTGTCTGCGTGGAGCTACAAAGGCATACCTTTGGAAGTATCAGGGTTGGTCTCAGAGCTCACTTCATACACTCGCCCTTGGGGACTCCTGGTTTAAACGGCTTGAGAGACAAGGATGCTGGGCTCCTTGGCAGTTAATAAAAGGGGATCAGATTGTGACATTTGAAGAGGGCTCGGGAAAGTATCTCTGGGTACAAGGGGACCTGTTATTCTACTATCAGATCAGAGATTATATAATGAAACACTTACGAAAATCTTCTTTAGATTCTGGGAGACTCCTCAGCCGATGGTGTTTGAAAAGATATGGAGGGCAGAGAGAGGGGAAAGAGCAATCTCTATACTTTATAAAAATTACATCATGGATCTACATCACTCCACTACATATATTAAAGAGAAATGGGAAAGGGATCTCGGGATAAGCTTACGCAAAGAGAGGTGGTTGCAGTCCATAAAGAATACCTGGTCTACCGCCTCTTCCCCAGGGTGGCATGAATTTTTATGGAAGCTTAGAAGTAGGTACTTCCGAGTACCAGAGCAGGTATCCAAGTGGAATCCGGAGATCTCTCCTTCCTGTTGGCGAAAATGTGGTGCCCCCAGGGCATCTCAGGCCCATATTTTTTGGCACTGCCCTATGCTAAATCAGTACTGGAGCAATATACAAAGCCATTTGCAGAAAATGTTTAGTATTGAGGTATTAGTGGGACCAGAACATGTCATTCTGGGCCTGTACCCCCTGTAGGTAACAGGCAGGGAAGCTAAATATCTCTGGAACATCTTGGTGGCAGCAGCTCGTAAGGTGATATCAAGGAAGTGGTTATCCCCCCCCCACCTACTGAGATGGAGTGGAGAGACTTGGTAAATAATGTCAAAACCTATGAAAGGATATCCTTTTCTCTTGCCTTGAGGACCGCACAGTTTGTAAATAGATGGGAAATACTTGGTTAGGGCACCTTGAGGGGGGACTAGGCCAAGAAACCTTTACGATATTTCTCCGGTATGGATGGGGTTTGATACCTTTTAATCAACAGCCTTTAACTTAAATCTTAATGAATTTAATGTACAACATGAAGACATTATTTAGATAAAATGGGTCATTTCGGCTCTTTGTGTTTTCCGTTTCTCTCTCTCCTCCTTCTTTTTAGATGCTGATTTTAGTAATAACTCTATTTAGGCCAGAACTAGTCCTTCTCTCGTCCCTCATTCTATATCCTCCCCCCTTTTTCTTTATTCACACTGACTAAACTACTTTGGCAATAAGACGTAGCCATTTGTTCTTTTTTCAGTTTTTCTTCTATTTTAATGTTACTGGAATATGTAGATGTATTACGATTGTGATCCAATATGGTGTAGCACTAATGAAACTGTAAGTAGACTTAACTACTTTGCTTTCTCCTTTTTAGACCCAACAAAGGTCTTTATATAATTTTGCATAAAATAATGAAAATCTCATATTACCTGTCTTATATTGGAATCAGCTTGTATCAATAAAGATGAAGTATAAAAAAAAAGAAAACTAACAAAGAAAATGCTGAACCTTTCTGTAATTTTATTCATCGGAGTTGAAACTAGAAGGACTGGTCACTAATACTGTCTTTGCATTCCAATGACAATACAACTTTACAGGCTTTCGGCTGGTATGTGGGTGTCTTAGGGAACAATGTGCATGGCATTTGTATTTACCCATGCATGGCACCAACCATTGTGATGGAATACAAAAGTTGTATTTATTGTGCCAAATGAGGCAACAAACACAGTCCTGGTGTACATTTGTATATTGTCTGGCTACACCGGGGGTAGCAGTGAGTCCACTTGGTGTGCAGATCTGAAATCCCTGGCAACACCCCTGACCTACTGTATAACTATCTCACCATCTTTGCCCTGTCTAATCTCACATGTGCTGTGCTCCCACTTGTACCGGTGCCCAGCGCAGTCTGAATATCGGGGCCCCTTGTGTTTTAGGGTTTCACGAGATACTGTGGCTACTGAGAAGTGTCATGAAGAAGTATGTTCCAACAAGTGCCAGTGGGACTGAGGTCGGAGAAATGACAAGTGTTGACTATCAACATGTCTTTCTGCAGCCACCATGTTAAGAGTTTTGTGCTTCAGCTGTTACCTGTGGTGCTGCAGTAGGAGCCAACATGTATCCAACCCTCACGGTTTTCTGCTTTGCACTGCTCACTCTGTATTTGCAACTTTTGAAGTCTGGCTGCTTGGCTGTTACAAATACTGTTAAGGGAGAGGGAGGTTGAGATCTGGAGACCACGGTGAACGAGGACTGCAGAAACTGCTGCAGTGAAAAGGATCAACTTCAGAAAATGGAGCTGTAAACAAACAAAAAATAGAGGTATACTGCAATTTACATGTTCACAAGTTGTGCTTGGTGAACTTTTGTAAGTATGAGGAGATGCAAGAGCGAGGGTGTCCATCTAAACTGCCATACTCAGTGCTTTCTGTTTTGCGCTTCCCTTTCCTGAGCGGCCAGCTTACCAGTCAGTCACTGACTGCAGTTTCATTGCACTACTGACTCTAACAAGACAGTTTGTTTTTTAATTCAGTTTAATATAATGTTTTAATCCTTGTTGTGCTATTGTGACTGTGGAATGTTTGTGGGCGATCTTGGCAGATTGGTACTAGCAGGTGTGTTCACTCACCTGCTCAAACACCAGACTTGAAGGACAGTAACACAGGCCAGTTAATGAAAAATGCTTTGTTTTGGGTTACGTTTTTTACTTTAGGACAGAAAAGCTATTCTATGAGTGCTTTAGATAGAAAGAGGTGGTGAGCTGCATGGTGGGGGTGGGGGCTGGTGACCTACAAGTATACAGAGTTTGAGGAATCTCAGCCTGCAGGTGAGAGACTCATTTACTAAAAGATGTGGTGCGGATATCTGCCAGTGCACCATCCTTCTTGGTCTAGGCAGGACCAGTTGGTAAGTTATGGCTCGATAAGGGCACACTAAAATGTGCCTTTCAGCCAATCAGAATAGTAAGAATTTTTAACCCATTTTTTTAAGTGTAATTTAACACTTGTACCTTTAGGAGATATACCAAACAGTAATTCTGTATGATTAAATAGTTTTTGGTAAAGAAACAATTTTCTTTGAGGCAACATTTTTTTGTCATCCTTGTGATTCAGTAAAAATGTTTTTTGTTTCCTTGTCCTTTTACATCAAACTACCGTTCTATTATTTTCTTTTAAGAAAAACTGTTCAATTTTTTATGAACACAATAGTTTAGGGTACAAGAAGCTTGTTTGCACACCACAGTCTATGACTGTAATTTTGCACTAAGAAGTGGAGATAAATACGCATGATTGCTTTAAAGTTTTGTTTTGAAACAATGATGTGCTAATTGTTCACACTATATATGGCATGTGTTTTAACCTCAGCAGTTAGCCTCCTGATGAAGCTGATTGAAGTGAAGCACCGAGGCTGCTGGGTAATGGTACCCGCACTGCTGTTATTCTTTTTAGAGCTGCAGAAAATAAAACTTGAATATATATTTGCCACTACAATTGTATTGCCGTTACTTTTTCACCTCTGGAGTGCGCGGTGATTCACTACTGACTATCATTTTCAGGGTGTGCCACACCATGCCTTTGCACCCCTTTTTCAAACTTGTGAAGTGCTAAGTAAATTGGATTGTTTGTTGTTCATGTCCACTGCCCCCACCGGTCAATCATCTGAGTCACCAAATCAAAGAACTGAATTACGTTTGTCTGGCAAGACTTCTCCTTCGTGAAGCCATGCCATCTGCTGTCCTGCAGGCCACAATCCTCCAGGAAATCCACCACCCTCTCCTTGACTAATGCCTCCATTACCTTCCCCACCACTGACGTGAGGCTCGCAGGTCAGTAGTTCCCCTTCACCTCCTTACTACCGCCCTTGTGTAAAGGCACTATGTCTGCCCTCTTCCAGTCCTCCGGCACTCTCCCCATATCCAGGGACAAGTTGAAGAGCCTTGTCATAGGTGCGGCCAACTCCTCCTTCAATTCCCTGATCACCCTGGGGTGTAGCCTGTCAGGCCCCATTGCATTGTCCACCCTCAATCTATCTAGCTGTGCCCTAACCCTATACATGGGGAATGGGCTCAGATCCACCCATTTTCCCTCCTTCCCCATCGACGTTAGCTCAGATCCCCTACCGTCCTTCTCCTCCATGAATATCGCGCTAAAATACTCATTTAATAACACTGCTTTTTCAATCCCTTTCCAATTTTATTTCTCCCACCCCATCAGCCTAGTAATTCACTGCCTTGCCCTTCTCCTCTCCCTCACATATCTGAAAAAGGTTTTAGCCCCCCTTTTGACCATTTTTGCTATTTTGTCCTCAGTATCTGCTTTTGCCCTTCTGATCTTCTTCCCCGCCATACTCCGCTTTTCTCTGTACTCTTCCTTAACTTCCTCACTGAGTGTCCTTTAAATTTTCTGAAAGCCCTCCTCCTTTCCTGACTGCCCCTGCAAACTTCTTTGTAAATCAAAGTGGTCTCCTCCCCTTTTCCTCTTCCTAGCCTTTTTTATGCACATTTCCACAGCTTTCAGTACCCCTTCCTTGATAGCTTGCCATAACTCCTCCACTGCCCCACAGTCTCCCTACCCTCCATTGACTCCTTAGTATCAAAGGCCACTGTAATCCCTGGTTTTCTCCAGACCTCCTTGAGCTTCTGAATGCCAGGGACCATCTATGGCACAGGTCTAGGCCCCTGTGTGCTCAGGCCAGCAGCATCCCGGAAATTTTCAGCGGCTAAAACAACTGCACAAGGGCTATTTGTGCAGCTAAAAATTAATATTATAAGGAAGTGCTCTCTCGGACCTGGAATGATGGCAGAAAATTTTGGACTAACCTTAAAAAGGTCACTGGGAGAGACCTCAGATCTGCTCTTACCATGCTTAACATTGATGGTGTACCCTCACTCAACCCCAAACTTATTGCTAACACTTTTAATGAAGCCTTCACAGACCTAAGTGGTGTTCTGCCACCTGGCTACTTCTCTCACCCCCTCACAAGTGACTGCTCTGGAAAAGAGACTCTGCACCCTTCTCATCCTCATTTCTACTTCTAAACCCTTTCAGCCCATGAAGCCAGGAATTACCTACTGAAGGTATTAGGAAAATCAAGATTTAGTGGTGACACCCTGGATCTTAAGTTTGTAGCCCTTACACTAGATGAAATTCTGTCACCGCTAACACATATTATTAACATGTCACTTAGATACTCTCAATTTCCTCATAAATGGAAATCTGCCACTGTGACACCAGTCCATAAGTCTGGGAATGCACAATTACTGGGAACTACAGGTCTATCTCTATCCTGCCCCACTCTCGAAAGCTCTTGAGCGTATAGTGGCTGAGCAAGTGGTTGAATACTTAGAAAAATATCAGCTACAATGCCCACAGCAACATGGGTTCAGAAATGGTTATAGTACCACTACTGCCCTTCTGGAGTTCACAGGCTTTATTCACCACTCCTTAGATCAAGAACACATGGTCGGTGCTGCTTTAATTGATTTAACCAATGTTTTTGACACTATGAATCATGCCCATCTGGTCGAACAGCTTATCAACATTGGCCTAGCTCATGACAGTGTAGCCTGGTTTGAAAGTTACCTGCACAACCGTACACAGCAGGTGAAGATTGGTAACACCCTCTTGGATAGCAGACCTGTCCTATCTGGAGTTCCTCAAGGGTTCATCTTGGGCACTCGTTTATTTAGCATTTTCCTCAACAACCTTCCTTACTCCTGTCAGGGTCGCATCCTTTTATATGCTGATGATGCTACCCTGTTTACCAGTAATCCAGACCCTAAGGTTCTTTAATCTAGGCTACAGAGTAATTTTGTAGTTGTAGAAAGATGGTTCCATGAGCACAGGTTAGTTATGAATTACAACAAGACTAAAACTATGCTGTTCTCCAGCTCCCAAAATAGGCACAGAACTTACCCTCTTTCTATCACCAATGAAAAGGGCTCTCCCCTGGAGCTAGTTCAGCTCTTTAAATATCTAGGGATTACTATTAACAGTACGATGACCTATGCCTATCACATTGACAACATTGCTAAGGCTGTTAACACCCACACTGAGCTACTTTATAGGCATAAGCAATGTTTGACCCCAGAGGCTCTTAACCGAGCCATTCAAAGCTCTCTTGTCTCGCTTATTGATTATGGCTTACCAATCTATGGATCAGCTACTGAAACAACTCTTCACCGCATCATAGTTGCCTGAACAAAGCATGTCAGCTCCTAACCGGCTCAGCCCATCTGTCCCATACCTGCGACATGTACGCTCAGGCTAACTGACTCCAATTCAAAGGTACAGTAGTCTCATGTACCCAACATGTTTACTGTCCAAAAAAGTAAGCTTAGGCAAAATGCCCCCAGGAATGCAAAAGCTTATTACCCCCACTATCAACCGTCATTGCACCAGAAGCTCTGCTAGCTAGATTTTTAATATAACTTGCTGTTGTATTTCTCTGGGACAAAGGTCCTTTGCCTACCGTGCCCCGTTATGGATGAATTCGCTGCACCATGACGTAACTTCAGCATCCACCTTGGGCTCCTTCAAGGTTAAACTTAAGCAACAGCTAGTTGCTGATGTCAGCTGTGACTGCTTCCAATATCCTTCCTTCTTGTGACCAGCACTTATTCCAAACTTATGCTATCCTGACCTTATGCATAACTGTTCTCAGCATGTAAATAACTGCTCTAAGTTGCTAGTCATCCTCCTTCACATTTTCTCTTGATCCCTTCCCCTCTTTCCCCCTCACCTTTCCATGGCTTTCCCCTTATCCCCTTCCCCCTGTTATATCTCCTGAGCTGCCTTGCTCATTTTAAAATGCTTTGTCCCTTACCTTCTCACCTCTGACGAGGCCCCTGGGCTGATGCCATCCCTTACCTTGTAGATTATTAGATACTAGGCTGAGTCTGTTCTCATTTTTCTGTAAAGGGTCATTTCATAAGACCCCACCCCCTCTAATATGACCCTTTGAATTCCAGGTTTTAATCAGATATGCACCATGGCATACATTGTACAATGTCACATGTACTGGAACATCTCTAGTTATATATTCTTGTAATGTCTTGTATAATTCCTTGTTTTCTTTGTTCTCCATCTCATACTTTCCCAGTATGTATTGTTCATCTGACGTGGAACCTATGAAATGAGCTTGTTCTCAAATGTGTTTTCCAAAATTTCAATAAATAAATAAAAAAAAGTATCCTTCTCATCTTATCTAAGTCTATGCATCTGAAGTCCATGACTGTAGTATTGGTTTTACTTGTCTCCCTTCCTGCCCTGACCCTGAACATTACCATGCTGTGCTGTTGCCCAAGACTACTTCCACCTGCATCTCCTCCACACTCTCCCCATTTGTTGGGACCACATCCAGCAGGTTGTTGCCCCTTGTCAGCTCCCTGACTAGCTGCTGAAGGAATACCCCCTGAAGTGCAGTTAGTATCTCCCTGCTCCTTGACAATGCTGCATCCGGGATTTCCCAGTCTATATCTGGGAAGTTTAGGTCCCCTACCAGCAGTAGCTCTTCTTTTAGGGCCAGCCTTGTGAATGCCTGAATGAACTGTTGATCACCCTCCTCCCCTTGCATAGGTGGCCTGTATGCCAGCCCCAGCCACAAGGATTCTCCAGTCCTCCTGCCTAGCGTTACCCACAGTAGCTCAGTCTCCCTGTCCTTCACTTGTGATTCAGTTACACTTATGCCTTCCCTGATGTATAAAGCAACTCATCCCTCCTTCTTACCCTCCCTATCCCTTCTGAACAGTCTGTAATCTGGGATAGCTGCAAAGAAAGACCACATGCCTTGTGTCCTGTAATCCTGGAAGTGGGCTCCCCACCCAAGACCCAAAGCATCTGCTGTGGTGAATCTGTCTGGAAGGGAACCCCCGATTCCAGGTTGGGAGATGTCTGCCACCATGTCCGAGTCTCAGACACAGCTCTGGATTTCTGAATGGACTGTTTAAGATCATTCAACCTCTGATCCCATTGAACCCAGAGGGTCCATTGGGGAAGCCTTATATAGACCTGGGCACCATGTGACCCAGCAGCTGAAGCACTGTTCAGGCTGGGACCTGGTGCTGCAGGTGAATGATCCTGTCCAAGGGAATAAAGGCCCTTCTTTGCTCTGTGTCCAAAATGGTTGTGATATATTGCAGATGCTGATGGGGTCAAGAGCACAATTTGGGGATTTTCAACATGGTGTCTAGACTAGGTGTGTGAGCTGCCTGAGCTACTAGCCTTAGCTTCTTTTATTTTTGCTGTTTATTTATTAATTTGCTTCCTGTTTTTCACTTTTATTATTTGTTCATGTCTATTTATTAGTTAGGGCTCAAGAAGTGAGGAAGTTTGTAGCAACCGGCTAGTTTTTCGCACCGGGTTATCTCACTGTTTCGGTGTGTGTTTTGGTCCGCATGGCAGTTGAGACGCCGGGCTGTCAGCAGTCGGGATATTGTCAGTCCTACCACTGAACAGGTTTTGTAGTCAGCATATTTTTGCAGGGTGTTTTGCCTGCTGGATTTCATTGTCCGATGGTTTGTTTGGACTAGTAGGAATCGTAGGAATCCCCCTCCCTTGGATTATGCAGCTACCAGGATTTAGTTAAGGAAAGGGCTCCTGTTTTTATAGCTCCAACTGGACTAAGATTCCATTGAACCTGCTGTTTTGACTTTCCCTGTGTGGTGAGAGCACTGCTGTGAAAAAGTCTGATCTGTGGGGAAACTATATTTATTTATTTCAATCTAGGATTACAATACCTTTGTGCTGAGGCTCTTTTATAAAGGTTCCACATCAGCGTGTGCAACAGTTATCATTTTTAGTTACAAACATATAATCATTGACTTAGAGACATGTAATAACCAGTACAAAGACGAGGTCTGAGCAAGACAAGGAAGGAGGGTGGGTGGGTGGGGGAAATGAGGGCAGGTGATCGAGGGGAAGGATGTGCAGGGGTGAGGGGAGTACAGAGAGGTGGTTGGGGGCAGGGGCTGGAGTGGAGATACAGGGGGGAAGGTGGGCGAGGGTGGGAGACAGTGCAGCCGGGGGCCTTGTTGAAAGAATATGACAGGTAAAGTGCTAGGGGTGCAAAGACTGACTGTAAGTGCCGGGTGTTGGGGCATGTGCAGCTGGAATGGTGGAAATGTTAAGATGGGCAATCTCAGGATACAAGCAGTGAGAGGTGCAGCTTGGACTTGAAGAAGCCGGGTGTTGGAGCGGTCGCTATGTCACTGCCAAGAGAGCTGAGCCAGTTGGATGCCCAAAAGGTGAATGATCTTTGTCCTTGGGTTGTGCGACATCATGGGATATGTAGTAGATGGGAATTGGATCTCCTTGTAGTGACGTTCCTATGTCTAGGTTTAAGGAGGGCACAGACACCAGGTGGGGCAAGCAACCATTATAATTTTCTTGGCCGTGATGCAGGTTTGGTATTTTATGTGTTTGTCCAGTTGAAGCCATCCAGATTGGGAATAAAGGTCACATGTGTGGGTACGGCGATGTGAGCCAGTGGTGAGACGACAGGCCTTATTCAGGGAGGTCGCGATACATTTGAGAGCAGTGGTAGTTGCAGACCCATATATGATGTAAGCAATAATACCCAACAGGGTGGGCGGTATTGGGCAATACCGGACCGCCCAGGGGCGTGATGAGGCCCAACACCGCAGGTGGAGGGCCGTATAGCCGTTGGAAGGTCCGGTATTGCCCATACCGCCCACCCTGGAGGGTATTATTGTGCTTAGAAAATGGGCTTCCTGTAGCAGTTTTATGTGGGTTTTTCAAAAAAATAAAGAAATACTTAAAAAGTATAGTAAGAATTAATTTTAAGGCTTTTACTTGTAAAGTAGTCCCTCCTTTCCTGTGCTATTCCATCTTCTGCTGCCACTCCCTAGACAAGCATTCTGTTATACTTATTCCCCACTCCCATCACTCTGTAACAGGTGACTGACTTTTTAAGTTCTTCTCCCCTGCAGTCTACAAGAAAAAAATAAACAAAAAGAAAAAAAAAGCACTGCTTTCTGCGTTACTTGAAGAAGTCTTTTTTTTTCCCCTTTACACTTGAAACTTGTGGCTGTTGCATGCTGTGATCACTCTGGCTCGTAAAACCAGGAAGTAAAGAGCAACAGATACGATGCAGCAGACTAGGGTGTAAATGTTTTTAATTTTAACTGTTACTGTGTAGGGTGTTAAGTTGAACGTTGAACAGAAGATTTTAATTAAAAAAAATCTATATAGAACTGGGGTTTTACAACTGGTGGTGATTCTATGCAGGCATCTTTCTCTCTCACTTGCTGCTGGACTGTTTAGAGGAAAATTGTGTGAGGAAAACAGACTCCCGGAGCAGACTGCACAGACTGGGGCGGGGTTGGGGGCTGTGATTTCTTTAAGGAGTGAAAATGGAGCACGACTGAGTCCCACTCTGTCAGGGGAAGCAGGTAACCATCAAGCACATTTCTGCAGTTTCCCGTTGTTCTGACAGTCCATTTACAGCTGGTCAGCTGAGCAGTGCATCGGGTAATTGGACAGAGGAGCGGTAATGGCGGGTAGGCACACTATAGAGTTGATCAGTATGGATGGAAGGTCGACCGAGCTGGGAGCATAAAAAAAAACAGGTGGAGTGTTGTGCTTTTGCTATTTGGGTTTCAGTTAGGCTACTGAGCAGGGCTATGACTTATTAAGTGAACAAATTGGGAGAATTGGCAAGAGGTCAGTGACGTGAGGGGGTGGACATGTACCGTGGGCCATGGCGACTTGTGTATTTTAAGAACAAGGGTTGTTCTTGTACTTAAAATTAAGTTCTATAGTTTTTTTTTATGAAAATGTCAGTTGAATTGTGCCCAGGTTTGTGAGTGCATGATGACTATGTGTAGGAGAAATTGGGAAAACGGACTGCTAGTTTACGGCTTGCTTAGCGAGTGAAGACAATGGTAGCATTTTGAAATCGAACATTCTATGGACACAATGATTCAAACTGGTAGTTAGGCAGGCTGGGCTGGCACCTTTTTTTACCCGGGCTCTGTTGTCTGATAGATGCCCACTTTCTCAGGAGACTCAGCCAATCAGAGCTCTGGTAAACTTAAGCCCATTTTCTAAAAGACCATAGTCTATGATGCTGACGATGGAGCTTTGGACGGCCACTGATAGTGCTTCTGGGGTTAGGTGTTTCCTGTGCTAGAATAATATGCCTAACCTCGCAATGGCAGACTTTGCAACATTGCTGATATGGACAGCGTATGAGAAGTGGGGATCAAGGGTGATGCCGAAGTACTTGAATGATTGTGTTTGCTCTACGATGGCTCCTTGCTGGGTTGCAATGGAGAGGTGGAGTAGTTTGTTTTTGTTGTGGGGGCTGCAGAAGACCATAAACTTGTTTTTTTTTTTGACTGAGAAGCAGTTTATGATTTAGGAACCAGGATTCGATGGAGAAGAAGGCCTGCTGAAGTTTATTTTGTAATTGGATTGGATCAGGGTCTGAGGTGAGGATCACAGCATCGTCAGCATAGAGAATTATTTGTTCTGGGCAGCTGTCCGGTAGTGAGTTTAAGAATAGGCTGAAGAGGAGGGGTCCCAGAATGGAGCCCTGGGGGACTCCCTAGCGGACCAGTCTAGGGTCTGAGAGTGTATCAGCGATTCTTACTGTTTGGGACCATTCTTCAAGGTTGCTCTTACACCAGCCAAAGGAGCTGGTTGACAGCCCAGTGTTCTGAAGCTGGACAAGCAGGAGGCGGTGACTGACAGTGTCGAAGGCTTTAGTAAAGTCAATGTAGATTGAGCCTAGTAGTTTGCCACAGTCAAGTGCATTGTGGATTGCGCCAGTGAATTCAAGTAGGGCTGTGGAGGTACTGTGACCTTTGCGGAACCCGTGTTGTTGCTTGTACAGGATGTTGTACGTATCCAGGTATTCTGTGAGCTGGTCCGAGATGATGCGTTCTAGTGCCTTGGAGAGTGGGGGTAGTAGGGAGATAGGTCTGTAGTCATCGTGGGCAGTTTTGTCACCACTTTTATGGATTGGGGTGGCAGTGGCAGATTTCTATCTGTTTGGGAACTTGGTGAGGGAGAGGTTGAAAATTCTGGCCAGAGGACTAAGCACTTCATCAAGTGTGAGAGACAGGATTTTGAGATTGAGGCAGTCATTACTGAATCTTGATTTACCAAGGGCTTTGGTAACATATTTGCATACTTGGTGAGCCTTGACTGCTTTGAAGTAGAAGTGGGGGGAGCTGGTGGGGGTAGTGTTCATTACGGACAGAGGGGCTTCACCATCTTTGAAGTAGTCCTGGGGTAGGACAGCACTGAGTTCGGTAAAGGCTTTGTTAAAGGTATCCACAATGGTTTTTGGGTTGAGGGTTGTGGTTCCGTTGATGTTGAATATTGATGGGGAGTTTTGGGTGGATTCTCGGTGAGTTCCTTTATGTTCTTCCAGAATTCCCAACCATTGCCCCAGGAGTTTGTGAGGGCATGCTCATAGTAAGCGGACTTTGTTTGCTGGATGATTTTGGTGCACTCATTTCGGGCAAATTTGTAGTTTTGGATATCATTTTGCCTTCCAGAGTTTCTGGCCAGCTCCCATAGGTGGTATCTTGTTTTTAGCATCCTGAGGAGGTCACCTGTGAGCCAAGGGTTACTGAGTGATTTGACTTTGCATTTCTTAATAGGAGCATACGTGTCACAGGCCACAGTGAAGATGTTTATGAAGTGGTCACGGGCAGTGTTTATGTTGGTTGCATTGAAGACAGGGGACCAGTCTTGATGGAGGAGGTAGGATTTGAGTCGAGGAAGGTGACCATGGGGTAGAACCCTGCTGGTGATAGTTTTTGGCGGTGGTTTGATGAATTTATTTGACCAGGTGCAGCTAACAGGGGAGTGGTCGCTGAGAGAGTCAGGGAGGACATTAGTGTTAAATATCCGTGATGGGTGACTGGTAAGGATCCAGTCCAAGAGTGTGCTGGTGCCGGTCTTGCAATTTTTCCTGGTTAGTGAGTCAACCATTTGTGTGAGGTTCGCCGCAGCAATGGTATCCCTGTGTGCACCAGCATCAGCTGCAAGCCAGTTGGTGTTGAAGTTGCCTAGGAGGATGGATTTGGTGTCCAGTGGAAGTGACTTTACAAAGTCAAGAACAGCTGTTAAACCAGTTCCATGTTCTTTGGCAGGGATGTAGATGGTGGCAACAGTGAGGGTTTTGTTCTGGGCTCCGAGGAGGATTCTCACTGGCAGTATCTGAGCAGCTGTGGGTTGGAGTGAGGTAATGATGTGGTGCCCCTGTATAGAGTCTTTTAGGTAGAGAGCGGGGCCCCCTCCTCTTTTGGAGAGGTGATCCAGCCTAGAGACAGTGTAGCCAGGAAAGCTGATTGCATGGTCCGGTACTGATGGCGTGAGCCAGGTTTCGACAACTGCCAGGATGTCAGGGCAGTGTTGGCTAGTGAAGGCCTGTAGGGCATCCATTTTAGGAAGGAGGCTGCAGATGTTGATTGATATGAATGAGAGGGCACCCGAAGGCTTGCTCAGATTAGTGGCTTTAGAGCAGAATGGGCCAGGGTTTGGGTGCACGTTGCCTGACAGCATTATGAGGCATAAAGTTTGGACTCGGTTGATGGTGAGAGCACCACGGGGAGAAACTAACTTTTTCTGTTTCTGACTGTCCTTGCTTGTGGTGAGAGCATAGCTGGGAAAATATTTGAGGCCTCCAATCGTGGTGAGAGCACGCCTGGTGAGAAAACTACCACCTGGAAGAAGATCTTTTATCACCTTTGCAGTGGGATTTTTGCTGTTGGACTTGACTGGAGGTAGTAACTGGTAGGTACCTAACTTGCGGGGACAGTCATTTGGGTCAGCGGCATAGGGACTCTCTATAAGTTAGTTCCCCCAGTGAGTGAGTTGGTTGGGGGAACGCCGACTGTTGATGGATGGTTGGGTCCCTAGGGCCTCCTAAACTGGTATTTCCTGTGAGCTGGAAGTTGCTGGTTGCTGTTCTGTGGGTCGGGGTCCTCAGCATCCCTATATTTTTGGGCTTTGGCATCTGTCTGGGGTCATGCTCTGCCACTATAGGTGGGACAGAGCGGGGCACTGCCTGGTAGGCAGACAGTGCGGTTCTGAGAGTCCCTGAGTGTTCTCCCTGTGGTTGTCTTTTGGCTGCCACAGGGGTAGCTCTGATAACCTTGGTCTTGGGGTACAGATCCCAGGGGGAGGTGACCTTGCCAGAGACTGCAGGATGTGGTGGAAGTGGAAAGATCTATAGCAGAACACTTTGGATTGTTATTCTCTTAGTTTTGCTTGGAGGCATTTTTAATTGGAAACAGTCTCAGTTGTGAAGCAAAGGGAGGTGCTGCCTTTTGATCTCCTTTTTGACTTTTTATTGGAATTGATTTCTACTGCTATTGGAGATTGGCAGATTACTCTTTGAGCTCCTGCATTACATAGTCCTGCTTCTTTACGACATTGCTTATTTTGGTGGGGTGGTGAGAGTACTCTATATGTCTTATTATATCATATATTACTGTTTCTTCTGGTTTCTACTATGTGAGAGGCAGTATTGGGACTGAAGACTTTTTATACTACCTGGACTGGTGTGAGCTTTCCGGGTGTTGCTTTTACATTTTTCTGTAGCATTCTACAATATTTGATTTGCCTCTTTTTCGACTCATGATCACAAAGTTATATGTAGTTTTTGAATAGTATATTTTATTTATTTTTTGGTTTGTTGTTATGATTATAATTTGGAATTGATTGTTATTTGATTCGGTTGGGATTAAGTTGTTGGGTGTATAGTTATTATTACAAGAATGTGCTGGGGAGGCCAAATGACGGTCAGGCAGTATTCCCCCATCAGGCTTAGGGAATTGCACCCTTTTGACTGCTCTTGTTTGTCAGCAGAGACTTATAAATTTTGACAATCCCTCAGGATTGCTAGAAGGTGCAGGAAAGGGGTGAGAACTGGGCCTGGTGGGGGAATGGAAAGGGGAGGACGTATTGGGGTAGTGGGGACCAGGCAACGACCTGGGGAAAAATGGTGCCAGGACAGGGGTAATCTCTGTCTTGTCCCCATACCCAAGGACCCAGCAATTAATGCTGGTCAGGAGTCAAGGCCTTCCTCAGCATCTCATCCAACTCGGGTGGTGTTATGTAATGCCAGGTCCATCAAAAACAAGACTGCTATTATAGCTGATCTTGTTGAAATGGTGGACCTGGCATGCATCACCAAGACCTGGCTGAACGAAAATGCAGGCCCAGTATTGGCTTCTGCAGTTCCAGCTGGGTTCTCAGTGATTCACTGCCTGAGGTTGGATAACAGGGGTGGGGTGTAGCCATCTTTTTTAAGACCGAACTGGGCCTTGTGGATGTTCCAGTGAGGATCACCAGATCCTTTAAGTGTATCATGGGAGAGGGTGTAGGTTGCAAGATACTCCTCATTTACCATCCACCAGGTGGTGGGGGTTTATTCCTGCAGGAGATTGTGGACTTCATCATCGACATGGTACCGGAGTCTCCCAGATGGATAATTCTGGGGGACTTCAATGCATGGATCAACGATGAACTTTTGCCATTTGGCTAAAATCTCCTCCAGCTAATGACAATGCTGGGCCTTACACAGGTGGTTACCTCCTCTACCCATATAGGGGGTCACTCATTGGATCTACTCTTCCTCCTGGGGATGGAGATCTCTAACTTAGGGGTGGAACCAGTTAGTTGGTCTGACCATCACACCATAGGGTTCAGTTTAGGGGATCTCCCAAATGGACCTATCCCTTCGGAGATGGTCCGGTACCGCCCTTTAAGGGGAGTTACCCCAGATGGTCTATCGGCATTCCTGGACCTATCGGGAGTGCTGGGTGAAAGCACAAGTCCAGGGGACCTTGTACTAGCCTATAATAAGGCAGTGGAAGATGCCCTGGATTTGATTGCTCCTGTTCATGTTCGACCACTCACTCTTCACCCATGGTCCCCTTGGTATGATGGTTCCTTCAAGGAGCTGAGGCACGTTGGTCGAAGGCTGGAGAGAGCATGGCAGAAGTCCGGTCTGGATGCTGATAGGCTCAGATTGATAGAACATTATAAAGGCTATTAATCAGAAATCACTGGTAAGAAGGCAGAGTTTCTGCCCAGGGAGATCTCTGCTGTGCAGAATCGACCGGTTCAACTTTTCCGAACTATTGACAGATTGTGCAATCCAATCTGTCTCCAGTCTGGAAGAGCTTTTTCACAAATTAAGTGTGATGAGCTAGCTTGGTTCTTCACAGATAAGGTTGCCAGCATGAGGTCTGGAATCAGCCCGGCTCTCTCTATGAGGGGTTGCAGAGGTCGACAGGAGATGGTGAGCACCTGGTCTGTCTGGAGGTATTTCAGCCGACTAGAATTCATGGACATTGTGAAGATTTGCAGACTCTGCACCCAACCTGTTGTAGTTTGGATCTGGGCCCTACCCCCCTTTTAGTGGGGTGTGTAGATGTTATCTGCCTGATCCTAGCTGAAATTGTATGGAGATCCTTGGAGAGGACCCCCTAAAAGAGGCGGTCATTCGACCCCTCCTTAAAAAATCCTCCTTGGATCCCGATGATCCAGCTAACTACCAACCTGTCTCTAACCTTTCCTTTGTGAGGAAGGTTATTAAGAAAGGTTGTTGCGTTGCAACTGGACAATCACCTTGTAACCCACAATGTCTATGAAGCTCTTCAGTCTGGTTTCAGGAAGAGGCATAGCACAGAGACTGCCCTTGTTCGAGTACTAAATGATCTCCGAATGGTGAGAGATGGAAAGGCTCATACCATCTTGGTCCTTCTTGATCTCTCAGCAGCCTTTGACACTGTGGACCATGGGGTGCTGACCCTGCAGTTTCTTTGTGAACTGTCGGATACAGTCGTCAAGTGGTTTCGATCATTCCTTGTAGGCAGGGTTCAGAGGGTGGTCACTCAAATTTATTCCTCTGATACCCTTGCCCTGTCTTGCAGGGTGCCGCAGGGCTCCATATTGGTGCCTATCTTGTTCGCAGTGTATATGCTGCCACTGGGAGATATCATCAGGTGATACGGATTGAGTTTTTACTACTATGCAGATGACACTCAGCTGAATATGTCCATTGTGCCCGGACAGGTTGATGCGGTCTCTGTGATAAATAATTACCTCTCCGAGATCAAAGTCTGGATAAGCTCCAGTTGGCTGAGATTGAATCCGGATAAGACTGAGGTGATGGACCCAGGTCACCTGGAGGGGGTTTGAGGGCTGGGCACGTGTCGGTTCTGTGGCTTGATGGTGTTCAGCTCACTACCTCAGATCGGGTGTGGAACCTGGGCATTAATTATGACGATGGCTTGACTATGAAATCTCAGGTGTCAGCTGTGATTAAATCCTCATTTTACCATCTGAGGAATATAGCCCAGGTGAAACACCTGGTTCCACCTGGCGACCTTCCAACATTGGTCCATGCCTTCATTACTACCCGTCTTGACTACTGCAATGCCTTCTACCTCAGGCTGTCTGGTGCTGATATCCGCCGCTTGTAGCTGGTGCAGAACGCTGCAGCCAGGCTTCTGACTGGTACCTCTAGGTCCAGTCACATAACGCCTGTGCTACGTGGACTGCACTGGCTGCCAGTCCAGTGGTGGATCACGTATAAGGTAGGCTTGCTTACCTTTAAAGCCCTACATGAACAGGGACCCGACTACCTGAAAGATCTCCTGACTCCCTACTCCCCCAATTTCCCACTCCAATCCACTGACTAGGGATTGCTAGAGATTCCCAGGGTTCATCTTAAAACATCTGGAGCTCGTACCTTTTCGTTTGCAGCACCAACCCTGTGGAATTCTCTACCTCATCGGTTGAGAGAATCCCTGACCATCAGTAGTTTTAAATCTTTGTTAAAAACTTATTTATTTTCACTGCTTTCCCAGACTGATTTTAAATTTTAAATTTATATTGCTGTTTGCTTGGATATTTATGGTTTGTACTCTGTGCAGCGCCTTGATATTGAAAGGCGCTCTGTAAATAAAGATTTGCTTACTTGCTTGTCATATTCCGGAACATAACAAAGGTGTCCGATAGGGTGGAGAGAAGCTGAGCCCTGGACAGGGCAGTCAGGAGCAAATCATGAAGGACTGGTCATCTGGGGTGACCTCAGGGAGTCCCTATGGTGGTCTGATTGAGGAGGAGGAGGAGAAAACTTGTCCACTGAGGACCTTGAGTAAGAAGAGGAACTCCCTCTAGAGTAATCTCGTGAGAGGGACCTAGTGTATGAGCACCTAGACCGATGGCTGTGAGAGGGACGTCAGTGCCTGGAGGAAGACCTGGATGAGGAGGCTTGTCTCAGACTGTGATGGGTTGAGGGCTCATCGTCCAATGCCCTAGGAGGAGGAGGAGGAGGAGCATTCCATGGAGGAGGTAAGGGCTTTCTAGGTGGAGGAGGAGTTGGTGCCTTCACAGGGTTCAGGAGTCTTCTGTATGTATATTAACCACCACTGGAGATGGCCTTTCTTTGGGTAGGAGATACCCTTTCATGATGTTCCACCAACTATTAAATAATGAGTTGATGTCTATTAAGGAATCCAGAGGGGTCTTTAGAGTCTCTCATTCTGGTCTGGGTATATCAGAGGGGCCTGCCATCAGGCCTGCAAGAGGGCTGGGCCCAGGTGTCAGGTCTGGAGCCTTGGAGGTACCTGGCATCAGGTTATCTGTTATCAGATCTGGTGGTGCCAAGTCATCTGTCTGACTGGTTAGCATCGGGGTGTCTGACAGCAGCTGGCTTGGCATCGGAGGAGGGTTCGATGGCTTAGTTGGTGAATGGTTTTCAGCAGGTGGAGATGGTGAACCGACTTGGCTGGAGGATGAGCCTTCGAATGACAGAGTCTCCATTGGTGGAGTGGGAACTTGCACCGAGGATGTCGGGGACTAGCATCAGGTGTCCGGCATCCTCTACTTAGGTGGGTGAACTCCGGACTGCAGTGTCTGCTCTGGATGCTTCTTCTTGACATCAGGCTTGGAAGAATGGCCCAATGAAGATGCCACAGCTGGGTGGGCAACAGGAGATCTCCTGCCATTCGATGAAGAGTTGGCTGCTTCTCCGGACCTACACCCAGTGGTGTGCTGGAAGGGCCTAAGGATCAGAGGAGGGCCCACAGGCCTGTGCCCCATAGTCCCCCCATCTGATGTCTGGATAAATGTGGGGGGCTTCATCAACAGTGGCCAGAAGAGGCTAGGGCTGCTGGAGGGGCAGAGCCTGCTCTCCCATGGGAGTGGGGACTCAAGGGATGTGCCTTGCAGTGAGGATACCTCGAACGGGATTCAGATCTGTGCTTCTCCTTCTCCTTCTCCCTGTGGTGGTGTACCCCACTGGTCTTTTTGTCCCTGTGGGAAGATGGAGACCTGGGGGTCGAGGAAGAAGAGGATCCTGCAGGGGTCTGCTGCAGGGTGACGAATTGTTCCTCCATGAAATGACTGTAAGTTCTTCAAATGGCAGATGCAGGTGCAGCAGTTAAAACTACAACAGTGTGGGCAGGCCTCCAATTTCTACTGCTCCAAATTAGAAGACAGTGAAGAAATGCACTAAATAGTGCAAAATAAAGAAAGAAATGAGAAACGTGAAGTCGCAGTAAAAATGGCAGTCGACTGGTAGCAGGAGGCATCCGTGGAGCCGATGTGGTAAGGCAAGGCACGGAAAGTTTTATTTTTCTGGTGCCCGATCCCAGAGGGTCTGGGTGTCGTACAAACAATAGAAAAATTTAAAAGCATCACTTAATAATATAATAATAATTACACAAATCAAATGAGCTATAATCAGCAAATACATAATAACCCTATTTACTAAAAAGGTCTGATAATCTGAATTCTCATCCAGTATCAGGGAATGCCTGATGGAAATGATGGTATTTTAGGTGGGCTTTGAATACCTCCACAGAGGGGGCCTCCCTTACCAACAATGGAAGCAAATTCCATAAGATGGGGCTGGTTACACGAAAAGCTCTGTCGCCAGCAGTTTTCAACCTTGTCCTGGGAATCGCCAGGAGGCCCCTTGTGAAGGATCAAAGGGAGCGGACCAGGGCAGTGGGTGTAAGAAGGTCCACGAGGTAGCAAGGGCCCAGTCCATATAGGGCCTTAAAGGTGAGCAAGCCCACCTTGAAGAGCACCATCCACCGGACCAGCAGCCAGTGCAGTTCACGCAGCACCCCGGTGACATGACCGTATTTTGACTGTCCAGTCAACAGCCTAGCAGCTGCATTCTGCACCAGCTGCAGTTGATGGAGGGTGCCTCCAGAGACCCCGAAGTAGAGCGCATTACAGTAGTGAAGCCTAGATGTTACAAAAGCATGCACCAAGGTGGGGAAGTCTAGGGGTGGAACTAGGTGTTTCAGCCTGGCAATGTTTCCTAGATGGAAAAAACTCTCCCTGACAACAGATGACACTTGATGTTCCATTATCAGATCACTGTCAAAAACCATGCCAAGATCGTGTACCCTGGTGGATGTCATCAGTGGGACAGAGCCTAGAATTAGTCCAGTATCTGCATGTATCTGCACATGTGCACAAGTCGACAGTGGAAAAAGAACAGAGGTGAGGCTGGGGACATTCCCCTTTATATCTTCGGCTGACGTCGGAGACAGTCCGATATCAGGGGGTGTTCCCCACTGGGTACTGCTAGCTAGAATCTTTTATGTGGGGTCCAGTGCCTGCCGGCATAGTCCTTATTGTGTAGCCTGCTGCAAGAGCACCAACTCAAAGCAAGATCCCATGAATTCAAACCTCAGTCATGTACTCCTACTCCCAGTCAGTCCCACATCCACTATAATACTGACCCATATTTTTAGAGTTCTTATTGATTTTCTCTTTCTTATCCAGTTGTCATCCACCCTGCTGATTTATAATCTAATTTCTACCCCTCCAGTTCTTAACCATTTCCCAGTTCCTCCTAATACCCTCAACAACAGATGGTAAATTTGCATATAGACTCATTGTCTAGCCACCTACTTACTGCTGGGAGTGTCCTCAAGGAGATCCTTCTCTTGTACCATCTCTTCCATCTTCATATCACCAAAAGGAACTTCCTCATCCTTCTCAATAAGCAATAACAATTGTTCCTTTGCGGTATTGTAGCCTGCACATTAAAAGAGAACCAAGGTAATAGAGACATCATTTATAATCAGAGCTAGACAAGTAAGGAATAAGACATGCCAGAGGTGGGATTATGCTATGATAATGTACTGTACCAAAGGGTGGATTGGAGTCCTGAGGCTGAAGGGCTTCATCCACCCCCAGGTACAGTAGCTAGAACAATCCTCCCAAAGGAATGGGTGTCTCTGCTTTCTCTGTGACTTCATGTGGCCTTTTGGGAGAAGAGGAAGGGAGAGAAATTTTGCTGAACAACGTTGAAGTCTCTCTGGTTTCTCACAGGGTACTTAAGGCTGTGCAGGGAGCAGTTGGGTGGCAAGCAGTTGCAGTCATTGTGGGAGCGACCGCATCTTCAAACATTTGGTCAGTTTCCAGGTGCTGGGAGCAATCGGGTCTTGCTGGTGAGTGCCTGTGATCATACTGTGTTGGCAAGTACTTACCACCATGTTGGTGAGTGTTTAGGTCATGCTGATGAGTGGAGTTGAACATTTTGGTGAGCAATCACATCTTTCAAGTACTGCTGAGGAATTCTGGTGGAGGACTGGTTCAGGGATCTTGTGGATGATGTACTGTCTGAAGTGCTGGCAGGTGTGTGCTGTGCTGCCATTGGCTGGTAGGATGATGCCTCACAGTGAGGCAGTTGGCTTGGCTGCATTGGTGGATGAGTATTAGTAGCATGTGGTGGAAGGCAAAGTAATCACAACTTGAAGGCTTGAGGAGGCAGTTTAATTAGGAGTGTAGTGACATTTTGACCTTGAAAGGTTGCGTTCTCAATTAATGCACCCAATGATGTTATGTGGCAGGAATATGTGCTATTTTAATGTAGTGCTATGTGATATGGTCTGGACCAATGGGGACCCAGAATAAAGCAGTGCCTGTTTTATACAAAGCACCCTCTCAAGATATCCTCATTCAACTTGTTGCTGCTCATTACTGAATACTGTCGGAAAACCACAACAGTGTTCCATCGCAACTTTACAGGTAAAGATTTGAATCCTCTGAGGCAAAATTGCTGATTTCCACACTTTATATTCCTCAACCCAAGATCTCACCATCCAACCATCCATCCATCCATATTCCTGCATTCCCTGTTCTAGACATACTTACATATTCCTGCACTTTATAATTACATATACCCGCCCCTTACTATCTCCATACTTGCATATTCCTGCATTCCCTGTTCCCACCATACTTACATATTCCTGCACCCCTGTTCTCTCCATAGTTGCATAGTCTTACACTCCATGTTCTCTCTGTACATACCTATTCTTGCACCCACTGTTCTCTTCATACCTCTGACCCCTGTTCTCTCAAAGATTACATATTCCTGGACCAGGTGTTCTCTCCATTCTTGTTTGTCCTTGATCACTTTTCATGCATCTGACAGAAAGCTTCTCCTTCTAGGAGATTTCAGCATGGACTAGATCTACCCCACCTAAAAGCCCACCTTCCTCAAGACTGAGTCATTCTACCTCACCCAACTGACTCTGAACCCACCCGCTACAATCTTCACTCCCCAAATCATTCCTTCTAGACTGGGTTCTTCCTTTTCATCCATATCACATCACTGCTGCAGATTTCCTTCCTGATGCCCTCAGTGATCACTGCATAATCTACTGCATAAGGAAGGTGCATGTCCCCCACTCTGCCCCTAAATATATTAGACACCGCTGACCTAGCTGGTGCAGACTGGTCCCCAGGTTTCTTAGCCCCTGATGTCAACTCTGCCCTCTACCACTTTACAACCACCCTCACGAGATCTTCATGCCCCCCCCCCCGATAAAAGCAATATCACCCTGGATAATTTCGGAACTTCTAACCATATGGAAATCTTGGGATCATGGCTGGGATCTTTATCTTTATAAGTCTCCTGGTCCCTGTCAAACCTGCACTCGTATAAATCCCTTAGGGACACACGCACCAAGGCTATTTTTGGTGCAGGCTCAGCTAAGATGACTATATCAGGACACACTTACTGTACATGGATCTCAATAAGCCTGCCTCCTTCTATAATGTTATCTACTCCCTCATTAACCCTCCATCACAATCTGCCACTCCTGTTCTCAAGTTAAATAGTTCAAATATCTCTAACCACTCCTCCATTGCAAAGTCTTCAAAGCATTTTTCACCACCTGCTCAATACCTAAACTTGACCTTATTCTGGTGGCTTTTGTTTCCCCTGGTTTCCCCTCAGAAAGTCTTCCAGGCACAAATGTCACTTATTCCTAACAAACCCAGCTCAGACAGACTAAAACCAAGCTCCTCTGCATCTCTGCTCCTGCAGTAGCAATCCCTCTCACTTATCTCTTAGACCTCTCCTTCTCATGCTGCACTGTCCCACTGGCCTGGAAAGCTGCCAAAGTGATATCCCTTCACATAGGTGGAAGCACATTCTCTCCTAGCAATTTCCAACCTAGCTCTCCTTACCTCGCTCACCAAACTACAAAAGTCCCATGTCTACTCAAGGCTTTCAGGCTTCCTATCCTTTACTAGAGTTCTTTCTCCCTTTCTCTTAGGTTTCAGGAAATATCATTCTTCTATCTGTTCCCTGCTATGAGACACTGGCTTTATCCTCTCGGCTATGGACCAGGGTCATACAGCTTCTGCAATTTTCATAGATATGGTTACAACTTTCAATTTTACCTCCCACACACGTCTGCTAACAAAGCTTCACTCAGTAAGTGTAGCAGCTCCCACTATTAACTGGTTCAGCTTCTACATCCTAGGAAGTCAACAGTCTGTCCAGGTGGCTAACTCCTTGCCCTCCCCCATCCTTGCTGGTGTTCCTCAAGGGTCCATCCTTGGCCCTATTCTATTCTTTGTGTCATAAATGATCTCCCCTCTGTCTGCTATAACTCCCAAAGTCACATGTTTGTAGACAACACCATACTCTATACCTCAGCACCACGCACTGCAGAAATGCAAACCCCACTCCAACAAGATTTTAACAGTCCTAAATTGGTAACACACAAACCAAATAAGACTAAACATTAAGAAAACAGTTACTATAACCATTTGCTCCAGGTAGAAGCTAGCCAGACTCCAGACCTCTCCAGTGTTCTTCACCCAAGACAGCTCTCCACTCAAAGTACTGTAGTTCTTGCCTTCAAATACTTTGTGGTCTGACTAGATAGTCACCTTGAAGTCTCCATCCGTATTGATGCCATATGTTCTAAAATCTGCCCTAAACATAGCATTCTCTATCAAAATAAGGACAACCTCTCCCTTTGTATTTGTTGGGAGCCTGTCACAAAAATACTTCCCATCTTTGACTACGTACTGTAAGTGTGGTATATAGCATTGCCCCTGCCAGATCACTCTCCAGAACTGACATCCTTCTAAACTCCTTTTGCTGCTTTGCTACCAACTCCATACTCACCATTTCTCTCTAGTCCTCTCTTTATAATCACTCTATATCACAGAATGTTAGCCCACTCCTTGTCTTTCACTAACAAATACTGATCCCATACTCACCATTGATCTCTCAAGTCCTCTCTTTCTCTCACCCCTCTATATCACAGAAGGCTAGTCCACTCCTTGTCATTCTTTGCCTAATACTGATCTTGTATTCACCTTTGCTCTCTCTAGTCCTCTCTTTCTATCACTCCTCTACATCACAGAAGACTAGCTCACTCCTTGTCCTTCACTGCCAAATACTGGTCCCATACTCACCATTGCTCTCTCTAGTCCTCTCTTTCTCTTATCCTTCTGTAACACAGAAGGCTAGTCCACTCCTTGCCATTCATTGGCAAATACTGATATTGTACTCTTCTTTGCTCTCTCTAGTGCTCTCTTTCTCTCACCCCCTCTATATCACAGAAGTATAGTCCACTCCTTGTCATTCATTGCCATATGCTGATTCTGCACCTCTTCTTCTCACCCTGCACTATTCCACAGGCCTGGAAAGTTGCCAAAGTGTCAAATTTAACATTCACAATGCGCATATCACTACTTCATTTGATAAGTTGGGCTGAGCATTTTGCAGTCCTGCTGTTCCCCTCTGGGTGACTATTTCATCCCCCTTTTCTCGTAGCATAGCCAGATTGACTCAGTAGAGCTACTGATCCCACTGATATCCTCTTTGTTCTTTACAGTAACAAAATTCCTTAAAACAAGAGTCAGCTACTTATTTTACTTATTTTCCTATCGACCTATCCTGTTAGAATAGCCAGAATTGTTCCTTCCTGGTGCCACAGACACGGTCTTTCCCCAATACATATTTTTCAGTATCTCTACATCCCAGACTTGCATGTATATCAGGCTCCCTGGATCATCAATTTACTGCATGCAGTCCTTATAAATCTTGCATTCAGGCTGGAATTGTTGATACTTTTTGCTTCTTTGCTCCAACTTGGCGATCTGCCACTGTTGTGCTACAAAACTATGCATCTAACTCCTGACCCTGGTGATGCCCTGGCATTACCTGCTACACATGCCCCATCTTTTTATTTGAGTCCCTAATAAGGCTGAGTGAAATTAGAAAATTCCTATTTTATGGAATTTTCATAAATTCCATAATTTTTACAAAGACACATTGAGTTTCACTTTAAGTGCAGATGTTAATTTGCTATTTCAGGCTGCAAACAATTAAAATTAACCCACACAGTCTCCCTGTAAGGTCTAAGATCCTGCCAAATTTAACAAAATTATGTTCTCTAGTGTTCAAGTTTCAGGGGGTTTGTAAATCTGCAGTTTACATTCTTGCAAAACTTAGTTTTAAAATATTGTGAAAAATGTACTACTTTTATTTTAGTCTCATTTACAGCTATAAATATAAACTTTATCAGAAATGACTGTGGAATAGTTGTTTTAATATTTCAGATCTGGTTAAATTTAGATATGATATTTAAATTTAGAGGGAGATAATTGAAATGTATATTTTGGCAACATGTTTGGCAGGCTATATGCTATAGCTCAGTCCCATTTGAAGCTAGTAATGTGAAACTATGAACATGTATAAATGAAGTGACAACCTGTATACTTTCATCTGAATATACAAATTTGTGAGTAAATAACAGGCCTTGTGGTCTATCTAGTCTACTCAAGTGTGCAGCACATCAGTCTATAGACTGCATCTGCCTCCCCAACCCTCAAATACCATCCTCCCCATCCCAGGATGTACTGTCAAATATCTGTCAAATTATATAACCTTTTAATGAATATCATCAGAATTATACTAAAATAACAGAAATCTAATGCTTGGCAAACTCTGGCTCCTATAGCTTGGACCCTGTTGAAGCCTGAGACTTAAATGATGGCACATTCTCACATTGTGTCTAAATTCTGAAACACTGGATACATTTAGATCAGAAATTTTTAAATTAGGTCGAAATAACTAAAAATTAAAACACAGAAACATAGAAACATAGAATTTGATGGCAGATAAGGACCGCTTAGCCCACCCAGTCTGCCCATTTCCCTACCTAATAGATAAGCTGCAGATCCTAGTTAACCAGCAACCTACTTCTTTCTACCCCCACCCCTAGAATTGCCTTATGACTGTCCCATGCATGCTTGAATTCAGCCACTGTTTTGGACTCCACAACCTCCTCCGGAAGGCTGTTCCCTGCTTCCACAACCCTCTCTGTGAAAAAATACTTCCTTACATTACCACTGAGCTGCCCCCCCATCTTCAAATTGTGCCCCCTTGTTCTTGCACACCTCTTTTTTTGAAAGATGCTACCCTCTTGGACTTTGTTGTTTCCTTGAGGTACTTGAAAGTTTCTATCATGTCCCTCTCTCCCTCTTTTCCTCCCCTCCTTATCCTCCCATAACTCCTCCCCTTCAGCCCATGACCTTGAAATGTGGTACACATACATAAGCCATTATTAAACTGTCTATGCAATAATTCGGGGGTTACTTGGATGCATAGTTTAAGAGCTAGCAAAATTCCACAGACTTTTTGCACAAATTCCATAAAAGTTCCACAGAATTGGAGTGGTAATTCTGCAGGCATTCCATGGGCAGAATTTTATATTCCACACAGCTCTACTGTTTAGAAATACTGTACTTCCCATAGTCTTTATTGTGTACTGGCCTGTAACATATGTAAATGTCATGGAGTATGACATTTTATTTTTATATACCTCATGCTTTCTGTGACAGACCCATTTCAGTTATAGATATCTGGGGTAAACTGGCAAGTATGTGGTCTGTTTACAAAGAGAGGGGCAACAGCTACCATATCTAATGCAAAACATTCTCAACTGTGAGAAAGAGGGTTGCTTACTTGACCCTGGGGAAATAGCTTTTACTATGTGAGCAGTAGCTCTAGTGGAATTCAGACAGACCTCCAGATACCTTGTGTGAGAGTCATGCTGCATATAACACAGCATGCTGTGATAACCCTTTCAAGCATCTGAAGGACTGTGAAAACTAGTAGCAATGCAGATAGAGTTCTGAGCTAAAACAAGTCTGTGACAACTATGTACTATCCTGTAACATATGTAAATATTGTGAAGTATTAAATGTTATTTTTATATACTTCATACTTTCTGTGACTTAGTCCCTTCAAGGATAGATACTCAGGAATAAATTAACAAGTCTGTCACAACTGTGTACTATCCTGTAACATATGTAAATATTGTGGAGCATTAAATGTTATTTTTATATACGTCATACTTTCTGTGACTAAGTCCTTTCAAGGACAGATAATCAGAAGTAAACTGGCAAGTCTATGATTAGTTTCCAAAGAGACAGGCTACAGCTACCACATGTAATTCAAAGTTTTCTCAGCTGCGATGAAAGGGGTGGGTCACTTGCCTTTTGGGAAAGAGCACTGTATTGTAATACAGTGGATTTGGACTTAGATATACCCAAAAAGATACTTCACTTGGGTGGTGGCAGTATGCCAAGTTAACTCATTCAGGTGTCTGAAGTGTTGTGAAATCTGGTAGCAGTGCAGGCTGAATTCTGTTACAGAACTAGCCTGTGACACCCACCTAGAGTACTGTGTGCTGTTCTGCTTTCACTACATGACAACAGATAGGGATAGGGTGGTGTCAGTCCACAGGATGGTGACCAAGATGATTCAGGGACATCAAAATACATCCTACAAAGAAAGGCTGATGGACTTGCTGCAAACCAGGTGGGAGAGAGATAGAGAAAGTAAGAGGACATGATAAAAACATTCACATTTTTATAGGGGGTAACAAAGTTGACATCAGTGACTGGATAATCTTCAGCATAAAAGCAATCACTAGTGGTAATATGAAGAAGCGGGAACAGGGCAGGTTAAATAAGAACATCAGGAAGTATTTATTTTACACAGAGGGTGGTGGACAACTGGAATACACTGCTTAATGAAGATGTCTGTTCACAATCAGTAACACAGAAACACAGAAACATAGAACTTGTCAGCAGATAAAGGCCTTTGGCCCACTAACTCTGCCCATTATCCCTATTCCTTTATGCACTATTAGAACTATGTTGTACCCCTCTCCTGAGTACCAGTACACCTCTATGCCTATCCCAAGCATTTTTTAAACCTGTAATCACTTTTACCCTCCACCACCACCTCGGCTGGCAAAGCATTCTACTTGTCCACCACCCTCTCTGTACAAAAGTACTTCCTCATGTTTCCTCTGAAAATCCCTCCAATTTCATCTTGTGACCCCTTGTCCTTGAGCATCCCTTTCTCTTCAAAATCATATTCTCCTGCACCATGTTCTTCCCTATGAGGTACTTAAAGGTCTCAATCATATCCCCACCATTTCCTTCTCTCCCCAAGGGAGGACATATTTAAATTGTTCAGCCTCTCCTTGTAAGACTTGTGATGCTATCCTTGCACCATTTGTTGTCAAAGTTACAACAAATATTGGTGCACTCCAGAGAGACTCCTAGTGCTGGAGTAGAAGGCAGGCAGACCCAGTACTTGAAAACAAGAAAAAACTCTGTACTCATTTCACATAAACAAAACTCATGGAGGATACGGGTATCCAAAGATTTTATTACAGCAAAGCATGCCTAGAGAAAACTCCACACTCATTCCACATAAATAGAACTCACAGAGGATACTGGTATCCAAAGATTTTATTACAGAAAAGGATGCCTAGAGAAAACTCTGCACTAATTCCACATAAACAGAACTCATAGAGGATACTGGTATCCAACGATTTTATTGCAGCAAAGCATACCTAGAGAAAACTCTGCACTCATTCCACATAAATAAAACTCATAGAGGATACTGGTACCCAAAGATTTTATTGCAGCAAAGCACATCTAGAGAAAACTGAACACTCATTCCACATAGACAAAAGTCATAGAGGACACTGGTATTCAAAGATGTTATTAAAGCAAAGCATGCCTATTGAAAACTTTGCACTTATTCCACAGAAACAGAACTCACAGAGGATACTGGTATCCAAAGATTTTATTGCAGCAAAGCATGCCTAGAGAAAACTCCCCACTCACTGCAGATAAAAAAAACTCATAGAAGATACTGGTATCCAAAGATTTTATTACAGCAAACATGTCTAGAGAAAACTGTGCACTCATTCCACATAAATAAAATCCATGGAGGATACAGGTATCCAAAGATTTTATTACAGCAAAGCATGCCTGGAGAAAACTCTGCACTCATTCCACATAAACAAAACTCATAGAGTATCCTGTTATCGACAGATTTTTTTTCAGCAGAGCATGCCCATAGAAAACTCCACACTCACGCCACCTAAACAAAACTCATAGAGGATACTGGTATCCACAGATTTTATTGCAGCAAAGCATGTCTAGAGAATACTCTGCACTCATTCCACATAAACAGAACTCATAGAGGATACTGGTATCCAAAGATTTTATTGCAGCAAAGCATGCCTAGAGAAAACTCTGCACTCATTCCATGTAAATAAAACTCATAGAGGATACTGGTATCCAAAAATGTGATGGCAGCAAAGCATGTCTAGAGAAAACTGAGCACTCATTCCACATGAACAAAACTCATACAGGATCCTGGTATCCAAAGATTTTATTACAGCAAACCATGGGCAGACACAGCTCTGCCCTCATTCCACATAAACAAAACTCAGAGACTCCTGATATTCACAGATTTTATTACAGCAGAGCATGCCTGGAGAACACTCTGCACTCATTCCACATAAACAAACCTCATAGAGAATCCTGTTATCGACAGATTTTTTTTCAGCAGAGCATGCCCATAGAAAACTCCACACTCATGCCACCTAAACAGAACTCATACAGGATACTGGAATCCACAGATTTTATTGCAGCAAAGCATGCCTAAAGAAAACTCTGCACGCATTCCACATAAATAGAACCCATAGAGGATACTGGTATCCACAGATTTTATTGCAGCAAAGCATGCCTAGAGAAAACTCCACACTCACTGCAGATAAACAAAACTCTTAGAGGATACTGGTACCCAAAAATTTTATTGCAGCAAAGCATGCCTAGAGAAAACTCTGCACTCATTCCACGTAAATAAAACTCATAGACGATACTGATATCCAAAGATTTTATTGCTGCAAAGCATGTCCAGAGAAAACTCCGCACTCACTGCAGATAAACAAAAAACATAGAAGATACTGGTATCCAAAGATTTTATTACAGCAAAGCATGTCTAGAGAGAACTCCACGCTCACTGCAGATAAACAAAACTCATAGAGGATACTGGTATGCAAAGATTTTATTGCAGCAAAGCATGTCTAGAGAAAACTGTGCACTCATTCCACATAAACAAAACTCATAGAGGATACTGGTATCCAAAGATTTTATTGCAGCAAAGCATGTCTAGAGAAAACTCCGCACTTACTGCAGATAAACAAAACTCATAGAGGATACAGGTATACACAGATTTTATTACAGCAAAGCATGCCTAGAGAAAACTCTGCACTCATTCCACATAAACAGAACTCATAGAGGATACTGGTATCCAAAGATTTTATTTCAGCAAAGCATGCCTAGAGAAAACTCTGCGCTCATTCCACATAAATAAAACTCATAGAGGATACTGGTATCCAAAAATGAGATGGCAGCAAAGCATGCCTAGAGAAAACTGAGCACTCATTCCACATCAACAAAACGCATACAGGATCCTGGTATCCAAAGATTTTATTACAGCAAACTATGGGCAGATACAGCTCTGCCCTCATTCCACATAAACAAAACTCAGAGACTACTGATATTCACAGATTATATTACAGCAAAGCATGCCTGGAGAAAACTCCGCACTCATTCCACATAAACAAAACGCATAGAGTATCCTGTTATTGACATATTTTTTTTTCAGCAGAGCATGCCTATAGAAAACTCCACACTCATGCCACCATAACAGAACTCATAGAGGACATTGGTATCCACAGATTGTTTTGCAACAAAGCATGCCTAAAGAAAACTCCGCACTCATTCCACATAAACAGAACTCATAGAAGATACTGGTATCCAAAGATGTTATTACAGCAAAGCATGACTAGAGAAAAAACACCCTACATCCACAGCTCTTCAGCCCAATACAGAGCCTTCCTCAGGGGGAGAGTCTGAGACATAATGGGACAGCACCCAAATATAAAGCAAAATCTTAAAGCAACACACACCCAAAGTGAGATAAAAATACAGGTTTACAAAAACATACTTGGTTACAAATTATAAACAATTTTAAACTTGACTGTTTCACTCTAATTTTAAATATCTGAAAGTAATTTCATTCACACTGAACACGTATTAAACGGTGCATATTGAGTTAACACCATTTCTTGATGCCCTCCTCTGAACTACCTCCATCCTATCTATGTCCTTTGTATATAAGGCCTCCAGAACTGTACACAGTACTTGAGGTGTGGTCTAACTAGTGTTCTGTAGTGTGCAACTATCACCTCCCCTTTCCGCTGGTGATACCCCTGCCAATGCATCCCAGCATTCTGCTTGCCATTCCTGCTGCCTTGTCACACTATCTGCCCACCTTGAGGCCATCAGAGATGATCACTTCTAGGTCTCTTTCCTGTTTAAAGCATGTTATTTCTCCCCCTCCCTAGGTTATGTGGCACTCTGGGGTTTTCATGCCCTACAGTATGTGCATTATCTTGCACTTTTTGGCACTGAAACTCAGTTGCTAATTCCTTGACCACTGCTCCAGCTTCTTTTGATCTCTGGATCTCTTCTCATTCTATCTACTCCCCCTGTTGTGTCCACCCTGCTGCAGATCTTGGTGTTGTCAGTAAACAGGCACATTTTTCCTTCCAGACTCTCTGCAATGTCACTGATGAAGACATTGAACAGGACTGGACCCAGCACTGACCCCTGTGGTACCCCACTTGTCATCTTACCCTTTGCAGAGTGTATGCCTTTTACCACCACCACCGTTTGGGACCTATTATTCAGCCAATTCTCCCCCCACATTACTGCCTTCTTGCCCACCACCATGTTTCCCAGCTTGTATAACAGTTTTCTGCATGGCATGGTGTTAAAGGCCTTGCTGAAGTACAGGTAGGACACATCCACCCACCAGATCCACCTCCCTGGTTACCCAGTTGAAAAACTCAATGAGGTTAGTCTGGCATGATCTCCCCCAATGAAACCATGCTGCCTTGGGTCCTATAGACTAACAACAACCAGGTGTTCCACTGTTCTTTCCTTCAGTAGTACTTCCATAATTTTTCCTACTACCGAGGTCAGGCTGACCTGTCTGTAGTTCCCGGCTTCCTCCCTGTTCTTGCATTTGTAAACAGGGACTACATCTGCTGTTCTCCAATCCCTGGGCTCATCCTCCATCTCCAATGACTGGCTGAACAGGGTATTAAGAGGCCTTGCTAACACCTCTCATAGCTCCTTTAGTATCCTGGGATGTATGTACCACATCTGGACCCATAGCCTCATCAACTCTTATTGCCTCCAGTTCCTTGAGGACCCTTTATTTTGCAAAGGGAACTGTGTTCATTTCTGTGACCCCCTTGCCCTTATTGCTTAATACTGGCCCATTTTCTGGTCCCTTCTTTATAAAAACTGAACAGAAGTCCAATATTTGTTCAGTATTCCTGCATTCTGGTGATCATCCTCTACCCCCCATCTGCCCCTTTCAGACTCACAATCCCTGTCTTATTACTTGGTATTACTTGGTATGAAAGAACAGAAGAAGGCCAGAGCCCATCGAGACTGTTCCCCACACTATGTAGGACATTATTTATCTATTATCCCTCAACCAAACATCTAATTTGTTTTTAAAGCCAGTGGCACAAGTTGCCTCCACCAATTCTTGTGGCAAGGTGTTCCATACAATGGATGCTCTTACTGGAAAAAAGTTTCCCCTTTTGCTGGTTTTGTATGTTTTTACTTAGAGCTGTTTATTATGCAGTCTCGGAACATGTCTCCTTTTGGAGAGTGTTAGACCACATTTTTCCATTAAATCTGGTTAATTTATTAAATTAAAAACCATAAGCATATCACCCATTAATCTTCTAGTTTGAAGAGAGAAGAGACCAGTAGCTTTTAATCTGTTCTGATAATCCAAGTTTGTTAATGTTGGAATCATTCTAGTTACTTTCCTTTGAACCTGTTAAAGAATAGCTATGTCTTTTTTTTGGTTTGGATTCCGGAAAGGGGAGCCACAGTCTAGATACGGTCTAATGTATGCCCTATACAATGGAATAAGGCATTGTTCAGTGCGATTAACAAAAGTGCGTTTTATTTGCCTCAAAAGTCTGTTGGTCATGCAAGAAGTTCTAACACAGTGATCTTTTGATGTAAGTTTATTATTAACATATATCCCTAAATCTTTTTCACAATTTGATGAGTGAAGTGGTAGTCCATTTATATCATATATAATTTTTGGATTATTTTTTTTTTATTATTTATTTAAGAATCAGTTTACAACCTTTGAGCCAGAGGCTCGTTTCCAAAGGTACTTCGTCACATAAAGACATACATTGCGTTTCGTTGCTATATAAAGATTTGCAAAAATCAATAGGCATTCACCAGAGGTGCCACGTCACATTGTGGTCAGACAAATACAATTGGGTACAGGGTACATGTAATTGATAACAGGTATTACACAAGTCGGTATCAAGTGAGCATTCTGGTAGATAAACATTGAAAACAGCTGGCACTGGCCAGGTTAAACCTAGGCATGGTGTACAGGGAAGTGGTGGAGGGGATGGTTGGGTGGAGAGCTGCCCGGGGGGCATTGTCAAGAGAAAGAGGTGGAGGCTATGTTCAGAGACAGGAGCAGTTACGAGTGCTGAAGATGTGGTTCCAAAGTGCGGTTTTGAATGTGGAGATGGTGATGGCATTGGTGATGGTGGCAGGGAGAGAGTTAAACCAGGTTGGGGCTCTATAGCTGAAGGACCTCTGGCCACGGCTGGTTCTCGTTCTGGGGACCTTTAGAGTGGTCTTGTAGGAAGACCATGTTGCAATGGTGGGAGGGCTCTGGTGGATGGATGCCGTTACCCGGGGGAGAGCCTGGTAGGGTTTTTGGTGAGGAGACAGGTCTGGTATCGGAGCCGTTCATCCAGGGTAAGCAGGTTAGCACTCATATAGCTGACAGGTGTGTGTGAGCCTGAGGGCACCAGTAATCAATCTGCATGCTTTATTCAGGGTTAGGTGAATTTTGTTGAGTGCAGTGGTGTCGGCAGCACCGTATACTGGTAGACCATAGTCTACAAGGGACCTGAACAGACGATGTAACAGCTAGCGGAGAGCATTTGGGGAAGGCAGGGTTTATGGCGGAATAGGATGCCAAGCCGTGTGTTGGTGGCGGATGTTAGGGCCGTCTGTGGTTGTGAAATGTGAGGGCTGAATCAAGGTAACCCCAAGGTATTTGTAGGAGCAGACTTGTTCCAGTGGTTGGTTGGTGCTTGGAAGGATATAGAGTGGGTGGTTGCTAGCTTTGTTTTGGGGTGTGAAAAGAGCATAGTTTTGGTTTCTTAAGATTGATGGCGAGTCTGCGCTCCTTAAACCAAGCCTTGGCACTGTTGAAAGACTGCTGTAGGGAGTCCTGTAGGAGATGGGATTACGGTGGGTGGCAAAAGGACAGCGTCGTCTGCATACAGCAGAATTTTGCCAGAGCATGCACTGGGCAGGGTGTTCAGATACAGCGAGAAGAGAAGGGGCCCAGGATGGAGCCTTGGGGACCCCAGAGAGAATGGGACGGAGTTGGAGGTGTAGGCATTAATCTTGGACACACTGGGATCGAAGGTCAAGATAGCTAGCACACCATGCCAGGGGCCAGCCGAGAGACCAGTGAGGCAGAGTGCATTCAGCAGCAGTGGATGGGAGACAGTGTCGAAAGCCTTTGAGAGGTCAATGAACACTGCACCAGCTAGGAGCTGGTATCCAAGGAGGAGTGTAGGAAGTTGGAGAATTCAATAAGGGCAGTGCTGGTACTGTGACCCGTGACGGAAGCCATGTTGTTGTGGCATAAGATGTTATGCTTAGCCAGATAATCAGTGATTTGAATGGCCACCACTTTCTCAGGGCTTTAGAGAGGGAGGGAGGATGGAGATTGGCCGGTAGTTGTTGGCCGATGACCTGTCCTCCTTTATGAATAGGTGTGATAATGGCTGTTTTCCAAGCTGTGGGGAATTGTCCCAGGCAGAGTGACTGGTTAATTAGGCTTGTGAGAGGTGCAAGGACTTCATCTAGCACCAGCCTGAGGATGCTGGAGTCCAGTGAGTCACTGCCGGGATTGTTGCCATTGAGAGCTTTGATTAGGATGGGTCTGGCTTCCCGGGTGGAAATCTTTCGCAGGAGGAAGCTGGGGTGCTGGAGGACAGGGGAGTTTGGCTGGGGAGGTCAAAGAAATTACTAGGAGGACTGAGCTAAGGTCAGTGAAAGTGGTGTTGAACCAGTTAGCTATGGTGGCAGGCTCGGTGGAGGTTGTGCCATTTCTAGTGAGCTGGGATGGGGCAGGGGAGCAAGCTTTACCATTGAGTTGCTTAATATTATCCCAGAAGGTCCGGGCTGAGCTCCAGGAGGAGGTAAGGGAAGCCTGGTAATGGACTGCCTTGGCTTTCCTATTTACACCGAAATGCACTACTAAACATTTGTCTTGATTAAACTGCATATGATTTTCATTTGCCCAAAATGTTAATTTTTCCAAATGCTTCTTTAATGCAGAAATATTTTCTTGATTATTAACCTTGCCCCCCAATTTAGTATCGACTGCAAATTTAACCATGAAGTTATTTGGTCCTGTTTGTAAATCACTGATAAAGAGATTAAACAATGTTGGTCCCAAGACCGACCCCTGCGGTACACCACTTGTCACACTACCCAAATCAGACAAGATATCATTAATTCTGACTCTCTGATAATGATTTGTCAACCAGTTTAAAGTCCAGTTGACAATATCAAGTGACAAACCTAGACTGTGCATTTTAGTAATGAGTTTTTCATGTGAGACTTTATCGAAAGCTCTACTAAAGTCCAAAAGAATTACATCAGTAGTGATACCCACATCTAGTAGAGTACTTATATTATTGTAAAAAGATATCAGATTGGTGGTGCAGGAATACTTGGGAGTAAATCCATGCTGATTTGAATCATAAATTCCTAATTTTTTACAATCTTGATCTATTAGAGACTTCATTACTCGTTCCATTAATTTACCAGCCACTGAGGTCAGGCTAATTGGATGATAATTTTGCATAGAATCTCTATTGCCTTTTTTAAATATGGGAGTAACTATTGCTGAATGCTAATCATTTGGTACAATGCTTTCTTGTAAGGATTTGTTGAAGATAATTATACAATGGCATAAAATAATCTTGGACTCTGATTGGTCTGTCTGGGACTGGAGCCATGATGTTATCCCAGTACAACATCATGGCTCTAGTCCCAGGCCACAGATGACCACATCAACAGTTCCTAGAATCACTCCACACAACCTGCTACAGCTATCCCTGCTGGACAGCATGCTTCTGTGACTGCCACTCGCTACATACACTCAATGTCTCAGATTAAAAAAAAAACAACCCAAATCAAGCCAACAACCTGCAGACATTCCCTGAAATCCCCAAAGATTCTAGTCTATTAAAAAAACGTAAAACTAAAACACATCGTCAGTTCAGAGACCGAGACAATGAGCCTGCCCAGGAAATGGATGAATCAACAAGCACATCCGTTACCGCGTGCCCGTAACAGTTGTTCGCACTTCAAAGCACTTTCCTTTTTAACTCCAGCATGTAAAATCAGTGGCAAAACATCCTTCCTACCTATTTTTCATTTCATTTTTCAACATCCTCTCAGCAGCGACACCAGGTAACAGAACTGAATGGGGTCGAAGGGGTGGGAGCGATATTCTGGCAATCTCCGATTCAGAAACAGCATAAACGCTTACAAACTGTAAAACATGCCAAAACAAAACATAAACACAAGATGTAAGGGCATACTAACAATGAGTGACAGCACTGCACTGAGTTATGGTTACCATGCAGATGCAGAGGCACAGGAAAAACACAGCTCCATCTGCTGACTAAAATAAATCAGCACTATTTTTTCGTAAAGTAACCCTACCCATTCCAAAAACTGCTTAAAAATGTATTTTAAATGTAGTTTTAAAAAAAAAAAATTTCTTTGTTCTACACAGGAGCCATTGTATAATATCAATAATGCACTCCAGGGTACGTCTTATGCTGGGATAACGTCACTTCTGGGTTGATTAGTCGGACTCGGCCTGCGGCCTCATGCCTAATCACCCCAGGTGTGATGTTATCCCAGCACAACACACACCCTGTCATGCATTATTGCTTAATTAACAAAGGTATATAAATATTTTTAGAGGTTTCGATCAGAAACCATGGATGAATACCGTCTGGGCCCGGACTAGTATTTCTTTTTAGTTTTTTGATAGCCTGTATAATGTCAATTGGATAGAACCTATGATAATCTACATGGTGAACTTTAAATGTACTAATAGGTGATTTTTGAGAGAAGATAGAACAAAAGTACGTATTAAAGAGATTCAATGTTTCTATATCAGATAGAGAAGAGCCATTAGTTATAATGGGACCAATGGTCCTTGATACACCTTTTTTACTATTTATATAGGAGAAAAGAGATTTGTGACAGTCTTTTGTGTGAGCTAGTTTAAATTCTACCTTATTTTTTGCCAATTTAATAGAATTTTTTAAGTTTTTCACAGATGGCCTGTATTTATGTAATAGAGTAGTTTTAAATGGAACAGAACTATTCTTAAGTTTCCTAAAAAGTTTCATTTTTATTTTAATCTGATTTTTAATTGTCTTGTTGAACCAAGGGGGAATTTTTCCTTTATTATTAAATTTCCTCTTAGATGGAATAAAGATATTTTCCAAATAATGTACAATGTTTTAAAAAAAGTCCCAAGCTTGTTTTGTTGTACAATTAAGATTAGATTCCCAGTTTATGTTTTGTAAGTATTCATTGATTTTATACAAATTTGCTTTATTATAATTTTTTGTACAGTATAACTTCCTTTGTGTAGTTTTAAACTGTTGAATTTCAAAAAGAATAGGTGAATGATCACTGTTCCCAAGTGGATCCCAAATTTGTAAATTGCTAATTTGTTGCTCTATGTTAGTAAATAATTGATCCAAAATATTAGGACCTCAAGTGGGTTCAGTAACAAGTTGTTGTAATCCAGTACCAACTACCACATCTATTAGTCCTTTCTCAGCATAGGACTGTCCTGAGAATGAGTCCCAGTTAATATGAGGGAGGTTAAAGTCACCAAATATTACAGTATCTTGAGATTCTGAAAAATGTGTAATTTCTTTAAATATATCAGTTGTGTAATCTGAATTTGCAGATGGAGGTCGATAGATGTTACCAATAGTTATATAGGACTACTCTTTCAATAAGATTTTAACCTATATACTTTCCAAAGGCAAGGGAGAACACACTTCAAAAGAAGGAATATAATTTCGTATGTACATGCAAACTCCACCATCTTGCTTATCTAATCTGTTTTTATGACATAATTTATAATCTGGAATTACTCTGGACCAAATTGAGGATGCGTCCTACAAAGTTTCAGTTACTCCCACCACACCTATATTTAAAGTTTTACATTTGGCTTCGAGTTCTTCTAATTTGAGTTGGTTTAAATATCTTGTATTCCAAGCTTGGAATTTACATTTAGTTGTAATAATATTTTGGTAAGTATTCAGAGACTTGGGAATAGACCCATTCTCCCCCACTGTTTTTAGTTTAAAAAATGATTTATGATTTTAGTGATACTTTTCCCTATAAGTGTACTACCCCGACGACTGAGATGTAAACCATCCCAGCAAAACAAGGAAGAACAATCTGAAAATGATTCCCAGTGGGTAATACAGGGTATATCCTGCTTAAAACACCACTTTCTCAGCCATTCATTTAGGGCTTTGATTTTCTGTGTCATGGTAGATGTTGCTCTCGGGACAGGTAGAATTTCAGATATACATACACAGCATCCCCTATCAAGTAACAGGTTACATAACGCCACATAGTCCTGTTGTAACTGATTAAATGGGGTGTTGTTTATATCATTAACACCGGCATGTATGATAAACAGTGGAATTTCCCTCGCATTTTGTAAAATTGTAGGCATCATGGAGGTAATGTCCTTTTCTTCTTTTTCTCACTGATATACCAATAAAAGATTTTGCACCCCCCTTGTCACCGTGTTACCTATGCACTCCTCTGTTTCAGCCTTGGCTCCCTAAAACACCTTCACCACCTCCCTTTGCCTTACCTGATACCTCTCCCTATCCTCTTCCTCCTGTGTCTACTTTTATTTCTAAAATGCTGTATTTTTTATTTAACCTTTTCCACTACCTCCTTTGAAAACTATAGTGGTCTCTCCTTTATCTTTCTCTTCCTCTTGTTTATCTCCTCGACACAGAGTTGTGTTGCCATTTCAATCCTTGCTTTGATTGTTGTCCACTGCTCCTCTACCCCCTTCTTTTTCACTACACCTACCAGAGCATCTTCTACATAGAAACAGACTTTGACAGCAGATAAGGAAAATCAGGAAATAGCTACCCCTTCTCCTGATAGTCAGCTCTTGCCTCAACCCCTCTTTTCTCCACCTGCCCTTCTGGGTCACCAGTATGCACAACCTATCTCATCCTTTTCACTCCAACAGCACTTGGGTACTACATTGAGCCTGCTCCTGGTACACTCATGCACTATAAATGGTTCTATCGCATTATTACAGCTTTGTACGTTTATATGTTCTTTTGTATTATTTTGGACATGTATTGTAATTTATCCAATGTTTCACTACTGTTTATTGTACAATAACTTGTTTTCTGACTGTTACACAATCTTACAATGTTGTATTGTTTGTACGAACCACATATTATTGTAACTGGTCATCCTTCACAACCCTGTGTAACCCCCTTCCACAAGGTTGCACCATGAGATTAGCAACTTGTTGTTCAGTGTGCCCTTCTGGTGATACATTTCAATAAATAAATAAATAAATAAGAACCATTTGACTCACCCAGTCTGCCCATTTTGCTACCTATTGGATAAGCTGCAGATCCTAGTTTTACCAACAGCCTACTTCCTCCTACCCCCCCACTAGAATTGCCTTATATCTGTCCCAAGCATTCTTTAACTCCTCCACTGTTTTTGACCCCATGACCTCCTCAGGAAAGCCATTCTATGCATCCATCACCCTCTCTGTGAAAAAATACATCCTCATGTTGACCCAGAGTCATCCCCACTCTATCGTCAAATTGTGCTCCCTTATTGTTGCACATCACTTTTTCTGAAATATGCTATCCCCTTGAGATGTTATTGATTCCCATGAGGTACTTCAATGTTTCTATTATATCCCCATCTCCGTCCTTTCTCTCAAGGGTATACATATTATGCTCTTTTAGTCTCTTGGTATGGCTTCTGGTGCAGACCTTGCACCATTTTAATTGCCCTCTGCTGGACTGCCTCCATCCTGTCTATGACTTTGCAGAGATGAGGTTTCCAGAACTGCACGCAGTACTCCAGATCGGGTCTCACCAACTGCCTGTACAGAGGGATAACAACGTCCTGTTTTCCACTGGTGATGCCTCTTCCCATACATCCCAGCATTCCCCCAGCCCTCCTTTGTGCCTTCTCACATTGCTTTCCTACATTTAGGTCATTTGATATGACTACACCCAGGCCCTTTTCCATTTTTGTTGTCATAAATACCCCCCCCCCACTGTGTATTCTTCCCCTGGGTTTTTGTTTCCCAGGTACATTACCTTGCATTTTTTTGTATCAAAACTAAGCTGCCATACTTTTGACCATTCCTCCAACTCTGCTAAGTTCCTTCTCATCCTTTCCATCCCCACTTGTATATCAACCCTGTTGCAGATCTTTGTGCCATCTGCAAAGAGGCATACTTTTCCTTCCAGTCCCTTCACAAGTCACCTATAAAGATAATAAAGAGGACCGGTCCCCATACTGAACCTGCGGTACATCACTAGTATCCCCATTTTCTTCAGAGTGGACTCCGTTTACTATTACCCTCTGCATCTTGTTGTCCAGCCAATTATTTACCGAGGTTACTACCCTGGAACCTACTCCCAGGCTGGCTAACTCATTTATTCATCTTTTGTGTGGGACTGTGTCAAATGCCTTGCTAAAATCTGGGTAGACCACATTCACAGCCCCTCCCTAGTCTACCACTTTGGTCACCCAGTCAAAGAAATCTAATAGATTTGTCTGACATGAAATTCCTGCTGTGAATCCATGCTGCCTTGGGTCCTGTGCCCTGCTGGCCTCCAGGTACTCAACAAATTTTTCTTTTAGAAGTGATTCCAACATTTTCCCTACCACTGAGGTCAAACTAACAGGTCTGTAGTTTCCTACCTCTGCTTTGCTCCCACTTTTGTGTAGGGGAATCATATTCACCTTCCTCCAGTTGTTAGGTACCACATCATCCTCCCATGCTTTGTTAAAAAGGGTAGTTAGTGGCCCACTAGTTCTCCCCTTAGTGCTCTCAGAATTCTTGGGTGCATTCCATTAGGCCCCCATTGCTTTGTCCACCTTCAGTTTTAGGGGTTCTTTCAGGACCCTTTCTTCTATAAATGGACTGGCATGGACCCCCCATCCAGTGTGCTTCTATTATTTGGTTTAGGTACCTCCCTTCCTCTTCTTATGCGAATACTGATCAGAAGTATTTGTTCAGCATCTTTGCTTTTTCAATGCCAGCCTCTGCCCAACCTACCTCCCCTTTCATAAGCTTCACTATCCTCCTGTTCTTTCTTCACTCCTAATGTTTTATAAAGGTTTTATCCCCTTCTTAACTGAGTTAGCTATCTTTTCCTCAGTTTGGGCCTTTGCTTTTCTGACTGTCTTCGTTGCTGTCTACTGTTTTAACTGGTACAGTTCTCTGTCCTGTTCCTTCTGTGTTTCCTTATGCTTCCTGAATACTATCTTTTTCTTCCTAATATACCCTGCAACCCTGTAGGTAAGGCTAGGGGGATGTTAAGGTGTATTAGTAGGGGTAACACAAGTCAGAAGAGGGAGGTAATAATCCCTCTTTACAAGACATTGGTTAGGCCCCATCTGGAGTACTGCATGCAGTACTGGAGGCCACACCTTCAAAGGACATTAACCAAATTGAGGCAGTCCAGAGAAGGCACCAAAATGGTGCAGGACTGCATCAGAAAACATATGAGGACAGATTAATGGAGCTCAATATGTATACCCTAGCTAGAGCAAAGGAGGAAGAGAGGTGATAAGATCAAAACATTCAAACACCTTAAGGGCATTAACAAGGTGAAAGAGTCTAAAATGTTTCAATATAAGAAAACTAGCAGGACAAGAGGACACAGCATGAGATTAGAGGCCAATTAAGGGGTAATGTGAGGAAGTTCTTTTTCACAGAAATAGTGGTGGATGCATGGCATGGCCTACCTCAGGAAGTGGTGGCTATGAATACAGTGCAGGGGTTTAAACAGGCATGGGATAGGCATAAGGGAGCAATACAGATGAGTATGAATAGATAGACCATTAACAGAGCAAAGGCCGATGACACATTTATAAGGTAGAAAAAGAAATGGGCAGATTGGATGGGCCTTGCAGTCCTTATCTGCTGTCAGCTTCTATGTTTCTATATTTCAACCTCTTTGGAGAACCATGGTGTTTTTTTCCCTTCATTTTATTTTATTTGCTTCACAAAAAGACTTGTTGCTTCTGTGATGGCAGCTTTAATTTTCCCCCTTATTACTCCACCCCACCTTCTTGCCCATTTGCCAGATTTTTTCTGAGGCACTCACCCATTTGGCCAAAGTCAGCCCTCATAAAGTTCATTACCCTCACCTTTGTGTGTCTTGATTCTACCGCTGTGTTTTTTGTGAACCACACTGTTTGGTAGTCGCTTGTTCCCAGATGGCTACCCACTTCAAAATCCGAGATCCTCTCTCCATCCCCATTTGAGAGTGACAGGATTAAGATTACTCCCTTCTGAGTAGGTTCCAACACTAGCTGTGTGAGACATACCCCCTGTAGGGCATAGAGAATTACCCTGCTCTTAGATGTGGCTGCAGCAAAGATGTTTCAGTTAACATCTGGCATGTTCAGGTTCCCCATCAACAATAACTACCACTTTTCTGCCATTCTAAGGATGCCTTCTGTCATATCCTTGTCCATTTCCTCCCTCGAGACAGGGGTCTGTTTGCAACCCTCGTATGGATTGTAGTGCCATTTCCTGTCTCCAGGGTGACCCACAGTGCCGCCTCTCCTCCCTGTTTACCCTTTAGTTCCATTGCTTTGATCCTTTCCATTACCTAGAAAGCTACTCCTCCTCTTCTTTTACCTTCCCTCTTCCTCTCCCTCTCCCTCCTGTAGATTGTGTACCCTGGTATGCTGACATCCCAGTTATAGTTCTCTGTATACCATGTTTCTGTGACTGCCACAATATACAGGTGTTCCCCTTTCATCAAGGCCACTAGTTCAGGGAGCTTGTTACCCAGACTATGTGCATTGGTACTCATCACCCTCCATTTTCTGATGGTCATACCCATTTTAACCCCATCCCTATCCTTACTGCTTTTGCCTTTTTCTCCATTGACCCCGTCCTGCTCCCTATTGACTTCTGTGCCTTAGTGTTCACCTCACAATACCCTATTTCGTGAGGGGGCTGGAATTTAAATACTTCTTTTCAGTGCCTCCCCCCTTGGCTAGTTTAAATGTTTGCCAATGAAGCATTTAAACCTGTTACCCAGGACCCTGGTTCCCTTCCCAGACATATGCAGACCATTGCACCAGTTTAGGTCTGCACCCCTCCAGGTGGATCTCCAGTCCTCAATGAAGCCCGAATCCTGAGCTCTGCACCAGTTTTTCCACTATTCATTGAATCCCATGGTGTGGAGTACCCTAGCCTCACCCATGCCATAGACAAGCAGCACCTCCAAGAAGGTTACCATGCACGCTACTTGTCTAGGGCCACAACTCTACAAACTCCTCCTGCACTGTTCTGATCCCATTCCCAGTCAGGTCATTTGTCCCTAGGTGAACAATGATATCCAGCTCCCTCTCCCATGCAGCTGCTCCTACAATCCTGAGGATTCTCTTCCTATTCTCCCCAGCCATTGTGCCGGGCAGGCACCTTAGCTCCCTCTCCCTTCCCCACCCAGTTCTACCCTCCTACTGATTGAGTCCCCCATCAGGAGTTATTTCCTTCCCAGGTGTTGTCTCATGCCAGCCTCCTCTGGGAGTCCCTTGTAAGGGTTCCCAGCATCCTCTTTGGACTCCACTGCAGGTGCCTCCATAGAGGAACCACACTTCACCAGAACAGCATAAGAATTGTGGAGAGCTACAATTGGAGGGATGCACCTCTGATCATCCACTGTCACCATCCTTGAGCCCACCCTGTTTTAACCGCTCCTCTGTCTTAGCAACCTCTGAGGCAGCAGCAATGGCACTCGTGGTTTCTGGGTAAGGGAGAAGGTTTCCAGAATCCTCGCCAGGTCTGCCAGGAGATGGGCAACCTCCTCCCCTCATATGAGAGAGGTGCCTGGAAATAGGGCATCATCACAGCCTCCAGAAGATTTCCTGAAAGACTGGCACCCCACAGCCAGTGTATTGTACAACTTCTCACATGTCTCTCTCCCTTTCTGTTTAGTTTTTTTTTTTTTTGTTGTGTGTGTGAGCATGTGCATGTGTCTTTCCCCTATGCAGCATGCTGGGCTGTTAGGGTTATGACAGGTGTATGTCCTTTGCCCTTTTTGGGGAAATGATGTCAGAACCACTGGTATAGAGTAATTGATGTATTTGGAAGGGAGGGGTGAAGGTCAGGTTGGGTAGGACCAAGCCTGTGCCCTTCAGAAACAATCACCTATAGCTCTGACCCACCACTCCGGTGAGTGTTTGCCTTCCTTTCAACAAGATAACCTGCACAACAATTTAAAAGAAAATATACCCTGCAAAAAAGAATTTCAATCAGAGAAAAATAAAGCATTAAACTACACAACCTGCAAGCACAAAACAGTAATAAAACCTGTAAGCACAACCTGTAAGTGCAAAACAAAATAGTAAAAACAGTAACTCTGCTAAGCCAAAAGAAACCTTAATGTTTCTCCTTGCTCTGTTAATGTTGCTCCTTGCTTTGTCCTTTCAAGCAAACCCTAGAAGAAAAGAGCTTAGGTGAAGCTAGGTGTTTTATGCCAGTAAACCTAGTCTTCTAGGCATTTGCCCATACTTGTAAAATCCACCCTCCAGAAATCTAGGATTTTTGTCCTCATGTGGCTGGTTTCTGCCCCCTTAGCTATTTTAAACCACATTGTTCCATGGTCACTACTTCCAAGGTTTAGCCCCACTTTAACCTTTGTAACACAATCCCCATTTATGAGCACCAGGTCCAATAGTGCTCTCCTGTGTGGGTTCTATGACCAGCTGTTTAACTCATTTTCTCCTGGGTGGCCATTTTGTGTCAGGTTAACAATGGATAGTTCGGACTTCATATGGAGTTATTGGAGGTAATGAGTTAAGGAGTGTCCCCTGTATTGAGTCCAAGATGTTTCTGCTCCTGACAGTTACCAACACAGGAAGATTATAGTATATGCTCTGAATATTTAAATCACTGACCAGCAACACCTCTCCCTTGTTTTCCATCCTTTCGATTACTAGCATCATCTCATTGTCCACCTCCTCCGCCTGAGCTGGTGGTCTGTATATTACCCCTGTCCAGATGAATGTCCCTTTGCTCCTTTCAAGAGTAACCCACAGCATCCTTCTACACCCTGTTCTCCTTGACTTTCAGTGGCCTTTATGCTTTTATTCACATAAACACTACTACCCCCCTTCCTGCCTACCCTGCCCTCCTGAATAGATTGTACCCTGGTACAGTCACTCATCAACTCTGGTTTTCATTACACCAGGTCTGTGTTATGGCCACTATGTACAAGCCAGATACTGCCATCGTAGCCTTGAGGTCACCTAACTTGTTACTCAGACTACAGGCATTTGTACACATGGCTTTCCAGGATGTGTTGCTCTTTCCTTGTTCTGTTCCCATATGCTCCTCATTTTTCTGATCCATCCAACTTTGTCCCTTGTCCTTGTGATGACTTGAATGCCCTGTAAGTCTTTCATCTTCTTGAGTTCCCTTGTAGTTCTTGTGCTTCTGAGGGGTGGAATACTCTTATCTTTCCTCCAACCCACCCTTGTCTAGTTTAAATGCTTGCTGATGAAACATTTAAACTTATCACCGAGGACCATGATCCCCTTCTTGGCCTTGGATGGATGTAGGCCATCACCCCTAAGTGGGGCTCCACTCCACCATGAAGCCAAAGCCCTCCTCTCCACAACATTCCTACAATTATGGGATGAACTTCTGGATGCAGAGTGACCTAATCTCCCCCATGCCTCCTGGAAGGCACTTGACCTCCCTCTCCCCCCCACTACTTGTCCCCTGTACTACTCCATGGACAATTGAGTCCTCCACCAGGAGTAGCATCCTCTTCCTTTGGAGTCCTCAACCCCACACCCCTTTGGCTCCATTATGGAGGACCCACTCATCCTCCTTGGTCTCAACCTTTGGTGCCCTTGTGGGGCTTTCTTGCTCCTGCAAAACATCATAGGCATTCCTAAGTTGGGGGAGATGTGCTTCAGACTCATGTCCTAAACCCTCCCTGAGCTCACCGTGGTCCATCCATTTCTCCTCCTGGGCAACCTTGAAGGTGTTGGCTACAGACACATAGGCCTCTGGGTTGGGGTGTAAGTCACCTGAATCCTGGCCAGCTTGGCTTGGAGATAAGCAACCTCTGCAATCAACCAAGAGAGGTGCCTGTAAATGGAGCATTATTGCATTATCCAGGATATTCTCATAAAAACTGCAGTCCTGCACCCACTGTACTGCACCACTCCATGCATCTTCACCCATACTCACTACTTCTGTTCTCCTGGACTATGTAGGCCTCCCTGCTGCACTAGTTTCCCTCAATATCAGTGACACTCTTTCTTTCTCCTTTACTTCTAATGATCATTTCTTCCTTCCTTCCCTCTGGCTCCTGCTTGCCTGGCTATTTTTGACTCCTAGATTTGCCTGACCTGCTAGGTGCTAGTCCAGTATTTGTGTTATTGTTTGTGCTTTGGCTGCTTCTCTTTCTCTTTCTTTTCTTTCCTTTCTTTACTTCTCTGTCCCCCTGCAAGAGTCCAATCCCTAGCTGATTTAGTTATGTTAAGATATTTATCCAGTGTATCCCCATTTTGGCAGCCTATAAAGGTAGAGTACCCAGGGGCAGGTGGGTTGGGGAAGGGAGGGTGGGAGTAAGCCCCTCAGTGATGAGCTGCAGGAAACAATCAGCTACCACTGCTGTGGAAAAAGACACAGTATATCTAGTAGCTGATGTCCGTGCCTCCCCTCTACAACCTTGATGGAAACTGCAGCAGCCAGTTAGCTATCCCAGCCACTTACACACCAAACCAAAATATTCACAGCAGAGAATAGTTAGCCACGCAACCTCTGTGGATCACTGTAAGCTAAGGCTACTTGTCTCTGACATGACAAAAGGTACAATAGGATGTAGGTGCGCTGTGCAGACTATGTTCCTCATTCTGTACAGCTGAAAGATTCTAACTGTAAAAAAGAAACTGGTGTCTCCACTTCCTGGCGCAGCTATCTGCTGTAATGAAAGTTTGAAACAGTGCCTTCTCCTCTAACTCACATCTGTTCCTCTACTGGTGATGGACTGTGAGTTGAAATGCAACAAAACATATAAAACCAACAAAGTAAAATGGTGCCATGTGATAAGACTTAAGATTTAATTGTGCCTCGCAAAAGAGTGAGCACAATCAACAAATACAAAATCAGTGATCAGCACTACAGTTATTGGACAAAAAAAGTGATGGCACAACAGAAAACGCATGGGGAGATATCTAAATTTACTATTTATGTGGGGGGCTTTGATCCCCACACCTCCCCTTGGAGGTGCAAGCCCTCTGCACCCCCATTTGTAAATAGCCAACTTTAGAGGGGTTGGACACCAGGGAAAAAGGAAAACATGTGAGGTGGCAACTCAGTGGAGTAGCAGTGTGCAGGGGGAGAATGCTAGGGGAAGCAACCTGTTAGCGGGGTGTAAACAAAGTTGGGGATAAATAATCCCTTAAAAAATTCCCAACAATGCAACAACAGCCAACATAAAAACAAAGCCCACACCAGTTCCAAACCTAATGACAATGCCAGATGGCCAGCTCATATCTGCCTTCCTAAACAACCCCCTATATCCTTCACTCACTAGCCCTCAGTTGCCATACAGTACCAAGCTATGTTTTGCAGTCACTCTTATTCCCCCTCAATGTTCTCTCACAGTCACTCTTAACCCAGGCGCTCAAACTGAGTCTCTTAATTTGAGTCGCCCATATCACGGGTTACCGAGTAAAATAGCTTCTCCTCTTCACCACATGGATATCCCTGCAGTTAAAGATCTAAAATGCCACCTGTCCCCCAAAATCACTTCCCTTCTCCTGCGGTCAGTGAAGGGTTCAAGAATAATTGGGATAGACATTTGGGCATAATAAGGCAGGCAACAAGGATAAAAAGAGGACAGAGAAAACAAGTGATGACTAGGGGACTGTTTCTCATCAGTTAGGCAATGATAAGGGCAGAACAGACAGACAAAACACCCTTCTTCTGCTTTCAAGTTCTATATTCTCATCTCCTGCCAAGTTCTTACCTCTGATAACATAGTCTGTCCCAAAAGGAAGGCAGAAGACTAGGCACACAGTGGTGGGGTTCAAGAATGCATGGGATAGGCATAAGAGGATTTCATGGGAAGGGAAGGAAAGGAGGGGTGAATGGCTGCAGATCAAGTATGATCAGCAGTGATATTACAGGGAGGGAAAACTAACAAACTAGGCAGGCCAACCAGTCCTTCTCTATTGCCAAATTCTATGTTTCTATGTGTCACTGTACTTCACAACTGCATTTTTAGAAAGGTACAGGAATGTTACAACAAAGCCCGTAAGCAACTCTTTTCATCCTTTCTCCTAACATGCCATCAGTCTTTAAATTGTTAAATGTAAGTCCATTCCCCTCAGAATAAAGACCCCTCCTTTGAGACTGAGTTGATCCTTACCTACTGAAACCATGCTTTCATAGTTCTGCACCATCACTTCCCTGTGAAGCTCCTTCTGCTGTTTGCTTAACATTTTCCATTCCTCTTCAGAAAAATCAATAGCAACATCTTCAAAGGTTTCTGGTACCTGAAAGGACAGGGGGCATGTTTAACTAACACACATTGAGAATGTGCAACCTTTACATTGGACGGGGATGAGCAAGTTTAAGATCCACAGTGTAAAAGACTAAGGGGCTTTGCTGTCACTCACACAACAAGGGAAGATAGATAGAAATTGTAATGTAGGACACACAAGGCTGAATCAGAGATGGAATAAGGACATAAGGAAGGGGGAGATGGAGTGAGCCAAGCTAGGGGAGAGAGACTTATCTAGTAGAAAGCAGTCTGCCTAAACATCAGGCATCTTTGGAATAAATGAGAGACCTACAGGCAGTGGTGATGCAAACCCAGCTGGGCACAGTTGTCATCATGGAAATGTGGGTGACACAAAATCCCAACTGGGACCTTGCTATCCCAATATGTGCCCTATTTTGAGTGAACAAGAAAAAGGGATGGAAAAGGGGATACAAGTCACTTAACCACCCAGTGTTCCCAGGTCATTGATAATAAGGCATTTGTGCCTAGTGGGCCTTACCTGGTTACCAAAGACTAAAATAAAAAAAAAAATTCTATACACTGAGACTGTATAAAAGCAACAGAGAATAAGAATCTTGGGGGAGTGGGGATAGAATAAATTTTTGTTCAGCTGATAGATAAAGTAAGTAAGAACCTCAGAGTGCTGGTGGTGATGCATGAAGATCACCAAATCAGTTTGAGGAGGGATGTTGGGCACTAGCAGGACCATATCAGAAGGGCAACCACTATGGAAACAAAATCATGATGGAAGCTATTCTAACAGACTGAGAAATGTTGGAGGGGGTTGGAGTACCTGGAGCCAAGCCCTTTTACATTAAATGCAGGATGGCTTTTTTGTACAATGGGTGATGGAACTAACCAGAGATGGACCCATCCTTGACTTAGTACTGTTAAATCAGGACATAGTAGGACAGAACAGAGTAAAGGAGCCCCTGAAGATGAGTGATCGTTGCTCAGTGTAATACATTAATATCCCTAGAAACCCAGCACCCCAAATCAAAGACAATAGTCCTTGAATTTCAGGACAGCAGTTTTCAAGGACATGGGGGGATCCTTATAACAAGCTGGGGGAGTGAAAGGGACTGAGGTAGTGGAACATCAAAGTTAGTTTGACAGAGGTCCCCAAAAGTTGTCTGAAGCAGGAAGGGGAAAAACACACAACATAAATCTAATTTGGTATACAAGAGAAGTTAGAGAATCAGTAAGAGCAAAAAGGGTAGCATGAAAAATGTACAAGAAGGATTGGTCTGAGGGCAATAGGGAGGCATACCTAGGAAAGCTAAAGGAGACCAATAATTTAATTTATTTATTTCAAACGTTTTACCAGAAGAGACATACTAAACTGAGAAGAGCTCATTTCCAGATGTGTCCTTGGGGAAAGGGTAGAAGGGAAAATCGACATGTGCAAATCAGTATAAAAGTTCTACATGTGCATTAAGAGTGCAAAGATTATACAGAGTAGCATAAAACACAAGCGCAGCATTATACTGTAAATAAACATCATGGTGCGCACTGAAAGGTACAGAGCAATTAAAGTGTTACATCCAGGATGATGCATAATCAGATATACAGCAGCCTTTATGAATGGGGTAGAGGAAGGCATGGTAGTCAGAAGGGTTAACTCACCTCGGCAGAGCACAATCAGAGGGGAGGAGGAGGAAGGAGGAGGTGAAGGGTGAGAGACAGGGTAACAGGATAAGGACAGAAAGAGTGGGGATGAAGAAGCAGAGGGTAGGTGGGAGAGGAGATAAAGGGGGTTAGTAAGATCAGAAAATGAGAAGGAGAGGAGAAAAGGGAAGAGGTCAGGAGCAGGCGCAGTAGGGGGCAGTGTGAGTACAAAGATGCCTCATAAAAAAGGGAAAAGAGGCAGCAGAGCAGATGGGGAGTGGGACAGAATTCCAGAGTTTGAGAAGATGGTAGGAGAAAGCAGCTTGACCAGCCAAGGACATTTTTTATCTTCTTTCTATTTTCCCACCTCTGCAGTATTCCCGGCGGGGGCAACCAGCTGCTGTCTCCCACCGATCCAGAGGACAGCAGGTTCACTGGTACACGAGGGTCCCAGCAGAGCTGACACTGGACCCTCTGACGCGATTCCACAACAGGCCTCCAGGTTGGTGGGTGCGTGGCTTTCAAGCTGCTCGCTTGCGCCCAGCCGTGTTTTCCACCTTAATTGGTCCCCCCGGAGCCGGCAGTGCGCAAGCGCGTCATAAGCCAAGGACATTTTAGAAGGGACAGCTAGAGTGCATTGACTAAAGCTATGGAGGGAATAGGCAGAGTTAGAAGCAGTGGAGAGAAGATAAGAGAGGAGAGATGGGAGGGAGTGTTTAGCAATCAGGGCAGAACTATGAGCCAGAGACGGGGGGGGGGGGAGAGAGAGAGGTGTAAAAGTGGCAGTGGTGGGTCCGGGGGAAAATCCAGGGAAACCTACAGAAGGAGTGGAAGAGGGTGTCCAGTCTGGCCAGGGTAGACTTAGGAGAACTGCCGTAGATAGTGTCACCATAGTCGATGAGGGGAAGGATCATTCTCTGAACAATGGCTCTGCAGGACAACAAAGGAATACAACTATAATTCCTATACAAAACACTAAGTTTAGGGTGGAGCTTTTTGTGCAAGGAGTCCACATGCACAGAGAAGTCTAGGTGATGGTCTAGCCATAACCCAAGATACCGGAAGGAAGTGATGTCTCAATGTGAGTACCATCCAGAATGTGGAAGGCGGGCAGGGCTGAAAGGCTAGACAGTTTTAGCTGGTCCCAAAAGTCAAAGAGATCATCTTCACTGCATTTAAAGAAAGCTGATTAGAGAGGAACCAGTGCTGGATGTTGTTGAAGTCAAGCTGGAGTTGGTTCATCAGGTCAGCAAGGGAGGAGACGGGCAAATATTGTAGTATTATCAGCATACATAGTATGGATGCAGATTGTCATGCAGAGGGTAGGCTATTTAGAAAGATGGAGAAGAGGATGGGTCCAAGCACTGAGCCTTGGGGGATGCCAGTGTGGATAAGTAATGGGGGGGGTATGGAGTCACCAATTTTTCCAGTTTGAGTCCTGCCTTAGAGGTAAGAACGGAACCAATCTGTGGCATGGGGAGAAAGACCAGCTGCAGAAAGCTGATCTATTGGGAGGTGAAGAGGAGAAACTGTATTGAAGGTTTTGGCCAGGTCAGCAAAGATGGCAGAGATGAGCAGGCACTGGTACATACTGGTCAGGGTGGCATCAGTCCCTATATTTTTTCTCTTTTGTTTGGATAAGTCTGGCCATGTCCCAACATGGGTAAGGATAAAAAGAACTGTTTTCTGAATAGTCATGGGGTCCTCTCATGTATAAGCAAGATGTAACAGTATTCTGACCCCGCCCCAAAAAAAATGATAGCATCAGTCAGACTGAGGAGGGAGGTGGAAATAGAGTGGGATTTGCAAAAACCAGCCTAGAAGGAGGTGAGAAAGGGGGAAGACTTAAGGAAGGAGGAGAGTTGGGAGAGAACCAATGATGTGCCCATGTTACTGACCATACTGTATCTGTTCTTTCAATACATATTGCTTCTGGATCAGTTCAGTACTGTGCTGTGTTCCTTTCATGAGGTCTGTCTTGGTGCTCAACACCATGCCTGCTTTACAGTGTTGGCAACACACAATTTCAGTGTCCTTTTCCTGTGCGGTTATTCATACAGTGATGTCTGCCACTCAGTAATACGTGACACTGTCCCTTGTTCAGACTTGAACTTTCTTTTACTGTGTCAATGAGTAATTTTTTTACAAAAGTGAACTTGACATGCATGCTATGTGTTATATGTCTTCTCTGAAGACACCTGTAACTTGTTTGCCTGGATGATGCTGCTTGAGTTAAGTGCCACAATAGTCACACCACTTATAAAACACATTTTACTCATGACTGCATGCATACTGTGAGTCAGTGTATCTGTTGCACAAAGCCCCAATGTTCCATTTTCCTGTTTTGTTGTAGGGCATCAACATGGATTTTTGAATGTGGCAGTACTTTGCACAAGCAAGAGAGATTGAAGCCCTGCCACCACTAGCAGACGCAGAGAAGGCCCTTCTGCAACTGTCTACATAGACATCTGCAATGTGGATGAGAAGTTATTATCTATTCTTTGCTGCTTATGACTGTGGCACTCAACAGCTGGTGGAGAACACTGTGGACATGGGAACGTTCCTTAGTGTTTTGGAATTTACTAACAATAAAGTATAGCTGGACCTGAAAAGGCAGGTTAGGGGGAGAGGTAGGGGGCCCCTGCTTTCCATTGGTTTGGCCTGTATCTACTTCTGGTTCTTTGAAGACTTCTTAGTCCCTTCTTGGATATCCACTGAGACTAAATATTATTGTATGTTGGAAACATCTATTCTGCTCCTCCGGACTTGACATTGGGTTTATTTTACACCGGGTTATTTGGACTATTATGGCTCATCCAACTGTTTGATGCCTTTTTTCCCTGACTTTTTAAATTGTTTTATGGTTACCTGGTGTTGAGAGTACCAGGGTGCCTTGTCATTATTCTTTCTTCGGCTGTGGAAGGGCTGGGGGAAATTTATGCTATTGTTCGTTTTGAATATTCTGTGAGAGGGGGTTGTTTTATTTTTTGGTTTATTATTTTCCCCCCTCCTTGGCTGTGAGAGGGCTGTGGGAGAGGGAGTATTTAATACTTTTATGTTTATTTTATCCTGTGAGAGGGGATTATGTTATTGTATTATCTTTTAGTTTTATTTTTTCTTTAAGGGTTTGAAGGTTATCTTACAGTGGGAGGGGCAGTTTATTTGATTTATTATGGTAAGGATTGTTATTTAGTTATTTTTGTTTGGGGTTTTAGCTCTGTTTACAGTCTTGCCTTGTGATTTGGGAAATGTGGAATTTGTGCTTTCCATTATTTTAATAGAGTTAATGAATGTGCCTGCTTGCCCCTCCTGTCCTGTGCTATTCAGCCTCCTCTCCATGCCCCCTCCGCCCTTTCTCCTCTCCCTCCTGCCTGCTTTACCTATCAATGCTGTCGGGTGTTGGGGATTGCCTGGGGGAGTCGGGAGTGGTAGGGGGTTGCGGACAGCGGAGTCCTAATAAGTGGGGCTCTCCCAATGGGTGGTTAGCCCAGAAGATGCTCTGGGGCAAAATGGTATCTGGAACATGGTGACTCCATTCTGATTCCCATACACCAAGGCAACTCTAGTTTGGGAGGGCAAGTAGTTGGGACAGTTCACAACCTTGTCCAACTCGGCGCTGTTATGCACGTTAGATCTGTCTGCAACAAGACTGGTCTTATTGCAGACTTTGTTGCTAGGGCAGATCTGGTTTGCATTACTGGATCTGTGGATGGGAATGCGGCCTTTTTTAGAGGCAGCTGTTCCACCGGTACGGTTGTACATCGCCCGAGATTGGACTGTGGGGGGTTGGGGTCTGTTTCAAGCCTCCAATTGGGCCTAACTGGTATACCAGTTGAGGAGGCCAGGTCATTTGAGTGTACTGTGGTAGCTGGTGTTGGGTGCAGGATCACCCTCATCTACCGTCCACCAGCTGATGAAACCTATTCCTGCAGGAAATAGCAGACTTTGCGCTGACATGGCCTTGGGTAGCCAGACTGATGGTTCTGGGTGACTTCAATGCCTGGGTCGATGACGAATCCTTGCTTTTTGGTCAACATTTCCTCCAGGTGATGACATCTCTGGGCTTCACACAGGCTGTTTCCTCAGCTACACACAAGGGAGGTCATTCTCTTTTTTTTTTCCACTTTATATTTTTATTGAAATTTTCAAAAAGTTTCACAACATACATCACATAAAGATATGAAGTAACCTCCAGATACTGGGAAGAAACAAAGTTAAATAAAGTGCACATGACAATATAATTAATATGATTACAAACTGTTACAAAGAAAGGATAAAGAGCCAGTAAACAGTAATATCAAATAGCGTTAAAGGCATAATTAAAAAAAAGTGTATATTTATGATGAAGATATGCTACATATATAAAGTCAATACCAGGCAATATCTAAGATTAGCCTAGTAACAGTAATAAGGGGGTGGTTCAAGAAGAAGTGCAATTAATAAAGTGTAAAAGGAGGATATGAATAAAGAAGAAAATATCCCATAGAGAAAGAAAAAGAGAAAAAGGAAGAAAAAAGAAATACGAGAAAGCAGAAGAAGAAGGAAAATAAAATAAAAGAAAGGGGAGAAGGACAGAAAAAAAGACATAACAGAGAAGGATATCTGTGCATGGATACAAATATTGCCCCAGATAGAATACAGTATAAGAGATGAAAGGGAAAAAAAGGTGAACGTATATTAGGGCTTAGAAACCCTAGAAGGATTGATATACTTGAAGTAATCATGCCAACAATTATCTTATACATTGAGTCAGTCATGAGTAAGATGGGATAATCGATCTAGAGCTGCATATTGGGTTAAATTTTGCAGGACGTCTGCGAATGATGGAACATGTACTGATCTCCATTTCATTAGAATTAAGCGTTTAACAAGGAGTGAAAGTTTATTTAGCCACCTGAAGTGAGCATGTGAGAGGGTGATGGTACTTGGGGTAAGAATACCTAGCATGAAGAGTTTAAGGTACAGAGGGATTTGTTGTCCAATAACTTTGGAGGCAAGAGTATGAACCTTATGCCAGAGCTTATTAACAGGGGTGTATGTCCATAAAATATGAAAAATATCACCTACAGGTAAATTGCAGTGCCAACAGTTATTATTATTTAATAGTCCCATACGGTGTAATACAGAAGGGGTTCTGTACCAAAGATGTAGAATTTTAATTTGTATTAGTAGAAGGTCACTCTCTTGACCTGGTCTTCCTCCTGGAGATCGAGGCCTCCAATTTAGTGGTGGAACCAGTCGGTTGGTCTGATCACTATTCAGTTAGGTTCAATGTTGCAGCCCCCCTGGGCAGGTCGGCCCCTGTGGAGTTGGTCAGGTACCGTCCTTTGCGAGATGTGTTCCCTGAAGACCTGATGGGGTTATTGACCTCTTGCTGTCGGACGAGTCTTGCACAGATCCCAAGCAGTTGGTAGTGGCCTATAATGGGGCCATATCTTCAGCCCTCACTCTGATTGCTCCTATCCAAGTTCACCCCCTTCCACGTTGCCCTGGGGCCCCATGGTTTGATGGGGCTCTGAGAGAGTTGCAGAAATTGGGGCAACGGTTAGAGCATCATTGGAGGAAGACTGCCTCTGATGCCGACCACCTTATTTTCCTAGAGCATTATAAACTCTACCAAACAGAAATTTCCATAAGAAGGCAGAATTCCTGTCCAGGGAAATTTCTGTTGCACGGAACTGACCGGCTCAACTCTTCAGAACTGTTGACAGGCTGTGCAACCCAGCCTGTCAGCAGCTTCATCGAGTTTTTACACAAACTGATTGTGATGAGATCGCCGCTTCTTTGCGAACAAGGTTGACGACATCAGGTGGGAGTGCCACCAACTTCACTCTAAGGGGGTTGCTGTTGATCGGTGCCTTGTCACAGAGCCCAGAGCTTCCTGGTGTACCTTTGACCTGCCAGATTTCGTAGACATTATGCGGATTGTCCAGGAGATGCGTCCCACGTGCTGTAGTTTAGACCCAGGCCTTACTTCCCTGATTTTGGGTTGTAGTGAGATCATTGGCCCGGTCTTAGCTCAGATTGTCTGGTGCTCTCTAGATATGGGTGAGTTCCCTAGCTCCCTGAAGGAGGGGTGATGATCCTCCTTCTGAAAAAGTCTTTAGACCCAGAAAACCTAGCAAACTACAGACTCATCTCTAACCTCCCTTTGTGGGAAGGTTATTAAGAAAGTTGTGCCTGGTCAACTGGATAACCATTTAACCATCCATAATTTATATGAACCTCTCCAATTGGGTTTTTGTAAGAGGCATAGTACTGAGACTGCTCTGGTTCGGGTGCTCAATGATCTCCTGATGGCGAGAGATCAGAGACAACATTCTATCTTGGTTCTCCTGGATCTATCATCAGCTTTTGATACTGTGGATCATGGGGTTCTGCTCAAACGCTTGAGGTTTATCTGTGGGCTGTCGGCTACAGTCCTCAGATGGTTTTCATCTTTCCTTGCTGGGAAAACACAGAGAGTGGTCTCAGGTTTGTTTTCATCCGGGGCTTTCTCTCTGCCTTCCAGGGTACCTCAGGGTTCAGTGCTGTCCCCCATGTTATTCACAGTATATATGCTACCCCTCGGAGACATTGCAAGATGGTATGAGCTGAGGTTTCATTGTTATGCTGATAATACCCAGCTCTACCTGTCTTTTGCTCCTGAACAGGTTGGTGCTATCTCGGTTACCGAACAGCTGCCTTATAGAAATCCAAGATTGGATGAATTCCAGCGGTCTAAAGTTGAACCCAGGAAAGACTGAGGTTTTGGTTGTGGACCCGGGTCATAGGGTAGAGGGGTTGAGGACTGGGCTCCCTTCCAGTTTAGTCCTGGGGGAGGCCCAGATTCTCACCTCTGAACGGGTGCGTAACCTGGGAGTTGTGCTTGACGATGGTCTGACTCTTCATCATCGGGTATCAGAAGTCATCAAGCTGGCCTTTTACCATCTTAGGAACATTGCCAGGATTAGGCACCTTGTTCCATCCAGCGACCTGCCTGTTTTGGTCCATGCCTTTGTGACATTGTGCCTTGATTATTGCAACTCCCTTTATGTAGGGCTTTCTGGGGTTGATATCCACCACTTACAGCTCATGCAGAATGCAGCAGCACATTTGTTGACTGGGGCATCCAGAAGATCTCATATTACCCCAGTGCTGCAAGCTCTGCACTGACTGCCAATACAGTGGCGGATCACCTTTAAAGTAGGTCTGTTGACTTACAAAGCCCTACACGGATCGGGTCCAGATTACTTGAAAGAGCTCCTGGTTCCTTACACCCCCTTGCGACAGCTCCGCTCAGCTGATGAGGGGCTGCTGGAGATTCCGAGGGTTAATCTAAAGTCATCTGTTGCGTGTGCCTTTGGGTTTGCGGCACCTACCCTCTGGAATTCTCTGCCCCGTCAGCTTCGGGAGTGCAGGACGGTGGGGAGTTTCAAGCAGGCACTTAAGACTTTTTTATGGGGAAGGCATTTCCAGTATTATCTTGATTTTATATTGCATGAATTTGCACGTGTTTTATTTTTCATGTATATTGTACAGCACTTTGAAAGTTGAAAGGCGCTTAATCAAATAAATGTTATCATTATTATTATAATGTTTAATCAATATGAATGGACTGAAAACTTCTGCATGAGTCATGAAGCCTTTTACTTTATACTGAGCAAAATACAACACAGAATAGGAAGACAGAACACTAACATGCGTCAAGCTATTACATCCAAATTATGACTGGCAATCGCGATTTGGAGACTGGCCACAAATAAAGTATCAGACCACTGGACACTTGTTTGGCATGTCTAGGGCAGTGGTCTGCTCTGTTGTGTGTATGGTTTGCAATGCTAGCATAGACACACGATAACAGCCCCTATGGGCACACGGCTACAAGTGTAATAGATGGCACACACATATCAGTCCAGGCATTAGCGTAAGATGCAGCAGACTTCTTCAACCATTAAGGCTGGCACTCTGTAGTGATGCAGGCAGTGGTGGACCACCAGTACTGCTTTTGGAATGTTAACATCGGATGGTCTGGTAAAGTTCACGATGCTCGTATTCTTGCAAACAGTGAACTATATGTTAAGGCTGTGGATTGGCTTCTTTTCCCCCCAATGTGACACATGAAACATGTGAGGTACAGGTGCAGAGTCATTTAGTTGGTGACCCAGCCTACCCACTGATGTCATGGCTGATGAAGCCATTCCCTGACATCAGAAATCTCACAATTGAGCAGAAACACTTTACCCACCATCTGATAAGTGGGCATACGGTAGTGGAGAATACCTTTGGTCGGCTAAAAGGAAGATAGTGATGACTGTTGAAAAGGCTCGACACACACATTTCCTTTTTTTCCATCTGTGGTGCTCATGTGCTGCATTCTATACAACATTTGTGAGTGACAAGGGCGTGTTTTTAATTTGGAAAGGATTAGGGAGACTAATGGTGAGGATTTGCAAAAGCCATCAGACACTTAAAAGCAAGACATGCAAAGGGGCAGAGCTGGGGAGCAGGCAAGACAAATCAGAAATGCTATTGCTCAACATCTCGATAGACAATACAATGGCTACAGAAATCTGTGGCATGTGCATACATTGAGCAATAAAGATAACTGTGAAGGTACACCACACCTGTTGCTATGCACGTTTCATTACTGCATTGTTCTTGCTATGCGCCTAAAAAAAGATCACATGTGTGGCCTGAAAGTAAGTATGGAGTCATTAGATGAGCTGGCTGTACGCAGTCATCCAATGTGGCATGTGGGTCTTGTGTGTCCACAAAGCTCACAGAGGCCATTACACGTAACACATATAGCATGAAAGTTGTCATTCTGGTGTTGGTGGACTGACATGCAATGTTTGTTGCTATGCGTATCATGCATGCTATTATTGTCTCACAGAATACATGCAGTGTTGATGTCCTCCTGCCAAACATTCATTCATTCATTCATTCATTCATTCGGTAACCAGGTTGGTTCACTGATCTGAAGACCTTTGTCAGGCATGGCCCAGGCCAGAAACTGGCACAAACAGTGTAAAATACATTGAGAGAACAGCGTGGATCACACAGGAAACACAACAGTATAGGTCAAGCTAACAGAGAAATTATAAGGAAAACAGTACCAGGTACATCAACAATTTTCCAATTGTTTAACTAGGCGAGACACACTAAGCTGAAAGCTTGTTTACTGGTGCAACCTGGGAGCACAGGGAAGTTAAGTGACTTGCTCAGGGTCACACAGTATGCAAGTGGGGGCTGTGGGATTCAAACCCAGGTCTCCAGATTTGCAGCTCATAGCCTTAAACCACTGCGCTCACTTGAACATACAGCAGGCCCCATGGTCCTGGACAATGGGGAAATCGTCTGGCATGCTGGCGACCCAGGTTTGCACTCAAGTCTGGGTCATCAAGAGCAGAGGCTGGCAGGGAGAGCTCAAGAGCGTTCTCCAGACACTCTCCTCCCGGGTAGAAGATTGTCAATGTCGCCTTTTGATGGTTCCTCATGGCTGGCTTTGATACGCCTTTGTGGCGAGGGTGACCACACGCCATATGCATGAGAAGGAGGATGCCACTGCACATGACCTGCAGGGCAGGGGAACAAAAAGGAAAAATGGTTGCCCGTGCCAGTCGATAACCGGGCCCACCTCCCTAGAAACAAAGCCCCCAAGATGATCCTTTTCTGCCGCCCAACAAAGTAGCAAGTAATTGCCAAAAGCTCTTCAATCTCTCTTCCTGGTCACCTCCCACAGGCAGAGGGCCCTCAAAGGAATATGTCAGGTCAGTTAGTGTGGCAGGGGCAGTAGGCGAAATGGGAAGAGCAGTAGAGGGTGAGAATTTTCCGCCTAAAGGAGTGGGCGGCTGGATTGGCAAAGGGGATAAAAAGATAATGCAAAAATAAAATTGAGCATACCAAGGGCTATAACATTTAGGTAAACGGTAAAGTTGCTCCATCATTCAAAAATAGGAATAACAATAGTATTCATGGTGGAAGAGGAGAGTGGAGCACTAGAGGGAGAGGGCAGGGGGCAAAGGAGGGCTGCAAGGGGGGGTGTAGCTGTGCTAGCGACTTGTGGGCAGATGCAAGTCATGGAGGACAGAAAGTGAATTCTTAATAGGGAATTTAGATTTAGAGGGAGGTCAGGGGAATGTAGGAGGAGGAGGGGCGGTCATTCCATGATGAGGGTCTGGCTGCAGAGGAGGCTCTTAGGCCTATCCTCATAGTTATGCTAGGGCATTCTAGGTGACGGTATGAAGACTGACATAGATTGTGCAGTAGGCTCTAGGCCAGTTAAGAAGGGATAGTTGAGAGTAGAAGGGATTGTGCAAGGTATCAACAACGCCGATGATGGTGTCATGTGCGACTACGTTTCAGTGTGCCACCATAGGGCACGTGCTGACATCAATCCTGATCATTAATGGTTTTAGTTCATGCAATCAACCATTACTGGAGCCCTTGCCATTGCATTGGGTTGGATTTGCCATTCTTGACGTAAGTATGGATCCCATGAAGACACTGGTGCATTGAGGGGTAGCAAGCTGTGTAGCATGGGAGGGTGCACACAACTGAATATATGCACAATGTGGTGTGGTGAACATGGAAAAAAACACAGTACATGAATAAAAAGTCACAGTATCTGACAAAAACTGTTTCAGTCAAGAAATGGGAGTCTGAAATCAAGAACTGCAATAAACTGATAACACAGACTGCACGATTTAGATTGAACACAGTAATGTATTTAATATAGAAGCACACAGACAAACACAGAACAAGAAAAAAAACACAACATACACTACACACTTAGAACAAATATACTGCACACAATTCCACAGTATAGCAGTACCTTGTAAAACACCTGTGATCACAGTCCAACATTCAGTGATAATACAGCCCCAGTGCTGGCGTATCCCACCACCAAAAGCAACACAGTGACTTCACTCATTATTTCTATATACAGTATGTCCCCACCACCTTGATACATTAGGCAAACATGCTGCTAAACAGACAGGGGTGGTGGAAGCTGGCACATAAGCGCACCAGCACTGTGTGCAACCCTGCTTGTGTTTACCATGTGTTTAGGCAATTGCTAAGAGAGAGGGAGAGAGAATGTCTGCTGGGGAACACCAGAATCATTGTTGTTAGATCCCGTGTGGTTGACATCAGTACTGCATAGTTGGGATAGTTGAAATATATGAATGTGGGGAGCTGATGCATAGGGGTACATTGGTGGTGCTTGTAGTACTGGTTGCCAGTCCCATTCAGTTAGGAGCTGCAACACTGTGCACTCATGAGCCATAGGAAAATATTCCATGCACTCATTATGTTTGATGCGTCGCTGTTCTATTTCCATGATAAACTGCATCCACTGCCTCTCCATGTTGAAATAGTTTGTGTCGGACGGGGCCATAAACTTAAAGTGTTCTGACATCATGGAAACAACAGAATCAGTGTGATGTTTGCACTGCAGCGCATTCCAAGTTCGGCCGGGTACCTTGGCTGTGGGAACCGCACATTTACTCAACATCCATGGGCAATGATGCTGTGGAGCAGCCGCCCGTGGTGCTGAGGGTTGAGGTGCTGGGACGCCATATCTCAAGCCACACTGGCAACCAGGGTTCAGGAGTGAGCTTGGGTGCCGGGGTTGGCAGCAGTGGATCAGATTGAGCACCCATTGGGCTGCTCTCCCTATCTCAGGAGGGTCCTGGGGATGTCTGGTGCACCACAGCCCCTGGTGAAGACCTGGGGCGCTACTGAACACTAGACAGCATGTAACCAGTGTGGCCCGATGTGAGGCAGGGTTGCCGTGCGCCACAGCTTAGGATGTGCACCATGCAAGGTGAGGGAGGGAGGGGGGAGGAGGACACACTAAGGTGGAAAAGCACCTCCCGCCCGATGGGCAACGGCTCCTCCAGTGCCATCACCACCACATACCCAACGCTTGTTCTCCACCACTGCCCCTTCGATCTCCCCGAGGGCTGTAGCCCCCCCTGTTCCCGGGGAGTTGTAACGTCCTTGAAGATGGTGGGGAACACAGCGGACAGTAGAGCAGCTTCGGCAAGAGAGGTAGCCTGAGAGAGTTCCAGTCAGAAGGAGAGAAACAGATTCAACAACAAAAAAATAAATTATGCTGTGAAGTGACCGTCTCCCGGATGATCATCTTTAGTGGCCCAAATGAGGCCACAGGAAGCATACATCACCACTGTTTGTGTGGTAGCAGTGTGGGTTCTGAGAATGGCAGTGATGGGAATGGGACAGGGTCAGGGAAAGGTCACTATGATACAGCTGGGAGGGCAGTCACAGAGTACTCTCTGATAGCTGCACACTCGAGCAGACTGTAAAGACCACATGCACCATATCTGCTGGCACATTTTGTATGCTCATATGTTCGGTATTGGAATTTGGCACTCCCTCAACCCGAGATGTCACTCTGCAGTCTCTGGACGTTTATTCTTGGGTGCTTTCCTTGCAAGATAAAACCCAGAAATGGCACTGTGCAGTTGTTTAACATCTGCTTCGTCGGGTAACGTATGCATTGGGCATAGTGTAGAGTCCTTTGCTGCAGAGTTCCAGTACTGGCAATGCACTCCACCACTGTGACTCAATTAAAACATTAAGAAACACTGGCTAGAAAATTCACAGGTAAAGGCTTGCCAAGTGTTGGACCACCATCACCCCACGGTAAATTCTGGGCTTCCAACCTGTTTGGTGACCATAGCCAAGCCCTGCTTCTTCACTATGATGCTCCCCTATACACATCCTCTTCTACACATATATATTGAGCAAATGGCTAGACAAAAAAGCACAGTCTGCACTGGTGTGTAAAACAAAAGGCCTGGAGTTGATTGTAATCAGTCCACCAGGCGAGCCACTAGGTGCCTACCTAGCACTGCTCATGTGCCTTATTTAATAAGACTCGGAATAGTGACCTGGTATACTGCCACAGCAGTCAACTAACAAAAGTGGCATCATATGGGCAGGTCACCATGAGCATTCATTGGTATACAAATTGTGCATTGGTTAGTCCATACTGTGTTTTAAGGGAGTGCAGTACCAGCAGGAAATTGTGAATATGGAATGCCCATACTTGTAGTACCACCATATTCCACCTCTGTCTGGGAAGGGAGGTGGGGTTTGGCTGCTATGTTAAAATACCCATGACCGTGCAGTGATACATGCCAGCCACATATGGGAGAGTAAAATGCCTGTGGTCCAGGACTGCACACTGGCACTTGCTAGATTGAATTCCAGATGCACACACTACACCAAATCTTGTATGACCTGCCAAGTCGTGCATGGGTACATAGTTTTACATGTAAGGCATGCAACTTTAAGGAGAACATTGAACAGTTGAACGGTATCCTGAATATGTACTTGGCACATGATAGAGTTGCTAGCCATTCTGAGGGGAAGCATATATTACAGCCGATCTCTGCTAAAGTGAAATGGAAGATGCCCAATAAATAATGGTACAGTGATGCTGACAGCTCACATCTAAACACAGGGGTTGTACATTCCAATTTAAGGACACACAAATGCAGCACTGCTTCCTCACTGTAACCCAATACTGTGCATATGAGGGGCACCCAGGTGCATGCTGTTGATAGAAGTGCACACCCCCAGACGGTACTGAAATTGATATATATACAGTATGTAAATGGGCTCTTACCGATGACTCAGCGAGGAGCGGCTGATTGAAATGTTAGTCCTTAGTTGCTTTAATGGTTGGGGGTTGTAGCAGAGGGTTTGTTTGTTGCACAAGTAAGTCAGGTGGTCACAAGAATGAATTCTTCTCCCTCTGCGATTTGGGTGGTAAACAATCTGTAAAAGACGAATGACACACCACTGGACGTACTGTACACTGATCAGGCAGTACCGGATGATTTAAGGTACTATTTCAGGCCTAACAGACACAGAACAAATGTGTAACAAACTGACAAGCACTGTGAAACAACAGTGATTAAAGTTTAAGGCCCTGTCCACACTACACCACTTACAGTCTGTAACGGTTCCAAACCATTACAGACCGGAACCGTTACGGTGTGTCCACACTGCCGGCAAACAGTTTTGATAACGGTCTGGAACCGTTACAGCCTGTCCACATTGGTGGGTGCACTGTAACATTACAGCTGCACCCTATCCCACAATGCAGTTCATGCTGCACTGGGGGAATACTGGAGCTATACGCTCACGCATCCACACTATGGCTGGTAACGTTACAGGGGCACAAGAGTTTTCGTAACCGTTGTTCAAACCACCTCATAAGTGGTTTCAACAACTGTTACGAAAACGCCTTCTGTAATGTTACAGATGTAAACGCAAACCATTGAGGTAATGGTTTGAGCCCTCTGTAAAGTTACAGAGACATAGTGTGGACAGGGCCTTAATCACCCACTTCCTGTTTACATATTGACATGGATGTGACACACGCCGACGTCCCTCCACTTTCTCCTCTCCGACTTGCAACCAGAACAACAGTGACCATGCCGGAACTTGAATGTGGACCTTCAACATCAGTGGACAATGTGCACAATGCTGCCATCTGAACAGTGGTCATTCAGCATTTCTGAACCAGCGGATAGAATGACTTCTTGGGCTGCACTATAGCAAGCATCCGTGTGAACCAGTTTAAAAACAACAAACTGTACAGCACCAGGAGGCAGATGGCCAGCCCTAACATTCCACACCACAATGCACTTCTAAAGGAGGCCTGGATCACGGCGTTTACTGCAAAATTTAAGTAGCAAGATAATTTAAAGCTACAGTAAACCTTTTATTAGTACAATTAGATGTGGCTTGCAACTGATGGCACTACTGATAAATCAACTCTTGTAGTACTATTGTGGGCAGCAGTTGTTTTGTTCACTGCTGGTAGTGGTTGTACCATGCATGACTGTCAGCCAATCAGCTTGCAGCATTTTTCCTACCTGTTTTACAAGGGGAGTTATATGCCTTAGCCTTTCAATCTCAAGCCACCCTCACCACCTTGGTATTTATGCATACCCCAGCAAACAGCTTTATTACTTAAATATGTGCTGCTAAAGTTAAGATTAATACATTTCATAAACTAGTCAGAAAGCCTGTGATTCCAATTTTAATAATTTCCTTCCTCTACCTACCTTTAGGGCCTCCACCTTGGTAACACTACTGTGGCATTTATGTATGGGAGACTTTTTACAGGCTGTACGGACAGGTTTATGTTCATCTGATTTGTCACAAACCCATCCCAGTGGCTGCTGGTCACAAGTGTTGCTCTTTTCTGGTTCCTCTTTATTTCCAGTAAGACGTTTTACAATCTGCACTATCACTGCAAGCTTCCTGTTTGCTCTGAGTACCTTCTGCTCCAACACATCATAGCATTCACCACAGGAGACATTTCCATCTGCGTACTCCCAGTATTTTGTGATTCAGGCTCTGCAAAAGTTGTGCCCACAATCTATAATGATGGGATCATTAAAATAATCCACACAGATGGGACACATAACTTCATTTTTAAGAAGTTCTAGCTCTTTTTTTGCTGCCATGTTCACCGCTGTCTGTTAAAAGTGTCTACTTCCCTTCTGTTTCCTGGAACATAGAAACACATAAACATAGAATGAGCTTATTCCTCTTTCAACACTGACCACGTCATGCACAGTTAAAAACTCTTGCACTGTTACTGAACCTTATTATGGTGTTTCATTACTGTTTCAGTACTGACCACTTCATATGAACAGAGATAAAGCCTTTCAGTCTATCAAGTCTGCTCGATTGTGCAGCTGGCAGCCCTTATACTGCAGCTGCCCCCCTCCCCTACAGTGACCCCCCCCTTACCCCTTCCCATCCCCTTTTGAAGCAGCCCACTGTGTTACAGGCTACCACTTCCTCTGGTAATGTGTTCCACCCTGACACCACCCTCTCCGTAAAAATGTGTCTCCTCATTTCCCTCCTGAACCTTCCCTCCTCTGATCTCGGCTTGTGCCCTCGGATGTCCCTCCCTCTCCTTAACTGAAAAGCCCCTCCATATCCATCTTATTTATTCCCCTTCATGTACTGGCAGGTTTCAACCATGTCCCCCACTTTCCCTACCTTTCCTCCAGCAAGTACATGTTCAACTCCCACAGCCTGTTCTCAGAGGGCAAGTCCCCTAGCCCCTGAATCATTTCTGTTGCCCTGCGCTGCACCGTCTCCAGTAATCTAATGTCCTTCTTTGGGTATGGAAGCCAGAACAGCATGCAGTACACCAAATGTAGTCTAGTCAGTGGCCTATACAGCGGCAGGATCACCCCCTTCCCCGGAGGATATGACTCTGCAATACAACCTAGCATCCTGTTAACCTTGGCACAGTTAAAAACTCTTTGCACTGCTACTGAACCTTATTATGGTATTTTATTATTGCTTTCAGTACTGACCATGTCACACATACCACTCTTCAAATCAGGAGACCACAGAGACCCAAATAATTACAGGCCAATCTCCTTTCTCCCCACTCTACATAAACTGCTGGAGAAATGAGTGAATTGCCAACTTAGAAACTACATTGATGCCTCAAATCTGCAAAATCCTGTGCATTCAGGCTTTAGGCCTTGTCATAGCATAATCACAGCTCTGGCCAAAGTCACAAATGACTGGTAGAGAGCCCTTGAATCACGTATGCATGGTATTCCTCGACTTAAGCAAGGCCTTCGATACTGTTGACTCTGCATTGCTCTTAGTTACTCTCCGCATCTTTGGTCTGGATGCACCTTCCCTAAATGGTTCTCATGCTATCTTGCAGAGCGAATGCAGCAGTAAAAGCAGTAGGAGATCTCTCCAGTCTAAAACAGATTAGCAGAGGTGTACCTCAAGGCTCCATCTTGGGGCCCTTACTTTATTCACTTTATATCAACAGCACTGACTGTGCAATCAAACTTTCCTGTGTACATCTCTTTGTAGATGACACGGTCCTTTACATTGCCAGGCCTACTCCCAAAAATGCCTGCTCGGACTTGCAAGCAGATTTCCTTATGCTGTAACTAAACCTCCTGAGTCAAAAGGTCCTATTGAATGCCAAAAAGACCAAGGCTATGCTGTTATCCCCAATGACCAAGCCCATAAACTCCCTTAAGCACAAGAATAACCCCACTATCACCACCCTGCTTGGCGAGTCACTTGACTATGTGACCAGGTTCAAGTACCTAGGTATGTGGATTGACAACAGACTTTCCTTTGTGGATCATATAGATGAGTTCTCAAAAAACTTAGAGGCTTGGACTATGCTTTTTAAAATCAAGTATCTGCTTACCCAAGAGGCCAGAAAAAGCTTAGTACAAACCACGTTCCTAGCTATCTTGGACTATGCAGACTTCCTGTATGGACAAGCCCCAAAAACCGCCCTATCTAAGCTTGACACCCTTTATTATAGGGCCTTATGTTTCATCTCAGGTGAGGCATATAATACCCATCACTGTGTACTCTAGGATGGACCTCACTTACATTCAGGAGGCAAAGGAATGCTATACTATGGACCTATAGATCTATATCCAAGATACTACCCTCCCACATTTCGGAAAGTTTGCCCTCCTGCACCTTACAGACCTATACCTTGAGAAGCCACTTGTATATCTCACTAGCTGTGCCTAAAGTCTTTTCCCATTTCAACAGAGCCTCTTTCAGCTATGTGCTGCCCCAGCTGTGGAACAACATCCAGAAATCCATACAATTGGTACATCTTATTGGTTTTGTGGAATTCAAGTCACTCTATTCGAGATGCTTCTCAGAGCCTTGTCAATGCCCTCCCTGTCACTAAACTGTAGCCATACATTGCTATTCTTACAGTCAACCCTCTACACTTTCTATCCTCTCGTTAGGATTACCCTATGCCATGTTCCTGGATTCATCCTTGCTTTCTGCTTGCTGCTGAGCCCCCAGCTTGCACTGTCACCAGCATTAACTCTGCTGTACTAGAGCTATCAGTGTATAAAATCACTGGTTCGGCACATTGGTACTGACTTTCTTCCACCTCTCTGTTGTACTGTTTACTGAGATAATGCTTCACCTTATGACTGGGCCTCATTGGATTACCCTTGTACCTTGTTTTTATTTCTCTGTATTGTATTGCTATGCCCATTTGTGCTATATGTTCAATTGTGCTACTGTATTACTTATTCTGTACCTACCAGACCCTCCTCCGAAAATTAGCTTGCTCGATGGAGTTTCACCTGGAAGATCATGCCAGACAAACCTTGTTGAGTTCTATGACTGAGTGATGAGGGCCCTGGACCAGGGTAGGCCGGTGGATGTCCTCTTTCTGGACTTCCGCAAGGCATTTGATTCGGTACTCCACATTTCCCTGCTGGCTGAGCTGAAGGAAATGGGGGTAGGGAGACAGTTGTTAAATCGGATAGGAAATTGGTTCTCTGAACATACTCAGAAGCTGGTGGTTGGAGGGTTAGCCTCGTCCCCAAAGTGGGTTACTAGTGGGGTGCCCCAAGGGTCAATGCTGAGGCCACTCCTGTTCAACTCCTATGTCTCAGACATCAGGAAGGGGATCAGGAGTGAAATGAGTCTCTTTACAGATGACTCAAAGCTGGGTGCAGTGGTGGATGAGGAGGAGGGGAGGGTGGCCTTCCAGGAGGACCTGGAGGCTCTGGAAAGGTGGTCAGGAAAATGGAAACTAAAATTCAATGTGGGGAAGTGCAAGGTTCTGAACCTGGGAGTCAGAAATCCAGGCCGGGGTATACTCTAGGAGGAGACACGATTCAAGTCACAGAGGATGTGAGGGACCTGGGGGGTAGTAGTAGATGTCAAAATGAACAACTCAGAGACCTGTAGGAGGGCAGCGGCATATAAGATGATGGGATACATTGCCAGGGGGGATTACCTCCAAAAAGGCAGAAGTGATCCTTCCACTGTACAACTGCTTGGTTAGGCTACACCTAGAGTATTGTGTGCAGTTTTGGAGACCACATTTAAAGAGGGACATTACACTCCTTGAGAGGGTCCAAAGGAGGACAACCAAAATGATCTGGGGCCTGGGGGAGAGGACCTATGAGAAGAAGCTCAAGGAGCTTGACATGTACACCCTGAAGGAAAGGAGGGACGTGATAGAGGTCTTTAAGTACATGAAAGGGATTGATAAGGGAGGTCCAGTCAGGGTGCTCCAAAGGAAGGAAGGTGGGGCCATGAGAGGTCATGGGTGTAAGCTGGAAGGGGGCAGGCTCAGAGGGGAGAGGAGGAGATGTAATTTCACTGAAAGGATGGTGGAGCCATGGAATACACTGCCCAGGGAGCTGGTAGAGGTGGAGACTGTGGGACAGGTACAGGGGGAGGGTAAATCTGACCAGGCCCAATATAGGTGGAACATCTGGGACTGGGAACAGTATAACCCAAAGGGGGGGAGGGAGACACCAAAATTGCCCCTCAATGCAGTTGCTGAAAATTGAGCAGACTCGAAAGACCGTTAGGCCTATTCTGCTGACATTTTAGTCTGTTAGTGTGTTAGCATGTAAATAAAGATTGATTGATTTAAAAATTCTTGCACTACTACTGAACCTTATTACATAGAGAATAAAGGATAGGGTAGTGTGTGATATGAGAATTTAATGCACCCCAAAGGCGTGGGTGCTACATAAATCCTAAGCATCCCACACTAACAGGGTGCATTAAATTCTTGTATCACACTCTGCCTCATCCTTTATTTTTTATAACTGCTGGTCTGCTATTTTTCTCCAGCCTGAGTGCTCACATTTACAGCATGACTTAGGGTCTCGATCTCTCCCTCCCCCTCTCTCACACATACACACACACACACACACACACACACCTCTGTCCATTTGTTTAGTGAGCAAACATTTTCTTTTTGTTGTTTTTTCTTTCTTTCTTTTTTTTTTTTACTTACAGAGTTGCCAGTTTTGATTGCGCTTGACAAGTGCTGGAGCAGCGAGTCGCAGGCCAACTCTGTTGGAGGTCACGCTGCCTATATCCCAAAGTGGATGAAGAGCAGGATCAGCCAGATACAGCTTTCTAAAGCTGAAAAGGGAAGGATCAACCAGATACATATTGAAAAATTAATAAAAATGAAGACAGGTGATATTATGATGGCTCCACGGTAAGTGAGAGACGGAGCCACCATGTCTGCCAAACTGTTAATTTCGTCCACAGACAAAAACAAGCGAATCAGGGAGGGCTCATTTTTAAAGACAGTGCACATGAATGCCATAATAACCAGTCAGTTGTTATGGTAAATAGCAACTGGATCAGCCCATAGAGAAAAATAGCTCACCAGTTTTTATAGTGATTTTAATTTTTTCAATACTGACCACATCACGCACAGTTCAAAACTCTTGCAGTGCTACTGAACCTTATTATGGTGTTTTATTATTGCTTTCAGTACTGACAACATCATGGACCGTTAAAAACTCCTGCACTGCTACTGAACCTTATTATGGTGTTTTATTATTGCTTTCAGTGCTGACCACGTCATGCACAGTTAAAATCTCCTATAACATGGGGTAGACAAGGTCCCTGATGGGTACAGAGCCATCAGATCACCACGGATTAAGCCACGATATAACCACAGCAAGAGGTGAAGCATCCATCCTCAGTGATCAGTGAGTGGACCAGATCTTGTTATTGTGCCCAAAACACACTTTCAAAGGCAGACATTAATTCTGCTGCTAACCGAGAGAGACGTCCTGAGCTACACAGAATGGAGGGGACTGTCTCTGTGTATGGCAAGCTCACAGTACATGAAGGTGTACAGCAGGGAGACATCCTGAGCTGCACAGAATGGAGGGGACTGCCTCCGTGTATGGCAAGCTCACAGTACATGAAGGTGTACAGCAGGGAGACATCCTGAGCTACACAGAATGGAGGGGACTGTCTCCGTGTATGGCAAACTCACAGTACATGAAGGTGTACAGCAGGGAGACATCTTGAGCTACACAGAATGGAGGTGACTGTCTCCATGCATGGCAAGCTCACAGTACATGAAAGTCAATCAATCAATCAAAACTTTATTTGTTAAAGGCGCCTTTGTAAATTAAAGGCACCAGTACAAAACACACAGTAAAACATATCAAGCAACAGCAAATAATCAGTTAAAATTAGTATAATAATTAAAGTAATAAAAACCAATAAAAGGCCTGGGTATGCTAGCATGAACAAATATGTTTTCAATGCTGTTTTAAAACTCTTGACGGTCAGGCACTTATGTACCGGATGAGGAAGAGAATTCCACAGGGTCAGGGCCACAAATCCAAATGACTGGGCTCCAGAAGTCATTAAACGGACCCTGGGAATCTGTAGCAATCCCTCGTCAGTGGATCAGAGTGAGCAGGGTATAAGGTCGAAGGAGATCTTGCAAGTAATGGGGTCCCTGCTCAAGTAGGGCTTTATAAGTCAGTAACCTGACCTTGAAGGTGATCCGCCACTAAACTGGCAGACAATGCAGTCTGCGGAGCACAGACAAAATATGACTGGTCCTCAAGGTTCCAGTCAAAAGCTTGTCTGACTGTGAGGGAATTTTATATATCCTAAAGCTATATTTGCTATTATATGCCTTGAAGCTATGTTTGCTTTGTAAGCCATACTGTAACAAAGTCATAATGAATGTAGTAGAAATTTCTGAGTTCATGTTTTTTACAGGGTTATAGAATAATACTGAGGTTACTTGAGGTACATTTGTAAAAACAGAAAGCAAAATAAAACTGGGCAGAACTGGTTGTACCAGCCTGAATAACAGGCTTGGGCAAAATATAAGATAACAGCACATTGAGGCGTTGAAGGCAAGCTGTACGTTGCTATGGTGTGAGTGAAACTCATTGTCTCACTCAGGTCAGATTGACCCAGGCATATGTATCAAGAGGTATTGGGAAAGAAATGGAATAAGCAGTGGAGAAGTACCTCATCAACTTGTTTTTCTGTTACATTGCTGAAAACTTGTTATGCTGTCTTATGATTGGCTTATACTGAAATGTTGGTATTTTTTCAAGATAAGAAGTGCAAAATCTAGCTTATAAAAAGCTGCTGTAAATTGTAATCGGAGAGCTTTCTCCTTTGCAGAATCTCCCGCATGCATGTGTAAGGTTTGATCAAATAAAGCGACGTTAAGACAAAACCCAGTGGTGTGGTTTTAGCCCCGTGACGACGGGAGCGGTTGCTCAGGTAATACTTACAGTGAGAGAATTTGCAATCACATGATGCATTCTGCACTAGCTGCAGGTGGCAGATATCAACCCCCGGCAGCTCTAGGTAAAGGGCACTGCAATAGTCAAGGCGGGAGGTCACAAAGGTGTGGACCAGAGTGGGAATGTCATCCGGAGGAACCAGGTGCAACATCTGAGTGATATTCCTCAGACAGTAAAAAGAGGATTTGAGGACAGCTGAAACCTGAGATTTAAAGGTCAGCTTGTTATCAAAAATAAAGCCCAAGTTTCACAACTGGTCTGAGGTTGTCAGCTGGGCATCCCCTAGCCATAACCCACATGGCTACTCAGCCAGCAAACCCACCTCCCGGTGACCTGAGTCCACCACCAACACCTCAGTTTTCGTTGGGTTCAACTGCAGCCAACTCACCCTCATCCAGCTCTGGATCTGGATAGACAGTTGTTAAATACTAAGAAAGTCTGCAGCAGGAGAAGTCAGCAGTACCTCGCAATGTGTCCACCACCAGAAACCAGCAGTACCCCTAGGCAATGGGTGTCTCCCAGCCCCCCCGCAGACCTCAGGGCACCAAAAGGAAACTGTGACCATCCCCTTTGTTATTCCTGGCAATTTTATAATATGTGTAACCCCCCCTAATAATGTGGGGGGTGTACCTGTAGCCCATAGCTCCTGTTTTACTCTCCTATCTAGCGCCTCCAGAAATGCCGATTTTTTATTTAATGTTCCCCACTCTGTCCCAAGTTCTTGTTTGTGCCCCTGTGCCCCAGAAAGCAGCCCCAGAGTAATTCCAATCCCTGTGGGGCTCCAAAATCCAGACCATGATCTCCCACTTGGTGTATGTACCCTGGTGCAGTGGGAGTTGTGCAGGCGCTGGTGGCACCTTTGATCTTCTGACCACTCAACTTGTTGTTAATTGGGAGAGAGATTCGGCAGTCTCCACATGCTAAGTAGGACCTGCTGACCATGAGGGGGACACTGAGAGCCCGTGTATTAAATAAAAAGATCAAGGAGGTGTCCAGACAGGGGCTCATGAATATTAATGAGCTCAGAGCCCTGATGTAATAAATATTCAGAAGGGCATTTCTGCCCTAAGGAAATCTTTGTTTTGACTGCTGCTGAAAAGAAAAGAAAATGTGTTCTAACTGAAAATAAATAATGCAACTGCTTTGTGAGTACGGGAACAAATGTGAAAGGGGGCAAAGTGTTTATATAAAATAAATGCTTCGATCCTAGCTACACCAGTAAAATGTTGGGACTCAGAGAGAGATGGTCTGCCTGCAGCAAGGCATCCTTAAATACTGGCTGTAGTGACAGGCATGAGGACTGAGAAATGTGCTTGTTCTGGGCAACAACAGCAAGAACCCACTAGTGGTTACTAAACTGTGAGGCATCTGGGCAAATATTTTGTTTATGCTGGCTGCACCAGGACTTTATGTGGTACTGTATCAAATCTTCTTAAGGGACTGTGTGTTAAGAAGCCATTTTCAAGCAGCAACAGCCAATCAGAAAGCTAGAATTTTTAAGCCAGGACTTGTGGGACATTAGCCAAAGCTCATGAGAAACTACAAAGTGCTCATGGAGAATTGAAGGGATCTAATTTCAGGCACCAAAACAGAAAACCAACTGTCATCATCAAGTGAGGTTCATGAATAATTCATTTTCTTGATTGACAAGCCCTCCAGCCAATGAGAAGCCAAGCATCCAATAGCTTCAGCCATTTGGGAGCCCCATAAAAGACTGTTTTCAGCATTTTTCCAGATTCAAGCAGGGATCCCCTAGAACGATAGTCAGCAGGCCCCCAGCCATGCAACTGGATCTGGTGATCCAGTTAAGCCCCTCTGCCCAGGAGGTGGTTAGTGACTTATTAGCAGTAACAGTTTAAAGTAATTTAGTTTATGCAGAACCTGCTACCCTGGGGGTTGCCAGAATGTCCTCCAGGTGCTAGCCCTCCCTTCCATGTCAGACGTGGAACTGCAACAACATCAAGCCAGCTGTGAGAGAGCTGCTTTTACCTCAGCTGTGAGAGAACTGAAGACATCAGGAGCCTTGATTGTGGAGATCCTACTGTGAGGAGCCTGAGTGAGTACTCTTGCCCCCCCCCCAGTGCAAGAATGAAAGAAAGTGCTTAACTGGGGCTGTCAATGTCCTTAGTGACTGTGCTGATTTGTACTGCTCCTTTGGTCTGCACCCTGCATCCTGCTGCACCTAACCTTAGCCCAGCACGGGGGGACCACTTATGGATCATGTGTTGTTTTGAGATAGACCAGCTGATCTGTACCTTGCATCTGCTGCACCTGTCTTGACTAGCGCAGGTAGACCTGACTATTATGGGGGACTTAAGTGAGCCCAGTGTATCATATAAATGTGCTAATACATGTTATATGCTGTGGAGCCTACAAGGCTAGAAGGGGAGCATGCAGTACAGAGGCTCAACTCGACTTTGCCTGGGAGGTCCAGTATTTTCTAAATTGTCCGGTCAAGATATCCAGTGGTGCTGCAATCAACAGTCATGTACCACAGATAGGACTGAGACCCAGAGTCTATTGAATTTGACTACCGTAACCTGGAAATGACTTTTCTTATGCAAACAGACCAGGGTGACTATCCTGGCCCCTGGTTGAAGATGCTATCTTTTTTATTGACTGAAACAGATTTGTCTGAAACATAAATGTGCAAACTGTACCAGAACATATAAATGTGCTGGATATTCAGAAAAAAAAAAAGATTTCCAAACCCAGTGTACCCAGCTAGCTACACCTACTGAGTGTGTCCAACTGCAACATGCAGAGCAATCCCTGCATGTGGTCTTGGCTCTATCATGCTGGTTTAACATTCTTTACGTCAACCAGCATTTTGCCAACAGGAATTATATCGACTGCAAGTTGTGGTCGATGTGATTCATGTGCATCTCCCGGTCCTTTTTTATATATATATAAATAAATCAGGGGGCTTCGCCACCCAAGCCCCCCCATGCGGGGGGCTCTGCCCCTGTCTTTATGATTCTTAACTCCAGTCAGAGTTGACTTGGGGAAGGGGTGCAGGACCAGGAGACAGCATGCCCCTGTCTCGGGCACACTAACACAGCGACCTGTTGGCAAAGTGTCAATTTTGCCAACAGGTGTGTATTTCACTGTGTTGGTATAGCCCTAAGGCTGGCATAAGTGTGGTCTTGGATTTGAATGACTGTAAATCATTCTATCTGCCTGTTTTCAAGTTCAAGCACTAATTCTTTCTTGAATCAAGCTGGCCAAAAAGAGCTGCACTGTCCACCCAGGCCTTCAACCATCAAGGGACTGTCTTGGTAACTGGGTACCCAGGTTTAAATGTGTGAGATTACAGGGTCTCATGCTAAGTTTGGAGAACTGGTACCAGACTGTGTGGTAAAATGTATTTATTTATTCATTAGCTTTTGGTGACCAGATAAGTGCATTAAGCAAAAACCCTGCCTATTTTCAAGCACAACCTGGATATTGTGGTTCCATCTGATTAAATGCAGTTAGTTAGATAGCTAGGGCCCTGGTCATCTAGGTTGGCATAAAGTGATTTCTGTCTGATTTGTCTAACAGGCATCCACCCATCTAGAGGTTTTTCACCAGCACAAACTCAAAAACTCTAAAGCCTCTGTACATACTGTAAATAATAATGATATGATTGCATAGCCTCTACTCATCCATTTTCCTCATTCCTAAGCCCTATCACCCCAGTAAATAAATTGTTATTGTTTGCAGATGATGGCGTTGTGGGAATATTATTAGAGTCATTAAATGTCAAATGTCTGAAATGTAGGGGAATGTCTATTGTGGCATGTGTTGGGGGGCTAATGGCAGGAGACTACAGAGCTGTCAGTTTGACCTCAGTGGTAGGGAAAATGATGGAATCACTTCTGAAGGAAAGAATTGTTGAGTACCTAGAGGGCAGTGGGGCACAGGACCCAAGGCAGCATGGATTCACAGTGGGAAGGTCATGTCAGATGAATCTAATTGATTTCTTTGACTGGGTGACCAAAGTAGTAGACCAGGGAGGGGCTGTGGACATGGCCTACCTAGACTTTAGCAAGGCATTTGACACAGTCCCACACAAAAGACTGTGGGTCCCAGGGTGGTAGCCTGGGTAAAACACTGGCTGGACAACAGGACACAGAGGGTAATTGTAAATGGAGTCCACAGTGAAGAAAGGGGTTACTAGTGGGGTACCACAGGGTTCAGTACTGGAGCCGGTCCTTTTTAATGTCTTTACAAGTGACATTGCAGAGGGACTGGAAGGAAAAGTATGTCTCTTTGCAGAGGACACAAACATCTGCAACAGGGTTGATACGCAAGGTGGGGTGGAAAGGATGAAAAGGGACTTGGCAAGGTTGGAGGAATGGTCAAATATATGGCAGCTTAGATTCAATCCAAAGAAGTGCAACATAATGCACCTGGGAAACAAAAATCCAGGGGAAGAGTACACAATGGGGGATGAGATACTGACAACAACAAAAATTTAAAGGGACCTGGGATAGTCATATCAGATGACCTAAATGTGGGCCAGCAATGTGAGAAGGCAGTAAGGAGGGCTGGGGGGATACTCAGATGCATAGAGAGAGAGGCATCACCAGTAGAAAACAGGAAGTTGTTGACCCTCTGTACAGACAGTTGGTAAGCCCACATCTGGAGTACTGTGTACAGTTCTGGAGACCCCATCTCTGCAAAGACATATATAGGGTGGAGGCTGTCCAGAGGAGGGCAACCAAAATGGTGCAGGGTGTGCACCAGAAGACATATGAAGAAAGATTAAAGGAGCTTAAGATGTATAGCCTCGAGGAAAGGAGGGAGCAGGGGGACATGAAAGAAACTTTCAAGTACCTCAAGGGAATCAACAAAGTCCAAGAGGGTAGCATCTTTCAGAAAAAGAGATGTGCAAGAACAAGGGGGCACAATTTGAAGATAGAGGGGTATGGCTCAGAGGTAATGTGAGGAAGTATTTCTTCACAGAGAGGGTTGTAGATTCATGGAACAGCCTTCCTTAGATGGTTGTAGAGTCAAAAATAGTGGGGGAATTCAAGAATGCATGGGACAGACATAAGGTATTTCTAGTGGGGGGGTAGAAGGAAGTAGGCTGTTGGTTAACTAGGATCTGCAGTTTATCCATTAGGTAGGGAAATGGGCAGACTAGTTGGGCCAAGCGGTTCTTATCTGCCATCATATTCTACGTTTCTATGTTAAAGTAGGTGGTATGACATCCTAGGGGGTTGTGCCAGGTAACGGCTATGACATTTCAAAGCTAAACTCAGGGTGGATGCACTGCACAAAGGTAATATTATAGAAAAGAGCCAGTTTTGAAATAAATCTGGGAACCCAGGCCCCTCAATCTTGTACAAGTCCACAAAGCAGGGGCAGTAACTCTAGGAGTAGCGTTGCCTAGGGGGTTACATATGCAATGCTACGCAGCATTTTATTATCCCCATCTGTATCTGCTAGTACAGCCATCAAGCAGACTGTGGTACAGTGAGGAGCTTACCATTAGGGAACATGTTGCTGTGCCTTACTGGTGTATGAGGTCCATCACCTACATCCCCATTGCTCACAATGGAGTCATTCGTGTCTTTGCTACCCCCACCACCTCCCAACTCCACCACCTAGTGGTAATGTCCCAGCAGAAGCTGCTGATGCCAGGCAGTGTGTCTATGTACCACATACATTCTGTTGGACAGTGGCTCTCCAACAGTCAGTGTCTTGGCTGCACCACAGAGATATATTTATTTATTTGCTTTTGTTAACCAGGTAAGCACACTAGACAGCCAAGTGCCTATTTTCAGGTGCGACCTGGGAATATTACAATGGTACATATATGAGCATCAGGCAGACAGTGTACATACAATAGCATCAGGAACATTGATTGCATACCCATCCACCCCTCAGATCACCAACATTTCACTGCATGGGCACAGAAATGTGAGCATGCCACCTTGTCCATAAATCCCAAAATGTTGCCCACAGTCCTTCGCACCACTCACATATTACCTGGTCAGAGCAGGAGCCATGGACTTCAGTGACTGCGTGATGCTGTGTTCAGCATGCAGCCACAGTTCATTGCCTCCCCCTTCTGATTCTGAAGCAGCGACAGAAACAGAAGCAGTGTCACCAATATCGAGCAAGACAGATACACACACACACACACACACACACACACACACACACAGTGGGGCATCCTGCAGCTACTCCCTGTAAAGACCACCCCACATAGACAGAGTACTGTGGGGGTGTGCAGATACAGCCACAGGTTGTGGGAATCCATGTGTGCCTCTTATGCAATCTCTCTTTGCTACCTGGTGCACAGTCTGTGTGTGTTACTGCTGACCAGAGCAGGCAGTGATTCAGGGAGAACACTGCTGAATTTCTTTAGACTGCAGAGAGTGAGAGAGAGACACAATCACAGAGGACATTGTAGCAGTTGTGGGACATTGAGTATCTGTCTCCCAGTCCCAGTGTCACTCTTGCTCTCTGTCTCTCTCTCTCTCTTCGTTTTTGTCTTGCTAGACAGATGGCGCAGTACAAGAGTCAGTTTCCCAGATACAGGAGATCGCAGCAGCTGTGCTTCACAGTGATTCTCTGTAAAGCCATAGTGTATTGTTCCTGTGATACATTACTTGTTTTTTATATGACTAGTGTGCAAATCTTCTTGGTGAGTCACTTATGTTGATTTAGCAATGTATATCTAGCAGCAGTTCAGCACTGTCAGCACTGTAGTATTTGTGGTGGTGGCAGAAAATCTAAAAAAATTCCCTAGGTTTTCATGACTTAATCATGCTTTCCTCATAGTTTTTACAACTCTGGTGACACCCTATGTTATAAGCACAATAACCCACTCCATGGTGTGTGGTTACTGGGGATTAATCAACACCACAGACATTATGATCTCCTGCCATACAACACATTCAGGGTGTTGATTAATCCCCAGTAAACACACTCCAGGGTGTGTGGTTAATGGGGATTATTCAACACCCCAGGCACTGTGAGGACACTTGGCCTGTGATTACTATAATGCTGTATAACTAGGGTTACCAGGGGTGGATCTCCATCGCCTGCAGCTGGTGCAGAACACTGCGGTCAGGTTGTTGACACGGTTGTCAAGAACTATCCATATCACTTCTGTGCTGCGCAACTGCACTAGCTGCCAGTGCAATGGAGGATCACCTTCAACGTCACGTTGCTGACCTATAAGACTCTACACGGACAGGGGCCGGGCTACTTGCAAAACCTCCTTTGGTCTTACTTCCCCCCCCCCACCTACTTTGCTCCACCAAGAAGGGATTGATAGAGGTTCCCAGGGTCTGTCTTCAAACATCAGGTAGTAGGGCTTTTTCTTTTCCAGCCCTCACCCTGTGGAACTCTCTACCTCGTTGGATTAGAGAGTGCCTGTCCGCCGCAACCTTTAAGTTCTCATTAAAAACTTATTTGTTTGATTTAGCTTTTGGGGACAATATTTAGTTTTATTTTTGCTGCCTTTTTATCTTATATATTTTAGACTGTACATGTGGTTTTATATTGTATTGAATATGCATTTTGGTTTTTAGAAAAGCGCATTATAAATAAAATTTGATTAGATTTGAACACACTCAGGGTGTTGATTAATCCCCAATAAAACACACACCTTATCGTGGTTTATTGCTTATTTGCACTGGTACTGAACCTTTTTATGGTGTTTTATTATTGCTTTCAGTGCTGACCACATCATGCACAGTTTTATTTATTTATTGAAAAGTTTCACCAGGTAAGGTACACTGAACAACAAGTTGCTCATCTCCCAGTACAACCTGGGGGAAAGGGTGAGGGGAGTTACATAGTATCAACGAGCACGAACAAATTACAAATATCATAAAAAAACATAGGTTATGAGTGAACAATACATTAGCAAGAAGAGCAAATAATTGCAGTTAAAAACTCAGTAGCAGATGTCAAAGCACACCCCACATATTTTTCCACAAGAAAAGTCTCAAGCAAGTGGCTCTTTTTGCAAAACATTTTTTCAAGTTTTATTTTCTCACCACAGGAATGTAGCTTATTCAGGCTCAGGCACAATAGTATAGCAGCAAAGCTCCAAATGTTTCACCAGACCCTTGGCTTTTACAAAGATCTTCATTAAATGTAAGGATTTGGTGATGAAACATTGCAAGCTTTGCTACTATATTCCTGTACTTGAACCTGAACCTGAAGAGGTTACACTCCTATGGTGAGAAAGTAAAACCTGAAAAACATTTTGGAAAAAGAACCACTTGCTTGAGACTATTTCTTGTGGAAAAATATGTGGGGTGTGCCATGACTTCTGGTACTGAGCTGTAACTTGCTTTGTCATTGAGCATCCACACCAGGGTGTGAGTTCTGCTTTACTTGGTCAGTTAAAAACTCATGCAGTACTACTGAATCTTTTTCAGTAATGGGAGACAAAGTTTTTAGTATTTTATTTTGTTTATTAGTTTTCTGAAGTGCAGGGATGCAGCGTTAGGCAGGGAAATGCAGTGAGGCAGGATAGGATAGTTTTATTTTCTAGTGAGGATGGTCATTTCTGTGTGCTGTACCAATATCTCTCACCAAGTTACATCTGAAGGGATAATTTTAATTGGAATTATAACTCTTACCTCACAGATCAAGGAAAAGTTTTATGAGGATCAGAAAATGGCAGGCACGTCCCTTTAAGCCCAGACACCTGCTGAGGACTTTCCATCATTCTTGGACATACGGGGGATCCAGTTGTTTGCAGTGATCCTGGTCAAAAGGAGTTTGGCAGAGGTGCTTCAGGGGGCGGAGTTACAGTGAGTGGTGGGGGTAACCGGGACAACATGGAGGTGAGAGCTCCACTGCTTCCTGAGAAAAACCCCATTTGTCACCACTCCACCTGGACTTGGGCACTCTGCTGGTCAGAGAGGAGTGGCCCCCCCTTTATGTCGGTTCCCCGTGTTTGGCTCTGTGTGGGCCAAAGGTTGAAGACTGTACTTGTGGAGCTGCTTTTCATCTGGTATGAGCTTGATAACTGGGAGATTTGTTCCTGAACTCGGACTATGTGGCTGATGGCCTTGTAAGCGTTGGCCCCATTATTGTCTGGTCAGGTCCTATTTCTGACTCTGGAGCTCTGGATTATGGAATTAGTACTGGCAAGAGCTGAACTTATTTCTTCTATTTGGAACTGCATTTGGTCCTTAGTAGGGGGAAGAGTTGTAACATGAAGAGTCTGTGTTGAAGCCGATTCTTGCACTTGTGAAAGGAGTCAGAAAAGACCTGCTTGCACCTGTTGGAAGCTGAGAAACTTGCTATACTGCAGAGAACAAACTAGAACACATTTGAGGAACTGGGAACTTGGTAAAACATAGTATTGTAGGGGACTAGGAAGGTAAGCTACACTTTCTACAGAAAGTATCATTATTTTCTTATTGGCATTAAGAACTGCAGGATTCCATTAAAGTGTAGTAATTTTATAACCAGAGGGTTTAATATACAACTGAAGTTGCTTGATTTCTGTGCTAGACACATAGGATTTGGAAGGATATTTGTGCAATATTTTAGAAGTGTCCTACTAGCTAAGCAGTGAGTTTATCCCTGGTTTCAGATAAAGGGTTTGTGTGTGTATTAGAAGCAGACATAGCAAATTGTCTTCACTGAAAGGCCTGCTTACATCACAGGTGTCACTAGTCAATCAATTGTTTCTGGGTGGGGTTTTTATCACTGTTTTGTCTTAAGCAAACTACACAGAGAAAAGCCAGTCAGAAAAGACCTGCTTGCACCTGTTATAAGCTGAGAAACTTGCTATACTGCAGAGAACAAACTAGAACACATTTGAGGAACTGGGAACTTGGTAAATCATAATATTGTAGGGGACTAGGAAGGTAAGCTACACTTTCTACAGAAAGTTTCATTATTTTCTTATTGGCATTAAGAATTGCAGGATTCCATTAAAGTGTAGTAATTTTATAACCAAAGGGTTTAATACACAACTGAAGTTGCTTGACTTCTGTGCTAGACACATAGGATTTGGAAGGATATTTGTGCAATATTTTAGAAGTGTCCTGCTGGCTAAGCAGGGAGTTCGTTATTATCCCTGGACTCAGTAGAGTGGTTTGTGTAGAAGCAGTGGTCTAGTACATTGTGGTGTTGGTTGATTTACTATAAAGTGCAGTACTCACCAGGGTGGTGGAGCAGTGGTGTATTTGATTGTTTCTAACAGCCACCAGTGGTTGTGGCCTGCCCACCCCAGGCGTGGCATTTCCTTTATAGCCAAGGTTCTGACGTCACTTCCTCAACAGGTCTTGGAGCAGAACTGTCATATTCTTAATTACCCAGCACAGTGCATAAAGAGTAAGTACACACAAACACACAAAAAAATTATTTATTACTCATTAGTATATAAGGAAGAGGGACATGTGGGGAGTGGTGCAGTGCACTGGCTGTGGGGCAGCAATTTTCCGGGAGACATTCTGGAACCTGTGTTTCTGCCCTATTTGCAGGCAACTGTCAGCTCTGAGGGAGGAGGTTGCCCACCTCCAGGCTGAACTGGCAAGGACTACGGAGGCCTCCCCCACCCAAAGAGCACCAGTTCCACAACCACTGCCTCAGAGGTTGCCATGTGTGAAGAGCAGATGGACTACAGTAGGTTTGGAGAGGGTGAGGGTGGTGGAACAGAGGCGTAGCCCCCAAGCTGCACCTCTACACAAATCATATGTCAGTCTGGCAAATCAAGATTCCTCTATGATGACACCCTCATTGGAGACCAAGAAGAATGCTGGGGACATCCACAAGGGAGACCCACAAAAGAGTGGCAAGGGACACCACGGGGGAAAGAAACAGCTTCTGATAGGGGACTCAGCTGTTAGGGGTGTAGACCTGGGGAAGGGAGAGGAGAGGGGAAGTAAGGTGCCTGCCTGGAGAGACAGTAAGCGAATCCTCAGGATTGCAGAAGCAGCATCACAGGAGAGGAAACTAGATATTATTGTCCACCTCGGGACAAATGACCTAGCTAGGCATGAGATCAGTGCAGTGCAGGATGAATCTGTGGAGTTGGGGAGGGGCCTCAGACAGGTAGCAAGCACGGTAACCTTCTCAGAGGTGCTGCCAGTCTATGGCAGGGGTGAGGCTAGGGTACTGCACACCATGCAGTTTAATGAATGGTTGCAAAACTGGTGCAGAGCACAGGGCTTTGGCTTCATTGGGGACTGGGGGTCCACCTGGATAGATGAAGGTCTATACTGGCATGATTGTCTGCATCTGTCTAGGAAGGGAAACATGCTCCTAGGTGACAGGTTTAAGGGCTTCCTTGGCAAGCTTTTAAACTAGCCAAGGGGGGGAGGTGCTGATGGGAAACAGGAAAGTTCAAGCCTCCCCCTACAAAACATGGCAGGTGTAGGGTAAACACTGAGGTACAGAGCTTGACAGAGAGCAGAACAGGGGTAAATGGAAAAATGGACAAAGGCAATAAGGGCAGGGATGGGGTAAAAAAGGATAAAGCCAACATTAAATGGAGGGCAATGAGTACCAATGCCCGTAGTCTGGGAAACAAGCTTCCAGAGCTAGTAGCCCTGATGGAAGAGGAACACTTGGATATTGTGGCAGTCACAGAAACATGGTGCATGGAGAACCATGACTGGGTTGTCAACATACCAGGGTACACAGTCTACAGAAGGGACAGGAAGGGCGAAAGAGGAGGTGGAGTAGCTCTCTACATAAGGGAAGGGATCAAAGCTACAGAACTAAAAAGTAAAGGTGTATCCTGTTGTGCAGCCAGTTTGCTACTCAGGCTACCACCCTGGGACCCACTCCAAGGCTGGCTATCTTGTGTATTAATCTTTTGTGTGAGACTGTATCAAATGCCTTGCTAAAATCTAGGTAAGCCATGTCCACAGCCCCTCCCTGGTCTACTACTTTGGTTACCCAGTCAAATAAATCTATTAGATTCATCTGATACAACCTTCCCATCGTGAATCCATGCTGCCTTGGGTCCCGTGCCCCACTGGCCTCTAGGTACTCAACAACCCTTTTCTTCAGAAGTGATTCCATCATTTTCCCTACCACAGAGGTCAAACTAATTGGTCTATAGTTTCCTGCCTCTGTCCTGCTCCCACTTTTGTGAGGAGGAATCACATCCACCCTCCTCCAGTCCTCAGGTACCACTCCATCCTCCCATGATTTGTAAAAGAGAGTAGTCTGCTGTGTCATTAGTTCTACCCTTAGGTCTTTTAGAATTATTGGGTGAATCCCATCAGGCCCCATTGCTTTGTCCACCTTCAATTTTATTTGTTCTTTCAATACCCTTTCTTCTGTAAATGGACTGGTATCAACCCCCGTCTTCAGAGTGTTTCTCTTGTTTAGTTTAGGTACCTCCCCCTCCTCTTCCTTTGTGAATACTGAGCAGAAATATTCATTCAGTATCCCTGCTTTTTCACTGTCACTCTCTACCCACATTCCCTCCTCTTTATTAAGCCTCAGTATCCCTCCTTTGGTCTTTCTTCACTCCCTAATGTATCTATAAAAGGTCTTATCCCTCTTCTTAACAGAGTTGGCTATTCTTTCCTCAGTTTGGGCCTTTGCTTTTCTGACTGCCTTCCCAGCATCTTTCTGCTTTAACTGATAAAGTTCTCTGTCCTGCTCCTTCTGTGTTTCCTTATATTTCCTGAATGCTATCCTTTTCTCCTTAACCTTCCCTGCCACCTCTTTTGAGAATCATAGCTGTCTTTTCATTCAGGGGCTAGATATTCAAAAGAGTTGTGAATGCAAGAATCAATAAGTCCAAAATGAAACATAGAAACATAGACTTTGACAGCAGAGAAGGACCGCTTAGCCCATCTAGTCTGCCCATTTCCCTACATACAGGATAGACAGCAGATCCTAGTTAACCAACAGCCTATTTCTTCCTACCCCCCACAAGAATTGCCTTATGTCTGTCCCATGCATTCCTTGAATTCTCCCACAGTTTTAGACCCCACAACCTCCTCAGGAAGGCTGTTCCATGCATCCACTACCCTCTCTGTGAAATAATACTTCCTCACATTGCCCCTGAACTGCCCTCCTTCTATCTTTAAATTGTGTCCCCTTGTTCTTGCAAGTCTCTGTTTCTGAAAGATGCTACCCTCTTGGACTTTGTTGATTCCACTGAGGTACTTAAAAGTTTCTATCATGTCCCCTCTCCTTCTTTCCTCAAGGGTATACATATTAAGCTCCTTTAGTCTCTCCTCATACGGCTTCTCTTGCAGACCCTGCACCATTTTAGTTGCCCTCCTCTGGACTGCCTCTATCCTGTCTATGTCCTTGTGGAGATGGGGTCTCCAGAACTGGACACAGTACTCCAGATGGGGTCTCACCAACTGTCTGTACAGAGGGATAACAACTTCCTGTTTTCTGCTGATGATGCCTCTCCCTATACATCCCAGTATACCCCCCAGCCCTCCCTACTGCCTTCTCACATTGCTTGCTAACCTTAAGGTCATCTGATATGATTACCCCAGGTCCCTTTCCTTTTTTGTTGTTGTTACTACCTCCCCACCCATTGTGTATTCTTCCCCTGGGTTCTTGTTTCCCAGGTGCATTATTTTCACTTCTTTGCATTGAATCCTAGCTGCCTGGCTGTGGCCAGGGGGCAATATTCAAAGAAGTTGCTCAATAGCTCAACTCCTTTGAATATCGCCCTGGCCACTGCAAATGCGCCATTCTGCGATATTCAGCAGGAGGCAGTTGCACCCCCGAAATCATGCTGAGCAACAGCCCAATGGTAATGAAGGCATGCGCGCAACGGAAGGGGGAGGAACCATGCATAAACTGCACAGCCCGATATTCAGCTGGGCTGTGCAGAGTTATGCAGGTGCAACCCCTACCTGTGCCTGCACAACTTTATGCCAGAAAAAAAGGATTAAGTCGAGGGCCACCCACAGGTGAGCTGCCGCATTGCAGGGTGCAACACAGCAGCTGTCACCTGTGGGTGGCCCTCCACTCATTCCCAGCAGTGCCCCCCCATGCCCCAATCATGGGCTGAAGTGTCCCCCCCAGCAGTCCGATCATGGGCATCTGACATTCCCTGCCCTAACGTCTAATATCCCTAGTGGTCCAGTGGACCGTAAGAAGCCCAATTGTGGGCGGCATCCATATCCTTCCACCCTGGTGTTCTAGTGGCCCCCACCCACCCATGGAGCCCCACCACCTGCTCCCCGTCAGCGGCCAGCTTCACCGCCAGCCAGCCCACCACCAAGAACTGACAGCAAGGTAGGGCTTCACACCCATTGGTGCAGAGCACAAGCCAATGGGCATACAGCCCATACCACACAAGGCAGTCCAGATATGTGAATGGGTGGGGAGCCACTAGAACACCAGGGTAGGGGGGGTATGGATGCCACCTACGATTGGGCTTATTGCGGTCCACTGGACCACCAAGGATATTGGACGTTGGGAGCAGGGGAGGTCCGATGCCCATGATCGGGCTGCAGGGGGCGTCGGTCCCCAACAGTTGCTGCCTGGCAGGGCGCCCGGCACAAGGCATGGGGTTCGGGGCACCTGCATACTAATGGCATGCAAATGGGGCCGTAATTAGATACAAATGGCCCTCCGTATGACTTGCATAAATTATGGCCCCATTTGCATGTCACCTTTTGAATATCGCAGGTTTGCGCATGGCGCAATGGAACTTGCGCCACCGCATCTGTGTTGTCTTTACTTATAATTATTTTTGGGCTGTTGAAAATTTAAAACATAGTGGTGGTGTAATTCTGTGCTGTCTTTAATTGCTGCAAATTTTATCTTGGCTTGTCTGACTGTCCTGTAGCTGGGTGAAGGGTGTTAATTGTCTGGCCTCTGACCTCAGCTACGTGATAACTGGAGGTGGGGCTTAGTCACAGTTAAAGCAGCAAACAGAGGTTCATCTTCTCAGAAGAAGCCAGAAGGTGAAGGAAGGAAACATATTCAATTCAGTGCTTTAGAGTAACTGGTAATTGGTATTTTTCTTTTAAACTTAGATTGTAGGCTTGTAGTGACACTATACTTTCTTTCTGTGTTGTCTTTACTTATAATTGTTTTTGGGCTGTTGAAAATTTAAAACATAGTGGTGGTGTAATTCTGTGCTGTCTTTAATTGCTGCAAATTTTATCTTGGCTTGTCTGACTGTCCTGTAGCTGGGTGAAGGGTGTTAATTGTCTGGCCTCTGACCTCAGCTACGTGATAACTGGAGGTGGGGCTTAGTCACAGTTAAAGCAGCAAACAGAGGTTCATCTTCTCAGAAGAAGCCAGAAGGTGAAGGAAGGAAACATATTCAATTCAGTGCTTTAGAGTAACTGGTAATTGGTATTTTTCTTTTAAACTTAGATTGTAGGCTTGTAGTGACACTATACTTTCTTTCTGTGTTGTCTTTACTTATAATTGTTTTTGGGCTGTTGAAAATTTAAAACATAGTGGTGGTGTAATTCTGTGCTGTCTTTAATTGCTGCAAATTTTATCTTGGCTTGTCTGACTGTCCTGTAGCTGGGTGAAGGGTGTTAATTGTCTGGCCTCTGACCTCAGCTACGTGATAACTGGAGGTGGGGCTTAGTCACAGTTAAAGCAGCAAACAGAGGTTCATCTTCTCAGAAGAAGCCAGAAGGTGAAGGAAGGAAACATATTCAATTCTGTGCTTTAGAGTAACTGGTAATTGGTATTTTTCATTTAAACTTAGATTGTAGGCTTGTAGTGACACTATACTTTCTTTCTGTGTTGTCTTTACTTATAATTGTTTTTGGGCTGTTGAAAATTTAAAACATAGTGGTGGTGTAACTCTGTGCTGTCTTTAATTGCTGCAAATTTTATCTTGGCTTGTCTGACTGTCCTGTAGCTTGGTGAAGGGTGTTAATTGTCTGGCCTCTGACCTCAGCTACGTGATAACTGGAGGTGGGGCTTAGTCACAGTTAAAGCAGCAAACAGAGGTTCATCTTCTCAGAAGAAGCCAGAAGGTGAAGGAAGGAAACATATTCAATTCAGTGCTTTAGAGTAACTGGTGATTGGTATTTTTCTTTTAAACTTAGATTGTAGGCTTGTAGTGACACTATACTTTCTTTCTGTGTTGTCTTTACTTATAATTGTTTTTGGGCTGTTGAAAATTTAAAACATAGTGGTGGTGTAATTCTGTGCTGTCTTTAATTGCTGCAAATTTTATCTTGGCTTGTCTGACTGTCTTGTAGCTGGGTGAAGGGTGTTAATTGTCTGGCCTCTGACCTCAGCTACGTGATAACTGGAGGTGGGGCTTAGTCACAGTTAAAGCAGCAAACAGAGGTTCATCTTCTCAGAAGAAGCCAGAAGGTGAAGGAAGGAAACATATTCAATTCAGTGCTTTAGAGTAACTGGTAATTGGTATTTTTCTTTTAAACTTAGATTGTAGGCTTGTAGTGACACTATACTTTCTTTCTGTGTTGTCTTTACTTATAATTGTTTTGGGCTGTTGAAAATTTAAAACATAGTGGTGGTGTAATTCTGTGCTGTCTTTAATTGCTGCAAATTTTATCTTGGCTTGTCTGACTGTCCTGTAGCTGGGTGAAGGTGTTAATTGTCTGGCCTCTGACCTCAGCTATGTGATAACTGGAGGTGGGGCTTAGTCACAGTTAAAGCAGCAAACAGAGGTTCATCTTCTCAGAAGAAGCCAGAAGGTGAAGGAAGGAAACATATTCAATTCAGTGCTTTAGAGTAACTGGTAAGTGGTATTTTTCTTTTAAACTTAGATTGTAGGCTTGTAGTGACACTATACTTTCTTTCTGTGTTGTCTTTACTTATAATTGTTTTTGGGCTGTTGAAAATTTAAAACATAGTGGTGGTGTAATTCTGTGCTGTCTTTAATTGCTGCAAATTTTATCTTGGCTTGTCTGACTGTCCTGTAGCTGGGTGAAGGGTGTTAATTGTCTGGCCTCTGACCTCAGCTACGTGATAACTGGAGGTGGGGCTTAGTCACAGTTAAAGCAGCAAACAGAGGTTCATTTTCTCAGAAGAAGCCAGAAGGTGAAGGAAGGAAACATATTCAATTCAGTGCTTTAGAGTAACTGGTAATTGGTATTTTTCTTTTAAACTTAGATTGTAGGCTTGTAGTGACACTATACTTTCTTTCTGTATTGTCTTTACTTATAATTGTTTTTGGGCTGTTGAAAATTTAAAACATAGTGGTGGTGTAATTCTGTACTGTCTTTAATTGCTGCAAATTTTGTCTTGGCTTGTCTGACTGTCCTGTAGCTGGGTGAAGGTGTTAATTGTCTGGCCTCTGACCTCAGCTACGTGATAACTGGAGGTGGGGCTTAGTCACAGTTAAAGCAGCAAACAGAGGTTCATCTTCTCAGAAGAAGCCAGAAGGTGAAGGAAGGAAACATATTCAATTCAGTGCTTTAGAGTAACTGGTAATTGGTATTTTTCTTTTAAACTTAGATTGTAGGCTTGTAGTGACACTATACTTTCTTTCTGTGTTGTCTTTACTTATAATTGTTTTTGGGCTGTTGAAAATTTAAAACATAGTGGTGGTGTAATTCTGTGCTGTCTTTAATTGCTGCAAATTTTGTCTTGGCTTGTCTGACTGTCCTGTAGCTGGGTGAAGGGTGTTAATTGTCTGGCCTCTGACCTCAGCTATGTGATAACTGGAGGTGGGGCTTAGTCACAGTTAAAGCAGCAAACAGAGGTTCATCTTCTCAGAAGAAGCCAGAAGGTGAAGGAAGGAAACATATTCAATTCAGTGCTTTAGAGTAACTGGTAATTGGTATTTTTCTTTTAAACTTAGATTGTAGGCTTGTAGTGACACTATACTTTCTTTCTGTGTTGTCTTTACTTATAATTGTTTTTGGGCTGTTGAAAATTTAAACATAGTGGTGGTGTAATTCTGTGCTGTCTTTAATTGCTGCAAATTTTATCTTGGCTTGTCTGACTGTCCCGTAGCTGGGTGAAGGGTGTTAATTGTCTGGCCTCTGACCTCAGCTACGTGATAACTGGAGGTGGGGCTTAGTCACAGTTAAAGCAGCAAACAGAGGTTCATCTTCTCAGAAGAAGCCAGAAGGTGAAGGAAGGAAACATATTCAATTCAGTGTGTTAGAGTAACTGGTAATTGGTATTTTTCTTTTAAACTTAGATTGTAGGCTTGTAGTGACACTATACTTTTTTCCCCCAACTCTTAATTATATGCCCTGATAAATCTGATTGACAGGAGCTAAACACAGGGTATAGTAAGAGGTGTGAAGTAGGAGGGGCATAAGGGGGAAGAAGACCACCCTCAGCACGACAAGTGTTTTGACTCATTTATTTATTTATTGGTTTCTTTTCCTTAAAAAATATATATATCTGACGATCAGTTACAGGATTTTAGTACTGTAAATAAATAAAAGAGAACTAAGAGAGCTTCAGTAGCAGAGAAGTAGTGGAATTGCAGTATAATGTGGGGAGTGGTGCAATGCAGTGGCTGTGGGGCAGCCATATTCAGGCAGACCTTCTGACACTGAGGTGCTGCCCTATCTGCATGCATCTCTCTGACTGCGGGATGAGGTAGCCAGACTCAGAGTGGAAGTAAACTGGGTCAGAGTACCATCACCCTATCCAGGGACCACCAGTCCAATGCAGCTGCCTCAAAGGATGCCGAGAACGAGGGCACTTGGATGACAGTGGCTCAGGGAGGTTAGAGCAGTCAGGCAGAGGCACATCCCAGATCCTATTCCTCTCAAGAACTCATATGCCACACTGGCAAATGAGGACAACCAAATAGAGGACCCAGGGAAGTGGAAGGAAAGGATGTGGAGGTTAGGCAAGGAGATGCCTCAGTGGGGAAGCAGTGGACCCCAGAGGAGGAGGAGTGAATCCTGGTGGGGACTCCATCATAAGAGGGATCCAGCTAGGAACACAGGAGGGGAGGACAGGGAGGTGAGGTGCCCACCAGGTGCCACGGCACGGAGGGATGGAAGGAAGATACTGGGATCACTGGGAAGGCAAGACGGAGGGTGAGCTGGATGTCATTATCCACCTAGGTACTAATGACTTGGCAAATGGGGAGCAAAGGAAGTTCAGGAAGAGTTTAGGAAACTGGGGAGGGTCTCAAGCAAGTAGCTACTTCTGTCACTTTCTCAGAAGTACTACCTGTGAGAGGCAAGGGAGAGCATAGGAGTGCATGCACCAGGAACTTTAACTCATGGTTGAAGAACTGGTGCTGTGAGGAAGGGGTTGGATTCATTGGTGACTGGGGACCCACCTGGAGGGATGGAGGTTTGTTCAAGCCTGACGGCCTGCATCCATCCTGGAGGGGAATCCAAGCACTCAATGATAAGTTTAAATGCTACATTGACAAGCATTTAAACTAGCAAAGGGGGGTGGCAGGCCAGCAAGGACGGTACCTACTTGCTCACCCCCACAGCTAGTAGTGGAACCAGTGAACCAGAGGAGTGGCTATCTCTGCAAAGCAGGGTGCAAAAGATGGAGATTAGTGTCCAAAAGGTGGATAAGCAGAAAAGGGGCAAAATTCAGCAGAAGGGCAAACAGCAAGGAGAACCAGGGATAAATGACAACCAAGGAAGGGGCTGGAGTAGAACAGTGAAGCAGTCTAGGGAGGTCAAATCATGGAAAGCCATGTGTGCAAATGCCAGGAGCCTTAGCAACAAGATGGAAGATCTGGAGGCTGTCATGGTACAGTCACACCTGGACATTGTGGCCATCACTGAAACCTGGTGTAATGATAACCATGACTGGGAGATGGCCATACCTGGCTACAACATATTCAGAAGAGACAGAGCAGGCAGGAAGGGAGGAGGTGGCACTGTATGTGAAAAACGACATAAGGGCCACACACATCCAGGAGGAACAAAATGGGGGAGAGATACTGTGGGTTAAGCTGGAAAGGAAAATGGGGCCAGCCATCCGCACAGGTGTGGTCTATAGACCACCAGCCCAGGAGGAAGAAACAGATAGGGAGCTGATGCTAGCCATCAAAAGGATGGCAGACAAGGGTGAGGTAGTACTGGTTGGAGACTTCAATATACCAGACATGGACTGCAGCATCCCAGCAGCAGCATCAACTAGGAGCAGATTTATCCTGGACTCCCTTCAGGGTGCCTTCCTCAAGCAACTGGTCATGGAACCAACTCGGCAGAAGGCAATACTGGACCTTGTGCTCACAAACAGGGACAGTGTGATGGGGGTAACAGTGGGGGAGCACCTGGGTAACAGTGACCACCAGTCATTGTGGTTTGAAATCACAGAAAGAGCAGAACCAAACCACACAAAAACACGTATCCTGGATTTTAGGGGGGCAAACTTTGGGAAAATGGGGAGATACTTGAAAGAGGCATTAAGGGGAATGGGACAGGAATCAGGGGTTGAGGAACAGTGGGCAGTATTTAAAATGGGGATTATAAGAACAACAGAATTATGCATTAAGCAGGTTAGCAAGAGGAAAAGGAAGAGGAGACCATTATGGTTTTCCAAAGAGGTAGCAAAGAAAGTGAAAGCCAAAAAGATTGCATTCAGGCAATACAAAAACACAGGCAGAAGGGGATAGGGAGAAGTACCAGGAGAAACAAAGGGAGGCAGGAAGTCAGTAAGGAAGCCAAAGCTCAGACAGAAGAACACATTGCAAAATCAGTGGGTAAAGGGACAAAACCTTTACAGGTACATAAGTGAAAAAGAAAGACAAAGGAGGGATAGTGAGACTGAAGGGGAGGATGGGAGCCATGGAGGATGACAACAATAAAGCTGACATATTGAACAGGTATTTCTGCTCAGTCTTTACTAAGGAAGAGGGGGTAATGGGTCTGAAGGGAGTACAAGGGTGAGAATGGTGCAGAAATGGACACAAGTCCCTTTACACGAGAAAGGGTCCTGAAGGAACTGGAAGTACAAGAGCTGATAAAGCAATGGGGCCAGATGGGTGCACCCAGGGTCCTTAAAGAACTAAGAGAGGTGGTGGCTGAACCTCTGGCTATCCTGTTTAGCCAATCACTGGAAACAGGGGAGGTACCCAAAGACTGGAGGACAGCAGATGTAGTCCCCTTATACAAAAGTGGGAGCAAAGAGGAAGCGGGGAACTACAGACCAGTCAGCCTCACCTCGGTAGTGGGAAAGATCATGGAAGCACTACTGAAGGAGAGATTGGTGGAACATCTGGTTGTCAATGGACTACAGGACCCAAGGCAGCATGGTTTCACCAGGGGAGGTCATGTCAGACCAACCTCATTGAATTTTTGACTGGGTGACTGGGAGGTGGATCAGGAGGGCAGTGGACATGGCCTATCTGGACTTCAGCAAGGCCTTTGACACTGTGCCACATAGAAGACTATTACACAAACTGGGGAATATGGGTGTGGGCAGGACAGTAGTGTGTGGGTAGGTAACTGGCTGGGTGGCAGGACACAGAGGTGGTGGTAAATGGCTGTCACTCCACAGAGGGAAGAGTAACCAGTGGGGTACCACAGGGATCAGTGCTGGGACCGGTCCTATTCAACATCTTCATCAGTGTCATTGCACAGGATCTAGAAGGCAGAATTTCACTGTTCGCTGATGACACAAAGCTCTGTAACAGAGTAGACACACCAGAGGGTGTAGACAGAATGAGAAGGGACCTGCAGAAACCTGAAGAATGGTCAAGGGTTTGGCAGTTGAAATTCAATGCAAAGAAGTGCAAGATAATGCATATGGGGCACAAAAACCCTGGCACAATATATCAGTTGGGGGGTGAGGATATAGCATGCACCAAGCAGGAAAGGGATCTTGGGGTTGTCATCTCTGATGACCTCAAGGTGAGAAACAGTGTGACAAGGCATCAGGTAAAGCAAATAGGATGCTGGGATGTATAGGCAGGGCATCACCAGCAAGAAAAAGGAGGTCATAATTCCGCTATACAAGACACTAGTGAGAGGCCCCACCTGGAGTACAGTGTACAGTTCTGGAGACCATACCTACGTAAGGACGACAGACAGGGTAGAGAAGTTTCAGAGAGGGCAACAAAGATGGTGCATGGGTTGCATCACAAGTCCTATGAAGACAGGTTGAAGGAACTGAACATGTACTCCTGGAGGAGAGGAGAGAGGGGATATGATAGAGACATACAAGTATCTTACAGGGAGGAACAGGGTGCAGGAAAACACTATTTTTAAGCGAAAAAGATGTTTCAGGACTAGAGGGCATGGGATGAAGTTGGAGGAGGACGATTCAGAGGAAACATGAGAAAGAATTTCTTCACAGAACGGGTGGTGGACAAGTGGAACACCTGCCAGAGGAAGTGGTGGGGGCTGAAACAATCACGGGATTTAAGAATGCATGGGATAGACATAAAGGAATTCTAGAGGGCAGGGGTAAGGGGAAACAGACTTCTAGGAAAACAAACTGAACTTACAAGCTCAAATGGGCAGACTAGGTGGGCCATAGGCCCTTATCTGCCGACACTGTCTATGTATCTATGTATCTGAATGCTTCACTCTGACCACTTGCAGTGGAGCAGTTCCACCGTGCCATGCACAGTGGCTGTGGCCAGGGGACGATATTCAAAGAAGTTGCTCAATAGCGCAACTCCTTTGAATATCGCCCTGGCCACACCCCTTCGCAACTTTCTTGTGCGGTGCAGGGGCTTCACCACAGAATGGTGCAGTTTGAATATCTGGCCCGTTGTGTCTTGTTGATTTGCTTTACACAAAGGCTTGTTGCCTCTGTGATGGCTATTTTGATTACTCCCCATTGCTCTTCCACCCCTCCTTCTTGCCTGTTTGCTAGTGCTTTTCTGAGGCACTCTCTCATTTTCCCAAAATCAGCCCTCCTAAAGTCCAATACTCTTGCTTTTGTATAGCTTGATTGTATGGCTGTGTTTATCGTGAACCACACTGTTTGGTGGTCGCTTGTTCCCAGATGGCTACCCACTTCTAAATCTGAGATTCTTTCTCCATCCCCATTTGAGAGTACCAGATCTAAGACTGCTCCCTCCTGAGTGGGTTCCAATACTAGCTTCCTGAGGTATGCCCCCTGTAGGGCATCAAGAATGACCTTGCTCTTGGATGTGCCTGCAGCAATGGTGCTCCAGTTAACATCTGGCATATTCAGGTCCTCCATCAACAATATCTCCCCTTTTTCTGCCATTCTGAGGAAGCCTGCTATCATGTCCTTGTCCATTCCTTCCCCCTGAGATGGGGGTCTGTACACAACCCCTATGCGGATTGTGGTGCCATTTCCTGTCTCCAGGGTGGCCCAGAGTGTCTCATCTGCTCCCTGTTTACTCTTTAGTTCTGTTGCCTTGATCCCTTCCTCTACATAGAGAGCTACTCCTCCTCCTCTTTTACCCTCCCTGTCCCTCCTGTAGATTGTGTATCCTGGTATGTTGACACCCCAGTCATGGTTCTCTGTGTACCATGTTTCTGTGACTGCCACAATATCCAGGCAACCATGTTATATCAAGGCCACTAGCTCAGCGAGCTTGTTACACAGACTACTGGCATTGGTACTTATTACCCTCCACTTTTTGATAGCCTTACCCCTTTTAGCCCGATTCCTGTCCTTACTGCCTTTGCCTTTTTTAACATCTACCTCTGTCTTGCTCCCTAATGACTTCTCTACCTTGGTGTTTACCTCACTAATTACTGTGTTTTGTGGGGGGAGGCTGGGATTTCCCTGCTCCTTTTCAGTGCCTCCCCCCTTGGCTAGTTTAAGTGCTTGCCAATGAAGCATTTAAACCTCTCATCTAGGATCCTGGTTCCCCCCCTGGATGGATGCAGGCCATCGCACCAGTATAGGTTGGCATCCCTCCAGGTGGCTCCCCAGTCCCCAATGAAGCCAAAACCCTGAGCTCCACACCAGTTTTTCAACCATTCTTTGAATTCACTGGTGAGGAGTACCCTAGCATCACCCTTGCCATAGACAGGTAGCACCTCCGAGAAGGTTACTGTATGCGCTACTTGTCTAAGGCCTCTCCCTAACTCTGCAAACTCCTCTTGCACTGCTCTTATCCCATTCCTTGCCAGGTCATTTATCCCTAGGTGGACAATGACATCCAGTTCCCTCCCTCATTCAGCTGCTCCCATGATCCTGAGGATTCGTTTCCTGTCCCTCCAAGCCGTGGCGCCAGGCAGGCACCTTACCTCCCTCTCCCCTTCCTCCTCCATTTCTACCCCCTAATGATTGAGTCCCCCACCAGGAGTTGTTTCCTTCCCCTGTGGGGTCTCATGCCACCCTCCTGTGGGTCTCCTTTGTGAAGGTTCCCAGCATCCTCCTTGGTCTCCACTGCGGGTGTCTCCATAGAGGAACCACTATCCACCAGAAGAGCAAATGAATTGTGGAGAAGTACAGCTGGAGGTATGCAACTCTGTTCCACCACCCTCTCCCTACCTGAGCCCACCTTGGTCCAGCCTCTCCTCTTTCTTGGCAACCGCTGAGGTAGTGGCATTGGCCCTGGTGGTCCCTGGGTGGGGGAGGAGGTTTCACGAATCCTAGCCAGGTCAGCCTGGAGACGGGCAACCTCCCCCTTGAGACCAGAGAGGTGCCTGCAAATAGGGCAGCATCGCAGCCTCCAGAATGTCTCCTGGAACACTGCCACCCCACAGCCATTGCACTGCACCACTCCTATCATGTCTTATTTTGTGTCCCCTCTCCTGTTTCTCTGTATGCTTACTCTCTCCTCACAACTCTCACCCTTCCTGTTCTGGGACAGCAAATTCCTATATTCTTCAGTAGCCTCCTTCTTCCTTGCTCAGTGTCAGACCACCAGCAACTAAGGGGGGAGAGTGAGCTACTTTTTCCCGTTAGGGTTAACAAAACCAATGTTTCTCTATGATCCTTTCCTTCCTACTGCCAAACAGGAAGTTCCTGTTGGCAGTAAAATCCAGTGACTATAAAAGTAGAACTGGCTTAGGGTGGTGGGGTTGGAGGGTGGGATGGAGGGCAATTAGTAAGAAAAAAGGCTAGCAACAGGAAGTTGTAATTTGAGTCACCTGCTTTTATAGTGTCTAAGCCACACCCCCAATTAAGCTCTCTCTCCTTCTACTGGTTTAGCAAAGTAAACTGATACAGTACCCTTCACAGCACAGAACACACACTGACTTTCTTTCTTTTCTTTCTTTTTTAGCCCTAAATAAGACCCCTTCTACTTCTAATAAAGTATCTGTTTACTTAATCTCAACAGACACTGATACCTGCTGAGATATAAATGTTAAATTAATAAGAAAATGTAGCTTCTTTTAGTTAGCTGCTTTCAGCTCTTCGGGCAAGACTGGCAACAGGAAATAAAAATCCAGGAGAAGAGTACACAATAGCAGGGGAGGTACTAACAACAATAACAATGGAAAGGGATCTGGGTGTAGTCATATCAGATGACCTAAAGGTAGGTAAGCAATGTGAAATGTCAGTAAGGAGAGCCAGGGGATACTGGGATGCATAGGAAGGGGCATCACAAGTAGAAAAAGGGAAGTGGTTATCCCTCTATACAGGCAGTTGGTGAGACCCCATCTGGAGTACTGCGTGCAGTTTTGGAGATCTCATCTACGCAAGGATATAGACATGATGGAAGCAGTCCAGAGGAGGGCAACTAAAATGGTGCAGGGTCTACATCAGATCTCATATGAAGAGAGACTGAGAGAGCTTAATATGTATACCCTTGATAAAAGGAGGGACGGGGGCACATGATAGAAACTTTTAAGTACCTCAAGGGAATCAACAAAGTCCAGGAGGGTAGCATCTTTCAGAAAAAAGAGATGTGTAAAAACAAGGGGGCACAATTTAAAGTTAGAGGGGGGACAGCTCAGGGGTAATGTGAGGAAATTCTTTTTCACGGAGAGAGTGGTGGATGCATGAAACCACCTTCCTGGAGAGGTTGTGGGGTCTAAACAGTGGGGGAATTCAAACATGCATGGGACAGACACAAGGCAATTATAGTGAGGGGTTGCAGGAAGTAGGCTGTTGGTTAACTAGAATCTGCAGCTTATCCAATAGGTAGGGAAATGGGCAGACTGGGTGGGCCAAGTGGTCCCTATCTGCCGTCAAAGTCTATGTTTCTATGTTTCTATGTCATTCACGGCTTTATTCTTGGTCCCAGCAGTAGAGAAGTTTCATCTGAGTTATGGTGATGTGAGGGCTATTTCCCTCTTCTTCAGTGCTTTGGAACTGATATTTTATACTAGGACTGAATTGACTGAACTGTCTGCTGGTGCCCTTTGGTTTGACATCACTTTACGTTATAATTTGTTTTTTAAATCCCTTAGCAGTTTGGGATTACTTGCACAGCACATCACACGTTATCTGACCTCTCCCTTTTAGAATTTTATTGCTGTGCATTGGTGTATGTGTGGGGGGTTATTTTTCGGGTAAGGAAGCTTGTGGTCTGTGTGGGGGGGTGTTTGGAGTTAGGTTATGGAGTATGTATGTATGTACGTGTGTGTGTATGTGGTATATTTGGTGTATATGTGTGTGTGTGTGTGTGTGTGGTATATTTGGTGTATGTATGTGTGTGAGTGGTATATATGGTTAGGTAGTTTTGTTTTTGTATTAGTTTGGTTGGATGTGGTTGTGCTTGTGATCGGTTTTTAACTAAGAGCGAGTAAGAAAGTAGTGGTTGTGATGCTGGTTCCATGGGATGTGCTAAGGCTTTGGACCCTTGCAGACTGCCTATAATGCCTCCCAGCTGTGTGACCTCCACCCTTTTGCTGACCTACCTGTGTCAGCTACGATAGCAATGTGCTGTCAGGATGTCAGCATCACCGGGGTGTGTGGAGGCTGTCGGTGGTGGGAAGCTGTGAACCCAGCAGAAGTGAGAGGAACTGGGGTGGCGAGGTGCAGTAAATGCCCTGCGTTTACACAGAGCCTAGGGAGAGGCCAGATGTGCTTGGTCTCGGTCCCCAGGGTTTCCACCAGACCAAGTGGGCAGATAGCCAAGAGGACTGCAGTGCCTATCAGTCCCCAGCAGGCAGTGCTATATAATGCCTGACTGATGAGGAACAAGACCCCAGTTATGGATGACTTGATTTCGTCAGTTGATCTGGCTTGCATCACAGAGACCTGGTTGGGTGACGATACCAGGACAATTTTGGAGGCATGGGTCCCCACTGGGTACTCTGTGGTGCACTGCCCACATTGGGAATGCAAGCGTGGCTGAGTGGCCATTTATTTTAAATTTGACCTAGGACTCACTGTGCACCAGGTGTGAACAACCAGGTCATTTGAGTGTATAGCAGTGAGTGAGGGTCCGTGCGTATGATGCAGGATTCTTCTTATGTACCATCCTCCTGGGGCAGGGAGAATTCCTGTAGGAGGCGGCGGACGTCAACACTGATAGTGTTGGAGTCCTCCAGATGTTTACTACTGGGTGACTTCACTGCCTGGGTTGATGATGATGAGGTCTTGCATTTTTGTTTCCACCTCTTCTAGTTGATGTCACCACTGGGCCTGTCACAAGCTGTTACTTCCAGAACCATCACTGCGGCCACACACTTTATCTGGTGTGTACACTGGGGTTCAAGGTAACTAACCTTGACATTGATCAAGTTGTATGGTCTGATCACTGCATGGTGAAGTTCCTGCTTGGGCACCCCTCCTCGAGAATCCTTCCCCTGTGGAGATGGTCAGTTATTGCCTGTTAAGGTGATTGTTCCCAGAGGGCAGCCAATTTATCTAGTGTAGATGCTGCATGTGCGAGGGGTACAAGCGAGGTGGTGGCTGCATATAACAGGGTGGTCTCCAGGATGCTTGATACCCTTGCACTGGTCTGTGTATGATCCAGATCCTCTCACTTGAGATCTCCATGGTTTCATGGGGATCTCAAAGTGATGAAGATCATGTGTTGGAAGTTGGAGCGTTGTTAGCAGAGGACCCAGATGAATGTGAACAAACTGGCCCTGCATACTCATTATTCTGATTACTGGGGGGGTAATCATCCATAAGAAGGTAGAGTTCCTATTTAGGAATATTGCTACCGGGAAGAACTGACCTGCTCAGCTTTTTAGGACTGTCAACAGACTTCTTCATCCTGTCTGTCTAAAGCCAAAAAAAGCCTTTTCAATTACTTTATGTGATGAGTTGTTTCAGTTCTTTTGGACAGAGTGTTCTCCATCTAACAAGGGATCATATTAGCAAGTCACACTGTGACTCTCAGTGGTTGTTTTGGAAAGAACAGGGGCATTCCACTTGCCTGGGAAAAGTTCAAACCAGTGGAGGTAGCCAAGGTCATCTTAAAACTGAAACACACATACTGTGAACTGTACCCAACTCCAACTCGTTTCTTGATGAGATGCATTGGTTCCGTTGGCCTGGTGTTTGCCAGGATTGTCTGATGTTCACTGTCAAAAGGGGTCTTTCTGGAAGCCTTTCCAAGAGGTTCTGGTGAGGCACCTTCTGAAGAAGCCATCTCTTGACTCTGACACCCTGGTGAACTACAGTCCTATCTCCAACCTCCCCTTTTTGGGTAAGGTTGTTGAGAAAATCATGGCACAGCAACTTGAGGACTGGCCGAGATGTTCTCCAGGAGATTGCAACTAAACTGGACAAGATGGAGGTACTGGTGATTGGTCCAGTATGACAGTATGATGGGAGTGCCTCCAACGAGGTTACTGGATTATCCCCGGGACCCACACTGTTTATGGCCTCCCCTAGGGTGCCAGATCTTGGCGTGATCCTTGATGACAGACTGACACTTGAACTGAGGTGTTGGCTGTCCTCAAAAGTGTTTTTTACCACTTAAGGGACATTACCAGGATCAAACCCCTAGTTCTGTTCAAGGATATGCCCTTGCTGGTGCATGCCTTTGTGACATCCAGACGAAACTAATTTAATGCTCTCCACTTTGGGGACCAGGGTCTCTGCAGGTACCCTTTGCTGGCTACAGCCAGTGCAAACTGCAGCTGCCAGGTTGCTGACTGGCCTTCCTCGGTCTTGCCACGTAACCCTGGTGCTGCAATCTCTGCATTGGCTGCCGGTCAGGTGGAAGGTTATCTTTAAAGTGAGTTTACTCACCTATAAGGCCCTACATGGGTTCGGCCCTGCCTAACTGGATGATCTTCTGACACCATTCACCTCAGACCACTCCTTCTGTTCCTTGACCAGGGGCTTCCTTGAAGATCTCAGCAGCAGGTTAAGAGCTTCCAGTGACCAGGCTTTCAGTATTGCTGGACTGATCCTATGGAACTCGTTGCCAGCTAATACCAGGGAGGCCCCATCAATCTAGGGGTTCAAGAGGGGCCTAAAAACTCATTTTTCCCCCTCTGGTCTTCCTAGGATCGAGAGATGATCTGCCAAAAAATTATGAAGAAAATCTGCTGTTTATGTTACAACTGTTATAATATTTTGATATTGCTGCTGTTTTACTATTTATTTTATAGATGACATTTTATCTGATACCCTTCTTATTGTTTGTTTTATGTGCGGCACCCAGAGCCTCTGGGATTTGGCATCTTGGAAATAAACTTTGCCTTGCCTCAGTAAATACCTTAGGAGTGATTGCCAGGGGGTGAGTGTAGCCCCAATGGAAAAATACTAAAGAGGGAATAGCTAAGGCAACAGCATGATGTTTGAAGGAAGTAAGCATGGGAAGAAAGCGGACACGGCTGCTTTGGTTCTCAGAGGAGGTAGCAAAGGAGAAAAAGAAACTGCATTCAGGAAGTACAAGGACACCCAGATGGATGTGGACAGGAAGATGTTTTTGGAAAAACAAAGAGTGTGAAGGAGGGCGTGAGGGCAGCTTAGGCACAAACGTAGGAGAGGATCACCAAGGAGGTAAAAAAAAAAGGGGGGGGGACAAGACACTGCTCAGATACATGTGTGAAAAGAGGAAAGAAAGGGTGGGATAGTGAAAATCAGGAGGGTGGGGGTGCTCTTCACAATAGGGGGGCTAGACCAACATGCATCAGGAGGCACTGGAGGGAGTGGACACAAGTCCATTTTTGGAGGAAAGCGTTCAAAACAGACTGGAAGCTCTAATGGAGAACAAGGAGCCAGGACTGGATGGAATTCACCAAGGGTTCTAAAAGAACTGAACATGGTGCAAGCCACCCCTTAGACAACACTATTCAGCATCCCCCACTGAAGATGGAGGTAGTTCCAGAGGACTGGAGGAGGAGGGCTGATGTGGTCCCTCTACATAAGAGTGGCAGCAGCGAGGAGGCAAGGAACTACAGGCCAATCAGTCTCGCATCAGTGGTGGGGAAATTAATTGAGACCCTGCTAAAGGAGAGATTGATCGAGTACCTGGGGGCACACGTGCTGCAGAACCACTACCAGCATGGTTCCACAGACTGGGTGACTAGGGAGGTGATTCAGGGGAGGGCAAAGAATGTGGCCTACCTGGACTTCAGTAAGGCCTTCGACACAGTGTAGCACAGGAGGTTAGTAAATATACTAAGCAGCCTGGGGATTGGAGAGAAAGTGGTATGCTGAGTATTAAATTGGTTGAAGTCTAGGCGGCAGAGAGTGGTGGCAAAACGCAGACACTCCGGAGATGAGAGACCAACTAGTGAGGTACTACAGGGATCACTGCTGGGACAGATCCTCTTTAGTGTCTTCATAAGTGACATTGCTGAGAAATTGGGGGGGAGGTGCATCTCTTTGTGATGGCACAAAAATCTGCAACAAACTGGACACTCGGAAAGGGGTGGAGAGAATACAATTGGGTCTGGGTAACCTAGAGAATTATCTATGGAGTGGCAGCGAGGTTTCAATGCCAGAACAAGCAAAGACAGGCACTGGGGGTAGGGAAACCCAGGAGTTGTGTATAAGATGGGGAGAGGTACTGACAGTCATCACACAAGAAAGAGACATCATGGTACTCATATATGATGATCCAACAATGGCAGGGCAGGATGACAAGGGAGTAGACAAGGCTAGTGGGATGTTAGGGAGCATAGGGAAGGGGATTTCCAGCAGAAGAAGTGAGGTGGTGTTGCCACTGTATCACTCACTAAAGCCCCAATCTAGAGTACTGTACTATATCCAGGTCTGGAGGTTGCACCTCTGAAAGGACATGGACAGCTTGAAAGCAGTCAAGAGGAAAGGTACCAGAACTGAGGAGGGGTTGCACAAAACTCCATATGAGGAGAGGCTGCAGGATCTCAGCATGTATTCCCTGGCAGAAGGGAGAGTGCGAGGAGACATGATTGAGATATGCACTTCACAGGGGTGAAGAATGTGAAGATGTGGAGTCTCTTTCAGGGGAGGAAAAAGTACCAGAACAGAGTGGGCATTCAATGATGCGGGGGGAGGAGTTTAAGAAGGATGTGAAGAAACATTCCTTCACAGAAGGGGTGGTGGACACCTGAAACAGCCTGTAAGCAGATGTGGTGGGGGACAAACATTTGTAGGTGCTAATGAACCTACCCTGGTTAGAAATAAATCTGTCACAATGATTCATTTGTAGTTTTCAGTCTGACACCTTCCTATAATTGATTTTCTGCACACATTTATAAATAGTACCTGACCCCTTTTGTCTTTTTAAAGCTTTCTTTTGGTTGATTTACAGAGCAGCTCCGTGCTCATTCATGATCCTCTGTTTCAGTCTCCAACACCACCAATTGCACTATTCAGAAACGCAAGCAGCTGCTGCTCTTCAGAGTTTGGGACTGGAAGAACAAAGGATATCTATCCACAGAAACCCAGTTCCCTCTGCAGTTCCCCGTGTGCTCAGCATTCCTTACCTCCAGCTTCATGATCCTCTGTTTCAGTCTCCAACTCCACAAACTGCACTGTTCAGAAACACAAGCAGCTGCTGCTCTTCAGAGTTTGGGACTAAAAGAACAAAGAATGTTGATCCAAAAAAAAACAGTTACCCCTGTGCTCCTTTCTCCAACAGTTTTCAGAGCCTAACATTTACTTCCTGTCTCCCTCTGTCATATGTCCCTCCCTATGTATACATACATACACACACACACCACTCAGTACAACTCATTAATATTTATAGTGAGCAGCAGCGAGGGAGCGAGAGGAAGAGGTAGTTACAGTTACATACTAGCACATCCTGTTTTGACTTGTCACTGTTAGGAGAAAGTACTTTTATTTTTATTTAGAATCTGGTGGCTGCAAGATACAGTGAGCCAAACAAAACTGATTTCCAGGGGTGTCCTGGAACTTTTAGGAGATGCATGTCAGCAGTATCAGACCCTTTAAAACAGCTGTTGATTTAAAAAATCTTAGAAAATGCAGTCTTTACATTCAATTCAGATTATATCACATGTTCTTGTAGTTTACTGTTTATAGTGTCAGATCAACTCTCAGACTATCTCACTATAAATTAGGAGCTGAAAGTCAGCAGTGACAGTCCATTTATAGCCAGCTGATGCCTCAAAAAATCTTAGAAGATGCAATCATTACACTCAATTATATCAGATTTTTTTCTACTTTACTGTTTCTCTGCATTTAATGGCTGGAGTTGCATGGTGTAGGACACATTTCAGAGTAGGACAGGAAATGACTTCAGACTGAGAGCAGCTACAGACAGAGCTGAAGCAGGAACTCTGGACATTGCTTGTTGTTCTCCTAGTCCAAAGGCTTCCAAGTGCTGAAGAACTGAAGCTACTCACACTGCTGTGTGGTTTTGAAACATTACCAGGAGGTGGTGTGTTGGAGACTGAAACACGGGATCATGAAGTTGGAGGTAATTACTGATTGCAAGAATTACTGGGTCAGAGTGTGTTTAAAAAGGCAGAAACTGGGCAAAATGGGATCAGTGTGCAATGCTTTTCAAATCACAGTAATTGAATTTGTACAAAAAACAGACAGTGTTATTGCAAGGCTTGCTGACAAACTGCTTTCCTTATTTTGTTTTCACCTTCTCTCCCTGGTGTATTCTGGTTACATTTCTCATTACCGTCACTCTTGCCACCAGTGGTCACCAGTAGAGAGCAAACAGGAGAGCTGCGGAGGGACCTTGTTTTCTGAGGACGTGGTACCCATTGTTCTTTAAATCCATCCAAAAGATCCCTAGTATTTCTGAACAGTGCAGTTTTGAATTGTCAGAAAGTGGTGCTAGAGTCTAACTGGATCATGAAGTTGGAGAAGAGAAGAAAATTTGTTTACTTAAACTTGTGCTAAAACAAAAGCAAAGGAGAAACTGTGCAGAGTAGGGTTATTTTGTACACACAAGCAGGCAGTGCTATTTCAAGGCATTTTGTTCTTTGTTTTATTTATGGTTTCTTTAGGCTTAAGAGGCTGGCGACATTTGCCATTACCCTCACTAACCTCCACCTACAAAAGGTAACCTTTACTTTTGTGTAGGGTGGGCCCTCCCAGCATGTCTAGGGGTATCACTGGGGTTATGGTCACCTGGGAGGGGTACGTCCTACATTAAGAAACAAAGTCAACTTACTTGGAACTGGTTCCATGGCACCAGGCGATGGCGTTCGCATGGCACACTGGTGACCTGGGTTCACTCCTGAGCCCGGGACGTCAGGAGTAGAGGCAGGCATGGAGAGATCCAGTGCATCTGTTGGATGCTCTTCTCCCGGGGGGGTTGGAGCACATCATCTGGTGGTACCTTTGTGGCTGAATTCAGCCAAACTTTTGCAGTGTAAGACCACGCCACGACGCACTCCACGTATGACGCCACAGCACACACTCAAGGTGAGGCAACAGAACAAGGAAAAGGCCAATGCAGCCACCTAGATAATGGCAGCATGCCCTCCCCCTGCTGCGAACCTGGTTAGTCCTGATGCTGTACCCACCCAGATAAAGATGGAATCTGGTGTTGGGCACCGGCCGAGTCTCCCTGCCTGGCCCCCCCTGCAGGAACATTGGGGAGCACCCTCAGTGAAGGGATACACCAGGATAACCAGGGGATAGGGCAGCAGCAGATGGCAGCTGAGAGGTTGGAGCAGTGGAAAGGGGGCTTAGGTGCCCAAAGGAGCGTGTGGCTGGGCTGCATGTTGGGAGCGTAAATAGATAAAACGCAAGAAAAGAACATTTGCTTGACTTCCCAGGCACTGTGGTGACCTCAGGGCATCCACAGACAAATTGCAGGGCTGGCTAGGCTGCGGATTTAAGGGAGTTAGCGTAAGGTGGAAACTAACATATGGATTGTCCAAACAGAAATTATTTGTAAAAACACAAAGGATCTTTTCTTTAGCTCAGATGATGTTATGCGTTTTCCAGCTGGCATAGTTCATTTGTCAGTTACTGTAAAGTGATATTTTACTGATGCTTCTGGGTTGGAAACAACCCTGACTGGGTACTTTATTCACATCTTTCTGGCCTTGAGGAAGCATATTAACTCTTGGGGTTCCCAACTCCTGAGACTGAGTGACAACCTAAACAGACTTTTGGCAGCCAAGTTTTTTAGGCACTAGCCACTGGGTTAATGCACAGTCTCTCAGCTGGCAACATTTCGATGCCAATTGATCCAGTGAGGGTTTCTCAGGGATCTACTCTGTCCTTCACAAAGCACATCCTTTCCTGATCCTCTTTTACACTTTTCTATGTTACTTCACAATCACAGACTCCAAGCCCATCTGGGCATAGCTCAGGTGTCTACTGGGCACAGCACATCTTCATTATAGGCAGAACGGCCCACACCACACATTTTCTGAGGTACCACTTCACTGCTGACTTGAACTGGCATCCTGTCAGGTATGATCCCAGAGTTGTGAAGGGAGTAATGAGAAAGAAGTAAGTGTGTGTGTGTGTGTGTGTGTGTGTGTATATGTGTGTTTTGGGGGGGATATGAAGGGAGAGCCTAGCCAGTATTTGGCTACAGTGGAGGAACAATGACCGAGGCATCTAACTTCGAGAGAGAGAGAGAGAGAGGGAGCAATGATGGGTACAGGGCGAGGCAGTCCAGAGCAAAATGACAGGAGGAGTGCACATAGTTGAGCAGTGTCCCATTAGAGATGTAGAAGGACGGGAGGGCAGCAAGCCGGGAGACTTTCTTCTTGACCCAGAGGTCACTGAGACTGATTTTTTGGTATTGAGGGACGGATGATTTGAATGGAACCAGCGTTGGACATTATCATAGTCTGACTGGAACAGAGGGGGTGGAACCAGTGGTAAAAACAGCTGTATAATCTGCATACATATGTATAGATACAGAGGTGCAGGCAGCAGGGAGGTCATTCTGGAAAGTAGAGAAGAGTATAGGGCCAAGGAGGGAGCCTTGGCGGACACCAGTACTGATGGGGAGTGGAGGGGATATGGAATCACAAATTCTAACTGATTGAGTCTTACCCTCAAGGATGCAGTGAAACTGGTTGGTAGCAGAGATAAAAAGCCACGCTGCTTTAAAGGAAAACGACACCCAAAACTTGAAAAAGTATATGCTGTGCAGAGTGTTTTAATTTGTATGTGAAGTTCTAGTGTTTCCTTCCCTCTGACTGGTATTAGGAGTTTTTCCTAAATTAGCCTGCTAGCTTTAGGGTAGTTTTATGATCCCTGGATATCTCCATATCAAATAGGTTTATTGCATTTCTTTGTCCTACAATGCACCTTGTTTCATGTAATGGTGATGTAGCAGAGCCCATAAATCCAGCAGAAAGCATTGCATAACAATCAGTTCACAACAATAGAGATGGCTATATTTTAAAAACCTGTAGAATTCAGCTTGGTGACCACCCTCATCCTAAAGGTTTTACTGTCCTGAAAAACTTTGCTGCTGGTAATTTTTGTGCAGCTTGTAAAGCTTCCAAGATATTTAGTTTGTTTGGCATGTGTGTGCTGAATGTTGGGTCTCTCTTACATCACAGTCACATGAGACAAGATGCACTGTGGGAACAAGAAATACAATTACACTATCAGGTATGAAGATCCCCAGGGGTTGTAAAACTAGCATAAAGCTAGCAAGCTAATTTGGGAAAAACTCCTAATACCAGTCAGAGGGAAGAAAACACTAGAACTTCACATACAAATTAAAACACTCTGCACAACATATATTTTTTCAAGTTTTGGGTGTAGTTTTCCTTCAAGTTTTGAATAGTAGAGGGTGGGCAACCATGTTGAAGGCTTTGACAAATTAGCAGAAATGGCAGAGGTGATAAGGCCCTGACCCATTCCTAAGAGAATGGAGTCAGTAAGCCTGAGTAGGAGGGAAATGGTGAAATGGGATTTAGGGAACCCAGACTGGAAACAGATGAAAAAGGAGGTTTATTCAAGGACGGGGAAGCTGAGAGAGTACAATATGCACCTCCATTTTAGCAAGGGTGGGAGGTAGGGAGAGAGGGCATTAATTGCAAGTAGTGGTGCCGGGACGGTTTGAAAAGTGATAGGGCCAAGGATGTAAGGGGTAAATGTTCCCCTATTACATTTATTATCATGATAGCAAAAAGTGATAGGGCCACTTATGAAAGTGGTAGGGCCGCAGCCATAGTGCCCACCCCGTTCCGGCATCTATGATTGCAAGTGAAAGAGGGGGTCACCAACTTTTGGGGAGAGTAACAGAAGAATGAAGGGGAAGCTGAGAAAGTACAGTATGCTACTCCATTTTAGCAAGGGTGGGAGGTAGGGAGAGAGGGTGTTAATTGCAAGAGCAGGAGGGGTTGCTGCCTTTGGGAAGAGGAACAACACTAGCATGTTTTCAAGTGTCAGGGACAGAGGCCAGTGAGAAGGAAAGGTTGAGGAGAGAGGTGATTAGTAGAGCTATGGCTGGGGAAGAATTTAGTTCCCGGCACTGGCCTGGGCCCTAGTGTTGGCTGGCATACTTCTCAACTGTCCAACGATACGAGGTACGTCACTCATTTTATCTCTCAGAAATCCTCTGTTCCACACTGAGAAGGTGACATCAAGCACTGACCACTGAGACTTTTAAGCAGAAATGTATAATAATATAAGATGCTATATTATCAGCAGGCATAATAAACATTAGTGCATTTATTTCCACAGTGTTCTGAGCTTGCAGTGTCATGTTTGGTGATTTGTCACACATTTTGTTTAGTTGTCACACATCTTGTCACACATTTGGGTGATGAAAGGTTGAGAGGTATGTTGGCTGGGAGTGAGGCAGACTGTGACTGCATTCATTGGAGAGGGAGGGATTCAGTTCCTGACACTCACCTGGCACCTAGCATTGGATGGGGGTAAGGTAGGCTGAGACTGTATGCATTTGGGAGTGAGGTTTTCAGTTCCTGACACTCATCTGGTGCCTAGCATTGGGTAAGGATGACGCAGGCTGTGACTGCATGCATTGGGGGAGGGAGGGTTTCAGTTCCTAACACAAATCCTGGCCCATAGCATTAGCTGGGGGTGAGGCTGGCTGTGACTGCAAGTATTGGGGGAAGGAGGATTTCAGTTCCTGGCACTCGCTTGGCCCCTAGTGTTGGCTGGGGGCGATGTGGGCTGAGACTGTATGCATTGGTGGAGGGAGGGAGGGAGAAAAAGAGGGAGGGTGGGTTTCAGTTCCTTGCACTCGCCTGGCCACTAGCACTGGCTGGGGGTAAGGCAGACTGAGACTGCATGCATTGGGGGAGGGAGGGTTTTGGTTCCCAGCACTTGCCGGGACCCTAGCGTTAGTTGGGGGTTAGGCAGGTTGGGACTGCATGCATTGGGGGATGGAAGATTTCAGCTCTTGGCACTCACCTAGCCCCTAGTATTGGCTGGGGTGAGGCAGACTAAGACAGCATGCATTGGGGGAAGGAGGGTTTCAGTTCCCAGCACTCACCTGGTCCCTAGCGTTGGCTGAGGATGAGGCAGACTGAGATGGCATACATTGTGGAGGGAGGGTTTCAGTTCTTGGCTGTCCCCTGGCCTGTATTATTGACTGAAGGTAAAGCATGCTGAGAATGCATTCATTGGGGAAGGGAGGGCTTCAGATATTCATTTGGGAAGGGTGGGCATCAGATGTCGGCACTCACCTGGCCCCTAGCGTTGACTGGAGGTGAGGCAGGCTGAGAATGGATACATTGTGTGAGGGAGGGTTTCAGTTCCTGGCACTTGCCTGGCCCCTAGCATTGGCTGGGGGTGAGGAAGGCTGAGACACCATGCATTGGTGGAGAGAGGGTTTTAGTTTCCAGCTCTCAGCCGGCCCCTAGCAATGGCTGGAGGTGAAGCAGGCTGAGACTGCATGCATTGGTGGAGGGGGTTTCAGTTCTTAGCACTCACCTGGCTCCTAGCATTACTTACTTGCCAGCAGATACAGGCCAAGTGGTCTATCAAGTCTGCTCGAGTGTGCAGCTAGCACCTGGCTTTACAGCTGCCCCTCCCCCTTGACAATCCCAGACCAAGGAATGCCAAGTGAGATTGAACCAGATTAAGCTGTCTGTGGTATTTCCAGTGAATGGAGAAAATTTGGCCAGGACACCTGGGAATTTCCCCTACTCTGACAGTAGGGGGAACCTCTGGTCATACTACCAAGATGGCTGCCGAGGAGGATGGAAGCTGCAGAGGCAGGGGGGGCTTGCCTCCCCCGTTCTCTCAACTCAAGAGGCAGTCGACAATGCAGTAATTTTGTTGGAATTACAGGAAGAAAATGTTGACATGGAGATTTTTGTATCTACGGAGGATATGTCCTTTAACCATGAGGCTGCACAGCAAACAACTATACAAGGTACAGCATTAGATATTTATGCTAATATTGAGTTAACTGAGCAAGAACTATTGCCATCTGTCAATGACAGATAAAGAAATTGCTGCAGAACAATGTACTTTGGGGAAAAAAGAAGATGGATCCTTTGCAGTTGAAACCTGATGATTTACTTGTCACAATTGTCAATCCTTCTGTCAGTGCTTATGATGCGGCTCCTTTACAAAACAATGCAGAAAATGCTCCTAGTTGTACAATGCATACCTCTCCTGACAAAATCACATGAAGAATGGCTGGCAGCAATATCAACCCTGAGATTGTGTGCCTAAAGCCGAGCGTGTCAACTGATTCTGACCCTCAAACAAGTTGGCGAGAACATTTCTAGCAAAACTGCTGAAGACTCAGCTTGCAGCTGCCTTCTGCCATACCCATAACCTCTCAATTAAAGCAACAAACAAAGTCTGTAACCGCGTGGAAAGCACAACAGAAAAAATCAGTTTCTCCCACCAGTCAGTCCATTATCGACGAGAAAGCCACACAGTCTCTTGAATTGCAAAATAAACAGAAACTAAGTGATGCACAGAAAAATACAGATACAATCCAGGAGTTGACTGCTGAAAACTGGACCCCGCAGAATGCCTTGAAAGGTACGGGCTGGGAACAGACCTCCAATGGCAGATGGATCCCAGACCCTGCCAACATAGCAGTACAGTGATACAAAGCAGCAGCAGAACCTGGTACTAGTGCATCTATGGATATACCCCGGAGTACTAATCAGTGCACTGCAGTGACAAATTGTAGCTCTTCATGCTCTTTAAATGCCAAAGTACTTTGTCCACTTCCAATTAAACCTTTTGAGAATGCACCTACGTAAATTGAAGAGACCCCAGTGCAGCTTGGCCTTACTGAAACTAGCTTTAGAAACCGTGGCCAAAGAGCCTGGCTAGACCAATTTTTTTATGTTGTCTGGTGCATGCAGCACAGACAACATATTGTGGTTGCTTGATGAAGAAGCAGGTTTTGGAGGTGCAGACCTGCTGCAGCCAATGGCACCACTGCTTTTTTTGGACAGTCTCTGTGGCACCAACGACACAGCACGCTGTCTATGACAGCAGTTGAGAAGCCTGCCACCAACTTGAAAGAAATTCGCCGCTACAATCAAGGAGCACCCTGAGGCGGTCCCTGATTGCAGCAGTGAATTACTGCTTGCCTTTTCTGGTGTCCCCTTTCAAGAAACATGGTGGCGGCAGCTTCCCCATCGCTTCTCATAGTCCTCACGGAAGCCGACGGACAGCCGCCACCTCTCATAGTGCCTCTGAAAGCCAACAGGGGTGCTCAATCCCCGTTGGCATAATGCCCCCCCATTTCTTGTGTGCCAAGGGGGGTGCCCAATCCTCCTCTGCTCATGCCCCCCCACACATTCTGTGTGCCGATGGAGGTGACCATCCCTGTCAGCTACAGACCCCTCCATCAAACACTCAGGTGGCATGCTGGGAGCCCACCCCAGCATGCAAAAGTACCTACAAAAAAAGAAAACTTTCCTGCACTGTTTTTTTTTTGTTTTGTTTTACCTGTAAAATTTAAAAAACGGTCCCTCGTTGAGTTCGGTACCCCATCCCCAACCCATGCCTACCCTCTGCACACCCCACCTTCCCACACACCCCTCCCTCACCCCATACTTACCTCTGAAGCTCGGCGCAACGATCTTTAGTGGACCGGGAACATGTCTGCACTCTTCAAAGCCAACCGCGAACTGAAGAAATGCCGGTAAACTGTATAATGGCATACATGAGTGTTTTTCAACTTATGTGCATATCTCTGCCATTTTTTTTTTTACTTTTTGCACCAAATTTTCAACATGGGGTTCTTGGGACCCCTCTTCATGAATTCAGTCACTGTCATGGCGTTATTCAGTCCTGAAAGGTGATTTTGTGGTCACTGCACAGAATCACCTTTTGGGACCAAGTAATGAAAGAACAGTGTCACTGTTCATGAGGTGGCCTCCCAAAAAGCCTATGTGGCAAATTTGGTAAAAAAATTCCAAAAAATGACTGTTACGAGCGTGTGTTGTGCAGTTTTCACGTACACTCATAGCTTCGCAAATTTGTAATATTTTCACTCCAGATTTTCAACATTGGCATTTTTTCACACCTCCTTATGAACAGTACAGCTGTCATTTTTCACATCCTGACCAAAATGTGTTTTCGCACCACCGGCGCAGAATAGCACGGTCCCTGTTGGAAATCAGTGTTTCGGGACAGATTAAGAAAGTCACAGTGACATTGTTCATGAGTAGAGGTCCTAAAATGCCTATGTTGAAAAGTTGGTGACAAAAGTCCATAAAATGACTGTTACAAGCGTGTGTTGCACAGTTTCCACGTGCACTCAGAACTTAGAGAGTTTGTAATGTTTTCACACAACATTTTCAACATTGTCAATTTTGCACAGCTCCTTATGAACAGTACAGCTGTCATTTTTTACATCCTGCCCGAAATGTGTTTGTGCAACTGACGCACAATGGCATGGTCACTGTCGGAAATCAACATTCTGGACAGATGAAGAAAATCATAGTGACAATGTTCATTAGTAGAGGTCCCAAAATGCCTGTGTTGAAAATTTGGTGAAATAATTCCACTAAATGACTGTGTTACGAGTGTGCATTGTGCAGTTTCCACATACACTCATAAATCCAAGCATTTTTTATATTTTCACTCAAGATTTTCAACATTGCCATCTCTTCATGGTATAGCTGTCATTTTTCACATCCTGCCTGAACTGTGTTTTCCCACATCTGGCGCAGAATGGTGCAGTCACTGTGAGAAATCAACATTCAGAACAGATTATGAAAATCACAGTGCCACTGTTCACGAGCAGAGGTCCCAAACACTTTCATGAGGTGGGGGGTCACAAAAAGGCAGTGTTGCAGATTTGTAGTGCAAATACCAACAAACGCCTGGGACATTAATGTTTCTAACCATGACATCCTACGCTGTACGGACTGACAGATGTCAGGGGTGTGCCTTTGCATTGCCAGCTGTCATGCTCATGCCATACCACCCCCACCCTCAAGCCACTGACAGGCATTAAGGTGTGCCTTGGACTCTTCGGCCCCAGAGTTCACCCCATTCTCCTATGCTGCACCCATGTCAGCATATGTCCTTATGAAATGGAGTGACTGTAAAGCTGAACACCCCAAGGTACACCTAAGCATTTGTCGGTGTCTGCAGGATAGGGTGAGGTGAAATGCCATGAGCGTTATGGCAGAATGGGGTGAGTGTAAGGCCCGAGGACTCCAAGGAACAACGTGATACTTGTTGCAGTCTGCAGGGTAGGGTGAGATGAAATGATATGAACGTTATGGCCGATGCCCAAAGGTACACCTCCGTGCCTGTCAGTCTCTGTGGGGTTGACATCACTTCCATACTTCATTGCCATTCCTGTCATGCATCTGTCTAACACCTGCACTACCAATGCCAAAGGTCAGCAAGACAACATTCGGCATTGACAAATGCTTATTAGACTTGCAGACCTCTTTCAAAATACTGGGGAGCCGGCTTCTAGGAAGAACGCAGTGAGACTCATCTACAAAGGTGGGCTAGAACACCCACCTGATAGACTGCATATCGCAAATAATTTCTTGAAAAGTTCTATGATGTTTGTTTCCGCAGATATCTTTACATTAATACATATAAGTAATACCAACTTTGATGTAAGCTTTAAGAATGTCTCAGACTTAGATAGATTCTGGGCCCAATATCAGACCCTTAAAGACACCCCTACTTAGATTCTCTTCTTAGCTGTACCCTACACTAAACCATCTGTTAAATTCATTACTGTCATGTTTAAAAATGAGGGAGTTAACATCATAGAAACATAGAAACATTGACTTTGACAGCAGATAAGGACCGCTTGGCCCACCTAGTCTGCCCATTTCCCTACCTAATCGATAAGCTGCAGATCCTAGTTAACCGACAGCCTATTTCTTCTTACCCCCCACAAGAATTGCCTTACGTCTGTCCTGTGTATTCTTGAATTCTCTCACAGTTTCAGACCCCACAACCTCCTCAGGAAGGCTGTTCCATGAGTCCACCACCCTCTCTGTGAAAAAAATACTTCCTCACATTGCCCCTGAACCACCCCCCATCTTTAAATTGTGTCCCCTAGTTCTTGCACATCTCTTTTTCTGAAAGATGCTACCCTCTTGAACTTTGTTGATTCCACTGAGATACTTAAAAGTTTCTATCATGTCCCCCGTCTCCCTCCTTTCCTCAAGGGTATACAAATTAAGCTCCTTTAGTCTCTCCTCGTATGGCTTCTCTTGCAGGTCCTGCACCATTTTAGTTGCCCTCCTCTGGACTGCCTCTATCCTGTCTATGACCTTGTGGAGATGGGGTCTCCAGAACTGGATGCAGTACTCCAGGTGGGGTCTCACCAACTGTCTGTACAGAGGAATAACAACTTCCTGTTTTCTGCTGGTGATGCCTCTCCCTATACATCCCAGTATACCTCCAGCCCTCCCTACTGCATTCTCACATTGCTTGCTAACCTTAAGGTCATCTGATATGATCACCCCCAGGTCCCTTTCCATTTTTGTTGTTGTTACTACCTCCCCCCCCATTGTGTAATCTTCCCCTGGGTTTTTGTTTCCCAGGTGCATTATTTTGCACTTCTTTGCATTTAATCCAAGTTGCCATACTTCTGACCATTCTTCCAACCTTGCCAAGTCCCTTCTCATCCTTTCCATGCCTCCTTGTGTATCAATCCTGTTTGCAGATCTATGTGTCATTTGCAAAGAGGCATACTTTTCCTTCCAGTCCCTCTGTAAAGTCACTTATAAAGACATTAAAAAGGACTGGACCCACTACTGAACCCTGTGGTACCCCACTAGTAACCCCTCTTTCTTCAGAGTGGACTCCATTTACAATTACCTTCTGTATCCTGTTGTCCAACCAATGTTTTACCCAGGTTACCACCCTGGGACCCACTCCCAGGCTGGTTAATTTGACTATTAATCTTTTATGTGGGACTGTGTCAAATTCCTTGCTAAAGTCTAGGTAGGCCATGTCCACAGCCCCTCCCTGATCTACTACTTTGGTCACCCAGTCAAAGAAATCAATTAGATTCATCTGACATGACCTTCCCTCTGTGAACCTATGCTGCCTTGGGGTCCTGTGCCCCACTGGCCTCAAGGTACTCAACAATTCTTTCCTTCAGAAGTGATTCCATCATTTTCCCTACCACAGAGGTCAAACTGACAGATCTGTAGTTTCCTGCCTCTGTCTTGGTCCCACTTTTGTGAAGGAGAATCACATCCGCCTTCCTCCAGTCCTCAGGTACCACATCATCCTCCCATGATTTGTTAAAAGGGGTAGTCAGTGGTTTCACTAGTTCTCCCCTTAATTCTTTTAGAATTCTGAGGTGAACTCCGTCAGGCCCCATCGCTTTGTCCTTCAGTTTTAGGAGCTCCCTCAGAACCCTTTCTTCTGTGAAAAGACTGGGATCAATCCCCTTATCAAGAGTGCTTCTGTTAATTGGATTAGGCACCTCCCCCTCCTCCTTTTTTGTGAATACTGAGCAGAAATATTCATTCAGTATCCCCGCTTTTTCACTGTCCCTCTCTGCCCACCCGCCGTCCATTCTATTCAGCCTCACTATCCCTCCCTTTGTCTTTCTACACTCCCTGATGTACCTATAAAAGGTTTTATCCCCCTTCTTAACTGAGTTGGCTATTTTTTCCTCAGTTTGGGCCTTTACTACTCTAACTTCCCTCCCTGCTTCCTTCTGCCTTAACTGGTACAACTGTCTGTCTTGCTCCTTCTGTGTTTCCTTATACTTCCTGAATGCTATCTTTTTTCTCCCTGACTTTCCTTGCCACCTCTTTTGAGAACCATAGTGGCTTTTTCTTTTGTTTTGATTTGTCTATTTGCTTGGCACAAAGGCGTGTTGCCTCTGTGATAAGTTTTGATATTTACCCATTGATGCTCCACCTCTCCTACTCTCCCATCTTGTCAAAATCAGCCCTCCTGAAGTCCAGTACCCTCACTTTTGTATGGCTTGATTCTGTAGCTGGGTTTATCGAGAACCACATTGTTTGATGGTCACTTGTTCCCAGATGGCAACTCACTTCTAGGTCTGAGATCCTCTCACTGTCCATTTGAGAGTACGAGGTCTAAGATTGTTCCTTCATGAATGGGTTCCAAAACTAGCTGTCTGAGGCATGCCATCTATAGGGCATCGAGAATGGCCCTGCTCTTGGATGTGGCTGCAGCAAATGTGCTCCAGTTAACATCTGGCATATTCAGGTCTCCCATCAACAGTATTTCCCCTTTCTCTGCCATCCTAAGAATGCCTTCTATGATATCCTTGTCCATTCCTTCCCCCTGACATGGGGGTCTGTATACAACCCCTGTGCGGATTGTGGTGCCATTTCCAGTCTCTAAGGAGACCCACAGTGCCTCTTCTCCTTCCTGTTCACTCTCTTATTAAGTTGCTTTTATCCCTTCCTTTACATAGAGAGCTACTCCTCCCCCCCTTCTCCCTTCCCCATCTCTCCTGTAGGTTATGTACCCTGGTATGTTAACATCCCAGTCATGGTTCTCTGTGTACCATGTTTCTGTTACTGCTATGATATCCAGGCATCCCTCTTCCATCAAGGCCACTGGTTCAGGGAGCTTGTTGCCCAGACTACAGGCATCGGTACTCCTTACCCTCCATTTTCTGATGGTCTTACTCCTTTTTGCCCCATCCCTGTCCTTATTGCCTTTGTCACTTTCTCCATTTACCCCATCCTTCTCCCTGTCAACATCTATATCTTGGTGTTTATCTCACTTACTACCCTGACTTTGTTTGGGGGGGGCTAGGATTTCTCTGCTCCTTTCCAGTGCCTCTCCCCACTTGGCTAGTTTAAATGCTTGCCAATGAAGTATTTAAACGTATCACCTAGGATCCTGGTTCCCCTCCTGGACAGATGCAGCCCATCATGCCAGGATAGGCCTGCATCACTCCAGGTGGACCCCAGTCCCCAGTGAAGCCAAATCCCTGAGCTCAGCACCAGTTTTTCAACCACTGATTGAATCCCATGGTGTGGAGCAACCTAGTCTCACCTATGCCATAGACAGACAGCATCTCCGAGAAGGTTACCGTGCATGCTACTCATCTAAGGCCCCTTCCTAACTCCACAAACTCTTCCTGCACTGCTCTGATCCCTTTCTGAGCCAGGTCATTTGTCCCTAGGTGGACAGTGACATCCAACTCCCTCTCCTTCGCAGCTGATTTGGTGATCCTGAGGATTTGCTACCTGTTCCTCTAAGCCATGGCACCAGGCAGGCACCTTACCTCCCTCTCCCCTTCCTCCCCCAGTTCTACCTTCCTAACAATGGAGTACCCCACCAGGAGTTGTTTCCTTCCTCTGTGGTCCCATGCCACTCTCCTATGGGTCTCCCTTATGGAGGTTCCCAGCATCCTCCTTGGTCTCCACTGTGGGTGCCTCCATAGAGGAAACACACTTTGCCAGAATGGCTAGGAATTATGGAGAGGTACAACTGGAGGGATGCACCTCTGTTCCACTACCCACACCCTCCTTGAGCTCACTGTGGTCCAACTGCTCCTCTTTCTTGGGAACCTCTGAGGCAACTGCAATGGCCCTGGTAGTCACTGGATGGAAGAGGAGGTCCCACAAATCCTGGCCAACTCAGCCTGGAGATGAGCAACCTCCTCCCTCAGCCCAGAGAGGTGCCTGCAGATGGGATAACACTGCATCCTCCAGAACATCTCCCAGAAGACTGCTGCTCCACAGCCACTGCACTGCCCCACTCAAAGATATTCTCTTTTGGTTGAGACAGCGTTGCAAGGTTCTAAATAGTCCGAGTCCTATCCTAGATAGTGAGCAAATACGTAACAGGGTGGAAGATTAAAGTAAAACTTTTTTTCACCAACAATGGTCCTGTCCACTTCCCGAATTTGTTTTTCTATGGAAAGGTAGAGGGTCCCTGTTTTATGCTGGGCAACCCAGATCTTGTTTTAAATGCAGTTCCTGATCCCAGCTAAGCTCTGCCTGTGATACTTCTAAGTGTAATCACTGTTTCGAGTATGGACATGTCTCCACTACTTGCCTAAACCTCTTCAAGTGTAACTTCTGTGAGCAGACCGGCCATGCATATGGCAAGTGTCCCTGGGCCTCTCACAACAGGGATGACTGTCCTTTTCGTGAAGATTTCATTAATCATGCCCAGTTTGAGGAAACAAAAAAAGTGGTTGAACAACTCCAGAAACACACAAGGGGCTCCCCACATAATGAAACACATGGCACACCTACTTCTGCTGCCTCTACCCCCCAGCACTGTCAGTCCTGAACTGATGACAATAACTCCCCCAGCAGCATCTTCCAATGACATAGAGCTAGAGACTCATAGTCAGGAGCAGGCACAAATACTTCCTAGGGACTCGGAACATATTACCATCACAGATATGCCCCACCCCCACCAAGTCCAGGGACTGCTTTTACAAAGGTAATACAAAAGAAAAGGACACGACGAGGAAAGACACTACCTCCTCCAAACACAGACCCCCAACACTAAAGTAAGACAAGGGAAGGCTAACTCATGGGCTTCAGAGAACAGGTATGCTACTTTAATTACTAGTACCCTGTTAGACTCTTTGTCAGAAGTGCCTGACACCTCCTCAATTGCCACCACCATTACTGACACAGAGGAGGGTGCTGGAAATGATTCAGTAGCAAAATGCACTAGACAGAGGAAGCACTCTAGTACACCTCAAGTGAAGTTACCCTGTCCTTTTTACTTGCACACATGCACTCGTTGACAATAACCACAATTAATGTGAACAGCATAAAAAGTGAGGGGAAAAGGATAGGTACTATGAGTTCTGTACAAGACGTAGGGTTGAGACATTATCTGCCTACAAGATACTAGGCTGAAAACATGTTTTGAACTATATCAAGCCTCTCGGGTGTGGACAACAGGGCCATCCATTTGGTCCACGGGAGAGAACGTCTGTGATGATATTGGTGTATTATTTTTTAATTCTGGGTTACAGGTCACTAGAATATTGGACATCCATCCTGGTAGGGCCCTGATGTTAGACATAAGTTACCAATTTGAAAGATTTAGTCTAATTTCTATATATCCCCCCCAAACCAAGGCACAAAGGGTGGCACTTTTTAAAGAAGTACAACCCTTTTTACACACTTCCCACATGGTAGTATGGGCAGGAGACTTTAATTGCAGACCAAAGCAAACTGACAGAGGTTTGCAAACAAACTGTTCTGTGACTCTCACGTTTTACATAAAATAGTCACTACATCTCACCTAATAGATTCTTATAGGAGTGTATTTGCATCAGGAGGCTATACATATTTTAGAGGTCCTTTATCCACCCGAATAGACTTTTTTATTTATTTTTCCCACCCTATCTATACAGAAAATATGGACACAGGCGTGGGATTTTTTGGATCACAAATCCATAACTTTACTGGTAACACGGGGAAACTCCCCAAGATGTAAAAAAGAATACTTGGAGGCTTAATGAAACAGTCTTGGAGGAACCCCAAATTCAGAGGGCATGGAAGAAGGAATGGGCTGCTAGACTGTCAGTCTTAGATTGCTATGATGAACGAGGGGAATGGTGGGAGGACACAAAGAAATCCTGGTGCAACGTTTTCCAAAAAAGATCCAGGGGACAAAATAGGTAAAGAATATTTCCATTATTCACATCTTAGAGGACAGTTACAATGCCTTATTTCTTAATATGAAATTACCAAAATTGATTACAGTAAGGAAATTACATTAATCAAGAAGGAAATGTCTGCACTATGATATGACAAGGCAAAATCATTAAATCAAGAAGTTAGATTTTGGTACTCGTGTGAAAAAAGGGTCTCTAGACCCCTTTAGAGAATGTAAGTCTCAAGTAGACAACAGGGTAATCTCTGAACTGAGAACAGCCTCTGGCCAAGTATCATCATCCCCTAGCATGCCCAGAAAGGTAGCGCAATATAGAGGCCCTGTCCACACTTCGCAAAAAAAAAACAACTCTGTATCGTTACAGAGGGGTCAAACCATTACCATAACAGTTTGCGTTTACACTAGTAACGTTACAGAAGGCGTTTTCGTAACAGTTACAGAAACCTGTTATGAGGTGGTTTCAGCAACGGTTTCTGTAATGGTTAGGTCCCTGTAACAGTACCAATGTCCGTCTAAAGGCTCCACCGTGTAGCCCCCAGTCCCTCACCATACCAGCATGCATTGTGGCACTATTGGACAGCATTCTGGGAGGTAAGAGGCTACTAAGAGGTAAACAGGTGGCAGAGTGGAACACAAGGGCATTGGTGGAGGATCCGGGACTGCCTTGCGCTATTCTGAACATACTGTAGTATTACGGCAATGCGCCTGGTGTCATGTCACTCCATGAATGTACAATCACAGGAGTAAGCATGTCATAAGTATATGCTGTCATGTCTAGCAATGTACTGAACAGTGTGATGATTATTGCACAGTGGGTTGCATACAATGCACTGAACAGCAGTCCAATTACTGCACATGGGGTTGCAGTAAGTAGAGCCAGTAACAAGCAGCGAGCAGTACAGCATGAAATGGCTATACAATATACTGTGGTGCACCAAACTGGGACCAAACAAACAATACACCAAGAACATGGCACCGAGGGGTGTGGGGGGCAGAGCCCCCCCCAATGGCAAGACAACAGCAGAAGGAATAGAATGATATTAATCCACTGAATCACTGATATTGCCCTGGCAATTGCAACACAAAGAAAGCAAGGTCCAATTACCATATTCAGTCACCACTGCTACACATCACAATTTACCCCATTATGTCCTTTTGATCTTCGTTATAGTTATGGTACTAGTGTCACTTGGGGGCTCCGCCCCCCCAAACCCCCTTGCTATAAGCAGCAGAAGAGTGTGATTCAGTGTGCTGTGTCTTGTCCAGTTTGGAAGGTACTGCTGAGGTTAGTGGAGCATTAGTGCCAGATCCCGGACCACACTTCTGAATGCCTTCGCACATCAGTACAAGATACCTTATTTGTCTCGTGTGGTGGACTGTACATGTGTACATACATGCCTCTCATTTACGATCATTTAGTCAGTGTAGGGAGGCACAATCCCGCAACACGGGCACATGCAGCACAGTACCGTGGGTGCTGAGGTCGTCATGCATGGTCTGGGATCCACCACTATTGCCAAGTGCATGTAAAGGTGGTAATACTGGGCCGCCCAGTGGCATTACAATCACCTGCAGAGCAGTGCCAGTCTGTGGACTCATGGGTACATCATGGAGCACTGCTGCAGCAGCCAAAAGACTCATGGCACCATTGAATGGGGAGCAATGGGGAATGCTGAAGGCAGCCATGTAGCAGCAGCATGTGGCTGTCTGTGTTGTCCTGGTGCCCTACTGCTATCGGACATGATGCCACATTCTGACATGCTATGTGTGTGCAGTGACAGCTGCTTACAAGTGCAGGAGGGTGTCTCTCATCGCAGCTGTCATCTCCAAGTGCACCATGGGATGTGCTCTGATACTAGGGGGTTGCATCCACACATACTGTCACACTCAATGTTGACTGGCTGTATTGGTTTCCAACCATTTTCACAACTATTCCCCGACAGTGTGGACACACTGTAACGTCTGCAGTCTGTAACGGTTTGGAACTGTTGCATCATTTTCGAGTGAAGTGTGGACAGGGCCAGACTCACTATTTGGAGCGTTGCAAGATGTGTAGTGTCCCAGGATGATTTACAAAGATTATTGTACATCTCTTGCAAGTTTCTAAAACAAGAATTTAAGGAATTGGCTGAGGACATAACATTGGATGAAGTCAGTACTGCCATTTCAGCACTTAAAAATGATACTGCCCTTGGGTTAGATGGTATAAGCTCCATGTTCCATAAAACCTTTTTGGAGCAACTTGCCCTGGGCTTAGTAATACTGTAAAACTGCATCTTACAGTCTGCAGAAATTCCAGACTCCATGAACATAGCTATTTTAATATTCTTGTATGAAAAAGGGGCACGTGAGGACATAAGCAACTGGAGACCCTTGAGTCTATTAAATACAGATTTTAAAATCTTAAGTAAGATATTACTCACTCAACTGACCAAAGTAGCACACAGATTAATAAGTCCATCTCAGACCTGTGCTATGCCTGGGAGATACCAACAGGATAATGTTATAGTACTTTGAGAACTTTTTCAGAGGAGCAATACTAGTGGGGTGCAAGGCTTCATATTATGTTTGGACCAAGAGAAAGCCTTTGACAGGCTGACACATAATTTTTATTTGCTTGTTCGCATACGCAAGAAACATTATGTGACAGCTTAGGAGAGAAATGGGGTTTTGGAGGTGTGGCACTATGGCAGCCAGTGCCCTCACTGCATTTTGAAGCTTGGCCCTCTTTCCCCAATGCGGTGGCATGCTGCTGCTGTCACTAGTTTAGCAAGCATGCCACCAAGTTGAAATGAATTTGCCACTGCAATGAGGGAGCGACTGTCATTGCAGGGCTGTGCCTTGCCCAATGTAACATTTCAGTTAATATGGCGGTGGCTCTTGCCACCTGCTGCAGAGTCCCCATGAAAGCCGACATCGGGAGTGCCCATTCCCCATCAGCATGCACCCTCTCCCCAGTTCATTAGCTAACAGTGGAGCCCACTCCCCGTCGCCATTGTGTCTCGGAACATTTAGTTTGCCGAGGGGGATGCCCAATCCCCCTTGCATCATGCTCCCCCAAACACAGATCCTTTTTGTGTGCCGATGAGGGTGCCCAATCCCCGTTGGTTACAGTCCCCCACCACAAACAAACACCCAGGTGGCACACCGGGAGCCAACCCCAGCATGCCAGAAGTGTTCTACATCTTTTTTTGTTATATCTTGTTAAAAATGAAAACAGTCCCTTGTTGTTCCTTGTGGCCGCTCCCCACCTCCTGACACCTCCCTCACCCTATACTTATCTCTGAAGCCCAGTGCAACGATTTTCGGTGGACCAGGAACACATATGCACTCTTCAAAGCCAACCACGAACTGAAGAATTGCCGGTAAGCTGTATAATGGCATAAATGTTTTTTTTTTTCAACTTATGTGACTTACAAAAGGAAGGTCCTGTCAAACTAATCTCATAGATTTCTTTGACTGGATAACCAGAGTGGTGGACCAAGGGGGAGCAGTTGATGTCACCTACCTTGACTTCAGCAAAGCTTTTGACACTGTTACATAGAAACATAGAAACATAGAAACATAGAAGTTGACGGCAGATAAGGACCGCAAGGCCCATCCAGTCTGTTCCACATAGAAGATTGATAAATAAGCTGGGTAGGCTCGGGGTGGGTCAGAAGTTGGTCAACTGGGTGGCAAACTGGTTGACGGGAAGAAAACAGAGTGGTGTTAGATGGTATATAGTCAGAAGAGATGCAAGTCACAAGTGGGGTACCTCAGGGATCAGTCCTGGGGCCAGTCCTCTTCAATATCTTCATTAATGACATTACAGGTGGACTAGGGGGTAAGGCTTGTCTGTTTGCAGATGACACCAAGATCTGCAGCAGAGTAGATGATCCAGATGGGGTGGGCAGAATGAGAAGAGATCTAGATAAACTATCAAAATGGTCAGAAGAGTGGCAACTGGGATTTAATGCAAAGAAGTGCAAGATAATGCACGTAGGGAAGAGAAAACCTGAAGCCACCTATAGGCTGGGAGGGGAGTTGCTGGCAGTCACAAAGGAAGAAAGAGACTTGGGCATCATCATCACCGATGACCTGAAATCATCCAAGCAGACCTCTAAAGCAGTAGGTAAGGCAAGGGGGTGCTAGGGTGTATTAGTAAGGGTATCACAAGTCCATAAGAGGGAGGTTATAATCCCTCTTTACAAGACACTGGTTAGGCCGCATCTGGAGTACTGCATGCAGTACTGGAGGCCACATCTTCACGAGGACATTAACCAAATTGAGGCAGTCCAGAGTAGGGCAACCAAAATGGTTCAGGAACTGCATTAGAAGACATATGAGGACAGATTAACGGAGCTCAATATGCATACCCTAGAGCAAAGGAGGGAGAGAGGTGATATGATCAAAACATTTAAACACCTTAAGAGTATTAACAAGGTGAAAGAGTCTAACATGTTTCAATATAAGAAAAGTAGCAGGACAAGAGGACACAGCATGAGATTAGAGGGAGGCCGATTATGGGGTAATGTGAGGAAGTTCTTTTTCACAGAAAGGGTGATGAATGCATGGAACAGCCTACCTCAGGAAGTGGTGCCTATAGATTCGTTGCAAGGCTTCAAACAGGCATGGTATAGGCATAAGGGAGCAATATAGATGAGTATGAATAGATAGGCCACTGACTGAGCAAAGGCTGATGGCACATTTATAAGGTAGAAAAAGAAATGGGTAGACTGGATGGGCCTTGTGGTCCTTATCTGCCGTCAACTTCTATGTTTCTAACTCGGCCATTTGTTCAGTGTTTGGTACCAACTTTTCAACATGGGTTCTTGGGACCCCTCCTCATGAATTTAGTCACTGTCATGGCGTTATTCAGTGCCGAAAGGTGATTTTGCGGTCACTGCGGGGAATCACCTTTTGGGACCGATTAATGAAATGACAGTGTCACTGTTCATGAGGTGGGCTCTCAAAAAGGCTATGTTGCAAATATGGTGACAAAATTCCAAAAATTGACTGCGTTGTGAGCGTACATTGCGTAGTTTGCACACACCCTCGTAACTTCGCAAATCTGTAATATTTTCTCTCCAGATTTTCAACAGTGGCATTTTTTCACACCTCCTTATAAACAGTGCCACTGTCATTTTTCACAGCCTCACCGAAATGTGTTTTTGTGCTTCCAGAGCAGAATAGTGCAGTCGCTATGGGAAAGCAGTGTTCAGGACAGGTTAAGAAAAGCACAGTGACACTGTTCATGAGCAGAGGTCCTAAAATGCCTATGTTGAAAATTTGGTGACAAAAGTCCTTAAAATGACTGTGTTAGGAGCGTGCATTGCACAGTTTCCATGCACCCTTGTAACTTTGCAAATTTGTAATATTTTCACTCCAGATTTTCAACATTGGCATTTTTTTCACATCTCCTTATGAACAGTATAGCTGTCATTTTTCGCATCCTGCCCCAAAAATGTGTTTGCACATCTGGTGCACAATGGTGCAGTTGCTGTGGGAAATCAGTGTTCGGGACAGACTAGGAAAATCATAGTGACAGTGTTCATAAGCAGAGGTCACAAAATGCCATTGTTGAAAATTTGGTGAAATAATTCCAGTAAATGACTGTGTTACGAGCATGCATTGCTCAGTTTTCACTTAAGCTCTGATGTTTGAGCATTTTTAATATTTTCATTCCAGATTTTCAACACTGCCATCACTTCACACATCCCTATGAATGGTACATCTGTCATTCTTCACATCCTGCCCAATCTGTGTTTTCGCACATCTGGTGCAGAATGGCATGGTAACTTCTGGGAAATCAAAGTTTGGGACACATTAACAAAATCACAGTGTTACTGTTCATGAGCAGAGGTCCCAAATGCTTTCATGAAGTGGGGTCACAAAAAGGCCATGTTGAAAATTTGTAGTGCAAATATCAACAAACAGGGTTTCTAACCATAATGTCCCACCCTGTACAGACTGACAGGCATCGGGGTGTGCCTTTGGCTTGCCGTCTGTAATGCTCACGCCATTCCACCCCCACCCTGCAGCCAGTGCCTGGCATTGAGGTGTGCCTTGGACTCTTCAGCCCCAGACTTCACCCCATTCTCCTATACTGCACCCACTTCAGCATATGTCCTTATGAAATCGGGTGACAGTGAAGCCGAAAACCCCAAGGCACACCTCAACACTTGTCAGTGTCTACAGGATAGAATGAGGTGAAATACTGTGAGCAATATGTGTGACGACCCAAAGGTACACCCCAATGCCTGTCCATCTTTGCAAGGTGGAGGTGGTGTTGTTGGCTTGAGTTCAGTACTTCACTTCCATTCCTGTTCTGCATCTGTCTGACTCCTGCATGTCCAATTCTAATGTCAGCAAGCAAACATTCAGTATCGACAAATGCTTGTTTATTCTCTACTTTAGAAGCTTTTGGGATTCCACCAGTTTTTGTAACATGGCTCAGACAGATGTATAGTACCACATTCCTCATCCCCACATAAATGGCCGGATGGATAACCGAATACAAGTTAAAAGAGGAATTAGACAGGCGTGTCCCCTCAGCCCACTTCTATATACGTTTGGTATAGACATCTTTATCCGCATGATGGTAATGGAAGACAGAATAAAAGGTGTTTCACTAGTACCAGATGTTCCCCCCCACCTAAGTTATTAGCATATGTTGATGACATCACAGTTATAGTTCCAGCTGATACCAGTGAAAACATACTAACAGAAACAATTAAACATTTTCATATGTCTGGCTTACAGATAAATTATACGAAAAGCAGGGGAATCCCTTTACGTAATACCCCCTCCCCTGGGCAAGTTATTTTCTGGATTTCATATCTCTCATAACCCAGTAGCTATACTAGGTATTGAGTTTAGCTCAGGGGATATGGCCCAAGCAAACTGGGAAATAAGCTTAGCTAAAGAAAACAGGCTTGTCTCTTCCTGGAAGGGCCAACAAATTTAAAAATACAAGAGTTGTTCTTATTGAAACTTTATTGGTCCCCATCTTCTTGTATTTAAGTTACATATTTCCTCCCCCTTGGGACCTTGTGATAGCAGTACTCGGTGTTTTTTTCCAGGCATTTTGGGGCAGCAGATTGAATCCCATAAAGAGAGAACTGACCTATAGACCCCTAAAAGAAGGAGGAATGGATGTGGTGCATCCTATGGCATTTTTGTACCAGTATCTTTGTGGCCTACAGTATTGGGCAAAAATTGAAGCCTGGGGACTGATTATGGAAACCACTAATTTTGCACTGGTTGGGCCCCTGTATCCCATTGTGGACACAAAAGAAATCTAGGTTGCTAAGTAAGATATCATACAGTATATACCTCACTATGGGACTGAAACTTTAAAGAACCTTATAAAATTCAACCTTACAGCCACTCAGCTGCACACTACATATAGGAAAGCCTTATACAGATTTATGATATTGGTAAAAAGGAAAGAAGAGATTTCATTTCCACAGTGCCCTAACAGTAGGATTCAAGAGGTAATTCAGTTCTAAATAATAGGAGGCTACCAGTATATGTGTGGGATTTAGTATGGTTGGGTAATTTTGGCAGACTAAGCACCAGGAATAACAACAAACACAAGAAGGGGTGCTAGCCGCACATTAGAGCAGACTTGATAGACCTCTAAGCCTTTATCTGCTGGCAAATTTTGTATGTTCGCAAGCAGCTGTCCGATAGATATTGCCTTAGACTCCTGCACCCAGCAATTAAAGAAGCAGGAGCACTTTATTTTTTGAATTGCTACTTTGTCAAGCAGTTATGAAACCAAATAGCTACTAATTGGACAGAACTCTTATTTCTTAGTCTAACCTATCCTGGATTGTTGTACGGCCTCCTCCCTACTGGGTGGCATAAATACCACAAGGAAACTTTATACATTGCATTCTCCACATTACGTTACTATATGGCAAGCCAGGAGTGTCTTAGTCACACAACAAAGAGTGGTAGCTCACATGGAAATACAACAAAATGTAAGCCTAGCATTATATAAAGTCATGCAAAATTATCTGAAACTGTTTCCATTAGAAAAAATAAAGTTACTGTTTGTACAGTGTGAACATTGGATTACATAAGTGTGTGACTCCCTGAAACTGTAACACATGTCACATTCCCCTTCTCCATGCAGCTTCAAACAGGAGCTTCATATGGCTCTTCTAAGCTCTGAACCCTGCTCCTGTTCTCTACCCACCCACTCCTGTACTGGTTCCTCCTAGTTGCCTACTGGCTCCAGCCTCTACTACTCTCAAACCTGCCTGGAAATCTTGCTATTTCCTCTCTTCTAGCTCTTACACACTAGTTGTATGACTTATGACTGTTAGTTATTTGAACTTATATTCCTGTTTTGTTACTACGTATAGATTCCTGCAAATGTACTGTCATTGTTGAAAACTTTATATAAGTGTACTATGTCTGACTTCTACTTGTTCCCATGATGTTTTCTTGTATCTACTATTGTCTACGTACCCTTTGTTGTAATCTCCTGGGTCGTACCTGAAAATAAGCAGCCATGCTGTCTAGTGTACCTACCCAGTTAACAAAAACTAACTAAATAAATAAAAAAGTAATATATACCTTGTACTTTATGTTTGTGGAGCACTCCATTAGAAGGGGGGACAAGCTAGTGAATATTTTAACGAGTGCAATATTCTGTATCTGTACAGAAGAAGTTTTTGTTCTTTATTCCTGCTTTATTTGTATATTGTATAGTTTGTTATGTAGCCCACCTTTCTCAATAAAAATTCCCCTACTCTTTTCAATAAGTGCCATGGGATCTTTAACATCCACCTGAACTACCACCAGTCCAGGCAGATGGGACCTCGGTTTAATGTTTCATCCGAAAGATGGCACCTCCAAAGTGAAGCATCCTCCCCCCTCCCCGCATACAGTGTCAGCATTGGGACATTAACCCAAGTGCCTGATGTGGGAACTAAACCCACAGCCCTCTGATCTCCCAGTCTCCGAGGCAAGTGTGCTACCTACTGAGCTAACAACACTAAAGGTATTGACTGAAGGTGAGGCAGGCTGTGGCTGCTTGTATCGGGGAAGGGATAGTTTCAGTTCTCAGCCATCACCTGTCCCCTAGTGTTGGCTGGAGGTGAGGCAGGCTGAGACTGCATGCATTGGGGGAGGGAGGGTTTCAGTTCTCATCATTGACCTGGCCCCTAACATTGACTTGGGGAGAGACAGCCTGCGACTACATAAATTGGGGGAGGAAGAGAGGGTTTCATTTCTGGGCATTCACCTGACCCCTAGAATTGACTGGTGGAGAGGCAGTCTGTGAATGCATGCATTGAGGGAAGGTTCTGGTTTTCAGCAACGACCTGACTCCTGGCATTGGCTGAGGGTGAAGCAGGCTGAGACTGTATGCATTGGTGGAGAGAGCGGTGGCTGCTGACACTTCACGCACAGAAGCATGCATTGAGGCATCCAGGTGGCATTGCACACTGCTCCCCAAGGGAGAACATGAGAAAAATCTATAGGTACTGAGCTGCTGCTAACCATGATTACCCTCTGCACCCTATCGAGCACCCAGGTCACATTGCCTCAAGTGTGAACTTGTGTGACCCTAAGTCCTGGTGAACGCGGGAAAGTGGAGCTGGGGCATTCGGTGTCTGCAGGGTGGCTTGGACACTGTGAGAAAAACATGCTCAACTGCAATAAATAAAATGTCAGATGTGGTAAATTCAGGAGAGATGTGAGGAAGTACTTCTTCATGGAAAGGGTGGTGGATGCCTAGTGTTCAAGCAAAGATGATGGGTGTGAAAATAGTGGGCATCTCAGAAGAAAATGTTGCGGGGGGCATAGATCAGGTAGGGTTTGCGTTGACACTTTAGGCAGGGAAAACAATGAGCAGATTGCATGGGCCAAGTGGTCCTTACGTGCCATTAAATTCTATATTTCTATGTTTACTAAGGAGACGCTGAAAGGTTTAGTACCTTTTATTAGGTCAATAGGTGTCTTATACAAAATTGGAATTGTGCACAGGCTTTCAGGGCCTCACAGGTGGCTTCTACAGGTGAATAACACAACAGAGCAACATAAGCAGTATTTATACAGTATATGCTTGGAAACAATGTATAAAAACAATTAAAATTAATTACAGGAATGGTAAAATGGTAGGCAGTGTGAAGCTCAGAAGTGAAGAAAGGAATACAGAGTAATAAAGCCCTGAGATAAGAGTCTGTATAAGTTACAAAGTAATAAAAATAGGATGTGTGAGAAGGACTAAGGGGAAGGGGTAGCAGTCCCCCCCCCCAATTGTTTAACCAGGAGAGACACACTAAGCTGAAAGCTTGTTTATAGGTGCAACCTGGGAGCACAGGGAAGTTAAGTGACTTGCTCAGGGTAACACAGTATGCAAGTGGGGTCTGTGGGATTCAAACCCAGGTCTCCAGATTTGCAGCTCAGAACCTTAAACCACTGTGCTAGACTACCTCCCAATATTCTATATACCTGTTCTTAGCATTGTTTCTGCCTCTTCTATAAATATCTTTTCAGCTTCAATGCTGCCCACCCCCTACCCACTGCTTGATTAGTTCTTCTCACACATCACTGTATACAAACCTTGCACTCTGTTCATCTAGGCCCACATATTCAGATGAGATGCACCACACATCTCCAGACTTGCATGGGGCGCCGGGGGCATGGCCATAGAAATATATAGAATAGGAACAGGTCGCGTGAAGATGAAGGGATGCTAGGAAAAGGTAATAAGAATGTGACCAGACAGGAACACAAATAAGAAAGACTTGAGATACAAGGCGTTTACAGTAGACAGGAAGGGTAGATCAGTAGGAAATGATAACAAATTAATGGAAGCTATAAAGAAATGAAGGGACACAAAACAACAAAGGCCTACGGGACCTATATTCAGAGCCAGCCAGGTGCACATGCAAAATGATGCATCGCACAAATAAATTGGGCCGTCTGGCTCTGGTGCCATATTCGGACAGATTGTGCAGTCTGAACAGATCGTGCAGTCTGTTTTGAATGTTGGACCCTTGATGTGCGGAGCATTGCTGGGGGTGCCAAGTCCCATGCAGCACATCCAGGGTACAGGGCTGATAAATGCCCATAGCAGAATGTGTGGTGCATTCCTGTATGTGCCGCAGCCCCATGGGCGATACTCAGCCCAAACTTGCAAATAAGCACATTTGGCATGCACAGTGCAAAGGGGCTATTTGCATGCCCATTATGGGCTTATTTGCATGGCTGTGCCTGGCAGAATGTGCTGGGCCAGATCCCTCCCCAGCCCCAATCACTGTGCAAAAAGTAGAATCCCGTACCCCTGTTTCCATAGTGTTGGGCCCCCTTCCCCAGCCCCGATCGGCATAACATAAAATTCCCTCCCTGATCACCCAGTTAGTCTAGTGTGACCCGCCCCCATCATCATGAAATTAAACATCCATCCCGATTGCTTGGTAGTGAAGTGACGCCCTTTCCTCAGCCCCAATCATCATGCAATAAACCAGTCACCTGATTTCCAGGTGGTGAAGTGTCCCCCTGCCCCGATCGTACATGTAAAAAAAAAAAAATGCTTCCCGTTCCCTAGTAGTCAAGTGGCCCCTCCCCCCCGTTAGTGAGGGAACCACCACAACCCTCAACCCAACCAGAGTTGGTGACTGGCACAGCCCATGTGACACTGCACCAGCCAGCCGCTGACTGAACTGTACAGGAGTGCTGTCCAGTGTATATAGTACATGCCTAGTGCTTGACACGTCACCCACTGGGTGTGTATTACTGTATATACTGCACAGCACTCCTGTACAGTTCAGTTGGTGACTGGCACAGCCCATGTGACACTGCACCAGCCAGCCACTGAATGAACTGTACGGGAGTGCTGTCCAGTATATAGTACATGCCTAGTGCTTGACCCGTAAACCATTGGGTGTGTACTACCGTATATACTGCACAGCACTCCTGTACAGTTCAATCGGTGGCTGGCACAGCCCATGTGACACTGCACCAGCCAGCCGCTAACTAAACTGTATGGGAGTGCTGTCCAGCATATAGTGCTTGACCCGTCACCCACTGGGTGTGTACTACTGTATATACTGCACAGCACTCCTGTACAGTTCAGTTGGTGGCTGGCCGGCAGTGTGAAGTTTGTTTATTTATTGAAATGTTTCACCATGAAGGCACACTGAACAACAAGTTGCTCATCTGCCTGTGTGACTGGGGGATGTACAACTGGCTGAAGAATTAGACATACAGTTTAACATTTAACATATCCGAGAAATTAAACATTCAATTACATTTGTAACAAGACATGCAGTTGAAAAATATCATAAATCATACAGTCGCATTTGTGACATAACATACAGTTAAATATATCATACCTGTGGAATATGCATTTAATTACAAGTGGCGCATCTGAGGAACATAATGCAGCCATTTAATGTAGCCTTGGAGCCAACTCCTTGCAGGAATGGATCACGGTTAAGAGGCAGATTATTTAGTAATTATTGAATGAATGAGGTCCAGCTCGGGGACAAGGAGGGTACATAAGAACATATGAATGTGCCAGCAGAAACAGACCACCTGATCTCTCTAAGCCTGCTCGAGTGTGCAGCTAGCACCCCTAGTTTGTAGAGGGGTAGACAGGGGAAACCAGCTTGGGGGAGAAGATAAAGATGGGGGAACATTATCAGAGCAAAGTGAGCAAAAAATCAGTTGTGAGGGGCAAGTTAACACAGGGCTAGTGCAATCTGGGAGCACCTCAGACAGAACAAAAAGTGCTAGTTATTAGCTTGAGTGAACTGATTCTTTTACATGCAGAGGGTAGAGAGAAGGGCAGGAGAGAGGTGGAGGGTAAGGGATAGGGTAGGGAAGGATGAGTCATACCTGTAACTGGCCCCTTCAGATTGCGGGAATCACTGCCATTGGCAGAATGAGGTGAGGACTTAGAATAAGGGGCAGGAGTAGGCAAGTATACATCGGGTGGGCTGTGCCAGTTGACAGCTCTGGTCGGCTTGGGAGGAATGAGGTGGTGGGTCACTGGCTAACAGGCTGGAAGGGGGGGCACATGGCACATGGAATAGGGAGTGGGGTTTTGTTTGACATCTGCGATTCGGACAGGGGGGCATTTCAGTACTAGTTGATCAGGGTGGATGTTTCATTTCACGATGTCCGGGGGGCACACTAGACTACCAGGGTGATCACGGAAGGGATTTTATATTACAGCAGTCAGTGCTGGGGAGGGGGTCCCTACACTGTGGAAATGAGGCTACAGGGTTCTACTTTTTGTACAGCAATCAGGGCTGGGGAGGGGGATAAGGTGTACCAGGCCCTAGACCATGCACAATAGTTAAAGTAACATATTAACATACTAATTGCCAGCAGATTAGGCCTTACGGTCTATCGAGTCTGCTCGAACCTCAGATCCCTAGTTGGGTGCTGAGGCCCTCCCACCCTTGTATTCCAGAAACCCTATCATCCATCCCCACCCCCTGGGCCAGGCCATCATCTGATACATCCACTTTCTGTGTCTGTCCCACCTCTCTTGAAGCCCTCCACTGTAGATCTCTGAACCAGCTCGCCAGGCAGCGCATTCCAAGGGTCCACCGCCCTCTCAGTGAAAAACCTCCTCCTCTTTTCCCCCCTCACCCTTCCACCTTCCAACTTCAAACCATGCCTTCTGGTGATACCTCCCTGCTTTAGTCTAAAGATCCCCTCCATGTTTACCCTATTTATTCCCTTGAGGTACTTGAAGACCTCAATCATGTCCCCCCATCTCTCCTCTCCTCCAATGAAAACAGGCAGAGCTCCTCAAGTCTGTCCTCATACGTCAAATCCCCTAGTCCTCGTATCATCTTAGCTGCCCTCCTCTGTACCCCCTCCAGGAGCTGTATGTCCCTCTTCAAGTGTGGTCTCCAGTACTGTACACAGTATTCAAGGTGTGGTGTAATCAGTCCATTATATAGTGGCAGAATCACTTCCCTGCTCCTAGAGGTGATCCCCCTTTTGATGCATCCCAATATCCTGTTTGCCTTACTAGCCGCTGTCCTGCACTGCTCAGAGTTATTCATACATGCATCCACCATGACCCTTAGGTCTTTTTTCCCTGTTGAGGCCTCCAACGCCTCCCCTCCTAGGGTGTACCTGTGTTTAGGGTTTCCCGGCCCAAGATGTAACACCTTGCACTTGGTGATATTGAAATTTAATTTCCATGTGTGAGCCCTGCTTTCCAGGGTGTCCAGGTCCCTTTGCAGTGCCAACCTCCCCTCTTCCCCCCACTGCTCCCATCTTGGAGTCATCAGTGAAGATACTCATTTCACACCCTATACCCTCCCTAATGTCCGATATGTATGCATTAAACAGGATCGGACCCAGGACCGAGCCCTGCGGTACCCCACTACCGACCTCTCTAGGGTTCGAGAGCTCCCCACTGACCACTACTCTCTGGGTGCGTCCAGCTAGCCAGTTTTCAATCCATCTGACCATCAATGGGCCTACTCACAACCCTGTCAGTTTCTCCACCAGACCATTGTGGGGGACAGAGTCGAGCGCCTTGCTGAAGTCCAAGAATAATACATCCACAGGCTTTCCCCTGTCCAGTTCTGATGTTACCCATCTGTTGAACTCCACAAGATTGGTTTGACATGATCTACATGGCACAAACCCATGTTGCCGACTATCCAGACCTCCCACCTCCTCCAAGTACACCCCCAATCGTTCCTTTAGTATACTCTCCATTAATTTTCCCACCACCGAGGTCAAACTGATGGGTCTATAGTTACCTGGTACTTCCCTCGACCCCCCCTTTATGGATTGGCACCACATGTGCCTTTCGCCAATCCCTAGGAACCCTCCCTGTAGAGTAGGGTTTCAAAAGTGTAAATATGCACTGGCACAACTGGCCATAGTTGCACTTTGGGGGGGGTCTCAATATTGTGATGCTTGGCGTATGCATGGGGAACCCCTCATTTGCATAGGTGCATCACAGTATTGTGCACAGCGGTGCAGTTGTGGGGGTGCATTGGTGGTCTTTGAATATGGCGGCCCCCCCCCGACGGACCATGCAAGTCCAGAGATGCGTGGTGCATCCAGGGATTTACTGTGCATCTTGTCTGAATATGAGGGCCTTGATAAATAGAGTATAAGGTTTTTATACACAGTGATGTGTGAGAAGCACTAATCAAGGGGTGGGGCAGAGAGTGGGTAGCAATGAAGCTGAAAAGATATTTATAAAAAAGGCAGGAAGCATGCTAGGAACAGGTATATGGAAACAGAGCTGGCAGGAAAACAGAAAAAAAAAACTTGAGTAACAAAAGAGTGTGCCATAAATCCAATGTCCTGATTCAGTCCACAAATATTAGATTTTAATATATTTCAGTTTCCATGTCCTTCTGTCCTGTGTGTTTTTGAAATTGTCTCTTAGTATCAGGACAGATACATTGGAGAGGGAATGATTTGTTTGTTAAAAAGTGTGTCTTACTTCTGGTGTGCTGTTAACCTGTTTTACTATTGTGTGTCGGTGGTGGTTCATCCTGGTTTGCTGTGGTTGCCTAGTTTCCCCAATATAGCATCCATTTGTGAACTTCATGCACTAAATTACAGTATGTAAACCACAATGCTGGACTGACGTGTTGGATCCATTGATGTTTACTGTGCTGTTCTGGCTTGTCTTGATGGTGATCTGTGTGCATATGTGGAGGCAGGTCTTACATCTTGCCATCCTGTATGGTGTTGATTATCTTGTTTCCCAGTTATTTTTATCTGCTGGGAGTTATGGATTATTATGTTGGAGAGGTCGGGGGCTGCTTATATGCAGTTATAGGTGTTTCATGGAAGATGTCCTTAGAGAGCAACTGACACCATCTGGCCAAAAGTGCTACGTTGCAGAATTAGAATAAGCATACCCCGGTAAGTATCGTACCAAGAACTAGATTTCTTCATTATTTAATTTTAAAGTTATGGGCTTTTTTGTAACCCTGATTTCACTACCTGTTTCAGTGAAGAGCTGCTGGTGATGTCATCTAGGGGAATCACAGTCTAGTACTCACTGTCAGCAAGCTTATAGGACCTTTTTCTCCAAAGCTGTAAAGATCATGTGCAATGGTTTTTGCAAGTAAAAACAGGCAGTGCCAGTCAGTAAACATTGCTTTAAAAACTGTGTTTCAGGTTTTGTAACAAAGCTAACAATATTTTGTTTGGGTGCCTTTTTGTTGTGGTCCTTTTTTCCAGGGTTGCTGGATGCTGGGTCATAACACACTGTCGTGAGGTTTGCAGATTCAATACGTGTCTGATGTGGTGAAAGGCTGAGTTCATTTACACCTATCATTCAGTTGAGGTGATTTCTAAGAATGGTACTTCAAAACAATTAATCCACCTCCTTGTAAATGGGGATGGGAGAGGTAATGCTGTTTTGAAACCTTACTAGTAGATTCTAATTTTAACAAGGACATTTTTTTTCTCCATTAGGCTGTTTTGACCTATATTCAGGCTCATCTGTTCCACTCTAAATTAAATTGATCATTTTACCAGATCTGACTCTTCCACCCCTAGCAGAAATTAATACAACTCCTACAAAGCACTAGACATTACCCCCTCTTCTACTACAACTAGTGAACACCGACTGGTCCACGATACACATGGTACCCCACACGGATGTCGCCCAAACCTAGTTCAAAGACAAATTTCCTTCCACCTGGAATCATTATGCCCCCCCTGAAATATATGAGTGTTCATGGTACCCACATACCCTGGATCACACCAGAACTTGTGGCCTGTCTGAGAGCTCATGACCAGGCATGGAGGAAGCATAAGGCAACTCAGCTACAAACCACCTTTACATTATACTGCAAACTTCAAAATGCATTCACCAAAGCGGTTAGACTTGCCAAAGCAGAGTATTTCAAAGCCACACTCCACAACAACCTAAATTCCCCATCTAAATTCAGGAAAGTTGTCCATGCCCTCTTCTCTCCCTCCTCCCTCCCTCCCCAGTCCTTAAAATTAACAGCTCCCTTGTTGCAGATCATACACTAGTGGCTGAGGAATTCAACTACTGCTTCACTTTGTGTGCCTCCGCCTTATTAGCCGCCCTCCCCAGTGCTCTCTTCCTCCAACAAAATGTACGGATCCCGACACCCCACACTCAACTGATTCTCCCACCTTCTCATTTCGATCAGTCTCTCCTGACGATACACTTACTGCCCTTCTAGTCATTAATTTGTGTAAAGGCTCCTCTCCAGATGAGCTTGATCCTAAGCTCCTCTACACCTCAGCCCCAGGGATCGCATGTCCCATAGCTGAAATCCTGAACCTTTCCTTTAAACTTGCAGAGGTCCCTACATCCTGGAAACACGTTATTGTCCCCCCCTGAGGGTGGCAACTTCACCTCTCCCAGGAATTATCACCCTATCTCCCCGCTTGTCACCCTTGCAAAACTACAAGAACATCTTGTCCTAGTCCAGCTCTCCTCTGTTCTCTCTGATTGCAACATTTTCACCCCATTCCAATCTGGATTTAGGAAAAACCACTTCACTTCCACCTCCCCTACTCTGGTTCATTGACACCATTCTGAGCAGACTGGACAGTGGGTTGATTACCTCTGCCATCTTTGTTGACCTTGCCAAGGTTTTCTACATGGTTTCCCACACCCTGCTTCTCCACTCAGTCACGTCAGCTGGCCTCTCACCAACAGCCACAAACTGGTTCAAGAACTGCCTCACTGAGCGGACTCAGTCAGTCAGAATTGCTAACTTCAGCACCCTCCCATGCCAGATACATACACACTGGAGTACCCCGGGGCTTAGTACTGGGCCCCCTCCTGTTCTCTGTTTTCCTTAATGACTTACCTTTTGCTGGCTCCTCCTTACAAATCCACTTGTATGCTGATGACACTGTCCTGTTTATCTCGGGAAAATCCCCCTTGGATGTGGAAGACAGGCTCCAGCTCGACTTCAGCAAGGTCTAGCACTGGCTCGCTTCACATCAGTTCTTTCTAAATGCCAAGAAAACAGTCTCCATATCTTTTGGCACTAGGCAGACACTTGCTTGGCTTCCTGTTCTACCCAAATTCCACACCCTGGATGGGATCCAGCTTGAAGACTCCACCTCATTCAGGTATCTTGGGATCTGGCTGGACCAACATCTCAACTTCTCTGGATACATCGACTCTATCCTGTGCCCAAAGCTCGGCACCCTTTGCAGGAACCATAACTTCATCCACCCCGCTTACAGTGAGGCATGCGATTGTTCAGAAGATGATACTTCCCATTTTCAAATACTGCGACGTAGTTTACAGTGCTGCTACTATATCCACCTTATCCAGATTGGATCCCCTTTTCATTTCCTCCTGTCGCTTCACCCTTGACTAACAAGCACATACTCACCACTGCAACCTATGCCACTCTCTTTCCTTCCCCTCACTCTTAAACTGGCACCTATCCCACTGCACCAAACTTGTCTCTTTATATACTGGCTTGGATCACTACCTTCTTACCTATCTTCCTCCCTCTCTACCCCCCTGCCTCCAACTCACTCTTTAAGTTTTCTGACTCTAGGACCTTTGCTGTCCCTCGTTGCTCCACTCTGATAGGTCAGCCAGCCTTCAATCATTGCTTCCCTAAACTCTTGAATGCCCTCCCTCCTCAACTCTGGTACTCTTCATCCCTACGCTTCCTCTCCAGTGCACTTCAAAACTTCCTGTCTTCTAACTGTACCTGCTGCCCGCAAACCTAATACTGCCACACTCACCTCTCTTTTTGCTCCCCTCGCTGGTCTGGGCTGCCTAACTTCTTCTATTATAGCACTTATGTTTGTACATTATGTTGCATTTGTGGACCTCTCTCTGTTTCTGTGTTTTTGTGTAGTTTACTGCACTGTACTTTTTCTACAATCCATAATATTTGTTGTAACCCCCCCAAAAAAAACCTGTATTATTAAATACTCTGTGTGAAATTGTTTTCCTTGTATTTTTGCTTCTATATTACCCTGTACCCCTCCCCCAGGTCACACTGGGAGACACGCAACTTGTTGTTCAGTGTGCTTTCCTGGTGAAACATTTCAATAAATAAAATAAATAAACACACTGACTAAAAGCAGTAAAGTTACCAGTATTACAATACTAGCAGCAACACAAATTCTGAACTGGCAAAGTAGAATAGCACTGCAAATGGCTTCACTAGCCTGGAGGCTTACTGACTTGGCATCCAACAACCCTGGAGAAATGGACCATGCCAGAAAGGCATTAAATAATAGACATTTGTCAACTCTGCCACAAAACTTTAAACATATACAGGTTTTATAGCAATGTTTTGTGCATGGTGCTTCCTGTTCTACTTTTGTCGACTATTTCACATGATCTCTTTACAACTTCAGAAAAACAGGTTCTGTAAGCTTACTGACAGGGAATACTAGACTGTAAGTTCCCCTGGATGACATCAGCAGCAGCTCTTCACTGAAACAGGCTGTTTTGAACAGGTAGTGTCATCAGGGGGAAAAGTTACAGCATGTTTACTCTGCAGCACTGTGCCCCTTGTGGCAGCTTTTGGTAATGCTGCCTCAAGAAAAGAAATTGGCTACATGCACTACAGTGCATGCAGGAAACAAAACTACATGCACCAGCCTGTTCCTACTTGCACAGGGAACAGGCTGGGTATTTTAATTTCGGTCCCTGGATCTTTAAAATATTGGAGAAACAGGTCCTATAAGGTTACTGTTAGGGAATGCTAGACTGTGAGTCCCCTAGATGACATCAGCAGCAGCTCTTCACTGAAAAGGCTGTTTTGAACAGGTAGTGAAATCAGGGTTATAAAATGGCTAATAACTTTAAAATGATACAATGCAGAAATCTAGTTTTTGGTATGAGATTTACTGGGGTATGCTTATTCGGATTCTGCAGTGCAGCCCTTTTTGCATCATTGGCTCTTTAAGTATTTCATCTTCACTCAGCATCTTTAATTATTTGCTGAAGGGGTTTTAGCATAGGGCTGTAAGTGACAGCTAGGGGTGTGTGACTGATCACTTTGATCTTTTTTGCCTGTATTCCAGCAGATTTTCTCATGGTATTTGTATGGCCCATTCAATTTCTTTGTCAGTTTGTCATGGGGTGTAGCCCTGCTGGATTAGGGAATTCTGAAGTGAGGAGAGATGACTGTCTCTTGTTCTCTCATCAGATCAGATTTGATGATACAGAACTGCTTGACTGTAGATGAAAGATTTTTTTGCATGCCTAGGATGGAAGCTGGAATTATGCAGGTAACAGTGTCTCTCTCAGTGGGTTTTCTGTGTTTTATGTTTACTAAGCAGAGTCTACAAGTGAATGAAATCTTGTTCGAATGATGTTATTTAAAGGGCATACTGGTAGGATGCAGGCATGGGTTCACCAGTGCTTTGTTTGCAGTTTTTCCAGCATCTCCCTAATATGATATGAATACATTTAGCTGGCTAACTTCAGGGAAGTAATGCACCTACACCATATGCACGCCAGTCTCCCTTCATGAATGGGTTTAGCTGTCTAACTACAGGGGTTACAGAAGTGAAGTAATGCACCTACACCATATGCACGCCAGTCTCCCTTCATGAATTGGTTTAGCTGTCTAACTACAGGGGGTTACAGAAGTGAAGTAATGCACCTACATAATATGCACACTGGTCTCCCTTCATGAATGGGTTTAGCTGTCTAACTACAGGGGATTACAGAAGTGAAGTAATGCACCTACATGATATGCACATTGGTCTCCCTTCATGAATGGGTTTAGCTGTTTAACTACAGGGGTTACAGAAGGGAAGTAGTTCACCTACATGATATGCACGCCAGTCGCCCTTCGTGAATGGGTTTAGCTGTCTAACTATAGGGGGTTACAGAAGTGAAGTAATGCACTTACATGATATGCACTCCGGTCTCCCTTCATGAATGGATTTAGCTGTCTAACTACAGGGGATTACAGAAGTGAAGTAATGCACCTACACCATATGCACACTGGTCTCCCTTCATGAATGGGTTTAGCTGTTTAACTACAGGGGTTACAGAAGGGAAGTAGTTCACCTACATGATATGCACGCTGGTCTTCCTTCATGAATGGGTTTAGCTGTCTAAATACAGGGGGTTACAGAAGTGAAGTAATGCACCTACATGATATGCACACTGGTCTCCCTTCATGAACTGGTTTAACTGTCTAACTACAGGGGGTTGGGGAAGGGTAGGAGGGAGGGGCAGTTGTAGAATAAGAGGTGCTAGCTGCACATTCGAGCAGACTTGATAGACCTCTAGGCTCTAGGCCTTTATCTGCTGGAAAATTTTGTATGTTTGTATTACCAAAGTGAAGTAATGCACCTACATGATATGCACGCCAGTCTACCTTCATAAATGGCAGGAACATTTCTTACAAACATATGTACAAAATTTGCCAGCAACTAAAGGCCTAGAGGTCTATCAAGTCTGCTCAAATGTGCAGCACCCCTTATTCTGCAGCTGCCCTCCTCCCACCCTTCCCTTCATTGACCCCCCTGCCTGTCCAAGCCCCTTTTGAAGCAGTCCACTGTTCTACTGGAAAGCACTTCTGCCAGTAATGCATTCCACCCAGCTACCACCCTCTCTGTAAAAAAGTGTCTCCTTATCTCCCTCCTGAACCTTCCTCCCTCCAGTCTCATATCATGGCCCTGGGTCTCCAGCCCCTCTGTACCTGTTTTGTTTATTCCTTTCATGTACTTAAAGGTTTAATCATGTTCCCCATCCTTATTTTCCTCCAGTGAGTACATGTTCAACTTCCTCAGCCTCCTCTTGTATGATAAGTCCCCCAGCCCCTTGATCATCTTTGTCGCCCTGCACTGCACCCCCTCCAGTTACATAATGTCCCTCTTCAGATATGGATGCAGTACTCCAGGTGTGTACACTAGCAAAATCACCTCCCCCTCCTTGATGATATGCTCCTTGCAGTGCAACCCAGCATTTTATTAACCTTTGCAGCTGCCTCTCTACATTGTGCCGAGTTGTTCATTGACCTTGTAATGAGCACTCCCAGATCCTGCTGCTCCTCGGTCTTGGTTAGCTACACTCCTCCTAGTTGGTAACTCCTCTTTGGGTTCTTCACCCCAAAATGTAGCACCTTGCACTTGTTGGTATTAAACCCCAGTTGCCAAGTGTCTGACCAGGTTTCCAGTTTTGCCAGATCATCCTGCAACCCCTGCCACCCCCCTAGGTCATCCACCACCACTCCCATCTTGGCATCATCAGCAAGCAGACTGATCTTGTTCTTGATGTCCAATGATATGTCTGCAATGAATATCCCAAACAACACTGGTCCCAACACCGAGCCCTGTGAAATACTGCTCGTCACTCCATAGGAGATGAGAGCTCCCCACCCACCACCACTCTCTGTTGCCTTCCCTGAAGCCAGTTCCCTACCCATCTTATCTCGTAGACAGCAACAGAACATAAGACACTCTCTTACAGTTTTATATGCTTATCTTTTCTTTTTCATTTATTTTTCATAAATATTGTACACACATAATTCATTATTTGTAAAATCTGAGAGTGGGGACTTTGATATCAGCGTTTGTGAAATGATATTGCAGAAAAAAACACTGAACCATGGAAATGTAGGTTTTGGAAGTACTAACCATTATTAAAGGAACTAAATTTGTAGTGTTGTGGAGATCCAAATACCCAGTGAGCCTGTGACTGTTTACAAATTTCTATAATGGGAGATGTTTGACATAACAGGATACCTCTGTAATAAGATGCAAATCAGCCCTCCAGTGTAGCAATAAAACACCATAATAAGGTTCAGTAGTAGTGCAAGAGTTTTTAACAATGCATGACGTGGTCAGTACCGAAAGCAATAATAAAACACCATAATAAGGTTCAGTAGCAGTGCAAGAATCTTTAACTGTGCATGATATGGTCAGTATTGAAAGAGGAACAAACTCGTTCTATGTTTTTATGTTTCTTGTTCCAGAAAACAGAAGGGAAGTAGACATCTTTAACAGACAGCAGTGAACATGGCAGCAACAAAAGAGCTAGAACTACTGAAAAATTAAGTTATATGTCCCATCTGTGTGGATTATTTTAATGATCCTGTCATTATAGATTGTGGGTACAACCTTTGCAGAGCCTGTATCACAAAGTACTGGGAGTACGTAGATGGAAATGTCTCCTGTGGTGAATGCTACGATGTGTTAGAGCAAAAGGTACTCCGAGCAAACAGGAAACTTGCAGTGATAGTAGAGATTGTAAAACATCTTACTGGAAATAAAGAGGAACCAGAAATGAGCAACACCTGTGACCAGCAGCGTCAGCCACTGGGGTGGGTTTGTGAGGAATCAAATGAACATGAACCTGTCCGTGCAGCCTGGGAAAAGTCTCCTGTGCATGAGTGCCACAGTACTGTTGCCAAGGTGGAGGTCCTAAAGGTAGGTAGGTAGAGGAAGAAAATGATTAACATTTGAATCAAGTGCTTTCTGACTATTTTATGAAATGTAGTAGTCTTAATTGTAGCAGCACACATTTAAGAAATAATACTCAGTTTGCTGGGGTATGTATAAATACCCAGGCGATGGGGATGGCTTGAGACTGAAAGGCTAAGGCATTTAACTCCCCTTGTAAAACAGGTAGGGAAAATGCTGCAAGCTGATTGGCCCATAGCCATGCATGGTATGACCACTACTAACAGTAAAAAAACAAATACTGCCCACAATAGTACTACAAGAGATGGTTTCTCAGCAGTGCCATTAGTAGCAGACCACATCTAATTGTACTAATTAAAAGGTTTACTGTGACTTTAAATTTTCTGGCTACTTAAATGTTGCAGTGAACGCTGTGATCCAGGCCTCCTGCAGAAGTGTGTTTTGGTGTGCAATGTTAGGGCTGGTGGTCTGCCTCCTGGTGCTGTATAGTTTGTTACCTTTAAGCAGGGCTGTGCCAAGAACTGTAAAGGGCCCCCTGCAAAATATTTTGTGGGGCCCACCTCCTCACCAATAAATGTAAAATAACCATTGGCAAATAAAATATGTTCATAGTGTAAGTTTTCTTGCATCAGTCCTGCTAAACATAGATAGGTTGTCCATGCTTCCTCCCATCCACATTTGTGGTACCCTGATCAAAGAACTGAACAATGCAATTTGTCCCTGCTTCTCCTGGGGACACCAGCACCAATATTCTATGTTTTGAGTAATGGGCCCTATTGCTTCTTTGCTCTGTACCCACACCAACCATGTGAAACTAGAGTTGGAAACTTCTAACAGCACTTCTGACAAACCCAATTTAAAATGAATAAGCAATTTCAAAAGAGAAACTTGCAAGTTTGTCTGTGAGTAAAGGTTTTCTTAATGCTGATCTCTGAGGCAGTGGGCCCCCTAACAGTGCAGGCCCTACTTCAACCGCAGCTCTTGCACCCTCCCGGTCACTGCCCTGCTTTTAAGCTGGTTCACATGGTTGTTTGCTATAGTGCAACCTGACAAGTCGTTCCATCAGCTGGTTCAGAAATGCTGAATGACCACTGTTCAGATGGCACCATTGTGCACATTGTACATCGATGTTGAAGGTCCGCATTCAAGTTCCAGCATGGTCACTGTTGTTCCAGTTGTGGTTGGGGGGGTAGTGGAGGGACATCTGCATCTGTCACATCCTGTCAAGGTGTAAAAAAGAAGTGGGTGATTTAATCTTTAATCGCTGCTGTTTCATGGTGCTTGCCACATGTTTTTTAGGCATCTGTTAGGCCTGAAATAGTACCCCAAATCCTCCAGTACTGCCCGATCAGTATTTGTCCAGTGGTGTGTCATTCATCTTTTTCAGATTTTCTACCACCAAAATCACAGAATAAGAAAAATTCATTCTTGTGACCACCTGATTTCCTTCTTCAACACACAAACCCTCTGCCACAGCCTCCAACCATCACAGCATCTAAGGACTAACATTTAAGTTAGCTGATTGTAACCATATAATGTAACTATGTCATCATCCACTAGCTTTCCAACTGCCTAACTGTTCATGTGTGCACAGTGGGTCAACTTGACCTGGAGGAAACAATGAGTTTCACTCACACCATAGCAACATACCACACCACAAGCCTACATGCCTTTATATGGATCTAGCAGAAACCAAAGTGTAAAATGCAATTAAAACATGTCTAGACAAGTTCTGCCTACATGCTAATAACAAAATGATTTTATTGGTGCATGGGTGATCTCATGCTGAAGGGGGGGAGATGATGTGTGTGTGTGTGTGTATATATATATATATATATATATATATATATATATATATATGCTTGCTTGCTTGTTCCAAGGTGAAGAGAAAATGTAACATCAACGGCTGTACAGCACCGCACTGAAGTAAACTTATCTTTTACTCTTCCGACTGCTTCTGTGTCATCTGTATTGTAAAGTACAACCAGGTCTCGAGGTAATACATAGCCTGGAGGACCCCCAGCTATAATTCCTCCGCTACAATTGGTGCCGTGACTCGGATCGCTTTTAAATGGGGGAACATCGACCCGGGACCTTGATGTAGTCTGTCCAAGCCATAAGAAATTGCCCTGAGTGCATTTAATTCTTGAAAAGTTCGGTGCCACGGGAGAGACTGGTCACCTCAACCAACCACGGGGCTCCACAAGGTAACGTATGCTCAGAGATTTAATAAGGAAGCAACTGTTAACTGTTAACTAGAGATTACTGCTTGAACTCATGAGGCAGAACTCTAGGGAACAAGATATAGGCTAGAGACCACTGTTATTTGGGAGACAGGGCTCTAGGGGAGAAAACTAGCTAGAGATTACTGTTTGAACTCATGAGGCAGAACTCTAGGGAACAAGATATAGGTTAGAGACTATTGTTACTTGCAAGATGGGGCTCTAGGAGGTCGTAAGACTAGCCCGTACAGGGTCACCACTGGTGCACGAGGGGGTGATACTTGGTCAGAGCTAGCAGACGAATAAGTATTGAACCATGGGAATAGTACCCCACAGAATTAATCTGTAAACACAATGCAGGATAGTTAGCCATGGAGGCAGAGATACACAAGTATCTTGGAAAAAGATGCAAGTTAGGGACGTACGATGCCCCTCCAGAGGACAAGTCAGTCCGAGAATATTTTAACAGGCTAGTGCTGGATCGCAATTCTGCGACCAATAATGAAAAAGAGAAGCTAGCAAATGCTGTACAAGGTCTGTGGCAATACAGCCAGGAGGTAACTCGTCAACACCTGAGATTTTTAAAGAAGCTGCATGAACAGCAAGATATAGTAACCCAACTACAGTTGGTAATAGATGGTTTAAAAACGCAGATAAATTAAGAGACAGAGCAGCAAGATGTAGTAACCCAGCTACAGTCAGAAATAGATAGTCTAAAAATGCAAAGAAATCAAGAGTCAGAATCACTGCAAGAGGCGAACCAGCAACTAAAATGACAGTTAGCAAAGGCACAGGGAAACCTTTGTCTTTTGGATAGGGACAATTCTGTTCTAGAAATAAAGGTAGATCAGCAGTCACAGGAACATGCTGCTGAAGAGCGTAGATTAAGTTGTGATAATAATAAGTTACAAGAGGAAGTAGAAGAGTTATCGGAATTGTTAGTAGAGGATCAGAGTAAGTTAAAGGAGCAAGAGAGGGAGGAGCAACGGAACAGAGAAGGGACCGTTGTAAAGATGGCACCGGTCTCCACGCGGGGCATGGCCGCCACAGGCAGTACAATTTCTCAAGCAACTAGACAAAAACAGGAAGTGTTTTTACTTTCGTTAAAAGGAAAAAGGGACAGATGTGAATTGAACCATAAACATGCTGAAGAAAGAGGTAACGCAAGCAAGGTAGCCAGACTCGCACAGTTAGAGGAGAACCTTTAAAAAGAAAATAAAATGGATACAGGAACAGGTTGACACTGATGAACAAGCAAGAAACAGCCTGCCAGGTGCAGGTGCGCTGGGAGGAGATGATAAAGTAATAAATGGTAGATGGGCTACTCTGGAAGGACAAGACGAAGTGACAGAAGAGGCCATGGAGTTGGAGGAAGATACAGAGGGATGCGTAAAACCTTCAGGAAAGAGTGTCTGGATGAAAAGGATAGTAAATAGGCACATTGTAGATAATATATCCCAGGCACACTGCCTTAGGGGTAGCTGGTCCTTTCCACTGGGGTGTCAAACAGACGAGGCATACTGATGAGTCCTGGTAGGACAAAACACGTGTCTATGTCTTCTGTTAGCACCCTTTGCAAACTGTGTGAGAGGCCTTCCGGCACCATGCAATTCTGCTTAAAGTTGGACCAGCCTAACATTCTGTGGTGATTTGCATATGCAGCCCATGATGCTTTGCATTGTGGAGGCATGTGTGATTTTGTATTTTCTTGAAACTTGGCTTCCAGCCAAATGCCCTTTAGGGTAACCTTGCCTAGTGTTTTGCACAGAGGTTCTTTGTCTTTTAAATAGTTTTTATTTTAATGGGTTCACCACAATATATCCCAGGCACACTGCCTTAGGGGTAGCTGGTCCTTTCCACTGGGGTGTCAAACAGACTAGGCATACTGATGAGTCCTGGTAGGACGAAACACGTGTCTATGTCTTCTGTTAGCACCCTTTGCAAACTGTGTGAGAGGCCTTCGCACCATGCACTTCTGCTTAAAGTTGGACCAGCCTAACATTCTGTGGTGATTTGCATATGCAGCCCATGATGCTTTGCATTGTGGAGGCATGTGTGAATTTGTATTATATTGTAGATAAACCAGACCCGGGACCCAAAATCAGGGATCTAACTGTTAAAGAGTTAACACAATTCAGTCAGGAAATAGGACCCATTGATTATAAGACAAATTTGGTAGAATTAGGAAGAAAGTTAAAAAACGTTCAAACTACTATGGGGCTGACTAGCAAAGATGTCTGCCGCATTGCAATGTTTAAACTTAGTCCGCATTTGGCAGAGGCAATGCCGGATGAGGTGCAAGGCACGCACAAGGATGCGTCCAAAAACCCCAACTTGTGGGCAGAGTACAATGAAATAGTGGATGCCATAAAATGGGCAAGGGGTGAGTCGGCATGACAGGAAGTCAACTGGGACAAGATATTACAAACTAAGTCGACAACAGGGGAAGGGCCACAGGCATTTATCCCGAGGCTCTTTGAAGTTTACCAGTGACACGGTAAGCAAGAGTGTCCCACCGAAGAGGATCCGACCTTTAGGGACCTATGGATCCAGACGTATGACCCGGAACCCACCCTATGGTCTGTGTTAAAGTTATCAAAATCACATGATGAGAGGTTAGAATTACTAGAGACGTATCTCAATGAAAAGCAAAAATGCAGTAAAGTTGCCACAGCCACCTGGACGAATGAGGGTCCCAGCAAATACACAGCTGCTGGCAGATTAAACTTAATGTGCTTTAACTGTAAGCAAACAGGGCATACCAAAAGTGAGTGTTGGGCCCAAGGTGGAGGACAGGAAGGAAAGGGTCCAAGGCAGATGCAAGCTAGAGGGAGGGGTTGAGTGAGAGGTCCGCCAATGAGTAGACGGGGTAATGAGGGAGACACTGTAGCAGATCTGATTGATTGCCTACAAGTGGTTTTAAGGGTGTCCCAGAGAGAGGGGTAGGAGTCATCCTTAAATGATGATGATGTCATGAGGAGGCTTAGTGCCATACATGAGGTAGATGAGCAATAGGGGGCAGAGGCTCCAGTAACCCTGATGCTAAATGGGTATGCTCTTTACATGCTGATAGCCAGGGGAGGCCTACAGCTAAGGTTACCATCAACAGTCACACTGTAGAAGCACTCATAGACACCGGAGCAGCCGTATCAATCACAAATATCAGCATACCCTTAGACCCCAAAAGACCACCAATGTATATAGAGGGATGTACAGGACATACCACAGAAGGGTATTGGTCCCAACCACAACACATAAGGTTAGGAGGTACACCCGTGGGCCGCCAGGCCTTCGCATGGGCGGAGGGGAGGCTCACGGAAGGCAACATCATTGGTAGCGATTGTCTAACTAAGCATCAGCTTGTTGTAGATCTTAGTAATCAATGTCTATGGGAAGTAAATGTTAAAAGTTTTAACCCAATCACTGTTGTGGAAAGTTATGCTTTAGCCTCTGTAAAATCAAATGCAGTGACAAGTGTTAAAAGTTTAGAAACACAATTAAAACACTCCAAGTTTAACCAAGTTATATAAAATCATGAGATGGTCTGGGCACAAACTGGCATGAATTGTGGACAGGTAAGGGACATAAAAATAGCTGTAGGAGGTCCGTGTCCAGGTCACACTAAACAGTACCCGATACCGAAAGAAGCGGTAGTGGGAATCAAACCAGTCATCCAACAGCTGTTACAACAAGGAGTTATTAGACCCATGTGCTCAACAGCCAATAGTCCCATCTGGCCAGGGTTAAAACCAAATGGAAAATACTGCCTGATCATTGATTACCATAATTTAAACAAAGTAACCCCTCAGGTTAGCCCCGTTACTAGCTCCAGTACTGAGATTTTTAACAAATCATGGCCAGAGAGCAAATTCTTCTCTGTCCTAGATTTGGCTAATGGGTTCTGGTCCCTGCCCCTCAAGGCGGAGGGCCAGTATAAGTTTGCATTTACGTTTGAGGGTAAACAGTACACATTTACTTGATTGCCACAGGGCTTTCACTTAGCACCAACCTTGTTCCACAGATACATAAAACAAATCCTGGAGGAAGAAGGGTTGGGAGACGCAGTAATTCAATATGTGGATGACCTCCTACTGCAGAGTCTGACAAAGGAGGACCACTTAGTGCTGCTAAATAGGGTATTAGGATTATTGGAGAGAAAAGGATTAAAGGTAAATTCAGACAAAGCACACATTGGTGACCAAAGGGTTACCTTCTTAGGAACTATTATAACTCCCCAGGGGAGACGAATAGACCCTGCCAGGACGGCACTGATCCAAACCCTTCCATTACCAGCTACCATTACTGGCTTAAGGAAATTATTGGGTATGACAAATTTCTGTAGGGATTTTATCGAAGGATACTCAGAAATCACAAAGCCATTGTACAATATGCTAAAAGATGACCCAAAGGGCCAGTATAAACTCATTTGGGAAGGAGAAGAGTTATACTGTTTTAATAAGTTAAAAAAGGCATTACAGACAGCGCCAGTCCTAATTCAAGCTGATTACTCAAAACCATTTATCTTACAAGCCAATGCAACTGATGACACCATCGTTGCAGTACTGTTACAAAAACAAAATGGAAAACCAGTACCAGTCACCTACTTAAACAGACAACTATCAGAGGTAGAGAGAGGCTTTAACATGTGCGAGAGAGCAGTTCTGGCCATTGCTTGGGCTATGCAAGCAAGTGAGGCAACTATTAGGTTCAACCCCATCATAATACAGACCACACATACCCCTTTAAAATTATTGTTAGAAAACAAAGTCAAGGGAGTTAGCCTAACTCACCAGGCAAGGTGGCTGTTGGCCTTGCAAGATAAAAATATCTCTGTTGAAAAATTGACAGTACCACGTATGTTACAGTACCTGGATTACCAGGGAGAGCCACATGATTGTGGGGAGGTTCAGCAAATAGCAACCAGAGAGTCACCTTTTGTAGGTGGGCATGGCACAAATGGCTATAACACGGCTTACATGGATGGGTCAAGGTATTGGGAACAAGGAGTCCCATACGTAGGTGTAGCGGTGTATAATGACACCGGGTGTTACCACCTAGAGGATAAAAGGCCCATACACAAACAAGAAATGCTCATAAAATTGTCGCCAGGGGACTCCTCCCAGTTCACAGAATTAGTAGCAATTTATAAGGCTATCCTGGCAAACCCCAAAGGTAGATTAGGCATACATATAGACTCGCAGTTTGCAGTGGGATCACTTACTACCTGGTTACCCATATGGGCTAACAGAGGTATGGAAACAGCAACTGGGGAGCATGTCAAACACAGAGAACTATTACAGGCCATATTAAAGGAGGGGGGATGCCACGCCAGGAAGAACAGCCATCACAAAGGTTAAGGCCCATGTTGACTCTAAATACGCCACCCCAGCAGAATTAGGAAATGACAGGGCAGATAAGCTCGCCAAAATGGCAGCACAAATGGGGAACCCCTGGAAAGGGATTCAACCAAAGACCCCCATTCACTCCATACAAATTAAACCAGCCATCAAAGTGCTACTGCCAACCCATAAACTGTTACTCAAAGCAAATTTGGGAGATTTGCAAAGCCAGGACCCCTGGATTGTGAATAAGTGTACACAAACAAAAGAGGACCCCCAAAGTAATTATAAGTTTAAAATCAGAGACAACATCCTTTTTAGACAGGAGGAGGATAAAACACTAAAATGGATACCTCCAAGTCAATTATATCATGATATTGTCATGGAAAACCACCGCTGGTCTGGCCATGGGGGGGGGTCCAACAAAACCATGCAAATTATCAAATCTGAATACTGGTGACCTAATATGAATAACACAATTGCAGACAGTTTACACCGCTGTCTTATATGTTTGTAACAAGACCCCAAGAGGGGCAAACCAAAATTACAACTATTGCCGCTGGCAGATGGCCCCTGGGATGCATTACAAATTGATTATGTGGGACCACTCCCAACGGCAAAGGGGGGATACAAGTACATGCTGGTTATTATAGACATGTTTTCTAAATGGGTAGAGGCATTCCCCACCAAAAACAACACAGCAGTAATAACAGCAAAAATCCTATATAACCAGGTGTGCACAAGGTGGGGCTTCCCCAATATTATCAAATCAGACAGAGGCACACATTTTGTAAACCAAGTAATGGCCACAAGGTGCCAAATAATTGGGGTCCAACAAAGATACCACCTACCATACCATCCCCAGTCATCGGGAATGGTGGAAAGAATGAACAGAACACTTAAAAATGCATTAAAAAAGTGCATTTTAGATGCAGGAAAAGATTGGGTAGATCACTTGCTCAGTATTCTAATGGCAGTCAGAGGGACTGTCCAGGCAAGCACTGGATTATTACCCTATGAATTAATGACGGGGTGGAAAATGAGGTTAACGCATCCGGCAGATGTGCCTTCCCCAAGCAGCCCTAAAAGTGATAAAGTGAAACATGAAAAGTTTCTGTCCGGGGTACAATTACAATTGGAATAGTACCTGGGATTTGCTGCTCAAAACATGGCCAAGGCACATGAAAAGAATGTTAACTATAGACAGGCCTCTATGGGATGGGCCACCCCAATAAAAGAGGGAGACACAGTAATGGTCAAAAATTGGGAACAAAAATCACCTTGTAAAGATGCCAATTGGCTAGGACCCTATACCATGATAAAAAAATTGGGAGAGACTGCAGTATATGTAAAAAGAATTACTAAAGGAATCAAACCAGTGCCCCAAGCTGTGCAACAACAATATGGGGGACAATTAGCTTTTGTAAACAAAAAGAAGATACAAAAGACCAGGCCAGAATTATGGGTCCATGTTGACCAGTGTAAAAAGGTATCAGATAAAGCTGACTAAACAATGATACTGCATTTGATTTGTCTTCCCAGGTTGACACCATGCTTATATTACTACTATTGAAGGTGGCGACCTACTATAAAGTGTCTTCTGTCATACAAGTATACGTCGAGACCAATCATGTAGCTGTAGATTATGAGGACATTGCCCACTTGAGAATAAACTATACCAGAGACCACAATGATGCTACAACCTATGTCTGAGATATAACCTGGACACTGAACAATACGCAAATCAACATCTTGAGATTTTGCCCTGAGAAGGAAAGTGGGCTGGTCAATGAACTGTTAAAATGGAAAACACCCTATTGTGACCTGCCTTGGTCACCCCACAGAGGATGGATTGAACCAAATACTGGAAGCCTGGTGTTGAAAAAGGTAGCCCCCGAAGATTCAGGCACCTACACAGTGACTATTTCTACCTATACTTTGGTTACCCGGGTAAATGTTACTGGTATTGTGGGGGAAGTTATCTCCCATAAAACAAACCCATGAGAGACTAGTGCACAAGTGACACTAACTGTTAACCCTGCCACATGTCCTAACCTCACTGCAGGGCCAAACAGTGGGCTGACATCAACACCCACTGATCAAACTCTTGTAAATAACGTACAATACATTAGATTACCTGTTAGGTTAGATTTTTCTAGTTGGGGCTTAAATAGTACAAGTGATTGTGCCAATACAAATGTATCAAAATGTTATGCCACCATGCTATTAGACATGGTCAGTGCTTTCCATGCTCAAGAGGGGGGGTTTGTGACTATTAATCAGACCCATGAATTGCCTAAAAGGAAAAAGAGAGACCTGTTGGGTGACATAACAGAACTGTTCGGCTCAGAAAAGGAGTATCTGGAATCGAGCCAATCTGAAAGCCATTAGAGAACACCAAAATACTGTAAGCCTACAGGAGGAGAGAGAGGTTCTCCTACTATTAGAAATCAACCAGGCTGGCTTGGCCGCTGAGGAAAGACTGACCGTATATAATATACATGAGATAGCTAAGCTTTTTTAAACAAGTTGAGAATAAAATAAATGACATTATAGATGAGCATAATGAGGAAGTAGGGCACTGTACTATAGGGAAAGCTATAACCTGTTCTGCTTATGGATCTTATGTACTAACCACGGTAAATAAGCTGTTACAACAACTAAGCAACAATAAGTTGCCTGATCAAATGTCAGATGCCCAAATCAAATTATGGTATTGTCCCATGTGTCAGGATGTCAATGACTCCCACCGTTTGAACCCTTGCACTTACAGTAGAGCCCCGCCCATTTGGTGGGTAAGAAAAGTGGCCGAAGTGTATATAAGACCACAAGGGTTCAGGCCAAATAGCACGCTAGCAGACGCAATAAAGGTACTCCTCACTGTAAAATTACCCCAAGTACAGTATGCCGAGCAAAGGTATACCAGTGTTGTAAAAGTCCATTCCCTAGGTCAACTCCAGGGGAATTACTACGCATACCATGTGAACCCACCTAGTATACTAGTGCAAAATAAAAATGGATCCTGGGTAGCACCAAATTTACATTGTTGTGAGGAGATAAACAACCAGTGGATCTGCCAGTGCAATGTTATGTCACAAATTCAACCAGTTTGTGGAGAACTTTCAATGAGAAGAGAGAATAACAACACTGTCTGGTGTCCAGTTCAAATACAAAAATGGACCACCCAGCATGTAATCTCAACTTATAATTCTACTAACCAATATTGTATTGTAACAAATGTTAAAACATTAACACATCAAGGCAAAACCTGTCCTATTACCCAACCTAACTTCTGCTTTGTACCCACTGGTGATGTACAAATTGGAGACTATACTTTCCATCCTATATCACATCATAAGTCATCTCAAATTAACATTCAGACTCAAGCTCCCCATCAGGCATACCAAATTAATAACTATGCACCTGCCTTTAAAGCACCAATACCACCACTTACTCTAAATTTACAGAACCTGCTAGACCGTAAGGACACACACCTGATTAACATTGAGAATTCAGCACATAAAATACAGCTTAAGGTTCAAGAATTACTTAGTAATGCTGATAATGAACACTTGATATACAGTACACTGGGTGGACCATGGGGCATGTTAACATTTAAAACCCTACTGGTACTACAACTAGTGTTGGTAGCCATTTTAATGCTTAGTGCATGCTGCCTAAGGCGCACCATCAGAGGCATGAGACAGGAACTGCAAATGCTGCGTGGAGCAGGACTGGTCAGAGCAGCCATGCCGTAATTAATAAATAGTCTCCGAACTGCATACTTATGGGAAAAGCCGCCCAGAAGGTCCCTAATAGGGACCCCTATCGGAGGACTTCCACTACTGCACAGGAGACCTAAATTTTCCAAAATTGACTGGCTGTCTCTATAGGTACAAGGGGGGATTGTAACCATTTAATGTACATATGTCATCATCCACTAGCGTTCCAACTGCCTAACAGTTCATGTGTGCACAGTGGGTCAACTTGACCTGGAGGAAACAATGAGTTTCACTCACACCATAGCAACATACCACACCACAAGCCTACATGTCCTTATATGGATCTAGCAGAAACCAAAGTGTAAAATGCAATCAAAACATGTCTAGACAAGTTCTGCCTAGATGCTAATAACAGAATGATTTTATTGGTGCATGGGTGATCTTATGCTGAAGGGGGGGAAGAGAGATGATATGTGTGTGTGTATATCTATCTATCTATCTATCTATCTATCTGCTTGCTTGCTTGTTCCAAGGTGAAGAGAAAATGTGACATCAACGGCTGTACAGCACCACACTGAAGTAAACTTATGTTTTACTCTTCCGACTGCGTCTGTGTCATCTGTATTGTAATGTACAACCAGGTCTCAAGGTAATACGTAGCCTGGATGACCCCCAGCTATAATTCCTCCGCTACACCGATCCTACCTGAGTCATTGCTAAGAGTCCATTTATATACTGTATATATCAATTTCAGCGGTGTTAGTACCATCCAGGGATGTGCACTTCTATCAACAGCATGTACCTTGGCACCTCTCATACGCACAGTATCAGGCCACAGTGCGGAAGCAGTGCTGCATTTGTGTGCCCTTCAATCTGGATGTACGGCCCGTGTGTTTTGATTTGAGTTGTCAGCATCACTGTAGCATTATTTATTGAGCATCTCCCATTTTACATTAGCAGCAATTGGCTGTAATATATGCAAGTTCCATTGTGCAGTCATGGACCTCAGCCATTTTATTCCCCCACGTGTGGCTGGCTTGTATCACTGCACAGTTGTGGGTATTCTAACATGGCCGCCAACCCCCCCCCCCTTTCCAGATAGAGGTGGAATACTGTGGCACTGCAGGTATGGACATTCCATATTCACAGTTGGCTGCTGGTACTGCATTCCCCCAAAACACAGTATGAACTAAACAATGCACAATTTGTATGCCCATGGACTCATGGTGACCTGCCCATATGATGCCACTTTTGTTGACCAGCTGCTGTGGCAGTATAACTAGGTCATTGTTCCAAGTCTTATTAAATAAGGCACATGAGCAATGCTAGGTAGGCACCTAGTGGCTTGTCTGGTGGACTGATTACAATAAACTACAGGCCCTTTGTTTTACACACCAGTTCAGATTGTGCTTTCTTGTCTAGCCACTTGCTTAATATATACTGTATGTGTAGAAGAGGATGTGTACAGGGGAGGATAGTGGTGAAGAAGCAAGGCTTGACTATGGTCACCAGAAAGGTTGGAAACCCAGAATTTACTGCTGAGTGATGGAGGTTCGACACTTGGTTAGCCTTTGCCTGTGAATTTTCTAGCCAGTGTTTCTTAATGTTTTAATCAAGTTACAGTAGTGGAGAGCATTGCCAGTATTGTAACTCTGTGGCAGAGGACTCAACTCCATGTCCAATGCACACGTTACATACTAAAGCAGATGTTAAACAACTGTACAGTGCCATTTCTGGGGTGTATCTCACAAGGAAAGCACCCAAGAATAAACATCCAGAAACTGCAAAGTGGCATCTTGGAGTGGGGAGTGCCAAATTCCAATACCAAACAAATGAGCATAAACAATGTGCCAGTAGATACAGTGCATATAGTCTGTCAAGTCTGCTCGAGTGTGCAGCTATCAGATAGTACTCTCTGGCTTTCCTGTTTCCCCCCTCGTATTGTAGTGATCCTCCCACTGACCCCTTCCCATTGATGCCATTCTAGGAACCTACACTGCTACCATGCCAGCTGTGGTGACAGATACTTCTTGTGACCTCAGTCGGGTCACTGAAGATGATCTCAAGGACGACAATCTGATGGGTCACTCAGACGCTTAAGAAAACCAAAATCCAGCAAGCCTTGATCCTTGTGAAGGTCACTTCATAGTATTATTGGCCCTGGATGTTGAGTAAATGTACTGGCACCCCAGAGCCATGCTACCCTGCCTGCACTTGGCATGCACCATGATTGCAAACATCGTGCGGATTCTGTTGTTTCAGCAATGTCAGAACATTTTGTTAAGTTTATAGCAGTTTGATGCTTGGCAAGGTTGGAGGAATGGTCAAATGTATGGCAGCTTAGATTCAATGCAAAGAATTGCAAAGTAATGCACATGGGAAACAAAAACCCAGGGGAAGAGTACACAATGGGGGGTGAGATACTGACAACAACAAAAATGGAAAGGGACCGGGGGTAGTTATATCAGATGGCCTAAAGGTGGACAAGCAATGTGAGAAGGCAGTAAGGATGATTGGGAGATACGGGGATGCATGGGGAGTGGCATCACCAGTAGAAAATGGGCGGTTGTTATCCCTCTGTACAGACAGTTGGTGAGACCCCATCTGGAGTACTGTGTGCAGTTCTGGAGACCACAGACAGGGTGGAGGCTGTCCAGAGGAGGGCAACCAACATGGTGCAAGGTCTGCAGCAGAAGACATACGAAGAAAGACTAAAGCAGCTTAATATGTATACCCTCGAGGAAAGGAGGAAGGGGGAGGGGCATGATAGAAACTTTTAAGTACATCAAGGGAATCAACAAAGTTCAAGAGGGTAGCATCTTTCAGAAAAAGAGATGTGCAAGAACAAGGGGACACAATTTGAAGGTAGTGGGGGGGAGCTCAGAAGTAATGTGAGGAAGTATTTTTCCATGGAGAGGGTTGTGGATGCATGGAACAGCCTTCCTGAGGAGGTCATAGAGTCAAAACTAGTGGTGGAATTCAAGAATGCGTGGGACAGACATAAGGCAGTCCTGGTGGGGTTAGAAGGAAGTAGGCTGTTGGTTAACTAGGATCTGCAGCTTATCCATTAGCTAGGGGAACTGGGCAGACTAGGTGGGCCAAGTGGTCCTTATCTGCCATCAAATTCTATGTTTTTATGTTATGTGTTTCTATGCATAATATTTCGACATGGAAAGGCAACGGATGCAGTTTATAATGGAAATGGAGTAGCAGCACAGCAACCACAATGAGTGCATGGAACGTTTTCGCAAGAATAATGCGTGCACAGTGCTGCAGCTCCTGACCGAATGGGATTCTCAGCCACTACTACAAGCACCACCGATGCACCCCTATGCATCAGCTCCCCGCATTCATGTATTTCAACTATCCCAACCATGCAATACTGATGTCAATCACACGGGACCTAGCAACGATTCTGGCTTTCCCCCAGTAGACATTCTTCTCTCTCTCTCTCTTTCTCTTTTATGAACATATGAAATTGCCAGCAGATACAGGTGTATCAGTCTACTCGAATGTGCAGCACTTCAGTCTTTCAGACTGCAGCTGCCCCTCTCCCCTTGCCTGTCCCAACTGATTTTGCCCATTTAGCTTTCACTCCCACCACCTGCCCCACCCCATGGTTTGAACCCTTCCTCTGAATCTGCCCACCCCTTTTTGAAGCTGCTCACCATCTGCAGTGATATCACCTCCAGCAGCATGATCCACCCTGCCATCACTCTTTCAGTGAAATAGTGCCTCCTCATTTCACTCCTGAATCTGCCTCTACTCTTGTCCTTCTGTCCTCCAGGGAATGCATATTGAGCTCTCTCAGTCACTCTTCATAAGGTTTATCTCCCAACCCCAGGATCATTATCATTGTCTGGTGCTGTACCCCCTCCAATAGCCTGATGTCCTTTTTCATGTAGGGATGCCTGTACTGTACACAGTACTCCCAAGTCCGGCCTCACCAGGGACCTGTACATGGGGCAGGATGACTTCCCCTCTCCTAGAGGTAATTCCCCCTAATGTGGCACCCCAGCATTCTGTTGGCCTTTGCTGCTGTCTTCCTGACTTCCTCAGCACTGAGCTGAGTGGTTCATTTCCCCTGTTACTAGTGCACCCAGATCCTTCTCCTCCTTTGACTTGGATAGCTGCTCTTCCCAGCCAGGAACTATTCTGGGGTTCCTGGCTCCCAAGTGCATGACTTTGCCCTTCTTGGCATTGAACCCAAGTTGCCATGTGTTAGACCATTCCTCCAGTTTTTCCAAATCCTCCTGGAGTACTGTATCACCTTTCCCTCCATCAACCTCCTCACAGATCTTGGTGCCATCGGCAAAGAGACTGATCTTACTCTTTATCCCTTCTGCAATATCGGCAATTAAAGCATTAAACATCATTGGTCTCAAGCTCAGCCCTGTAGAACCCCACTTGTTACAACCCTGGGCTCATACAGTATATCTCACCCCCTCCACTTCTTACCTTCTGCTATCTATCCTGCAACTAGCTCCTGACCCATCTAACCAGTTTCCTCCCTGCTTCCATGTTGCTCAGTTTACTGATCAACCTACCATGTGGCACTGAATCAGAGGCCTTGCTGAAGTCCAGGTATAGGACATCCACCGCATGAACCTTGTCTAATACCCATGTCACCCAATCAAAAAGTCCATCAAGTTTACCTGACAGGATCTGCCAGAGACAAACCTGTGTTGTTTGCCATCCTGGAAATCATTATCCTCCAGAAATTTTACCAGTCTTTCCTTGAGGATAGTCTCCATTCGCTTTCCCACAATTGAGGTTAGGCTGACCGGTCTATAGTTCCATGGTTCATCCTTGGGCCCACTCTCACATAGTAAGTAGTAAAATTTTATTTATGCAGTGCTTCACCAGTAGGGTTATATATGTCCTCTTTACAAGGTGTACCTGTTAGAGTTTACACATAAAGTTACAGTAAAAAGACAGTGACATAGATAAATACATAGAAAATCCAAACCATAGACAGTTATACATGAATCGCATCCAAAACGTGTTCTTTCATAGGAATGCCCTAGCATCATTTAAAGCAGTCAACATCGAAACGCTAATTCCAGTTTCATGGCTGTCTTAAAAGCTGTTGTTGAATTTTCCAGATTTCTAAGGATAGGAGGAAGCTCATTCCAGCTGTGGGCAGCCTTATACTGGAATGTCATTTTACTAAAACCACCTCCCTAGGTACCATCAATTCCCTAGCACCCCTTTTACGTAAATTAATGCCATGGTCTGGCTTTTGCAATTTTCTAATTAGTCCTGTCAGAATGTTGTTTTTTAAAATTCACTGTACATGATTTACCCAAATACCCTTCCTTCTGATTTCGAGGGGATTCTACCCCAAAACAGAAAACATTAAACAATGATGAGTACAATATTCACACCTTAAAACATTTCTCACCAGCCTGTTATATACTTTATCCAGTTTCTGTCATCCGTTTCCACCCTCCAATCCCTGGGTATGCGTCCCATTTCCAGAGAGGTGTTAAACAGGTCTGCCAATGACCCCGCCAGGACTACTACCAGCTCTCTCAATACTCTAGGGTGAATTCCATCTGGCCCAGGTGCCTTGTCAACCCTCAGGGACTTAAGGCGATCCAACACCCTTCCTCTGAGATTTCCCCATCCATGATCTCTCTCCCCACCCCACCCTTCCCATTAGGTGTGGGCTCATCCCTCTCCATGGTGCATACAAACATTAGTACTCATTGAGTACTTCTGCCTGCCCACCCATTTTCTACCCACCCACCCACCCACTGCCATTCATGATCCATACAATCTGATCCTTGGTCTTTCTCTTCTCCGATATATACCTGGAGAAATCCATTTCACCTTATAATAATAATAATAATAATAATAAAACTTTATTTATTAAGCGCCTTTCAAGCAGCAAGGCACTGTACAAATGAACAATAAAATCAGAAAATACATACATACATAAAATCAGAGTAAAAACAAAACCTCAGATCATAAAAGCTTGACCCCACAGATGGGTCTTAAGTTCCCGCTTGAAAATCTCCATGGTCATACATTCCCGAAGCTGGTGAGCCTAATTTATAACCTTCTTTGATCCCCTGAGCCAGCCACAGTTCTTGCGATGCTTTGGCTTCCTTACTGTTTACTCACTTCCCTGGATTTCCACATGTATTCCTCCCTGTCCTCATCACCGTTGGATCTTTTGTAAGCTCTAATTGTAGCTCACTTTTCCCTCACCCTCTCCCCTACCTCCTTGTTCATCTAGCTTGGCTTCTTCAAATCAAATCAAATCTTTATTTATCCAGGCAATCATCATTGAGCAAGCTCATTTACAAGATGGACCTGCTGTTGTCCAAGACAGTTATACATACATAGATTGAGAATACAAAGTACAACATGTGCAAAGAGTTACAAACAAATTTACAGAAAAGTGGTATGTGCATGATATACATTCCAAGCATTCTTGTAGGAACATACATGCATCACTCAACTTTGCTGTGGTATATACAGACTCCATGTATGCAGAAGTTGAGGTGGTATGTTTAGTCATTCTTAGTCAAGCCTCCATCAGAGGGTACAATTCTTTGCATTTCAGCCCTCAGTGACCATTTGCCATACTTGGGTGAGGGTCCTGGGCTGCATAGGGGCCCCTAATGAGGTCTGTGTATTCCGCTTAAATGGTGAGTGGAGAGTAATATGGGAGAAGTGGTGCCTTGGGTGTCGAGGGCCACTGTGGCAGCTGACTAGTGGACTTGATTAAAATAGGGAGGGGAGGAACTAGGTTCGTGGCTGTATGTGGTAAAGATACGGAGTGAACCGTCAGCAGGACAGCTAGGAACTATGGAAACACTTACAGATTTCAGTGAAAGTTTTGTCATAAATGATCCTAAACAGGGCAAAACTGACAAGAGAGCCGAGTCTTGAGGATCTTTGTACCCTGTTCCAGAGCGTAGGCAAAGCATGGCTTATGGCAGCCCTGCCAAAGTGGGTATTGATCCTGGGGATTTTCAGAGAAATTAGCAAATGGCTTCTTAGTGCGTAGCTACTGATTAGGCTCAGGTGGAGGCAGGCAACAATGTAATCTGGGAGTTTGCTGGTAAGGGCTCGGAATGTCCAGAGTGCTGCATTTCTACACCACCTATATTGAAGGGAAGGCCACCCTATGGCTGCATATAAAGAGCAGTGATGTGTGGAGGATGGGAGACCAGTTATAAATCTTAGCGCTCTGTGGTACAGGACATCCAGTTTTGCAAGGTGTGAGACGGAGCATTGGCCATAGATAATGTCAGCATAGTCAATTAATGAGAGGAAAGTTGATTGAACAAGCTGTCTTCTTGTGTCTGTGGTCAGAAGGTGTTTATTTCTGAAGAAGAGGCCAAGCCTCTGCCTAAGCTTTTTCATCAATTCTTCTGTGTGCTCCTCAAAGGAGAGTTTGTTGTCCAACCATATACCCAGATATTTGAATTTAGGCACGAACTCAAGATCTTCGCCTAGAAGGGTAGTTATGGGAGGAAGGGTACCACCAGCAGCAGCAGAGTAGGCCCTAGTGCTAGATGGGGTAAAGAGCATGGCCTTAGTTTTTTTTTTTTTGCATTTAGCAGTAGCTTTTTGCTGAGAAGCTGATGCTGCAGTGTATTGAATTCAGTTTGTAGATCTGTGCATGCGACTCAAGGGGAGTCACAGCTTAGATAGAGCACTGTATCATCGGCAAACAATTGGATACTGGCTTCTGTAATGCCTAGGTCCAAGTTGTTAATGTAGATGGCAAACAGTAGAGGGCCCAGTATGGAACCCTGTGGGACTCCTCTTTTTATTGGTTTGAGAGGAGAGAGCTCACTTTCGGCCTTAATTTGTTGCTGCCTATCAGAGAGATAATCCTGGAACCAGTTCAGTGAGGTTGAGTCCATACCTATGGTTTTTAAGGTGGAGAGAAGTAGGCAGAGGTCAACGGTATCGAAGGCCTTGCTGAGGTCTAAAAACACAGCACAAACAAATTTTTTGTTGTCAAGGTCCCGTTGCCAGTCATTAGTGACTTTGGCCAGCGCCATAACAGTGCTATGCTTTGCTCTAAAGCCAGACTGCATGGGGTTAAGCAATGTAGAGTTGTCTAGAAACAATCTCAGCTGTAAATCCACAACTTTTTCCAGCATTTTTGAGAGTATAGGTAGAAGAGAGATTGGCCTATAATTGTTCAGGTCACATGGGTCCCCTGCTTTAAATAGGGGGATAACATGACCAGTTTTCCATTCCACGGGGATAGAGCCCTGGGCTAGGGACAGGTTGAATAAGTGTGATATAGGTGGGGCAAGTATGTGGTATGCTATTTTCAGAAAGTATGAGTCAAAGGAGTCTGATCCTGCACTTTTTCTGGTATCTAGCCATAGCATAAGGTCTTCAACTTCTTTTATAGTGGTTGGGGAAAAGGAGAAGATCGTATCTTTGTTACTTTGGTCTGGAGGCTGGGCGGTGAGCCATGGACGGAGACTATTTACTGGCACATTATCAAATGCCATGCCTGCAGTGGCGAAGTGGTTGTTGAAGGCTTGAAGAATTCCAGATTTATCACTGATAGTGACATTGTCTATGGTGATTTTGGAGGGTAGTGCACTACCTCGGGAGTGTCCAGACAGTTCCTTTATGGTGGACCAGAATTTGGTTGGGCTGTTGGATGTGGATAGTAATTCATTTTGATAATAATTGGCCTTGGCCTCTCTGACCATTTTCGTGCAGGCATTTCTAGCTGTCCTAAAGAGACACCAGTCTGCATCAGCCTGCAATTTCCAGGCCTTTTTCCATAGCTGGTCTCTTTTGAGTAAAGCATTCTTCAGATCTGGTGAAAACCAATGGCAGGTTCTGGTTTTTATTCGTGCTTTAACTAGAGGAGCATGGTTGTTTAGGGCACTGGCTATGATTTCACGGAGAACATTAAAGGCATCACCCACTGATTTAGCCAGGTAGAAAGTCTGCCAGAGCAAGGAGCTTTTTAGGCCAGAGGGTCAAAGTTCCATCTGGATCATTTAGTAGAAAACTTTGATGTGGATAGTGGGTTCGAGATGGTTCTTATGCCAGCTGTGAGACAGTGGTCACTAACATCTGCTGGAAGGATACCGGCATGGGAAAAGTAGTGTGGTTTGTTGACAAGAAGGACATCCAGAAGTGTGCTTTTCATTGGATTTTTCTTGTTGATTCGCGTTGGTTCTGTAATCATTTGGGTGAACCCATGGAAGTCGTAGAATTGTTTTAGGGGTAGCGATCCATTCAATATCCAGTCATTGTTAAGGTCACCTAATATAATTGTTTCCAGAAGCGTCATGTCCATTTGTGAAGACAGATGAGCCAGGAGCTGTGGTCCTGCTGCTGGGGGTCTATAGCAACCTATTATGTGAAGTGTCACAGATTGGGATGGTTCGACCCTGAGAGACAGGCATTCAAAGCCCCCTGCAATGGAAGTAGCATCTAATATAGATACTGTAAATTTGTTTTTAACATAAATGGTTACTCCTCCCCCCCAGTCTTTCTATCTGCTCTGAAGAGAAAGTAGTTGGGGATATTAACCTCACTGTCTGGTGTGGATGCCCGAAGCCAGGATTTCGAGACCACAAGTATGTCTGGGGCAGTGTGGATAATCCAGGCCTGGACAGAATCCAACTTCTTTAGAAGGCTGCAGACATTGGCATGCAGCCTTGGTCCTGGATTTCTTGCTCTCGCTCTTGACACATGTTCTAGTGGCCTCAGCCAGGCCCCTTTTGATGAGTGCCCATTTTTTTTTTGGTGTCTGTATTTGGACGGATGCTAGTTATGTGCTCTTCTAGTATACTACCCATCCTGCCAAAGTCCACTCTTTTGAAATCCAGGACGTTATCCCTTGTAGGGGGGGAAGGGATGAGGAAGGGGCTGACCAGAAGCCCTCTCCTCCAGATGAGGGGAGTAGCCGTCAAGCCCAAGAGGGGAGGGGAAACAGACTGAGGTGGAGGTTTCAGGAGGAGCAGGGGGAGGATGGAAGTACAAGGAATCTGGGTGGGGTTCGACAAAGAGGATCAGGGATAAGGGTTGGGGGTTAGTGTTAGTAAATGCCGGGAGCTTAGGAAACAAGTTGCCGGAGTTCCAGGCCATGCTGTTCGAGGGGGTGGATGTGGCGGCGGTCACGGAGACGTGGGCCAACAAAAACCATGACTGGGACCTAAATGTACAGGGGTACACTATGCTTAGGAAGGATAGAAAGGAGGTCAGAGGGGGTGGAGTGGCTATGTTCATTAGAGATGATTTAGAAATTGCTATGGTAGAAGAGGCAGAGGGAAACATGGAGGCCTTATGGGTCACCTTACGATCCCCAGCAGGAGATAAGGTCAAGCTGGGAGTAGCATATAGGCCCCCCGGGATGAGTGAGGTTCTAGAGGATGGTTTGCTGGACAACATCATTGCCCAGTGTGGTCCAAAAGGAAGGAGTGGTGTTGATGGGGACTCAATATGCCAGGTACAAACTGGGGAACCATGTCCTCTAGGGTGGCCAAGGAGCAGAGGCTGCTGGATGGCTTCCAGGATGTGCTCTAACACAGCATGTGATGGAGCCCACAAGGAGGGGCATGTCCTGATGTGGTTCTGGCAGATGGGGATCTGGTAAGGGACATAGTTGTACAGGACCCCTGACTGGGAGTGACCACAATACTGTCTGGTTTCAAATAAGCATGGAGTGGGGGTGAGATCTAGGACACTGGCAGTGGACTCTCAGGGGGCAGACTTATGGGCATGGGAAATATTCTCAAGGATCACTTGAAGGGATTACCTCAATGACAAGTGTGGAAAGGAGATGGGAGGTCATAAATGGGGACTCATGAGGCAGTCAGGATCTGCGCTAAGTTGAAATGTAAGGAGCAAGGTCACGAAACCATGCTGGTGGTCCAGTGAGGTACAGGTAGCAGTCAGAGAAAAGAAGGCCCTACAAAAATATAAAACAACAAGAGGGATAGGATAAGGAACAAAACCGCTTGCATCTAGAAAAGTCACCATATGGTGAGGGGAGCAAAGTCCAGAAAGAGCAGCGGCTGGCACAGGGATACATGGAGGGGAAAAGGGTTCTTCCGTACATTGGGGAGTGGAGAAAACTAAGGGCCATCTCAGCAGATTGAGGACTGAGGAGGGGGGTGGAAGAGGCGAGGGACCAGGCAGAGGTATTTAACGAGTACTTTGCCTCTGTGTTCACTAGGGAGGGGATGGGATATCTACAAAGCAAGGCATGAAGGGATAGAAGCTGCAGGGAGGGACAGGGGAGCAACAGAAATGGAGCAAGAGGGAGGGAAAGGTACCCCAGGGGTGTCACATCTGGATAAGGATAAAAAGACCAGTAAGGGGAGGGACGGATGATGCTATCTCCACCAAAGGGTGTGGTTAGCCTCAAGGCCCTAAAGAAAACAAATTTCAGGGACGGATGGCATTCATCCGAGAGTACTATGGGAATTGGCGGACATACTGGCTGCACCCTGGCGGAGCTTTTCAGCAGGTCACTTGAGACAGGAGGGTACCTAGTGATTACAGAGGCACATGTGGTACCAACCATAAAGGGGGGTCGAGGGAAGTACCAGATAACTATAGACCCATCAGTTTGACCTCGTGGTGGGAAAATTAATGGAGAGTATACTAAAGGAACGATTGGGGTGTACTTGGAGGTGGTGGAGGTCTCGATAGTCGGCAACATGGGTTTGTGCCAGGTAGATCATGTCAAACCAACCTTGTGGAGTTCTATGAATGGGTAACATCAGAACTGGACAGGGTAAGCTCTGGATGTATTATCTTGGACTTCAGCAATGCGTTTGACTCTGTCCCCTACAATGGTCTGGTGGAGAAACTGATGGGGTTAGAGTAGGCCTTGATGGTCAGATGGATTGAAAACTGGCTAGCTGGACACACCAGAGTAGTGGTCTGGGGGAGCCTCGAACCCTAGAGAGGTTGGTAGTGGGGTACCACAGGATCAGTCCTGGTCCGATCCTGTTTAATGCATACATATCGACATCAGGGAGGGTATAGGTGTGAAATGAGTCTCTTCAAGAGATGACTCCAAGATGGAGCAGTAGTTGAGGGAGAAGAGGGGAGGGTGGCCCTGCAAGGGACCTGGACACCCTGGAAAGCTGGGCTCACACATGGAAATTAAATTCAATATCACCAAGTGCAAGGTGTTGCATCTTGGTCGGGAACCCTAAACACAGGTACACACTGGGAGGGAGGCACTGGAGGCCTCAATAGGGAAAAAGACCTAGGGGTCATGGTGGATACATGTATGAATAACTCTGAGCAGTGCAGGAGAGCAGCTAGCAAGGCAAACAGGATGTTGGGATGCATCGTGAAGGGGAATCACCTCTCAGGAGCAAGGAAGGATTCTGCCACTGTACAATGGACTGGTTAGACCACACCTGAGTATGTGTACAGTACTGGAGACCACATTTGAAGAGGGACATACAGCTCCTGGAGAGGGTACAGAGGAGGGCAACAAAGATGATCACGAGGGCTAGGGGATTTGACTTATGAGGACAGACTTGAGGAGCTCTGCCTGTTTTCATTGGAGGAGAGGAGAGAGAGACAGGGGGACATGATAGAGGTCTTCAAGTACCTCAAGGGAATAAATAGGGTAAACATGAGGGATCTTTAGACTAAAGCAGGGAGGTATCACCAGAGGGCATGGTTTGAAGTTGGAAGGTGGAAGGGTGAGGGGGGAAAGGAGGAGGAGGTTTTTCACCAAGAGGGTGGTGGACCCTTGGAATGCACTGCCTGGTGAGCTGGTTCAGAGATCCACTGTAGAGGGCTTCAAAAGAGGGTGGGACAGACACAGAAAGTGGATGTATCAGATGATGGCCTGTCCCCGGGGGGTGGGGATGGATGATAGGGGTTTCTAGAGAACAAGGGATGGGAGGGTCTCGGCACCCAACTAAGGATCTAGGTTTGAGCAGACTCGATAGACCGTAAGGCCTAATCTGCTGGCAAATAGTATGTTAGTATGTTAGTGACTACATACTTACCTAGATTGATTGAGAACCACTCTACACGGTGGTCACTTCCCACCAGGGGTTCTTCTACTCCAGTGTCTGTGACCTGTTCCCCATCCTCCAGCACCAGGTCCAGGATGTTAACCCACCTAGTTGGTTCTACTACCTTCTGGGTCAGGAATCTGTCCTAGAAGGCTTCCAGAAGGATCTGCTTCCTGGCACGAGGTAGCTGGGATGCTCCAATCCACCTCTAGTAGGTTAAAAGTCCCCCAGCTCTCTGAAAGCAGCCACCCCCCAGCAGGGTGTGCTCCAAGAGTGCTCAATGTTTAAATCTCAGAATCAAGCACTACCCACCACCAAACAAGACCCCAACACAGAGTAAACGTCAAAAAAGTATGCAATGTATTGATACAGCAGTAAACAAATGGTGCAAACCTCATAAAGGCTGACAGCAAAGGCCGGAGAACAAGGCAGGGCCCCATCGATGTCTTATTGGTTTCACAGTAGCCTCTTCAGGAAGTGATTAAAGTCCCCACCACAACAATGCTCCCTTTGCTGCTAAGCCATTTTAGCTGCTCCCCCAGCTCCCTATCAGTTTCCTCATTCTGTGTTGAAGGCCTATAAAAAAAAAAAATCTAACCTTGCTACCACTCGGGTTGTATAGTTGCACCCACATGGCCTCTACCCTGCCTTCCTCCTCTTCCTCCCTATTACACCTTATCCCTTCCCTAACAGAGATGGCCACCCCACCCCTTTTCCCCTTTTTTCTATCCCTCCGGTATAGCTTGAAACCTGGGATGGCTAGGTCCCAGTCAACTTTGCCATCTTGCTCCCCAGGATCTTAGCATTCAGTGATACAACACTCCATTTTGATCTACTGCACTCTGCACCTTTTCCCTCCCCTCCATTCCCCCTCCTATTCCAGTTCAGTTCAGTTTTTATTGACAGGAAAAACTTCATTGAGCATGCTCATTTACAGGGAGGCCCTGGCACGGACAAACAGTACACAGTGTGTAGTGGTGGAAGCAATGTAACAGAGCATATCCTGTTCCACTCCAGAACTCATATGCTGCACTGGCAAATGGGGAAAACCAAACAGAGGTTCCCAGAGAAGTGGAAGGGAAGGATCTGGAGGTCCGCCAAGGAGGTGACCTCAGTGAGGAGGGCACTGGACCCCAGAGGAGAAGGAAGCGAATCCTGGTGGGGGAGTCTATCATAAGAGGGATCCAGCTAGGACCACAAGAGGAGGAGGACAGGGAGGTGAGGTGCCTACCAGGTGCCATGGCATGGAAGGATAGAAAGAAGATTCTGGGGATCACTGGGAAGGCAAGATGGGAAGGTGAGCTGGATGTCATTATCCACCTAGGTACTAATGACCTGGCAAATGGGGAGCCTAAGGAAGTTCAGGAAGAGTTTAGGAAATTGGGGCAGGGTCTCAAGCAAGTAGCTACTTCTGTCACCTTCTCAGAAGTACTACCTGTGAGATGCATGGGAGAGCGTAGAGGTGCATGCACCAGAAACTTTAACTCATGGTTGAAGAACTGGTGCTGTGAGGAAAGGTTTGGATTCACTGGTGACTGGGGACCCACCTGGAGGGATGGAGGCTTGTTCAAGCCTAACGGCCTGCATCCATCCTGGAGGGGAATCAAAGCACTCAGTGATAAGTTTAAATGCTACATGGACAACCATTTAAACTAGCCAAGGGGGAGGAGGCAGGCTAGCAAGAAGGGTGCCTAATTGCCCACCTCCCACAGCTAGCAGTGGAACCAGTGAACAGGAGGAGTGGATATCTCTACAAAGCAGTTTGTAAAAGATGGCGCTAAGCACCTAAGAGGTGGATAAGCAGAAAGGGGGCAAAATTCAACAGAAGGGCAGACAGCAGGGAGAACCAGGGAGTGGGCTGAAATAGAACAGCTAATTGGTGGAACATCTGGTTGCCAACAGACTACAGGACCCAAGGCAGCATGGTTTCACCAGGGGGAGGTCATGTCAGACAAACCTCATTGAATTTTTCGACTGGGTGACAAGGGAGGTGGATGAGAGGAGGGCAGTGGACATGGCCTATCTGGACTTCAGCAAGGCCTTTGACACTGTGCCACATAGAATACTATTAAACAAACTGGGGAATATGGGAGTGGGCAGGGCCATAGTGCAGTGGGTAGGTAACTGACTGGGTGGCAGGACACAAAAGGTGGTGGTAAATGGCTGTCGCTCCAGAGAGGAAAGAGTGACCAGTCGGATACCACAGGGATCAGTCCTATTCAACGTCTTCATCAGTGACATTGCGCAGGACCTAGAAGGCAGAATTTCCCTGTTCGCTGATGATACAAAGCTCTGTAACAGAGTGGACATGCCAGAGGGTGTTGACAGAATGAGGAGAGACTTGCAGAAACTTGAAGAATGGTCAAGGGGTTTGGCAGTTGAAATTCAATGCAAAGAAGTACAAGATAATTTTTTTTTTTATTTTATTTTAGTTTTTATTGACCGGGTAAGTGCACTAGACAAATCCTGCCTATTTTCAGGCACGACCCGGGGAAGGGGGATACAGATGAATGCCAACTGACCTTGAACCAGATTAAGCTGTTGGCGGTATTTTTAGTGAATGAGGGAAGCTTGGCCAGGACACTGGGGAAATTAGAAACATAGAAACATAGAGGTTGACGGCAGATAAGGACCGCAAGGCCCATCCAGTCTGCCCATTTTTTCTACCTTATGAATGTGCCTCACACTGTTACACTGTCAATGACCTATCTATCCATATTCATTTGTATTGCTCCATTTTGCCTATCCCATGCCTGTTTGAAGCCCTGCACTGTATTCATAGCCACCACTTCCTGAGGTAGGCTGTTCAATGCATCCACCACTCTTTCTGTGAAAAAGAATTTCCTCACATTCCCCTTTAATCGGCTTCCCTCTATTCTCATGCTGTGTCCTCTTGTCCTGCTATTTTACTTATATTTAAACATGTTAGACTCTTTCACATTGTTAATGCCCTTAAGGTGTTTGAATGTTTCGATCATATCACCTCTCTCTCCCTCCTTTGCTCAAGTGTATACATATTGAGCTCCGTTAATCTGTCCTCATATGTCTTCTGATGCAGTCCCTGCACCATTTTGGTTGCCCTTCTCTGGACTGCCTCAATTTAGTTAATGTCCTTGTGAAGGTGGGTTTCTAGTACTGCACGCAGTACTCCAGATGGGGCTAACCAGTGTCTTGTAAAGAGGGATTATTACCTCCTTCTACGACTTGTAATACCCCTACTAATACACCCTAACATCCACCTAGCCTCACGCATTGCTTCAGAGGTCTGCTTGGATGATTTTAGGTCATCGGTGATGATGATGCCCAAGTCTCTTTCTTCCTTTGTGACTGCCAGCAACTCCCCTCCCAGCCTATAGGTGGCTTCAGGGTTTCTCTTCCCTATGTGCATGATCTTGCACTTCTTTGCATTAAATCCCAATTGCCACTCTTCTGACCATTTTGCTAGTTTATCCAGATCTCTTCTCATTCTGCCCACCCCATCTGGATCATCTACTCTGTTGCAGATCTTGGTGTCATCTGCAAACAGACAAGCCTTACCGTCTAGTCCATCTGCAATGTCACTAATGAAGATATTGAAGAGGACTGGCCCCAGGACTGATCCCTGAGGTACCCCACTTGTGACTTGCATCTCTTCTGACTGTATACCATTTACCACCACTCTCTGTTTTCTGTCCACAACCAGTTTGCCACCCATTTGACCAACTTCTGACCCACCTCGAGCCTACCCAGCTTATTTATCAATCTTCTATGTGGAAGTGTCAAAGCTTTGCTGAAGTCAAGGTAGGCGACATCAACTGCTCCCCTTGGTCCACCACTCTGGTTACCCAGTCAAAGAAATCTAAGAGATTAGTTTGACAGGACCTTCCTTTGTAAACCCATGCTGTCTTGGATCCTGTGCCCCTATGGATTCCAGGTGTTGCACTGTCCTTTCTTAAGGAGTGCTTCCATAATCTTGCCCACTACTGAGGTAAGACTGACTGGTCTGTAGTTCCCTGCCTCCTCCCTGCTACCACTCTTGTGGAGCGGATCACATCAGCCCTTCTCCAGTCTTCTGGGACCTCTTCTGTGCTCAGAGACTCACTAAACAGTTCTGCTAATGGCTCTGCTAGTTCCACCCTTAGCTCCTTAAGTACCCTGGGATGTATGTCATCAGGTCCCATTGCCTTGTCCACCTTGAGCTTAGCGAGCTCTTGTAGGACCCTTTCTTTTGTGAATGGAGTAGTGCTTACCTCCCTCCCCACTGTGTCCATGGTGCTGAGCTGTGGGCCCTGCCCTACCTTCTCTTCAGTAAATACTGAGCAAAAGTATCTGTTTAGGATAGATGCTTTTATAGGGTTCTCCTCCTCACATGGCCCCTTTTCTCCTTTGAGCTTAGCAATAACCCCTCTGGACTTTCTCCTTTCACTAATGTATCTATAGAAAGTCTTGTCACCTTCTTTTACTGTTCATGCTAGTGTTTCCTCAGTTTGGGACTTTGCCTGCCTTACTGCCTTCCCTACTTCCCTTAGGGCAGTTTGGTGTGCTTTCCTATCTTCATCCCGCTGTGTCCCCTTATATTTCCTGAAGGCCAGCCTTTTGGCTCTGACCTTTTCTGCTACTGTATTTGAGAACCAAAGTGGTTTTCTTCTTCTTTAACACTTCCTTTTCTGTCTAACACAATGGGATGTTGCTTCAAGTATTGCATCCTTAATGCTTGCCCACTTTGCCTATACCTCCTCACCTGTGTTTCTTTTTGCCAGGGCTAACTTAGCTCTGTTGGCCATCTTATCAAAGTCAGCTCCTCTGAAGTCCCATATTTTTGCCTTGGAATGGGATGATTTAGATGTAGTGGCTAAACTGAACCATACCATGTGATGGTCACTGGCACCCAGGTGACCTTCTATCTGGAGATCTGTGATCCCTTCCCTGTTAGTCAGTACTAGATCTAGGATAGCCCTGTCTCTTGTGGGTTGTTGTACCAGTTGTTTGAGGCCCTCCCCATGCAGGGAATCCACCATGTGTCTAGTTCTGGCAGATGTTCCTGCTGGTATTGACCAATCTGTATCCGCATGTTGAAGTCTCCATTATCAGACCCTCCCTTTAGCTGTCATGTTTTGTATATCTTCTAACAGTAATGTGTCTATGTCCTCCCCTGGTCTGGGGCCTGTAGGCAACCCCAGTTCTTATGGCTGTCCCATTTCCTGTTTCCAGGGTGACCCACAGTTCTTCTGGCTCCTTATGTGTATTCTGAATTTCTGTAGCTTTGATATTTTCATTGACATAAGGCCACCCCTCTTTTTGCACCTTGGTCTCTTCTGAACAGTACATAGCCAGGTACTGAAGTCTCCCAAGTGTGGTTACTGGTGAACCGCATCTCACTAATTGCTACTATGTCCAGTTTAGCCTCTGAAATTATTGCCTGCAGATCTGGGATCTTATTTCCCAGGCTGTGAGCATTTGTGTACATGATTTTCCATTGGCCAGATTTCGGTGTGTTAGTTGTTGGGTGAGGTTTGGCATTTCCCCTGTGCGTCAGTGTGGGAGACGGACCTTTTTCTTACCTGGTGATGCAAATAAACTGTAAACATGCTGAATCCCTGTTTGACCACTAGCTGAGGGGGAGGGGTCTTCCCATTCGACGATAGTGCTGCACCCTCTCCCCATTTGCTAGTTTAAATATTCTGCAAAGACATCAAACTTCTGCCCCAATGCACTGACTCCCTCCTTAATCAGATGCAGTCCATCAAATTTAAAGAACTTTCACTCCCAGAACTGTTGCCAGTTCCCTACAAATCTGTGTCCTTTTTCGTGGCACCAACTCTTGAGCCACATGTTTAGCTCCCCTATCTCCCCTTCTCTGACCTTCCTTCCATCTGCCCCCCTCTCCCAGACTGGAAGGATCTCAGAGAAGGAGATGTCAGATGAAATGGATGATAGTTTGTCACCCAGCCTGGTCAGGTGTTCCTTGGTCTCCACAACTGACCGGCTGGTGAGATCATTAGTCCCTATGTGTACCAGGACATCAATGTTTCTCCTGCTTTGTGAACAATTTTAGCAATGCGGTCAGTGTCTCTCCACGCTGATGTACCTGGGAGACATCTGACCATTACCCCTGGCTGGAGATGGGTATCAACTCCCCGAATCATGGAGTCTCCTATGATCAGAAGTTTTTTGGATTTCCTTTTTGCTTTTGGTTCCTGATTTGGGTGAGTTTTGTTGTGCTAGCTCCTGCTCTGCAGTGTCCTCTGCCCCTTTGTTTGATTTCGGAGATAGAGGCAGATACCTGTTTGCAATGTTTATATTGTTTTTGGAGGTAATATGTTGGAGAGCGCAGAGTGATGGTGCACCACATTTGCCCCTCCTAACCACCTGCCAACCTCCTGGACCAACTACCCTCTGCGGTTGAGGTTCTTCTGTTGGATGTTGGGGAAATGGCAGGTGGTTCTTATAATGTACTTCCTCTTGAATATGAAATTCTCCTACTCTTTTCGATAAATGCCATGGGATCTGTAACATCCACCTGAATTACCACCAATCCAGGCAGATGGGACCTCGGTTTAACGTCTCATCCGAAAGACTGCACCTCAGAAGTGCAGCACCCCACTCATGCTGTACTACAGTGTCAGTACTGGGATATTAACCCAAGTGCCAGATGTGGGAACTGAACCCACAGCCCTCTGATCTCCCGGCCTCAGAGGCGAGTGTGCTACCTGCTGAGCCACTGACACTGATAATGCATATGGGGCACAAAAACCCTGGAACAACATATCAGTTGGGGGGGTGAGGATATAGCATGCACCAAGCAGGAAAGGGATCTTGGGGTTATCATCTCTGATGACTTTAAGGCAAGGAAACAGTGCGACAGGGCAGTAGGTAAAGCAAATAGGATGCTGGGATGCATAGGCAGGGGCATCATCAGCAGGAAAAGGGAGGTCATGGAAACATAAAATCTGATGGCAGATAAGGATCGCTTGGCCCACCTAATCTGCCCATTTCTCTACTTAATGGATGAGCTGCACATCTTAGTTAACCAACAGCCTATTTCTTCCTTATACAAAAGTGGGAAAAAAGAGGAACCGGGGAACTACAGACCAGTCAGTCTCACCTCTGTAGTTGTAATTCCACTATGCAAGACACTAGTGGGCCCTCCCCCTTTCAATATAAGAAAAATAACAGGACAGGAGGACACAGCATGAGATTAGAGGGTGGCCGATTAAGGGGTAATGTGAGGAAGTTCTTTTTCACAGAAAGGGTGGTGGATGCATGGAACGGCCTACCTCAGGAAGTGGTGGATATAAATACAGTGCAAGGCTTCAAACAGGTATGGGATAGGCATAAGGGAGCAATACAGTTGAGTATGAATAGATAGGCCATTGACAGAGCAAAAGCCGATGGCACATTTATAAGGTAGAAAAATAAATGGGCAGACTGGATGGGCCTTGCAGTCCTTATCTGCCATCAAATTTTATGTTTCTCCCCCCCCTCTGGAGTACAGTGTACAGTTCTGGAGACCTTACCTACGTAAGGACATAGACAAGGTAGAGAAGGTTCAGAGGAGGGCAACAAAGATGGTACATGGATTGCGTCACAGGTCCTGTGAGGACAGGTTGAAGGCCTTGAATATGTACTCCCTGGAGGAGAGGAAGGAGAGAGGGGATATGATGGACATACAGGTATCTTACAGGGAGGAACAGGGTGCAGGAATACACTATTTTTCAGTGAAAAAGATGTTTTAGGACTAGAGGGCATAAGATAAAGTTGGAGGGAAGGTGATTCAGAGGAAACATAAAAAAGAATTTCTTCACAGAATGGGTAGTGGATAAGTGGAGCACCCTGCCAGAGGAAGTAGTGGGGGCTGAAACAAGCATGGGATTTAAGAATGCATGGGATAGACATAAGGGAATTCTGAAGGTCAGAGGTGAGGGGCAACAGACAGCTAGGAAAACATAAAGTGAACTTACAAACTCAAATGGGCAGACTGAGTGGGCCGTAGGCCCTTATCGACCGACACTGTCCGTGTATCTATGTAGCATATACAACTATTTATAGTTTACATAAAATGAAGGCTAATGTGAATAAGGTAAGGTTGTGTACAGATCTGGAGACTGAAATACAACTATTTACAGTAAATGCTCAATCAGGGGCTAAGGTGGATAAGGTGAGGATGTGTACAGATCTGGAGAATGAAATACAGCTATTTACAGTAAATGCTTAATCACAGGCTAAGCTGGATGAGATACAGGTTATGTACAATAACTACTGATAATAATACAAGATCGTAGGAAAAAAGACAAGATACATTTGGAAGATACCCATTTATGAGGCACTAGGTAGCAGTATGGAACTGGGGGTACAGAGGTGTGTTAGGTGAGTGACTGTGAACTAGGGCAAACAGTTTGAATTTGCCTTCTGCCTTGCTGTGGGACCAGAGGACCCCCTCTTGGTGAACTCCCCCCTTATCTAGTTTATATTATAATTTTCTTTGATAAACTCCCCAAACATATGTTTCAGTACCTGTGAGCCCTCCTTACTAAGGTGCAACCTGTCCTCTGCTTACAGGTTGGTGGTCCACCACTTGTTGCCCAACCCCCACCAATCCATACCCCATGGACCCACTCCATGCCTTCAGCCATCTTTTGAATTCAGTGATTCTTTGCTTCCTGGCTATACTCACCCAGGGCACTGGTAGGCTTCCTTTGAAAGCTACCAACCTTCTCACCATACTGCATAGTTTATCCAGTTCCCGGAAACTGTTCTGCATCTTTTCTATCCTCCCCTCCAGGTCATTTGTGCCAAGGTGTACCACAATGTGTGTGTTTTTCCTCCTACCTTCCTCACACATCTGCTAAGATACTGTCCCACTCTACCCACTGTCATTCCTGGTATGCATTCCACCCAAATGTTCCTTTTTCTGGTGCCCCTCCCTCTATCTTTTACCCTTAAGTATCACATCCCTCAGAATAATGACCACCTCTCTTTTATCCTTTTTACCCTCCTGCTGCCTGCTAATCCTCTGTCCCCATTCTTGATCTCCCCCCTCCTTCCCTCCTGCCTTGGTACCCACTGTGCCTTCCCTGAGTCATGCCTGTCCCCTTTTCCTTGCCCCATCCTTTCCCATGTACCACTTGTGCCTAGACTGATTCCACCCTTGTACCCATCCTCTCCTGTATTGCCTCCACCTTTTGTACCTGCCTTTCCATCCCTCTTGCCACTCACTCCCTGTGTCCCCACTGACCTGTTCTCTTCCCTGCCCCCCCATGCATTTCTTTCCAGGGCTGAAGCTGCGCCCCTTGTCTGATCTGTACCTGCCCCTCCCTCCCCCCTCTTGTACCTGCTGCTTCACCACCTTACTTCTGCCCTGCATTGCATCTGCTGCCTCATGGGCTACCTCTTTCATCTTTCACCTCACTGTTGTATCCCTACCCTTTGTAGTGCCCTCCATCCTTCCATTCCCTGCAGTTTCTCTCCCGGCCCCTTCCTGCTCCCCCATGCTAATCAAAACAGATAATCTGATCCTATTGACATTCTCCCTTCTCTGAGTTACTCCACCCACCTCTCTCTGTGACTTATACTCCTACCCTGCCTCTGTTTTTCTCTTCCCCTGGTGCCTGGCCACACTCCAGTCACTGGTGTCTGCCCCCAGCTGCTCCTGGTTGACTGCTCCTCTTGTATCCCACCTATCGCTGGTGTCTGTCACCAGCTTCTCCTGGTTCACTGCCCCTCTTGTTCCCCCAACTTGTCTCTCTTTCCTTTTGCACCCTCTGGCGATGTCCTCCGCAGGTCCCATTTTCTTTGATGTTTCCCCATCCCTGCCCATCTACCCAGCTCCCTTCTCAGCCAACCAAGCTTCTCCCTAAGTTGTATCAACTGCCTACACACCATACTTTCTTGCCCTCCATGCCATTCCCAAGAATATGGCTGTCCTGCATCCACTACAACTTACTACCCGTCCCTCTTGACTGCCCACAAACACCCTCCCTCCCCATGCTTGCTTACTGGTCACTCCCTGGGACCCCCCATCCTTCTTGGGCTACCTGCCATGTAGTATATTTGTGAGCTATACCTGGTCAGCCTCCTTTAGAGACTCCTCTCCCTGTGTCTTACTCTCACCTCCCCAGAGTGTCCTGCTGCTTTCCCTGCTGACACTATGCAAATGCTACTCGAGGTGCTACACTCCTGCTTTGTGGCATTTAAGCTTCAGCATCACTCAAGCTTCAGTGTTGCTTGGTCCCCCTTGTAATATAAGTGTTTCCCAGCTCTGCTATTGGCTTGTCTGAGTCACGTGACTACCCTCCCGTCCTTTGCAGTACCATCCTCTCCCTCTGTCAGATGCCTCCCTTCTCCCAGCCCAAGACAAATTCATTTGTTTTGCAGTTGCACAGTTAAAATCACACAGCACACATGGACCTCTCAGTAAATGCTACAATAATACTAAAAGAATACAAACAGCAGCAGAGAGAAAATACTTCTCTTTCAGTTAAATATTAGCCATTATCACATGGAGCCCAGTCCGTGTTATCAGTTCATTGCAGTTCCCGATTTCAAACTCCATTTCTTGGTTGAAAAAGTTTCTGTCAGATACTGTGACTTTTTATTTTTGCTCTGTGCTTTTCTCGATGTTCATCACACCACATTGTGCATATGTTCAATTCTCTGCATCCTGTCATGCAATACAGATTGCTACATCTCAGTGCACCAGTGTCCTGATGGGATCCATACTCATGTCCAAGAATGGCAAATCAGCTGGCCTGGTGTCATTGAGGTTGAAGTGCTGGATGCCACACCTCACGCAATGCTGGACACCCAGGTCTGGGAGCGGACTCAGGGCAACGGGGTCAGCAGGGGAAGGAAGAGATCGCACATGGAGAACTGCTCACTCTTCCCAGGGAAGGCCTTGGGGATGCACTGCACAAGAGCAGCCTCTGGCGGCAGTTGGACATGCGCCAGTGTAGTGGTGCTCACGCAAGAGGGGGCGGAGCTGTGGCAGCCAGCAGCACTCTGTGCCCTGATGCCATTGCATGACCGAGGTCCTGGATAAAAAGTTGACTAGACAACAGGATGCTAATAGTAAACTGAGTCCACAGTGAAGAACAGAGGGTAACTAGTGGGGTACCGCAGGATTCAGTACTGGGACCTGTCCTCTTTAATGTCTTTATAAGTGACATTGGAGAGCACCTGGAAGGAAAAGTATGTCTCTTTGCAGATGACACAAAGATCTGCAATGGGGTTGATACACAAGGTGGGGTGGAAAGGATGAAAAGGGACTTGGCAAGGTTGCAGGAATGGTCAAATGTATGGCAGCTCAGATTCAACACAAAGAAGGGCAAGGTAATGAATGTGGGAAACAAAAACCCAGGGGAAGAGTACACAATGGGGGTGAGATACTAACAACAACAAAAATTAAAAGGGACCTGGGAGTAATTATATAAGATGACCTAAACGTGGGCAAGCAATATGAGAAGGGAGTAAGGAGGGCTGGGAGGATACTGGGATGCATAGGGAGAGGCATCAACAGCAGAAAACAGGAAATTGTTATCCCTCTGTAAAGACAGTTGGTGAGACCCCATGTGGAGTACTGCGTGCAGTTCAGGAGACCCCGTCTACACAAAGACATAGACAGTGTGGAGGTTGTTCAGAGGAGGTCAACCAAAGTGGTGCAGGGTCTGCACCAGAAAACATACAATGAGAGACTAAAGCAACTTAATATGTATACGCTTGAAAAAAGGAGGGGGGGACATGATAAAGCTTTCAAGTACCTCAAGGAAATTAACAAAGTCCAAGAGGGTAGCATCTTTCAGAAAAATAGATGTGCAAGAACAAGAGGGCACAATTTAAAGATAGAGGGGGGACGGCTCAGAGGTAATGTTAGAAAGTATTTTTTCATGGAGAGGGTTATGGATGCATGGAACAGCCTTCCTGAGGAAGTTATGGAGACAAGAACAGTGGGGGAGTTCAAGAATGCATGGGACAGACATAAGGCAATTCTAGTGGGGGTAGGAGACAGTAAGCTGTTGGTTAACTAGGATCTGCAGCTTATCCATCAGGTAGGGAAATGGGCAGACTAGGTGGACCAAGCAGTCCTTATCTGATATCAGATTCTATGTTAGGTCCTGTGGAGAACAGCCAAGGTGGAAAAACCCCGGTCACTTGGAATGCGAAGGCAGGGCTAAGGCTAAGCCCACATGTCCAATGCCAGCTCAGATCCCGGCCTTGACTCTCCATGGTCCTGCCTTCCATTCAGAGCATGGGGAGGGCCAGCACCTGATTCCTCAAATGGGTGAGGAACATGGTGGATGGGAGAGGCAATAAGCCTGAGCCCTAGCTGGAGAGATGCCCAAGTGACCAGCGACCAGAGAAAAAAGGAGTTTAAAAAGGAAAAAAAGAATGGCAAATCCAAGCCTGTGCAATGGCAAGGGCTCCAGTAATGACTTGTTGTATGAACCAAAACCATTAATGATCAAGAGTCATGTCAGCATAAGCCCTATGGTGGCATACTGAAAGGTAGTCGCACATGACACTAGTATGTTGGTGTCAGTGACAGGAGGACATCAACACTGCATGCATCCTGTGAGACTGTAACGGCATGCATGGCACAGCATGGCAACGAACATTGCACGTCCATCTGCCAACACCAAGATGGCAACTTTAATGCTACATGTGTTACATGTAACCATCTTTGTGAGGTTTGCGGACGTGCCATAACCACATGATGCACTGGATGGCTTCATGCAGCCAGCTCATTTAGTGACTTCATACTTGGTTGTCAGGCCACACGTGTGATCTTTTTTAGACACATGCCAAGAACAGTGCAGTAGTGAAACACGCTTAACAACCAGTGTGGCGTACCTTCAGAAATCTCTATTGCCAATGTATGTACATGCCACAGATTACTTTAGCCATTGTACTGTCTGCTGAGATGTTGAGCAATAGCATTTCTGATTTGTCTTTCCTGATCCTCTGCTTTGCCCCTTTGCATGTCTTGCATTTCAGTGCCTGATGGCTTTTGCAAGTTGTCAGCCCCCCCAATCCATTCCAAATTAAAAATATCGCCTTTCTCTCACAAATGTTTTGTAGAATGCAGCACATGCCCACCAGAGATGGAACAAAATAAATTTGTGTATCAAGCCTTTTCAACAGGAATCGCCATCGCTCCTTTAACTGACTAAAGGCATTCTCCACTACTGTATGCCCACTTGGCAGACAGTGGTTAAAGTGTTTCTGCTCAGTTGTGTGGTTTCTGGTGTCAGGGAATGGCTTCATCAGCCATGATATCAATGGGTAGGCTGGGTCGCCAGTAAATTAATGGGTACCTCTACCCCACATATTTCATGTGTCACAGAATGAAAAAGAAGCCCATCCATAGCCTTCGCATACAGTCCACTGTTTGCTAGAATATGGGCATTGGGAACTTTACCAGGCATTCCAATGTTAATCTCCCAAAAGCAGTACTGGTGGTTCACCACTGCCTGCATCACTGTAGAGTGCCAGCCTTTACAGTTGAAGAAGTCTGCCACATCTTCTGCTGGTGCCTGAACTGGTACGTGTGTGCCATCTATTGCACAGGATGTCTGTGATAAACCAAATCTTTCCTGAAAACCATGCAAGATGTCTTGTCGCTATGTGCCCATAGGGGTTGTTATCATGTGCATGAAGGTGTTTGATAGTGTTGCAGTCCTCACACACAACAGAGCAGACCAGGACCCTAGACACACCAAACAAGTGTCCAGTGGTCCGATACTCGTTGTTTGTGGCAAATCTCCAAATCACAATAGCTAATCTTACTTCAGATGTAATAGCTTGATGCATGTTGGTGTTCTGTCTTCCTGTTCTATGTTGCATTTTGCTCAGCATAAGCAAAGTAAAACTTTATTTGTACTAAGTGCTTTTCCTAAGCTCAGGGCACCTTTGCAATATACATAAAACAACATGCACATAATTTAAAATTCAATAATGCAGTACTCAGATCTAAAAATCATTATGGGTTACAGCATTTGCCTTCCCAGGCCCCATCAAAGGCCTGTTGAAAAAGATGGGCCTTAAGGCAGCTTTTAAAACCTTCTACAGTCAGGCTATCTCATATCCAACAATGTAGGGAGTTCCACAGGGTAAGAGTCATAAAGGCAAATGATCTTCCTCAGATGTTTTCAGCTGTACCCTGGGAATCTCTAGCAAGCCCTCATGGGAGCATCGGAGTGAGTGGGAGGGGAAATGGGGAAACAGGAGATCATTCAGGTATTGTGGTCTCCAGTCATGTATGGCTCTATAGGTCAGGGATACGGCCTTAAAGGTGATCGTCCACAGTTCTGGCTGCCAGTGCAGGTGTTATATGGCTGGATCTCGGGGTTCCAGTCAACACCCTGGCCATCGCATTCTGCACCAACTGCAATCTGTAGATATCTACCCCCGGTAGCCCTAGGTAAAGGAGGGAGGTGTTTTCATAATCAAGATGAGTGGTCACAAAGTAAAAAGTTTCACGACTCGTGCAGAAGCTTTCAGTCCATTCTTATTGATTACACGTCACTAAATTCCAAAACACTGAGGAACATTATCATGTCCATACTGTTCTCGGCCAGGTGTTGAGTGCCACAGTCATAAGCAGCATAGAACAGACCATCATTTATCATCCATGTTGCAAGTGGCTATGTAGACGTTTGCAGAAGGGCTTCATCTGTGTCTGCTAGTGACAGCAGGGCTTCAGTCTCTCTTGCATGTGCAAAGTACTGCCACATTCAAAGGTCCATGTTGATGCCTTACAATAAAACACGGAAATAGAATGTTACGGCTTTGTGTGACAGACACATTGACTCAGAATGCATGTAGTCATGAATAAAATTAGTTTTATAAGTAGTGTGGCCATTGTGGCACTTAACTCAAGCAGCATCATCCAGGCAAACAAGTTGCAGGCATCTTCAGAGAAGACATGCAACACATAGCATGCATATCAAGTTCACGTTTGTAAAAATATGGCTCATGTTGAAACAGTTCAAGTCTGAACAAGGGACAGTGTCATGTCTTATTGAGTGGCAGACATCATGGTATGAATACTGCACAGGAAAAGAACACTGAAATTGTGTGTTGCCAACACTGTAAAGCAAGCATGATGTTGCACACCAAGACAGACCTTGTGAAAGGAACATAGTACAGTACTGTGCTGACCCAGAAGCAACTTGTATTGAAAGAACAGGTACAGTATGGTCAGTAACATGGGCACATCATTTGTTCTCTCCCAACTTTCCTCCTTTCTCACCCCTTTCGAGTCTGATTTTCACAAATCCCACTCCATTTCTAACTTCCCCCTTGTGCTGACTGATGCCATCCTGACTGGTATGGACCAGTGACTGTTCATTTCTGCAATCTTTGTTGACTTGGCCAAAACCTTCAACACAGCTTCTCATCTCTTTTTCATAGATCAGCTTTCTGTGGCTGGTCTCTCTCCCCATGCCACAGATTGGTTCCATTCTTACCTCCAGGACAGAACTCAGACTGTAAAAACTGGTGACTCCATATCCCCCCCCCCATTACCTATCCACACTGGCATCCCCCAAGGCTCAGTGCTTGGACCTAACCTCTTCTCCATCTTTCTAAATAGCCTCCCCTCTGCATGTTCATCTGCATCCATATACAGTACTATGTATGCTGATGATACTGTAATATTTGCATTCCCCCAACCGACCTGACAAACCAACTCCAGCTTGACTTCAACATCATCCAACACTAGTTCTACTCCAGTCAGCTTTCTTTAAATGCAATGAAGATGGTCTCAATGACTTTTGGAACCAGGCAAAAACTGTCTAGCCTTTCAGCCCTGCCCATCTTCCACACTCTGGATAGTACTCACCTTAAAGACATAATTTCTTTAAAGTATTTTGAGTTGAGGCTAGACTGTCACCTAGACTTCTCTGTGCATGTGGACTCCATGCACAAAAAGCTCTGCCCTAAACTTGGTGCTTTATGTAGGAATCAGTTGTATTTCTTTAGTTGGCCTGCAGAGCCATTGTTCAAAGAATGATCCATCCCATCTTTGACTACAGTGACTACAGTGACACTATCTATGGCAGTGCTCCTAAGTCTACCCTGACCAAACTGGACACCCTCTTCCACTCCTTCCTCAGGTTTGTCCTAGATTGCTACCCACCAGACCCACCACTGCCACCTTTAAACCTCTCTCTCGTGCTCTCTCTCCCCACCACTTCTCTGGAAGCCAGATGACTGGTTCATGGCTCTGCCCTTATTGAAAAACACTGGCTGAGCTCCCTCCTGTCTTACCTCTCTTCTTTTCCCTCCAGTGCTTCTGACTCTGCCCAGTCCCTCCATAGCTCTAGTCAATGCTTTCTAGCTCTCCTTCTAGAAGGTCCTCAGCTAGTCAAGCTGCTTTCTCCTACTGTCTTCCCAAACTCTGGAATCCTCTCTTACTCCCCATCTGCTCTGCTACCTATTTTTCCTCTTTCACCAGGCTTCTTTGTGCTCACACTGCCCCCTTGTACCTGACCTCTTCCCTTTTCTCCTCCTCTCCTCCCCCTTCTCATTTTCTGATCCTACTACCCCCTTTACCTCCTCCCCACCTGACCTCTGCTTCTCCTCCCAACTCTTCCAGTCCTCCTCCTGTTACCCTATCTCTCCCCCTTCACCTCCTCCTTCCTCTTTCCCTTTGATTGTTCTCCGCCATGGCGGGGCTAGCTCTTCTGGCCACCATGCCCTCCTCCACCCCATTCTTGAAGTCTGCTTTATGTCTGATTATGCATCAACCTGTATGTAACACTTTGTGATTGCTCCAAGTCCGTACATTTTAGTGCGTACCTTGATGTTTCTTTATGGTATAATGCTGTGCTTGTGTTTTATGCTACCCTGTATAATTCTTGCACTCTTACTGCACATGTAAAACTTTTATACTGATTTGCACATGTCAGTTCTCTCTTCTACCCTCTCCCCTAGGACACAGCTGGAAACAAGTTCTTCTCAGTTTAGTATGTCTCTCCTGGTGAAACTTATAAAATAAATAAATTAAATTATTGGTCTCCTTTAGCTTTCTTAGGTATGCCTCCCTCTTGCCCTAAGACTGACCCTCCTTGTACATTTATCATGCTACCCTTTTTGCTCTTACTGCATCTCTACCTTCTCTTATATACCAAACTGGATTTATTCTGTTTTTTCCCCTTCCTGCTTCAGACAAGCTTTGGTGACCTTTGTTAGACTCACTTTGTTGTTTCAATCTCTTAGTCCCTTCCACTTCCTCAGTTTGTCATGAGGATCTCCCCCCAAGTCCTTCAAACCCGCTGTCCTAAAATTCAAGGACTGTTGTCTTTAACTTGGAGTGCTGGGTTTCTATGGCATTTAATGTACCACTCTTAGTAGTGATCACTCATCCCCAGGGGCTCCTTTACTCTGGCCTCTCCTACTGTGTCCTGATTTGTCAGTACCAAATTTAGGATAGATCTATTGTTGGTTAGTACCATCACCCATTGTACAAAGAAGCCATCCTGCATTTAATCTAAAAGATCTTGGCTTCTGGCACTCCTAAACCCCCAACATTTCTCAGTCTGTTAGAATATCCTCCATCATATACTTGATCTATTATAAAAAAAACTGTACCACGCTGAGTTAGGATCACTCATCTCCAGGGGCTCTTTTACTTTACCCTCTCCTACTGTGCCCCAATTTGGGAGTACCAAGTTGAGGATGGCTCCATCTCTGGTTAGTTCCATCACCCATTGTGCAAGGAAGCCATCCTTCATTGAATCTACAAGATCTTGTTTCTTGGCACTCCTAGTGATATAGACAGCCAGCTCTGAGTGCTGTATCATTTTTTATTTCTTAAAAATAATATAAATGTGGTATTGAATGTGTCTGCTGGAAATGCCAGTGCACTTGGAGTGACCTCCCTTACTCATCCCCCCCCCCAGATCTCAGTATGTGAGATGACCACACACACAGGAACTTAGATAAAACAAATCTAACACCTGCAAGGCCAAGATAATTGCAGGGCTAAAAGGTACCTAAAATTAGGGACATCCTGTTTAGCTAGTTCTATTATCAGAAGCCTAGCTGGCAGGAAAGAACACTTCCATTTTACAATGTTTACAGGAAAGGAAAACAGGGCATGACACTTCTCTGTGAAATTAAAAAGGCTTTAATATCTGTGAAGATCAGGAAGACCCTTTTTCATCAAAGAGGTGTCATTTGAGAATTGATGTTAGGCTGAGAAAAACAGGATCTTACTGCCTTATAAGGATCCTGTTTCCTGTAGAGATATATTTTTAGTAATAATATCCTGATATGGAGAGGAGTACAGTGTCCTCATCCAGGGGGCTGGAGAAAGCAGTTTTTAAAAACTATGATTCTGGTTTCATAGACTGACTTCTTTACCTGACTTGGAAGCAGCAACATCAAGCCTTTAGAAGATAAGTATTTTGTGGATAGGAAATATAGTTGCACTTTTACACCTTTTTGTTTAATGATCTGTATGTTTTTTGTGATAAGAGTTCTGTATATTACTGTTTACTAGTTTACCTTTTGTTTAGTAAATACTGTATATAGTTTAAAAACAGAAACTGCTTGGTGTGCCTTGAAACATTTCTTTGGTTTTAAGTGAAGTTAGATGGTTTTAAAGCTGACACGATGCATGAGTTTATGGGTGTACCAAACTGGGAAACAGTTTAAGAGTTTCTCTGGGTCTTGTGTAGAGTTTGAAAAGGGTTCATTTTATAATACCTGGTTAGGTGCCTGTAGGCAAAGATATCTGTCCCTCCCAAAGACAGAATTATCTGAGTCTGACAGTTGGGTATGTTAACAAGAGGTTATCAAGTTTGAATCCCTCCAGAACTTAGGACTAAGGTGACTTGAATCCACAAAACAGACAAGAGGGCTACCTTGTTCTATTCACTGTTCACAAGACTATGCTCAGAGGTTTGCACTTTGGGAGTAGAGGGCTGACCTGCTGGGTGAATCTGTGACAGATTGGTTGGCAGCGGTGCGGATAAAGTTTGATATAATAAGCTTCATTGCACAGTGTGTCAGCTTGAGACTGTTAAGCTCACTTGAAAGAAAGAAAGGCAGTGATTTAATAAAAAAAAAGGGAAAACAGAACCTTATCACTTGGCATACAGTCAAGTTCCTATCCATTTAATTTTTTTTTTCCAAAGTGAAAGTCAGAGTAGCCATAGTCAAAGAAGAAGATGGCTTCTGACTACAGCAGGCACACTGTAGATTACTTGACGCAGTTGTGCAGGGACAGAGGAGTCCTTTTCAAGGTGTCAGCCAAAAAGCAGACCCTCATAGATGCCCTGATGGTAGCAGATACCCAGAGCAGTGAGTTACAGACAGTGACTGAAAAGGACAGCAGGGCCACTGTCAGTGAAGGGCCACAGCAGCAGGGGATGGTCACCAGTATCCTGAATCCAGAGGTACTCAAACTGCAAATTGAGTTGCGCAGGATGGAACTGGAGGCAGAGCGAGAACAGAGAGCAGTGGATCAAGAGGCAGAGCGACAACAGAGGGAGGCAGACTGTGAGGAGCATGAGCACCAGTGAGCTGCAGAGGAGAAGAGAGAGTGAGAATGCAGAGAGGCAGAGGAGCAGAGAGAGGAGCACCAGTGGCAATGCAAACTGAAGAAGCTACGACTCCAACCAGTGGCATCAGGGCAGGTAAGTAGCTTGGGTTTAACTGGGACTGCAGGACTGGGTTACAAATTGAACTCCAAGTTAATAGCTGAAGTTAAGGAAGGGGAAGATATGGATGCTTTTTTAAACTCTTTTTAAAAAGTTTGTATTCAGGCTAAAATTCCTCGAGAGTCCTGGAGCTTCCAGCTATCTCCACTACTTACCCGGAAAGCTCGGAATGCATTGGGTCAAATGAACAATGAAGACAGTGACGATTACAGCAAGTTAAAATCTGCAGTGTTAAAAGAGTTTGAATTAACTGCTGAATCATACAGAACTAAATTCTGTAAGTTCAGGAGAAGCTCTGATATGAGCTATGAGGAGCTAGCCATGAAACGACGTCAGTTTTTTAAAATATTGGTGGGAAGGAATTGAGGCAAACTCTGTTGATAAAATTGAAAATGTGATTTTAATAGAACAGTTTTATTGGGCATGCCCAGCAGAGCGAGAACAATTTGATTAGAGGACCGAGATCCAAAAACAGTACGAGAGGCTGCTGAACTCTCGGTATACTATGCCAAGAGCAGACCTGCTCTGACAGTGAATGGGGCGAGTGTGGCAGTGCAGAAAGGGAAAAGCGTGCCTTCAGGGCAGCTAAAACCCTCACTGCCTCCACTGAAACCAGTTAGCCCCAGGTTTCAATGAAAAGATTTATCTGAAATAAGAAATGCATGTTGGTTATGTAAGGAAACTGGGCATATTGCCAGACAGTGCCCCAAAAAGGTGAGCCATAATACACAACAGGGTGCTAGAAAAGAAGTGGGTTGTTTGTGTGTCCCTTGGAGCATGCCAGTGAACATGAGGGAACACATGCACCCAGTCATAGTAAATGGTGTACAGATGCAGGGGTTAAAGGACACAAGGGCACCCCTGACATTGGTAAAGGGGGATCTGGTACAGCCTGGTCACCTTATAACCAATAAATTTGTAACTGTACAAGGGTTTACTGGTGAAGAGAAAACATTGCCACTCGCTAGTGTTCTCCTTGACTGGGGTGAGACAGGGGGAACTGTGCAGCAGGTGACTGTAGCCAACACATTAGCAGTGGATGTGATCCTGGGTAACAATCTCCAGCAGGGGGTGGTATGTGCAGTTACCCGTAGCTAAGTGGCAAGGGAAAGAAGTAGTAGTTCCTAAAACCCCACAGAATCCAGCGTGGAAACCACTGAGAGGCTGGTTCCCCAGCCTGTTTCTCCACATGGGGAGACTGATAAAAAGGGGGTAGAAATTACCCCAGTAGCAAGTAACCACACAGCTACAGAGGGTTACTCTGAAGAGGAAGGGGTGACCCCTTGCCAGAGGGTTGGAATTGATAGTGATCCTGAGAGCCCTGATGCTAGTGCTAGGGACCCTAGTTTAGCGACTAAAGGGGACTTGTCCCATGCCTTGGGAAGGTGTGAGGGGTTCGCAGCTGCTTAGAGGAGTGACCCTAATTTAGAGAAGCTGAGGGTTTGGGCAGACTCGAACAGAGCACAGGCAGTTGACGGAAGACATAGGGTTTATTGGGTAAATGGACTTATGTATATACAGGCAGTACAGACAGAGGGAGGGATACTAGGAAGGCAGCTTGTCGTTCCACAGGGATATCGTGAGCAGTTGCCCAAGGTTGCCCATGATATTCCCTTCTGTGGTCATCTGGGAATCACGAGCACAATGCAGTGGTTGGCCCAGAATTTCTACTTGCCTAACTTCACCCAGCAGGTGAAGTGGTATTGCAGGTCTTGTCACCGGTGCCAAGAAATAGGGAAGGCAGGCAAGAAAACCCAAGCCGCCCTAATTCCACTGCCTCTAGTGGAAGAGCCATTCCAGAGGTTGGGAATGGATATTGTGGGGCCTTTAAATACCCCCAGCTCTTCAGGGGAAGAGATTCATCCTTACTGTGGTGGATTATGCCACCCGGTACCCAGAGGCAGTTGCCCTATCCTTGCTGAGGATAGACAAAGTGGCAGATGCCTTACTTGGGATTTTCTCCCATGTTGGGTTTCCGCAGGCAGTAATCACCGATTGAGGGAGTTCCTTCATGTTGGACCTAAGGAAATGTCTATGGAAGAAGTGTGGGTTGGTGCAGAGATGCATGACACCATATCACCCACAAACCAATGGACTTGTGGAAAGATTCAATGGTACCCTGAAGGCAATGCTCGGGTGTTTGCTGAACAGCATGGGAGGGACTGGGAGAAATACCTTCCCCACCTGTTGTTCGCATACAGGAAGGTGCCCCAAGAGTCAACAGGATTTTCCCCCTTCGAACTCTCGTATGGATGCCGGGTACATGGGCCCCTAAACTTGATCTGGGAGGACTGGGAAGGCAAGCACACCACCCAGGGAACTTCCATTGTGGATTATGTCCACAGGTTTAGGGAAAGGCTGAAGGAGCTTATGGGGATAGCCCAGCACAATCTGGCAGCTGCCCAACAGAAACAAAAAATATGGTACAACCGCAGAGCCAGAGCGCGCTCGTACATGTGGCTCAGGAAGTCATGGTCCTTATTCCGGTCTGGAAAGACAAGCTGCAAGCTGAGTGGGCAGGACTGTACAAAGTGGTTAGTAAGGTAAATGACATAAACTACATTGTGGAGTTACCTGACTGTAGACAGACAGAAAGGATGTACCATGTCAACATGATGAAGCCATATGCAAATAGGGCTGACATGGTGTTTGCGGTGTGTAGTCACGGGGAGGGGACAGACAAAGGAGACCACCTTCTGGACTTGCTGGAAGAAAGTAAATGGGAGTCCTCTGTGGAGGCGTAAAATTATCTCCCCAGCTGAACCTGGACCAGATCCAGAAAGTGAGGGAGGTTTTAGCAGACTTTGCCCCCTTGTTTAGCGCCAAGCCTGGACTAACCCCCTTAGCAACACATGATGTGGAGACAGGGACACAGACGCCCATACAGTGGACAGCATATCGGGTATCAAAGGCTGTCCAAAAGGACATTAGGAGGAAAGTGGAGGAGATGCTGGATTTAGGGGTAATCCAGAGATCCCACAGCCCCTGGGCCTCACCCGTAGTCCTTGTGCCCAAGCCAGATAGCTCGACTCATTTCTGTGTGGACTATCATGGACTGAATGCAGTCACAAAGTCTGATGCCCACCTGATGCTCTGGATGGACAAGGTCCTGGACAAGCTGGGAGGGGTGACCTACCTTATGACTATTGACCTGACCAAGGGGTATTGGCAGGTAGAATTGACAGACAGAGATAGGGAGAAGTCAGCCTTCGTTACTCCGATAGGCTTATTTGAGTTCGAAGCAATGCCTTTCGGAATGAAGAATGCCCCGACCACTTTGCAAAGGTTGGTGAACCAGGTGTTGAATGGTGCTGAGGAGTACGCAGTAGCGTACCTGGATGACATTGCCATCTTTAGTACCAGCTGGGAGGAACACATTTCATACCTTAGGGAAGTGCTGGGCAGGATACAGAGGGCCGGGCTCACTGTCAAAGCCGAGAAGTGCCAGGTGGCCATGGGAGAGGTGGCATACCTCGGACATGTGGTAGGCCAGGGACCACTCCATCCTAACCAAATAAAGATAGAGGTGACCAGGCGTGGCCCAGACCAGAAACCCAGAAGCAGGTCAGGAGCTTTCTAGGACAGCAGGATACTACAGAAAGTTTGTGCCTAATTACAGTGCCCAGGCTGCATCCTTATCTGACCTGACAAAGAAAAGGATGCCCAAGAAAATTACCTGGGACCCAGCCTGTGAGGAAGCCTTTTCCAAACTGAAGGAGGCACTGTGCAGTGCTCCTGTCTTGACAAGTCCTGACTATAGCCAAACTTTTATAGTTCAGATGGATACCTTAGACTTGGGCATTGCGGCAGTACTGAGTCAGACTTCCAGCCAGGGGACAGATCACTCAGTAGCATACCTGAGTTGGAAGCTGTTTCCCAGGGAGCAAGCACACTCCATGGTGAAAAAGGAGTGTCTTGCCATAGTGTGGGCCCTAAAGAAATTAGAGCCATACTTGTATGGGCAGCATTTTGTGGTGTAGACTGACCACAACCTCCTGGTTTTGCTGATGCAGATGGGGAAGAACAATGGGAGACTGCTAAGATGGAGCATTGCTTTACAAGGATATGATCTAAAAATTGTACATAGGGCTGGAGCGAATAATAAAAACTCAGATGGGCTGTCTAGGGTCTATGATGAGTGAACTGATTTGGGAAGGTCATCCCATGCAGGGGATGAGCCCCCAAATTCAGTCTAGGTGGGGAGGAATTGTGACATAGACAGCCTATCCACAAAATAGAGTGCTGTATCATTTTTCATTTCTTAAAAATAACAGAAATGTGGTATTGAATGTGTCTGCTGGAAATGCCAGTGTACTTGGAGTGACCTCCCTCCTCCCCCAAGATCTCAGTATGTGAGATGACCACACACACAGGAACTTACACAAAAAATGTAAAACCTGCAAGGCCAAGATAATTGTCGCATCTGGAAATGAGCGGTCCCCGCTCAGAATGCTTATCTGGTAAATCTCTTATATAAATAAAATTGCAGGGCTAAAAGGTACCTAAATCAGGGATATCCTGTTTAGCTAGTTCTATTATCAGAAGCCTAGCCGGCAGGAAAGAACAGTTCCATTTTACAACGTTTACAGGAAATGAAAGCAGGGCATGACACTTCTCTGTGAAATTAAAAAGGCTTTGATATCTGTGAAGATCAGGAAGATCCTTTTTCATCAAAGAGGTGTCATTTGAGAATTGATGTTAGGCTGAGAAAAACAGGATCTTACTGCATTATAAGGATCCAGTTTCCTGTAGAGATATATTTTTAGCAATAGTATCCTGATAGGGAGGAAGTACAGTGACCTCATCCAGGGGGCTGGAGAAAGCAGCTTTTAAAAACTATGATTCTGTTTTCATAGACTGACTTCTTTACCTGACTTTGAAGCAGCAACATCAAGCCTTTAGAAGATGACTATTTTGTGGATAAGAAATATAGTTGCACTTTTACCCCTTTTTGTTTAATGACCTGTATGTTTTTTGTGATAAGAGTTCTGTATATTACTGTTTACTAGTTTACCTTTTGTTTAGTAAAGATATATTTTAAAAACATAAAATGTCTGGTGTGCCTTGAAACATTTCTTTGGTTTTAAGTGAAGTTAGATGGTTTTAAAGCTGACATGGTGCATGAGTTTAAGGGTGTACCAAACTGGGAAACAGTTTGAGTTTCTCTGGTCTTGTATAGAGTTCTAAAAGGGTTCATTTTGTAAAACCTGGTTAGGTGCCCATAGGGAAAGATATCTGGCCCCCCAAAGACAGAATTATCTAAGCCTGACAATTGGGTATGTTAACAAAAGATTAACAAGTTTGAATCCCTCCAGAACTTGGGACTAAGGTGACTTGAATCCACAAAACAGACAAGAGGGCTACCTTGTTCTGTTCACTGTTCACAAGACTACTCTCAGAGGTTGGCACTTTGGGAGTAGAGGGCTGACCTGCTGAGTGAATCTGTGACACTCCTAACCCTGCAACATCAATCTGCTAGGAGGTCCTCCATCACAATAGTGTTCCCATATTGGTTGCCCTTCTGTTATGGTCCTACTGGTGCCCTGCAGCCCTCCTCAAACTTGTTTGCTGATCTTTAGGCATCACCACCAGCATTCTGAGGTTCTTACCTACTTTATCTAACAGCTGAACAAAAATCCATTCTGTCTCCACTCCCCCAAGAGTTTTATCCTCTGTTGCTTTTATACAGTCTCAGTGTATAGCATAACCCCTTCTCCTGCCCTTTTCTGATCCCTTCATAATAGGGCACATATTGGGATAGTGGGGTCCCAGTTGGGATTTTGTGTAATCCTCATTTCCATAATAACAACTGAGTCCAGTTGGGTTTCCATCACTATTGCCTGTAGGTACCCTTTTTTATTCCCAAGATGTCCGATGTTCAGGCAGATTGCTTTATATTAGCTAGGTCTTTCTCCCCTCACTTGGCTCACTCAGTCTTCCCCTTCTTCATGTCATTATTCCATCTCTGCTTCCCGCTTGTCTGCCTTACATTACAATTTCTATCTTTACCTGTTGTGGGAGTGCAAGCAAAGCTCCTTATTCTTGGTCTTTAGACTGTAACCTTGTCCATCCACGTCCTGTGTAAAAGCTGAAGATTTCTCAATGTGTGCTGTGAAACCAAGAGTAATTAAACATGTTTCATGTCCTTTCAGGTTCCAGAAACCTTTGAAGATGTTGCTGTTGATTTTTCTGAAGAGGAATGGAAGATGTTAAGCAAACAGGAGAAGGAACTTCACAGGGAAGTGATGGTGTAGAACTATGAAACCATGTTTTCAGTAGGTAAAGATCAACCTAGTCTCAAAGGAGGGCTCTTTATTCTAAGGGGGGATGGTCTTATATTTAACAATTTAAAGTCTAATGGCATGTTGGGAGAAAGGATGAAAAGAGTGACTTAGGGGCTCCATTGTAACATTACTGTACCTTACTAAAAATGCAGTTGTGAATTACACTGACACACAGAAACATAGAATTTGGCAACAGCTAAGGACTGGTTGGCCTGACTAGTCTGCAAATTTCCTTGCCTGTAATATCACTGCAGATCCTAATTGATTTTCGGCCCATTTTCCCATCCTTCCCTTCCCATGAGATTATCTTATGCATATCCCATGCATTCTTGAACCCCGTCACTGTGTGCCTAGCCTTTTGCCTTCATATTGGGACACTCTGCGTTATCAGAGGGATGGACTTTCCAGGAGATGAGAATATAGAACTTGAAAGCCAAAGAAGGCAATCTGTCTCTCTCTGTTCTGCCGTTATCATTGCCTAATTGATGAGAAAGCACCCCTAGTCATCACTTGTCTTCTCGATCCTCTTTTTATCCCTGTTGCTCCCCTTTACTATACCCATGTGTTCATCCCATTTATTCTTGAACCCTTCACTGACTGCAGGAGAAGGGAAGTGGGTTTGAGGACAAGTGGCATTTTAGTTCCTTAACTGCAGGGATATCCATACGGGGAAGAGGAGAAGTTAGTTTACTTGGTAATCCGTGATATGGGCAAATCAATTTGAGCGTCTGGGTTAAGAGCAACTGTAGGAGAACAACAAGAAGGAATGAGAGTGACTGGAAAACACAGTTCAGTACTGTATGATGATTGAAGGAGTAGTCCACCCAGAATTTGCAAAAATATATGTTGTGTAGAGTGTTTTGATTTTTATGTAAAGTCCTAGTGTATGTGTCCTCTCTGTCTGCTATTAAGAATTTTTCCTAAATTAGCCTGCTAGCTTTATGGTAGTTTTATGACTCCTGGGGAGCTCCATTTCAAATAATTTGCCTTTCTTGCTCCTACAGTGCACCCTGTCTCATGTGGCAGTGATGTAGTCGAGCCCGTAGATTTAGCATATGCACTGCTTTAAAATCAGTTCACAACATCAGAGTTGTGTAGCTGATCTTATCCAGTGAGCACAAATGGCAAGTTACAGTTTAGCAGATACCTGAGAGCTAGCTGAGTGGGGTTTCTGTAAAAAAACAGCTACTAAACAGCTCTAATTCACTATTTGTGTTTTCTATGTGTGTCAGGTCTACCTAGCAGTAGTAAGTGTTTTCACTATAAAATTTAATTTCATCAAACTACAAACAACAGTAAAAAGAACAGAAATTGCCCCAGATAATTAATGCTATAATTAATAAAGACTGTAGCAGTTTTCTTACAGAAAACCCACTCCGTTAACTCCTAAGCCTTTTTTTTTTTAATTGTTGAACCAGGAGTAGCACACTAAGCTGACAGCTCATTTCCAGGTGTGACCTGGGAGCACAGGGAAGTTAAGTGACTTGCTTAGGTTCACACAGTATGCAAGTGGGGGCTGTGGGATTCAAACCCAGGTCTCCAGATTTGCAGCTCAGAGCCTTAAGCTACTGTGCTATACTGCCTCCCTAAACTGTAAATGTAGGTACCAGCATTCTGTTAGGTAGAGCAGCAGTTGGTGCTGATATTGCTCTGTGACATAATTTTCACATTTTTTGTTACCAATGTGAAGTATATTTTTAATAGAGTATAAAAATATGTATGTGTGAGTTATTTAGTGTGGTGCATATTGATTTATTATGTGAAAAAGTGTGATTACACTAAATGTGTAGTGCAGTGCACCATTGTAAAATGGAATCAAATGTGTAGCTGAAATAGTCACTGTCATGCTATTGCTTTCATGCCATACCACACACAGGAGTGAAACTGACTTCAAAGTATATTGCAGTTTCTAGGCTGCAGATTCATACCATACCATACATTTCATAAATGTGTTCAGGAAAAATGTATGAAATAGGCCGGCCCTGTGGCACTAAGGGGTTGAGGCACTGGATGCCACACCTTGCACTGCACAGGTGACCCAGATTCGGGAACAAACCCGAAATGTCAGGGGTCGGGGGGGGCTGGATTGAGCTATCAATTAGCAACTCTCTTCTCACCATTCGGGTGTAGATTTTCTCACTGCCCTTTCAAACTGCAGCTTTCTCTTTCTCTCAGTGGAACTGTGACACCAGACTCTTGGAAACTTTCAGCACAACTTCCCACCAATAAAGTGTAGACTCTCACTGCACTTTCACGTATTTGCAAAACTGCAGCTCTCTTCCAGCTAAACTGGATTCCTCAATCCACATTTCTTCACAAATGTGGGAAGGCAAACACAGGCCCTGGGAGACAGGCAGATAGCAACCCACTGGCAGGCCCTTTCACTAACCTTGCAGCCCCATTTTCTGCATAACAGCTGGAGACCCTACTCCCTCTAGAGAGGCTCCCCCTGAACTGAAACTAGAACTCACAGCTCTTGGGCTTTTGGGAGCTTTCTGGCAGCTCCCCATTTGCTGAAATCACTGTCCCATCCAAACATTAATATACATGGAAGCTCCGTCAATGCCTGACTGGTTGTGTGAAAGAGCACCAAGTATTTCCCAAGCTTTTCCCCTCATAAGTCCTCTGAAAGGTCCCGTAGTCCTTGGCAGCAATTCTGGCCCTCTGATTGGCTGAAACTTGGGGAAAGAACCTGAAAACATGGCTTCTGAATAACAGTGTCCATCACAGTCCACTGATTCCCCCACTTTCATGCTCTGGTACAGCCAGCAGCAACACTTTTGTTTTCATTTGCCCCAAAGTCTGTTAGCAGTGCCTGTGCTCTTCAAAGCACCTGTACAATTTAACATTTTTACGTTGTCTTGCATATGCGCAAGCAAAATATTGTGGTAGCTTGGAATAGCAGGGTTTGGAGGTGCGATCTTGTTGTGGCCAGTGGTGCCACTGTTTTTTGGGTTGGGCTCTGTGGCACAAATGAAATAGCATGCTGTCCATGACAGCAGTTGAAAAGCATGCTGCCAACTTGAAACAATTTTGCTGCCACAATGATCAAGCAACCTGTCTTTTCAGGGCGTGCCTTGCCTGGCGTAACATTTCAATGAACGTGGCAGTAGCTGTCACTGTCTGCCTCTCACAGTCCCCAACATGCTGACTTTGGGGGTGGCTAATCCCCCTGTCAGCATGCCCCTTCCCCAGTTTGTTTGCCAATGGGGGAGCCTAATCCCTATCTGCATATGTGCCCCTTTCCTGTTTTTGTGTGCTGAGGGGGGTGCCCAATCCCCCCTTGGCATCATCCCTCCCAAATACAGACATGCTTGCCGATGGGGGGCTCAATCCCTGTTGGCTTCAATACCATCCCCAATCTGCCAAGGGGGTGCCCAATCCCCCTTGGAATCATCCTCCCAGACATGCTTGCCAATGGGGTGCCCAATCCCCTTGTTGGCATGTTTAACCCCCCTCTCATCGCATTGGCATTTTCCTTGTGCCACTCCGATTGTGTGCCATGCTGGGAGCCCACCCCAGTGTGCCTAACATGACCCCCATAAACAAATGGGACACACTGGGATCCCAGGCCAGTGTGCCCAACACCTGTTAAAAAAGAAAACAATCCGCAGTGATTATTTTTTTTTATTAACCTAAAACAAAGAAAACAGTCCCTCACCATCTGGCTCCCACCCTCTGTGCACCTGACCTCCTCACCCCCCTCCTCACCCTGTACTTTTCCTATGAAGCCCGGAGTGATGATCTTCGGTGGAGCGGGAACACATCTGCACTCTTCAAAGCCAATCGCAAACTGAAGAAATGCCAGTAAGCTGTATAATGGCATAAATGGGGTGTTTTCAACTTAGGTGGATATCATGGCCATTTTTGCGAATTTTGGTTCCACATTTTCAACATGGGGTTCTTGGAACCCCACCTCATGAACTCAGTCACTCAGTCACTGTCATTTTGTTATTCAGTCCCAAAAGGTGATTTTGCAGTCACTGCTCAGAATCACCTTTTGAGACCGATTAACAAAACAACAGTGTCAGTGTTCATGAGGTGGGCTCCCAAAAAGCCTATGCTGCAAATTTGGTTAACAAAAATTCCAAAACATGACTGTTACAAGTGCAAATTGCGCAGTTTCTACGCATGCTCATGACTTTGAGAATGTTTAATATTTTCACTCCAGATTTTCTGCATTGCCATTTTTTTCACACCTCCTTATGAACAGTGCAGCTGTCGTTTTTCTCATCCTGCCCAAAATGTGTTTTCGCTCATGTGGCGTACAATGGCATGGTCGCTGTATGAAATCAATGTTTGGGACAGATTAAGAAAATTACAGTGACACTGTTCATGAGTGGAGATCCCAAAATGTCTATGTTGAAAATTTGGTGAGAAAATTCCACAAAATGGTTGTTATGAGCATGCATTGTGCAGTTTCCATGCACGCACATAACTTCGAGAATTTGCAATATTTTCACTCCAGATTTTCAGCATTGCCGTTTCTTCACATCTCCTTATGAATAGTACAGCTGCCATTTTTCACATCCTGCCCAAAATGTGGTTTCACACATCTGGTGCACAATGGTGCGGTCATTGCGGGACATCAACATTCAGGACAGATTAACAAAACCACAGAGCCACTGTTAATGAGCAAAAGTCCCAAACGCTTTCATGAGGGGGGGGTCATGAAAAGTCCATGTTGAAAATTTGGAGTGCAAATACCAACAAACGCCCGGGGCATTAGGGTTTCTAACCATAATGTCCTGCCCTGTAGAGACTGACCGGCATCAGTGGTGTGATTTTGGATTGTCGGTTGTAATACTCATGCCATTTCACCCCCACCCTGCAGCCACTGACAGGCATCATGGTAAGCATTGGACTCTTCAGCCCCAGAGTTCCCTCCATTCTCCTATACTGCGCCCATCTCAACATATTTTCTTATGGAATGGGGTGCGCATAAGGCCCGAGGACCCCAGGGCACAATGTGATACTTGTACGGAGTCTGCAGGGTAGGGTGAAGTGAGGTGAAATGGCATGAGTGTTATGGCCAGTGACCCAAAGCCACACCTTAATGCCTGTCAGTCTCTGCAGGGTGGTGTGGGGTTTGCGTCACTTCTATACTCCACTGCCATTCTTGTTATGCATCTTTGTAACTCCTGCACTACAGATGCCAATGTCAGCAAGACAACATTCGGCATTGACAAATGTTTGTTATTCAATCCTCTTCCTGTTACTGCTGCTGTTTTAGCCTGTTGACAGGCAGCACATACATAATCCCACTGCAGTTCATACACTGTCCCACTTCCATGTTCTGCTGCAGCCAATATAAACCTTTGCATTCCGGTATTGCCCCTCAGTCATATAGCTACTTTAGTGCCCTATTAAAGAGCAGCTGACACCTTCAGGAAACAGCAAAATATAATATTTAGACACAGTGTGGCCATATCAGGTCTTTATTCCTCCTCCCCATTGTTTATTACTGACATGATCTGCATGAAAACAGGATGCTTACTCCTGAACAGTTTATCCATTTATGTTGCTTTCTTTCTACTTCAAGTCATAATGCACTGCTTGTGACATCACAGTTACTCCCATGTCAACAGATTGTGATGTCACAACAGAGGATTATGATTTGAGGTAGGGAGTAACCTATAGAGGCAGATGTACTCTGAGATATAAAGATCATGTATTCATGCAAATTTTCTCGGTAAGAAATAATGTTGAAGAGAAATCTACAGAATATGGAATGCCAGTAAATTGTACCTAAATGTTATGTTATTCAAAGTTTTCTTTGAGGTGTCAGCAGCTCTTTAAACATTATCAGGGTTTAATGTTTTAATTTGGCCCTTTCACTGTCACTAGTGCTGGAGTACTAACACCATACCCAGTATTCAGCTGACCATGATCCTGGCATCTAAGTGCACAATGCCAGGGAGTTGTTTGTGTTTTTTTTTTTTTTTTTCTCCCATGTATATAAGCTACGTCATGGTCTCTAAGTGCCTCATAGGGTACCAGCCCGAAGTGCCAAGGTCCAGGCAAAAAGCCATGTGGAGACACACTGCTGCCAAGCACCCAACAGTGCCCTCACCCTACCGCCACTGTTCGCTATCCAGTGCAGTGCCAAGCCCACCTAAAGAGAGAGCTGTCGGATGACAGCTCAGTCCAGCCCCTCCCTTCCCCACCTCTTGCTGACCTCTCAACAATCATTCCCAAATCTGGGTCATGGTACAGCATGAGGTCTGGCATCCAGCACCTCAACCCTCAGCATCAGTGGGCCAGCTTATTTCATACATGTTTACTGAACAAATATATGAAATTTATGGTATGAATCTGTAGCCTAGAAACTGTAAAATACCTTGACGTCAGTTTCTCTCCTGTGTGTGCTATGGCATGAAAGCAACAGAATGCCAAATTGGCAGTGACTATTTCTGCTACACACTTGATTCCATCTCATGGTAGCTCACTGCACCACAAATGTAGTGTATTGCACTTTTTCAACTGATAAAACAACACTTGTTTTGTATTTTATTCACTGATCTAATTAAATAACTCACACATACATTCTTTAATACTTTATTAGTTTACTTTACTTTTTACTTTATTACTTTATTATTTGGAGTTTTAATGTCTCTTTCCAGTTGTACCCCTTTCCCCCAGGTCGCACCGGGAGATGAGCGACTTGTTGCTCAATGTACCTTCCTGATGAAAGTTTGCAATAAATAAATAAAATTAGAAACATTTTCTGTAAGAAAACAGCTAGAGTCTTGACTAATTATAGCATTGATGAGCTGGGCAATTTTTGTGCTTTTATAGTTGTGTATAGTTTGATGAAATTAAAAGTTTTAAAATTAAAACACTCCTGTTAGCTAGACCTGACACACATAGAAAACAAAACTAGTGAATTAGAGCTATTTAGTAGCTGTTTTCTTACAGAAACCCCACTCAGTTAGCTCTCAGGGATCTGCTAACCTATAACTTGCCATTTGTGCTCACTGGATAAGAACGGTTAAACAGCTCTGCCGTTATGAACTGATTTTGAAGCAGTGCATATGCTAAATCTATGGGCTCGGCTACATCACTGTCACATGAGACAGTGCATTGTAGGAGCAAGAAAGGCAATTAAACTACTTGAGATGGAGCTCCCAAGGGGTCATAAAACTACTATAAAGCTAGCAGGCTAATTTAGGAAAAACACCTAATAGCAAACAGAGGGAAGGACACACTGGGACTTTACATACAAAATAAAACACTCTGCACAACATATGCTTTTAGCAAATTATGGGTGGACTACTCCTTTAAGAGGTAGTGAGAGAAGGATAATGGGTTTCTTTGGGAAGGTGGATCCAAGCTGGCCATCTGCCATGGTGGTTAAGGCTATGGTCCATGACAGTGGTGGTTCGGGGTTCAGAACTAGTGTGGGATTTATTTTTTTTTTGTTTTTTTGTGTTGCTGGGATTTTTATGGGGGGGTTATTTATCCCCGACTTTGTTTACCCCTGCCCACAGGTTGCTCCCCCAACATTCTCCCCCTGCACACTGCTACTCCACTGAGTAGTCCCCTCTAATGTTTGCCTCTTCCCCCCAGTGTCAATCCCCCAAAGGTGGTTACTTAGAAATTGGGGGTATGGGGGAGTTAGCACCTGCAAAGTGGTGTGTGGGGTGAAGCCTCCTGCATAAATAGTCTGTGTAATACACTCCCTGAACTAGTGGCCTTGATGGAAGAGGGATGCCTGGATATTGTGGCAGTCACAGAAACATGGTACACAGGGAACCATGAGTGGGATGTCAAAATACAGTCAAATCCGTTTGTGTGCACATAGCCGGGACCGCCAGAAAGTGTGCACACAACCGAAATTGCACACAAACGAAAATACGGGAAAATAAAAACTGGAGACTGGGAATTGCTATTTCATGAATGAAATGACTTTAATGAGCATTTAATGCAGTAACAAGAAGATTAAAAAATGTTTACAAAACTGGCATGTCATTATTGTAAAAGTCCGTTATCGCGGTCTGTTTGGAAGCGCGAGTGCTTAAAAGTTCTACTTTTTTTTCGAAGTTATAAAACCAAGTGAAGTCTCTCTGCTCTCTGAGCTGTACATAGTGGTGTATTTTGTGCATCATATTCCATACCTCCGCAGTTGATGGAACATTCACCTCAGGTTCGTCCTCATCCTCTTCGTCCGGTGTTTCTACTGCATCCAAAGCTGTGGCACAAATGTCTGCATCTGTTAACTCCCTGCTGGCTGGTTCATCTCTATCTATGGCCACAAATGCATCGAACTGTGCCGCCAGCATTCCTTCAGGTGGGGTAACCATGTGGATAGTTGGTAGATCGTTCTCCTGCTCTTGACTCGGATCACATGGCTGAATTGGACCTATCCCTGCCTTCCTAAAACAATTGTGTATTGTCTCTGAGGTAACCTCCACCCAAGCTGAATGAAGCAGGTGTATTGCATCCAATATCGTACAGGACTTAGCGATTTGGTTAAATTGCAAAGTGTCCTGTGCATCAAGTTCTAGTAAGATTTTGTTTACAATTTTCTTCCGATAATGTTGTTTCAAATTGTTGATAACACCCTGATCCATTGGTTGAATCAGGGCAGTGCAGTTTGGGGGGAGAAAGACCAGTAGCATGTTTCTTAAACTTATAGGTTTGTGAGCAGGGCAGTTGTCCACTATCATTGCAATTCTCCGACGCTGTCTCCTCATTTGCTTGTCGATCTCTTTTAACCAGTCGTGAAAGATGACACTTGTCATCCAGGCATTTGAGTTAGCATGATACAAAACTGGCAATGCTTCAACATTCACCCCTTTAAAACAGCGAGGCTTTTTTGATTTTCCAACAAGCAGCAGTGGTAGTTTTTCACTGCCTGTACTGTTTGCACAAACCATCACCGACACCCTCTCTTTGGCCTTTTTGTGACCGGAGACCATTTCTTTTTTAAAAGACAAGGTGCCGTCTGGGGTTGCTCGGAAGAAGAGTACAGTCTCGTCCGTATTGAAAATGTCCTGTGGTGAGAAGGCAGATGTGATGGAAGGTAAAACATCATGGAGCCATCGCTCTGAGCTGTCAAAATCACTTTCTGCCTTCTCACCATGCACCCTTTTGTACCCAATACTGTTCCTTTCCTTCCAGCGGGAGAGCCACCCTGCAGTGGGTTCGAAATCCACCCCCATTGCCGATGCAAGGCTTCTGGCTTTTTCACATAGGATCTGACCAGAGAGAGGGACACCATGGTCGTGGGCAGCTGTAAACCATCTGAGCAGGGCATCCTCGACCCTGCAATCCTTGCCATCTCGTTTTCTTTTGCGGTCTTTTTTACCACCAGCACACCATTCCTGCAAGATTGTCTCTTTGTTTTTCAATATGCGCCCAACACAAGAGATATCAATCCCGAACTCATTAGCGATGTCTTTATGGGATAAACCAGGTAGGAGAGCTTTGTCGAGAAGCGCTACCTTGCGTTCCAGGGTCAGCACATTACGCTTTAACTTCGGCCACTCCATGTTTTGCTAGCAATCTGAAACACACTGAGCTTTCAGTAGCTTATAAAGACGGGCAGTTGGGCAGTAATTGAGAGTTGTTAAGTGATCACTTTGTTACGGGAAAACTTTGTGCAATCGCGGGGGGCAATTAGCGAGTAATTAACACTAACAACTGGTGCTAAATTGCTAAATTACAGCTAGCAAATCAGAAAAAATGTGTGCACACAAGCGAAAATAGGTGTGCATACATCAGTTAGTTTTAACATGGTGTTACATAGGAAATGAATCGGGACCTGGGAAATTTGTGCACACAAATGGAATGTGCACACAACCGAATGGCACACAAGTGGAATGCACTGTACCAGGATACGCAATCTACAGGAGGGACAGGGAGGGTAAAAGAGGAGAAGGAGGAGTAGCTCTCTATGTAAGGGAAGGGATCAAAGCAACAGAACTAAAGAGTAAACAGGGCATAGAATTATTTATTTATTGAATTGTTTCACCAGGAAAGATACACTGAGCAGTTCAATACTCATTTCACGGTATGTCCTGGGGAAAAGGAAGTGGGGTATACAGAAGGTAAATGCATACCGTATCATTACAGAGGCAAAAAACATGGGATACATGGTATTCAATATGTAAAATACCAACACCAACAATATCATTACAGCGGCATAAAGACATAGGATACATGGTAAACAATACATAAATATAATTACAAGGGATGCAAGATGACTCACTTACAACAAAGGGAAGAAACTAAAGTGAATAATGACACACTGTAAGAGCTAGGCTAAGAAGGCAAGTGAAAATGAGGATGAGCTGTAGTTAGAGAAAGAGAGAGAAAGAGAGAGAGATTTAGTAGGCAGGAGGGGTCAGGGGCAAGTGCAGTAAGGTATTAGGTAATTGTGCAGAGCAGACATAAGAGAATTCAGGGAGGAGGAGTGGCAGATTTGAGGAGGGAGAGCATTCCACAATTTAGGCAAATGGTAAGAGAAGGCTTTTTGGCCAGAGGATGTAGATCTGCTGGGGATTGAGAGGGTGAGCTTGTCAACATGAGATCTCGGGGAATAAAGGGAAGGTGGAAGGGTAACAAGGGAGGAGGAGAGGGAGGATGGGAAAGATCCAAGCCAGAATTTAGTGATGAACTTAACACCACGTAGCTCACACCGATTGTGGAGAGTCAGAAAGTTTAGAGAGCAGTAGAGATCAGTGATGGGTGAGGTGAGGGGCATCAAGAGCAAAACGACAGAAGGAACTGTAGAGAAGGTCCAGTCTGGTTAGGGAGGACTGTGGGGCAGCACCATAGACTATGTCACAGTAGTCATAGGCATGATCATCTTCTGTACCAGCTCACGCCTGGCAGCGAGCGGGATGCAGCTGCAGTTTCTGAAAAGGGCCCCGAGCTTGGGCCTACATTTTTTCAGACTGACATCAATGTGTACTGGGAAGTTTAGGTGTCTTCCAGCCAGATGCCAAGATACTTGAATGAGGAGGAGTCCTCAAGTACAGTCCCATCAAGGGTGTGAAAGGTGGGAAGGTGACTTAGCCTTGCAAGTCTCTGCCTTGTGCCAAATGACATAGAGACTGTCTCCTTGGCATTTAGAAAAAGTTGATGAGAACTAAACCAGAGTTGGACTTTAGTAAAGTCAGACTGGAGCCTGGTAGTGACATCAGAGACTGATTTGCCAGATGTAAATAGGACTGTATCATCAGCATACATGTGAATGCTGGATGCAGAGCAAAGCTGGGGGAGGTCATTTAGAAAGATGGAGAACAGAATAGGGCCTAGCACTGAACCCTGGGAAATCAAGTGATTGTAGGCAAGGGATAAGAGGTAACATTAGCAATTCTGACTGATTGCGACCTGCCGGACAGATAGGCACTGAACCAACCCATGGTAGAAGGAGAGAGACCAGTGACTGAGAGATTGCATAGGAGGAGGAGAGGATGGGCGACAGTGTCAAAGGCTTTGGCCAGGTCGAGAAAGATAGCCGAGGTAATGTGGCCTTTGTCAAAGCCAGTGGAGATGGTCTCTGTTAGCCTCAACAGAGAAGTGGTGGTGGAGTGGGATTTCCTAAATCCAGACTGGTATGGCATGACAAAAGCAGAGTCAGAGAGGAAGGAGAGCTGGTTGAGGACTATGTGTTCTTGTAATTTATCTAAGGTAGGAAAGAGAGAGAGATGAGGCACTGAGGGTCACCCTGGAGACACGAAATGGCACCACAATCTGCATTGGGGTTGTATACAGACCCCCATATCAGGGGGAGGGAATGGACAAGGAATTGATAGAAGGCATCCTTAGAATGGCATACGTAGGGGAAATATTGTTGATGGGGGACCTGAATATGCCAGATGTTAACTGGACCACCTTTGCTGCAGGCACATCCAGGAGCAGGGTCATTCCTGATGCCCTACAAGTGGTATGCCTCAGACAGCTAGTATTGGAACCCACTCGGGAGGGAGCAAACTTAAACCTGGTACTCTCAAATGGGGATAGAGAAAGGATCTCTTATTTAGAAGTGGGTAGCCATCTGGGAACTAGTGACCACCAAATAGTGTGGTTCATGATAAACACAGCCATACAGTCAAGCCATACAAAAGCAAGAGTATTAGACTTTAGGGGGGCTGACTTGAGGAAAATGAGAGTGCTTCAAAAAAACACTAGCAAATGGGCAAGAAGGAGGGGTGGAGGAACAATGGGGAATAATCAAAACAGCCATCACAGAGGCAACAAGCCTTTGTGTGAAGCAAATCAGCAAAACAAGATGAAGGGAAAAAACACTATGGTTCTCAAAAGAGGTGGCAGGGAAGGTTAAGGAGAAAAGGTTAGCATTAAGGAAATATAAGGAAACACAAGAGGAGCAGGACAGATAACTTTATCAGTTAAAGCAGAAGGAGGCAGGGAAGGCAGTCAGAATAGCAATTTCCCAAACTGAGGAAAAGATGGCCAACTCTGTTAAGAAGGGGGAATAAAACCTTTTATAGGTACATTAGGGAGCAAAGAAAGATCAAGGGAGGGACACTGAGGCTTAATAAAGGGGAAGGAATGTGGGCAGAGGGTGACAATGAAAAAGCAGGCATACTGAATGAATATTTCTGCTCAGTATTCACAAAAGAAGAGGAGGGGGGGTACCTAAACCAAACAAGAGAAACACTCTGGATAGGGGGGTTGATACCAGTCCATTCACAAAAGAAAGGGTTCTGAAAGAACTCTTAAAACTAAAGGTGGACAAAGCAATGGGGCCAGATGGAATTCATCCCAGAATTCTAAGAGAGCTAAGGGGAGAACTAGTGACAACACTGACTACTCTCTTTAATAAGTCATGGGAGGATGGGGTGGTACCTGAGGACTGGAGGAGGGTGGATGTGATTCCACATCACAGAAGTAGAAGCAGAGCAGAGGCAGGAAACTACAGACCTGTCAGTTTGATCTAAGTGGTAGGGAAAATGATGGAATCACTTCTGAAGGAAAGAACTGAGTACCTAGAGGCCAGTGGGGCACAGGACCCAAGGCAGCATGGATTCACAGTGGGTTAAGGGAAGGTGAAGGTGGAGGATCAGAGGTGTATCCCTCCAGTTGTATCTCTCTATGATTCATACACTGTTCTATTGGAGCATGGTTCCTCCGTGGGGTACCTGCAGTCAAAACCAAGGAGGATGCTGGGAACCTCTAAAAGGGAGACCCAGAGGAGGCTGGCACAAGACCTCACTGGGGAAGCAAACACCTCCTTGTAGGGGACTCAGTTATTAGGAGGGTAGAACAGGTGGGTAGAGGGAGGTATGATGCCTGCATGACACCATGGCTGGGAAGGACAGGAAGCAAATCCTCAGGATCGCGGTACCAGAACCACAACATACAGCTAGCACATCAGCCAATCCCTACTTCCTTTTGTCCCTGTCTTTGTACAGCTGTGCTCTCGTGTGTCATTGACAATAGCACCACCGCTCCCCTTCCAGTTATACAGGATAGGTTTGCCATCCAAATACTCCACCCATTCAAATATTTGCAGCTTAGGGGTGCGTTGAGTTCCCTCTTGGGACCTCCTTCTTGGCCCTTTCTGTCCATTAAGACATTATCCATGCTTGTTGGCCTAGCAACTCGACCCCATGCCATGTCCAGTTTCTATCAGTTTTTTCCATTGATGGATCTGGCCAGCTTGGAGGGAGTATGTTACTATGGGCAGCATGCCTTACAGCTTTAGGCACTGGCAAATGCCTGGCAGGGTGTTTGGAAATGTCTGTATAATTATGTCAAGCAGGATTGTTACTGCTTATTTCAGTTTTGTATTTTATATAGCCTTTATTTTACAACTGCAGGCTCCACCAGATGAGTAAACTTGTGTCCTCCATCTACTCCTAGTGTGGGTTGGCAGATGGTCATCTAAAACACATACTCTGGGACTGGTTACCCCCTTTTGGTCTGCTATACACCTTTCCCATGACCCCAGCTGGAACTGGACTTGTTTTTTATCCTTGAAGTGTGCCTCGATGGACTGTACCCTGCAGAACTGGTTGTGCCCCACCAGGCCAACGTGGCCCTGATTTCTGTAGAAACATGGCAACAAAAAATTTGATGGCAGATAAGGACTGCTTGGTCTACCCAGTCTGCCCATTTCCCTACATATTGAATATGCTGCAGATCCTAGTTAACGAACAGCCTACTTTTTCCTACCCCCCCAACCAGAATTGCCTTATGTCTGTCCCATGCATTCTTGAATTCCCTCACTGTTTTTGACCCCACAGTCTCCACAGGAAGGCTGTTCCATGTGTCTGTCACCCTCTCTGTAAAACATCACTTCCTCACATTGCCTCTGAGCCATCCCCATCTATCTTCACATTGTGCCCCCTTGTTCTTGCACATCTCTTTTTCTGAAAGATGCCACCCTCTTGGACTTTGTTGATTTCCTTAAGGTATTTGAAAGTTTCTATCATGTTCTCCCTCTCCATCCTTTCCTCGAGGGTATACATATTAAGCTTCTTTAGTCTGTATTCGTATGACAGTCTCTCTTCATATAACAGTGAGACTGGTCATTTGTCGACTCTGGGAGTGACATTAGGAATCCTGATGGCACTTGAGATGGAGAAGCAGGTAGTATGTCGAGATGGTTGCCCGCTTGGTTTTCAGTCTTGGTGGAATCTGTTACATGCACTGCTAGCCATCTCACTGCCGCTACAATCATCCTGAGGTGGTGCTTCACCTACTTAGTTTTCATCTTCAAAAATTCTTATCTGGTGGGGGGTGTGGCCTAGCTAAGCTCAAGATGGCACCTTAATTCTTTTGCAGCCTAAAAGAATACCACTTATCTAAACTCATCTGCTAATATCCAGGCTACTAGTGTAAGGAACCATCATGTGAGATATCTACAGACCTTCATTCTACTGATTCTGTGAGTTTTTCTCTACTTCTACTGCAAAACTGGGCAATTTTTATCTGCGTGTTGCTACTGCCATTTATCTCCAGGCCTATGAAGATGGCTTAACCCAAATGTCTCTCTACATCTCTATCAAGAGTGGAATCTGTGTTCCAAAAACTCATGGAAGATACGAATGAACTTAAAGTAGTTACACAACAAAATAACTGTACTTTAAAATTGCTGGACTCCCGTCTTTTATATACCGAAACTAAATTGTCAAAATATGAAACCTCAGTACAAGACTTAAAATCAACCATCAGGGAAGAGGATCGGGTCATAAAATCACTGCAGTCAGAGTTGGATGATTTTGAAAATAGAAACTGCAGAAATAATTTACGTTTCTTTGGCTTCCTCGAAGGTGTGGAACTTGGTGATACAAGCGCCCTGCTTCTCCGTGTCCTCCCCTTTATGCTGTGTCTTCCACTTGATCTGAATCTAATAATAGAGCACTCTCATCACTTCGTGGGCCCCAAACCTGTGCCAGACCAAAAACCAATGCCAATATTTGCAAGATTTATAAATTTTGCACACACGGAGCTGATCCTTCAAAAAGCAAAAGAGACTGGCATTTTGATGTGGCAGGATTTTCGAATCTCAATCTTTAGAGACTTTTCAAAGGACCTTTCCTTAAAAAGATGCACATTCAACCCCATTAAACTATCCTTACATCAAAAAGGAATCAAATTTCCCCTGAGGTACCTTTCAGTAATGTGACTGTATTTCAGCAGCAATTTCAAGGATTTTAATTCCCCAAAGCATTCGAAACATACATTGTCAACTTACAGCATGATCATTAGGTTCCTGGTTCAATTGGAACCACTCGTTCCTCTGCTACAGGTGCTAGAGCTATTAGTGATGTACGACCAAACTTACACAATGAGGTCTCTATGTCTACTCTTATGGAGAAAGTTAATATCTCCACTGCAGTCCCCCCAGTCCAGCAATCAATGCACATTCAGGAAAAGCATCTATCAGGTACTCAAGTTCAGAAATCTAGCTGTTGTGGGACAGAAGAATCCTTCAGAAAACCAGTCTCCTTGAGAATAGTGCCTCCACCTGACTTCTCAATTCCCCTCAGCAATATGTTCACCCCATTGCAAGATTCTATGCAATCCTCACAAGAGGACCTTTCCCAAGAGGAACCTGCTGCACAACCTGTGATTTCGAACACACTCGAGCATGGTGGCCTATCTGCTGACTCGTCCTTGGCAGAGGTGCTTGCTAGTTCCCCGCTGAAGACACTTGAACCACCCAAGAAATGACACAAAGGAAAACCAAAGAATAAAGGCTTTCCCTTATGTCACATAGCTCACAGAAAAGCTGTCACTTGAAAACTCTATAAGAAGGTCTTCTTCTGCATTTTAACAGTGTTTAATGGTCTGACATTTTCAGACCATGTATGACGATCAGAGACATCGCTCTCTATATGTGCAGTGCTACTATGCAAGGTTCCTCCATTGTCACGCACAGCAGGTGATATCAGTAATAAATATTACCAATATTGGCCTTGGTTTTTGGTCTGACCCAGGTTTGAGGCCCAAGGAGCGATGAGAGCACTCTATTATTAGATTCAGATTGGGTGGAAGCCACAGCATAGAGGGGAGGACATGGAGAAGCAGGGCGCTTGTATCACCAAGTTGCAACAATGATGTACATCGCAGTCAGCTTAAACACAGCTCTAACACATTATGGACCACTTTATGCTTCCTATATTATTGATAAATGATGGGAATTATCTTGTATTTAGGCTATATTTCATATTGAAAGCCATACTAATATTACACAAAATTAATATTTCATAACCCCCATTATGACTTATAGTACTATACCATTCCCCTTAAATCTGTTTCTTTTGGTGCAATCAGCTGAGTATAAAACTCCTTATTTACAACTTTGATGAACTCTATCTAATTTTCGTCTTCCCTAAGTATAACAGAATCTGATTCTAAAACAACCTATTGCATCACGTGTGTGATTTTGCATCTGATTGGCTCTCACATTCGCCCCTAAAATTCCATCCACCTTTTAATATATATACATGCTATAAGACTGTTTTAACAATCCATACTTTCTACTCCATGTATGTTACCTTATAATACTTGAGTTATGGGTGCTTATTAAAAACGACAGAATAAATATAGCCAGAAAATTAATATATACATTATCTCTGCTCGAAGCTTAAACATTAGAGAGTTATTTAAGTAGAGTTTTGACTCTCACACATTGGGGCTCACAGGGTCCAGCCAGTGGACCCAGTCACCCCAATGCTACATTCAAGTAGGCAATGTTCATGTAGAACTGCCTCCTATTTATTTGACAACTCTATATATAGACGTATGGCACCACGACACTCGAGGGCAGTCAACATTTTTATTACTTATACATACCTTCTGTAGAAGTATAGAAATGAATTAATACCTTAGATATAAACTAATTTATACCAAATTGGATCCTGCTCAGCCCCTGTGATATATCTGGTGCACCAAATGAAAGCTTACACTTCACATGTTTACCTTAGTTTTAGTTCCAAACCCCCTATTTATTGTTTCATGCACTATAGGAACAAATCATAAAATTATTATATAGACTCAGCACAGCTGTGTGGTGTAACTCTGGAGACCTCAGCATACTATGGTTACTGCTACTTAACCATAGGTTTGCTTACTTTTCTTCTCTTTAATTTAGTCAAATCCATCAACCTGCATTTAATAATCATCTTTAATGCTGGGCACTGTCCAGCCACTTTGTTTATTTACAGAGGGGTTAAGATACTGGTTTTCGTTCTGAAATCAGATCTACTACACAAATATTTTCTTGATATGAAGTTGATTACTTACCAACTCTGTACATTGGACAGAATCATGTTAGTTGCTAGTACCTTCAGGTATTTACCTGATCTTTTTCTGCCTGCCTGAATGTTAGGTAACAGAGTCTCTTAGTACTATAGTACTGACTCATATCTCGCTTCATATCAAAGGTGATCTATTGTTGTATATAGTATCTTTAGAAAATAGTTAATGTTAATGTGTGTACTATTTTTTTCTTTTACTCACTTATTAGAGAGACATAATAACTTAAATCAATCTAAAATACTAACCTTATTAACTATTTGGTCCTGCACATATTTGTTCACTCAAATTATCTTTAACGTTATATCACCCTCTCCTGTTGAATCTGAGGTGCCCTCTGCCTTAACATCTATGAGTCCCTTTCTAAGACTTCTTTCCTTAACTCTCTTAACGACATTACTATGACTGATCTACAGTTATATACTTGGAATGTTAAGGGACTCAACTCTCCTTGCAAACAAAAACAAATACTTTCACATCTTAAAAAACACAAAGCAAGGATTACATTTTTACAAGAAACTAAGTTTCTGGCAGAGGACATTGACAGACTTAAACGGGACTGGGTCTATCATATACAGTATATATATCTCATCCTTTTCTGCTAAGAAACATGGGGTGGCTATATTAATTCATAAAAATCTTAATTGGACCCATATAAAAACTGTCAGTGGTACAAAGGGCAGATGGGTGATTGCCATATTTAACACCTTGGTGGGCCCTTTAATGCTGGTAATTGTATATGCACCCAGTTCTGATGCCCCTGCGTTCTTTCATAACTTAGCCCAACAAATTATGGCCAACAACCTAAATAACTCCCCAATATTATTGGGGGGTGTCTTCAATCTGGCTTTGAGTGCACACCTAGACAGAAGTAATGTGTCAGTTGATACACATCCTGGATCCATTAATGCCCTTTCCCTACTCATGAAAGATTTTGGCCTAACAGACCTTTGGAGATTGTTTCATCCCTGAGATCACAACTATACTTTTTATTCCTCTCTCCATAAATCTTGTAGTAGAATCAACTACTGGTTTGCATCCCTCTCTATAACAGAAAAAATAATTGAAGCTTCTATCCTACCAACAGTAATTTCATACCACTCCCCTGTTAGTATACACTTACTCTGGGGACCTGCACCTTCTAAATCCCCCATGTGGCGCTTGGATCCCTTGTCACTCAAGGATCCAGAATTTCTCCTATGGATAAAATTACAAATTAAAGACTTTCTATCCTTCAACAAAACTACTGACACCTCTATGGGCACGATTTGGGAAGCCTTAAAGGCCATGATCCGAAGGAAAATTATAAGCTTTGCAGCTCATTGGAAAAAACTTGGAGAACAACACCTTGCTAATTTAGAAAAAACAGCTTAAAGAAAAAAACACCCAATATTTTAAAGAAGCTAAACCTAATCCTAATCCCCCCTATATCTTGAGATATTGCAACTTAGAATAAAAATTAACAATCTTATGAATAGAAAAACAGAGTTAGCTTTATTTAAACTTAAACATGAATTCTGGGAACAGGGTGACAACTGTAGTAAAATATTAGCTTGCCAACTTAAAGTGCAACAAATGAAGAAGCACATTGCTGGCCTTAAGGACCAGCTAGGCCAAAACCATACAGATAGTTCTTCTACTAACCACATTATGATGTATTTTTATAAACAGCTATATGCTCAAACCAGACATATTCCCAATGCCCATATACAGCAATTCCTAGAAAAAGTACAACTACTTCATCTCTCAAATCAGGATAAAGATCTTCCAGATGAACCCTTTATTACACAATAAATCCATGACACCCTATTCTTCCTAAAATCTGTCAAGTCTCCTGGTGGAGGTGGATTTCTAGTGTATTTCTATAAACTACTCTAAGAAACATGTACCCACCTATTATTTAAGGTATTTCAAGAAGCCACTCAAACAGGGAATTTCCCTCCCTCAATGACCGAAGCCATCATTACCGTACTACACAAAAGATAAAGACCCCTCTCTTCCCACCAGCTACAGACCAATTTCCTTACTAAATACAGATGGTAAAATCTTTGCCAGACTTGTAACATTATGGCTAGAACATCTTGTCTCCAAGTTACTGCATAGATCTCAAGCTGGCTTTATCAAAAACAGAACAGGCATTGACCATCTACGATCACTACTTAATACAATACATAACGCTAAATCTCTCAAAACTCCCACAGCTGCTATTGCCATTGACTTTGACAAAGCTTTTGAATCTTTAAGCTCAGATTACCTATATTAGGTCTTATCCCACTTCAGTATAACCAACAATTTCTGCTCTTGGATTAAATTATTATACACATCACCTTCTGCCAGAATTCTTACCAATTCTACCCTTTGACCTCCATCTATTTAGCAAGGGGCACCAGGCAGGGATGCCCTTTGTCACCTTTGCTCTTTATCCTAGCCATGGAACCTCTCACTGCCCACCTTCACCAGTCTGATAAGGTCAAAGGTATCCCTATTGGTAACTCTTGACATTAGTCACTATCCTATGCAGATGATCTTCTAATCTTATTGGAAAACCTTCAAGAAGCTGCCCAACCATTACATAATATTCTTAACAGTTTTACAGAGCTTTCTGGATTAGCTCTAAATCATAATAAATCAGAAATCCTTCCCCTAAATACACTCTGTAAACCATCTGTGACTCCTCCCCTGGGTTTTCGTTGGGCACCAAAAGGTCTTGCATATCTTGGCATCAAGATCACTCCAAAATTAAAGAAACTATAGGAAACAAACTTTTCTCCATTATTAACCAACATCAAGACCATATTTGATAGATGGAAATTACTCAGTCTATCTTTTTCAGGAAAAATAACTGCCATCAAAATGTGAATAACAGCCAAAATACTTTATCTCTTTGCCAACATCCCTTTAAAGTTACCTCCAAGTCTTCTAGTTAAACTTGATAAGTTAATGGGCAGCTTTATTTGGGATGGGAAAATTCCAAGATTTAGCCATTGCAAACTTCAGGCTTATTGGTCTAGTGGGGGCTTCGGACACCCCTGGTTTTCAGTGTACTTATGGGCCTTTCGTGCCCTGCAAACCACTAGATGGTTTAGTAAGCCAACATCTCAATCACCCTAATGGGTAGAAATGGAAGCCTTACTAGGTCCCAGTAACATCCCTACTTCTTTTATTTATAATACTCTTCCCCCCATGTTAAGCTCTCACCCTACCATCACCCCTTCTGTCTATTACTGGAAACTAATTCATAAACAATTAAAATCCAATCCTACCCCCTTCTCTATGCCCTATATGGGGTAACCAAGATATCTGTCTTGATCGTCACCCCATCTTCTGTCGCAACTGGAAAAATAAAGGCATAATCTTTCCAGAAGATATTTTGGAAAAAAACTCTCTAAATCTGTAGGCCTGGATCCGCCTGGTTGCCCTTGCCCTTAATTCCAGGTCCCTGTAAACCTGTACCATCTCATCTTTCCTGCATCATAAGCTCTGGTGCCTGCTCTTACTGGCTATTCTACTCTCTGGGGATATTCAGCCAAACCATGGATCCTTAACCTCGTCAGCTGCTCCTATCTCAACTGTTAAAGACCTACTTATAACACACCATAATATTAGAAGCCTCGAGCAGAATTTTGTGAAACTTGAATCTAGGGTCGCACTTTATAAACCAGATATACTGTGCCTTACTGACACATGGCTGAAGCCATCCACCCCTAACTCACAGTGCTCCCTACCATCCTATAATCTGTTGAGGAACGATAGATCAGCCCCTGAAAGGGGGGAAGGTACAGTCATCTATTATAAATCACACCTCCAGCTCTCTAAAATCAGCTCGGCCCCCATAAACCATTGTGAGGCACTTCATGCCCTTCTCACCCTTGGCACAAAGAAATTGCATATTGTCTGTGCTTACAATCCCCCTACCCATGGCCTAAAAGGACTGGATGAGCTTCTTGACCAAACCGCCATTCACTCCAGAAATAATGAAGTCATTATACTAGGTGACATCAATTTAAACTGGTTGGGAAATATACACGTCTGCCCTGACTAGACTACAGAGTTTTAACCTGCTCAACTTATCCCCCTACCTACCCGAACTGCTATACATTCCAATACTAGCACCTTGCTGGACTGGATCATGTCAAACCTCCCAGAGAATATTGTTGATGTAGGAATTCTATCTGATGCCATCACAGACCACTCCCCCACTTTCTGTGTCTGGGGCAAAGGTAGACCTGAACCTGTGAAGCCCCGCTTCATTATTTTCTGCAATTTTGTGAACTTTGACCCACAGGCCTTCTTGTTTGATGTAGCTTGCATTGACTAGTTCCCTTTCTGTAGTTCATCAGATGTCCAGACAGCCCTAAATATCTTTCTGACTAAATTCTTAGAACTACAAGAAACCCACTGTCAACTTGCTACAAGGTGGGTTAGAAACAGTCAGACACACTCTCTAAAATCTGACTTATTATCTAAATTAAGACAGAGGGACAAAATCTGGCTTTGTTACGAGAAATCCGGTCTTCTTGCAGACTTTAATACTTACAGAGCATTAAGAACTGCTTGTAAGAAAGAAATCAAACAAGCAAAAAGCACATACTGCAATAACTTTCTAATAGACTCTCAGGGGGACCCCAAAAAATTTTGGTCCCATATTAAGTTCTTCCTGGGATCGAACCAGTCATCCACTCCTAATGACGTGTCTCTAAATGGCATCCATTGTAACAATCCCCTCACTATTGCAAACTTCTTTAATAGGCAATTTGCTGACCTTACCCAATATGCTTCTACTTTCCCTACCCCATCTAACCCTATCTCAGCTGCCAACTCCTCCAGGCTCACCATCCATTTCATGTCCTTCCTAACTAGTGTGGTTCTCCGACACTTAAGAAACATCTTGAAGCATGCAGCTTTTGGGTCTGATAACCTGGAACCTAAGTTCTTAAAATTGGCTGCCCCCCCACATAGTTGCTCCCCTTGCTAAAATCTTTACCCTCTCTCTGTGTCAAAGTACTGTCCCGGATATTTGGAAGATGGCCTGAATTACCCCTGTACTCAAAAAAAGGTGACCCACTTGACCCATTGAACTACCGTCCTATTGCCATCCTATCTGTTCTCAGTAAAATTCTTGAGAAAATAGTTGCCACCCAAACCACCGACTTTCTTCTGAAATATAACCTCTTAACTGACACCCAACATCGTTTCCGCATGGGTCATAGTACAACTACTGCCCTATTCAAACTCACATCTGACACCTTAGTGGCTATGGACTCTGGCAGGCTCACTGGGGCCATTTTTATTGATATGACCAAGGCATTTGACCTTGTTGACCACTCCATCCTCGTTGCTACCCTAAACTCTCTAGGCTTCATGCTAAATGTTGTTAACTGGTTTGATAGCTATGTATCAAATAGGTCTCAATATGTGAAATTTAACTCACCCTCTCTGACAAGGCAACCATCAGCATTGGTGTACCTCATGGGTTTATTTTAGGTCCTCTGCTTTTTACTATTTTCATTAATAGTATTACCACGAATCTCCTCAGAATCTCTTCCCTACTAAATGCGGATGACATTGTTCTGTACTGCAGTTCAAATAGCATCAAGGACATTAAAACTAAACTCTCCTGTGATTACCAGATATTACAACAGTGGCTTGTAAATCACAAACTTGTCTTAAACAAATCAAAGACCCAAGCTGTGTTATTTGGCTCCAGTCTCAAACTCAAACACTCCCAAATCCACTTTAATGTCTCCTCCCTTGATGGCACATCTGTTGGAGTGGTTAACTCATTTAAGTATCTAGGGGTCACTCTTGACTCATCCCTGAGTTTTGACCACCACATTCATACTATCTGTAAGCAGGTTAATTCCAAACTCGGGATCACCTACCGAATAAGTTATGCACTCACTCCTTCAGCTAGACTTGTTATAGCCCATGGGATATTACTTCCCTCTCTCATTTACGGGGTCGCTACATATGCCTCTGCCTGCAATTCGAGTCTTCTTAAGTGGGATGTTACCTACAATAACATCTGTTGCTTCTCATCCAGCTCCCCTCCCGGCTTAAACACCATTGTCTCCTCTACTCAGATCTTGGATGGCTTCCACCACTAGAACTAAGGTCCTATGCACTTGGGTCCATTATTGATAACATTATCAGATCCCGTATTCCTAACTCACTGGCCTGTCTCCTTCCCTAACAGAAAACCAACTCTGCGTTGCACTCTGTGGTAAATGTCCCTGTCCTCATCCCGAGACATCGCACAAATAAAGGTGGTCGTGCCTTTGCCTGTCATGCACCCTACTACTGGAACTCACTTCCTCTAAACTTACACCAATCGGTATCCCACATCTCCTTTAAGAAAGAACTTTGACATCATTTCTTCTCCTCCTACATACGCTCCTGACTCCAACCACCCTAGCCCTTGCTCTCTAATTCTACCCTCCATTTGTCGTCACCTAGGAGCCTAGGGCCCACCCCAATCAGTGAAACTCTTCCTCTCAACTTTCACTTCCTCATTTCTTTCATTTCATTCCTCCACGTCCTTCTCTCCCTCCCAGGTTGTCCTGTCTTCCTTCTCCACCTTCTCCCAAGCTCCTCCCTTTATCTGTCTTTGCTTTGTGGCTATCTATCTCACGGCACCTTATTTACTTGCACAGTTGCCTGGTCGCTTAATTGGACTTTACTGTATTGACTTATGTAAATATTAATGCTGTACTTTGGTCTTATTACCTCAATTTCCTAATCTGACCTGATTGTATTTTATCTTATGATAATTTAAATGCTTATTTTGGTCTAACTACCTCAATTCTTTGTCACTTTGCTGCTGTTGTGTAACTTGTACTATGTATTGTGATGTTCCTGTACCTTGTACTTTATATCATGATGTTTTTGAAGTTTGTCTCTGTACTCTCCTGGGTCATGCCTGAAAATAGCCTTTCTGGCTAGTGCACCTACCTGGTTAACAAAAACTAAATAAAAAATAAATAAAAATAACCTTTTTTGGATCTCTGCGATAAGTGGAATCTATCCACACATAACTTCTGAAAATATCTTCAACTGCGTTCTGCATGTAATAATTTTCTTCACTACCATTCCGTACAATCCCTGCATGACCACCATGTCTTCCATTGGATTAATACTTATTCTAATCTGAAAAGTATTATTTATAAGACTATCAGAGATAGTCTCACGGACCAATCCATGGCAGCAAAGTCTAAGTGGAATCTTCTCCTAAAATACAACATTACAGATTCTCAATGGTGCAGATGTTGGCTCATATGTCACAAAAATGTTAAGGGTGGGTGCTCACAGTGCTCTGATTCAGACAAAAAGTCCTCACTTACGGTAAGGACCCCTTTGGTATTACACAGAATGGGTCTGCAGAATAATAACAACTGCTGACATTGCAGTTCACCTAATGGAGATTTACTCCATATTTTATGGAACTGCCCCCCCATAAAAAAAAAACTCTAGTTTAAGGTGCCCCAGTTTGCATCTAAGGTTATAGGCCATAATTTTATATTTGATCAAAAAAATACTTCCTCTTAAGTATTTATAATCCTTCTAGCATCCCTCTTTCCCAAGCCCAACACAGGTGGTTACACTTACTGTTCCGTCAAGTGAAATAACTTATTTTGATGTTCTGGAAATCTAGCAATATACCCAGTTTCTCTGATATTATCAAAAATCTATCTCAATATGCATCTTTTAAGCAGATTACTTACATAGCCTTAGACCATTTAAAAGATTATGATTCTTGTTGGCAGGATTATTTTAACTATTTGCCATTTTCTAACAATAGTCAATAAGGAAGGTATTTGCAGACATTATAGCCATAGCCTGTTGAGTATGGTAATACCTCACCCTATATACTAATAATGTCTCTCTTTAGTTAGGAGTTTTTTGCTTCTTATCTGTCTTTTCTTTTTCCTCTCATGCTGTATTATATTGCACTAATAATAATGCCATTGTATCTCCTTTTATAAGGTTTGACTGTTTTATGTACATACTGTACTATACAGTAAGAAATGTTTTTTCTTATTACTCTATAATATGAAACTGCCTGGTTTTATAACCTTTTAAGCTTAGTGCACTTGGGATTATATATAGCTCCAAATTATTTCCTTTCAGCTTGGACAGTGTTATTATTAAGATATGTATCCAGGCATTATATTGAGCCTGTCCTGATAATTTGAGGTATTTGTTATCTTATTCTTCATTTCATACTGAATAGGCTGTATTTACTTCCGCTGTCAATCCTTGGTATGCAGTCAATTGCAAAGTTATACAAAATCACACATGCTCTCACAATGCAAAGCATCATGGTCTGCATATGCAAATCACCGCCAGGATATTATGCTGGTTCAACTTTAAGTAGAAGTGCATGGTGCCAAAAGGCCTCTCACACAGTTTGCAAAGAAAATCTGAATAAAAAGATAAACTACAAAAAAATTCTTATCTGGGTACCTGAATTATATTTTTCATGGGTGTTTCCTCATCTAATTCTGGGACAGTTACATGATTGGTGGTGTGCTCCAAGGGGAGGGGGATGGTGGAGAGGTTCTTGGGGGGGGAAGGGGAGGTTGGTTTGTTTGTTAAGAGGTATTTTTGTACTGTACATGATGTTTTGTTTTTGTTTCTCTGAAACTTAAATAAAGTTTGATAAATTGCAAAAAAAAGGATCTTGGGAGCAGCTGCTTGGGAGAGAGGGAACTGGATGTCATTGTCCAGCTAAGGACAAATGACCTGGCTAATAATGGGATCAGAGCAGTGCAGGAGGAGTTTGTAGAGTTGGCCAAGGGCCTTTGACAAGTAGCATGCACTATAACCTTCTCAGAGGTGGTGTCTGTCTATAACATAAGTTAAGCTAGAGTACTCTGCACTATAGGGTTCAGTGAATAGTTGAAAAACTGGTGCAGAGCTCAGAGTTTTGGCCTTTTTGGGGACTGGGTGTCCACCTGGAGGAATGCAGGCCTATACTGGTGTGATGGTCTGCATCTGTCCAGGAGGGGAACCAGGATCTTAGGTAATAGGTTTAAATTCTTTATTGGCAAACATTTAAATTAGCCAGGGGGGGCACTGAAAAGAAGCATGAAAATCCCAGCCCCCTCTCAAAAAACAGGGTAGTTTGTGAGGTAAACACTGAGGTAGAGAAGTTGATAGGGAGCAGGGCAGGGGTCAGTGGAGAAAAAGGCAAAGACAATAAGGACAGGGATGCAGCTAAAAGGGGTAAGGCCATCAAAAAATGGAAGGTGATGAGTCCCAATACATGTAGTTTGGGTAACAAGCTCCCTAAACTAGAGGCCTTGATGGAAGAGGGACTTTTGGTTATTGTGGCAGTCACAGAAACGTGGTACCCAGAGAACCATGACTAGGATGTAAAAATACCAGGGTACACAATCTATGGGTGGGACAGGAAGGGTAAAAGAGGAGAAGGAGCAGCTCTTTATGTAAAGGAAGGGATCAAAGAAAGGGAACTCAAGGGTAAACAGGGAGAAGAGGGGGCATGGTGGGTTGCCATGGAGACAGGAAATGGCACCACAATCTGTAAAAGGGGTTGTATACAGTCCTCTGTCTCAAGGGGAGGAATGGACAAAGAATTGATAGAAGGCATCCTTAGAATGGCAGAAGAAGGGGAGATATTGTTGATGGGGGACTTGAATATGCCAGATGTTGACTGAAGCACATTTGCTGCAGCCACATCCAAGAGCAGGGTAATTATTGATGCCATACAGGGGGCATGCCTCAGACAGCTAGTGGTGGAACCCACTTAGGAGGGAGCAGTCTTAGACCTAGTACTCTCAAATGGGGACAGAGAGAGGATCTTGAATTTAGAAGAGGGTAGCCATCTGGGAAGAAGCAACCACCAAACAGTGTGGTTCATGATAAACACAGTCATAGAGTCAAGTCACACAGAGGTAAGGGTATCGAACTTTAGGAGGGCCGATTTTGACAAAACTGGGGAGTTCCTCAGAAAAGCACTAGCAAACAGGTAAGATGGTGGTGTGAAGGAACAGTGGAGAAAAAATTAAACTGCCATCACAGAGGCAACAAATAAACAAAACAAAGGGGAAAAAAACACTATGGTTCTCAAAAGAGGTGGTGGGTAAGTCAGGGAGAAAAAGTTAGCATTCAGGAAGTACAAGGAAACACAGAAGGAGCAAGACTGAGAACTGTACCAGTTTAAGTAAAAGATAATGGGGGAGACAGTCAGAATAGCAAAGGCCCAAACCAAGGAAAATATAGTCAACTCAGTTAAGAAGGAAATAAAACCTTTTATAAGTACATTAGGGAGCAATGAAAGACCAGGGGTGGAATAATGAGGCTTAAAAAAGGGGAGAGGGTGACAGTGAAAAAGCAGAGATACAGAACAAATACTTCTGTTCAGTATTCACAAAAGAAGAGGAGATGGAGGTGTTTAAACCAAAAATTTGAAGCACTGTGGATGGGGGGTTGATACATGTTCATTCACAGAAGAAAGGGTCCTGAAAGAACTCCTAAAATTGAAGGTGGACAAAGCAATGGGGCCTGATGGGATGCACCCCAGAATTCAAAGAGCACTAGAGGGAAAACTAGTGGCACCACTTGTGAGCCTTTTTCACAAATCATTGGAGGATGGCGTGGTACCTGAGGACTGGAGGAGGACGAATTTAATTCCCTTTTACAAAGATCAGAGCAAGGCAGAGGCAGGAAACTACCAACCTGTTAGTTTGACCTCAGTGGTAGGGAAAATGATGGAATCACTTCTGAAAGAAAGAGCTGTTGAGTGCCTAGAGGTCAGTGGGACACAGGACCCAAGGCAGTAGGGATTCACAGCAGGAAGGTTATGTCAGACAAATCTAATAGATATCTTTAACTGGGCGACCAAAGTAGTAGACTAGGGAGGGGCTCTGGGTGTTGCCTACCTAGATTTTAGCAAGGCATTTGACACAATCCCACACATAAATTAATAAATAAGTTAGCTGGGAGTGGGTCCCAGGGTGGTAACTAGGATTACCACCTTTTAAAAAGCCCAAAGTGGGACAGGTTTTACTGAAACATGATTTTTTGCAGGACAGTATGTAACTTCAACCAGTGCAACAAACTTGTTTTCTCTATATAATCAGAATTAAGGCTAAGTATTGTAGTATCTTAGTTGTGTCTATTGTTTCTTAGCATTTTAAGGTATTTTAGTTAGGTATTATAGTTTTCTGCAAAATTTAGTGGGGAGTTAGAAAATATTTTTTCTACTATAAAGTCAGTACATATAGTATTGTTCATGTTTTATTGCAGGACACAGCTGTCCAAATCAGGAATGTCCTGCAAAAATCAGGATAGGCGGTAACCCTAGTGGTAACCTGGGTGAAAAACTGACTGGACACCAGGATACAGAGTGTAATAGTAAATGGAGTCCACTCTGAAGAGAGCATGGTTATTAATGGGGCACCACAGGGTTCAGTGCTAGGGCCAGTCCTCTTTAATGTCTTTATAGATAACATTCCAGAGGGACTGGAAGGAAAAGTATGCCTTTTTGCAGATGACACAAAGATCTGCAACAGGATTGATACACCTGGGTGTGTGTGGAAAGGATGAGAAAGGACTTGGCAAGGTTGGAGGAATAGTCAGAAGTATGGCAGCTTAGATTCAGGACAAAGAAGTGCAAAGTAATGCACCTGGAAAACAAAAAAACAAGGGAAGAGGACACGATGGGGGGGATTTATGATAACAAAAATGAAAAGAGACCTTGGGTAGTCGTATCAGATGACCTAAAGATAGGAAAGCAATGCCAGAAGACAGTAAGGAGGTTGGGGATACTGGGAAGTATAGGGAGGGACATCACCAGTAGAAGACAGGAAGTTGTTATCCCTCTATACAGACAGTTGGTGATATCCCATCTGAACTACTGTGTGCAGTTCTAGAGATCCCATCTCTGTAAGGACATAGACAGGATGGAGGCAGTCCAGTGGAGGGCAACTAAAATGGTGTATTGTCTTCACCAGAAGCCATATGAAGAGAGACTCAAAGAGCTGAATATGTATACCCTTGAGGAAAGGAGGGAGAGGGGGACATGACTAAAACTTTAAAGTACCTCATGGGAATTAGCAAAGTCCAAGAGGAAAGCATCTTTCAGAAAAAGAGATGTGCAAGAACAAGGGGGCATAATTTGAAGATAGAGGGGGATGACTCCGGGGCAACATGAGGAAGTATTTTTTTATGGAGAGGGTGATGGACATATGGAATGGCTTTTCTGAGGAAGTTGTGGGGTCGCAAACACTGGGGAAATTTAAGAATGCATGGGACAGACATAAGGCATTTCTAGTGGGAAGTAATTGAAAGTAGGCAGTTCGTAAAACTAGGATCTTCACCTACCAAATAGATAGGGTAATGGGCAGACTGGTTGGACCAAGCTGTCCTTATTTGCTATCAAAGTTTATGTTTCTATGTAAAAGAAGCTCTGGTAAATGTAGGGGGGACAGAAGGGGATAGAGGAGAAGTGGACAACAACCAAAGCAGGGACTGAAATGGCAACTCAACTCTGTGTCAAGCAGATTAGCAAGGGGAAGAGAAAGGAGAAACCACTATGGTTTTCAAAGGAGGTAGTGGAAAAGGTTAAATAAAAAGCATTTTAGCAGTAAAGGCAGACATAGGAGGAAGGGGATAGGCAGAGGTACAAGCTAAGGCAAAGGGAGGTGTTGAAGGTGATTAGGGAAGCCAAGGCACAAACAGAGGAATGCATTGCCAACTCAGTGGTAAGGGGGGGACAAACCCTTGTATACTGAACGTATATCAGTGAGAAAAAGGAAGGGGGAGGGATTGTAAGTCTAAAAGGGGTGGATGGGGAAGGGAAGAGGATGATCACCAGAAAGCAGAAATACCAAACAAGTACTTCTGTTCATTTTTTACAAAGGAGGGGCCAGGAAGTGGGTCAGCTTCAACTAAAAAGGCATGGAGGTAACAGAAATTAACACAGTTCCCTTCACAAAAGAAGGGGTCCTCAAGGAACTGGAGCAATAAGATTTGATAAGGCTGTAGGTCTAGATGACGTGCACCCCAGGATACTAAGGGAGCTAAGATAGGTGTTAGCATGGCATGTGACTACCCTATTCATCTTGTCATTGTAGACAGGGGATGTGCCCAGGGATTGGAGAACAACTGATGTAGTCCCTCTTTACAATAGTAGTAACAGGGAGGAAGCAGGGAGCTACAGACCAGTTAGTTTGACCTTAGCAGTGGAAACATTATGGAAAGAATAGTGGAACACCTGGTTGTCAATAGTCTACAGGACTTAAGGCAGCATGGTTTCATGGGAGGGAGATCTTGCCAGACTAACCTCATTGAATTGCTCAACTGGGTAACCAGGGAGGTGACACGAGGGTGGGGTAGATGTGACCTACTTGTATTTCAGCAAGGCCTTTGACACAATGCCACCTTGAAGGCTGTTGAACAAGCTGATAAACATGAGGGTAGCAGGAAAGTAGTACAGTGGGTGGAGAATTGACTGGATAATAGGCCCCAAAGGGTCATGGTAGCATACACTCTGGAGAGGGTAAGATAACAAGTGGGTACAACAAGTTTCAGTTCTGGGTGTAGTCCTCTTCAGTGTCTTCATCAGTGACATTGCAGAGAGTCTGGAGTGAAACATTTGCCTGTTCACTGATGACACCAAGATTTGCAACAGGGTGGACACACCAGGGGGAGTAGATAGAATGAGAAAAGATCTAGAGCTCTAAAGAAGCTGAAGCACTGGTCAAGGGCTTGGCAACTGAGTTTTAATGCCAAAAAAATGCAAGATAATGTACATAGGGCACAAAAACCCTGGAGTTTCATATAATTGGGGGGGTGGATAACATGCTTCGAACAGGTAAGAAACCTGGGAGTGATCATGTCTGATGACGTCAAGGTAGGCAGGTAGTGTGACAAGGCAGCAGGAAAGGCAAGCAGAATGCTGGGATACATCAGCAGCAGAAAAAGGGAGATGATAGTTCCACTATACAGAACACTAGTGAGGCCACACCTCCAGCAGTGTATACAGTCCTAGAGGCCCTTTCCATGGAAGGACACAGGGTGGAGGCAGTTCAGAGGAGGGTGACAAAACATGGTGCAGGGCCAACATCACAAACCATATTAGGAAAGGCTGAAAGACTTGAATATGTACTCCCTGGAGGAGAGAAGGGAGAGGGGGATAAGATCGAGACTTTCAAGTACCTCAGGCCTGAACCAAGGAAAAGATAGCCAACTCGGTTAAGAAGGGGGATAAAACCTTTTATAGGTACATTAGGGAGCAAAGAAAGACTAAGGCAGGGATACTGAGGCTGAATAAAGAGGAAGGTGGTTGGGCAGAGAACGACAGTGAAAAAGTAGGGATACTGAACGAATACATCTGCGCAGTGTTCATAATGGAAAAGCAGGGGTAGATACCTAATCCAGTCAATAGAAGCACTCTGGATAGGGGGGTTGATATTAGCCCTTTCACAGAAGAAAGTGTTCTGAAAGAACTCCTAAAACTGAAGGTGGATAAAGCAATGGGGCCTGGGTCTTTCGGATGAGACGTTAAACCGAGGTCCCATCTGCCTTGATTGGTGGTAGTTCAGGTGGATGTTAAAGATCCCATGGTACTTATCGAAAAGAGGAGGGAATTTCCCCAGTGTCCTGGCCAAATTTCCCTCATTCACTAAAAATACCACCAACAGCTTAATCTGGTTCAAGGTCAGTTGGCATTCATCTGTATCCCCCTCCCCTGGGTGGTGCCTGAAAATAGGCAGGACTTGTCTAGTGCGCTTACCCAGTGAACAAAAACTAAAATAAAAAAAATAAATAAATAAAATAAAAAATGTGATTTATCCAGGAATTCTTAAAGAACTAAGGAAAGAACTAGTAACATCACTGACTAAACTTTTTAGTAAATCATGGGAGGATGGTGTGGTACCTGAAGACTGGAGGAGGGCAAATGTGATTCCCCTTCACAAAAGTGGGAGCAAGACAGAGGCAGGAAACTACAGACCTGTCAATTTGACCTCAGTGGTAGGGAAAATAATGAAATCACTTCTGAAGGAAAGAATTGTTGAGTACCTAGAGGCCAGTGGGGTACAGGACCCAATGCATCATAGATTCACAGCAAGAAGGTCATGTCAGACAAATCTAATTGATTTCTTTGACTGGGTGATCAAAGTAGTAGACCAGGGAGGGGCTGTGGACATGGCCTACCTAGACTTTAGCAAGGCATTGGACACAGTCCCACACAAACAATTAATAAACAAATTAGCCAGCCTGTGAGTAAGTCCCAGGGTGGTAGCCTGGGTAAAACACTGGCTGGACAACAGGACACAGTGGGTAATAGTAAATGGAGTCCACAGTGAAGAAAAGGGGGGTTACTAGTGGGGTACCATAGGGTTCAGTGCTGAGGCTGGTCCTTTTTAGAGTCTTTATAAGTGGCATTGCAGAGGGACTGGAAGGGAAAGTATGTATCTTTGCAGATGTCACAAAGAACTGCAACAGGGTTGATACACAAGGTGGGGTGGAAAGGATGAAAAGGGACTTGGCAAGGTTGGAGGAATGGTCAAATGCATGGCAGCTTAGATTCAATGCAAAGAAATGCAAAGTCATGCACCTAGGAAACAAAAACCCAGGAGAAGAGTACACAATGGGGAGTGAGATACTGATGACAACAAAATGGAAAGGGACCAGGGGTAGTCATATCAGATGGTCTAACGTTGGGCCAGCAATGTGAGAAGGCAGTAAGGAGGGCTGGGGGATGCTGGGATGTATAGGGAGAGGCATCACCAGTAGAAAACAGGAAGTTGTTGGCCCTCTGTGTAGACAGTTGGTAAGACCACATCTGGAGTACTATGTACAGTTCTGGAGACCCCATCTCTGCAAAGACATAGACAGGGTGGAGGCTGTCTATAGGAGGGCAACCAAAATGGTGCACCAGAAGACACATGAAGGAATACTAAAGGAGCTTAAGATGTATAGTCTCGAGGAAAGGAGGGAAGGGGGACATGATAGAAACTTTCAAATACCTCAAGGGACTCAACAAAGTCCAAGAGGGTAGCATGTTTCAGAAAAAGAGATGTGCAAGAACAAGGGGAAACAATTTGAAGATAGAGGGGGGACGGATCACAGGTAATGTGAGGAAGTATTTCTTCACAGAGAGGGTCATAGATGCATGGGATGGCCTTCCTAAGAAGGTTGTAGAGTCAAAAACAGTGGGGGAATTCAAGAATGCATGGTACAGACATAAGGCAATCCTAGTAGGGGGTAGGAGGAAGTAGGCTGTTGGTTAACTAGGATCTGCAGCTTATCCATTAGATAGGGAAATGGGCAGACTAGGTGGGCCAAGCAATCCTTATCTGCCATCACATTTTATGTTTCTGTGTTTCATAAGGAAGAACAGGGCGCAGGAGAATACTATCTTCCAGAGAAATAGATGCTTAAGGACAAGGGATCACAAGATGAAAATGGAGGGAGGGAGGTTCAGAGGAAATGTGAGGAAATACTTCTTTACAGAGAGGTTGGTGGACAAGTGGAATGTTCTGTCAGCCAAGCTGGTGGGGGTAGAAATGATTTCAGGTTTAAAAAATGCTTGAGATGGGTATTGAGGTATATTAGTATCTAGGAGAGGGGTACAACCTAGTTCCAGCAATGCATAAAGAATTAGGGGTAATGGGCACACTAGGTGTGCCAAAGACCCTTATCTGCCAACAATTTCTATGTTTCTGTGTTACTGATTTTGAACAGACATCTTCACTGGCCATCTATTCTAGCTGTCCACCACCCGCTGTGTAGCACAAGTACTTCCTGGTATTTTTCTTTAACCTGCCCCAGACCTACTTCCTCTTATTACCTCTAATGACTGTGTTTATGCTGAAAATGAGCCATTCACTACTGTCAACTTTTTTATCCCCTGTAGAAAGGTGACTATTTCTATCATGTCCTGTCTCCCTGTGTCTCTTGCACATGGTTTACAGTGAATACATCTTAAGGTCCATCAGCCTTTCTTTGTAGGGTGTATCTTGATGGCCCTGAATCATCTTGGTGGCCCTCCTGTGGACTGACTCTACCCTAGCCCTACCTGTCCTCATGTAATGCTAGCAAAACAGCATGCAGTACTATGGGTGGGTGTCAGAGACTTGCCTTTTTGTGTAATGATAGCAGAACAGCATGCAGTACTCTAGGTGAGTGTCACAGACTGGTTCTCTTGCAGAGTTCAGCTTGCAGTGTTACCAGATATCACACTTCAGACACCTGACTACTTTAACTTGGTATGCTGCCATCACTCAGCTGCAGTATCACTCGGGTTTTCTCTAGGTTTAAATCCACTGTACTACAGTACAGTGCTCTTTACCAAAAGGCAAGTGACCCCCCCTTTCATCATGGCTGAGAAAACTGAATTACATGTGGTAAGTGTAGCATGTCTCTTTGGAAACTGATCATAGACTTGACAGTTTACCCCAATTAGCTATCACTGAAAGGACTTAGTCACAGAAAGAATAAATTATATAAAAATAATATTTAATACTCCAGAATATTTACATTTGCTACAGGATAATACACAGTGGTCACAGACTTGTTCTCTCTCAGAACTCAGTTTGCATTGCAGCCAGTTTTCACAATCTTTCAGATGCCTGAAAGAGTTGCTGCAGTATGCAGCAATATATTCAGCAAGATTCTTACTCAGGGTATCTGGCAGTTTGAATCTCACTGTAGCCACTGCTCGCACAGTAATTGCTCTTTCCCACAGGGCAAGTGATCCATCCATTTCCTCACAGCTGAGAATACTTTGTATTAGCTATGGTAACTATAGCCTCTCTCTTGTAAACAGACCACAGATCTGCTAGTTTACTCTATATATATATATATATATATATATATATATATATATATATATATATATATATATATATATATATCTGTAGCTGAAATAACTCAGTCACAGAAAGCATGAAGTATATAAAACATTTAGTACTCTATGATACTTACATATGTTACAGGACAATACACAATAGAAACTGTGGGAAGTACAATATTTCTACAGAGTAGAGCTGTGTGGAATATACAATTCTGCCATGGAATGCCTGGGCAATTATAATTACATGGAATTTGTGTAGAACCTCTGTGGAGTTTCACTGACTTTTTAATTTTGGTAATTTGCTGTTTTAAAACTACGCATCAAAATTATTGCATAGACAGTAATGTCTTACATATACGTATGTACCACGTTTCAGGGTCGCAGGTTGAAAGAGGGAGGAGTTGTGGGAGGCCAAACATTTAATCAGAATTACATTTTTAGTTATTTGACCTAATTTAAAAATTTCCAATTCAAATGCACCCATTGGTTTAGGATTTAAAGAAACTTACGACACAAGAGTGTACACCATCTTTTATGTCTCAGGCTTCAACAGGGGCCAAGTTGTAGGTAGCCAAAGTTTGCAAAAATTTAGATTTCTGTTATTTTAGTATAATTTTGATAATATTCATTGAAAGGTTATAAAGATTTGACAGGTATACAGGGTGTCACTTTATTTATGTATGTACATAGTTTCACATTCTAACTTCAAATAGAACTGAGTTATAGCCTGCCAAACATGTTGCCAAAATATGAATTTCAGTTATCTCCCTCTAAATGTAAAGCAACATATCTAAATTTAACCATATTTAAAATATTAAAAAACTATTCCAGAATAATTTTTGACAAAGTTCATATTTACAGCTTTAAATAACACAGAAATAAAAGTAGTCACATTTTCACATCATTTTAAAACTTAATTTTGCAAGAATGTAAACTGCAGATTTATAAACCACTGATACTTAAAAACTAGAGAATATAATTCTGTTAAACTTGGCAGCTTCTTTGAATCTCCTTTCAAGGAGACTGTGTGTGTCAATTTTATTAATTGCTTGCTGCCCGAAATTGCAAATTAACATCTGTGCTTAAAGTCAAATTCAGTGTGTCTTTGTGAAAATTATGGAATTTCATGAAATGTGCATAAAATTCAAATTTGGTAATTTCACTCAGCCTTATTAGGGGATCCAAATTAAGGCTAGAGGCATGAGTAGCAGGTAATGCCGGGGGATCAGGTTCAGGAGTTAGATGCATAGTTTCATAGCACAGCAGTGGCAGACCAAGTTGGAGTAAGGAACCACAAGTGTCAACAATTACAGCTTGAATGCAGGATATATAAGGATTATACCCAATAAATTTAATGATCGAGGGAGCCTGATGTGCATACAAGTCTGGGACTTAGAGGTACTGAAAAATATATAGTGGGAGAAAACAATGTCAGGGGCACAAAAAGGAAGAATTCTGGCTAGTTCAACACGATAAGTTAATAGGAAAGTGTGTATGTGACTTTTACATAGATACATAGTGTCGGCAGATAAGGGCCTATGGCCCACCTAGTCTGCCCATTTGAGCTTGTAAGTTCAGTTTGTTTTCCTAGAAGTCTATTTCCCCTTACCCCTGACCTCTAGAATTCCTTTATGTCTATCCCATGCATTCTTAAATCCCGTGATTGTTTCAGCCCCCACCACTTCCTCTGGCAGGGTGTTCCACTTGTCCACCACCCGTTCTGTGAAGAAATTCTTTCTCATGTTTCCTCTGAATCGTCCTCCCTCCAACTTCATCCCATGCCCTCTAGTCCTGAAACATCTTTTCGCTTAAAATAGTGTTTTCCTGCACCTGTTCCTCCCTGTAAGATACTTGTATGTCTCTATCATATCCTCTCTCCCTCCTCTCCTCCAGGGAGTACATGTTCAGTTCCTTCAACCTGTCTTCATAGGACTTGTGATGCAATCCATGCACCATCTTTGTTGCCCTCCTCTGAACCTCTCTACCCTGTCTATGTCCCACGTAGGTATGGTCTCCAGAACTGTACACTGTACTCCAGGTGGGGCCTCACTAGTGTCTTGTATAGCGAATTATGACCTCCTTTTCCTGCTGGTGATGCCCCTGCCTATACATCCCAGCATCCTATTTGCTTTACCTGATGCCTTGTCACACTGTTTCCCTACCTTGAGGTCATCAGAGATGACAACCCCAAGATCCCTTTCCTGCTTGGTGCATGCATATCCTCACCCCAACTGATATATTGTGCCAGGTTTTGTGCCCCATATGCATTATCTTGCACTTCTTTGCATTGAATTTCAACTGCCAAACCCTTGACCATTCTTCAAGTTTATGCAGGTCCCTTCTCATTCTGTCTACACCCTCTGGTGTGTCTACTCTGTTACAGAGCTTTGTGTCATCAACGAACAGTGAAATTCTGCCTTCTAGATCCTGTGCAATGTCACTGATGAAGATGTTGAATAGGACCGGTCCCAGCACTGATCCCTGTGGTACCCCACTGGTCACTCTTCCCTCTGTGGAGTGACAGCCATTTACCACCACCCTCTGTGTCCTGCCACCCAGCCAGTTACCTACCCACCACACTACTGTCCTGCCCACACCCATATTCCCCAGTTTGTGTAATAGTCTTCTATGTGGCACAGTGTCAAAGACCTTGCTGAAGTCCAGATAGGCCATGTCCACTGCCCTCCCCTGATCCACCTCCCTAGTCACCCAGTCAAAAAATTCAATGAGGTTGGTCTGACATGACCTCCCCCTGGTGAAACCATGCTGCCTTGGGTCCTGTAGTCCATTGACAACCAGATGTTCCACCAATCTCTCCTTCAGTAGTGCTTCCATGATCTTTCCCACTACCGAGGTGAGGCTGACTGGTCTGTAGTTCCCTGCTTCCTCTTTGTTCCCACTTTGTATAAGGGACTACATCTGCTGTCCTCCAGTCTTTGGGTACCTCCCTGTTTCCAGTGATTGGCTAAACAGGATAGCTAGAGGTTCAGCCACCACCTCTCTTAGTTCTTAAGGACCCTGGGGTGCACCCCATCTGGCCCCATTGCTTTATCAGCTCTTATTACTTCCAGTTCCTTCAGGACCCTTTCTCGTGTAAAGGGACTTGTGTCCATTTCTGCACCATTCTCACCCCTTGTACTCCCTTCAGACCATTACCCCTCTTCCTCAGTAAAGACTGAGCAGAAATACCTGTTCAATATGTCAGCTTTACTGTTGTCATCCTCCACGCGGCTCACATCCTCCCCCTTCAGTCTCACTATCCCTCCCTTTGTCCTTCTTTTTTCACTTATGTACCTGTAAAAGGTTTTGTCCCCTTTAACCACTGATTTTGCAATGTGTTCTTCTGTCTGAGCTTTGGCTTCCCTTACTGACTTCCCTGCCTCCCTTTGTTTCTCCTGGTACTTCTCCCTATCCCTTCTGCCTGTGTCTTTTTGTATTGCGTGAATGCAATCTTTTGCTTTCACTTTCTTTGCTACCTCTTTGGAAAACCATAATGGTCTTCTTTCTTTTCCTCTTGCTAACCTGCTTAATGCATAATTCTGTTGTTCTTATAATCCCCATTTTAAATACTGCCCACTGTTCCTCAATCCCTGATTCCTGTCCCATTCCCTTAATGCCTCTTTCAAGCATCTCCCATTTTCCCAAAGTCTGCCCCCCTAAAATCCAGGATACGTGTTTTTGTGTGGTTTGGTTCTGCTCTTTCTGTGATTTCAAACCACAATGACTGGTGGTCACTGTTACCCAGGTGCTCCCCCCACTGTTACCCCCATCACACTGTCCCTGTTTGTGAGCACAAGGTCCAGTATTGCCTTCTGCCGAGTTGGTTCCATGACCAGTTGCTTGAGGAAGGCACCCTGAAGGGAGTCCAGGATAAATCTGCTCCTAGTTGATGCTGCTGCTGGGATGCTCCAGTCCACGTCTGGTATATTGAAGTCTCCAACCAGTACTACCTGGCTATGCTAGGAGAGAAAGGGGGCCAAATAGTCACCCAGAGAGGAATAGTGGAACTGCAAAATGCTCAGCCCAGCTGGGTATACCTTCTGCTGCATTATTACATGGTGTGCTTAAGGCGTGTGCTTACAGATTACTGCTGTAATCTTTTGATTTAAATTGTCTTTTGCAAGGTATGTCTTCAGTTACTGGTTTATTTTTCTCTCTCTAGCAAAGTGTTTCTTACAGGGTATATCTTCTGTGAAATTATTACAGGTGGTGCATTACAGGTTTTGCAGTTTTATCTATCATTAGGATAAGCTTTCAGAGCTACTGCAGTTGTTACTGGCTGATTGTTTCTGCTCTTACCTCCTCGTTTCTTTCATCCATGGTTCTTCTTGTTCAGCAGAGGAAGGGCCCAGCCACCCACACCCACCCCCACCCCCACCCCATCCCCAACCACCCCACTCTACACTCCTTTATAGGGTAGCACAGTTGTGACATTTCCTGTAACAAAGCAGAAATGGGCAGATCAGAAGGATATCCACACAGTGACCTAATTTACAGGGGCACTAGTAATTTAACTTGTCATAACAAGTTATACAAAACAAACAAACAAAACACAAAATCAAACTTTTGCTTTCATTTTCTTCCTTATAATTACTCTGACCAGGTTATAAACCCAGCAACTTATCTGTAATGGATATCATTAACTGCAGGTACTGTGGAACACTATTCAGAAAGGCAGTTTTACAGAATGTAGGACACTGTCCTACATGCTGGGCCATTGAAGATCTAAGTGCTCAGTTCCAGGCAGCATGGGCAGAGATTGCGCACCTCAAAATGCATATTCAAGAGGAAATATATCATAAGAACCACATGCCATTTCCCCAACATCCAACAGAAGCACCTCGACTACAGAGGGTAGTTGGTCTGGGAGGTTGGCAGGTGGTTAGGAGGGGCAAATCGGGTGCCCCATCACTCGGTGCTCTCCAACATATCACCTCCACAACCATATAAAAACTACAAACAGGAATCTGCCTCTATCTCTGAAATCAAACAAAGGGGCAGAAGATACTGTAGAGCAGGACACTGCAGCATAGGAGCTAGCACAACAAAACCCACCCAAAACGGGAACCAAAACAAAAAAAGCAAAAAGGAAATCCAAAAAACATCTGATCATAGGAGACTCCATGATTCAGGGAGTTGATGCATATCTCCAACCAGGGGTAATGGTCAGATGTCTCCCAGGTACGGAGGTATGGAGAGACACTGACCACATTGCTAAAATTGTTCAGGAAGCAGGAGAAAACATTGACATCCTGGTACACATAGGGACTAACGATCTCGCATGCCGGTCAGTTGTGGAGACCAAGGAACACCTGACCAGGCTGGGTGACAAACTGTCATCCATTTCATCCGGCATCTCCTTCTCTGAGATCCTGCCAGTCTGGGAGAGGGGGGAAGATGGAAGAAAAGTCAGAGAAGGGGAGCTAGGGGAGCTAAACATGTGGCTCAAGGGCTGGTGCCAGGAAAAGGGACACAAATTTGTAGGGAACTGGCAACAGTTTTGGGAGCGAGAGTTCTTTAAATGTAATGGACTGCATCTAAGGAGGGAGTCAGTGCATTGGGGCAGAAGTTTGATGTCTTTGCAGAATATTTAAACTAGCAATTGGGGAGAGGGGTGCAGCACCCCATGTGTCGAATGGGAAGAACACGCCTCCCCCCTCAGCTAGTGGTCAAACAGGAGTTCAGCATGTTTGTAGTTAATTTGCATCACCAGGTAAGGAAAAAGGTCCATCTTCCCATACGGGGGAAATGCCAGACCTCGCCCAACAGCTAACACACCAAAATCTGGCCAAAGGAAAATTATGTACACCAATAGTTCTCAGACTTTGTCACAGTGAGCCTCCCCAAATCAATGGAAAAGATGTTGAGCCTCCCCCACAAATTGAAATAGTCTTGGACCTCCCCAAAGAAAAATAACACACTGTACTTTGCACAGTACACCATACATAAATTGAAACCCCTTTGAGTACTTGGATCACATTCAGTTCTTTGTCTTATACTGACTTGGAACTTTTGAAAAAACTTCTGTGCTCAAAGGCGTTATCTGAATAACAAATAAATAAAAGAAACAAATATTATTATTCAGCTTATTGTAACTCCCCCCCCCCACCGCCCTCCCACAGGCCAGCCTACTTGCTCCGCTATTTTCATTCTTGAACCATTGTTACCCCTTGTTGCAGTACCTTCATGGGTCAGACTACTTTCTCTGTTTCCTCTATATGAAATACCCTTCCTACATACTTTGCCTCTCCCCTTTCTTCCCTGCTCCTAAGCAACTTCTCAGGGATTACTTTGCTCCTTCCTGCTGTTACTCTTAGCACTTCTATGCTCAACCCTTGTATTTGGGCTGTTTTGCCATCAGTTTACAAATTGATCAATTACCACCACTCATTATGCACAAGTTCATATTTATTTGCACTATTGCTCATTGTATATTTCTTGATTGTTTTGCAGTTACCTTTTGAAATGTATTCACTCCCTACCCTTCCCCGGGTACACCTGAAATGAGCCTTGGCTCATTCACCTTCCCTTGTCACCTATTAGTAAATAAATACATAAAATTTACCTACTGTTATTATGCTCTTTCAGTTTGCTTTATCTCTTCATACAAGATTATATAAAACCCAAAATTTAAATACAGTACTTTTTCAGACTTGCTTGAGCCTCCCCTGGAACAGGTTGGGGCCTTCCAAGGGAGACTGGCCTCACCATTTGAGAACCCCTGATGTACACAAATGCTAGCAGTCTGGGAAACAAGATCCCAGACCTGCAGGCAATAATGACATAGACTAAATTGGACATAGTAGCCATTAGCGAGATGTGGTTTGCTAGTAACCACACTTTGGAGACTTCAGTATCTGGCTATGTACTGTTCAGAAGATACCGAGGTGCAAAAAGGGGAGTGGAGTGTCTCTTTATGTCACTGAAAATATCAAAGCTATAGAAATTCAGAATACACAAAAGGAGCCAGAAGAACTGTGGGTCTCCCTGGAAACAGGAAATGGGACAGCCATACGAACTGGGATTGTCTACAGGCCTCCAGAACAGGGGGAGGTCACAGACACATTTCTGTTAGAAGATATACAACACATGATAGCTAAAGGGGAGGTTCTGATAATGAGAGAGTTCAACATGCCAGATACAGACTGGTCAATACCAGCAGGAACATTTGCCAGAACTAGACACATGGTGGATTCCCTGCAAGGGAAGGGCCTCAAACAACTGGTACAACAACCCACAAGAGACAAGGCTATCCTAGATCTAGTACTGACTAACAGGGAAAGGATCACAGATCTCCAGGTAGAAAGTCACCTGGGGGCCAGTGACCATCACATGGTATGGTTCAATTTGGCCACTAGAACTAAATCATCCCATTCCAAGGCAAAAATATGGGACTTCAGAGGAGCTGACTTTGATAAGATGGCCAACAGAGTTAAGCTAGCCCTAGCAAAAAGAAATACAGGTGAGGGGGTACAGGCAAAGTGGGCAAGCATTAAAGATGCAATACCTGAAGCAACATCCCATCATGTTAGTGAGAAAAGGAAGTGCAAAAGAAGAAGGAAACCACTTTGGTTCTCAAAAACAGTAGCAGAAAAGGTCAAAGCCAAAAGGCTGGTCTTCAGGAAATATAAGGGAACACAGCAGGATGAAGACAGGGAGGCATGCCAAACTTCCCTAAGGGAAGCAGGGAAGGCAGTAAGGCAGGCAAAAGCCCAAACTGAGGAAACACTAGCACAAACACTAAAAGAAGGTGACAAGACTTTCTATAGATACAGAGACAGAGGGGGTATTGCTAAGATCAAAGGGGATAAGGGGGCATGTGAGGAGGAGGAGGACCACGTAAAAGCATCAGTCCTAAATAGATATTTCTGCTCAGTATTTACTCAAGAGAAGGTAGGGCAGGGCCCACAGCTCAGCACCATGGACACAGGGGAGAGGGAGGTGAGCACTAGTCCCTTCACTAAAGAAAGGGTCCTACAAGAGCTTGATAAGCTCAGGGTGAACATGGCAATGGGACCTGATGGCATACATGGGTACTAAAGGAGCTAAGGGTGGAACTAGCAGAGCCATTATCAGAACTGTTTAGTGAGTATCTGAGCACAGGAGAGGTCCCAGAAGACTGGAGAAGGGCTCATGTGATTCTGCTCCACAAGAGTGGTAGCAGGGAGGAGGCAGGGAACTACAGACAAGTTAGTCTTACCTCAGTAGTGGGCAAGATTATGGAGGCACTCCTTAAGGAAAGGATTGTGCAACACTTGGAATCCATAGGAGCACAGGATCCAAGACAGTATGGGTTTACAAAAAGAAGGTCCTGTCAAACTAATCTCATAGATTTCTTTGGCTGGGTAACCAGAGTGGTGGACCAAGGGAGAGCAGTTGATATCACCTACCTCAACTTCAGCAAAGCTTTCAATACTGTTCCACATAGAAGATTGGTTAATAAGCTGGGTAGGCTCGGGTGGGTCAGGAGTTGGTCAACTGAGTGGCAAAGTGGTTGACAGACAGAAAACAGAGAGTGGTGGTAAACAGTATACAGTCAGAAGAGATGCCAGTCACAAGTGGGGTACATCAGGGATCAGTCCTGGGGCGAGTCCTCTTCAGTATCTTCATCAGTGACATTGCAGATGGACTGAAGAGTAAGGTTTGTCCATTTTCAGATGACACCAATATCTACAACAGAATAGATGACCCAGATGGGGTGGGCAGAATGAGAAGAGATCTAGATAAACTAGCAAAATGGTTGGAAGACTGGCAACTGGGGTTTAACGCAAAGAAGTGCAAGATCATGCACATAGGGAAGAGAAACCTTGAAGCCACCTATAAGCTGGGAGGAGAGTTGTTGGCCGTCACAAGGGAAGAAAGAGACTTGGGTGTCATCATCACTGATGACCTGAAATCATCTAAGCAGACCACTAACGCTGTAGGTAAGGCTAGAGGAATGTTGGGGTGTATTAGTAGGGGTATTGCAAGTCGGAAGAGGGAGGTAATAATCCCTCTTTGTGAGACTCTGGTTAGGCCCCATCTGGAGTACTGCGTGCAGTACTGGAGGCCACACCTTCACAAGGACATTAACCAGATTGAGGCAGTCCTGAGAAGGGCAACCAAAATGGTGCAGGGACGGCATCAGAAAACATATGAGGACAGATTAACGGAGCTCAATGTGTATACCCTAGAGCAAAGGAGGGAGAGAGGTGATATGATCGAAACATTCAAACACCTTAAGGGCATTAACAAGGTGAAAGAGTCTAACATGTTTCAGTATAAGAAAAATAGCAGGACAAGAGGACACAGCATGAGGTTAGAGAGAGGCCAATTAAGGGGTAATGTGAGGAAGTTCTTTTTCACAGAAAGGGTGGTGGATGCATGGAACAGCCTGCCTCAGGAAGTGGTGAATATGAATACAGTGCAGGGCTTCAAACAGGCATGGGGTAGGCATAAGGGAGCAATACAGATTAGTATGAATAGATAGGCCATTGACAGAGCAAAGGCTGATGGCACATTCATAAGGCAGAAAAAGAAATGAGCAGACTGTATGGGCTTTGCGGTCCTTATCTGCTGCCAACTTCTATGTTTCTATGTTATCAAATGAAGTAGTGATATGTGCATTGTGAATATTGAATATGACAGAAAGAATTCTGGTTGATTCTTCTGTATGCAACCATGAAATATCTCAGAAAATGTTACCAATAATTTTACTGTAAATTTAAAACTGCTAAACCAATTTATCCAGTTGTGTTGGACACCTGCATACACATCATTTAAATCTATGCCGTCAAGAGCAGAGAAGTTACACACATCCACATTTTTGAGAGGTGCCACATTTTGCAAATATTTACATAATAAACGTTTGAACCCTCATAGCTTAAACACCTCTAATCCAATTGTTTCCTTATTTAAATGGTTCTATAACCATTACAAAAAAGGTTACACATGCTAATTTACACATGTCTAGCTCCAAAGGTGCATGATGTATATGCAAATAATAATTTTCATTAGGTTTTCTGCAAAACCTAAAATGACAGATGTTAAGTATGTATAATTTTGAGACAATGCATCCTAATGTCATGACATTTGGCATGTTTTTAGTACACCTACAGTACCATCACATAATCATGCAAAATTTAAGATTTCTGGATCAGTATAGGACTGAGGTACTGTATATGCAGATACAAGTTTTCATGAAATGTCCCACAAAAATTAAAACAACAGATTTTGAGCACCAATAATCTTGAGGTATTCCATCCTGAGGTCATGAAATCTGGCACATTGTTAGAAGACCTGCAATTAAATACTCATGCTAAATTTAAGATCTCTCATCTAGTAGGTGGCTGAGGTATATGCAGATAAAATGTTCATGAATTTTCCCACAAAAATAAAATGGCAGTGTTTGAGCACCCATAATTGTGAAACAATCCGCTGTATTCTCATGGTATGCACACCATTAGAATTCCTCCCAGACATGACACATTCCAAATTTCAGAGCTCTAGCTCATTATGGCTGAGCTAAAACAAATTTAATACATTTAAAAAATTATGTGAAGTTTGGACACATTTTGGTCAAATTTCACAATTCTCCATCAAATTCCATGACTTCAAAATGTTCTCATTCTGCATCACTGTTACTACAGAGATAAACATAAATACATCTGAAGAGATGGAGATCATACTGAAAAAAATGAGAGAATAGGGTGTAGGCTATGTAAGTTTGAAGAGTACAGGGATGCAAGAATATTTAAGTACGGAGAAAACAGGGGATGCAGTAATATGTAAGTATGGGCAGAACAGGGTTGCATGAATATGTAATTGTAGAGAGAATGGGAGTGCAGGAACATGTAAATATGGAGAGTACAGAGGGTGTGGGAATATGTAAATTGGTTTAGAACGGGGTGCAGGAATATGTAAAAAGAAAGTAAATGGGTTTAGGAATACTGTATATAAGGCTGGAAAGGACAGGGGTGCAGAAATGTGTAAACATGAAGGTAACAGGGTGCAAGAATGTGTAAATATGGAGAGAACGGGGTGCAGGAATATGTAAGAATGGAGTGAACGGGGGTGCAGGAATATGTAAGTATAGCGAGAATAGGGCATATGGTCATATAGTTGCCGGAATATTAGCCATGGATGCAATGGTGTGGTAATTTAGTCGAAAAGACATGCTGTCACCAGTAGAGAGGTCGCAGGCAAAAATGAGCTGTTGCTACTGTTTAGTCGTGACGGCTAAATGGCGACGTTTTGTACCATTACAGATGGATGGTTTAAATACAAATATTTTTGCCCCAGACAAGAACGGGGAAAAATAAGTGTTTTTTATGCAGTCACCCACTCCTTCCAATTCCCAGTAAATAGGTTTAGAGGGTACAGTGAAGCTAGTAGTTAGTCTCATTGTGGTCTTCAATAGATGGGCGTAGCAGGAGGATCAGGGACAATGAAGCCCTTTTGATTCCGCATGTTATAGCCCTCCAAACTGACAGTACGGCAGAATCTGATGCCCTGAATTATCTATGGACCGTAATCCAGTATGGAACCTTCATCGAGGAGCAGCTAATCTTGCAAGTCATCTGTGCAAACTGAAGACTCTGTGTTTTCTTGCTGCCTATTGAGCCAGATTTGGAGATCTGATTCTGCCCATTACAGCTCAGTGTTTTTACTGTGTGACTGTACACGGGGATGGTATTTGTGATTTGATGAAGCCGGCACTGCATTCTAAGAAGTGCAATGTCAGTGTATTTTCACTACAGTCACACAGATGGCGCATCGAACCTCATGCAGAACAGAGGTTTAGAGGGTACAGTGGAAGCTCGATGACTTTTTATCCTATTTTCTACATTTTTAGACTGCGACTTTCAGTAATCTCGACTGCATTGAATTTCGACAATTTGTCCGGCATCCTTAGGTCCCCACTACCATTTGTCCACTCCCTATTTTCCATGACGATTTGTCCAGTGGCAATACAGCCACTCAAGAGAGAATAGTGGTACAGGAATATGTAAGTATGGTGGTACAGGAATATATAAGTATGGAGATCAGAGAGTGCAGGAATATGCAAGTATGGAGAGAACAGGGAGTGTAGGAATATGTAAGTAAGAAGGGGAACAGGGAGTGCAGGACTATGTAAGTATGGAGAGAACGGAGTTTAGGAATATGTAAGTATGGAGAGAATAGGGGTGTAGGAATATATACTGTATGGTGTAAGAATACTTAACTATGGACAACACGGGATGCTGGGATATGTAAATATGGTGAGAACAGCTAATGAAGGAATATAAAAGTATGTAGAAAATAGGAGGTGCAGGTATATGTTATGTAAGTATGGAGAGAGAGCATGGGATGCAGGAATATGGAAGTAATGAGAGCGCGCATGGGAGGCAGGAATGTGGAAGTGTGGTGAGAGCATGGGATGCAGGAATATGGAAGTATGGAGAGAACAGGTGGTTTGGGTATAGGGGAGTATGGAGAGAACAGGAGTTCAGGAATATATACATATGGAGAGAAAAGGGGCACATGAATATGTAACTATAGAGAGAACATGAAGTGCATGAATATGTCACTGTTCAGAGAACACGGGGTGCTGGAATATGTAGGTATGGAGAGAACATGGTGCAGGAATATGTTTGTTTATTGTGTTTATTTAAAATCTGGTGAGACCTTAGGCAAGGGCCCATTTACAAGGGCAACCAGAATATATAAGAGTACAAAACATACATGTGACAAATAATACAAGTTATACAACCAGAACATGAGTACAAAACACACATGTGACAAATAATACAGGTAATACAACCATAAATATACAAATATGCACAGTCAAATTTGTCTATCTAAAGAAGCAGGTACATTGACAATTAGCAGTGATGTAATGTTGTAAAGCATGTTTAAAACTATTTACTGTATTGTATTACATGTATTAAAGACTGAGGTAGAGAACTGTAAAAAGATGGCAACTGGTAAAACATTGTTGTGCTTGACATAAGATTCCACTGATCTATTTTCTTTTGTTAGGGTAGTTATAGTTCTTTTATAAGTTCTGCTATTTGAATGTGTTCTTTAATAAGTTCTATTTGAAAGTAGATGCAAAATATGGCTTCCCTGTCCCATGTCTAGGTATATCTTATGAGAAATACTGCCAGCTGCTTATTGTAAGTTTCCCCTGAGCTCATGTGAGCTACAGACCCTGGCAGATGTGAGACTGCAATTTTAAACACCTCAAACATCCTGCAAAACAGGGTCATATAGCTTGACAAGGGATGTTTAAGATGAGAAGACAGGCCAGTTGGCTCAGATGATGTCTCTCTCACACACACTCTCTCACACACACACACACACACACACACACACACACACACTCACTCACTCACTCACTCACTCACTCAAGATGGGAAACTTCCACTGATAGGGCGAGGCCACTCTTCACAGCTGAAAGAAAACAATTAGAGAGCTGAGGGCCCTATCTCTATCTCACATGCAACATCTGCACAAGGGGGTCCCTACTGCAGGTAAAGAAAAATGTCTTCTATATCTAGGAGTAGGTAAATTGGTTTTAGGTAAAAAAAAGTTCTGATTTTTCTGTGCATCAACTGTCTGTGTAACTTGCTTAATTTTCTATCTCCTAATAGACTTGAAACATTTTGTCTAACTGTAAATATATCCTGTTTGTAAATACTTCTAGTTCTTTCAGCAATAAATCCGTTTTTGATAGAACCAGTGACTGCTTGTTTTTTTTATAAAAGGTAATTTACTATTCCTGCTAAACTCTGTTAGCAGTCTGTCTCTGAAGGGCACTCTAGAAACTGTTCTTATGGTGACCTTCCTAACCTTGAGCAAGAGGGCAAAAGGGTGGTTTCCCAGTTCTGAGTCAAAATTAGCTGGTGGAAAAGGGTTAAATGTCCACAACAGATTATTGACCTGTAAACAAAAGGCCCATGGGGCACTTTTTCTCACAACTGGTAACACTAGAGAGGGATCTCTGCCACAATTGTATTTTGACCAATTGATGTTTTCATCCTGGGAACACTAACTTGATAATCAAAAATATATTGAGTTGAGATACTGCTAACGTTTTTTTTTTTTTAAATTAGATGAAGTGATGAGAAATAAGATCAAGAGTAACATTCTTTTTAAAAGTACCTGAATACTGTAAGTACCTTTTTTTCTAATGGAAGCCATCTCACCTGTTCATACAAGTCGTAGTGGTGAGTGCAATGCCCATCTGAGTATCAGTGTAAATATGGAGAGAACATGCAGTGCAGGAATATGGAAGTCGGGAGAACAGGAGGTGCAGAAATATGTAAGTATAGAAAAAACATGGTGTGCAGGAATATGCAAGTATGGTAAGAAAAAAGGAAGAGAGGTAATATGTAAGTATGGAGAGGACATGCAGTGAAGAAATATGGAAGTAAGGTGAACAGGAGGTGCAGAAATATGTAAGTATGGAAAGAACAGGGTGTGTAGGAATATGCAAGTATGGAGAAAAAAGGATGTGAGGGAATGTGTAAGTATGGAGAGAACATGCAGTGCAGGAATATGGAATTAAGGAGAACGGGAGGTGCAGGAATTTGTCAGTATGGAGCGAACATGGTGCCTAAGAATATGTAAGTGTGGAGAGAACAAGGGGTGTAGGAATATTTGTAGGTATGGGGATTTTAGGTGGGGAATAGAGGCAGTATCAAGTGGGTACCCTGGAGGGATGTCCTAGGCCACCAGAAAATAAAGAGAATTGGAGAAAAAGAGTTCTTGGGTTCTGTTTTCCCATATGTTGAGATAGTGCTCTGAAATTTGACGTGCTTACTTTTTGGGAGGTGTTCTAATAACATGCCATGATGGATTATCTCTTGGTGCTCAAAGTTTGTCATTTAATTTTTTTGTGGGACATTTTATGGAGATGTTTATCTGCATACACCTCAGCTATCTACTGAGTCAGAGATCTTAAACTGGCATGATTACTTTATAATGTGTTCTAACAATGTGCCAAATTTCATGACAGTCGGATGCATTATCTCAAAATTATGAAGTAGGTGCTCAAAATCTGTAATTTTATGTTTTCTGGGAAATTCCTTGAACATTGTATCTCTATATATCTCAGCTCTTTAATAGCTCAGAAACCTTAAATTTGACCTGATTGCTTGATGATTGGTGTTCTAAATCTGTGCCCTATTTCATGACATTGGGATGCATCATCTTAAAATTACATGTGCTCAAACTCTGTCATTTTAGTTTTGTGTGAAATTTCATGAAATGTTTTTCTGCATGTACATCAGGCACCTCTGTTGCTAGACATGTGTAAATTAGCATAAATAATCCTTTTGTAATTGTAATAAACTCTTCTAAATATGGAACAAATACAATTTAAAAAATGTAAAGTTACTGGGGTTCAAAATTATATTATGTAAATATTTGCAAATTTTGTGAAAATTCTCACAAATGTAGATGCCTGTAATTTGTCTGCTCTTGCAGGCATAGGTTTAACATTTTACATGCATATCTGATGTCATTGTATCCTGGTGTCTGACATAACTGGATAAATTGGTTTAGCAGTTTTACATGTACAGTAGGGTGGGGGGGGCACAACAAAATATTGGTAATCATTTCTCAAATATTTATCAGAGCATGTATATGAAGCATCCAGAATTATTTTTGTAGAATTCAACATTCACAATGTGCATATCACAACTTCATTTGATACATGTCTACATGTTTCAAATCTGGTTACATTTGAATTTTTTGTGCAAAGTTAAAACTTGGATATGCAATGTTAGAATTAGAGGGAAATATCTGAAATTTAAATGTTTGACAGGCTATAACTCAGTCCTATTTGAAACTAGAAATCTGAAACTGTGCACATATAAATGTATTGATTACCTGTACACCTGTACAATTTCATGATTTCTATGGACAATATCAAAACTGTACTGAAATAACTGAAATGAAAATTTTAGAAAAATGTTTTGCTACCTATAACTCAGCCCCTTTTAAAGCTTGAGACTTGTATTATGGAGAACCTACCCATGTTGCATGTTTCTCTAAATCCCCAAACTGGAGAAATTTGGATAAGACATGTTAAAATTAGATGGAAATAACTGAAAATTTAATTTTGATTAAACATATGGCCACTCATAACTTCACTCTCTTTCATCCTATGACTCCGACATTTGGTACACTTATGTAGGCTGGTACTGTCTACACACCACATTTAGTGCCAGTTTGATGTATATTTTTAACATTTGTGCAAAATAACAAATAAAAAATTGGGCAAAATTACATGGATTCTTCACACAGACTCCTTGAAATTCCACAGAATCGAAATGGTAATTACACAGGCATTCATCAGGCAGAATTTTATATTTTGCACAGCTGTAGTATGGAAAGATCATGCATTGCAGGAGTATGAAGGTATAGAAAGAACAGGGGTGCAGGAGTATATAAATATGGAGAGAATGGGGTGCAGGAATAGTAAACATGGAAAGACTGGGGAAATAGGAATATGTAGTATGGAGAGAACAGGGATAAGGAATATGTAAGTATGGAAGGAACAGGGAGTGCATGTAAGTATGCAGAGAACATGGTATGCATGAATATGTAAGTTTGGACAGAATATGGCATACAGGAATATGTAAGTATGGACAGAAAACTGGATGGAGGAATATGTAAGGATGAAGAGAACAAGGAGTGCATAAATAATTTTTGAGAAACAGATCAGCCAACTGAGGAGCAGGTTCACTCATGACAAAGCTCCAGGCACCTCATCTTCAGTCACGTTCAGTCACGGAACTCCCCCCAGAAATGTTGTAGACTAAACAGTTTAATATAGAGCAGCAAAGTAGAACATAAACAGCTGACAAATTGCTGTTTATGTTCTAGTTAGCTGCTCTATATTAAACTGTTTAGCCTACAGCATTTCTGGTATGGACATCAGTGTATTTGAAAGCTGGGGGAAGTTCAGTGACTGAGCATGAGGAGTGCACAACTATGCAAGTATGGAAAGAAGACTTGGTGGAGGGGTGGATGAATATGTAAGTGTGGAGAGAACGGTGGTGCAGTAATATGTAAGAGTGGAGAGAAGACAGTGGCTCAGATATTCAAACTGCACCCAAAATGTGTGCAACAGCAGGAGCAAGCGCAAGTCCATTGCGCGATATTCAAAACTGCGCTGGCCAAGATGGGCCTATGGGAGACTTCTGAATATTGCACCACCTGTGCCATTGTGCAACAAGGGAGGTAAGGCTGAGCAGATCCACTGCGCCATAGCGCAGCCAGGGAAGTTCAGCTGAGCAGGCAGATGCACCATAGCGCAACTAGGGAAGTACAGCTGAGCAGATCAGATGTGCCATAGTGCAACCAGGGCCCCCCCAGCAGGGAAGCAGTGCAATGGCACAACCAGGGATACAGGGGCCCAGCACCCATGCCACAGATGGGCAGAGGAACACACAGCAGAACAGACATTGACCCCCACATCCCATGCACTGCACATCCGGGGGAGAGGTGGAATAACCACCAGCCCATGGATACCAGCAACCAACACACATCTGGGCCATGGTGCCCCTGCACACCCCCTGGCAAGCTGTGACTGGCACACAAGGAGGGCCGACCACCCCGTACCACACCTTCCCACCAATGCAGAGCAGACCCTGCACCATGATCCCCATACACCCTGCCCAGGGGCAGTGCCCAATAGTGCAGGACACCCCATGCATGCCACCGCTCCCACTGTGACATTGCAACCATGTGCGCCACAAAGCCATGTAATGCACCCCCACCATGGGCACCATACTGTGGATGGCAGCCAACTGCAGTGCAACAACAGCATACACAGTGCCACCCTGCAAGTCCCCTCCTGAGGTACAACTGAGGGACTGACCATTCGTTGCCACACGAGGTACCCCACATGCAACAGGGCATGCCCTGGACCCCACCTCCAGCAATACAGCACCCTATACACCCTCCCAAGGGCACATGCCACCCTGGCACTGGCTGCAACAGCCAGCACAGGCACGCACTGTCTAGCATCAAAGGATGCAACACAGTGCATGGACAGACACCCACCCATACCCGAGGGCAAGCCAACACAGGGACATGGTAGCAGGTCAAACAAGCCACTGGCGTGTGGCCACTGCACATGTGTACACATGGCCAGCACCCCTACACTGCACAGGTGTGCCAGCCACCCTGTGCAGGCACCATGAAGCTGTATACCACCAGCATGCCACTGGAGCACAGGTGACAGACACTGGAGCACATCCCCTGCAACAGACACAAGTGACTGCATGGAGGGGGGACATCAACAGCGGAGGCCACAGTGGCACTGGAGGCAGATGTGCACCACACTGGTGATGGAATGCAACCTGGCATCATGCTGGCTACAGCTGTCAACCAGCATGGACAGCCACCACTGACACACCAGCAGACCATGCATATCACAGACATGCAAGGGTGTCAGCTGAACAGGCCATGGACAGTCTGACGGGGTGCCATGCACACAGTGCAGGCCCCATGGACCACTGCACACAGGCATCCAGTGCACAGAGCACAACACAAAAACCCCTGACAGTGACTGATCCCCCTGCCCACGCCATAGACCGTTCACCTCTGCACACACACACACACACACACACACACACGCCCATGCGTGCACCACCCCTTATGCCATGCACACCACTGCAGCTGAGCACCTGTAGCCCGCTGCAAATCATAGACCACCACTGTTGTTATAACAAAATGTATATATTGAAAAAATCCCAAGAAAACTATTTACAATTATATACAAGGGGGAAGGGCAAAGGAACAGGTGGGGACGGTAAGGGGCAGGGTGAACGATGGGAGAAGAAGGTGTGGAGGTGGGTCAGAGGGGAAAGGTGGTAGTTGGGGCATGGCAGGCCTCAACAGGTGCCCCGGTCCTCCTCCACCTGGCACCATCATCTGCTGCTGATGCTGCTCCTCCTCCTCCTCACCCCATGGCAGTGCATTTTCTCCACAAGCTCAAGTGTGGCCCATGCCACCTGGAGCAGCTCCCGCACCCCCCTCTCTCCAGCGCCTGGAGTCGACCACCTAGGATGAGGGAGCAGAGTCAATGGGTGTGACTCTCCATCCCCCTGCAGCCCACCCATTGTGCATGGCATACGGCTATGTGCCATGCCCCTGTTATGGTGGGCAACCACCCACAATGACCATGTCCACAAGACCTGTCCACCCAGGCAGCCACAGCTATGCGGACCACTGCACACACCCACTGCCCATGTCCTGCACAGCACCACCATGGCCGTACAGTGATTTGGCTATGCGGTGTGAAGGCAGCGCTACAGCCATGTGCCCGGTGCACACATGGACCACCGTAGACGCACTCCCGGACATGCAGTGCCACAAGACAGTGCTGACTATAACAAGGTGCGTGCATGGCAGTGGTGTCAGTGGATGGTGGCCATGCCCCGCTACCCGCCTAGTCATACAGCATGCAGTAGTAAACATGGATGTAAGGCACTCACCATCATCAGGCCGGTCCACGTGCCTCTGACCGCTGTAACTGCGTCCGTCTCACTGCATTGCCAGGCAGCGCCTCTGCTCCCTTGCCTGCCTCAGTTCGTCTGGGCCTAGGGTGCAAACATGGAGAGAGGAACATCAGTACAACCAGGTAGCAAGTCCCCCCACCTTATATATGTGTGCAATCACACACGGCCTAACCCATCCACCCCACACCCCGTTACCACCACCACCACGGCCAACACCGGACGTCCCCCCATGTGCTCGACACATGCAATCATGATACCCATATGTACATATTCGGTGTATGGAGGTGGCACCTACCTGGCCGTGGCACGTTGCCCCTTCTGGCACGCGTTCAAGACAAGTGAAAAAAGAAGGTCCGGGTCCTCCTCCTCAAGTCCCCGTACCGGTGGCGACACTGCTCTGTGGTGCACCCTCACCCAGTGGCCTCCTCCAGTGTGTCAGCCACCTCCTGCCACACCACACTTCTGGCCCTGTCTAGGGGTGCAGCCCCATACAGTGCCTCAGCATAGGGCTCCACAATAGCCACCAGGTTGGCCAACTCCATCCGGCTCCAAGCCACAGCACTCCTCCTGGCCATCCCTGCTGCCTGGTTCAGCCAAAAATGGCGCTCTGCAGCATGGTCCTGCCACGTGCAGATGCTGCGCGGTACAGCGCTGCCATTCCCTATTGCGCAGCCACGAACAGCGCGGTAGTGGTGCACCCATGCCTGATGCATGGCACCTAGGGAGCAAAGGTCGGGCAAAGGGTCAAGGGTCTATGGCGCATGTACTGCCACAGCGCAAATGGACCCCAATGCGGGCAGCGCAAATAGGTGCCTGTGTGCAAACACCAGTAGCGTCCTACTGCACTGTTGCCCCAGTGCGCCTATGATACCCGGTGCCACAGCGCCATACAGGGGGGAACAGCACTGTAGCGCCACTGGCACAATGGTGGCCATGCCCTGCAATGCATCTCGCGCACAGCACAGCAGCAGCACGGCAGACACCTGCGCTGGCAACTCAAGCATGCGCAGTGTGGTGTGTACTGCGCATGTCACAGAACTGCGCCATCGGCTCAGCACTACCAACACAATTGCGCAAAGTGCAACGGCGCGATATTCAGCCATCATATGCAAATCAGCTACTCAGCCATTCAATGGCGCAACACTGATATTTGCATCCACTTAAAGTTGTGCATCGCCTCATTTGCATGTGTTGCTCTATAAAAATGCGACATTATGCTGCTCTGGCCATAGTCGGTTACTGCAGTCTATTGGTGAGTTGCATGCTGTTTGGCTGTGTGGAGTGTGGATTTAGGACATGAATGGGACAGCTAACAACTGTCATTCCTACAGGCTATATGATGACCGAGCGTGTTGTGAGAGAGGAGGAACACTGCGGTGGGAGGAGGTGGAGGCCCAACTTCACAAAGGCCGAGACCGATGCCTTCTCCGAGGCCTACCTAGACCAGGAGCCACTGCTCAGCGGATGGCAGAGGACACCCCAAGCCCGTGCTGCTGCATGGGAGGAGGTGGCATGTGCAGTGAACCTGCACGAAAGCCACCAGCGCTCTGTTGCGGAGTGCAAAAAGAAGGTGGGCACAGACAGGCGGAGGATTAAGGAGAAGGTGGCTGCCATCAGGGCAGCATGTGCTACAACCGGTGGGGGACAGATGAAGGTGGAACAACTGACCCCACAGGAGGAGAGGGTTGCTGGAAGCATGCTGCAATGTGCCATTGAGGGTGTTCCGGGGTGGTGGCTTCCAGACGGGTGGTAGCCCATCACTGTATGGTAGGTCATGGACTGTCTATGGGGGGGGTGGGCCAGGCTAGGTCACATGCAGTAACGCATATTTGAATTCCCTTACAGATCCTGGGCGTCTGCATGGGTCAGTGGTGGTGGGCCTGTCCACTTGGTCCAGGCAGATGGAGATGGAGGAGGGCCCATCCACCTCCACAGGATTAGTTGGCTCAGTGCACCAGTGGGCCTGCCTGGATGTCCAGACTGAACTTGTTGTTGCAGGTGCGGAGGAGGCCCTCCCCATGACCCAGCATGTCAATGTCCACAGATGCCAGCATGCTGTGTCTGGGGCTGGTGCCAGTTCCGTCACCGGTGATGATGTCGCTACTGTCATGGGCAATGACACGTGTGTGCCATGGGATGGCCACACAGCAGGTAACATCGTGGCCATGGCTGTGGGCGGTGCTGCCATGGAGGCCTGCATGACAGCACAGTCCCAGCGTGTGCCTGTCAGCACCAGTGGGGCAGCATTGGTGTGTGTTCAGGACACTGGGACTGTTGCGGCCAATACGGCGGCACCGCTGAGCCCTGGGGAGAGGCAGCTGGAGGGGCAGCGTCAGCAGTCAGCCAATGGGCTTGGGGGTACAGGGTCAGGCAGTGGCATCTGTGCACCACCTGTGGACATGCCCAGACCCGGTTCTGGTGTGCAGTGCCCACCCTCAAGGGGTGATGTGCATCAGGGCCATGCACACCCTGAGGGACAGGGTGCCGAGGAGGCAGATGACCTCTTGGAAGAGCACACCCGCATACTGCAAGCATCGGTCGATCAGCAGATGCGGCTTGTGACAGCGGTGGATGCACTGAGTGCGGCTCTGCACCAGGCAGATGACCGTCGGAGCAGAGATACCACTCTGCTCCTGCCAGGGATGGACCGAATGTGGGAGGATGTGACCACTGCCATCGACAGGCTGACACATACAGTCATGGCTGCCATGGCCACAGGGGGCACACAGTTATTTGCCCATGTGGTGCAGACACCTCGCAGTGCAATGTTCACCCCCCATTCCCGCCGTTGTGTGATACCATCCTTGTCGACACCGGGTTCAGCTGTGGGCATCCCAAGCACACCTGGCGCAGGCATGTTTGGTGTGCTGCAGACCCCTGCGCGAGCACGGTCGCGTTCAAGCAGCGGAACCCCTGGGGACCCATTGGTGCCTCCCCATGAGGCCAGTGGTCAGCCTGTCAGTGCTGGCGGGTCTCGGCGGGGCCACCCACGCATCCGTGGTGGCCGGGGCACTGCGGTGCAGGACTGACCTGTCACCCAGCACAGCTACTGTCTGACGCTGTCCTATGTGCATTGTGTCATCCAGCGGGCAATGCACGGGTGGGTACCCGGCTCTGCACGCAGACACACAGTCCATCTGCACACCCTCCTGACTGCTGTCCACAGTTGTGTGTGCATGATGATGCCTGCATTGTGCTGTACACCAATGTGCAATGGTGTCCGGCTTCTGACACATGCACAAGGACAGGCGGTGGGTATGGTGGTTGGTGGACATGTGTGTATCTACGGGTGGCATTTTGGGTCGGTGTGCCCCCTACCCTTTGTGCACGTCTGGTGCATTGTGTGTGTGTGTGTGTGTGTCTGTCTATCGGCATGGCATGGTTGAATCCTCCTATCCCCGGTGGTGTATGTGTGGTTCCATGGCCGGCCACATCCCTTGACAGCATGCACCCCTGGTGTGTGTCCATGCATGTATGTGGATTGTGCCTTAGACACTGGTGGTTGTACATGGCCCCATGACTTACCTGGGTTGGCTGAAGTGCTCCTCCGTGATGGTGTCCCGCATGTGCCAGCCAGAGCAGTCGGGGATCCCATCACCCAAGGGGGGGCTGCCCATCACCATTGCACCAGCGTCCTCATCGACCCCATTGCTGTCCCCCTCTTCAACCTGTACAGCTATCTCACATTCATTGGCCATGTTGTGCAGGATGCAACAGGCCAGGAATAGCCCAAAGGCCTTTGAGAGGCTGTACTGTAGGGCACCAACGGAGGTGTCCAGGCAACAGAACCGTGCCTTGAGCATCCTGAACACCCGCTTGATGGCATTACGTGTGGTGGCGTGTGCCTCATTGTAGAGTTGCTGCGAAGGGGTCGCGGGCCACCGGTAGGGTGTGAGCAGCCAGGGACGGAGTGGGTATCCACTGTCACCTGTGTGTAGAGGGTGGAGATTAGTCTTGTGCTTAGCATCGCCCTGCCCCAGGCCTTGTTGGCCACTACCCATGTCACCTCTGACCATGTCCCTCCCAGGTCCCATGTTTGTCCATGTGGTTTGCATACTCACCCACTAGGTGTCCAGTGGGGATGTCCTCACTCTTGAATCTGTGGCACAGTGCCGACTGGTGCCAGATGAAGGCATCGTGTGCACCCCCAGGGTGCATGGCACAGACATTGATTATGCGCCCCCTGGCATCGCACACCACCTGGCAGTTGATGCTGGCATAGCCTTTACAGTTGATGTATGCTGCCCCCTCATTGCCAGGTGGTGTGCGGATGGCCACATGGGTGCAGTCTATTGCCCCTAGCACGCCAGGCATACGTGCTACCCTGTAGAACTCCTGTATGTTTGCTGTGTGCTCCACCAGTGTGCTGAGGAACTGGATGTACTCTGCAGCATGTGGCAGCAGTGCGCTGAGGAACTGGGTGAGGTGGCGTGACGTTGCTGACTGGGTCATGCCTGTGGTGTCCCCAATTGGTCTCTGGAAGGTACCCGTGGCAAGCAAGCACATACAGGCTGTCACCTTGGTCTCCACTGATGGGGCATGGCTCCACCGTGTGGGTGTCTGCATCACATTACTGCACAGTTCACAGAGTTGCCTCAGAATTGCCCGATTCAAGCGGTACTGGCCCACAATCTCGGTGTCACTGTACAGCTCAAAGCTGGTGCGGGCTCGGTACCACCTGTTGGAGGCATACCGGTGACGAGCCCTTCCACGGCCACGCCCCCCCCTGCAGCCCGCCTTCTCACCCCCCTCATTACTGCCTCCATCTGGATGGTGGCACTGGCCATGTCCCTGGCTTGTGTTCACGCCCCCGGCAGCTGTTACTGTGTTCCCCCCGCTGCCCTGGCTGCTACCTCCCCTGCACTGGGAACACCTGCCCCTGCTGGACACTGTGCTGTGTGGCACCCCAACCTTCCCCTGGGCCTGTGGGTTCCTGGTACATTGTCCCTGTGTGGCTGTCTGTGGTGCAGCGACATGTGCCTTCCCTGTAGCGTTCTTGCGCCACTCCTTTGCTCCCTCTTATTTTGGCTCATTTCCGCTATGGCGCAACTTCCGCTTGCTCCCCTGTTGCGCATGGCGCAAGTCTCTGAATATCACACTGTGCAGTTTATGCATGGTTCCTTCCCCCCTCGGTTGCACATTCATTCATTATCATTGCGCTATTGCTCAGCACGTTTTGGGGAGCGCAACCGCCTCCCGCTGAATATCGCAGAATGGCACATTTTCGGACTTGCACTGGCACATCCCTATTGCGCATGGCGCAACTCTTTTGAATATCTGGGCCAGTGTGCAGGAATTTGTAAGTTTGGGGAGGACACAATGGGGGAATATATAAGTATGGAGAGGGGGTGCAGCAATATGCAATTATGGAAAGAACAGTGTGTAGGAATTTACAAGTATGGAGAGAACATGGGTGCAGGAATATGCAAATATATGTAGAACAGGGGGTGCAGAATTATGCAGGTATTGAGAACATTTGCTGCAGAAATATGTAACCATGGATAGAGCAGCTGGTGCAGGAATATGTAAGTACAGAGTGAACAAGTGGTTTAGGAATATGTAAGTATGGAGAACTGGGATATGGGAATGTTTAAATGTGGGGTGAATAGGGAGTGCAAGAACATGTAATATGGCAAAAACAGGAAGTCCAGGAATCTGTAAGTAAGGAGAGAACAGGGGGTATAGAATTATGTAAGTATAGAGGGAACAGGCCATGCATGTATATTTAGGTATGGAGAGAACAGGGGCAGTAATATGAAAGTATGGGAAGAACATGGAGTGCAGGAATAAGTAAATATGTTGAGGGTAAGAATGTAGGAGTATGTCAGTATGCACAGAACAAGAGGTGCTGGAATATGTAGGTATGGAGAATATAGTGGGTGCATGAATATGTGTGGAGAGAACAGCTGATGAATGAACATGTAACTTTGGAGAAACTTTAGAGAGAAAAGGGGTACTGGAGTGTGGGGAGAAAAGTAGGTGCAGGAATATGTAAGTATGGCAAGAACAGGGGTGCAGAAACATGTTAAGATCTAAATTACCTACTGATGGTCTGAGCCAAACACTGTTTTACTGGGACTCTCAAATAAGCACTTTTTCCCTGAACTGAGTACGTGAGCAGAACATCCAGCAGTCTACACTACCTTACTGATGGTCTGAGCTGAATACTGCATTCCTGACTTTGAACAAGTGCTTCTTCCTGAACTGTTTCCCTGTGATCCCTGTGTCCCAACTGGTGTATGTTAGCGGGGGCTCAGTGGTGAGCCACGACTAATTGGGATAAAAGGGGTGGAGCCACAGACTTTGAAAAAAAAACACTACCAGAGTGTGCAAGCATGAGTGACTTCACCACTTGGTAACAGAGTATGACTTACAAATAATTATTTTTATACATGTACACTATATATAGGAGGTTGACTTATGTTATTGAAAATGTTATATCAGTATGAACTGATTTGCACAATTGTTTTTAGCCTATTAGGACTGATGTTAATGGATAAAAGTTTACAAATTTTAACAAAGGATGCAAACTGTTTTTATAAGCAGGTTCATTTAGACAAAGGTCTTATTTATTCACATTTACTGGTGAGCTCTACTGATAGCCAATTAATAAAAATGAATTGGTTAGGATTTTTAAATAAAAAAACATGTTATGTTCTAGGGAGATCTGCTTCAGCTAAGCCAAAAGCTTTAGTGAAAACTATCTTGTTGCTAATTTGGCTAGTATTTCTTTTGGCAGGTGACATGGAGCTAAATCCAGGCCCACTTAACTCTGAGCAAGTTCTGGACTTAAATATATGGGGAAAAGGGGGCTTGAAATTAGCACATCTTAATGTTCGTAGCCTCCTTCCTGAAAATCAAGAAATAGAGGCTTGAATAGTCAAGTATGATCCTGATTTGTTTAGCCTAACTGAAACCTAGTTAAAGCCTAGTACACACACTAATGTTCTCTCTTTAGATGGTTATAAAAGTATAGCAAAGGATCAGAAGGGAAATGGGGGGGGGGCATTCTGTTTTACTATAAAAAGGATTTAGAAGTATATAAAATTGAGAAGACTTACATTCCCGCAACAGAGTGTAAATTGTTGTTGGTTGAAATAAAACAGGGGGGCTGTTATAAACTGAAATATTGTACTGTCTATAATCTTCCAGATAACTCACAAAGGGGATTGGATGACTTTTTAAAATTTGTAGCAGAATCAAAGGTTGTAGGTGATTTTTTAGCCCAAGGAAATTTCAACATTCATTGGGACCATGAGGTTAATCCCCAAATTGATTCCCAATTAACAAGTGGGGGCTTAAGGCAGTTAATTATACAGATGAATTTAAAGAGTAACAAACATGCAATTCTAGACCAGATCTTAACAAACAATCAGGTAAAAGTAAACAATTTTGGGGTGCTTCCAGATGTGGTGAGTGACCATATGGCCGCTTTCTGCACATGGAAAAGTAAGAGAATCAAACCTCCTTTTAGACTGATAAACTATAGTAAATTTACTGAAATCATGAGTGCTGAACTTAGTGCTGATCTTGATGCAATCTACTGGTCCTTTCTGGATGCCGTACCTTATGTGGGTTTATCTGTAGATTTTTTGACATCTTTTTTTTTTTTTTGGTCTTTGGTAACTTGGTAAGGCCCACTAGGCACAAGCACCTGTTTTCAGGGGCGACTTGGGAGCACTGAGTGGTTAAGTGACTTGCTCAGAGTCACACAGTATGCAAGTGGAGGTTGTGAGAATCAAACTCAGGTTCTGGTCTGCTGGATGCACCAAGCTTGTTCACACCTAATTCCTCTAACCTCTAGGCTGTACTAATAGCCCCAAATCTGACCCAGATATTCAGACTGCGCCTGGCAGTGGTGCAAGCATGGGCACAGCACATCTGGGATGTGCTGGGGCCAGGACCAGGTGTTATTCAATGGTGATACACATGGCGCAGTGACAATGCTCCAGCACAAGCCACAGATAGGGAGCACCGGGAATGTGCCAGTGCAAATGCAGTTGCATGGGATGCAGTACCAGTGATATTCAGATGAGGGCATGCAGATAGGGCCATAATATATGCATGGTGCAAATGGGGCCATTTTCATGTCATTATGGCCCCATTTGCATGTGTTATGCAGGACAGCCTGGCAAAATGCACCTGGCACCCTGTGTAGCTGCATGCAGCAGGTGATGTGTCCCCGGTGGGCTAGTGTACCCCCTCCCTCCATCATGCCAGATCGCAGGCGATCATACCCAGTACCATATGTGGTGGTCCAGTGGTTTCACCCTTCCCTCTTGTAGTGCCCGATCGGTGGCATTTGTTATACATATGCTACCCAGCTGCTCAGTTGACCACCCTCCCAACCCACCCACAGAGGACCCAGCCACCCAGCACCCTCTGTCATGGGTGGGTGGCTGCACTCTGCCCGTATACCACCCGGCCGCCCATCAAATGATGGCATACAGTATACAAGGAATACAGTAAGTGCTGTATGCCTATTGGTCCATATTGTGGGCCAGTGGGCATGCAGACCACACTGTACTACACAGGCACAATTATGTGAATGACCGCGTTGAGAAATGAGTGTAAATCTGAATTGAGACAGAGTATATCTAGTTATTTTTTGCAACAGCAAGAAACAGATTTAAAAACCCTAAACATTTTTTGTCTTGAGTGAAAACTTTAATAAAAAAATGAGTGATTTATCTAAGGAATTAATTGTAGACGATAAAACTACCACAAATGTATAAGAAATAAGTAATGCATTTTGCATGCATTTTTAGATATGAGTAATATACTTTGTCTCCCTCTGACAAGGACTTAAATGTTCCAAGTGAAATCACCCTTTAGTGTGATTGTGCTTTTTATTTTAAAGCAATAAGAACCTCTCAAGTATATAAGTTATTAAATAATTTAAAAAATGATGAATGTGTCAGTTTAGACACTGAAACGTAAACGGTTCTGTGGTCAAGTCGGTGTGCTGCTTTGTAGTCCGCTGTAGCTATATGCTTTTATGCAATTGTTATACATACTGTTTACTAAACTTCTATTGAGACTGTCTGATATTAGCATTGTATGCTGAGCAGCTGCCATTCTTGTATTTTGCTGCTGATTTCCAATTGGAATATTTTTTGGATTAAACTACACCATGTTTGAATGGAGTGCTGACCGCCTTTCCATGATTAGATATGTGCTGTTTGTCGATGAAGTCCTGGTAATGTGCACCCATTACCATGCTGGAGTCTAAATATTCTACATTTGTGTGAGCAGTGCTTATCTTTGTGTGACTTTATTAAATAAAATGCCACAAAAAAAAGGTGGGACAAATGATTTCCATCCTAAGTTTATAAAGTTAATAGCGTCCAAAATAAGTAATCCTTTAACAAAAATGTACAACTTATCCTTGATTACAGGTTGTTTTCCCACACAATGGAAGGATACAATAATCATCCTCATTTATGGGGGGGGTGATACTAGAGTGATGGGAAATTACCATCTGATTTCCTTGCTTCACCCCTTAGGGGAGATTTTAGAAAAGATGGTAAGTGAGCAGCTATCTACTTATCTGGAACAGTTGGGGCTAAGAGCTCCCGAGCAGCATGGTTTTAGACAGTTTCATAGTGCAGGCACTGCCTTGGCCAGATTCATGAATCAGACCAGTGAGGTAATGGATAGAGGGGAGCTCACTGGTGCTGTTTTCGTGGACCTCTCCAAGGCATTTGACTAGTTGATCATGGCATGCTGCTTGGGAGCCTAGCAGAAAAGGGGTTAACCAAATCTCCACTGGATTGGGTAAAAAGTTACTTAATAAACAGAGAATTAAAAGTTTCCATTGGTGTTACCCTATCAAATGGTAGGATTTTAGAACAAGGAGTACCCCAGGGATCCATATTAGGCCTGCTTCTTTTTTCCATCTTTATTGATAAAATATCAGGAAAGATGAATAACACACATAAACTTTTACATGCAGATATAATTTTATTTACTTCCTTGAATTCAATGGATGTAATCACAATAAGGATTTTCAGGAATTAAAAAAAACTGTTAAAGAGGTCAAAAGTATTTTTAAATAGTACCGACTCGAAAAGTATGCTATTTGGTTCAAAACAGACTACAAACTTTGTTTTTTTCTCTTTTAGATATTTCCTGAAGAAGACCCAAGGTTGAAACATAGATTTTTAACTCTATTTTCTATTTTCAGTGTGCATAATGTAACCATTTTGTTTTGCTTTCAGACCACATGCTGACGTAGCACCTTGTTTTTGTTTTACATAGACTACAAAAGGCTGGAAATTTAGAAGTGGTAGATGAAAAGGGAATGAGGTTGGAGCAAGTTGATCAATTCAAATATTTAGATGTTAATTTAGATACCAGTCTTACATATGGACCTCATATAGGGTACTTGACATGGCAGGTTAATCAAAAATTAGGGTGCTTTTTAAATTTCAACACTCATTAACTTTACAGGCTAGAATTGCAATAGCCCAAAGTCTTTTGTTGTCTAATATTATTTAATTAATGCATTTTTATTTACAGCCTCATCTAAACATGCATTATCTAATAGAACAACTGTTCACAGTATATGTAGATTTGTTTACAAGGAACCCTATAATACTCAGCATTGTAAATTATATCAGCTCTCGGATTGGCTTCCCACCAACCTGAGTACCATTTATTCTCTCTGTTGTTTGACTGACAAAATTTTAAAACAAAATAGTAAATCTCTTCTCCATTCACTTATAACAATTAGAAATACAATTCAAGGTTTGAGGACACTGGATTATTTCATTTTAAATAAAACAAAAACAAAACTGGTTGAGTGGGCTTTTTCTATTCAAGCACCAATGGACTGGAAAGCCCTACCTTCAGAACTTCAGTCTAGTAAAAGTCATGACTCAGGCCTTTAAAAGCAAACTGAAGAGTCACCTTTAAAATCAATTACATTGCTCCTGCTTTTCTTGATGTTTATGGAATGTTGAATGTTGTAACTGCATTGTATGATTTTTTTTAAATGTATTTGTATTGTCATTTAATTTTTGTAACACCTTGACCTTCCTTGTTAAAGGTCTCGGGTCACATATGAAAAAGGGCCTTGGCTCATATGTTTACCCAGTAAACAAAAGATAAATAAATATGGAGAGAACTTGTGTGGAAGAATATGCATATTAAGTATAGAAAGAACAAGTGGTGTAGGAATATGTATGTATGGAGAGAACATGGAGTTTAGGAATATGTAAGTATGGAGAGAACAAGGACTGTAGCAATCCAGTATGTAAATATGGAGAGAACATAGGGTGCAGGATTATGTAAGCATGGAGAGAGCATAGGATGCACGCGTATGGAGGGAACAGGGACTACAGAAATACATAAGCTTGGAGAGAAAAAGTATGCAGGAATATGGATGGATGGATGATGAGATCGTGGGTTGAGGATTAAATAAGTCTGGAAATTAGTCATTTTTGACTCTGATGATTCTGATCTTTGTCCATAACTTTGCGATGGAATACTGTTGTGGTTATCCATCAGTTTTCAGTAATGAGCAGTAACAAGATGAATGCAGATATTCTTGAGATGCTCTTTTGTATAAAATGGACATTGCTTTATTTTGGTTCCCCATTGCTCAGGACCCCATCACATGGCACTACATTAAAATATAATGCTCCCCTGCTGTAATATCATCATTATGGTTCATTAATTGAGAACACAACATTTCATGGTCAAAATGTCACTATACTCACAATTAAACTGCCTCCTCAAGCATTCATGCCGTGCTTACTGTGCCTTCCACCGCACACTACTAATGCTCATCCACCAATGCAGTCAAACCAACTGCCTCCCTGTGATGCATCGTCCTACCAGGCAGTGGTTGCATACACTGGCTAGCATGTTAGGCAGCACATCATCCACAACATCCCTGAACAAGTCCTCCATCAGAAGCCCCCAGCAACATATGAAAGGTGCGGTTGCTCACCAAAATGTTCACTACCACTTATCCGCATGACCTAAATGCTAACTTACCATCATAGTAGTGACTACCCGCCAGCACAATATGACCACAACTACTCACAAGCAAGACCTGATTCTCCCAGCACCTGAAAATTGACCAAATGTTGGAAGACGCAGTTTCTCCTATTATGACTGCAACTGCTTGCCACCCAACCACCCCATCCCAGCCTTAAGTCCACTTTGAGAAAGCAGAGAGACTTCAGTGTTAGTCAGTAATTTAAATTGTTCTCCCTTTTTATTCTTCAAAAAAGATACATCAAGTCACAGAGACTGCAGAGAGACACAAATTCTTTCAGGGGGATTATTTAAGCTAATGTACCTCAGGGTGATTGCTAAAGTCCTTCGGGATCAGGACTCAAAACTGCCACTAGCTACATTACCATAACATAATCTCCCCTCTGTCATGCCTTGTTCCTTACTTGTCTAGCTCCGATTATAAATGATGTCTGTATTACAGTACCTTGGTGCAGTACATTACCATATAGTATACTCCCCATATGTTATGCATTATTCCTTACTTGTGTAACTCTGATTAAAAATGACATCTGTATTACCTTGGTACAGTACATCACCATAGCATAGTCCCACCTCTATCATGCCTCATTCCTTACTTGTCTAGCTCTGATTATAAATGATGTCTGTATTCCCTTGGTGCAGTACATTTCTGTAGCATAATTCCACCTCTGGCATGCCTCATTCCTTACTTGTCTAGCTCTGATTATAAATGATGTCTGTATTCCCTTGGTACGGTACATTACATAGCATAATCCCACCTCTGTCATGCCTCATTTCTTACTTGCCTAGTTCTGATTATAAATGATGTGTGTATCACCATGGTATGTATGACAGGGTGACCTCTGTCATGGGTGAGGTGCACCGGTAGGGAGAAGGAGGATGTTTCCTTGCCCCCTGTAAAATTGCCTTATACTTATGTTAAAGTGCAGAGCAGGAATAAGTGATAGCACTTTAACATTTAACAATTAAATATACAGAGATACAAAGTAAAAAGTTAAAAGATAAAGTGCATATGTGCAGTAATAAATAAAAAGAAACAGTAAAGTGCTATGGAGTATTTCAGAGGTGTATTGTATACAATCCATAGTGCTCTAGCATTATATAAGATATTGGCATAAATTGCAGCATACCTAATATGAAGGGGTTTAACAAAACAAGCTGCTGTATGGCCCCAGGAAATGTGCAAATATGGTGCAGTGGACAGATGACTCTGCGAGGTGTAAGACCTCTGATGCAAGATCGTGTGTGTGCCATTGGGCACAACAGTGACTTCTGACTTGAAAATTGATGAACTAACTAGTAATTTTCCTGAATTCTGTTCAACTACTGATCATTTTATTAAGGAAAATAAAATGATAAATGCCACCTGGCATTTTTTATGCACTTGAGCTGTGGTTTGCCTGACTTCATTATCCTGAAATCCCTACCCCGTTATAGTACGGTACATTGCCGCAGCATAATCGCACCTCTGTCAAGCCTCATTCCTTACTTGTCTAGCTCTAATTATAAATGATGTCTGTATCACCTTGGTACGGTACATTATCATAGCATAATCCCACCTCTGTCATGCCTTATTCCTTACTTGTCTAGCTCTGATTATAAATTACATCTGTATTTCCTTGGTACAGTACGTTACCATGGCATACTCCCACCTCTGTCATGCCTCATTCTTTACTTGTCTAGCTCTGATTATAAGTGACGTATGTATCACCTTGGTACAGTACATTACTGTAGCATAATCCCACCTCTGTCATGCCTTATTCCTTACTTTTCTAGTTTAGATCATAAATTACATCTGTATTACCCTGGCTCTTTTTTTTGTAATGTGCAGACTATAACACCCCAAAGGGACAGTTATTCCTGCTTATTGAGAGGGATAAGGAAGTTCCTTTTGGTGATTTGAAGGCAGAAGAGACAGCACAGGAGAAAGATCACCTTGAAGACACCCCCGCAGTAAGTAAATAGCTAGATAATGAGTCTGTATGGGAATCTGCCAACTACCGTTGAGGTGATTAGGAAGAATTGGGAAACAGTTAAGAACTGGAGGGGTAGAAATTATAAAATTACAAATCAGCAGGGAGGATGACAGCTTGATAAGGAAGAGAAAACTAGTAAGAACTGTTAAAAGAAATGGATCAATATTATAGTGGATGTGGGATTGACAGGGAGTTGGTGCACATGATGGAGACTTGAATTCCTGGGGTCTTCATTCCAGCACTGGGTGAGCAGCCATGTATCTGCATTATAAATACTTTGTTACTGAGAGAAGATGGACTTGGCATGTCCTGAAAGGAGACACTTATTGTGACTATGGTGAGAGGTGATAAAGGCAAGAAAAAGGGTTTCAGAAGAAGGCAGTTCTAGCAAAATAAGTGACAGCAAATTAAGTATTTCAGGCATTTTATTAAATCAGTCAAGGATCCATAAATGAAAATATCCTCAGCAGCAGAGAAGTATAGTGAGAGAGGGTGATGGTAAATGTAGTATTGCTGACATTTTATTAAATCAGTCAAGGATTCATTAATTAAAATATCCTCAGCAGCAGAGAGGTCAAAAGATGGGGAATGACAGTAAATGTAGTATTACAGACATTTTATTAAATCAGTCAATGATTCATAAATGAAAATATCCTCCACAGCAGAGAGGTCTAGAGATAGGGAATGACAGTAAATGTAGTATTGCAGGCATTTTATTAAATCTGTCAATGATTCATAACTGGAAATATCCTCAGCAGCAGAGAGGTCTAGGGCTAGTGACTGACGGTAAATGTAATATTGCAGACATTTTATTTCATCAGTCAAGGATTCATAAATAAAAATATCCTCAGCAGCAGAGAGTGCTAGGGATAGGGAGTGATGGTAAATGCAGTATTACAGACATTTTACTAAATCAGCCAGAGATTCATAAATGAAAATACACTCAGCTCAGGGAAGTCTAGCAATAGGGACTGATTGTAAGTGTAGTATTAGAGGCATTTTATAAAATCAGTCAAGGATTCTTAAATGAAAATATCCTCAGCAGAACACAGTTTGAAATATTGCTAGCGAAAGGAATTCTTTTTTTACTCATTTATATTAAAAATCTTTTACAGATACATCTTAGGAAAGTGAATACATTGTCATCCAAGGAAGACCAGAATACATTTGTATTATAAGTAAGTAAAATTTTATTTATAAAGTGCAGTACCCCTGAGTCTCTTGGCACTGTACAAAAACAATATATAGCATAAATTACATAATCTCAAAGTTAAAACAAAATAAGACATCATATATAACATTTTTTTTAATTTTATTACAACTAGGATTACAAGTACATTTGAGCCAGACTCTTTTACAAAGTTTCTACGTCACAGAACAAATACAATACGAGTTACAGAAACAGAAACAAAACAATAAATAGGTCGGCATATTAGGTTACAATGGTAGATCAATACAATAGCTAGAATAAATAGAATGTATACATGGGAACACAGAGTAACAGCGGGATAAGTAGAAGGGAGGGTGGAAGATGAAAATAAATGTGAGGAGCGAAGTTGGAGAGGGCAGGAATTGCAGCCAAAGGGCATGGTCATCAACCAGGAGCAGGCTGAAACTAGTCAACAAAAAGAGAAAGATCATTGAGGGCTCAGAAGAGGCGGGGGTGAAGGGGGAGAGTCAGGAGTGGTGAAAAGAAAGAAGAAATAAAAAAGTAACAGAGGAAAAGGAGGGGGTGGAGATATGGTAGGTGATAGCTGGAGGGAACAAAAACAAGAGGGCTGAGGAGATTATAGGTAGCATTCACAGGAGCTAGAGTTAGTAAGGTGGAGGTGGAGTTTATGTTTAAATGAGCCAAGGGTGGTAGTGGAGGAGATGTCAGGATTGAGCACATTTAACCAGCAAGGCGCTCTGAAGGCAAAGGATCTTTGGCCCTGAGAGATGTGACAGTGGGGAACCTGAAGGAGCTGGTATTCAGAGCCCCTGGTGTTACGTGGCTTTAGTTTAGAACTAAGCAGTGCTTGGACTCCTGGTGGAGCGAGGCCCATGGTTACTTTCTTTGTCATAATGCAGGTTTTTTTTTTTTTTTTTGAGATTTGAAAGTTGAAGCCAGCGAGATTGGGCATACAGGTCACATGTATGAGTGAGACGATGAGCACCAGAAATAAGCCTGCAGGCCTTGTTAAGTGATGTTGAAATTCATCTCAGGGCAGTGGCAGAGGCAGAGCCATAGATTATAAGATAACATATGATTCATTCTAATAATAACTGAATTAACTTAGACTTCTTAAGAACTTCAGCAGTTCAGTAGTTCAAAGAAAATGCTTTCTTAATTATGTAGGATTTTAGACCCCTTTGAAAGGCTTACACTGAAGGATCCTCTCAAACACATTGGAAGTAATTTCCACATGGCTGGACCAACAACTGTAAAAGCACACTCACCAGATGATTTCAAGTCAAGCCCTGAGAACTGCCAGGAGACCCTCCCTAGAGGAACAGAAAGTGGGGGGGGCTGGTAGAGAGACAGTAGGTCACATAGATAGCTAGGACCCAGGCTATATGAGGCTTTACATGTCAGTAAGCTAACCCTGAAGGCAATCTTCCACCTCACTAGCAGTTGGTGAAGATCACGTAGGGCCAGCATGATATGTAAGTATGGAGAGAACAGGGGGTGCCAGAATATGTAAGTATGCAGAGAATACTGGGCGCAAAAATATGTGAGTATGGCAAGAACAGTGTGTGTAAGGCTATACAAGTATGGAGAGAACTGGGGGTGCAGGAATACATAAATATGAAAAGAACAGGAGTGCAGGAATATGTATGTGTGGAGAGAACAGGTGTTCAGGCATGTGTAAGTGTGGAGAGAACAGGTGGGGTTAGGAATATGTAAGTATGGAGGGAACAGGAGTGCAGAAATATGTTAGTATGGAGAGAACAGGAGTGTAGGAATATGTAAGTATGAAAAGCACAGGAGTGCAGGAATATGTAATATCGAGAGTACTGGGGTGCAGAAATATGTAAGTGTAGAGAGAGCAGGGGTACAGGAATATGCAAGTATGGTGAGAACTGGTGTGTATGAGTGTATTAGTATAGATACAGAAGTACAAAATCACACATGCCCCACAACGCAAAGCATTATGGGCCACATATGCAAATCACCACAGAATATTATGCTGGTTCAACTTTAAGCAGAAATGCATGGTGCTGAAAGGCCTCTCACACAAACATAGATATGTGTTTCATCCTACCAGGACTCATCAGTATGCCTCATCTGTTTGACACCCTAGTGGAATGAACCAGCTACCCTAAGATGGTCTATCTGGGTTATGTTTTGGTGAACCCAATTAAACAAAAAACAATTTAAAAGACAAAGAACCTCTGTGCGCAAGCACTGAGGCAATGGTTACCCTAAAGGGCATTTGGCCGGGAAGCCAAGTTTCAAAGAAATATAAAATCACGCATGCCCCCATATTGCAAAGCATCATGGGCTGGATATGCAAATCACCACCGAATATTATGCTGGTTCAACTATAAGCAGAAATGCATGGTGCCGAAAGGCCTCTCTCACAGTTTGCAAAGGGTGCCAACAGAAGACATAGACATGTGTTTTGTCCTACCAGGACTCATCCGTATGCCTCATCTGTTTGACACCCCAGTGGAATACAGATACAGAAGTGCAGGGATATGCAAATATGGAGAGAACAGGGAATGCAAGTATAGAGAGAACAGGGGTGCAGGAATATGTATGAACAGTATAGTGAAAACACAATTGCCAGTACAGCAATATGTATGTATGGAGACAGCAATGAGTACATGAATATGTAAGTATTGATAGAACTGGTGTGTAGGAATATGCTAGTACAGAAGTGCAGGTATAAGTAAGTATGGGGAGAACATGGGATGCAGGATATGTAATTATGGAGAAAATAGGGTTTGGGAATATGTAAGTATGAATAGAACTGGGGAGTAGGAATGTGTTAGTATGGGGAGAAAAGAGGTGCAGGAATATGTAAGTATGGAGAGAACAGGTGGTTCAGGAATATTTAAGTATGTAGAGAACAGGAGTTCTGGAATATGCAAGTGTGGAAAGAACAGTGGGTGCCAGAGTATGAAAGTATGGAAGGAACAGTGAATGGCAGAACATGAAAGTATGGAGGGAACAGTGAGTGCCAGAATATGAAAGCATGGAGGAAACGTGTGGAGAGAAAGTGGATGCCGGAATATGAAAGTGTGGAGGGAACAGTTGGTGCCAGAGTATGAAAGAATGGAGGGAACAGTGAATGGCAGAACATGAAAGTATGGAGGAAATAGTGAGTGCCAGAATACAAAAGCATGGAGGAAATAGTGGGTGCCAAAATATGGAAGTGTGGAGAGAAAGTGGATGCCGGAATATGAAAGTATGGAGAGAACAGTTGATGCAGGAATATATAAATATGGAAAGAACATAGGCTGCAGGAATATGTAAGTATGGAGAGAACTGGGGGTGCAGAAATATGTATGTGTGAACAGAGCAGGAATGCAGGGATATGTAAGTATGAAAAGAAGAGGAGTACTGGAATATGTAAGTATGGACAGAAGAAGAGTGCTGGAATATGTAAGTATTGAGAGAACTGGGGTACAGGAATATGTAAGTATGAAGAGACAGGGGGTTTAGGAATATGTAAGTATGGAGAAAACGCAGGGTGTAGGAATATTTAAGTATGGAGAGATCAGCAATGCAGGAATATGTAAGTGTGGAGAGAACAGGGAGTGTAGGAATATGTAAGTATGGAGAACAGGGAGTGCCTGAATATATAAGTAAGGACAGACTGTGTTGTAGGAATATGGTATGGAGAGAAAAGGGATGCAGGAATATAAGTGTTGAAAGAACAGGAGCACAGAAATTTGTAAGTGTGGAAAGAACAGGGGTGCAGGAATATACATATAGAAATCAGTAATTTGGCTTCAGAGGTGGCTGTTTCTTATCCATCTTTTTACAATGAAAAGTGTTGTGGTTATGGACCGTCATCATACCCGCACCTCCACTTTGTGTATTCCTGGGTTCCCTTTTGACAATTTAAATCCAAAGAAGCATAGTAAGGGGAGTGAAAAAAGCTACAGAGTTGTAAACTACAGAGTCACACATAAATTCTCACTCAGCCCAAATGAAAATCAGCATAAATCCATATATTTCTATTTGTTGTCCTTATTTTTTTATTTTTTATTTTGCTCAACAGAAACACTGTTGTTTTTATTTGTTTTTCTTTTGCTCAACAGAAACTTTGCTATTTTTGTAATGTTTCAGAACCCAAATAGTTCTTGCTTCAAATAATGAACTTAACATCATATTAAATATATTTCCATTCTCTATCATTGGATGTACTCATTTTCAGTTCTACAATTAAAAAAGAAATAACATAGTCAATTCCATTGTACACCACCACATCTAATGTTCAAACACATTTCAGTAGGTAAGCTCCTTTTAGATTATAAATTAAAATTCAGTAGGAGGAACACACCTCTTTAGTCATATACTCTGGGTAAAAATAATTTCTTCAATAGTAACCCAGTTAAATGGGGTTGGGGTAGGGGTGCTGCCATCCACTTTTCAATAAAATCTGAAAATTGATTTAATTTTTATATGATTCTGTAAATGATTTTGTGCTTAATAATTTTGCAATATTCTCATTAGAATGTATGTCTTTCCTAAATATGTGCCAATTTCATACCTGTGCTCATAGGTGAAAGGTATTGTGCTTTAAATGGCTGGGTATCCCTTTCTTGTTTGTCATTCAGATCTACAGCACACAAAACTCTCTTTCAATTTTATCATTCTTGCTGCAGAGCAGTCTGAAAAGCTGGAAGCAACACACTGTTTTTAAACAGCATTCCCTTAACCTTGCAAACAAATCTTAGTGGACTTATATTTACTGAAGCCACTGTTAAAAAGAAGACTTAATTCCCGAAAGGGCCAAATTAAGCCACATATTTAGGCAGCACACCCACCATTTGAAAGCACCACCGTAACTCAGAATGCCACTTTAGCTCATGCACACTTGTATCTTCTTCAAAGAAGGGGTCGGACTGTTGGGTGAACACGCAAGAGCGTGCAGATGTCATGAATGACGTCACCTTGGGTGGCCCAGTCATAAAGAAATCTCTATCAAAATGCCTTGAAGCAAAGTAGAGATCCCCCTTCTGGATTACTTATCACTGCACATATTAAATATTTACACAGTTAAAAGATATAAATCTTGGTATTTATCCGAGCATTAACCACCAATCCATTTTCTTAGATTATGCTGTTATAAATGGGTTTGACCTCTTGCAGCCTTTTTTGACCTTCCAAAGAGCTGCAGTCAGTTTTCAGTAATACTTGATTCTCTCACCATTCCATAGCCCAATTCTGCTTCCACTCCCCCTCTAGGTCATTATTATAATACCTTTGGCCAAGGTTCCCCTCCAATTTGGATTTCCTTGGCCCGCCTTTCTACTAAGATGTTCCCCCCTTCCCTCCCCCCATATCTCATTTAATTGGATTTTGTTGCTTTGCCTTTCTCTGAATCTTTTCCATGATTCATCATGTATAATCAAGTTGAGATACCCAGTGGGGTGTATGATCTTTCCCCAGTCTCTCCCTGCCCCATTTAGATCCCTGCATATCCCCATGTGTTTTCAATACAGTGCCCAGTTTTGTTTAGACAGCCAGATATTTATATCTATGTTTGTTAGGAATGACAGTGCTTCTGAATACCAAGACCAATATCTTTTAACTGTGTAAATATTTAACATATGCAGTGATAAGCAACCCAGAAGGGGGGGGGATTTCTACTTTGCTTCACATCATTTTGATAGAGATTTCTTTATGCCCAGGCTACCCAGGGTTATGTCATTCGTGACATCTGCACGCTCTTGCATGTTCACCCAATGGCCCAGCCCCTACTTTGAAGAAGATGCAAGTCTGCATGAGCTAAAGTGGCATTCTGAGTTATGGCAGTGGTTTCAAACGGTGGGTCCGCTGCCTAAATATTTAGATTCATTTGGTCCTTTGGGGAATCAAGTCTCCTTTTCAGCAGTGGCTTCAGTAAATATAAGTCCACGAAGATTTGTTTGCAAGGTAAGGGAATGCTGTTTAAAAACAGCGTGTTGTTTACAATTTGTCAGACTGCTCTGCATTAAGAATGATAAATTTGAAAGATTGTTTTTCAGATGTACAGCAAACAAAAACTAACAAGAAAGGGATTCCCAGCTGTTTAAAGCAGGATACCTTTCATCTGTGAGCTCAGGTATGAGATTGGCACATATTCATGAAAGATTTAAATTCTATGGAGAATACAGCAACATATTTAAGCACAAAATCCTTTACAGAATCATATAGAAATTAAATCTATTTTCAGCTTTTATTGAAAAGTGAATGGCAGCGCCCCCATCCCCATTTAACTGGGTTACTATTGAAGAAATTATTTTTACCCAGAGTATATGACTAAAGAGGTGTGGTCTTCCTACTGAATTTTGAATTTTGATTTAAAATCTAAAAGGAGCTTATCTATTGAAATTTATTTGAACATTAGATGTGGTGGTGTAGAATCAAATTGACTATGTTATTATTTCTTTTTTAAATGTAGAACTCACAATGAGTACATCCAATGTTAGAGAATGGAAATATATTTAATATGATGTAAAACTCATTGTCTAAAGAAGGAATGATTTGGGTTCTAAAACGTTACAAAAATAACAGTTTCTGTTGAGCAAAAGAAAAAAACGGTGTTTCTGTTGAGCAAAAGAAAAAGAAAAAAGAAGGGAAACAGATGAAAATCAACTTAAATCCATATATTTCTATTTGGGTTGAGTGAGAATCTATATGTAACTATGGACCATCATCAGTCAGTTTTTAACTATAAGCAACAACTGGTACAGTGTGTGTGTGTGTGTGTGTGTGTGTGTATCTTTATAAAATGGGTAGGGAAATTGCATCAATATTATTGGCTGAACAGCATCACATGACTGTGCGTATATCACAGCGTGACTGCACATGTGCACTTTTACCCCCCCTCTAAAACAATGTTGATATTTTATAAGATAAATAAGCCACTCTGAGGTGTGCAGTTGCGCTCTGATATATGCACACCTTGGGTGGTTGATGCACTTGGCCTGCGGCCTCATGCGTAACAACACATAACAAGGCATGCGTATATCAGATCGTGACCAAACACCTTAGAGTGGTTTATCTATTACATATATATATATATATATATATATATATATATATATATATATGTGTGTGTGTATTATTCCAAAGGTCCTTTTTTTACCTCTATGTTGCTCTGATTATAAATAACATTTGGAATGTATTGTGATTTTTAATGTACAGACTACAACCTCCTAAATGAGTAATTGATATTGCTGTCTCAGAGGGATAAAGAACTCCATTTTGTTGATGTGAAGGTGGACGAGGGGGATGAGGAACTCCCTTTTGTTGACATGGAGGAAGAGAGAAGTGAAAAACTCCATTTTATTGACATGAAGGAGGAAGAGAGAAGTGAGAAACTCCATTTTATTGGCATGAAGGAGGAAGAGAGAAGTGACAAGCTCCCTTTTGTCATTGTGAAGGTGGAAGAGGGTGCTGGAGAGCTCCTTTTTGTTGATGTGAAGGAGAAAGAGACTGCAGAGCAGAATGATCACTTTGAAGTCATTCCCACCAGTAAGTATTGTAGATAGCTAGATAATGTGTTTATGTAGGGATTTTTTCTAGCTATGATAATTGAGAGAAAGCTGGGAAGAAAAGGAAGAATGTAGAGTTGGAAGGAGGAGAACTATAGGATAACAAGTAGGCTATAATGTCAGAACATTTGAAAGGAGTAAAGCCAGTGAGTGTTTGACGGAAATATGTCAGTGTTAAAATTGATATTGGTCTCGATTCCAGGCTTGGTTGAGCAGGCAAGTGTCTGCAAATTTATAAACATTTGATTATATGAAGAGCAGAAACATGGTAGATTGTACACAAAATGGGTTCACCTTGGAGCATTTATGTATAACTAATCAATTAAGTTTCTACAAAAAGGTGTCCTCTACATTAGATCAGGGTAATTCAGTGGACTGTTTATATTTAGATATGTACAAAACGTTCAATAAGGTTCCCCATAAATACATTATACAAACTCTGGTTGAATTTGAATTTGATCACATAATCACTTCATGGATACATTACTGGCTGACATTGGAAACTGGTAGTAAATATCACAGGGTTTCACTCTGCCTGTATACCTGTTACCAGTGGTGTCCCCAGGGCTCTGTCCTAGGACCACTGCTCTTTCAGCTCTTCACATCTAAATCGGGTCAGAACAAATTCATATGGGTTGATAAGTATGCGGATGACATGAAAATAGCATATGTTATTAATAATGATTCGACAAAACACACCTACAAGCAACACTAGATAGAACAGTACAATGGGCAGATAATGTACAAACATCCTTCAGTATGGAGAAATGCAGTGTTATACACTTTGTCATTCACGGCAGGCAAACTATTATATGAAAAACGATCCTCTCAATATAACAGACAAAGAAAAAGATGTAGGGGGTAATTATTTGAAACAAGCTGTCCTATGAAGGACATGTAGATGCTCCAGTCACTGAAAGGGTATTGTGAACCATCAAAAGGAATTTTAAGAGCAGGGGAGATCATGTAATTTTGCTGTTATACATATCTCACATCAGGCCTTTGATAGATTATGCATCTCCTCTTTGGGGTCCAGTTAAAGGAACTATGAAAGATAAAGTAGAAAAAATCCAAAGGCAAACTACTAATTTAATTTATACATGTAAAGGCCTACTGTATGATGAACGTCTAGCTAAGCTGAATTTCATGTTGCTTCATACCAGGAGGATAAGAGGGGACTGCTGCTTTGCTGTTCAATTGCCCATGATAAATATTTCTTTAATGAACTGAATTTTAAGTTTAAAAATCCAACCAAAGGGATAAGAGGACATCACTTGCAATTAAAAGCCACTAAATTTTTAACAGAAAACAGAAGAGCATTTTTCACACAGACAGTGGTTAATCCCTGGAATTGTCTTCCACTGGAAGTGATTAATAGTACAGATAAAGCTAATTTTAAGATAAATTTGGATAGATGTATTTTAGGAACCATTCACTCTGCTATTACTGTTTGACATAGGAGCGCTTATGGGCCAAAAGCCTTGCTAAGCTCCTTACACCTTAGTATGATCCTTAGTATGGTCATTTAGAGAGGAGGGACATGAGAAATGCACAGATGAGGGAATATACTGATTCCAGGCATGGGTGAGCAGGCAAGTGTCTGCATAATAAACATTTGGTCATTGAGAGAAGGAGGGACATGAGAAGTGAACAGATGAGGGAATGGAATGATTCCAGGCCTGGGTGAGCAGGCAAGTGTCTGCATTATAAACATTTGGTTATTCAGAGACGAGGCACAGGAGAAGTTCCGTTAGGAGTGAATGAACTGTATTTAAATCTTGGACGTGATGATGAGTCAAGCGGTATTTTAAAGATGATAGTGAATACTCTGTCACTTTATGTTATTATAGTGCATTCCCATTAAAATGTTCAAGGAACAGCATAGTATTTTAAACTACAGAAAAACTCTACTTTGAAATATTGTCAAAATGAGAGGAAAAGCCAGGCATAAAAAGGTTTCAGCTACAGTGGAGTTTAGGAAGTGAAGAACTATGTGGTGTTGCAAAGATGTTAGTAAATCAATAAATTATTTTTATCTCAATGGAAAAAAACTCAGACTGTGCCATTTGGACCCAGAAAATTGGGCATAGATAGAAATAAGCTCTGGCAGATCTCCTCCTCTGTGAATGCCCATTTGGAAATGGTAGATACAGTAAAGTACTTTGGTGTCTGGCTTGACCATGAGCTAACTTTCCGATACACACTGAGCATGCTCTATTGGCTCAAATTCTACCTCACTTATGAAGCCCGTCTATCTGTTGCCAGCAGTGTCCACCTCCCTACGCTAATGAAACATATAGAAGCACTGAATGTGGTGGCAGAAAAAGGGCATTCAGCCTGTCCAGTCTGCCGAACCCTACCTAGTACTGGAGTATTGGTCCTATTGACCATCCATCCTTTTTTCAAATAGCATCCACACCATCCACTGATCTTACACTGTGCCTGTTTCACCCCAGTTTGAACCCCCCACTGATTTAATGTACACTGTCTCCTTGGGTTATTTGTTCCATCTCTTTTCAGTGAAAAAGTATTTTCAGACAACCCTCCTAAATTTTATTCCAGCCAGCTTCAGAGGATTCCCCCTTGTGTTTGTATTGATGTTTAAAGTAAACAGTTTGTTCCAATTTACCCCATTAATCTCATGGAGCTACTTACATGTACCTATCCTGACCCCAATTTTCCTGCAGTCGGATACTCATTGCACCTGCAGTGAAACAGTACTGGCAATTCTTGACTTTGATGTTTTCTGAACATTGTTGAAATTATTTTTGTCATTTTATGTCACAATCAAAAGAACATTTGTTTAGATCTTGTACTTTCACTTACAAGACTTACAAGAATGACATTTACATGGTTTGTGGTTGCGGTTTAGGTCTGCATCACAATGTGAGGACTTGCGATATCTGTTAGATTTAACTAGGCCACAAAGAGATATCAAAAGAAGGCTCTTGAAGGCTTTATCACTTTCACAGCCATGGAAGCTACTGCCAAGGCCATGGTCTCCTATCCAACTTCTCATTTAACAGCGGCTGCTGGGAAATCTTCCCACCATTTGTCAAACTTTTCATCTACACAATCATCAAAATAAAAGAATACAAAGAAAAGTTGTTGAATCACCACAAGTGGGAGACAAGGCTCCTTCTTCTCCAGGGATGATGGGGTCTCCATTAAAGGAGAGTCATATCCCGTTATCTCTTGCTCTGGCAGTGACAACTACTGCCCCACATGATCATCGATGAGATGAGAAGACTAGGTGTGCTGGCAAAGGCACCTAGCTCCACCTGAGCTCTTTTCTTCTAGGTTTGCTTGTAAGGACAGTGCAACGAACAACATTATCAGAGCAAGGAAAAAGATTAACGCTTATTTTTGCTAGGCAGAATTACTGTGTGTTGTTATGTTCTTTTGTGCTCGCAAGATTTGATACTGTTTTTTGCTTACCTTTTACTTCTGTAATCTTCTCTGATTCAAATTACTGTTGCAAGGTATACCTTCTGCTGCATTATTACAGGGTGTGCCTACAGGGCTGTTACTGTTTTGTGCTTATAGATTTCTGCTGTTATTTTCTCTGATTCAAATTGTTTTTTTGCAAGGTAAGTCTGCTGTTATTACTTTATTTTTCTCTGTAGCAAAGTGTTTTTTGCAGGGCATATCTTATGTGAAATTGTTACAGGTGGTGCTTACAGGGTTTACTGTTTTATCTGTCATTAGGCTAAGCTTTCAGGGTTACTCCATTTGTTGTTGGTTGATTGTTTCTACTCTTACCTCCTTGTTTTTATGTTTGCTTGTGCGCATGCACAAGAAACATTATGTGGCAGCTTAGGAGAGAAGTGGGTTGTGGAGGTGCGGCAGTGTGGCAGCGAACGAAGGCATTGCATTTGGGGTCTTGGCAGTGGTGCACCAATGGAGGCACAGTGTGCTGATGACACTGGCTTCCAAAAGTGGCACCAACTTGTAATGTTTTTGCTGCAGTAATTAGGGACCGCCTAGTCATTGCAGCATCAGCCATTCCGCTGCAATAAGGGAGTTACCCGTTATTGCTTGGTGGAACGTTACCTACTGTAATATTGTTTGTGAACATGGCACAAACAATATTAATCAGCCCCCACTGCTGAGGGGGTGCCCAATCCCACTCGGCAGCATGCGCCCCCCCACAACAGTGTTTCTTTGTCGAAAAGGGACCCAATCCCCATTGGCTTCAGTCCCCATCCCAGTTTAAGTAGCCGAGAGGGGGAGCCCACTCCCCATAAGCATAATGTCCCCCCTCCCCATTTGATTTGCTAACAGGGGAGCCCACTCCTCGTTGGCATAATGTCCCCCCCAAAAAAGTAGGCTTGTGCCAAGGTGCCCAATCCCCTCGGCCTTGTGTTCCCTATATGTTCTGATGGGGTTCCAATTCCTGCTGGCTACAGCCGCCTCTAAAACACTTAGTTGGCATGCTGGGAGCCCACCCTAGCATGCCAAATGTCCCTGTGTAAAAAAGAAAACCATCCCATGATGTGTTTTTTTTTGTTTTGTTTTACCTGTAGATCAGAAAACGGTCCCTCGTTGAGTCCGGTGGCCCCAGCCCCCCACCCACACCCTGCCTCCCCACACCCCCCTCACCCCATACTTACCTCCTGAGCCCAACGCAACCATCTTCGGTGGACTGGGAACACAATGGCACTCTTCAAAGCTGACCGGGAACTGAAGAAATGCCGGTAAGCTGTGTAATGGCATAAATAGGGTTTTTTCAACTTTGGTGCATATCTCAGGCATTTTTGGGAATTTTGGCACCAAATTCTCAACATGGGGTTATTGGTACCCCTCCTCATAAATTCAGCCACTGTCATGGCAGTATTCGGTCCCGAAAGGTGATTTCGCGGTCACTGCGCGGAATTGCCTTTTGGGACAGGATAATGAAATAACAGTGCCAGTGTTCATGAGGTGGCCTCTCAAAAAGTCTATGTTGCAAATGCGGTGGAAAAAATCCAAGAAATGACTGTTTTAAGAGCGTGAGTTGCGCAGTTTCTACGTACATGCATAACTTCGTGAATTTGCAATATTTTCATTCCAGATTTTCATCATTGCCATTTTTCTGGCCTTTCTTATGAACAGTATAGCTGTCATTTTTCACATCCTGGCCGAAATGTGATTTCGCACTTCTGTCGCTGAATAGCGCATTCGCTGAGAGAAATCAGTGTTCGGGACGCATTATGAAATCACAGTGACACTGTTCATTAGCAGAGGTCTTAAAATACCTGTGTTGAAAATTTGGTGATGAAAGTCCATAAAATGACTGTTACAAGCGTGCGTTGCGTAGTTTCCACGCATGCTCATAACTTCACACATTTGTAATATTGTCACTCCAGATTTTCAACATTGCCATGTTTCTGCACCTCATTATGAACAGTACAGCTGTCATTTTTCACATCCTGGCCGAAATGTGTTTTTGCACTTCTGGCGCAGAATAGCGTGGTTGCTGTGGGAAATCAGTGTTTAGGACACATTAAGAAAATCACAGTGACACTGTTCATGAGCAGAGGTCCTAGAATGCCAATGTTGAAAATTTGGTGATGAAAGTCCATAAAATGACTGTGTAACGTGCATGCGTTGCATAGTTTCCACATATGCTCGGAAGTGCGAGCATTTTTAATATTCCCACTATAGATTTTCAACATTGCCATCTCTTCACACCTCCCTATGGATGGTACAGCTGTCATTCTTTACATCCTGCCCAATCTGTGTTTTCGTATATGTGGCACAGAATGGCACTGTCGCTGTTGGAAGTAAATGTCTGGGACATATTGACAAAATCATACTGCCACTTTCATGAGAAGAGGTCCCAAATGCTTTCATGAGGTGGGGTCACAAAAAGGGCATGTTGAAAATTTGAAGTGTAAATACCAACAAATGCCTGAGGCATTAGGGATTCTAACTATAAAGTCCTACCCTGTACAGACTGACAGGCATCGGGGTGTGCCTTTGGATTGCTGACTGCACTGCTCATGCCATCCCACCCCAGCCACTGACAGGCATCGAGGTGTACCTTGGACTCTTCGGCCCCAGACTTCACCCCATTCTCCTATGCTGCACTCATTTCAGCATATGTCCTTATGGAATGGGGTGACTGTAAAGCCAAACACCCTAAGGCACACCTCAACAAGTGCTGGTGTCTGCAGAATAAGGTGAGGTGACGTGGCATAACCGTCATGGGTAACAACCCAAACACTCATCCCAATGCCTGTCCGTCTATGCAGGATGGAGGTGGGGTTGGCATGAACTTCAGTATTTCACTGCCATTCCAATTCTTCATCTGTCTAATGCCTGCATTTCCAATGCTAATACCAGCAAGCAAAGATTTGGTATTGACAAATTCTTGTTTTTGTCTATGGTTCTACTTTTTAAGCAGGGAAAGGGCCCACCAGCCACCCCCATCCCCAACCACTCCATGCTACACTCCTCTTATAGAGCAGTACAGACATGACATTTCCTGTATCAAAACAAGTAGGGGAGGATCAGAGGGGTATCCACACAGTTGCCTCACTTACAGGGGCACAAGTAATTTAACTTGTAACAAGTTATACAAAAAAAATTAAAAAAAAACAAAAAAACTTTTACTTCCATTTTCCTCCTTCTAATTATTCAGAACAGGTTATAAACTTGGCAACTTAAGTGGAATGGATATTATTAACTGCTGGCACTGTGGGATACTTTTCAAAAGGGCAGTTATACAGGATTTAGGATGCTCTCCTACATGCTGGACCATTGGAGATCTAATGGTTCAGCTCCAGGCAGCATAAGCAGAGGTTGCATACCTCAAATCACATATTCAGTAGGAAATATATGATAAGAACCACCTGCCATTCCCCCAACATCCAACTGTAGCACATCGACTGCAGAGGGTAGTTGGTCCAGGAGGTTGGCAGGTAGTTAGGAGGGGCAAATTGGGTGTCCCATCACTCAGTGCACTCCAATGTATCACCTCCACAAACCATATTAAAACTACAAACAGGTATCAGCCTCTGTCTCCAAAATCAAACAAAGGAGCAGAGGACACTGCAGAACAGGACACTGCAGCACAGGAGCTAGCACAACAAAATTTACCCAAAATAGGGACCAAAACTAAAAAACAAAAAAAGGCAACACAAAAATCACTTCTCATCATTGGAGACGTCATGATTCGGGGAGTTGATACCTACCTCCAGCCGGGGGTAATGGTCAGATGTCTCCCAGGTACACCAGCATGGAGAGACACTGACCGCATTGCTAAAATCCTGCAGGAAGCAGGAAAAAACATTGATATCCTGGTATACATAGGGACTAATGATCTCTCCGGCCGGTCAGTTGTAGAGACCAAGGAACACCTGACCAGGCTGGGAGATAAATTGACATCCATTTCATCCGGTATCTCCTTCTCTGAGATCCTGTCAGTCTGGGAGGGGAGGCAGATGGACAGATGGTCAGAGAAGGGGAGAGAGGGGATCTAAACATGTGGCTCAAGGGCTGGTGCCAGGAAAAAGGACACAAGTTTGTTGATAACTGGCAACAGTTTGGGGAGCAAAAGTGCTTTAAATTTGATGGACTGCATCTGACTAAGGAGGGAGTCAGTGCACTGGGGCAGAGATTTGACATCTTTAAAGAATATTTAAACTAGCCAATGGGGTGAGGGATGCAGCAGCTGATACATCCAATGGGAAGAACACCCCTTCCCCCTCAGCCAGTGATCAAACAGGAGTTCAGCATGTTTGTAGTTCATTTGCTTCACCAGGTAAGGAAAAAGGTCTAGCTCCTTATTCAATGCACAGGGGAAACACCGGACCTCGCCCAACAACTAGCGCACCAAAATCTGGCCAGTGGAAAATCATGTACACAAATGCCCACAGTCTGGGAAACAAGATCCCAGACCTGCTGGCAGTAATGGCAGAGGCTAAACTGGACATAGTAGCCATTAGCAAGACGTGGTTCACCAGTAACCACACTTGGGAGATTTCAGTACCCGGCTTTGTACTGTTCAGAAGAGACCAAGGTGCAAAAAGGGGGGGGGAAGAGTAGCCCTTTATGTCAATGAAAATATCAAAGCTACCGAAATTCAGAATATACATAAGGAGCCAGAAGAACTGTGGGTCACCCTGGAAACAAGAAATGGGATAACCATGCAAAATGGGGTTGTCTACAGGCCTCCAGACCAGGGAGAGGATGTAGACACATTACTGTTAGAAGATATACAAAACATGATAGCTAAAGGGGAGATTCTGATAATGGGAAACTTCAACATGCCAGATACAGATTGGTCAATACCAGCAGGAACATCCACCAGAACTAGACACATAGTGGATTCCTTGCTGGGGGAGGGCCTCAAACAACTGGTACAACAATCCACAAGAGACAGGGCTATCCTAGATCTAGTAATGACTAACAGAGAAAGGCTCACAAAATTCCAGGTAGAAGGTCACCTGGGGGACAGTGACCAGCACATGGTATTCATAGGATTCATAGGATACAATGAGCACAGGTGGCAGGATGCCCTTATAGAGCTAGCTACCAATATTGTGGATTAGAATTAATTTCAGATAAGATCATTTTCTATTACCCATATAAATATCCAAATGTTTTTTAAATAAATCCATGGTATTACTCATAACCATTTCACTTGGTAGAGCATTCCACTGGGACACAATCCTTTTGAGTAAACCAAATGCTTCTTTTATGGTTTTGCAGTTATCTCCTCTTAATTTTAGATTATGTGATCTAGTATTAATGCAGGAGGTATTTCTTTTTCTTCAATTTGAGCACTAGAACTAAATCATCCCATGCAAAAATATGGGACTTTAGAGGAGCTCACTTTGATAAGATGGCCAACAGAGTTAAGCTAGCCCTGGCAAGAAGAAATACAGGTGATGAGGTGCAGACAAAGTGGGCAAGCAATAAGGATGTAATACTTGAAGCAGCATCCCATTATGTTAGTGAGAAAAGCAAGAGCAAAAGAAGGAGGAAAACACTTTGATTGTCAAAAACAGTAGCAGAAAAGGTCAGAGCCAAAACATTGGTCTTCAGAAAATATAAGGGAATGCAGCAGGATGAAGATAGGGAGACATACCAAACTTCCCTAAGGGAAGCAGGGAAGGCAGTAAGGTAGGCAAAGGCCAAAACTGAGGAAACACTAGCACAAACACTAAAAGAAGGGGACAAGACTTTCTGTAGGTACATTAGTGAAAGGAGAAGGTCCAGAGGGGTATTGCTATGATCAAAGGGGATATGGGGGAGTGTGTGGAGGAGGACCAAGGAAAAGCATCTATCCTAAATAGATACTTCTGCTCAGTGTTTACTGAAGAGAAGGTAGGGCAGGGCCCACAGCTCAGCACCATGGAAACAGGGGGGAGGGAGGTGTGCACTAGTCCCTTCAGAAAAGAAAGGGTTCTACAAGAGCTCTCTAAGCTCAGGATGGACAAGGTAATGGGACTGAATGGCATACATCCCAGGGTACTAAAGGAGCTAAAAGTGGAACTAGGAGAACCATTACCAGAACTGTTTAGTGAGTATCTGTGCACAGGAGAGGTTCTAGAAGACTGGAGAAGGGCTCATGTGATCCTGCGCCACAAGACTGGTAGCAGGGAACTACAGCCTAGTCTTACCTCAGTAGTGGGCAAGATTATGGAGGCACTCCTTAAGGAAAGGATAGTGCAACAATTGGAATCCATGGGAGTACAGGATTCAAGACAGCATGGGTTTATAATAGGAAGGTCCTATCAGACTAATCTCATAGATTTCTTTGACTGGGTTACCAGAGTGGTGGACCAAGGGGGTGCAGTTGATGTCGCCTACCTAGACTTCAGCAAAGCTTTTGATACTGTTCCACATAGAAGATTGATTAATAAGATGGGTAGGCTTGGAGTGGGTCAGAAGTTGGTCAGCTGGTTGGCATACTGGTTGGTGGGCAGAAAACAGAGAGTGCTGGTAAATGGTATACAGTTAGAAGAGATGCAAGTCACAAGTGGGGTACCTCAGAGATCAGTCCTGGGGCCACTTTTCTACAATATCTTCATCAGTGACATTGCAGATGGACTAGAGGGTAAGGTTAGTCTGTTTGCAGATGATGCCAAGATCTGCAACAGAGTAGATGATCAGGGTGGGGTGGGCAGAATGAGAAGAGATCTGGATAAACTGGTAAAATGGTCACAAGAATGGCAACTGGGGTTTAACACAAAGAAGTGCAAGATCATGTACATAGGGAATAGAAACCCTGAAGCCACCTATAAGTTGCAGTCAATCACAAGAGAAGAAAAAGACTTGGGCATCATCATCAGAGATTACCTGAAATCATCCAGGCAGACCGTGGCTTCCACAAGAATTACTCCATCACCACTGCCCTCACACTCCTAACTGACCACATCCTCAGAAACGTGGACTGTGCAAATGCAACTGGCACAGTCTTCACTGACCTCTTCAAAGCCTTCGACCTGGTCAATCACTAGCTCCTCCTCTCCATATTGCATTACCTTGGCTGCTCTCTGTATGTCACCACCTGGTTTGGAAGCTACCCTACATGGGGCTCCCAGTTTGTGTGCATTGGCTCAGCCCGTTCACCCACCCTGCCTGTCTCTACTGGACTCCCCCAAGGCTCTATCCTGGGGCCCCTCCTTTTCTCCTTATTCATTAACTCCCTTTCAGCAGATAGTCTCAACTGTCACTAAATCCTTTACCAATGACCTTGTGCTCTTCTCCAGCAGAAAGTCTCCTACCCTCATCTCTGCAGCCCTCTCACAAAGCTACACTGCAGCCCACAACTGGTTCTCTGACAGCCTCCTTCTGGTCAGCGCCAAAAAAACAAAACAGTGTTCAGATCTAAGCCCTTCCTAATGCCATGCAAATCTAATCCACCCCAATCATCAAATCCCCTGATGGCCATGCCCTAGAGGAAATCAAACATTTTAAATATTTAAGAGTTGTGCTTGACCCTCTCCTTTTCCTTTACAGAGCACATAAACTGCCTGGTTCTAAGATTTTACCAAAAACTAGGGTCTGCCTACAGATACTTGCAGTACCTCACCACTGAGACCCGCCATGCCATCATCCAGGGAAACCTGCTACCCATCCTGGACTACTGCTCTCCCATCTAATTCCGTACCGCCTCATCCACCTTGACAAAACTATCAGTAGCATACAACAGTGCCTGCCGCTTCTCCCTGCTGGCCCCTTTCTCCACACACTACTGTACACTCTACACTACACTACACTACACTGGGGTGGCTCCCACTACAAGCCCACTTTGACCTTGTACTGTACAGTTTTATTGATTCTGCCATCTGTATTCACCATAAATCCCCTCTTGCTCCCCTTATCACCATCCAAACCTCACACGGCTGCCTACGCTTCTCCAGTATCCCCTTCCTGGAAATCCCCAGGGTAACCACAAACATGGGTGCTAGAGCCCTGTCTGTAGCAGCCCCCACACTATGGAACAAGCTGCCCATTGAACTGTGCACCATAAACAGGCGCCACCAGTTCAAGGCTTGCCTCTAAGACTGGCTCCTGTTGGCATCCACCTGCCACTGCTTTAAGGACTAGCCTCCCCCATAAGTTCCATGGGTAGGGCCAAATAGGTTCTCTTATTTACTGAAACTGTACCACCATGAACCTTACTTTGCTTTGTTATTTGTTGTCCCTCAACTACTGCCACCATGTATTGCCAAATGTAACAACTGTAACCTTTCACTATGTATTACCTGCTCTTGTTATATTCTTGTTATTCTGATGTTTCTACTCTGTGCCGCATTACATGGCCTGGGTCGTACCTGAAAATTGTCCCTGGGGTCAATGCACCTACCTGGTTAACAAAGTCATAAACAAATAAATTAAAAATAAATCAGTAGGTAAGGCTAGAGGGATGTTGGGGTGTTTTAGTAGGGGTATCTCGCAAGTCATAAGAAGGAGGAAATAATCCCTCTTTACAAGACAATGGTTAGGCCTCATCTGGAGTACTGCATGCAGTTCTGGAGGCCGCACTTTCACAAGGACATTAACAAAATGGAGGCAGTCCAGAGAAGGGCAACCAAAATGATGCAGGGACTGCATCAGGAAACCTATGAGGACAGATTAATGGAGCTTGATATGTTTACCCTAGAGCAAAGGAGGGAGAGAGGTGATATGGTCGAAACATTCAAACATCTTAAAGGCATTAACAAGGTGAGAGTCTAACAAGTTTCAATATAAGTAAAATAGCAGGACAAGAGGACACAGCATGAGATTAGAGGGCGGCAAATTAAGGGGTAATGTGAGGAAGTTCTTTTCCACATAAAGGGTGGTGGATGAACAGAACAGCCTACCTCAGGAAGTGGTGGATATGAACACAGTGCAGGGCTTCAAACAGGCATGTCAAAGGCTCAAGGGAGCAATACAGATGAGTATGGATAGATAGGCCATTGACAGAACAAAGGTCTATAGCACATTCATAAGACAGAAGAAAAATGGGCAGAATGGATGGGCCTTGCGATCCTTATCTGTCGTCAACTTCTATGTTTCTATAGCAGGGTCAGGAGCTGGCTCTGCTGTACCTACTATGGACAGTTTGAGGCCTCCATTAATGAGTTTTACCCTATCAGTGGGTGGTGGTAGTCCAGGGCCCTTTTTAGGATGCTGTCAGTTCCTGGTTTTGCTATAGTCTTGAGGACATAGAAAGGCAGCACACTTCAGAGTTTGTTGAAAAGTCAGTCTTTGGCTTGCAGGTCCTTCCTTGGATGAGCTGCTACATATTGAATGCTCACATAGAGTGAGTTGTCCCACGTCAACCCAGGAGAAAGACCTTGCTCAGTCATTATGAGGTTGTTTCATTGTGCAACTAAAGAAAAAGTTCTGTCAGCAGCCTGGTGTAAGAAAGTGGTTCAGTGGGGGGAGCACAGGATTTAGGTTGATCAGGACTACACTGCTACTCCTCCATCTGTCCACCTGCTGGTGTGTATTAAATTCCAGACACCATTCCCTGCAAAATCCAGTTCACTACATAGACAGCACCATACTGTATCATTGGTGGCAGAAGATCAATCAGACATGCATACAAAGTGAATAGATATATATCTCAAACACTACCCCCCAATAAATAGATCCATTGGAGAGGTCTTAGAAACATAGATTTTGACGGCAGATAAGGACCACTTGACCCACCCAATCTGCCCATTTCCCTACCTATTGGATAAGCTGCAGATTCTAGTTAACCAACAGCCTACTTCCTGCAACCCCCCACTATAATTGCCTTGTGTCTGTCCCATGCATGTTTGAATTCCCCCGCTGTTTTAGAGCCCTCAACCTCTACAGGAAGGCGGTTCCATGTGTCCACCACTCTCTCCATGAAAAAGAATTTCCTCACATTACCCCTGAGCCGTCCCCCCTCTAACTTTAAATTGTGCCCCCTTATTCTTACACATCTCTTTTTCTGAAAGATGATGTCCTCCTGGACTTTGTTGATTCCCTTGAGGTACTTAAAAGTTTCTATCATGTCCCCCCTATCCCTCCTTTCCTCAAGGGTATACATATTAAGCTCTCTCAGTCTCTCTTCATATGGTTTCTGATGTAGACCCTGCACCATTTTAGTTGCCCTCCTCTGGACTGCTTCCATCCTATCTATGTCCTTGCGTAGATGAGGTCTCCAAAACTGCACGCAGTACTCCAGATGGGGTCTCACCAACTGCCTGTATAGAGGGATAACCACTTCCCTTTTTCTACTTGTGATGCCCTTCCCTATGCATCCCAGTATCCCCCTGGCTCTCCTTACTGACTTCTCACATTGCTTACCCACCTTTAGGTCATCTGATATGACTACACCCAGATCCCTTTCCATTGTTGTTGTCATTAGTACCTCCCCTGCTAGTGTGTACTCTTCTCCTGGATTTTTATTTCCCAGGTGCATTACTTTGCACTTCTTTGTGTTGACTCTAAGTTGCCATATGTCTGACCATTCCTCCAACCTTGCCAAGTCCCTTTTCATCCTTTCTACCCCCCCCTTGTGTATCATCTCTGTTACAGATCTTTGTGTCATCCGCAAAGAGGCATACCTTTCCTTCCAGACCCTCTGCAATGTCACCTATAAAGACGTTAAAGAGGACTGGACCCAGTACTCAGACCTGAGGTACTCCACTAGTAACCCCCCTTTCTTCAGAATGTGTACCATTCACTATTACCTTCTGTGTCCTGTTGTGCAGCCAGTTTGCTACCCAGGCTACCACCCTGGGACCCACTCCCAGGCTGTCTAACTTGATTATTAATCTATTGTGTGGGACTGTGTCAAATGCCTTGCTAAAGTCTAGGTAGGCCATATCCACAGCCCCTCCCTGGTCTATTACTTTGGTCACCCAGTCAAAGAAATCAATTAGATTAGTCTGACATGACCTTCCTGCTGTGAATCCATGCTGCTTTGGGTCCTGCGCCCCGCTGGCCTCTAGGTACTCAACAATTCTTTCTTTCAGAAGTGATTCTATCATTTTCCCCACCACTGAGGTCAAACTAACAGGTGTGTAGATTCCTGCTTCTGCCTTGCACCCATTTTTGTGAAGGGGAATCACATCTGCCCTCCTCCAGTCCTCAGGTACCACCCCATCTTCCCATGATTTGTTAAAAAGTGTGGTTAGTGGTGTCACTAGGTCCTCCCTTAGCTCTTTTAGGATTCTAGGGTAATCCCATCAGGCCCATTGCTTTGTCCACCTTGAGTTTTAGGAGTTTTTCAGTACTCTTTCTTCTGTAAATGGACTGGTGTCAGCCACACTATCCAGAGTGCGTTTACTGTTGGGTTTAGGTAACTCCTCCTCCTCTTCTTTTGTGAATACTGAGCAAAAGTATTCATTCAGTATCTCTGTCTTTTCACTGTCTCCCTCTGCCCATCTCCCCTCTCCTTTATTAATCTTCACTATCCCTCCCTTAACCTTTCTATGTTCCCTAATGTACCTATAAAAGGCTTTATCCCTCTTCTTAACTGAGTTGGCTATCTTTTCCTCGGCTTGGGCCTTTGCTTTTCTGACTGCCTTCCCCACTTCTTTCTGCTTTAATTGATACAGTTCCCTGTCGTGCTCTGCCTGTGATTCCTTATACTTTTTGAATACAGCCTTATTCTCCTTAACCTTCCCCGACACCGCTTTTGAGAGCCATAGTGGTTTTTTATTCCGCTTTGTCTTCTTTATTTGTTTCACACAAAGACTTGTTGCCTCCATGATGGCAGTTTTGATTTTTCTCCATTGTTCTTCCACCCCTCCTTTCTGGCTGTTTACTAATGCATTCCTCAGGTATTCACCCATTTTGCCAAAGTCAGCCCTTCTAAAGTCCAGTATCCTTGTCTTTGTATGGCTTGTCTCCATGGTTGTGTTTATTGTGAAGCACACTGTGCAGTGGTCGCTTGTTCCCAGATGTCTACTGACTTCTAAGTTTGCGATTCTCTCTCCATTTGAGAGTACCATGTCTAACATTGCTCCCTCCCGAGTGGGTTCCACCACTAGCTGTCTAAGGCATGCTCCCTGTAGGGCATCAAGAATGACCCTGCTCTTGGTTGTGGCTGCAGTCCATGTCACCCAGTTAACATCTGGCATATTCAGGTCCCCCATCAACAGTATCTCCCCTTTTTCTGCCATTTTGAGAATGCCCTCTATCATTCTCTTGTCCATTTCCTCCACTTGAGATGGGGGTTTGTATACAACCCATGTGCGGATTGTGATGCCATTCCCTGTCTCCAAGGTGACCCAGAGTTCCTCTTGTCCTCCCCCTTTACTTTTTATTTCTGTAGCTTTGATCCCTTCCCTTATGTAGAGAGCTACTCCACCTCCTCTTTTACCCTCCCTGTCTCTTCTGTAGACTGTGTACCCTGGTATGCTGACATCCCAGTCATGGTTCTCCTTGTACCTTGTTTCTGTGACTGCCACAATATCCAAGTGTTCCTCTTCCATCAGGGTTACTAGCTCAGGAAGCTTGTTTCCCAGACTATGGGCATTGGTACTCATTGCCCTCCATTTAATGTTGGCTTTATCCTTTTTTACCCCATCCCTTCCTTTATTGCCTTTGTCCATTTTTCCATTTACCCCTGTCCTGCCCTCTGTCAAGCTCTGTACCTCAGTGTTTACCCTACCACCTGCTATGTTTTGTGGGGGGAGGCTTGAACTTCCCTGTTTCCTATCAGCACCTCCCCCCTTGGCTAGTTTAAAAGCTTGCCAAGGAAGCCTTTAAACCTGTCACCTAGGAGCATGTTTCCCTTTCTGGACAGGTGCAGGCCATCGTGCCAGTATAGACCTTCATCTCTCCAGGTGAACCCCCAGACCCCAGTGAAGCCAAAGCCCTGTGCTCTGCACCAATTTTGCAACCATTCATTAAACTGCATGGTGTGCAGTACCCTAGCCTCACCACTGTCATAGACTGGCAGCACCTCTGAGAAGGTTACCATGCTTGCTACCTGTCTGAGGCCTCTCCCCAACTCCACAAATTCATCCTGCACTGCACTGATCTCATGCCTAGCTAGGTCATTTGTCCCGAGGTGGACAATGATATCTAGTTTCCTCTCCTGTGATGCTGCTTCTGCAAACCTGAGGATTTGCTTCCTGTCCCTCCAAGCCATGGTACCAGGCAGGCACCTTACTTCCCTCTCCTCTCCCTTCCCCAGGTCTACATGCCTAACAACTGAGTCCCCTATCAGAAGCTGTTTCTTTCCCATGTGGTGTCCCTTGCCACTCTTTTGTGGGTATCCCTTGTGGATGTCACCAGCATTCTTCTTGGTTTCCAATGAGAGTGTCATCGTAGGGAACCTTGATTTGCCAGACTGAAATATGATTTGTGTAGAGGTGCAACTTGGGGGCTACACCTCTGTTCCACCACCCTCACCCTCCCCGAACCTACTGTGGTCCATCTGCTCTTCACATATGGCAACCTCTGAGGCAGTGGTTGTGGAACTGGTGCTCTTTGGGTGGGGGAGGCCTCCTTAGTCCTTGCCAGTTCAGCCTGGAGGTGGGCAGCCTCCTCCCTCAGAGCTGACAGTTGCCTGCAAATAGGGCAGCAACACAGGTTCCAGAATGTCTCCGAAAATTGCTGCCCCACAGCCAGTGCATTGCACCACCCCACACATGTCCCTCTTCCTTCTAATATACAATGAGTAATAAATTCCTTTTTTGTGTGTGTGTGTTTGTGTGTACTTACCCTTTATGCACTGTGCTGGGTAATAAAGAATATGACAGTTCTGCTCCAAGACCTGTTGAGGAAGTGATGTCAGAACCTTGGCTATAAAGGAAATGCCACAACCACTGGTGACTGTTAGAAACAATCAAATACACCAGTGCTGCACCACCTGGTGAGTACTTCCCTTTATAGTAAATCTACCAACACCACAATGTACTAGACCACTGCTCCTACACAAACCACTCTACTGAGCCCAGGGATAAAAATGAACTCACTGCTTAGCCAGCAGGACACTTCTAAAAATATTGCACAAATATCCTTCTAAATCCTATGTGTCTAGCACAGAAATCAAGCAACTTCAGTTGTATATTAAACCCTCTGGTTATAAAAGTACTACACTTTAATGGAATACTGCAAATCTTAATGCCAATAAGAAAATAATGACACTTTCTGTAGAAAGTTTAGCTTACCTTCCTAGTCCCCTACAACACTATGTTTCACCAAGTTCCCAGTTCTTCAAATGCTTTTTAGTTTATCTGCAGTATAGCAAGTTTCTTAGCTTCCAGCAGGTGCATGCTGCTTCTTTCTGACTGGCTTTTCTCTGTGTAGTTTGCTTAAGACAAAACAGTGATAAAAGCCCCACCCAGAAACAATTGATTGACTAGTGACACCTGTGATGTAAGCAGGCCTTTCAGTGAAGACTATTTGCTATGTCTGCTTCTAATACACACACAAACCCTTTATCTGAAACCAGGGGTAAACTCACTGCTTAGCCAGCAGGACACTTCTAAAAAATATTGCACAAATATCCTTCCAAATCCTATGTGTCTAGCACAGAAATCAAGCAACTTCAGTTGTATATTAAACCCTCTGGTTATAAAATTACTACACTTTAATGGAATCCTGCAATTCTTAATGCCAATAAGAAAATAATGAAACTTTCTGTAGAAAGTGTAGCTTACCTTTCTAGTCCCCTACAACACTATGTTTTACCAAGTTCCCAGTTCCTTAAATGCTTTTTAGCTTGTTATCTGCAGTATAGCAAGTTTCTCAGCTTCCAGCAGGTGCATGCAACTCCTTTCTGTCTTGCAGCAACAAAATAATTATCTTATATTCCACTTCCAGACCGGGTGGTGAGTCTTTGTTTGCCTTTTATGGAAGTAGTCAGACAACAGACACTGAACATTGTCGATTATCAAAGACACTTTAAAATATTTCCAGATTGTCCCAAAACATTAACCTTGCCTAAATAAGTCAAAGTAATCTTTGACTAACATGAACATTCTGAGTGATTATCTGAAAACATCATTTGTTCAGCAGCTTCTTATTTTACTCAAACATAAACTGCATTCTGCATTTATTTCATTCAGGGAGTGGGCTCCAGTGCATCCTTGGAGGGAGGGGCATTTGCACAGCCCCACATTATTTGAAGCCGAGGATGGGCAGAGTATGATTCCAGCCCAGCATCACCCAGTGGCTCATGGTTGGATGAGCTGGGAGTGAAGAGGTATTTTTCTCAGACTGGGATTGGGTTGGGAGGGTTTGGTTAGATAGGAGTTGGAAGTATTTTTCACAATGTGGTCTCTTGTAGGTGGTATTTTTCTCAAACTGCAATTGGGCTGTAGGGGTTTGGCAAGCCAGGAGTGGGGAGGTATTTTTGTCACAAATGGAGATTGGACTCAAATGGCTTAGTGAGCTGTTAGCAGGGAGGTATATTTGTCAAAATTGGGGATCAAGCTGCAAGAGTTTATTGAGCTGGGAGTGGGGATCAGACTGAGAGGGTTATTGAGCTGGGAGTGGGGATCAGACTGAGAGGGTTATTGAGCTGGGAGTGGGGATCAGACTGAGAGGGTTACTGAGCTGGGAGTTGGGATCAGGCTGAGAGGGTTATTGAGCTGGGAGTGGGGATCAAGCTGCAAGAGTTTATTGAGCTGGAGTGGGGATCAGGCTGAGAGAGGTTATTGAGCTGGGAGTGGGGATCAGACTGAGAGGGAGTTGTTGAGCTGGGAGTGGGGATCAGACTGAGAGGGTTATTGAGCTGGGAGTGGGGATCAGGCTGAGAGAGGTTATTGAGCTGGGAGTGGGGATCAGACTGAGAGGGTTATTGAGCTGGGAGTGGGGATCAGGCTGAGAGGGTTTACTGAGCTGGGAGTTGGGATCAGGCTGAGAGGGTTATTGAGCTGGGAGTGGGGATCAAGCTGCAAGAGTTTATTGAGCTGGGAGTGGGGATCAGGCTGAGAGAGGTTATTGAGCTGGGAGTTGGGATCAGGCTGAGAGGGTTATTGAGCTGGGAGTGGGGATCAAGCTGCAAGAGTTTATTGAGCTGGGAGTGGGATCAGGCTGAGAGAGGTTATTGAGCTGGGAGTGGGGATCTGACTGAGAGGGGTTATTGAGCTGGGAGTTGGGATCAGGCTGAGAGGGGTTATTGAGCTGGGGTGGGATCAGACTGAGAGGGGTTATTGAGCTGGGGTGGGGATCAGACTGAGAGGGTTTATTGAGCTGGGAGTGGGGATCAGGCTGAGAGGGGTTATTGAGCTGGAAGTGAGGATCAGGCTGAGAGGGTTTATTGAGCTGGGAGTGGGGATCAGGCTGAGATGGGGTTATTGAGCTGGGAGTGGGGATCAGGCTGAGAGGGTTATTGAGCTGGGAGTGGGGATCAGGCTGAGAGGGTTATTGAGCTGGGAGTGGGGATCAGGCTGAGAGAGGTTATTGAGCTGGGAGTGGGGATCAGGCTGAGAGGGTTATTGAGCTGGGAGTGGGGATCAGGCTGAGAGAGTTATTGAGCTGGGAGTGGGGATCAGGCTGAGAGGGTTATTGAGTTGGGAGTGGGGATCAGGCTGAGAGGGGTTATTAGCTGGGAGTGGGGATCAGACTGAGAGGTGTATTGAGCTGGGAGTGAAGGGAGTTTTTTTTTTGTCGCAACCAGAGATCAGGATTGGAAGATTTGGTGAGCAGGGAATGGGATGTTCTTTGGTCACAAACAGAGATCAGGCTGGAATGGTTTTGAAAGCTGATAGCTGGCAGGTATTTTTCACAAATGGCGAGCAGCCTGGAATGGTTCGGTGAGCAGTTAGTGGAGAGATGTGTTTCAGAATCAGGGATTAGACTGTGTGAATTGGGAGCTTGGAGGTATTTTGTTTTCTTTTCAGTAATGTGGATTGCTGGCTTTCAGCAATATCATGCTGTTTTTATTGATATTGGTAGAGGGAAGAGAGGGACTTGGAGCATCATCAGGTGGGATATTTGTGCACAAAAAGTATTATTAGAACTCAGAATGGCAAAGAACAGCATAGTGAATGGTTTTGCATAACCCCTTTGCAAACCATACTTGCTGATCACCTGTGATATCATCAAATAGGTCAAGCATCATTGGCTATAGGCTCATTTCCAGTCATATCATTGGCTCACAGCCTGTGACACCTCCAAAATGTGCTTTTTTTTTTTTAACAATCCCAGAATATGTTTGGCCTGCTGCATTCTACAACAAACATAATAAATGGTCAGGCTTATCACTTTGTTAGTACAATAGCTGCTGTAGTTACCTCGCATGCTGCAACCAACATAATAAATGGCCAGACATCACTTTGTCAGTACAATAGCTGCTGGAGTTACCTCGCATTCTGCAGCAAACATAATAAATAGCCAGGCTCATCACTTTGTCAGTACAATAACTGCTGATGTTACCTCACATTCTGCAGCAGACACAGTAAATTGCCAGGCTCATCACTTTGTCGATACAATGGCTGCTGCAGTTACCTCACATTCTGCAGCAAACATAATAAATGGCCAGGCTCATCACTTTGTCAGTACAATAACTGCTGGAGTTACCTCGCATTCTGCAGCAGACACAATAAATTGCCAGACTCGTCACTTTGTCAGTACAATGGCTGCTGCAGTTATCTCACATTCTGCAGCAAACATAATAAATGGCCAGGCTCATCACTTTGTCAGTACAATAGCTGCTGGAGTTACCTCACATTCTGCAGCAAATAAAATAAATGGCCAGGCTCATCGCTTTGTCAATACAATAACTGCTGGAGTTATCTTGCATTCTGCAGCAGACACAATAAATTGCCAGGCTCGTCACTTTGTCAATACAATGGCAGCTGCAGTTACCTCGCATTCTGCAGCAAACATAATAAATGGCCAGGCTCATCACTTTGTCAGTACATTAACTGCTGGAGTTAACTTGCATTCTGCAGTAAACATAACAAGCCTTTGTCAATGCTGAATGTTTGCTTGCTGGCATTGGCATTGGAATTGGTAGTGTAGAAGTTACAGAGCTGCATAATAGGAATGGCAGTGAAGTAGTGAACTGAAGCCAACCCCACCACCTCCCTGCAGAGAGTGACAGGCATTGGGGTGTGCTTTTGGGTTGTCAGGCATAACGAGCATGCCATTTTGCCACACCCTACCCTGCAGACACTGACAAGTGTCATGGTGTGCTGTGGGGTCTGTGTCCCTTATGCGCACCCCATTCCATCAGGAAATACGGTGAGTGGTGTGGTACAGGAGAATGGGGTGAAGTTTAGGGCCGAAGAGTCCGAGGCACACCTTGATGCCTCTTATTGGCTGCAGGGTGTGGGTGGGGGTGGAATGGTATGAACACCACAGGCAGGAATCCCAAGTCACACCGCTGATGCCTTTCATTCTCTACAGGGTGGGGCGTAATGGTCAGAAACCCTAACGCCTCAGGTGTTCGTTAGTATTTTCACTCCAAATTTTCAACATGGTTTTTTTGTGACCCCCACCTCATGAACAGTCGCAATATCAGTTTGTTAGCCAAACCTGCTTTTGCATAGTGATTACGTATTTGGCACCACAGGTGCAAAACCACATTCTGAACAGGATGTGAAAATGACAGCGGTACTGTTCATGGGAGGTGTAAAATGACAATGTTGAAAACCGCCAGGAAAATCTTAAAATACTGGTGAAGTCACTGTTGGTTAGAAGCTGTGCAACATACAACCGTAATGTAACCAGTTTGGCTTTTTTACAGCAGATCGTTAACACAGGCATTTTGGGACCTCCGATCATGAACAGTATCAGTGTGATTTTCTTTATCTGTCCAACCATGATTTCCCACAGCGCACACACATTTCTGGCGGAAAGCGAAAACACATTTCAGCCATGTTGTGGAAATGATAGCTTACTGTTCATATGAGGTGTGGAAAAATGCCACTGGTGAAAATCTGGACTGAAAATATTACACATCATGAACTTGCGAGGGTGGTGAAAAACTGCGCGCAATGCTCAGTCATAACACAGTCATTTTATGGAGTTTTGTCACCAAATGTTCAACATAGCTATTTTAAGACCTCTGCTCATGAACAGTGTCACTGAGATTTTCTAATGTGTCCGTGCACTGATTTCGCACTGGACTGCGCCATTGTGCACTACATGGTGGAAACACGCTTTGGGTGAGATGTGAAAATGACAACTGTACTGCTCATAGGAGGTGTGGTAAAATGGCAATGTTGAAAATCTGGAGTGAAAATATTGAATTTATGAACTTATGAGCATGCGTGAGAAGTGCGCAACGATGCTCAGAAACATTTTATGAATTTTTACCAATTTCAACATAGCCATTTTAAGACCTCTCGTCATGAACAGTGTCACTGTGATTTTCTTAACGTGTCCCATACAGTGATTTCGCACACCGACTGCGCCATTGCGCGCTACATGGGCGGAAATATGTTTTGGGCAAGATGTGAAAAATGACAGCTGTACTACTCATAAGAAGGTGTGGTAAAATGACAATGTTGAAAATCTGGAGTGAAAATATTGAAAATTCGCGAACTTACGAGCGTGCGTAGGAACTGCGCAACGCATGCTCGTAAAACATTTTTAGGAATTTTTCAACCAAATTTTCAACATAGGCTTTTTGAGAGACCACCTTATGAACACTGGCAGTGTCGTTTCATTAACCAGTGCGAAAAGGTGATTTTGCGCAGTGACTGCGAAATCACCCTCCGGGCTCGATTAACGCCATGACTGTGCAAGAATTCATGAGGAGGGGTCCCAAAAACTCCATGTTGAAAATTTGGTGCTAAAATTCCAAAAAATGCCTGAGATATGCAACAAAGTTGAAAAAACCTTATCTATCCCATTATACAGCTTACCGGCATTTCCTCAGTTCGCGGTCAGCTTTGAAGAGTGCAGACATGTTCCCAGTCCACCGAAGATCATCGCACCAGAGTCCAGAGGTAAGTATGGGGTGAGGGGGGTGTTGGGAGGCAGATTGCGCAGTGAGTGGGCACGGGTGGGGGCAGAGACAGCGTGGGACCGTTTTTCCTTTGCAGGTTTTTTTTAAAAACAGGAGGAGACAACATGGGATGTAAGCCACGCTGGGGTGGGCTCCCAGCCTGGCACAAGGATGGTTTGTGGGGGGCGTGGAGCCAATGGTGGATTAGGCACCCTGTCAGTGACATCAACTGTCGCTACACTGGGGTGGGCTCCCAGCATGGCACCCTGTACTCTGGGGGGGACAGTGGAGCCGACGGGAGATTGGGCACCCCCGTCAGCTATACCATGAGTTGCCACGCTGGGGTGGGCACCCAGCATGGCATGAGCAACTCTGTTTTGGGGGGGGAGAGCAGCACAGCTGATGGGGGATTGGGCACCCCCGTCAGCTATAAAGTGTGGGGGGGCCAGCACGCAGTATGCGTGCATGTGTGTGTGTAGGGGGAGTGCGCATGAGCAGGCGATACCTTATCACTGCTCAATGAATCTTGAGCCCCCTTTCAACTGTACGGCACTGCATTTTGGACTTCTGTCATAGACAGCTGCAGCAGGGATTGGAGAACTGTGGTTGCGCCTGCAGACACACTGACTGAATTGGAAGAGGGCTGACACACCTCCAGAAAACTCGGATGATGGCACTATGTTTCTTGCACATGCGTGTGCAAGCAAACATAATAAATGGCCAGGCTCATCACTTTGTCAGTACAGTAACTGCTGGAGTTACCACGCATTCTGCAGCAGACACAATAAATGGCCAGGCTCATCACTTTATCAATACAATAACAGCTGCAGTTACCTTTCATTCTGCAGCAAACACAATAAATGATGAGACTCATCACTTTGTCAATACAATAGCTGCTGAAGTTACCTCGCATTCTACAGCAAACACAATAAATGGCCAGGCTCATCACTTTGCCAATAGAATAGCTGCTAGAAGTACCTCGCATTCTGCAGCAAACATAATAAATGGCCAGGATCATCACTTTGTCAGTACAATGACTGCTGGAGGTACCTCACATTCTGCAGTAAACACAATAAATCACAAGGCTCGACACTTTTTTCAGTACAGTAACTGCTGGAATTACATCACATTCTTCAGCAAACATAATAAATGGCCAGGCTCATCACTTTGTCAATACAATAACTTCTGGAGCTACCTTGCATTATACAAACTTGACTATTGCCCACATATGAATCCTTCACACATTGGTAATAGTGGGGTCTGATTATGCTGATCCTCCAAAGTCATCACATATAAGGGATGTGAGTGTTTCAACAGCCATTTGAGGAAAGGCTGTTCACTGTTGAGCACATTACAACTGAGTGGGAAGGAAGTTTGGTCAGGCTGAGAAGGGCTCATTTGGGGATTCAACCTGTCATAAGTGCCTGGCAGGGACTAGATAAAGCTCAGCGACAGCTAAAAGTGTAAGTGCTGTTTTTAAATTGTATTCTTTTGCAGGTTTACGATTGAGGGATCCAGGCATGCTCACCTTCATGCCAGAGGTGGCATGGGGGATGTGTTTTAAGGGATTTATCTTTAAGCACTAATCTGTTCATTATAGAGAGGGTGGTATAGATGTGGAACAGACTGCCTGTGTAAGTGATGGGCAAGGTACTGTAAATGGGTTAATGAATGGCTGGGACTGGTACAGTACAGTGGGCTGATAATTCCAAGAGGAGAAGTTCAAGATGTGGGGGTAGGTAGTGAGGAGGGAGGGTTTGGAGATGGGGTATCAATGGAACAGATTGCCTGTGTAAGTGGTGGGTGAAGGACTAGAAACAGCTACATGAATTGCTGGGTACAGTACAGAGGGCTGATAATTCCAAGAGGAGAAGCTTAAGATGTGGAGGTAGGGTGAGAGGGACAGGGTATAGGAGTGGCGTACCCATGGAACATATTACAGGGGTAGGTGGTGGGGTATGGACTGTAAACACATTCCTGAACAGTTGAGACCATTACAGTGTTTAGTGCTGACAATCTGAAGAGGAGAAGCAACAGCTGTGGAGATTGGTGGAGAGGGGAATGTTTGGGTGGGGTACACATGGAACAGATTGCCTGTGTAATTAGTGGGTGAGGTACTATAACCAGATTAATGAAAGTTTGCAACTGGTACAGTATAGAGGGCTGGTAATTCCAAGAGGATAAATTCAAGAGGTGGGGGGGGGTAGGGAGCAAGGGGGAGGGTTTGGGAGTAGGAGTATTGATGGAACAAATTGCCTGTGTAAGTTGTGGAGGAGGGACTAGAAACAGCTTCTTGAATGGCTGGGGCAGGTACAGTACAGAGGGTGAATAATGCCAAGAAGACAAATTAGGGATGTCAGGTAGGGTGAGAGGGACAGGATTCAGGGGTGGTGTACGCACAAAACAGATTGCCTGCGTGAGTGGTGGGGAAGGACTATAAACACATTCCTGACAGCTGGGAGCAGTACATTATATGGTGCTGACAATTCCAAGAGGAGTAGCTAGGGATGTGGGGAGGGGGGTTGGGGTGGGGTACATATGGAACAGATTGCCTGTGTAAGTAGTGGTGGAGGAACTATAAATGGGTTCATGAATGACTGGAACTGGTACAGCATGAGAGATGATAATTCCAGGAGGGGGGAGCTAGTGATGTGGAGGTGTGGTGAGAGTTTGAGGGTGGGGTACTAGTGGAACAGATTGCCTGTGTAAATGGTGGAGGAGGGACTAGAAACAGCTTCATGAATGGCTGTGGCAGGTACAGTATAGAGGGCTGATAATTCCAAGAGAATGAATTAGTGATGTGGTGGTAGGGCGAGAGGGACAGGGTTTGGGGGTGAGATGATAGTGGAACAGATTGCCTGTATAAGTGGTTAGGAAAGAGATCATAAACATGTTCATGAATGGCTGTGACTGGTGCAGCATAGAGGGCTGATAATTCCAAGAGGAGACACTGGGGATGTGGAGGTAGGGTGAGAGTTTGGTGGTTACTAGTGGAACAGATTGCCTGTATATGTGGTGGGGGAAGGACTATAAACATGTTTATGAATGGCAGAGACTTGTACAGTATAGTGGGCTGATAATTCCAAGAGGAGAAGCTAGGGATGTGGAGGTAGAGCGAGAGTTTGGGGGTTACTAGTGGAACAGATTGCCTGTATATGTGGTGGGGGAAGGACTATAAACATGTTTATGAATGGCGGAGACTTGTACAGTATAGTGGGCTGATAATTCCAAGAGGAGACACTGGGGATGTGGAGGTAGAGCGAGAGTTTGGTGGTTACTAGTGGAACAGATTGCCTGTATATGTGGTGGGGGAAGGACTATAAACATGTTTATGAATGGCGGAGACTTGTACAGTATAGTGGGCTGATAATTCCAAGAGGAGAAGCTAAGGATGTGGAGGTAGGGCGAGAGTTTGGGGGTTACTAGTGGAACAGATTGCCTGTATATGTGGTGGGGGAAGGACTATAAACATGTTTATGAATGGCGGAGACTTGTACAGTATAGTGGGCTGATAATTCCAAGAGGAGACACTAGGGATGTGGAGGTAGGGCGAGAGTTTGGGGGTTACTAGTGGAACAGATTGCCTGTATATGTGGTGGGGGAAGGACTATAAACATGTTTATGAATGGCGGAGACTTGTACAGTATAGAGGGCTGATAATTCCAAGAGGAGACACTAGGGATGTGGAGGTAGGGCGAGAGTTTGGGGGTTACTAGTGGAACAGATTGCCTGTATATGTGGTGGGGGAAGGACTATAAACATGTTTATGAATGGCGGAGACTTGTACAGTATAGTGGGCTGATAATTCCAAGAGGAGACACTAGGGATGTGGAGGTAGGGCGAGAGTTTGGGGGTTACTTAGTGGAACAGATTGCCTGTATATGTGGTGGGGAAGGACTATAAACATGTTTATGAATGGCGGAGACTTGTACAGTATAGAGGGCTGATAATTCCAAGAGGAGACACTGGGGATGTGGAGGTAGGGCGAGAGTTTGGGGGTTACTAGTGGAACAGATTGCCTGTATATGTGGTGGGGGAAGGACTATAAACATGTTTATGAATGGCGGAGACTTGTACAGTATAGAGGGCTGATAATTCCAAGAGGAGACACTGGGGATGTGGAGGTAGAGCGAGAGTTTGGTGGTTACTAGTGGAACAGATTGCCTGTATATGTGGTGGGGGAAGGACTATAAACATGTTTATGAATGGCGGAGACTTGTACAGTATAGTGGGCTGATAATTCCAAGAGGAGAAGCTAGGGATGTGGAGGTGGAGAGCAGGGAAGGGTTCGAGGGTGGGATACCCTTGAAACAGATTGCTTGTGTTAGTAGTGGAGGAGGGACTATAAACATGTCCATGATATTTTTGTAACATTTTAACTGTCCTGCTGGCTGAGAAGTTAATTTTTTATCTCTGGTTTCACTGAAAGGTTTTGTGTATTGGAATCAGACATAGCAGTCTGCCTGCATTGAAAGGCCTGCTTACATCACAGGTGTCACTAGTCAATCAATTGGCTCTGGGTGGGGTTTCATCACTGTGTTTATCTTAGACATCCTTCACAGTTAGAAGCCAGTCACTGGGTAGTAATTTTATAACCGGAGTGAGTGAGATACAACTGAATTTGCTTGAGTGCAGGGGTTGAGACCTAGGATTTGGAAGGATATTTTTGTAACATTTTAAGTGTCCTGCTGGCTGAGGAGTGAGTTCATTTTTATCCCTGGACTCAGTAGAGTGGTTTGTGTTGGAGCCGTGGTCTAGTAAATTGTGGTGTTAGTTGTATTACTATAAAGGACAGTACTCACCAGGGTGGTGGAGCAGTTGTGTATTTGATTGTTTCTAACAGTCACCAGTGGCTGTGCACTACCCACCCACCCCCAGGCATGGCATTTCCTTTATAGCCACAGTTCTGACATCACTTCCTCAACAGGTCTTGGGGCAGAACTGTCATATTCCTAATAACCCTGCAACGTGCATAAAGAGTAGTTACACAAAACAAATAATAATACATATATAATTACATATTGTATATAATAAGGGCGGGACATGTGGGGAGTGGTGCAATGCACTGGCTGTGGGCAACGGTTTTCCGGAAACATTCTGGAAACTGCGTGTTGTCTCTATTTGTAGGCAACTGTCAGCTCTGGAGAGGAGGTTGCCCACCCAGGCTGAACTAGCAAAGACTAAGGAGGCCTCCCTCCCAAAGAGCACCACTGCCACAACCACTGAGTCAGAGGTTTTGGAGTATGAAGAGCAGTAGGACCACAGTGGGTTCTGGAAGAGTGCGGGTTGTGGACCAGAGGCAAAGCCCCCCAGTTGTACCTCTACACAAATCAGATGCCATTCTGGCAGAGCAAGGTTCCTCTATGATGGCACCCTCAGTGGAGACCCAGAAGAATGCTGAGGACATCCACAAGGGAGACCCACAAAAGGGTGGCAAGGGACACCACAGGAGAAGGAAACAGCTACTGATAGGGGACTCAATTGTTAGGGGGTAGAACTGGGGAAGGGAGAGAAGGAAGTAAGCCACCTGCCTGGTGCCATGGCTTGGAGGGACAAGAAGCGAATCCTCACAATTGTAGAAGCAGCACCACAGGAGAGAGAACTAGATATAATTGTCCACCTTGGGACAAATAACCTAGCTAGGCATGGGATCAGTGCACTGCAGAATGAATTTGTGGAGTTGGGGAGGGGCCTCAGACGGGTAGCAAGCACAGTAACCTTCTCAGAGGTGCTACCAGTCCATGGCAGGAGTGAGGCTAGGGTACTGCACACCATGCAATTTAATGAATGGTTGCAAAACTGGTACAGGGCTTTGGCTTCATTGGGGACTGGGGGTCCACCTGGAGAGATAAAGGTCTATACTGGTATGACGGTCTGCATTTGTCCACAAAGGGGACCATGCTCCTAGGTGACAGGTTTAAATGCTTCCTTGGCAAGCTTATAAACTAGATAAGGCGGGAGGTACTGATAAAACACAGGAAAAGTCAAGCCTCCCCCCACAAAACATGGCAGGTAGTAGGGTAAACACTGAGGTACAGAGCTTAACACAGGGCAGGATGGGGTAAATGGTAAAATAGATAAGAGCAATAAGAGCAGGGATGGGGGGAGAAAAGGATCAAGCCAACATTAAATGGAGGGCAATGACTACTAATGCCCGTAGCCTGGGAAACAAGCTTTCTGAGCTAGTAGCTTTGATGGAAGATAAACAATTGGATATTGTGGCAGTCACAGAAACATGGTACACCGAGAACCATGAATGGGATGTCAACATACCAGGGTACACAATCTATAGAAGGGACAGGGAAGGTAAAAGAGGAGGTAGAGTAGCTCTATACATAAGGGAAGAGATCAAAGCTACGAGAACTAAAAGTAAAGGGGGAGGACAAGAGGCACTCTGGGTTACCTTGGAGATGGGGAATGGCATCGCAATCCGCACAGGGGTTGTATACAGACCCCGTCTCAAGGGGAGGAAATGGACAAGAAAATGATAGAGGACATTCTCAAAACGGCTGAAAAAGGGGAGATACTGTTGATGGGGGACCTGAATATGCCAGATGTTAACTGGAGGACATGTACTGCAGCCACATCCAAGAGCAGGGTCATTCTCGATGCCCTGCAGGGGGCAGACCTTAGACAGCTAGTGCTGGAACCCACTCGGGAGGGAGCAATACTAGACCTGGTACTCTCAAATGGAGAGAGGATCACAAATTTAGAAGTCAGTAGACATCTGGGAACAAGCGACCAATGCACAGTGTGCTTCACAATGAGCACAACCATGGAGATAAGCCATACAAAAACAAGGATACTTGACTTTAGAATGGCTGACTTTGGCAAAATGGGTGAACACCTGAAGAATGCACTAGCAAATGGCCAAATAGGTGGGGTGGAAGAACAATGGAGAAAAATCAAAATTGCCATCATAGAGGCAACAAGTCTTTGTGTAAAACAAATAAAGAAAACAAAGTGGAGTAAAAAAACACTATGGTTCTCAAAAGAGGTGGCAGGGAAGGTTAAGGAGAAAAAGGCTGCATTCAAAAAGTATAAGGAATCACAGAGGAGCACGACAGGGAACTGTATCAATTAAAGCAGAAAGAAGTAGGAAAGGCAGTCAGAATAGCAAAGGCACAAACCGAGGAAAAAATAGCCAACTCGGTAAAAAAGGGGATAAAACCTTTTATAGGTACATTAGGGAGCATAGAAAGGTTAAGGGAAGGATAGTGAAGATTACTAAAGGAGAGGAAGGTGGGCAGAGGGAGACAGTGAAAAGGCAGAGATATTGAATGAATACTTTTGCTCAGTATTCACAAAAGAAGATGAAGAGCAGTTACCTAAACCAGACAATAGAAGCACTCTGGGTAGGGGGGTTGACACCAGTCCATTCACAGAAGAAAGAGTCCTGAAAGAACTCCTGAAACTCAAGGTGGACAAAGCAATGGGGCCTGACGGGATTCACCCCAGAATCCTAAAAGAACTAAGGGGGGACCTAGTGACACCACTGACTACCCTCTTTAACAAATCATGGCAGGATGGGGTGGTACCTGAGGACTGGAGGAGGGCAGATGTGATTTCCCCTTTACAAAAGTGGGAGCAAGGCAGAAGCAGGAAACTACAGAACCTGTAAGTTTGACCTCAGTGGTAGGGAAAATGATGGAATCACTTCTGAAAGAAAGAATTGTTGAGTACCTAGAGGCCAGCAGGGCACAGGACCCAAAGCAACATGGATTTACAGCAGGAAGGTCATGTCAGACGAATCTAATTGATTTCTTTTGACTGGGTGACCAAAGTAATAGACCAGGGAGGGGCTGTGATATGGCCTACCTAGACTTTAGAAGGCATTTGACACAGTCCTGCACAAAAGATTAATAATCAAGTTAGCCAGCCTGGGAGTGGGTCCCAGGGTGGTAGCCTGGTAGCAACTGGCTGCACAACAGGACACAGAAGGTAATAGTGAATGGAACACATTCCATGAAAGGGGGTTACTAGTGGAGTACCTCAGGGCTCAGTACTGGGTCCAATCTCTTTAACATCTTTATAAGGACATTGCAGAGGGTCTGAGGGAAAGGTATGCCTTTGCAGATGACACAAAGATCTGTAACAGAGTTGATACACAAGAGGGGTAGAAAAGATGAGAAAGGACTTGGCAAGGTTGGAGGAATGGTCAGACATATGGCAACTTAGATTCAGTGCAAAGAAGTGCAAGTAATGCACCTGGGAATCAAAACCCAGGAGAAGCGTACAAAAGCAGGGAGGTACTAACAACAACAAAAATGGAAAGGGACCTGGGAGTAGTCATATCAGATGACCTAAAGGTGGGCAAGCAATGTGAAAAGTCAGTAAGGAGAGCCAGGGGGATACTGGGATGCATAGGAAGGGGCATCACAAGTAGAAAAAGGGAAGTGGTTATCCCTCTATACAGACAGTTGGTGAGACCCCATCTGGAGTACTGTGTGCAGTTTTGGAGACCTCATCTATGCAAGGACATAGACAGGATGGAAGCAGTCCAGAGGAGGGCAACTAAAATGGTGCAGGGTCCACATCAGAAACCATATGAAGACAGACTGAGGGAGCTTAATATGTATACCTTTGATGAAAGGAGGGACAGGAGGGACATGATAGAAATGTTCAAGTACCTCAAGGGAATCAACAAAGTCCAGGAGGGTAGCATCTTTCAGAAAAAGAGATGTGTAAGAACAAGGGGGCACAGTTTAAGGATAGAGGGGGGACGGCTCAGGGGTAGTGTGAGGAAATTCTTTTTCACGGAGAGCGTGGTGGATACATGGAACAGCCTTCCTGAGGAGGTCGTTGGGTCTAAAACAGTGGGGGAATTCAAACATGCATGGGGCAGACACAAAGCAATTATAGTGGGGGGTTGCAGGAAGCAGGCTGTTGGTTAACTAGAATCTGCAGCTTATCCAGTAGGTAGGAAAATGGGCAGACTGGGTGGGCCAAGTGGTCCTTTCCTGCCATCAAAGTCTATGTTTCTATGTTTCTATGAATGGCTGTGAATGATACCCTATTGAGGGCTGATATTTCCAAGAGGAGAAGTTAGGGGCAGAAGGTAAGGAACGAGGGACAGGACTCAGAGTAAGCATCATGGCTAAAGCCCCTCAACATGATGGGTCAGTGACACTGGTAGAATGCTCTTTATGGGCATACTAGATTAATCCATTGTCTTTATCTGCAGACAGTGTCTCTGTCTATATATATTTACTTAAAGTTTTATAACCGGGAGTGGTACACTGAACTGAAGCTCATTTACAGGTGTGATCAGTGGGGGGCGGGGTTAGGGGATAAGGATTCATAATACATAAATACCTAATGCTGGGCAGGTAAAGTAGCACAGAAGCAAGTACATTACTACATAGGGCCAGGTAGGTTACAGAAAATGCCTGAAAATGCAGTCAATGCATAGGTACAGAAGCATACATACATACAGTACATATATAATGTTGGGCAGGTTACAATATAACTGAAGCAAGATACAGTGCATTAGTACATCGTGGAAGGCAGGTTACAGTACTTTCCTGGTTAAGGAGGCAATACATAGGTACAGAGTGTCATTAATAGGGTAAGTAGGCAATACATACTGTAGAAACAGTGTTATAGCAGAGAAGTATAAGCATTGCTGAGAGAAACATAGAATTTGATGGCAGATAAGGACCGCTTGGCCCACCTAGTCTGCCCATTTTCCTACCTAACAGATAAGCTGCAGATCCTAGTTAACCAACAGCTTACTTCCTCTTACCCACCCCCGGGACTGCCTTATGCCTGTCCCATGCATTCTTGAAGTCCCCCACTGTTCTTGACTCCACAACCTCCTCAGGGAGGCTGTTCCATGCATCCACAACCCTCTCAGTGAAAAAATGCTTCCTCACATTACCCTTGAGCCGTCCCCCCTCTATCTTCAAATTGTGTCCCCTTGTTCTTGCACATCTCTTTTTCTGGAAGATGCTACCCTCTTGGACTTTGTTAATTCTCTTGAGATACTTGAAAGTTTCTATCATGTCCCCTCTCTCCCTTCTTTCCTCAAGAGTATACATATTAAGCTCCTTTAGTCTTTCTTCGTATGTCTTCTGGTGCAGACCCTGCACCATTTTGGTTGCTCCTCTGACAGCTCTCCACTCTATGTCTTTGTGGAGATGGGGTCTCCAGAACTGCACACAGTACTCCAGATGGGGTCTCACCAACTGTCTGTACAGAGGGATAACAACTTCCTGTTTTCTACTATTGATGCCTCTTCCTATGCATCCCAGGTATCCCCCAGCCTTCCCTACTACCTTCTCACATTGCTTGCCCACCTTTAGGTCATCTGATATAATTACCCCAGGTCCCTTTCTATTTTTACTGTTGTCAGTATCTCACCCCCATTGTGTACGCTTCCCTGGTTTTTGTTTCCATGTGCATTACCTTGCACTTCTTTGCATTGAATCTGAGCTGCCATACATTTGACCATTCCTCCAACCTTGCCAAGTCCATTCTCATCCTTTCCACTCCATCTTGTGTATCAACCCTATTGCAGATCTTTGCGTCATCTGCAAAGAGACATACTTTTCCTTCCAGTTCCTCTGCAATGTCACTTATAAAGACATTAAAAAGGACCGGTCCCAGTACTTAACCCTGCGGTACCCCGCTAGTAACCCTCCTTTCTTCACTGTGTACTCCATTTACTACTACCCTTTGTGTTCTGTTGTCTAGCCATTTTTTTTATCCAGGCTACCACCTTGGAACCCATTCCAAGGCTGGCTATCTTGTGTATTAATCTTTTGTGTGGGACTGTATCAAATGCCTTGCTAAAATCTAGGTAGGCCATGTCCACAGCCCCTCCCTGGTCTACTACTTTGGTCACCCAGTCAAAGAAATTTATTAGATTCGTCTGACATGACCTTCTCATCGTGAATCTATGCTGCCTTGGGTCCTGTGCCCCACTGGCATCTAGGTACTCAACAATTCTTTCCTTCAGAAGTGATTCCATCATTTTCCCTACCACTGAGGTCAAACTAACTGGTCTGTAGTTTCCTGCCTCTGTCCTGCTCCCACTTTTGTGAAGAGGAATCACATTTGCCCTCCTCCAGTCCTCGGGTACCACCCCATCCTCCCATGATTTGTTAAAGAGAGTAGTCAGCGTTGTCACTATTTCTACCCTTAGTTCTTTTAGAATTCTTGGGTGAATCCCATCAGGCCCCATTGCTTTGTCCACCTTCAATTTTATTAGTTTGTTCAGAACCCTTTCTTCTGTAAATGGACTGGTATTAACCCCCGTCTTCAGAGTGTTTCTCCTGTTTGGTTTAGGTAACTCCCCCTCCTCTTCCTTTGTGAATACTGAGCAGAAATATTTGTTCAGTATCCCTGCTTTTTCACTGTCACCCTCTACCCACATTCCCTCCCCTTTACTAAACGTCAATATCCCTCCTTTGGTCTTTCTGCACTCCCTAATGTACCTATAAAAGGTCTTATCCCCCTTCTTACCAGAATTGGCTATCCTTTCCTAGGTTTGGGCCTTTGCCATTCTGACTGCCTTCCCAGCCTCAATCTGCTTTAACTGATAAAGTTCTCTGTCCTGCTCCTTCTGTGTTTCCTTATATTTCCTGAATGCTGTCCTTTTCTCCTTAACCTTCCCTGCCACCTCTTTTGTGAACCAAAGCGATTTTTTTCCTTCATTGTGTTTTATTGATTTGCTTTACACAAAGTATTGTTGCCTCTGTGATGGCTGTTTTGATCACTCCCCATTGTTCCTCCACCCATCCTTCTTGCCTGTTTGCTAGTGCTTTTCTGAGGCACTCTCTCATTTTTCCAAAGTCAGCCCTCCTAAAGTCTAGTACTCTTGCTTTTGTATGGCTTGATTGTATGGCTGTGTTTATCGTGAACCACACTGTTTGGTGGTCGCTTGTTCCCAGATGGCTACCCACTTCTAAATCTGAGATTCTTTCTCCATCCCCATTTGAAAGTACCAGGTCTAAGATTGCTCCCTCCGAGTGGGTTCTGATACTAGCTGTCTGAGGCATGCCCCCTGTAGGGCATCAAGAATGACCCTGCTCTTGGACATGCCTGCAGCAAAGGTGCTCCAGTTAACATCTGGCATATTCAGGTCCCCCATCAACAATATCTCCCCTTTTTCTGCCATTCTAAGAAAGCCTTCTATCATTTCCTTGTCCATTCCTTCCCCCTGAGATGGGGGTCTGTATACAACCCCCATAGAAACATAGAAACATAGACTTTGATGGCAGATAAGGACCTCTAGGCCCATCTAGTCTGCCCATTTCCCTACCTACAGGATAGGCCGCAGATTCTAGTTAACCAACAGCCTATTTCTTCCTACCCCCCACAAGAATTGCCTTATGTCTGTCTCATGCATTCTTGAATTCTCCCACAGTTTTAGACCCCACAACCTCCTCAGGAAGGCTGTTCCATCCATCCACTACCCTCTCTGTGAAATGATGCTTCTCGCATTGCCCATGAACCGCCCTCCTTCTATCTTTAAATTGTGTCCCTTGTTCTTGCAAGTCTTTTTTTCTGAAAGATGCTACCCTCTTGGACTTTGTTGATTCCACTGAGGTACTTAAAAGTTTCTATCATGTCCCCTCCCTTCTTTCCTCAGGGGTATACATTTTAAGCTCCTTTAGTCTCTCCTCATACGGCTTCTCTTGCAGACCCTGCACCATTTAGTTGCCCTCCTCTGGACTACCTCTATCCTGTCTATGTCCTTGGGAGATGGGGTATCCAGAACTGGACACAGCATCAGATGGGGTCTCACCAACTGTCTGTACAGAGGGATAACAACTTCCTGTTTTCTGCTGCTGATGCCTCTCCTATATGTCCCAGTATACCCCTGACCCTCCCTACCTTCTCCCATTGCTTGCTATTTAAAAGTCATCTGATATGATTACCCCAGGTCCCTTTCCTTTTTGTTGTTACTACCTCCCACCCATTGTGTATTCTTCCCATGGGTTCTTGTTTCCCAGGTGCATTATTTTGCACTTCTTTGCATTGAATCCTAGCTGCCATACTTCTGACCATTCCTCCCACCTTGCCAAGTCCCTTTTCATCCTTTCCACGCCTCCTTGTGTATCAACCCTGTTGCAGATCTTTGTGTCATCTGCAAAAAGGCATACTTTTCCTTCCAGTCCCTCTGCAATGTCACTGATGAAGACATTAAAAAGGACTGGACCCAATACTGAACCCTGTGGTACCCCACTAGTAACCCCTCTTTCTTCAGAGTGGACTCCATTTAATATTACCTTCTGTGTCCTGTTGTGCAGCCAATGTTTTACCCAGGCTACCACCCTGGGACCCACTCCATAGAGAGCTACTCCTCCTCCTCCTCTTTTACTTTCCCTGTCCCTCCTGTAGGTTGTGTATTCTGGTATGTTGACATCCCAGTCATGGTTCTCTGTGTACCATGTTTCTGTGACTGCCACAATATCCAGGCAACCCTCTTCCATCAAGGCCACTAGTTCAGGGAGCTTGTTACACAGACTACAGGAATTGGTACTCATCACCCTCCACTTTTTGATAGCCTTACCCCTTTTAGCCCCATTTCTGTCCTTACTGCCTTTGCCTTGTTTTACATTTAAATCTGTTCTGCTCCCTAATAACTTCTGTACCTTGGTGTTTACCTCCTTAATCACCATGTTTTGTGGGGGGAGGCTTGGATTTCCCTGCTTCTTTTTTGCCTCCCCTTGGCTAGTTTAAATGCTTGCCAATGAAGCATTCAAACCTCACCTAGGATCCTGGTCCCCCCCCCGGACAAATGCAGACCATCGCACTAGTATAGGTCTGCATCCCTCCAGGTGGCTCCCCAGTCCCCAATGAAGCCAAAACCCTGAGCTCCACACCAGTTTTTCAACCACTCATTGAATTCCCTGGTGAGAAGTGCCCTGGCATCTCCCTTGCCATAGACAGGCAGCACCTCCGAGAAGGTTACCGTATGCGTTACTTGTCTAAGGCCCCTTCCCAACTCTACAAACTCCTCTTGCACTGCTCTGATCCCATTCCTAGCCAGGTCATTTGTCCCTAGGTGGACAATGACATCCTGCTCCCTCACTCGTGCAGCTCCTCCCACGATCCTGAGGATTCGCTTCCTGTCCCTCCAAGCCATGGTGCCAGGAAGGCACCTTATCTCCCTCTCCCCTTCCTCCCCAATTCTATCCCCCTAATGATTAGTCCCCCATCAGGAGTTGTTTCCTTCCTCTGTGGGGTCCCATGCCACCCTCTTTTGGGTCTCCTTTGTGAAGGTTCCCAGCATCCTCCTTGGTCTCCACTGCAGGTGCCTCCATAGAGGAACCACTATCCACCAGAAAGTGAATGAATTGTGGAGGTACAGCTGAGGTATGCAACTCTGTTCACTACCCTCTCCTCCTTGAGCCCACTCTGGTCCAGCTCTCCTCTTTCTTGGCAACCTCTGAGGTAGTGGCATTGGCCCTGGTGGTCCCTGGGTGGGGGAGGAGGTTTCATGAATCCTAGCCAGGTCAGCCTGGAGACGGGCAACCTCCTCTCTCAGACCAGAGAGGTGCCTGCAAATAGGGCAGCATCGCAGCCTCCAGAATGTCTCCTGGAACACTGCCACCCCACAGCCATTGCACTGCACCACTCCTATCATGTCTTATTTTGTGTCCCCCCTACTGTTTCTCTGGATGCTTACTCTCTCCTCTCCTCTCCTTACAATTCTCACCCTTCCTGTTCTGGGACAGGAACTTCCTATCGTCTTCAGTAGCCTCCTTCTTCCTTGCTCAATATCAGACCACCAGCAGCTGGGGGGGGGAGAGTGAGCTACTTTTTCTACTTTAGGGTTGACAAAAAACAATGTTTCTCTATGATCCTTTCCTTCCTACTGCCAAACAGGAAGTTCTGTTGACAGTCAAATCCAGTGACTATAAAAGTAGAACTGACTTTGGGTGGGATGGAGGACAATTAGTAAGAAAAAATGCTAGCAACAGGAAGTTGTAATTAGACTCATCTGCTTTTATAGTGTCTAAACCACACCCCCAGGTAAGCTCTCTTTCCTCCTCCTGGTTTAGCAAAGTCAGCTGGTACAGTACCTTTCACTGCACAGAATACACACTGACCTTCTTTCTTTTCTTAACCCCAAATACATCCCCTTCTACTTCTAATAAAGTTATCTGTCTACTTAATCTTAACAGACACTGACTCCTGCTGAGACATACATTTTAAATTAAGAAGAAAATGTAGCTTTTTTTAGTTAGCTGCTTTCAGTTCTACAAGCAAGGCTAGCAACAGCAACAGCAAGGAGAACAATTAGTGGGAGACACAAACTAGGACACAAATCAAAGAAGGATTTATGAATTAACATGGGGAAGGGGATTAGTCAGAGTCGTAGCATGAGCAGGACAGAGGCGGACAGTATTAAAGTGTATGTTTAAACAGGTTTAGAGATAGCAGCATTTGGAGTAAGATGGGAAGGGAGTTCCACAGATGAAGAAAGTGGAAGGAGAAAGTAGTTTAACAAGAGTTAGAGTGAGGTTATTGGAGGGGGAAAGACTAGGGGTCACAGGTGCAGCGGTAGTAGGAAATGTGAAGGAAGAGGAATATAAGGGAGGTGAGGTTGGGGGTAAGTGAGTCAAACCAATACTTGGCTGAGATAATGGAGATGTTTTGTTTACAGTGGGAAATAAGGGAGGGGAGTGATACAGATGAGTCAAGGGTGCAGTGATGAGTTCTGGGAGAAGAGTGATAGAGATGAGTAGAGGGTGTAGTGATGAGTTCTGGGAGGGGAGTGAGAGATGAGTAGAGGGTGCAGCAGTGAGTTCTGAGAGGGGAGCTATGGAGATAAGTAGATGCTGCAGTGAGGAGTTCAGAGAGGGGGTTGATAGAGATGAATAGAGGGATCAGCGATGAGTTCTGAGAGGAGAATGATAGAGATGAGTAGAGAGCACCATGATGAATTCTGAGAGGGGAGTGGTTGAGATAGAGATGAGAAGAGGGTGCAGCAATGAGTTCTTGAAGGGGAGTGATAGAGATGAGTAGAGGGTGCAGTGCTGAGTTTTGGGAGTAGAGAGATAGAGCTGAATAGAGAATGCAATGATGAGTTCTGGGAGGGGAGTGATAGAGATGAGTAGAGGGTGCAGTGATGAATTCTGGGAGGATAGTGATAGAGATATAGAGATGAGTAGAGAGTGCAGTGATGAGCTCTAGGAGGGGAGTAATAGAGATGAGTAGAGGGTTCAGAGATGAGTTCTGGGAGGGGAGTGATAGAGATGAGTAGAGGGAGCAGCAATGAGTTCTGAGAGGAGAGTAATAGAAAAGAGTAGAGTCTACAATAATGACTTCTAAATGGGGAATGATAGAGATAGAAATAAGTAGTGGGTGCAGTTATGAGTTCTGGGAGTAGAGAGATAGAGGTGAGTAGAGAATGCAGTGATGAGTTCTGGGAGGTGAGTGATAGAAATAAGTAAAGGGTGAAGCGATGAGTTTATTAGGTAAGTGATAGAGATGAGTACAGGGAACAGTGATGAGTCCTGGGAGGGGAGTGACAGTGTTAAGTAGAGGGTGCAGTAATAAATTTTGGGGGTGATAGAGATATAGAGATGAATAGAGGGTGCAGTGATGAGTTCTGGAAGGGGAGTGATAGAGATGAGTAGTGGGTGCAGCTATGAATTCTTGGAGGGGATTGATAGACATGAGTAAAGGGTGCAGCGATGAGTTCAGAGAGGGAAGTGATAAAGATGAGTAGAAAGCACAGTGATGAGTTCTGGGAGGGGAGTGATAGAGATGAGTAAAGGGTGCAGTGATGAGTTCAGAGAGGGAAGTGATAGAGATGAGTAGAAAGTGCACTGATGAGGTCTGGGAGGGGAGTGACAGAGATGAGTGGAGGGTGCACTGATGAACTCTGGGAGGGGAGTGATAGAGATATAGAGATGGGTAGAGGGTGCAGTGATGAGTTCTGGGAGGGGAGTGATAGAGATGAGTAGAGGCTACAGTGCTGAGTTCTGAAGGAAAGTGATAGAGATGAGTAGTGGGTGATGCGATGACTTCTGGGGAGTGATAGAGATATAGATATGAGTAGAGGGTGCAGTGATGAGTTCTGGGAGGGGAGTGATAGAGATAAGTAGAGGTGCAGCGATGAATTCTTGGAGGGGAGTGATAGAGATGAGTATAGGGTGCAATGATGAGTTCTGGGAGGGGAGTGATAGAGATCAATTGAGGGTGCAGCGATGAGTTCTGGGAGAGGAGTGATAGAGATGAGTAGAGGGAAAAGAGATGAGTTCTGGGAGGTGAGTGATAGAGATGAGTAGTGGGTGATGCGAAGAGTTCTGGCAGGGGTGTGATAGAGATATAGAGATGAGTAGAGGGTGCAGCAATGAATTCTGGAAGGGAAGTGATAAAGATGATTAGAGGGTGCAGTGATGAGTTCTGGAAGGGGAGTGATAGAGATGAGTAGCGGGTGCAGCTATGAATTCTTGGAGGGGATTGATAGACATGAGTAAAGGGTGCAGTGATGAGTTCAGAGAGGGAAGTGATAAAGATAAGTAGAAAGCGCAGTGATGAGTTCTGGGAGGGGATTGATAGAGATGAGTAAAGGGTGCACTGATGAACTCTGGGAGGGGAGTGACAGAGATGAGTAGAGGCTGCAGTGCTGAGTTCTGAAGGAAAGTGATAGAGATGAGTAGTGGGTGAGTAGTAGGTGAGGCGATGACTTCTGGGGGAGTGATAGAGATATAGAGATGAGTCGAGGGTGCAGAGATGAGTCCTGGGAGGGGAGGGATAGAGATGAGTAGAGGGTGCAGAGATGACTTCTTTGAGGGGAGGGATAGAGATGAGCAGAAGGTGCAGTGATGAGTTCTGGGAAGACAGTGATAGTGGTGAGTAGAGGGTGCAGTGTTCAATTCTGGGGGGTGATAGAGATATAGATGTGAGTAGAGGGTGCAGTGATGAGTTCTGGGAGGGGAGTGATAGAGATGAGTAGAGGGTGCAGCGATGAATTCTTGGAGGGGATTGATAGACATGAGCAGAAAGCGTTGTGATGAGTTATGGGAGGGGAGTGATAGAGATGAGTAGAGGGTGCAGTGATGAATTCTGGGAGGGGAGTGATAGAGATATAGAGATGAGTAGTGGGTGCAGTGATGAGTTCTGGGAGGGGAGTGATAGATGAGGAGTGGGTGATGCGATGAGTTCCAGGAGGGGAGTGATAGAGATATAGAGATGAGTAGAGGGTGCAGCTATGAATTCTTGGAGGGGATTGACTGACATGAGTAGAGGGTGCAGTGATGACTGCTGGGAGGAGAGTGATAGAGATGAGTAAAGCATGCAGCGATGAGTTCTGAGAGGAGAGTGATAGAGATGAGTAGAGTCTACAATAATGAGTTATAGATGGGGAATTATAGAGATAGAGATGAGTAGAGGGTACAGTGATGAGTTCTGGAATGGAAGTGATAGAGATGGGTAGAGGATGCAGTGATGAATTCTGGGAGAGGAGTAATAGAGATGAGTAGTTGGTGATGTGATGAGTTCTGGGACGGAAGTGATAGGGATAAGTCGTCGGTGCAGTGATATGTTCATGGAAGGGAGTGATAGTGATAGCGATAGAGATGAGTAGAGGGTTCAGTGATTAGTTCTGGGAGAGGAGTGATAGATGAGTCGAGGGTACAGTGATGAGTTCTGGTGGGGGAGTGATATAGATGAGTAGAGAATGCAATGATGAGTTCTGGGAGGGGATTAATAGAGATGAGTAGAGGGTGCAATGATCAGTTCTGGGAAAGGAGTGATAGAGATGAGTAGAAGATAGAGTGATGAGTTGTGGGAGGGGTGTGATAGAGATGAGTGGAGGGAGCAGCGATGAGTTCTGAGTAGAGAGTGATAGAGATGAATAGAGGCCACAATGATGAACTCTGGGAGGGGAGTGATAGAGATAGAGATGAGTAGAGTAGAGGGGGCAGCGATGAGTTCTGGGAGGGGAATGATAATAATGAGTAGAGTGTGCATTGATGAGTTCTGGGAGCGAAGTGATAGCGATGAGTAGAGGGTACAGTGATGAGTTCTTGGAGGGGAGTGATCGAGATGAGTACAGGGAGCAGCAATGAGTTCTGAGAGGAGAGTGCTAGAGATGAGTAGAGTCTACAATAATGAGTTCTAGATGGGGAATGATAGAGATAGAGATGAGTAGAGGGTGCAGTGATGAGTTCTGGGGGTAGAGAGATAAAGGTGAGTAGAGAATGCAGTGATGAGTTCTGGGAAGAGAGTGATAGAGATAAGTAAAGGGTGCAGCCATGAGTTCTGAGAGGTAAGTGATACAGATGAGTAGAGGAAGCACCAATGAGTTCTGAGAGGAGAGTGATAGAAATGAGTAGAGGCTACAATAATGAGCTCTGGATGGGAAATGATAGAGATAGAGATGAGTAGACGGTGCAGTGAGTTCTGGGAGTAGAGAGATCGAGATGAGTGGAGAATGCAGTGATCAGTTCTGGGAGGGGAGTGATAGAGATAAGTAAAGGGTGCAGTGATGAGTTCTGAGAGGTAAGTGACAGAGATGAGTACAGGGCGCAGTGATGAGTTCTGGGAGTGGAATGATAGTGTTGAATAGAGGGTGCAGTGATGAATTCTGGGGGTGATAGAGATATAGATATGAGTAGAGGGTGTAGTGATGAGTTCTGGGAGGAGAGTGATAGAGATGTGAAGAGGGTGCAGTGATGAATTCTTGGTGGGGATTGATAGAGATGAGTGGATAGCACAGTGATGAGTTCTGGGAGAGGAGTGATAGAGATGAGTAGAGGGTGATGCGATGAGTTCTGGGAGGGGAGTGATAGAGATATAGAGATGAGTAGAGGGTGCAGCGATGGGTTCTGGAAGGGAAGTCATAAAGATGAGTAGAGGGTGCAGTGATGAGTTCTGGAAGGGTTGAGAGAGATGAATCGAGGGTGCATCTATGAATTCTTGGTGGGGATTGATAGACATGAGTAGCGGGTGCAGTGATGCATTCTGGGAGGAGAGTGATAGAGATGAGTAAAGGGTGCAGTTATGAGTTCTGAGAGGGAAGTGATAGAGATGAGTAGGATGTGCAGTGATGAATTCTGGGAGGGGAGTGATAGAGATATAGAGATGAGTAGAGGGTACAGTGACAAATTCTGGGAGGGGTGTGATAGAGATGAGTAGAGCATGCAGTGATGAGTTCTGGGAGGGGAGTGATAGAGATGAGTAGTGGGTGATGCGATGAGTTCTGTGGAGGGGAGCGATGATAGGAGATGAGTGGAGGTGGGCGATGAGTTCTGGAACGGAAGGAGAGATGAGTGAGGCAGCATGATGAGTTCTGGAGGAGTACAGAGATAAGTCGAGGTTCAGTGATGAGTTCTGGGAGGAGAGTTATAGAGATAGAGATAGAGATGAGTAGAGGTTTAGTGGAGGAGTTCTGGGAGGGGAGTGATAGAGATGAGTAGGGTGCAGTGATGAGTTCTTGTTGGGAGGAGTATAGAGATGAGTAGAGGTGCAGTGATGAGTTCTGGAGGGAGTGATAGAGATGAGTAGAGGGTGCAGTGATGAGTTCTGGGAGGGAGTAGTCGAGATGAGTAGAGGTGCAGTGATAAGTTCTGGAAGAGGAGTGATAGAGATGAGTAGAGAGCACAGTGATGGGTTCGGGGAGGGGTGTGATAGAGATGAGTAGAGGGAGCAGGGATGTGTTCTGAGAGCAGAGTGATAGAGATGAATAGAGACCACAATGATGAATTCTGGGAGGGGAGTGATAGAGATAGAGATGAGTAGAAAGCGCAGTGATGAGTTCTGGGAAGTGAGTGATTGAGATGAGAAGAGGGTGCAGTGATGAATTCTGGGAGGAGATTGACAGAGATATAGAGATGAGTAGATGGTGCAGTGATGAGTTCTGGGAGGGGAGTGATAGAGATGCATAGAGGGTTCAGTGATGAGTTCTGGGAGGGGAGTGATAGAGATGAGTAGAGGGTGCTGTGATGAGTTCTGGGATGGAAGTGATAGAGTTGAGTCTAGGGTACAGTAATGAGTTCTGGCGGGGGAGTGATATAGGTGAGTAGAGAATGCAATGATGAGTTCTGGGAGGGAATTAGCAGAGATGAGTAGAGGGTGGAGTGATGAGTTCTCGGAGAGGAGTGATAGCGATGAGTACAGGGTTCAGTGATGAGTTCTGGGAATGGGGAGTGATAGAGGTGAGTAGAGGGTGCAGTGATGAGTTCTGGGAGGAGAGTGATAGAGATGAGTAGTGGGTGATGCGATGAGTTCTGGAAGCAGAGTCTTAGAGATAGAGAGATGAGCCGAGGTTGCAGCGATGAGTTCTGGAAGGGAAGTGATAAAGATGAGTAGAGAGTGCAGTGGTGAGTTCTGGAAGGGGAGCTATAGAGATGAGTAGAGGGTGCAGCTATGAATTCTTGGAGGGGATTGATACACATGAGTAGAGGGTGCAGTGATGCATTCTGGGACGGGAGTGATAGAGATGAGTAAAGGGTGCAGTGATGAGTTCTGAGAGGGAAGTGATAGAAATGAGTAGAAAGTGCAGTGATGAGTTCTGGAAGGTGAGTGATAGAGATGAGTGGAGGGTGCATTGATGAATTCTGGGAGGGAGTGATAGAGATATAGAGATGAGTAGAGGGTACAGTGATGAGTTCTGGGAGGGGAGTGCTAGAGATGCGTAGAGGGTGCAGTGATGAGTTCTGGGAGGGGAGTGATAAAGATGAGTAGAAGGTGATGCGATGAGTTCTGGGTAGTGATAGTATTACATAGATGAGTAGAGGGCAGTGATGCGGGTCCGGGAAAGAAACGATAGAGATGAGAAGGTGCGAGATGAGTTCTGGCAGAGGAGTGATAGAGATGAGTAGTGGTGATGTGCGCTGAGTCTCGGGAGGGAGAGAAAGAGAGCTGTGTAGAGGGCGGCAATGAGTTCTGGAAGGAAATGATAGAGATGAGTAGAGGATGCAGTGATGAGTTCTGGGAGGGGAGTGATAGAGATGAGTATTGGGTGATGCGATGAGTTCTGGGAGGAAAGTGATAGAGATAAGTCGAGGTAGCAGGGAAGAATTCTGGGAGGGGAGTTATTGAGATAGCGATGGAGATGAGTAGAGGGTTCAGTGATGAGTTCTGGGAGGGGAGTGATAGAGATGGGTAGAGGGTGCAGTGATGAGTTCTTTGAGGGAAGTGATATAAATGAGTCTAGGAACAGTGATGAGTTCTGGTGGTGGAGTGATATAGATGAGTAGAGAATGCAATGATGAGTTCTGGGAGGGGACTGGCAGAGATGAGTTGCAGGTGCAGTGATGAGTTCTGGGAGAGGATTAATAGAGGTGAGTAGAGGATAAGGAAGTTGTTATCCTCTGTACAGAGACAGTTGGTGAGACCCCATCTGAGTACTGTGTGCAGTTGGGAGACCCCATCTCCACAAAGATATAGACAGAGTGAGGCTGTCCAGTGAGGGTAACTAAAAATGGTGCAGTGGTCTGCACCAGAAGACATACAAAGAAAGACTAAAGAGCTTAATATGTATACTCTGAGGAAAGAAGGGAGAGAGGGGATATGATAGAAACTTCAAGTATTCAAGGAATTAACAAAGTTCAAGAGGGTAGCATCTTCTGAAAAGAGATGTGCAAGAACAGGGCAATAATTTGAAGATAGAGGGGGACGTTCCAGGGGAATGGGAGAAGTATTTTCACTAGTGGTTGGATGATGGAACAGCCTCCTGAGGAGGTTGTGAGTCAAGAACAGTGGGGACTTCAAGAATGGGACAGGCATAAGGCAGTGCAGGTGGTAAGAGGAAGTAAGCTGTTGTTAACTAGATCTGCAGCTTATCATTAGGTGGGAAAATGGAGCAGTTGGGTGGGCAAGCGGTCCTTGCCGTCAAATTATGTTTCTATGGTGGGTGAATGATGTGAGTTCTGGGAGGAGGATAGAGATGAGTAGAGGGTTCCATGAGTTCTGCAACAGAGGATAGAGACTTTAGAGGTGCAGAGTGTTCTGGGAGGGATTGATAGAGATGAGGTGGTGATGGATGATTTAGGAGGAGTCATAGATATAGATATGAGTAGTGGTATGTATGTTCAAGGAAGATAGAGATGTCGGTGATATGTTCTGGAGAGGAGGATTGAGATACATAAAGATGAATAGAGGGTTCTGTATGAGATTTAGAGGAGATAGAGAGTTGAGGGTACAATATGAGTTCTGGCAGGTGAGTGATGAGAAGAGTAGAGAATGCAGGATGAGTTCTAGATGGGGATGATAGATAGAGATGAGTAGAGGTTCATGATAGTTCAGAGAGCATTAGATAGAAGAGAATGCAGTGATGAGTTCTTGGGAGGGAGATAGAGATGAGTAGAGTGCTTATGATGAGTCTGGGAGGGTGATAGAGATGAGAGAGGGTTCTTTGATGAGTTTGTGGGGAGGAGAGATGAGTGGAGGGGTAGGATGAGTTTTTGGAGGGAGTGATAGATGTCGAGATGAGTCGGCTGTGAAGAGATGAGTTCTGGGAGGAGGGAGATGAGTAGAGGATGCAGAGATGACTTTGAGGGAGGATAGATGGTAGAGGGTAATGAGTTCTGAAGGCAGTGATGGTGGTGAGTAGAGGATGTAGTTTTGAATTTGGGAGTGATGGAGATATAGGTATAGAGGGCAGGATGTTCTGGAGGGGGATTGAGATGAGAGAGGGTGCAGCGATGAATTTTGAGGGAATTGATAGACATGGTAGAAATGCAGTGCTGAGTTATGGGAGGAGGATAGAGATGAGTAGAGGTGGTGATGAGTTCTTGGGAGAAAAGCTAGAGATGATAAGAATGCAGTGATGAGTTCTGAGGGGATTGATAGAGATGAGTAGATTGTGCAGTGTGAGTTCTGGGAGGGAGTGATAGAGATGAGTAGAGGGTTAGTTATGAGTTCTGTGAGGGAGTGATAGTATGAGTAGGTGCAGTTGAATTATGTGAGGGAGTATAGAATTGAGTAGAGGTGCAGGATGATTTGTGGGAGAAGAGTGATAGAGATGAGTAGAGGTACAGATATGAGTTCTGGGAAGGTGATAGAGATGAGTAGAGAATGTGTGATAGTCTGTGGGGAGGATAGAGATGAGTAGTTGCAGTGATGGGTTGTGGAGGTGAGTGATGAGATGAGTTGAGGGTGGTGATGATTTCTGGAGGGGATTGATAGAGATGAGTAGAGATGCAGTGTGAGTTCTGAGAGGAAGTGATTTAGATGAGTAGAGTTAGTGTGATGAGTTCCGGGGAGGGGAGTAGAATTAGTAGAGGGCAGGATGAATTCTGGGGAGGTTAGAGATATAGAGATGAGTAGAGTGCAGAGATGAGTTCTTGAGGGGAGGATAGAGGTGAAGTGGTACTGTTGTGAGCTGGGGGGGGACTGCTGGAGATGAGTAGTGGGTGATGTATGAGTTCTAGGGGGGAGGATAGAGGATAGATGAGTAGAGGGTGCAGCGATGAGTTCTGGAAGGAATGATACGGTGAGGAGGTATTGATGACTTCTGGGAGGGAGATAGAGATGTAATAGTAGAGGGACAGTGATGAGTTCTGGGAGGAAGATAGATGATAGAGGCTGCAATGATGTTCTGCAAGAGGAGGATAGAGTTGAGTAGGGGCAGGATGAGTTCTGGGAGGGGATAGAGATGGTGGGGTGCGGTGTTGAGTTCTGGAGGGTGATAGGATGTGTGGTGGGTGATGCGCTGAGTTCTAGATGGGGAATGATAGGATAGAGAAGAGTCGAGGGCAGATGAATTTTGAGGAATTTTAGAGATAGCAACAGAGATGAGTAGAGGTTCAGTGATGAGTTCTGGGAGGGAGCAGATGGGAGAGGGTACTGATGAATTCTGAGGGAGAGGTGTAGATGAGTTTGAATGGGAGTGATAAATGGGGTAGGGTGCAGGATGAGTTCTGGGGGATTATAGAGATATGGTGATGAGAGGGACCAGCAATGAGTTCTGGAAGGAAGGATAGAGATGAGTAGAGGGTAGATGAGTTCTGGGAGGAGAGTGAGAGATGAGGGGCAGGATGAGTTCTGGGAAAGGAGGATGAGGTGAGTAGTAAGATGCAATGAGTTTTTGGAGGAAGTGATAGATAAGTTGAGGGTAGTGATGAATTGGAGGGAAGGGATAGAGATATTATAGAGATGGTAGAGGTACAGATATGAGTTCTGGGGAAAGAGTGATAGAGATGAGTAGAAATGCAGTGATGAGTTCTGGGGGGATAGAATGTATGAAGGGTGCAGCAATGAGTTCTGAGAGGTCTGGATAGAGGGAGTAGAGGGCACAGGATGAATTCTGGGAGGGGAGTAGAGGGTGAGATGAGTTCTGAATGGGAGTATAGAAATGGGAGAGGGTGCAGTGATGTCTGGAGGATTGATATATATAGAGATGAGTAGAGGACCACGATGAGTTCTGGGCGGAAGTATAGAGATGAGCAGAGGTGCAGTGATGAGTTCTGGGAGGGAGTGATAGAGATCGGTAGTGTGATGGGATGAGTTCTGTTGTTGAGGAGGAGATATAAAGATGAGTAGATGGCAGTGATGAGTCTCTGGAAGGAAGTGATAGAGATAAGTCAGTGCAGTGATATATTCTTGAAGGGGAGTGATAGAGATGAGTAGAGGGTTCAGTGATGAGTTCTGGGAGGGGAATGATAGAGATGGTAGAGTGCATGTGATGAGTCCTGGGAGGGATGGATAGAGATGAGTAGTGGGTGATGGATGAGTTCTGGGAGGGGAGGATAGAGATGAGTAGAGGTGCAGTGATGAGTTCTGGGAGGGAGGGATAGAGATGAGTAGAGGGTAGAGATGAGTTCTTGGAGGGGAGATAGAGATGAGAGAGTTCAGTGATGAGTTCTGGGAGGGAAATGATAGAGATGGGTAGAGGGTGCAGTGATGAGTTCTGGGAGGGGAGTGATAGAGATGAATAGTGGGTGATGCGATGAGTTCTGGGAGGGGAGTGATAGAGATATAGAGATGAGTAGAGGGTGCAGTGATGAGTTCTTGGAGGGGAGTGATAGATATGAGTAGTGGGTGAGGCAATAAGTTCTGGAGCGGAGTGATAGAGATATTGAGATGAATAGATGGTGCAATGATGAGTTCTGGAAGGGAAGTGATAGAGATGAATAGAGGGTGCAGTGATGAGTTCTGGAAGGGGAGTGATAGAGATGAGTAGTGGGTGATGTGATGTGTTCTGGGAGGGAAGTGATAGAGATAAGTCGAGGGTGCAGTGATATGTTCTGGGAGGGGAGTGATAAAGATAGTGCTAGAGATGAGTAGAGGGTTCAGTGATGAGTTCTAGGAGGGGAGTGATAGAGATGAGTCGAAGGTACAGTGATGAGTTCTGGCGGGGGAGTGATATAGATGAGTATAGAATACAATGATGAGTTCTGGGAGGGGATTGGCAGAGATGAGTAGAGGATACAGTGATAAGTTCTGGGAGGGGAGTGATAGAGATGAGTAAAGGGTGCAGCAATGAGTTCTGAGAGATAAGGGATAGAGATGAATAGATGGCACAGTGATGAATTCTGGGAGGGGAGTGATAGAGATATAGAGACAAGTAGAGGGTGCAGCGATGAGTTCTGGGAGAGGAGTAGAGGGTGCAGAGATGAGTTCTGGGAGGGGAGTGATAGAGATGAGTAGTGGGTTATGCGATGAGTTCTGGGAGAGTAGTGATAGAGATATAGAGATGAGTAGAGGGACCAGTGACGAGTTCTGGAATGGAAGTGATAGAGATGTGTAGAGGGTGCAGTGATGAATTCTGGGAGGGGAGTGATAGAGATATTGAGATGAGTAGAGGGTGCAGAGATGAGTTCTTGGAGGGGAGTGATAGAGATGAGTATAGGGTGCAGTGATGAGTTCTGGGAGGGGAGTGATAGAGATCAGTAGTGGGTGATGTGATGAGTTCTGCTGGGGAGTGATCCAGCTCTCTTGTAATCCAGTCATAATATTCTACTAGAGTGGTCTGACAAGACCTCCCCGAGATGAACTCAAGCTGCCTCCAATCCTGGAGTTCATTTCCCTCCAGAAATGCCACCAGTCTGTCTTTCAGTATTACCTCCATAAGTTTACCCACTATGGACGTGAGACTGACAGGTTGGCAGTTTCCCGGTTCATTCTGTGGGCTGCTCTTGTGAATAGGCACCACATGGGCCACTCTCCAGTGCTGGGGCATATAACCCACGTCCAGGAAGGTGCTGAACAGGCCCGCCAGTGGTCTGGCCAACACCTCCGCATCTTCCTCAGCACCCTGGGGTAAATACCATCAGGACCTGGTGTCTTGACCACTCTTAGTGCTCTCAGACCCTCTAACACTCTATTCTCCTCACTCTGTCTGTCTGTCATCCCCGACCCCACCTTACCCAGCCACAGTGGTAGTGGACCACCCTTCTCCTGTGTGAACATGGAACAACAGTATTCATTCAGTGCTTCTGCTTGGTCCGCTCCCTTTTCCACCCACTCCCCACCCCTCTTTATCCTCACTATGTTGTCTCTGCACTTCCATTTTTCCCTGACATAGATAAACACGTCTTTTTCCCCTCCCTTAAAGCTCTGAGCTAGCCTTAGCTCTCTGGAGGCTTTGGCTTCCCTCACCCACTTGGTAACCTCCTTGGACCAACTCTCGTATGCCTCTCTGTCCTCTCAGGACAGTTTCTGGTGTTCTAATGAGGAAACATGTTTCCTGAAGCAGCAGCAAGTCAGGCTTATATTTTGTAAGAGTTGTAATAATCCTGTATCTTTTTAATTGGCCTGGCTAGCCCATTAACATGAGTGAAAGTAATCTAAATGGGATGTTCATGGCAATACTTTGTCATGCCCCCCCCCACCTCAGGACCCCAATACCCGACTAGTGAACCAATCAACTATGTACTGCAGGGAGATTATATTCCCTCTGAATCCAAATCCATTATCATATATAATTGTACTTGACTCCATGGGCCAGATATTCAAAGCACTGCGCCTGGCACAAACCAACTGAACCAAATTGCGCCAGAATAGTGCCGGAGTGTGATATTCAAAAGTCCAGATTTTACTGGTACAACCCATTAGCGCTGGCACAGACAGATAATGTATGCATGGAGCAAAGTGAGGGGCAGGACCATGCATACAGATGCAATGCCATATTCAAAGCTGTAGCATGGCACAAGGCGCCCTTGCACCACATGCTGAGTAGCACTAGTTACCACCTACAAAATGGCAGTCTAAACTGAGTGCAAAACACAGAGGGGGAGTGTGGGCACAGCAGAAGCAAAGATGGCAGTCACCACTGATGCAGTGCTGGTATACCTGATGGTAGTTGTATTGGAGAAGGAAGAGAGGCAGAGGGACCAGGCCCACCCTGGGCCTCACCATAGGCCAAGAAGGAGATACCACCTGTCTGCAGCATATCTGCCCAGGGTATCATTTGAGACCCTGTCAGATAACCACCTTGTGGGCTGGTACAGAATGAACAAGGTCATGCTAAGGCAGCTCTGTGAGCTCCTGCATGAGCAGCTGCAGTCTAACATCCACCACAGCCATGCCATGTTAGTCGAGCATAAGGTGACAGCTGCAATGTGCTTTCTTGCCACTGAGACATTCCAGACTCCAGTAGGTGATACCACTCGTGTGCCACAATTGGCCACCTCATGCCACCTGACCCAGTTCCTGGATGCTCTTGTGCGACATGCTGGTGAATTAATTGTATTCCTCAGCATGGCACAGGAGCACAAAGAGACAATGCAGCATTTCTATTGGATTGTGCATCTACCAACTGTGCTCAGTGCCATTGACTGCACCCATGTTGCCATCCATACACCACCTGGTGATGATGGGGATATCTACATCAATAGGCTGGATTACCACTCTGTCAATTGCCAGGTGGTGTGCGATGCAATGGGGTGCTTAATCATTGTCTTTGCCAAGTTCCCTGGCAATGCCCATGATGCCTACATCTGGCACAGGTCACAGCTGTGCCAGGTGTTTGAGGGAGGCATAATACCCAGTGGGCATCTTATTAATGAGTACCCACAGCAGTCACACAAGACCCCACCCAATGGCAGGATAGTGCCCTGGAACAGTAGATAGGGAGTGGAGAAAGGGTTGGAGTCAAGAGGCAGGCAGGATGGCCCTGACAGTGGGCTGTGTAGCAAGCTGATTGACCAGTATAGTACATATGTGCTGACATACGGCTAAGTTTCCACAGGAGACGGTGCCTATTCCCTGAGACTCTGGCTCCTGACACCCATCACATGGCCTGAAACAGTGGCAGAGGAATGGTACAGTATGGCACATGCAACAAAAAGATACATTATATAGCCTGTATTTGGTATGCTCAAAATGAGGTTTCATTGCCTAGACAGGTCTGGCGGTGCCCTACAGTATATCCCTCAGAAGGTATGCTGTATACTCCTTGCCTGTTGCATGTTGCACAACATGGCATTTATTTATTTATTTATTTGAAAGTCAGATTTGCAACCTTTGAGTCATGGACTCATTTAGAAAGGCACCTCGTCGCAGGGAGGGTAGACATGACTACAGTGTGAGGTACAACAGTGGTAACATACAGGTGCAATACAGATAATAAAAATACAATTACAACAATGGATTACAGAGTAAAGCTGCGTATAATCAGTTACAAACATATAAAATAATACATTGAACTGTGGAATACACACATTGACACCTGGGGAATATTTGGACAGTGATCCAGAGCCAGAGGACAGAGGGATAGTAGAGCAACTCAAATGGCAAGACCCTTGGATGGTCAGGAGGTCCCAGGAGCACCACATTATTGTTGTGTCCTTCTCCCCAACTTTGTCAACCCCCCCAGATCCCACACATGGTTGTGGTCCCACTTCAAACATCCCACTTCTTTGTCTCCATATCATCACAGCCCAGGAGGATAGGAGCTACCTCTCCAAAGCCCTTGCCAAATCTTATTTTAGTGGCAATTCCATTGACCCGAAGCTCCTATGCCTAACCCTCAAGGAGGTTCTGCAACCCTTCACCAAACTCTTAAATCTGTCCCTCTGCCTTGGACATTTCCCAGCCCTCTGGAAACAAGCTATCATCACCCCAATTTTCAAAAGTGGCAACTGCTTGTCCTCCAATAACTACCACCCCATCTCCCTTCCCCCTCTCCTCTCTAAGGCCCCTGAAAAAGTAGTGGCTGATCAGCTTTTAGACCATCTGTCTAAATATAACCTACTTTGCCCTGAACAGCATGGCTTCTGCCAGGGCCACAGTACCACCACTGCCCTCCTAGAATACTCCTCCTTCATCCATGGTGCCCTTGAACGTGGTCACATTGTGGGGTCAGTGTACATTAACCTTAGAAAGGCGTTCAGCACTGTTAATCATGCTATGCTTCTAGACTTCCTGCCCTCCCTGGGGCTCTCAGTGGAAACAACAGCCTGGTTCAAAGGTCACTTCTCTGACAGATCCCAACAGGTAAGAATCAGTTCCATGCTATCAAACAGCCTTCCAGTCCATTCTGGAGTGCCCCAAGGCTCCATCTTGGGACCCCTTATCAGCCTCTTCCTTAACTCTCTACCCAGCTCCTGCTCTGGTAAAATCTTGCTTTACATGGATGACACGGTAATATTCTGGAGACACCCCAACCCAGTCAATCTCCAGCATGCCTTGCAGGGTTTCTATACAGAAGCTGAGGCATGGTTCAGTTCCCACCGTTTAATTCTAAACCACAAGAAAATGAAATCTATGATCTTTGCTTATCAACAAAGTCCTCATCATGATTTCCCACTGTCCATCATCAACTCACCAGGTTCCCCTATAGAGCAGGCTGTGTCTTTCAAATACTTAGGTATCACCCTTGACATGTCCCTCACCTATCATGCCCATATCCAACATCTGTCCTCTGCTATCAACTCCAACCTCGGGATTTTGTATCACCACAAACACAGTCTCCTTCCCATGCCTAGCCATCTATCCATGACTTCTTCTTCCCTCTCCCTTGTAGATTACGGGATTGTCATATATGGCACTACTGATCCCTCTGCCTTGCAACACATAAAAATCACCCACAATAAAGCGTGCAAACTGGTCACTGGCTGCAACAGGTGTACACACTCCTGTGACCTGTACAAGACTGCAGACTGGCTGCCATTAGATGCTCATATTAAGCCATACATGCCTCCTGGCCAAGAAAATCCACCTTGGACAAGCCCTGTCTGGGTTGCATAGCCTCATCTGACCCGCCCCGCTGGTCAGAGTCTCACGTAGTGCTGTTGGGATCTCTCTACCATTCTCCTACTCTTGAACCTCCCTTGGTCAAAGAGCCTTTTTACACAGATCTTCCCCCTCCCCTGACTCAATGGTCTCTCTCCCCCCCCCCCATCTCCCTGGAGCCTAGGATTGGCTTTTTTAAGGCTAGTGTCAAAGCTGTATTGCCGAAATCATCAGCCTGCAACTGTTCCTAGCCCACTCTTTTCCTCCTGCCCCCCCCTCGCATATTGGAGTTTCTAACACCAGCTCAGAAAAAGAGTATGAAATATTACTGATGTAATTTTGTAACATTCATTATTTAAAGAGGACAGGAAATGCTTTCTAATTGGAAGCTCTTTATTATGTTCCCATTTATAAACATGATATCTAGAACACTAAATGATCCATATTTAACTGTACTTGAACAAAAAGTGATGTGAAAATAGAGAATACTGGATGGGCAACTATGCAGAACCAGTGTGTTCTGCCACAGAGGGATTCAGATTCCCTCTGACCTTCGGGAGTGAAGCTCAAAAGGTCCATGGGAATCAGAACCCCGAGGTGGCAAAACACACTGGTTGTGCATAGAGTTGCTCATCCTGTATTTTTTATAGTGTATAGTGCTGTGTGAAAAATGCATTTTGTGAGTTCTTTTGCTTTCAAAATGAAACTGACTCATGCAGTCTCTAGAGGTTCTAGAATGCTGTTCTACCACAGTAGGGTAGAACAGCATTCCATGACCTTGGAACTGTGGTACAACAGCATTTTGAAAGGGATGGAATTCTATACCGAACAACACTCCGCTATAGATTATAACTGTATTTTGCATTGTTTCGTTTTTATGGGAAGCATTCTGTTACAGCTCTCTTCATGGAACCTGTGATCTGGAGTTTTAACTATGCCATTGATTGAGCAAATGACCTTAAGCATGGTTCTGATAGGACAATAACTCATGTTTAGCATTCTGTACACAAACCATGACATAGTAAAAACTCCAAATTACTGATCCCATGAAGTGAACTGTGCTATCCATAAAAAGAAAACAATTGAAAACACAGTTTTTCACATCAATGTTTATTACAGTACAGTTAAATAATGCACATTTGGAGAATAGTCTTTCATTTCGTTTACTAGAAGCATTACTAACTGCTGCCAATTAGCACACATTTCCTGTCCTCTAAGTATAAGGGTAACGCTGGGTCCACTTCCCTAATCCGTTTTACTCTGTTCCCCTGTGTGTGGGGAGTTCTGTATTTCTTTCTGTCTTCTGACTGCTGTACTGATGATATTGTATGGATAATTCCTTTGCACTGTTTTCTTTATTCCTGAACCTGTACAGCTCATTATTGTATGTAAGTCTTGCATTGTTCTTTGATGCGGAGCCTTTGCAAAGGAGTCTAGGACTCAAAGGGTTGTAATTCTGAATGTTGTTAAAATAAAATAAAAAAATATTGCAACACTAACATGGATGGGCAGGTGAATGAGGGAGGCAGTATAGCACAGTAGATTAAGGCTCTGAGCTGCAAATTTGGGTCCTGGGTTTGAATCTCACAGCCCCCACTTGCATACTGTGTGACCTTGAGCAAGTCACTTAACTTCCCTGTGCTCCCAGGTCGCAACTGTAAATCAGCTTTCAGCTTAGTGTGTCTCTCCTGGTTAAATAATTGGGGGGGAAAAACAAGCATGTGATAACACGTATTTACAGGATTTACAGTGGTGACAGGTGTAGCAATATGGCACACTACAAGCAAAGAAAACATGCTGTGTGATGTGTGACTGGGTAGGGAGGTGCATGTGCATGTGCATGTGTGGATGTGGAAGGGATGCAGGATACAGGATGCTGTGGCACTCACATGCCATCAGTGCAATTGGCCACCACGGACCTGAACAGAACCATGATTGCATACCTGCAAGGGGGGGGGGGTACTCTGGGTGGAGGAGACATTGGATTTAGACTTTCGGGAGGCTGTCGCCCTCGGATGACCGTGGCCACGGAGTAGGCTTGGTGTGACTAATGACCTACACCCAGTGCTCTGTGACAAGCCCATGGGTGAGCAGGATGCATCAGTGCTGGCTGAGCCAGAGCATCTCGTATGTGCAGTGGAAGCATGCTGGCATACACTAGTGGCTTTCTGACATTGTCAGCCGGTATTGCACCGCTACCCTGCAAAACCCCCAGGCAGAACAGCAGCGATGATCTCCCTTACTGCCCTGGTGAGCTTCCTAAACACCTCACAGAGGTTGTCATGATTACAGGCATGGCACTGCTCAGCACAGAATAGGCTTGTGTTCACAGTCTTCCAGAGCAGATACAGCTCCTGCCGCATCTCATGCCTGAAGGCATGTAACTCCTGTACTGCAGCTGTATGGGATTCAACCACATAATGGAGGAGCACATGGGGTCAGGGCCCATGGGGCCTTTGGGTGCAGGATCACCAGGGATAGTGGGTGGGGTTGGCTGGGGCAGTCTGTGGTGTGTGGCCGGCGGATGGCCTGTGTGGCAGCCTGCTGCCCCACCACAGTGTCCGTTGCAACACACAGACTGTGTGGGCAATCTGTCTGGCCAGTCCCAGGATTCCCTACAGGTGGCAGTCTTGTGGCCTGGCATGTGTGTGTTGCTGTGGACCTGTCACAGACAACCCCTGTCATTGTGTGTATGGTGGTACTATGTGAGCCGGTAGGGTACGGCCTGGGGGCACACAACACGGGTGATCCTGTCAGCAGCAGGGGCACTGGCTGCTGTGTTGGTGATGCATCTGCAGCTGTGCGGCCAGAGCTGTCTGGCCCTGCCATGTCCTCAGCCTCATATGCACTGTCCGAGGGTGAGAACCCTTCCCATGGCCAACAGGCCCATGTAGTCCATGCTGGGAATGTTTGCCTCATCATCGTCCTCCTCCTCCTCTTCTCTCTCCACCTCTTCTTCAGAAACCACATCCTGAAGAGCAGTGGCAACTGCAGTCCTGGCAGCCTTGATGACAGCCCCAGCCATTGCCTGTGGTCATGTCATCCAGATTCCTGATGTTGATGGGCCATCCTCCTCATGCACACTGCTATTCTATGGATCCAGTACACTGAGCTGTTGAGCAAAACATATATTGTGAGTGGCAAGGACAGAACCATGCACACTCACTGGTGCAATGCATGCAATCGGCTGTAGTGCCACCAGTGACACACCACACAGTCCCAGTGACACACTATGCAGTCCCATCCCATTGTGCACACCCAGCACATGCACATGGCCAGGGTTCATGCATGCACAGATATATATGCGTATCCCATAGTGCAGAATCCACGACGCACACAGTACATGCAATGGCACACACTAACACACACGTGATACCCACCACTATAATGTGGATGACAGTATGTGCACACAGTGACACACATGACAGCAGGCATGCCCGCACTATGTATGCACACACCAGAGTTGCATTGACATGCACAGTGTAGATTAAGTGGGGTCATGCAGCCACCACCCTCAACACCAGCTACAGTGCATATGGTCTCTGCTGCCACCTCCATGATGTGGTCCACTGTCATCAGTGCTGCTTGTCTTGGGCCACCACCTATGGTGTGCAGTTCCCATAGGTGGCATGCCTCATCCTCCTTTGCCTGATGCTGCAGCTCATGCCAGTGCTTTCGCACAGCTTCCATAGTGCCCCTGCGCCTCCTACGGCGATGACCCCTACTGTGATTTGTTCCCACAAGATCCTGATAGCAGCATCTGTGTTCTTGTGGTGCCACATGGCCTCCATCCCTAACATATAGCCATGTACAAGGGCACTCAACTCTTCAATGGAGAACTTGTAGGACTGCATCTGTACATGTCCCTCCAAGGCACCTGTGTGGAAATGTGGACATTCATTGGTCAGGGCATGCCGTGCACTGTGATTGAATGTGCATTGTGTGGAGGCATGTGTCTGTGTTTGTCTCTGTGTGTGACAGACAATACAGTACACTGCAAACAACATGACAGCTTGTGGCAACCGTGCAGGCATAATCAACCCCCTGGGACATAGCATGACCTGGTGAATGTAACACAGCAGTCAAATGTGGCCCAGTGTGTGAATACAGTCCACAACTGCAGTGTATGCATGTGTGACTGTGCCACAGCAGTGCAGTGCAGCGCAGTGCAGTGCCTTTGTGCACATGCCTGATGCACCTGCAGTCACTGTGTATGCTGTGGCCTGTTGGCAGGTACACAGCAGGCCACAACGCTGTGTACACACACACAGACCCCCCACAAAGTAGGTGGCATCAGTTCAGTGTACTGCTGCACACACCATGCAGCAATGCAGTACCTGGCTGCTATGGCAGTGTGATTCCTACCTTGCTCAGCAGTGTTTGCCTCCTGTGACATTTAGGGCCTACTTCTGTGCTGCATCAACTTCTGCTTCAGCCTGCAGTGCCTGTTCGCCTTGCAGGTGGAGCTGAGACAGCCCTTAAATAGCCCGACTGGGCAATTCACACAAGAATTTATGCAGATTAGGATGTAATGATATGCTGATGAGACAGATTGCATGCCGATTACCCAAGTAGGCTCATCTGCATGCAGCTTTTGAATACAGTGATTTTTTTTTTTGCACCAGGCAAACACATTAGCACCAGATAAAATTACCATCCACCTGTGCGCCACGCTACCAGAGTTGCACTGTGCTACATGGTCATTGTGCGATATAATGCGCATGTGCGCAAACATCAGGATGCATGTGGGTCACGCCGGGAGTTTCACATGCTCAGTACATGCATTTCAAGGTAGTGCCACACAGGAACTGCATAGCGCCATGCTACAGCTCGAGTGAGTCACATTTAGGCTTACACAGCAGGAAGTGGCAGTGGTGCTATGGTGTTGCCCAGTTTAAGAATAATTGTGCAAATGCTAGCTAGTGTCAGTGGCTCAGTAGGTAGCACACTTGCCTCTGAGGCTGGTAGCTAAGAGGGCTGTGGGTTCAGTTCCCACATCTGGCACTTGGGTTAATATCCCAATACTGACACTGTAGTGCAGCATGAGGGGGGTGCTGCACTTCTGAGGTGCCATCTTTTGGATGAGACGTTAAACCGAGGTCCCAACTGACAGGATTGGTGGTAGTTCAGGTGGATGTTAAAGATCCCATGGCACTTATCGAAAAAGAGTAGGGGAATTTCCCCAGTGTCCTGGCCAAATTTCTCCCATTTACTAAAAATACCACCAACAGCTTAATCTGGTTCAATTTCAGTTGCTTACCATCTGTATCCCCCCTCCGCCTCGGGAGCCCCTGAAAAAGGGATTTCTAGGCCCAGTGGGCTTACCGGGTCAACAAAATTCAATAAATAAATAAAATGGCATCCAGCAGGTGGGTCAGGGCAGTGGTACAGAGGGACCATAGGTGGGGGGAGATTGAACTGGCAAATCCAGTCTAGTTGGTCATGCAGTATGAACACTAGCTCTTTGGGGAGGACAGGGAAGGGGACAAGTCTTGGAGGTAGGCATGGATAATTACAGTAAGACCCTACATCTCCTCAAAAATGAGATTAAGAAAGCAAAGAAACAAGTGGAGTTCAGATGAGCTACTTCAAAAACTGATACTAAGGGCTTTTTTCCTATGTTAATAATAAGAGAGGAAATATTGGCTATTGGCCCACTTAATATTGATGGCGTAGTTTTCACCAAACCAGATGATATGGCCAGGGGATTTAATAAGTTTTTTTGTAAGGTTTTTAACGAGGACGATCCTAGTGATCCATGCATCCTACCGGATACTGGGATTTCTGTGCCAATTGAGTTTATTAGTCGAGAAGGTCTACAGCAAAATCAAGGCACTCAAGGTCAATAAATCAGCTGGCCCTGATGGCATGCACCCCAGATTTATTAAGTAGCTAGGTAAGGAACTGGCATCAATTATTGCAGACGTGGGTCTTAAATCCTTGAAGGAAGGTTATGTGCCAAAGGATTGGAGAACAGCTACTGTGGTGCCAGTCTTCAACAAGGGTAATAAGGCTGAGACAGCTAATTATCGACCAGTAAGTTTGACCTCAATAGTCAGTAAACTGATTGAAGGGATAATTTCTGATGAAATTAGGAACTATTTGGCAGATATGAATCTACCTGATGAGCTGCAACATGGATTCACAAAGCACAGATCCTGTGACACTAATTTAATTAGTTTTTCTCATTACATAGGTAGTCATGTGGCTCAGAGGAGGACAGTGAACGTAGTGATTTTGGATTTTAGCAGAGCTTCTGATACAGTGTTTCATGGAATTCTGATTTCAAAGTTATTAAGACTGGGTATCGACTGCACTGTCATTAAAAGGATTAAGTACTGGTTGATGGAAAGGACACAATCAGTACAAGGTTATGTATCTGATGAGGCAGTGGTTACTTGTGGAGTGCCACAAGGGTCCATGCTGGGATTGCTGTTGTTCGACATCTTTATTAGTGATTGAAACATCAACAGTGGAATCAAGTTAAACCAGGGTTTGGAACTCTCTTCCAACTAGCACTCGCTCCTCTCCCTCGCACCAGAGCTTTAAAGCCTCCCTCTGGGGTTTTCTCAAAATGGCTGCCACCTGTCTCTGCACTAGACAAACCCTCTCAGCCTGAGATGCCCCAACTAACTGAGATGCTACCTAAACATTACGACTTGGGCAGAGCACAGCTGTGCTCATACTCCTCTTGTTCTCACAGCATATATAAAAATGGACTATTTAGGCCCACCAGCAAAACAGGGTGAGCACTATAACTGTGCACTCCTTTCTCTCGCACTTGGCCCACTGCATCCCAACTGTGACTCCTCCTTATTCTAATTGCTAGCCTTACAACCTGCTGCCTGGAGCGATGAATTCACACTGCACTTCTTCCTACTGACTGCAGTGTTTAATACTGTATTGTAATACCTGTTGTTGGTATTGTTGTCTTACAATGTCCCTGTGTTCTGATCACTTTATATTAACCTTCACTACTATTTGCCTGATGAAATCTGATGCTTGTAAAGTCCCTGTTGTGCTAATTCTATGTAATGTAATCCTGCACTTGTATTTGCCTGATGTTTATGTATGTACCTTGTAATCTCCCAGGTCGCACCTGAAAATAGGCACTTAGCTGTCTAGTGTGCTTACCCAGTTAACAAAAGCAAATAAATAAATAAATTTGCTGATGATGTGAAACTTGAGGGAGTGGTGGACACCTTCAAGGACAGACTTACACTAGGGCAGGATATAACGACTATTAGTGAGTGGGCAGTGAGGAACAAAATGAAGTTTAGTTTAAATAAATGTATAGCAATGCACATGGGGAGAAACAGTATTCAACAAGATTATTATATACAGGGGGTTAGACTAAGAGATTCAGTTTGTGAGAAGGATTTGGGAGTATATATTGGGAGTGATTTGAAAAGTGAAGAACACAGTAAATTTATTGCAAATAAAGCAATGCATCTCACAAATTGCATTCGAAGAAGTTTTTACTCCTGAAATGAATATGCACTACTTCCATTGTTGAAAATATCTATAAGGCCACATTTGGATTATTGCTCTTCAAGTTGGAATCCATATTTAAAAAAAATAAAACTGTGGTCAAAAAACAACAAAGGTCATTTATGAAATTAGTAGTAGTGCTAAAAGAAAAATCTTATGAATCTAGGTTTAATAAACTAGGACTATGGCCTCTGAAAGTTAGACTTGCACGAGGGGACTTACTATTATTATATAAACTTCTCAAAGATAACGTGTTAAGGAATGAGCTAAATCTAAAATATAGGGAGCAAAATTTTAACTCAAGAGGCCATAAACAGCAGTTAGTTGGAATACAGTGCAGGACTGATATATGAAGGCATAGTTTCAAACTCAGAGTAATTAGATTATAAAACAAGTTGCCTGAAGATGTGGTTGATACATCCTGCTTCAACACCTTCAAGGCTAAGTTAGACTACCGTATTTCGGTTGGTAATTTCAGTTACCTCCACTGAGTTGTGGGGACAACTTATATGGGCTTACGCCTTCTGTTGTCTTACAATTCCAAGTATGAATCTGCATGCCATCTGTCCCATCACACATGCATAGACAGGCATGGGGAGCAATGTCAATACTGTTATGTGGACATGCAGTTTCAGGAGGCCCAGAGACTTGAATGGCTCAAGCACATGGTGCGTGATGAGACAGTGCCTGCACCAGGCAGGTGTATATTGGTGCCACAGGGATGTGTGTGTTGCCTCTGAGTGTGAGTGTGAGTGTGTGTGTGTGTATATGTATGTCCCCTTCCTTGAGCATGCCACTACTGTGTGTATATTGCTCCTGGACTGTGCACTGGCACACATTATGCATGGTCATTGCCATGCAGCTGTGGGTGTGGTACACAGTGTGTATAGTGATGGGCATGTTTGGATACACCATCCCTCTGTGGTAGTGTGTAGGACGCATGTTGCAGTGTGTGCATACAGTGTTCTGAAGGTCTGTGTGCACAGGGCACATAGGTATACTGTGTGCCATGCAACATATAACACTTGGGGTGGGGGAAGGTCCTGTGGTTTGTAGTACCAGTGTGTGTCATGGGAATTGATAGGGTTTCACATGACATTTGCGCAGGTACAAACAGTGGTGTTCCCTCTTCCCCCTGCAGACTGCAGTGACTGGAAGCACCAGAAGGACAGCAGGAGGGTGCAAGACCACACCCAGTGGGAAGAAGAGAGCAGTAACAGGCAGCAGGGTGCCTTGCAAGAACTCCTAAAACTGAAGGTGGACAAAGCAATGGGGCCTGATGGAATTCACCTCAGAATTCTAAAAGAATTAAGGGAGGAACTAGTGAAACCACTGACTACCCTTTTTAATAAATCATGGGTGGATGGTGTGGTACCCGAGGACTGGAGGAAGGCAGATGTGATTCCCTTCACAAAAGTGGGACCAAGACAGAGGAGGAAACTACAGACCTGTCAGTCTGACCTCTGTGGTAGGGAAAGTGATGGAGTCACTTCTGAAGGAAAGAATAGTTGAGTACCTAGAGGCCAGTGGGGCACAGGACCCAAGGCAGCATGGATTCAAAGCAGGAAGGTCGGTCAGACGAATCTAATAGATTTCTTTTGACTGGGTGACCAAAGTAGTAGACCAGGGAGGGCTGTGGACATGGCCTACCTAGACTTTAGCAAGGCATTTGACACAGTTCCACACAAAAGATTAGTAGTCAAATTAACCAGCCTGGGAGTGGGTCCCAGGGTGGTAGCCTGGGTAAAACATTGGCTGGACAACAGGACACAGAAGGTAATTGTAAATTGAATCCACTATGAAGAAAGAGGGGTTACTAATGGGGTACCGCAGGGTTCAGTATTGGGTCCAGTCCTTTTTAATGTCTTCATAAGTGACATTGCAGAGGGACTGGAAGGAAAAGTATGCCTTTTTGCAGATGACACAAAGATCTGCAACAGGGTTGATACACAAGGAGGCGTGGAAAGGATGAGAAGGGACTTGGCAAGGTTGGAGGAATGGTCAGAAGTATGGCAGCTAGGATTCAATGCAAAGAAGTGCAAAATTATGCAACTGGGAAACAAGAACCCAGGGCAAGAATACACAATGGGGGGAGGTAGTAACAGCAACAAAAAAGGAAAGAGACCTGGGGTAATCATATCAGATGACCTTAAGGTTGGCAAGCAATGTGAGAAGGCAGTAGGGAGGGCTGGGGTATACTGGGATGCATGGGGAGAGGCATCAGCAGCAGAAAACAGGACGTTGTTATCCCTCTGTACAGACAGTTGGTGAGACACCATCTGAAGTACTGCGTCCAGTTCTGGAGACCCCATCTCCGCAAGGACATAGACAGGATAGAGGTAGTCCAGAAGAGGGCAAATAAAATGGTGCAGAGTCTGCAAGAGGAGCCGTATGAGGAGAGACTAAAGAAGCTTAATATGTATACCCTTGAGGAAAGAAGGGAGAGGGGGGACATGATTGAAACTTTTAAGTACCTCAGTGGAATCAACAAAGTCCAAGAGGGTAGCATCTTTCAGAAAAAAAGACTTGCAAGAACAAGGGGACACAATTTAAAGATAGAAGGAGGGAGGTTCAGGGGCAATGTGAGGAAGTATTATTTCACAGAGAGGGTAGTGGATGCATGGAACAGCCTTCCTGAGGAGGTTGTGGGGTCTAAAACTGTGGGAGAATTCAAGAATGCATGGGACAGACATAAGGCAATTCTTGTGGGAGGTAGGAAGGAATAGGCTGTTGGTTAAGTAGGATCTGTGGCCTATCCTGTAGGTAGGGAAATGGGCAGACTAGATGGGCCAAGCGGTCCTTATCTGCCATCAACGTCTATGTTTCTATGTTTGTATGAGTATCATACTATGCTCACACACTGTCTTGCATATGCTGCAGGTTGGGTGCACAATGTTTACCGGTGTGGCCCTGGCCAAGACACATCTGTGTGCATGGTACTCTGGCATGGCTATTGTGATGACATGTTGTGCAGCTTGCTCATGTCCCAATGATTGTGTTAGGCTGGTGGTGTCCGATGTTAGCATGGCCACACAGACCATGGGGTAGTTGTGGCAGCACATGTATCCACATGGCCTGCACTGCTACAGTGTGTGTCCCATGTTGTGGGGGTGGGGTTGTCCACTGTGTACGTAGTCACCTACGCCTCATAGGGGTTGGGGCAGTTGTTTGGGCTGTGTTTCTGCATTGCTCTGAAGTATTATGTCCACTTCATGAGCACATGGCATTCTGCTGTCCTGCTGTTGCGGGGGCAATATTTTGAGCTGTTCCTGCATTGCCTTAGGGCACTCTGTCCGCTGCATATGCACGATACATACTGCTCTCATGGTCCTGCTGTCTGTCTGGTACAAGTCACATTGTTGCAGTATGGTATAGTTGTATGCATTCCTGTGATTGTCATGTGTTGCTGTCTGCATCATTGCATTGGGCAGCACGTCCCAACCAGTATGTTGCTACATGGCTTATTTTGTGTTCTTGGCCACTGTCTTGGTCACCAGGGGGATATGCCTGTGTGGTTGCACTGTGTCAGTGTGTACTCCTCTGTGCCGTGGGGCTTCCTCTGGTTTGTGGTGTTGGCTTTGACCTTCCATGTCTTCGGGTATACTTTGGTTGGGTGTGTGCAGACTGTGGTTTAATGCTGTGGCATACAGGTGCGAGACAGGTGGTGCATGTAGTTCTCCATTGTATGGTTGCAAGGACATGTTTTTAAGGACACGCTGTCCACCCCTGGGCTATCATCCTGGAGTGTGCATTGCACATCACTGTTAGTGTAATGTCCTTACATGGTCCTCCTTCTTCCTATAGGTTCTTGTAGGAGCTGACTGTGGGCCACACACCCAAAGGTGTCTGAGGGCCAGGATGATATCATCTTAGGGTGTGCATTGTACTCAATTGTCAGTGCAACATCCTTACATGGTCCTGCTTCCTCCTCTAGGTTTACGTAGGAGTTCACTGTGGGCCACATGCCCAGAGGAGTCTGAGGACCAGGACAACCTTCTGCGCTGGCTGGTGAGACAGCAATGCACAATAATCAAGCAGTAGGTTGTGCTGATCTCTGAGACATGAAGGGTGGTGGCTACTCTTGAGTAGCGATTACCTGCACTCACCCAGCGCCAACAATCTGGACATTGAGGGCTCTTCCCCTGTTGTGATTTGTTTCCTACCCCCCCCCCACCCCACTGCTGGGATTCTACTGTTCATTTGTTCTGATGTTGCACTGCTTTTCATCTCTGCATTGTTGTTTTTCCTTTTTTCTAGTCATTGTTTCCCTAATTGTTTTCTGTTTCCCAATCATTTTGGTTCACATTATGTTGCTGGTTGTGCATATTTGTTTGCTGTTCCCTGAATACATTTCGCTTTATTTGTAATACTATGTCTGGTTTCATTATTGGCTACATGGTGTATTTTCCAGGGTTTGTCTTTCTCTTTGGATTCCACTCTGGGGTCCTGTAGTGTTTCATGCCATTGCCATGACTGGATGTGTGACATTTTTTGTGTTATACACTGCTGTCTGTATTTTCAGGGCTGAAACACAGAATTTGGCTGCAGATAAGGAACGCTTGGCCCACCTAGTCTACCCATTTCCCTACCTAATGGCTAAGCTGCAGATCTTAGTTAACTAACAGCCTATTTCTTCCTACCCCCCCCCCACTAGAATTGCCTTATGTCTGTCCCATGCATTCTTGAATTCCCCCACCATTTTTGACTCAGCAACCTCCTCAGGAAGGCTGTTCCAAGTATCCACAACCCTCTGTGTGAAAAAATGCTTCCTCATATTACCTTTGAGCCGTCCCTCCTCTATCTTCAAATTGTGCCCCCTTGTTATTACATATCTCTTTTTCTGAAAGATGTTACCCTCTTGGACTTTGTCGATTCCTTTTAGGTACTTTAACAATTTCTATCATGTCCCCCTTCCCTCCTTTCCTCAAGGGTATACATATTAAGCTCCTTTAGTCTCTCTTTGTATGGCTTCTGTTGCAGACCCTGAACTATTTTAGTTGCCCTCCTCTGGACAGCCTCACCCTGTCTATGCCATTGCAGAGATGGGGTCTCCAGAACTGTACACAGAACTCCAGATGGGGGTCTTACCAACTGTCTGTACAGAGGGATAACAACTTCCTGTTTTCTACTGGTGATGCCTCTCCCCATGCATCCCAGTATCCCGCCAGAGGGATGCTTCTTTGCATGAGCTCCAGTGAACAGCTGTCTCCCCTTTGCACTGTGTTTCTGTGGATGTTTGCATTGCCTGACTGCTTGCTATTTTCAGAGCTGTCTTATTTGCTACATTCAGTGTTCTCTTAATTCTCGTGCTAATTTGCACTGCACTTCCATCCCAGTTTGCCCTGCTTCCTTTACACACTATTTTCAAGGCCCCTGTTCTGTAGCAAATTGTTGCAAATTCTACAGGGACTGAATGTTCTGTGGCACTGTTGGGTCAAATTCTGTGGCAAGGTTTAAAGTTTTGTGGCACGTGTACATAAACAATACAGAGCCAGCTTTACAGTTTTGAGGGACCCCAACAAGGATGGCCTGTAAGGAGGGTCTCTGACATCCCCCACATAAATGTAAGCTACATAATTTCCCTTAAGTTTTATTCTTTTGCTTTTCAGAAGCTGTCCTGGTTCTCTATATTTATCTAAATCTATTTAGGGCTTAGTGCTATGTCATAAAACATTAATAGCTACTGGCAGGCATCGACTCAATGTACTGGCAACAAAGCAAACAGCTAAATAGCTGTCCTCCAAGGGACAACTTGAAGTAGACTAGCCATGGAGCACCCAAGACTCCCCTCCTCTGGGAACTCCTATCAGGGGCCCCATACACATAGTTGGGGGTGGCAGGCTATTAGTGCATACAGAGACTTCCCCTTACTTCCACCCTAAAAACTGCCATGTATTAAAAGTATAAAATATTAAACAGCAGTGTCAGCATGATTATTTCTATCTGTTTCTCTGTTTGTTTCACTCTCCTTGTTTTGTTGTCACATTTTGAATTAATAATCTTTAGCTTTGTTGTCATCTTTCCTACATTGGCTTTTTTTTTTTCATGTGCACCTCATTTCCCTCGCCTGAAAAGCCTGGCATCTGCAAGGCCCTCTGACCATGGGTTGTCCTACAGCAGGTAATCTCAGGATTGCATCTAATCATGGGATGCCTTCACGGAACCTGGATGGACTACTACTAGCCTAGTATGGTGGCTCAGCAAACTTTTTGTATTTTCCCCTTTTTCATGTTGGCTTGTTGTACTTGCACATCAGCCAACATCTTGTGGTAGTAGCAGATTTCAGAGGTGCGTCATTGTGGGCGAATGCAGGGCACACATCAGGAGGTGCATCCCTCATTCTCCAATAAGCCAGCAAGCAAGTGCTCACACAAGAAATATGTAAAGTTGTCAACACATGTAAGGAAAGTGCAGCTGCAATGAGAGACAAACATCATGCAGCAGCACAATAACACGCCTCCTGACATGCCTTTTCTGGTGAAGTATTTCAATCAACATGGTGGCAGTGGCTGCTGCCGCCAGCTGCCACACAATGTCTACACAGCCGACTTCAGGGGTGCCCAATCCCCCTATCGGCATGTTAAATCATCCCCCCGTGGCACACTGGAAGCCCACCGCAGTGTGCCACCCCATAGTTAAAGTTGATTGTTGTCGGCAGGTTCTAGCCTCCACCCCCATTCTGTGCCACACTGGGAGCCCACCCCAGTCTGGCCAACATCACCCATACCAAAGTCATGGAGCACACTGGGAGCACACTCCAGTGTGCACAACACCTGTGAAAAAAGAAAACTGTCTGCGGTGTTCCTTTTTTTTTTTTGTAAATATTTGAAAACAAAATAAAATGGTCTCTCACCATGGGGTCCCCAACCTGCACCACCCTCTGTGCACCCCACCTTCCCACACCCCCCTCATCCCATACTTACCTCTGGAGCGCAATGATCTTCGGTGGACCGGGAACATGTCTGGACTCTTCAAAGCCACCGCAAATTGAAGAAATGCCGGTAAGCTGTATAGTGGCATAAATGTTTTTTTGTTTTCAACTTTAGTGCATATCTCCACCATTTTTTGGAATTTTGCCTCCAAATTTTCAACATGGGGTGCTTGGGACCCCTCCTCATGAACACATGTGCTGTCATCTTGTTATTCAGCCCTGAAAGGTCATTTCATGGTCACTGCATTAAATCACCTTTTGAGACCGATTAATGAAATGACAATGCCACTGTTCATGAGATGGGGTCCTAAACACCCTATCTTGCAAATCTGGTGGAAAAATTCCAAACAATGACCATGTTACGAGTGTGCATTGCGCAGTTTCAACGCATGCTCATAACTTTGACAATTTTTTATATTTTCACTCCAGATTTTCAACATTGCTCTTTTTTTACACCTTCTTATGAACAGTACAGCTGTCAATTTCCACATCCTGCCCAAAATGCTTTCTAGGGACATGGATATGTTGTTCATCCACACTTACTGGCAGGTTCCTTGCCGCTTTAAATCTTGCCGGAAGGTCTTCAAGCTGGCTCCTCCCACCCACCCGGGTGATAAAACTCTCGGCTCCGCCCCATGACGCCAGATCTGCCTTACCGCTTGGAAGCTCAGGTTCCCTCCTTAATGCTCTGCGATTAAGAATTGGTGCCTAACTCTTCAAAACTTTTTGAAACTTGTTTCAATTACCAAAACACTCGGTCTTCTTCTCCTCGCGCCGCGATGGATAATCGACTCGGATTTCGAGATGCCCCTGCGCAGAAAAATGTCCGGACAGACCCACACTCCACGTAGGCCTCACTGCCCAGGGCCTCGAGCATGAACCGCAGGCTTGCGACCTGTGCTCTTCCTTTTCGTCTATGTCCTCGAGGATCATGCTGCCCGTTTGCAGTTGGGGCGTCCCGAGAAGAGATTCCCTCCGGTCAAGTTGAAAGAGGCCCGATTAGCGGTGTCCGTGGCTGCGGGCTCTGCGGAACAGCTTGAGCAGATGATCACCCTCGAACAGGAGGCGGCGCAGGCAGCTCCAGTTTTTGGCTGTAGCATTCGTCCTGCTCTCTCTCGGCGCCTCATACTCGGCTTCTTTTAAGGAGCTTTGCCTGACCTTCTCGACTAAGGGTGGAGGGTCCAACCTCTTCTGGACCGTTTTCTCGGTCAAAAGAGTAAGGGTAAGTCCCATCATCGACGCTCTTGGGAGCGGAAGATCTCCTCCTGGTCGCATAGGACTCACTTGTCGACCCTTCAGCTTCGACCACTGGCTTTACGGTGTCCCCATCAGGCCAGTTGACCGAGACACCCGACGACGCAGTCGAGATTTTTCTCAACCCGTTAGATGGGTTGTCGGCTGGTAAAGCTGATATTCCCCTCTCCCCGGTTCCCCCGGCGAGAGTTGAGGATTCCGTCGGCTCGACTGTGCCTCCGGTTCCGGAGCCGTCGGTGGAATCATCCGAGCCTAAGGGAGTACCGACCGGTACTTGCCGCTCCAACTCCGCCTAGCTAAGATTCTTGGTCCGGTCTCGACCTCTCAGGGAGTCCAGCCGATCCCGCCTGGCCATAGGTCGCCTTGGTCTCGCACCACGCAGCGGCGCCACGCCGCTTCTCTTCTTCTCCTCTCGGATGAGGGAGGCTTTGACACAAGCTGCGCCGGAAATATGAAGAGCTTAGTGGCAACAGCTTCGTTGGCGGAATAAGCCGACCCAGTCGCCTTCACCGCCATTAAGTGGCTGTCACCAGAGTGGCCGAAACAACCCCTCGCAGTGGTCGAGGAGCCTGTTCCCAGGCCGGTTGTTCGGCCTATTACTGCTGCCCCACCGATTGTGGTGGAACCGCCACCTCCTCAGCCGTTAGTTGGGGCTCCAACCAAGAGTTCTTGGTTGGCTCAGGGGCTGCCCCATAGGCTGTCGGTCACTCTCACTCCCGATAAACCTCGGCAGGTGGAGGGTGTCTCAGGCTCGAGGCAGCTCTTCGAAGACTCGTCGGGGTCTGAAGATGACTCCTCCTTGTTCTCCAGGAGGATGGACTTGGAGTCCCCAGGGGGGCAGTCAGTGGACGATAGCCCTTCGTCCTTTCTCGGCCTACTTCGACTCATCTCGGAGTCCACCGGGATGAAGCTCGAACCCGTTTCTAAACGGGCCAGATATCCCATCACGGAGATTCTGGACCAAGGGGATTGTCCGACGAAGGCCTTTCCGGTGGCCAAAGCCATTGTTGGTCTGGCCTTGGAACTATGGCAGCATCCTGCTTCCTGCCCTGCGCCTTCGGCCAGAATGGCCAGGAAGTATGTGGTCCCACTGTTCCCTGTCCGTTTTTGAACACCCTCTGCCGAGGGGTTGGTTACCGACAGCTGCCCGGCGTGCCGGAACGCCAGGACGTGGACAAACCTCCTCGACAAGGAGTCCAAGAAATTGGATTATGCCGGCAGAAAGTCTATGCTACTCATCTCTCGGCTTCGCCAGGCCAGTTCAGCCATCCTGATGGCACACTTCTCCCATGCCCTGTTGGGCTCCCTGGATGAGGTCGTCTTCATCTTCCGCCGGACCTGCAGACCATGGTCAAGCAGGTGCGGATCAGGCAGGGCAGTGGCAAAGCAGCAGCTCCAGACTGCTCTCGACATCGGAGACTCTGTGCTAGATCAGTGGCGCACCGCAGTGGCCATGCGCGGTGGCTTGGCTGAGGATATCCACCTTACCTCGGATACCCAGCACAAGTTGGCGGATGTTCCTTTTGGGACTGACCTCTTCGCCCTGGGTGGAAGGTCACCTCCAGAGGATTGAAAAGTCCAATGCCACCTTGACTCGGTCTCTTCCGCGCAGAAGGACAAAGGCCGTAAGCCTCAGTTCAGCCATTTCGCCCTTCTGTGCCCCCGGCGCGCCCGGCCCAGCAACGTCGGGGCCAGCAGGCTCGACCTTGGTACCCCAAACCCAAGCTGTCGGCTTCCTCCAATAGGAAGCAAGGAGGAAAAGGCCCAGGAGGTCCCTCAGCCGGTCCCTCCTCCAAGCCTGCTCAGTGACGAGCTGAGGGGTGTCGCCCCCATCCCCATCTCCTCACCCCTGGTTCCCTCTGTGGGGTGATGGCTCCGGCACTTCCTTTCCGCCTGGTCCGCTGTTACCACGGACAGGTGGGTCTTGTAGGTGGTGGGAAGAGGCCTGCCTCTAGAGTTCGAGCAGGCACCTCCCTACAGAGCAGTCGCCCCTCGGGGGGCTTCGGGGTCCCCAGCCTCACTGGCGGCTCGTCGAGCCGACATTCCTCTCTCCTCCAGAAGGAGGTGATAAGAGGTGGAGGACCCTCCTCAGACCCGGGTTTGTGTCCAGGTATTTCCTGTTCCGAACGGACGGGGCTGGCCCCATTCTCGACCTACACGACCTAAACAAATTCCTAAGGTCTCGAACCTTCAAAATGGTCACCTGGCTCAGATAATACCATCTCTGGAACACAGCGGTGGTTTTGCTCTCTGGACTTTCAGGACACGCCACGCCCCTATCCATCCGCTCTCACCGGAGGTTCCCTCTTCCCGAGCGGAGGGATCCCTATTCGAGTTCCAAGCCATGCCCTTCAGCCTTTCTCTAGCTCCCAGGGTCTTCACCAAATGCATGGCAATGGTGACAGCATTCCTGCGGTGCCGAGGGGTCTGGGTGTACCCTTACCTGGACGACTGGCTGATAGCAGCCCTCCAGACAGGAGGCGGAGCGTCCAGAGATCTGGCCTCCAGGTTTGCTTTCAGGTCGGCCTCCTTATCAATGAGGCCAAGTCGGAACTCGAGCTAAGCAGGTGATACTGTTCATCGGGCAGAGCTCGACTCTCACGAGCCAGAGCAGGCTCCCGTGGACAGGGCCTGAGGTTCTTACTCCTTTGCCCAATCATTTCTGGTTGGGCAATCGCGCCTGCCCGGGACTTCCTGTGCCTCCTGGATCTCATGGCGGCCTGTACCAGCGTAGTCCATTGGGCACGCTGGCACATGCGCCCTTCAGTGGGACTGGCCAGCCAGTGGTCACAACGCCATGATCCCTTGGACCAGCTTAGTGATGACGACCAGGAGATGTGGAACGCCTCCAGTGGTGGACCGTTCCATCTCATCTGCAGGAGGGCATCCCGCTTGTCCGCCCGAGCCGACGGTCTCTATTGACCGATGCCTCTGATGGGTTGGGGTGCCCATCTGGGGGAACACCGGGCTCATGGCCTCTGGTCCCCGCGGGAGTCCCGATGCCACATCAACCTGCTGGAGCTCTGAGCGGTCCGCCTAGCTCTCACCGCCTTTGCTCCGTTTCTCCGGGGTCAAGTGGTCCGAGTCCAGACGGACAATACCACGACCATGTACTACCCAAACCGCCAGGGCGGGACGCGCTCCATGCTTCTATGCAAGGAAGCTCTCCGCATCTGGTCACTCGTGCGCAGCCTGGAGGCGGATCTCCTAGCCATTCATGTGGCAGGAGCCTCAACACCCTGGCCGATGCCCTGAGCTGGATAGGGGCTGCATCGCACGAGTGGTCTCTCCTGCCGGAGGTAGTACAAGATCTATTCTCCTCTGGGCACACCTCTGGTGGATCTGTTTGCCTAGGAGAACACGGGTTGAGGCTGTTTCATGCCCGCCCCCCTCAGCAGGGCTCTCTGCAGGGGGATGCCTTCTCGAGGCCATGGACCCTGGGCCTCTTTTACGCCTTCCCCCCCCTTTCCTTTAATTCACAGGGTCCTGCTCAAAGTGAGGAGGGTCAAGGCGCAGGTGATTCTGATAGCCCCAGACTGGCCCCGCCAGTTCTGGTACCCAGATCTCCTCAGCCTCAGCTCCAGGCTCCCGAGGCAGCTTCCAGCTCGCCCGGACCTGCTCTCAGTCAATCAGGGGAAGGTGTTCCATCCGGACCTTCAATCCCTGCACCTGACTGCCTGGTTCCTGAGCGGCTAGAGTTCCAGGCCTTGGGTCTTTCCGACGAGGTCCTCAACGTCGTTGAGGCGTCCCGTATGAGTCGACTCAGAAAATGTTATGCCTTCAAATGGAAGAGATTTTCCATTTGTGTCGGGGGTAAGGGCTTGGACCTTCCTCTTGTTCTGTGGCACAGCATTTTGGACTATCTATGGTCCCTATCTAGTCAAGGGCTTAGGCTCCATCGAACCCTAGGGCAGTGCCTGGCAGTTATCTCTGCCACTGGCGGGCCGGTAAGCAGTCAGTGGCGCAGGAGAAGGTGGTCGGGTGCTTCTTCAAAGGCCTTGATCACATTTCCTCCAGTGCGGGAACCCCACCTCCGTGGGATTTACTGCTGGTACTGGCAAAGCTCATGGGCAAGCCATTCGAACCAATGCACAGGTGTGGTCTCTCACCTGTCGTGGAAGACCGCTTCTGGTGGCTATCACGCCAGCCAGAAGGATGGGAGAACTCCAGGCGCTTAGCATCGAGTCTCCTTACCTGGTCTTCCACAGGGACAAGGTTGTCCTTCGCCCCCACCCGAAATTCCTTCCGAAGGTGGTGTCGGAGTTTCACCTTAATCAGGTGTTGACTCTGCCGGTGTTCTACCCCAATCACACCTCGGAGGCCGAATATAGGCTCCATACTTTGGAACCTAGAAGGGAGCACGGCTGGGATTCGGGGAGAGGTTCGCCAGCTGTTTGTCACCTACGCTGAAGCTGCACCTGGCAGACCTGCAGCCAAGTGGATGATAAGCAGATGGGTCACCTCCTGCATAGATCTCTGCTATGAGTTGGCGGGCATGGAGCCTCCCAGAGGGATAAGAGCTCATTCTACCCGCCATACTGCTGCATCGTGGCTGCTCCAGGACGCCCTGTCCAGGAAATCTGCAGGGCTGCTACCTGGAAGTCAGCAAACACCTTCATACCCACTACCACATCGACCTTGAGTCACGCCAGGATGCTGGTTTTGGGGCCTGGCCTCCAGTCCTTATTTCCTAGTAAGTATAAGGGGTGTGCGCTTGCCTCCCTCCCGGAGAACTGCTAGGAGTCTGCCAGTAAGTGGATGAACAACATATCCATGTCCCTAGAAATACAGGTTACCACCTGTAACAGGAGTTCTAGGAATGGTATATGTTGTTCATCCACACGACCCACCCGACCTCCCCGGCTTCGACGCACAACCTGAGCTTCCAGCGGGCCAGATCTGGCGTCATGGGGCGGAGCCGAGAGTTTTACCACCCGAGTGGGTGGGAGGAGCCAGCTTGAAGACCTTCCGGCAAGATTTAAAGTGGCAAGGAACCTGCCAGTAAGTGTGGATGAACAACATATACCATTCCTAGAACTCCTGTTACAGGTGAGTAACCTATATTATTTGCACATGTGGCGCACAATGACACGGTCGCTGTGGGAAATCAATGTTCGGGCCAGATTAAGAAATTCACAGTGACACTGTTCATGACCGGAGTTAACAAAATGCCTATGTTGAAAATTTGGTTATATAAATCCCCAAAATAATTGCATTACAGGTGTGCATTGTGCAGTTTCTACGCACACTTGTAATGTCACCAATTATTTTCACTCTTGATATTCAACAGTGCCATTTTTTTACACCTCCTCATGAACAGTGCAGCTGTCTTTTTTCACATCCTGTCTGAAATCTGTTTTTGCACCTGTGGCACCAAAATGTACAGTCACTGTACAAGATCACATTTTGGCAAACAAACTCATAGTGTCAGTGTTCATGAGGTGGGGGTCACAAATGTCCCATGCTGAAAATATGGAGTGAAAATACCAACAAATGCCCTGGGCATTAGGGTTTCCACCCATACTGCCTCACCCTGTACAGACTGACAGGTGTCAGGGGTATGACTTGCCATTGTCGGCTGTAATGCTCACACCATTCCACCCCCCCATCCTGCAGCCAGTGACAGGTGTCGAGGTGTGCCTCGGACTCTTCGGCCCCAACGTTCACCCCATTCTCCTACACTGCACCTATGCCAGTATATTTCCTTATGGGGTGGGGTAAGCGTAAGGCCCTAAGACCCCAAGGTACATTGCAGCACTTGTCTGTCTCTGCGGGGTAAGGTGAGGTGAAATGACATTAGCATTATGGCCAGCGACCTAAAGGCACACCCCAATGCCTGTCACTCTCTGCATGGTGGGTCTGGAGTCGGTGTCAATTCATTACTTCACAGCCAGTCCTATTGTGCATCTCTCTAACTCCTGCACTACCAATGCCAGTGCCAGCAAACCAACATTCTGCATTGACAAATGCTTGTTTTCTTCTGCCTCTGTAGTCTCAGTGTCTGTGTTTCTAAATCAGGCAAAGTTTCCCTTCCCCAGAGGAAAAAATGGCAGCAGTGCTCCCACCTCTACTCTAGACCAGACCAAAATGCTGCAATGCCCTCTGCTTTCTTCTTCCCTCACCAAAACCTTGTAAAAGAAAAGCTTTCTCCTCCCCTGCCTCCCACCTGCCTAATGGACTGTAATGCCATCTCTTCACCTAATCTACATAATGGCAGCAATAATCCCTCTCTTCTCCAGACCTAATCGCAGCAATGCTCTTTTCTCCCCCTTCCCCAGAATGGTAGTGATGGTCTTTGCAACCTCCCCACACCCTAGACCTAATGGCAGTAAGATATTTTCTTCTCTCGTTAGCATGATCCTGACCCCCCAAAAGCCTTGCCTGATTCCAGTTTTTAAAATCCAGTGTAGCCCTTTTCCACCCATCTTAGCACCACTATCCACTCAGGAAGAAAAATGATGGCATTTGCAATGTTCTCCAAACAATTTTATCACAGAATGTTAACACACTGGGGTCTAGTTGTCAGACTAGGGAAGTAGAGCAGGGCTGCCAGTTACACAGAGTTACACTTTGATTTATTCAAATTGGGGGTGGACTACTCTGAATTTATTCTTTTGTAACTTTACCTGGTTACCAAAGTATATAAAAAAATGACTATTGTATTGAATGGTCAAGCTATTTGTGCTTAAAAAAAACTTAGAAGCTGTACTGATGCTATGAGTAAATCTACTTCTCCCTCAGTGGTGTTTTTAATTGTGATGCAGTAAACTTGAAATCTGGCTTGCCCATCCTTGCATATTGTCCTGGAGCAACATATAAATGTTAAAAAAATGAAAAAATATTTCATCTGCAATATCATTATGACTTTCTCTATTTTCTCAATATGTTTTTCTCTTTCCTTGTTTAGTTTCCACATTTTACATAAATAATCTTTAGCGTTTCACTTTTCTTACCTTGGTTTCATCTTGTTAATTTCTTCAGTTTATCTGGCATTCTTGTATTCTTTTCCTGCCTCAACATTTTTTTTTTATTTACTTAGCTGTCCCTTTACTTGCATTTTTTTATAATTTACATTTTTCTTCCCTAGGCACCAGAGTTGACCCATCAGGTTGGCAACCTCATAGTCCCATCCCAAAGCAACCACTTGTGCTCTAAACCCCATAAGGATAGCAAATTGACCCCCCAAGCCCTTTACCCTCTCATGGATTTAGAAAAGGTAAACCCCCACCACTGCCCACCTCACCTCACCACTTTCCTAACAAGCTTTGAGAATGCAGTTGAGTGGCCTTGTAGATTTTAATGTATGTCATTATCCAACCCAACATTGTACAGTGATCTTCTGCCTCAAACATATTGTAAAGTATCCTCTTACACATTACTCTGCCCCCTCCATCTCCCAAATTCTGTGGCAGGTCGTAATTTCTGCGGTAATAACCGTGTGCCACAGATATGAGGAAAACTGGAGGCCTTAACTGTTTTCAACAGGTTTAGCACCAGGGCAATCCCTTTGAATATAGCATGTTATTGGTTCTGGGCTATTTTAGTGCACCAGGCAGTTCTAATTTTGCCCTGGGGCTAAGTTTTGAATATCTGGCCCCATGTCTTACGGAGATCAGATGATGGAATTACTATGAGAGTTATTTCAGTAATCTTACACATAACTCCTTCTACTCTGTGACATATAAAAAAGAAACTCAGCTTGGGGATAAATTGAGTACCCAATGTATCTAGAAAATAGGACCAAAAAGGTCAAACTCTAAGAGACAGGTGTAGTATAGGTATGTCTCTCCACTGTTTCCCATCAACAGTAAAATAAAAATCTGTGACTTCTAAGTGTGAGGATACTACTACATGTAGTCCTCTGTTTGGTGGCCACTCCGACCACCAAAGAAGGGAAGTCTGGTTTTAAGCAACCATGATCCCCATAGGGTTCCACTGACCCTTGACCGGGGAGGGGGAAAGGGCTGACTAAGAGTAAACAACAATATTGGGAAGAAATTAAATAAGGGGGCTTAGGACAGTAGGGAAGCAATGGGAAAAAAAGTGTGTGCCATTCCTCTCACTGTGCCTGCCACCTTCTCCCCACAGCCTTAGTGGAACCTTTTGCCCCAAACTGGCCACCTCCTCCACATTAAACCGCTCGTGGTTCAAATCTCCACCAGGCATCAGAGGCCCACCTGCTCCCCACAGCCTAAGGGGAACCTTGTGCCCTGAATGGTCCAGCTCCTCCACATTGAACCACTCACAGTTTGAATCTTATCCAGGCATCAGCTGCTAGCCTACTCCCCACAGCCTAAGGGGAACCTTTTTCCCTGAAAGGGCCAGCTCCTCCACATCGAACCACTTGCAGTTCAAATGTCCTCCAGGCATTAGCCATCCACCTGCTCCCCACAACCTAAGGTATAGTGCACTTTGAAAAAAAGGCACCCTCCTTCTGATTGGTGCTGAAACTGAAGTTCCTTTACTAGACCTGGAGCCAGCTTAACAGACTATCTCTCCAACTAGTGACACCACTGACTACCCTCTTTAACAAATCATGGGAGGATGGGGTGGTACCTGAGGACTGGAGAAGGGCAGATGTGATTTCCCCTTCACAAAAGTGGTAGCAGGGCAGAAGCAGGAAACTACGGACCGGTTAGTTTAACCTCAGTGATAGGGAAAATGATGAAATCACTTCTGAAGGAAAGAATTGTCGAGTACCTAGAGGCCAGAGGGGCATAGAATCCAAGGCAGCATGGATTCACAGTGGGAAGGTCATCCCAGATGAATCGAATAGATTTCTTTGACTGGGTGACCAAAGTAGTAGATCAGGGAGGGGCTGTGGACATGGCCTACCTAGACTTTAGTGAGGCATTTGACTCAGTCCCACACAAAAGATTAATATACAAGTTAGCCAGCCTGGGAGTGGGTCCCAAGATGATAGCCTGGGTAAAGAGTTGGCTGGAGAATAGGACACAGAGGGTAATAGTAAATGGAGTCCACTCTGAAGTAAGGGGGGTTACTATTGGGGTGCTGTAGGGTTCAGTATTAGGACCGGTCCTCTTCAGTGTCTTTGTAAGTGACATTGCAGAGGGACTGGAAGGAAAAGTATGTCTCTGCAGATGACACAAAGATCTGCAACAGAGTTGATGGACAAGGTGGGGTGGAAAGGAAGAGAAGGGACTTGGCAAGGTTAGAGGAATGGTCAAATGTATGGCAGCTTAGATTTAATGCTAAGACGTGTAAGGTAATGCACCTGGGGAAACAAAAACCCAGGGGAAGAGTACACAATGGGGGGTGAGATACTAACAGCAACAAAAATGGAAAGGGACCTGGGGGTAGTCATATCAGATGACTTAAAGGTGGGCAAGCAATGTGAGAGGGCAGTAAGAAGGGCTGGGGGGGGATACTAGGATGCATAGGGAGAGGTATCACCAGTAGAAAACAGGAAGTTGTTATCCCTCTGTACAGACAGCTGGTGAGACCCCATCTGGAGTACTGTGTGCAGTTCTGGAGACCCAATCTCCACAAGGACATAGACAAGCTGGAAGCTGTCCAGAGGAGGGCAACTAAAATGGTGCAGGGTCTGCACTGGAAGACATATGAAGAGAGACTAAAGGAGCTTAGTATGTATAGCCTCAGGGAGAGGAGGGACATGATAGAAACTTTCAAGTACCTCAAGGGAATCAACAAAGTCCAAGAGGGTAGCATCTTTCAAAAAAAGAGGTGTGCAAGAACAAGGGGGCACAATTTGAAGATGGGGGCGGCTCAGAGGTAATGTAGGAAGTATTTTTTCACAAAGAGGTTGTGGATGCATGGAACGGCCTTCCGGAGGAGGTTGTGGAGTCAAAAACACTGGTTGAATTCAAGCATGCATGGGACAGCCATAAGGCAATTCTAGGGGGTGGGGGTAGAAAGAAGTAGGCTGCTGGTTAACTAGGATCTGCAACTTATCCATTAGGTAGGGAAGTGGGCGAACTGGGTGGGCCAAGCGGTCCTTATCTGCCATCAAATTCTATGTTTCTATGTTTAACTGATATGTGTTCTAGGAGGGACTGTTCCTATTATTATTTCATTACCCTGGGAAATGTCCTTAAGCAGGGTTAAGAACTGGGTTACTGCAGCTCTTTCTCTGGGTGGTTTTTGATTCTTTGAGTGTTCACTGTTGTTTACATGAACTGCAGCTTAGAGAGTAATTTAAATGGTAACTGCAGCTTAGACTGTAATTTAACTGTAATGCTGTGTTTTTTCTGGTCTGTGTGCCTCTGTAGAACTGGGGTATGACTCCACCCCCTCCCCCTCACCACCCCATAGTAGCCAGCCACTCCCAGCCTGCATCCACAGTATATTTGTTCTTTTTTCTTTCTTTCCTGTGCTCCTCCCCTGCTTTCCATTCCCTTCCCTTCTGGCTAGTCCTCTGAGTCTTCCCCCCTCCCTCCCACATCTCCTCATTTGAACTACACCCAGCCCTGTCCTTTTGTTGTGGCTGTGTAACCCTTTAAGTACCCTTCCCTCTGCCCATTACTAATTCCTGTTTTTCCTCCTTCTCTTAGGTCAACCTTGTGATCTGAATGGGCAAGCTCCTCCAGATCAAACCTCTTATGGATCAAATCTCCTCCAGGCATCAGTCACCCGCCTGCTCCCTCTCCCTACAGCCTAAGGTACAGTGCAATTTGAAAAAAGGCCCCCTCCTCCAAATTGGTGATGAAACTGAAATTCCTTTACTGGACCTGGAGTCAGTTTAATAGACTACCTATTCAAGAGCAGTGCCCTCAGACTGTTCCTATTATTATTTCATGACCCTGGAAAAAGTCCTTAGACAGAATTAAGAGCTGGATTACTGCAACTCCTTCGCGAGGTGATTTTTGATTCTGAGAGTGTTCACTGTTGTTTACTTCAACTGCAGCTTAGAGTGTAATTTAAATTGTAACTACAGCTTAAAGTGTAATTTAACTATAATGCTGTGTTTTTTTCTGGTCTGTTTGTGTCTGCTGAACTGGGGGTCTGATCTCCCTTTGAGCAGCCAGCTGCTCCCAGCCCGCATCCCCCTCTGCTTGTTCTTTTCCCTTTCTTTCCTGGGCTCCTCTGCTGCTTTCCTTCCCCTCCTTTCTTATCCTGTTAGTCTCCTCCCTCGAACTTCACCCAGCCCTGTTCTTCTGTTGTGGATGTCTAATCCTCTAAGTTCCCTCCACCTCTGCCCACTACTAATACCCCTGTTTTTCTCCTTCACTTAGGGGAACCTTGTGTCCTAACTTGGCCAGTTCATTCACATCGAACCACTCTTGGTCTGAATCTCCTCCAGGCGCCAGCCGCCAGCCTGCTCCCAACAGCCTAAGGTACAATTTGAAAAAAGGCACCCTCCTTCTGATTGGTGCTGAAACTGAAGTTCCTTTACCAAACCTGAAGCCAGCTTAACAGACTATCTTTCCAACTGAGCAGTGTCCTAAGACTGTTCCTATTATTATTTCATTATCCTGGAAAAAGTCCTTAAACAGGGTTAAGAGCTGGGTTACTGCAGCTCTTTCGCTAGGTGGTTTTTAATTCTTGGAGTGTTCACTGTTTTTTCACTTAAATTGCAGTTTAGAGTGTAATTTAAATTGTAACTGCAATTTAACATTGTAATTTAACTGTAATGCCATGTTTTTTTCTGGTCTGTTTGCCTCTGCTGAACTAGGGTCTGACTCCCTCTGCCCTCGTAGCAGCCAGCCACTCCTAGCACACATCCCCCATCTGTTTGTTCTTTTTTATTTCTTTCCTGGGCTCCTTCCTTGATCTCCTTTCCCTTCTGGCTAATCCTCCGAGTCTTCTCCCCGCCTACCTGCTCGAACTACACCCAGCCCTATCTACTTGTTGTGGCTATTTAATCCTCTAAGTTCCCTCCCCTCTGCCCACTACTAATTTACCTGTTCTAAGGATATGGATATGTTGTTCTGTTTACACTTGTTCTATCCACACTTGTTGGTGATCGCCCATTCGCCTTCCATTTAAATGCTGCTGGAACATCTTCAAGCTGGTTCCTCCCACCCACCTGGGTGGTATAGTCCGTGGCTCCACCCCATAATGCCAGCTCTTCCTTTCTGCTGGAAGAAGCAGGTTCTGTCCTTAGGCTGCCATGTATAGTGGGCCCTGTCTCTATAATCTTGTTTGCCTCATAAACTTACTTTATTCTCTTTCACGATGGAAGAAAAGACCATTCCTGGGTTCTGCCGGTGCCCCTGCGGGGAAAAAGATGTGACGTACTGACCTTCATGCCATGTGCGTATACTGCCTTGGACATGACCATAATCTGCATGCCTGTGATATGTGTCAGTCCTTTTATCCATTGGTCTTGGACAACCGTGTTGCCCAACTCCAGCTAGGGTGACCAGAAAAGTGTTACCCGCCAGTTAAATCCAAGGATGCCCATTGGGTGGTCTCCGCGGCTGCGGAGTCTGCCGAGCAGCTGGAACAACTTATGGCCTTTGAGGAGAAGGCAGCCCAGGCTGCGGCTAGTTTCTCTTAGGCTTCAGCCTTTGTTCCACTCTAGTTGGGCTCCACTTATTTGGCGTCCTTCAAGGAGCTGTGTCAATCCCTCTCCACCAAGGGAGAGGGCCCTTCTGGACACTCTTCTTGCTCCCGCAAGAAGCAGTTGAAAAAAGGAAAGCTCCTCATCAGTGCTCTTCAGGAGTGGGAGCGATCCTGTTCTCAGGAGACTCCGGTTTCGATTTTGGTCCAAACCACAGCCTAGGCCACTGGTCTTATGGTGACCGTATCAGACCAATTGGCTGCGACGCCTGCCAGTGCAGTCGAGATTTTCCTCAAGCCCATCAACAGGTTGTCATAGCTTGGCAGAGAACACCAGGAGAAAGGACTGCTGTGTGACTGGACTTCTCTACTGGGACTATATTGCCCTCCTTCCCTCCCACCCAAACCTACTTTTACTTTTATAGGCACAGGATTTGACTGACAACAGAAACTTCCTGTTTGGGAGCAGGAAGTGAGTAATCACAGAGCCACCAAAGACCCACCATCTTAGAAGGGCAAGAGTAGCTCTCCGGCCCCCTCTAGCTGCTGCAGGTCTGCCTCTGAGCAAGTAAGTGGTCTACTGAGAAATATAGGTTATTATTGTCTCAGAACAGAACAATCAGGAGCTTAAAGGGCACACAGGCAGAAAGTAAGGAGAGAGAGAGAGAGAAAAAACAGAGGAAAGAGTAAGGATTGCAAACAGTTAAGGGGCCAGAAATAAGACATGATGGGAGTGGTGCAGTGCAGTGGCTGTGGAGCAGCAGTCTTCCGGAGACGTTCTGGAGGATGCGGTGTTGTCCCATCTGCAGGCACCTCTCTGGGCTGAGGGAGGAGGTTGCTCATCTCCAGGCTGAGTTGGCCAGGATTTGTGGTACCTCCTCTTCCATCCAGGGACCACCAGTGCCACTGCCGTTGCCTCAGAGGTTGCCAAGAAAGAGGAGCGGTTGGACCACAGTGGGCTCAGAGAGGGTGAGGATGGTGGAACAGAGGCACATCCCTCCAGTTGTACCTCTCCACAATTCCTATGCCATTCTGGCAAAATGTGGTTTCTCTGTGGAGGCACCCACAGTGGAGACCAAGGAGGATGCTGGGAACCTCCACAAAGGAGACCCACAGGAGGGTGGCAGGGGACCCCGCAGGGGAAGGAAACAACTCCTGGTGGGGGACTCCATTGTTAGGAAGGTAGAACTGGGGGAGGAAAGGGAGAGGGAGGAAAGGTGCCTGCCTGGCACCATGGCTTGGAGGGACAGGGAGCGAATCCTCAGGATTGCTGGAGCAGCTGCACAGGGGAGGCAGCTGGATGTCATTGTCCACTTAGGGACAAATGAGCTGACAAAGAAAGGGATTAGAGAAGTGCAGGAAGAGTTTGTGGAATTGGGAGGGGCCTTAGACAAGTAGCATGCACGGTAACCTTCTCGGAGGTGCTGCCCATCTATGGCGTAGGAGAGGCTAGGGTGTTCCGTACCATGGGATTCAATCAATGGTTGAAAAACTGGTGTGGAGCTCAGGACTTGGCTTCATTGTGGGACTGGGGTCCACCTGAGTGATGCAAGTCTATACTGGCATGATGGGCTGCATCTGTCCAGGAGGGGAACCAGAACTTAGGTGATAGGTTTAAATGCTTCATTGGCAAGCATTTAAACTAGCCAATGGGGGAGGCACTGAAAGGAGCAGGGAATCCTAGCCCCCAAAAATCACGGTAGTAAGTGGAAACACCAACATAGAGATGTTGATAGGGAGAATGGCAGGGAAATGGAGAAAGTGACAAAGGCAAGAAGGACAGGGATGGGCAAAAGGAGGCCATCAGGAAATGGAGGGTAATGAGTACCAGTGCCATAGTCTGGGCAACAAGCTCCTGAGCTGGTGGCCTTGATGGAAGAGGGATGCCTGGATATTGTAGCAGTCACAGAAACATGGTATACAGAGAACCATGACTGGATGTTAACATACCAGGGTACATAACCTACAGGAGAGACAGGCTTGGGGAAAGAGGGGAGGAGTAGCTCTCATGTAAAGGAAGGGATAAAAGCAACTGAACAAAAGAGTAAACAGGGAGGAGAGGAGGCACTGTGGGTCACCTTGGAGACGGAAAGGGCACCACAATCCAGACAGGGTTAGGTACAGACCCCCATGTCAGGGGAGGAATGGACAAGGATATGATAGAAGGCATTCTTAGAATGGCAGAAAGGGAGATACTGTTGATGGAGACCTGAATATGCCAGATGTTAACTGGAGCACATTTGCTGCAGCCACATCCAAGAGCAGGGCCATTCTTGATGCCCTACAGGTGGCAGGCCTCAGACAGCTAGTTTTGGAACCCACTGGTGAGGGAGCAATCTTAGACCTCGTGTCTCAAACGGGGCAGTGAGAGGATCTCAGATCTAGAAGTGGGTTGCCATTTGGAACAAGTGACCATCAAACAGTGTGTGGTTCACGTTAAACTCAGCTACAGAGTCAAGCCATACAAAAGTGAGGGTACTGACTTCTGGGGGCTGACTTTGCAAGATGGAGAGTGCCTCAGAAAAGCACTAGCAAACAGGCTAGAAGGAGGTGTGGAGCAACAATGGGGAATCATCAAAACTGCCATCACAGAGGCAACAAGCCTTTGTGTGAAGCAAATAAACAAATCAAAACAAAAGAAAAAGCCATTATGGTTCTCAAAAGAGGTGGCTGTGAAAGTCAGGAAGAAAAAGATATTATTCCAGAAGTATAAGGAAACACAGAAGGAGCAGGACAGAGAGCTGTGCCAGTTAAGGCAGAAGGAAGCAGGGAGGAAAGTCAGACTAGCAAAGGCCCAAACTGAGGAAAAGATAGCCAACTTGGTTAAGAAGGGGGATAAAACATTTTATAGGTACATCAGCGAGTGTAGAAAGACAAAGGAAGGGATAGTGAGGCTGAATAGAATGAACAGCAGGTGGGCAGAGAGGGACAGTGAAAAAGCAGGGATACTGAACGAATATGTCTGCTCAGTATTCACAAAAGAGGAGGGAGAAGTGCCTAATCCAATTAACAGAAGAACTCTTGATAGGGGGGTTGATCCCAGTCCTTTCACAGAAGAAAGGGTTCTGCAAGAACTCCTAAAACTGAAGGTGGACAAAGCAATGGGGCCTGATGGAATTCACCCAGAATTCTAAAAGAATTAAGGAAACTAGTGAAACCACTGGCTACTCTTTTAATAAATCATGGGAGGATGGTGTGGTACCGAGGACTGGAGGAAGGCGGATGTGATTCCCTTCACAAAAGTGGGACCAAGACAGAGGCAGGAAACTACAGACCTGTCAGTCTGACCTCTGTGGTAGGGAAAGTGATGGAGTCACTTCTGAAGGAAAGAATAGTTGAGTACCTAGAGGCCAGTGGGGCACAGGACCCAAGGCAGCATGGGTTCACAGCGGAAGGTCATGTCAGACTAATCTAATAGATTTCTTTGACTGGGTGACCAAAGTAGTAGACCAGGGAGGGGCTGTGGACATGGCCTACCTAGACTTTAACAGGGAATTTGACACAGTCCCACACAAAAGATTAATAGTCAAATTAACCAGCCTGGGAGTGGGTCCCAGGGTGGTAGCCTGGGTAAAACATTGGCTGGATAACAGGACACAGCAGGTAATTGTAAATGGAGTCCACTCTGAAGAAAGAGGGGTTACTAGTGGGGTACCCCAGGGTTCAGTATTAGGTCCAGTCCTTTTTAATGTCTTCATAAGTGACATTGCAGAGGGACTGGAAGGAAAAGTATGCCTCTTTGCAGATGACACAAAGATCTGCAACAGGGTTGATACACAAGGAGGCGTGGAAAGGATGAGAAGGGACTTGGAAAGTTTGGAGGAATGGTCAGAAGTATGGCAGCTAGGATTTAATGCAAAGAAGTGCAAAATAATGCAACTGGGAAACAAGAACCCAGGGCAAGAATACACAATGTGGGAGGTAGTAACAACAAAAAAAGGAAAGGGACCTGGGGTAATCATATCAGATGACCTTAAGGTTAGCAAGCAATGTGAGAAGGCAGTAGGGAGGGCTGGGGTATACTGGGATGCATAGGAGAGGCATCAGCAGCAGAAAACAGGAAGTTGTTATCCTCTGTACAGACAGTTGGTGAGACCCCATCTGAGTACTGCATCCAGTTCTGGAGACCCCATCTCTGCAAGGACATAGACAGGATAGAGGCAGTCCAGAGGAGGGCACTAAAATGGTGCAGGGTCTGCAAGAGAAGCGTATGAGAAGAGACTAAAGGAGCTTAATATGTATACCCTTGAGGAAAGAAGGGAGAGGGGGGACATGATAGAAACTTTTAAGTACCTCAGTGGAATCAACAAAGTCCAAGAGGGTAGCATCTTTCAGAAAAAGAGATGTGCAAGAACAAGGGGACACAATTTAAAGATGGGGGCAGTTCAGGGACAATGTGAGGAAGTATTATTTCACAGAGAGGGTAGTGGATGCATGGAGCAGCCTTCCTGAGGAGGTTGTGGGGTCTAAAACTGTAGGAGAATTCAAGAATGCATGGGACAGACATAAGGCAATTCTTGTGGGGGGTAGGAAGAAATAGGCTGTTGGTTAACTAGGATCTGCGGCCTATCCTGTAGGTAGGGAAATGGGCAGACTAGGTGGACCAAGCGGTCCTTATCTGCCATCAAAGTCTATGTTTCTATGTCATCCGAAGAGGTTGACAACTCTCCTTTTTGGACTCCAGTGCTTCCAGTGTCTTCCAACAGGTCAGCTCAGCCCTCTGAGTCAAACCCACTGGCCCAAGACCCTGGCCAGGAGGAGCTGTGGGTATCCCCGGCTCCCTCCAAAGGTCCCCATTGGCCTTGCTGGTGGCCAAGATCCTCTGGGTTGGACAGGTGTCACCGTCATTGGCATTCTTGGTCCCAGCACCATGGAAAGCAGCACCGCCACTGTTTTTCTTTGTCCTCCTCGGCCAAGGAGAGGCTCTGGCACAAGTTGCGTTGGCACTACAAAGATTTAATGTGGCAAAAGCTTAACTTGTCCGACCCAAAACCGACACTGGTTTCTACCCCAGCTATCAAGTGGCTGTCGACTGAGTAGCCGACATCTGCCCCTGCTGCTGCCACCCTCTCGGAGGTGCAAGTGCAGTTTAGGCTGACACGGCCAATGCAGGCCTCTCTACCGATCCTGGTAGAACTGCCACCTGAGCAGCCAAAGTTGGGGCTCTATTTAAGGAGTCTTGGCCTTCCAAGAGGCTTCCTCATCGGCTTTTGGTCACTCTCACTCCCGACCACCTCAGGTGGGTTGAGGGTGACTTGGATGGGTGCCCACTTTACGAGGACTCCACAGTCTGATGACTCCCCCTTGAACTCGCATCCCATCGATGGCGAGCCTTCTGGTGGTGTTTCCTTGGACAAGGGCCCCACCTCATTCATGTGTATTCTTCAACTTACGTAGCAGTAGTAGTAAAAACTTTTATTTTTATACAGGAAACAAATCTTTCGGCCAGTTGGCCTAGTTCACAGGAATGTCCTGTTGGTAACTTTGTTGGTCTTTGCTTCAGATATTGGACTTAAACCCCAACCATTGCCTGTGGCATCTTTCGTGTTCTCCCTTCGAACAGTCCTTCCTCCCTAGGCCATCATGTCGAACCTTCTCCTATCTTGGCTGACCTTCCCTTGCCACTCCCTATACCCCCTCCTCTTCCCACCCCACTTGCCAGGCCATGCCTACAGTACTTATCAAAGGACTCTTGCATCTCAATCTTCTTCGCACTTTGACGCTAGAGGAACTGCCACTCCTGCTCACTATGACTCCTCCATATATGTTTACTGCATAAACTTTAACTCATTACCTTATGTCCATATATCTGTATCAATGCAATTGTATTTAAAAGGCACTACCTCCTGTTGAACCTACTGCTATGTTCTGGTGCAAGTATCTTGTCACATGCGATGGTTATATGTTATTATTACTATATAATTGTTATGTATGTTCACTCAACCTGTGATGTCTTAACCCTGCTTGCAATTGTTTTGCCCCAGGTCCATCTCGTAAATGAGCTTGTCTCAATGATGTTTTGCCTGGCAAAAATAAAGATTTTGATTGACCGATTGATTGAACTTGTTGCCTATAAATTTAAAACACGTAGCTACAAAATAATGACTAAACAAACACGACAATACAAATATAATTAATCTCTACATTTTTCAGTAACAATCTCCAGGTCTCTCACAATCCATTCATACCTGATTATTTATAACACTGACAGATAACTAAACATCTCCGAGTCCACAGGGATGGAGCTCGAAGCAGTCCAGAAATGGGCTCGATATCCCCTCACAGAGATCCAGGACAAAGGGAATTCTCCTACGAAGGACTTTGCTGTGGCTGAGGCCATTGTCAGTCTGGCGCTGGAGATCTGGCAGTGTCCTACCTCTTGCCCGGAACCCTCGTCCTGGAAGGCCCGAAAATACCTGGTGCCAACTGTCTCCCTTCCGGGGGTTCTTGGAGCATCCCTCGGCTGAGGGTTTGGTGGCTGACTCCATTTTTTGGTGCTCGGGCAATACAGGGAACATAGACAGACTGCTGGACAAGGAGTCCAAGAAACTGGACCATTTGGCTAAGAAGGTCTAAGCTGCCTGCTCACTTGGCCTTCATCAGGCTAGCTCAGCTGTACTGATGGCACACTTCTCCCATGCCCCTCTGGGTTCCCTGGATGAGGTGATCCCTCACCTCCCAGCAGACATTTAGACCACGGTCAAGCAGGTCCATGACCAGGGGAGAGCAGTGGTGAAACAGCGGCTCCAGATGACTGGACATTGGTGACTCTTGTGCCTGCTCAGTAGTGGCTGCAGTAGCCATGTGCCACAGGGGCTTGGTTGAGGATCTTGACCTTCACACAAGCTGGTGGACATCCCCTTTGGGCCCAAACTTGTTCCAAGCTCAGTGTGGAGGGTCACCTCCAGTGTATTGAAAAGTTCAGTGCCATCCTGGTCTCTGTGACATCCACTCAGAAGGACAAGGGCCCAAGTACCAAAAGTGTAAGCACTTTTGATCCTTGACACAGCAGCAAAACCAGCCCAGCAACAGCAGAACCAATAGGCTCAAACCTGGTGACCTTGGGCTAAGTCGGTGGCCTCCTTGGTCTGAAATCCTGAAGGGAAGGGACCAGGCAGCCACTCAGCTGGATTCTCCTTCTCCAAGCCTATTCAATGATGGGTTGGGGGGGTGCCTCCCTCACTCCCGTCACCCCCCCAGGTACTCCCATGTGGGGTCGGCTGCATTATTTCCTTTCTACCTGGTCCATTGTCTCCATGGACAGGTGGGTACTGGAAGTGGTCAGCTGGGATCTGCCTCTGGAATTCAAGCAGTATCCCCCCAAGCTGAGCCTGCGCCCCACAGTGGGATTTGGTGTCAGCTGTCACACAGCTCCAATGAGACATCGCTCAGTACCTCCACAAGGAGGGCATTCAGAGAGTTGTGGAACCTCTGACAGACCCAGGGTTTGTTTACAGGTACTTCCCAGAACCAGAACAGATAGGGGGCTGGCACCCCATTCTTGATCTGCATGACGTGAACAGGTTTCTCAGGTCTCCCACCTTGAAAATTAGTAACTCTGGCTCAGATAATAACATCCCTGGAACAAGGCATGTGGTTTTACTCCCTGGATCTTTAGGACGTGTTCTTAAATGTTCCTATCTGTCTGTCCCACCAACAGTTCCTCTGCTTCCAAGCTGAGGGAACCCTTTATGAGTTACAGGCCATGCCTTTCAGCCATTCATCAGCCCCCAGGGTCTTCACCAAAGGCATTGCTGTGGTGGAAGCCTTCCTGAGGTGCCAAGGGGTCCAGGTTTATTCCTACCTGGATGACTGGCTCATAGCAGGTCCCTCCAAACAGGAGGTGGAGCGGTCCAGGGATCTGGCCCTCCAGACTTGCTTTGAGCTTGACCTTCTAGTCAATGAGGCCAAGTCAGAACTCATGCTTTTGCAGGTGATGCATTTCACTGGGGCAGAGCTCAACTCTTGCCGAGCCAGAGCTTGGCTCCAGGTGGACAGGACAGAGGTTCTCTCATTTTCCCAATCATTTCTGGTTGGGCAGTTGCGCACTGCCCAGGACTTCCTGTGCCTCCTTGAATACATGGCAACCTGCACCAGTGTGGTCCAGTGGGCCCACTGGTATATACATTCCCTCCAGTGGGAACTGGCCAGCCAGTGGTCCCAGCACTTGGGTCACCTCAACCAGCTGGTCACTGTGACACAAAGAATGTGGGATGGCATCCACTGGTAGCTCGTCCCAGCTCATTCGCAAGAAGGAATCCCATTTGTCTGCCATGAACTGCTGGTCATCCTGATGACCAACACCTCTCTGATGGGCTGGGGTGCCCATCTGGGGAGCACAGAGCCCACGGGTTCTGATCTCCCCAAGAATACTGATGTCACATCAACCTGCTGGAGCTCTGGGTGGTTCAGCTAGCCCTGACTGCATTCGTTCTGTTCATTCGGGGTCAAGTGGTCCAGGTCCAGACGGACAACACCATGACCATGTACCATCTCAATAAGCAGGGCGGGATGCACTTCCTGCCTTTGTGCAAGGAAACTCTCTACACTTGGACCCTCATGTTCAGCCTAGAGATGGATCTCCTAGCCATCCATGTGGCAGTAGCCTTGAATCAACTGGCCGAAGTTCTCAGCTGTATGGGCACGACATCTCATGAGTAGTCCCTCCTCAGGAGGTAGTACAAGATCTAATCTCCCAGTGGGGCACCTCTCAGGTGGACCTGTTCACCTCAAGGGAGAACACAAAACTGAGGCTGTATCATGCCCGCCCCTCTCAGCAGGGCTCACTGCAGGGGGATGCCTTCTCAAGGCCGTGAACCCCATGCCTCTTCTATGCCTTCCCTCTACTTCCCTTGATCCACAAGGTGCTTCTCAAGGTCAGGAGGGACAAGGTGCAGGTGATTCTGGTAGCCCTAGACTGGCTGCACCAGTTCTGGTATCCAGATCTCCTCAGCCTCAGCACCAAGCTCCCAACGCGTCATCCAGCATGCTCGGACCTGCTCGCCATCAATCAGGGGAAGGTACTTCACCCAGGCCTTCAATCCCTGCACCTGACAGCCTGGTTTCTGAGCAGCTAGAGGGTCAGGCTTTGGGTCTCTGGGATGAGGTCCTTATGGTTGTTGAGGCATCCTATAAGGAATCAATCAGAAAATGCTATTCCTTCAAATGGAAAATATTTTCCATTTGGTGTCAGGGCAAAGGATTGGACCTCTTGTCCTGTCTGATGGCTAGCATTTTGGACTCTCTGTGGTCCCTCTCCTAGCAAGGGCTTTGGTCAGTGACCCTCAAGGTGTAGGCTGGTCAGCAGTCACTGGTGCAGGAGAAGGTGGTCTGGTGCTTTTCCAAAGGCCAAGAACACACATCTCCTCCGATGCATGAACCACCACCTCCGTGGGATTTACTGCTGGTTTTGGCAAAGCTCATGGGCAAGCCATTCAAACCTATGCACAGGTGCGACATCTCCCACCTGTCGTGGAAGACATTTTTCTCGGTGCCCATTACGTCTGCCAGAAAGGTAGGGGAGCTCCAGGTTCTCTCTGTAGAGTCTCCTTACCTGGTTTTCTTTGGGGACAAGGTTGTCCTGTGCCCCACCCAAAATTCTTTTTGAAGGTGGTGTCAGAGTTTCATCTTAACCAGGTGTTGACTCTGCCAGTGTACTACCCCAATTACACCTTGGAGGTCGAGTATAGGCTCCATACCTTGGACCTGAGAAGAGCGCTCTCTTATTATAAGGAGCGGATGGCTGAATTTCAGGGAGAAGTTCACCAGCTGTTTGTCACCTATGCTGAAGCCACACCTGGCAGTAACCTGTGAGGTGGGCGCATGAGGAAGGGTGCCGTCTGTAACGGTGACTCCTTTCCTGGTGCAATCCACTCACAGCGATGGGAGGGTAGGGCGACCGGATAAGGTTGTGGGCGAACTGAGTGACAGGATGTCGCTATGCGTACACGCGCGTGGTGGGAGTGAGCACAGCGATCGTGGGTTGGGACGGGGTAGAGGGGGTGGCACTGCTGTTGCTGCCTGAGCTGCGCTGTGGCATCGAGGGTTGGCTAGTGGTTGGGGTGGGTGAGGTACCGGGTTCAGGTCTGGGTGCTGGTGCGATTTTATTGTGCCCGGCCTGAACCTTTATTTTTTTACTGTTTTCACCCCCCCCGACATGCACCCCTGGAGTTGAGAATCATAAGTAGGGGTGTGGGGAACGCCCCAAAAGCAGTAAAAAACTGTCCTGGCAACATTGTCCTGGTGCGCTGGGTTTGTCAGAGTGCCGAAAATGTTTTTGGCACTCTGGTTGTGCGATAACGGTGATCATCTTTAGGCATTCGCCGTTATCACATAAACTACACCTGGCTGACCTGCAGCCAAGCAGATGACTGGCAGGTGGATCACTTCATGCATTGATCTCTGCTATAGGTTGGTGGGTAGAGAGCCTCCTGTAGGGCTTAGGGCTCATTCCACCTGCCATACCACTGCGTCACTGGCTGCTTTCAGGGATGTCCCTATCCGGGATATCTGCAGGGCTGCTACCTGAAAGTCAGCAAACACCTTCATTACCACATCAACCTAGAGTTTTGGGGCCTCAGTTCTCAAATCTCTGTTCCCTAAGTAGGGGGTGTGCGTGCCTTGCTGCCCTCCTCCTGGAGAACAGCTAGGAGTCTGCCAACAGGTGTGGATAGAACAACATATCCACATCCCTAGAAACACAGGTTACTCACCTGTAACAGTAGATCTTCTATGGACAGGTCTCTTGCAGTAGGTTATTGCTCTTGGGAGTCCGTTAGGTGGAGCTGTCACAAGGTAGCTTCTTCCAGCAGTCTTCTATCTTCCATGGGACCACCCCATACCTCTCTTCCAGTGGCTGTGTATAAAAGGGGGTGGCTCCCAGATACACAGTGTTCATTTTCTCACTGGCTTCAGCCCACATGGCAGCTAACTTAATCTTTCGTGTTGCAATCTTCAACATGAACTTGAACCCGATTTTCTCTTTGCTGGGCCTGTGCTTCACTCACAGTCCCTGCTTCTCTACCTTCTTTCTCCCTTGTTGGATCTGGGAATTGTGCTCTTCACAGTACCTCCCAGCTCTCCTTATGATGGCGGGCCTGTGTTCACTCACAGTACCCCTGCTGCCCCTTGACCCAGGCTCCCTTGCTGGGTCAGGGATTCCATAGCTGACAAGCCTTCTACTCTGGGACATGACTCGGGGCCCAGTTTGAAGGGTGCCCTAGACCAGGGCTCTCACTCCCAGCATCAGAGGCAGCAGGACTCACCCTCCTCTCACTCCTCCAAGCCCCCTCTGTCGCCGCCGGCTCCTCCAACATTGCCAGGGCATCCATCGTTGATGGGGCAGAATCTCCGTCCCAGTCAATGGAGCCTTTAATTCTCTCCTCATCATCAACCAATCCATCCCTGTTGACGGAGCACTCTGTACATATTTCATCGACGGGGGCTCCTCCTCTGTCAACAGCACGTTCCTCATCCACAGAGTGCCTTTCCCCATCAACGAGGCATGTGCTCCACTCTTACTTATCAACAGGAGGCCTTCCCCCATTGTCGGGATGTTCCAGGTCTCCTCTCTCATCGACGGGAGCTCTTCTCCCATCAATGGAGCATTCCTCGTTGACGGAAAGTCTTCCCCCATCGACGGAACGTTCCTTTCATGTTCCCTCATCAAATGGAGCTTCTCTCCCATCTACTGAGCACTCCTCGTCAACGGGAATGTCTTTCCCCATTGCTGGGACTCCTGGATTTCACCCCCTCATAGACGGGGCTGCTTCCCCCGTCGACTGACTGTCAGGATGTTGGTCCTGCCTCATCAGGGTTGTTTCCCCCATTGTCAGACCCTCCTGGCTTTCCTTCTCCAAATGCAGGGTGGCATTCCCCATCCCTGCAGGGTGCCCCACACCCCGATGTCTTCCCAATGCCGGATATGCTGTTGCTGCCCCCCGCTCATCTTGGTCCAGACTCCATAGTTCCCCTGCAGCATGGGATGCTCCTCCGCTGCCTGCCATCCACCAGTTGGGCGACTCCTTTCTGCTGTCCAGGGCTTGGGTTCAAGGTTCACATCATGTTTCCTCCCCCTCCTGTCCATCATGGTCGGGATCCTGCCCCCAAGGCTTCAGATGTTTCTGTCCCTGAGGTGCCTCGTGCCCCTCCATGCACCGCACTTGGGTGCCCCTGGTCGGCTGACATCCCTTTTTCTCATGTGCCTGGCATTGCCCACATCATCAAGGAGGTCCTGTCCTCTACTGTGTCATTCCCCCTCATCCCAACCCAAGCACCTTCACCCAGATCCCATGGGTTCCACTTGGTTCCCCCCCCCGCCTATCCGGACTCCTGCTTTGGAGACTTGGACAGGGAGGATCCATTTGGGGATCCTGCATCGGATTTCAGCTTTCTGGATTTCAGGGACCCAGGGTCACCCTTTTCAGTGTCCTCTGTCATGGATGCCGTCCCGCCTGCCCCACCGGAGGCCTCCACTTCTGCAGATGCTTTCTTTCTGGACCTCCTGTCACAGATGCAGGACACCTTCCATTTCCCTTTGGGGGTGCAGGATGCCTCTAGCCAGACCCTGTCTGATTACCTTGGCATGCCTGATGAGCTTGTCCAGGTCATCCCTCTCTTGATTCCTCCCTATGCCAATGCTATGTCCAAGTCTTGACGCCATCCAGCATCCACCCCTCCAACCCCGTGTGGACCAAACTGGCTTTATCATGCCCCATGTGTGTTTATCCACCCCACCAATGGCTGATTTGGTGGTCATTATGGCGGCGCACTATTGGTCCGCCCGGCCATGTCACACTAATAAGGTTCTGCCAGACCGTGAATCCTGGCGCCGCAATCTTTTTGGCAGGAAGATTTATGTTTCTGGGGCATTGCTCCTCTGCATTCTTAACTATCTGGGCCATATGGCCCGCTACCTCAGCACCCTGGATGCCTCAGCTGTGGTGGCCCAGTTGGCTCAGCTGGTGTCTGCCTTGCCCTGTCTCACCTGTCACCTGCTCTAGGTGTGCTGTGATGGGGTTGATACTGCTGCCCATTTCTCCACCACTGGTGTCATCGTCTGCCGCCATGTTTGGCTTCAGGTGTCAGGTTTGGCTCCCAACGTCCAGTTGTTGATTGCCGATGCCCCTTTTGATGGGGCCAGGTTGTTTGGTTCTGCTACCCAGGTCATTCTGGGTTCCCTCCAGGCCTTGGGGAATACTCTGAGGTCCATTCAGGACCTCTACCATGCTACGCCCCATCCCCAGTCCCCCGCTGTGCCGAGCGGGCCATTTCATTCCCAGACCCCATTCCGGAGGTCCCTGTGGGACTGCAGCAGGGAAACTCAGGGGTCTGCCCCATTGGCCCCTCCCCCACCCCATTCCCATCCCCCTCCTGGGCCCAGACCCACCCCTGCACCTTAGCCACATCTCAGGGCTTCCCCCTGCCTCCTCTTGTAGGCCTCAAAGGTGCACAGGGGATTACAGTATATACCCTTTATTTGGAGGCTTGTTACAGTTACCGGACGAATCTCTCCTCATGGATTCTGGTGCCCTGCCATGTCCCCTTGCTGTGGTTTTCTCTGGGGCATCTCGCCCCAATACATTCTACTACCTCCTGCACTATCCAAACTTTTGGAGCTCTACTGGACTTTCTACTCGCCATGGTCTTCAACCTCTGCTTGCCAGGATGCATCGTGGGCATGGCCCTTGACCTACTGTCCTCACCACCATTGGCTTACCGGCCATCTGGTTGGCTTGAGTTGACCTCTCTTTGGATTTGACTTTTGTGATGTGTCCCTTGTCCGGGATCACACGGCTGTCTCCTGGATGTGTCTGCGGCTCCTTCGGGGCGTCCCCCTGCGATGCTTGCCACTGCCTACTGCTATTCTCACAGCTCTGTCCTCTTGGCTTTGCTTGATGCCGTTGATTCTCTCCCGGCTTCCTGCTCTGCCTCTCTTACAACTGCTTGGTGCTCTTCCAAGAGTAATAACCTACTGCAAGAGACCTGTCTGTAGAAGATAGTATCGTTACGTAAGAACTTACCATAACAGTAAATCTTCAAGGTACAGTCTCTTGCAGTAAGTACAATCCCACCCTCCATCCCCCTGCCTTTGTCTGTTCCTCTGGGTTCTTTCCCTTTCGGATGTTGGTATGGGTGTTTTCCTTGGTCCCTCAGTTTAGCTTGGTCTTCGGCCTTTAGCATTCCGCAGCCGACGGGGAACAGTGTGTACCTGGGGGCCGCTCCCTTTTATACACAGACACAGGAAATGAGGTTTAGGGGCGACCCATAGAAGACTGCTGGAAGAAGCTACTGCATGACAGCTCCACCTAGCAGACTCCCAAGAGTAATAACCTACTGCAAGAGACCGTACCTCGAAGATCTACTGTTACAGTAAGTTCTTACATAATGATACTTTCTAAGAGTGGTATATGTTGTTCATCCACCCTGACCCACCCAACCTCCCCATTTCTGACGCATACTTCTGCTTCCAGCGGGTAAGATCTGGTGTCATGCAGTGGAGCCAAGGACTATACCACTCAGGTAGGTGGGAGGAGCCAGCTTGAAGGCATTCTGGCAGCAATTAAAGGGGAAGGCAACCTGCCAACAAGTGTGGATGAACAACCTACACCACTCTTAGAACTACTGTTACAGGTGAGTAACCTGAGATTTTCCCCCTTCTCTTGGGCGAACCTTGTGTCCTGAATGGGTCAGCTCCTCCACATTGAACTGCTTGTGGGATTGAAGCTCCTACAGGCATCAGCCACCTGCCTGCTCTCCACTGCCTACGGTATGGTGCAATTTGAGAAAAGGTGCCCTCTTTCTGATTGGTGCTGAAACTAAAGTTACTTTGCAGAACCTGGAGCCAGCTTAACAGACTACCTCTCCAACTAAGCAGTGCCCTTGGACTGTTCCAACTATTATTTCATTACCCTGGAAAAAATCCTTAAGCAGGGTTAAGAGTTGCATTACTGCAGCTCTTTCTCTGGGTTATTTTTGATTCTCAGAGTGTTCACTATTGTTTACTTGAATTGCATCATAGAGAGTAATTAAAATTGCAACTGCAGCTTAGAGTGTAATTTGATTATAATGCTGTGTTTTTTCTGGTCTGTTTGCCTCTCCTGATCTGGGGTCTGACCCCCCCTTCCGTAACAGCCAGCTGCTCCCAGTCCACATCCCCCATCTGTTTGTTCTTTTTTCTTTCTTTCCTGGGCTCCTCCCCTGCTCTCCTTTCCCTTCTGGCTAATCCTTGAGTCTCCTCCCTGTCTCCTTGCTCAGACTACACCCAGCCCTGTCCTTCTGTTGTGGCTGTTTAATCTTCCAAGTTCCCTCTCCTCTACCCACTACTAATTCCCTTGATTATCTCCATCTCTTAGGGGAACCTCAAGCCTTGAACGGGCCAGCTCCTCCTCATTGAATCACTCAGGTTTTGAATCTCCACTTGGCACCAGCCATCTGCCTTCTCCCTACAGCCTAAGGTATGGTGCAATTTGAAAAACGGCGCCCTCTTTCTGATTGATGCAGAAACTGAAGATCTTACTTCGAGAGGGTTCCTTCAGTAGGCCATTACGTATAGGACTAGCGCCACCTGGCATCTGGGCCGCATGGCAGACTTTTCTAGCAATCACTGATGGGGGACCGCCCACCCGACATCACGTGACTGATATCAGTGTGGCCACAGATCGTGGGCAGCCCCATGCCCCCCTCTAGTTCATTCCCATCATTACCTTGTGTCAGTTCCAGTAGCGATCGTCGTGGTTAGTTCTTGCGTCAGATTTTTCCCTCACTATTTTTCCCAAATATCTACAAATTCTTGCTTGTCTTCACCTAAGAAGAAGTGCTTATCCTGCGGTACTCAAATGCCCCATAAGGACTGTCATCTGAAGTGCGTGATCTGCTTGGGCCCAGACCACCCTGTCTCGTCCCGCCCGGAGTGTCAACCTTTCAACCAGGCCACCAGAAAGCGGAGACAGCAGGCTTCGGAGGCCCATCTTTTAAAAGTCTGTGTTGCTTCCTTAGAAAAGCAAATGGACTGGATCCGTGAGTCCTCTTCAGAGAAATCTTCTCCCTCAAAAAAAAAAAAGAGCACCACAAGGAGAAATCTTGGAAGTGGGAGTGCTCCGCAGAGGCCTCTTGGCCCTCGATGAGCAAGGCCACTTCACAGCCACCGCCTAAAGTGAAGACTTCTGATGATAAGTCAGACAAAACTTCCGCATGTAAGTCGTCCATCGGCTCCTCCGATGGCTGCACCACTCCTGCCACTAAGTCTCTTCTGCCGGTAAGTCAGCTCCCCAGACTTCGGGAGCCCATCCGGCTACAGCTGATAAGTCAGCTGGGGGCTCCTCCCCCACCTTCCTGGCTCCATCTGGTATGACGCCCGTCTCCAACGGCCACCCAGGCGTGGTTCTCCCATCAGGGCCTAACAGTGCCTCTCCCAACTTCCAGACAAACCAGAGGGAGACTGCCCCTCTCCCCTCTTCTTCCCCACCAGTACTCTCCCCTTCTCAGGTGGGTACTTCAGGTGAGGAGAGTGCGGAGCCCCTCGACATCAAAGACCATTCCTTGGGGTCAGTTCCACACTCCCCTGATGGGGTTATGGGGAAGGAGGCCCCTCCTCAGTCATCAGACCTAACAGTGGAGGCCCCACCTCCCCCATCGGGTGGGATCCCTTCAGATCCTGCGAATGTCCCGATCCTACCATCAGATCTGGCAAATTCTCACTCAAAGTCGGAACCTCCGACAACAACTTTCGAGCCTGGGCCCAGTTGTGTGCCCCAGCCATTGGCTCCGGTGGCAGACACGGCCCCTCCATCGGGTCCCCTTTATCTGGCCCCAGCACCAGCCCCTCTGACACCGGATCCTTTCCGGTGCCTGATCAGGTGGTACCGGTCCTGACGTCAGTACCTCAGATATTGGCTCTTCCTACACTGGATCCGCCACTGATTTTTACAATAGTGGGTCCAACGTGGGACCCTCCTCTATCAGATCCCCTGACATTGGGGATTTATTCTAGATCCCAGACTGTTCTTTATTACCCCCAGGATATCCTGGGGACTACTACCCAACTGGTCTTCCTCCTGATTGCAGTTCTTCAGGACAGTACTACCCTGGGTATAATCCCTACCAGGGCTACCATTTTCAGGGTTACCAGGGGTATCACTACCCACCTCCCCCAGTAATCACTCTTCCTTCCCCCCCAAGCCTCAACCTCCTCCACCACCCCCTCTGGCTACGCTGGACTTCAAGACCTTAATCCAGTCTTGGTGGCAGGGGGCTCGCTCGGAGTTGGTATCAGATCTGGAAAGCAGGCCCTCACACCCATGCTCTCCAGAAATCCATCCCCAAGGAGCTTTTCTCCTTCCACTCTCCACATCTCGGGGACAGTCCATCAAACCGTTGTCCTCCTGGACATTCACAACCTTCCAGATGAGGGGGTGGATGATGATGATGATGATGATGATGAGGATGCCGATGAGTCGGCGAAGAAGATCTTGGATGAACCCAAGGGTCCAAAAGGCAAGGCTTCCCCCAAGTCCCCCTGGAGGACCCTGCCTTTTTGGACCTCTTGAGGTCCATGAAAGATTTTTTCAAATGGGAGTCTGAGGATCAGGACCCCATGTGACAGAAGCTCACCAAACACCTGATCTTAAGAGTCTCTGCCCTCGGTACCGATTCCTCCTTGGATTGGACCTCACCAGGACCTCCCCTCTACAGTCTGGCAGATGCCTCATTCTCTCCTGGCTGCCCCAAGAAGGCTGACAGAGTGTACCGGGTGCCTAAGGAAGCTCCTTTACTCAAAGTGCATCCAAAGGCAGACTCTGTCATTATCTCAGCTGCTCATGATCACTTGTCTGCACCCAAGCACATGAGCACCTCTCCTCCAGACAAGGAGTCGAGGCAGATGGACCAGTTCGGTAGAAAGGTTTATGCTTTGACCACATGCATGTTTCAGTCCTAAATGATGTAGCCCATATGGTTTCACACCAAAAAGCTACCTTGGCCAGGCTGGAGGCCCAAGTCCAGGCTATGGACCCCTCAAGCATCAAGGAGGAGCTTGCCAAGGATCTTTGCCTCTTACGCTTTTCCTGCAGGCATGCTATGTGGGCTACATACGACTCTGTAGCCCGCATCTCGGCGACTGCCATCACCTTAAGATGGCATGCCTGGCTTTTCAGCTCTGGCCTCACCAATGAAGTACATTCTGCGATTCAGGACACCCCCTTCTGGGGCTTGGTGCTTTTTGGTGGCGACACTAAAGACATCATCACTGACCTCCAGGACGGAGGCCTCTCCCTGAGATCAGTGCGGTCCATGTTCCAATCGGGCACTCAACAGCAGCAGCCCTTTCAGAAAAGGACCTGGAGGCAGAGGAAGCAGGCCCCAGCTCTACGCAGGGCAAACACAAGGCCATGGGTTCTGCCACTCCTCCTACCTCCAAAAACCAGAGATGATCAGGAGGCCCTCCTCCCAAATGCCCTGTCACTTCCTGACTCCCTATCCCCACCACTTCTTCAGCCTCACGGCAAGGAGCTAGCGAGGGGGAGGTTCACCCAACATGCACAGGACTGGCAGGGTGTAACCTCAGATGCATGGGTCCGGCAACTGGTGTCCATCGGACACACCATAGACTTTCTGGAAATTCCTCCAGACTCTCCACTAAAAAGGTCTTCCTACTCCAGGGATCAGGCTCTTCTCTTTCAAGAAGAATTTCAAAGCCTCTTGCTCAAGGAAGCAATAGAGCGTGTTCTCCTCTGGCAAAGGGGAAGGGGGTTTTACTCCCACTTTTTCCTGGTTCCAAAAAAGCCGGGAGACTTGACACCCATCCTCAACTTGAGCAGTCTCAATCTGTTCGTTGAATACAAAAAGTTCTGGATACTGACACTTCAGAGTCTTCTCCCACTCCTTTTGGAGAACCATTGGCTGTGCGCTCTGGACATGCAGGGTGCTTACCTGCAAGTCCCGATCTTCCCCAGCCACCGCCAGTTCCTGTGGTTCCTATTCCAGGGGGAGCACTTCCAGTTTTGGGCCCTCCCCTTTGGTTTGTCCTCGGCACCTTGGGTGTTTACCAAGTGCCTGGCAGTGGTAGCGGCCTTCCTGTGCCACCAGGGTATTGCAGTTTTCCCTTACCTGGACAATTGACTGATCTTAGCCCCTTCCAGGATTACTTACTGGAGGCTCTGTCCTTTACTCTGGACCTTTTTGACAAATTGGGAATCACTGTCAGTATTCCCAAATCATCCATGACCCTGTCCCAGAGGCTTCAGTTCATTGGGGCAGCTCTGGATACGGTCCAATGCAGAGCCTTCCTTCCTCCGGACAGGGTGGAGACACTGATCCATCAGGCTTCTTTAGTGGCCTCGTCCATGACCATCCCAGCCCGGGAGGTCCTTCGACTTTTGGACCTGATGGCACCCTCCATCACTACCATTCCCCTCATGATGCTACAAATGAGAATTACCCAGTGGTCCTTGTGGGTGTAGTGGGATCAACTCCAGGATGACCTGGACCATCTGGTCTGGGTGCTGTCAGTAGTCCAACAAGAATTGCTGTGATGGAGAGACCCCTGCAACCTTTCCTTGGGTCTTCCTTTCAGGAGCCCAGCTCCCTCTACATCCCTGACTACAGATGTGTCAAACACAGGATGGTAAGCACACCTAGGGGAACACCAAGCATAAGGACTGTGGTCCAGCTTGGAAGCATCATTACACATCAATATTCTGGTGATGAGGGTGGTCCTGTATGCCTTACAGGCTTTTCAGACCCTCCTTCCCAAGGGATCCCTGCTTGTCCAGATGGACATGTCGGTAGTTTGTTACCTCATCAAACAAGGAGGAACTCACTTGTAGCCCCTTTACAGGGAATTGATGCGGGTGTGGAACTGGGCAGTCCAGCACAATTTGGTCCTAGTGGCTGTGCATGTTCCAGGCATTCAAAATGTCCTAACAGTCTCAGCAGGTCTTGGACCTTAAATCATGAATGGGAATTAAATCAGGCAGTGGCAGAGTCTCTCTTCCTAAAGTGGGGGAGCCGGAAATCGACCTTTTCGCTTCCCACTCCAACGCAAAACTTCACAGTTTTTGCTTGCTCGTTCCAGGGCATGGTGCTTTCTGGCACAATGCTCTGTCTCTTTCTTGGACTGGGACAATTTTTGTATGCCTTCCCTACATTTCCCATTCTCCAGAGGGTTCTCCTCAAGCTTCAGGCAAAGAAGGCGAGGATGATCCTCATCGCCCCCCTCTCTGGCTGAGACAAATTTGGTCCCCGCTGCTGCAACAGCTAACGAGAGAATCACCGGTTTCACTTCCAGTGACTCATGACCTTCTGACCCAGGATCAAGGTTGTTTTGTTGACTTATTGCAAGCATAACCAAGCTACATCTTACAAACTACACCAATAATGCCGTATACAGTACTATTTCAACTAATCCTTTGCCCCTGTCTGCTAGTTGTTCTCCTACCCCATTCCACTAAACTAATGCATCCACCACATGCCACACTCTACCCCCAAACCGTTATCACCCTCTCCTTTATGTCTCCCAATTTCCCTGGACTGTGATCCCAGCCACCTGTAATCAGTACTGGATGCATTCAGCCATCCAATCATCCATCCTGGTTATCCAAATACCCAACTCCCTCTTCTTCCTATTGCATCTGTCTGGTTGCCTCCTGCAGCTGGCACCCCATACTTCTCCTTCAACCTGGGCTCCAAATCCTGGTTCAAAAGCGCCAAACTTCACTTCATCATCATTGCTCTGCTACTGTTGCCAGCTGGTGATGTTAGCCCAAATCCAGGCCCCTTCCAAGGTACAGCCCAAGGTGCCAGCCCCCAGACTTACAGCACAAGCCTTAACTCCTCTGCATCAGCCATTTCTCTACCACATGGGTTAAAGATAATATATCTAACCATATGCAGTCTTCTTCCAAAATGTGACCTACTCCAACCCCTACTTGTCTCTTTTGCACCAGACATCTTCATTTTGATGGAAACATGGCTAAACAAGCATACTCCCAACTCTGCCATCTCCTTCCAGGGTTACTCGCTCACCTGCCAAGGCTGAGGGCCCCACGGAGGAGGGGATGTAAATTTACACAGCCTCTACTCTCCAAGTTGTTACTACCCTGACCTCAGCTGTACCATCAGCCTATGAAGCACTAGTCCTATGGTTCCCAATGACCTTCTCCATCCCTATTTATGTAGGTGGGATCTATTGTCATCCTGGACTGAATGCCAAAACCATTGTTGAGTTTGTTTTACCACAAATGGAGAATTATGTTTTATGGATGATGTAAATCACAACTGGTTGTCCCCACACCTTGGTAAAACCCAAAGTGACATAACTTCCCTCAACCAACTAATAAATAAGTCAACACGCCCAAACCAAGAAACCCCAAATCACTCTCTCATAGATTGGTCCCCTCACCTCCCATCCTCACTGTATATTGTTATTAGGAACACTCCCCAACACCCTAAGTGATCACCATGCAATCTATCTTGTGCGTAAAGAGCATCAACCTTACCCTCCCACAAAATACTGATGACAGTCTTTCATATCCTTTGATCTAGCCTCACTCCACCTTGAACTTGACCAAGTTGACTGCTCTGCTAATTCTATTGACCAAGCTCTAGTGTACTTTAAGGACAACTTCCTTATGGTCTTAGATAAGCAAGTTCCTTTAAAAAGAACTTAAGTTTATGGTAACTATATACCATGGGTCACCCCTGAACTCCTGGCATGCCAGCAAACATGAGACCATGCTTGGATAATATATAAAGCTTCCAAACTACCTCAAGACCTCATCAGATACCGATCCCTATGACATTCCTGTACCAGAGCTATTAGACTAGCCAAAGTAGAGTATTTCAGCTCCTACAGTCAAACATAGCTAACCCCTCTAGAAACATAGAATTTGACTGCAGATAAGGACCAATTGGCCCACCTAGTCTGCCCATTTCCTGACCTAATGGATAGGCTGCAGATCCTAGTTTACCAACAGCCTAATTCCTCCTACCTCCCACTAGAATTGCCTTGTGTCTGTCCAATGCATTCTTGAATTGTCCCACTGTTTTTGACTCCACTACCTCCTCAGGAAGGCTGCTCCATGTATCCACAACCCTCTCCATGAAAAAATACTTCCTCACATTACCTTTGAGCCATCCCCCCTCTATCTTCAAATTGTGTCCCCTTGTTCTTGTGTCTGGGAGCTAGTTTACTCCCTTTTCTCCCCACCATCTAAACCTCCAAGCCCACTCCTAAAGATAAAAAACTCCCTAATTTCTGACCACCCCTCTGTCGCTGCTGAATTCAATAAATACTTCATCTCTTGTTCTTCCTCTCTCCTCTCATCCCTCCCTCCCAATTCCCCCAACTCTGCCTTTACCTTCCCTACTCAAACCACTCATCCAACTGCAGTGAGTTTATCCTCCCTCCCAGTATCTCCTGCAGAAGTTCAGGAAGCTCTCCTTGCCCTCAATCCAGTCAAAGGAGGGTCCACTGATCACCTGGATCCAAAATTATTCCATCTCCCTGCACCTGGAATCTCCTCACCCATAGTTGCCCTTCTTAACCTTTCTTTCACCCTTGCAGCAACTCCTTTGAAATGGAAACACGTGACTGTTAACCCCTTATTTAAGTGAAGTGACTCCTCCTCACTAAGCAATTACAGGCCTATCTCACTACTACCAGTCCTGGCCAAACTCCAGGAGCACCGTGTCCTTGTCCAGCTCTATACCTTCCTCTCTGAATCCCCCTTCTTCACTCCTTTCCAGTCTGGCTTCAGGAAAAAAACACTCCACTACTACATCCCTCCTTAGACTCACTGACTTTGTCCTCACAAGTATGGACAGTGGGCAAATCACATCAGCCATTTTTGTCTACCCTGCCAAATCTTTCGACACAGTCTGTCATCCACAGTTTCTCCTGAATCTGACTTCAGCTGGCCTGTCCGTCTCTGCCACTGACTGGCTCAGAGCCTACCTCACAGGTAGAACACAATCAGTCAGGATAGCTGATGTTCTGCCCCCTCTCCAAATCCACATTGGTGTGCCACAAGGCTCTGTTCTAGGCCCACTATTTTCTCATTTTTTCTCAATGACCTTTCCACAGTCTGCTCATCTGTGTCCATTCATATGTGTGTGGATGACACAGTCTTGTATACCTCTGGAAACAGCTCTACTGATATAGAAGCTAGGCGCCAGCAGGACTTTTACAAAGTTCTGCTCTGGCTTCGCTCACACCAGCTTTTCCTTAACACCAAGAACATCATCTCCATGACCTTTGGCACAAGGCAGAGGCTCTCTAGGCTTACGTCCTCTCCTTCCTATCACACTATTGATGGGACTCTTCGTTTAGAAATCTTGGGGTCTGGCTCAACCAGCACCTCAGTTTTTCTAGTCACATTGATACCATCCTGTCAAAACTGCTCCCCAAGCTAGGCACACTATACAGGAACTGTAATTGTTTTCCACCTATGACTAGGTGTGAACTGATCCAGCAGATGATCCTATTTTTGACTACTATGATGTAGTCTACAGTGCTGCCCTCCAGTCCTCCCTAGCGAAACTGGATACCCTTTTCAACTGTGTCACTTTGCTCTGTATGCCTGCCCTCTCACTCATCACTGTGACCTCTATCGCTCACTTGCTCTCCCATCTCTGGCAACAGATGCCTCTCTCACTGCACTAAATACATCTCTAAATTCTGTTTCCATTCTCTCCCTTCTTACCTTTCTTTCTTCCTACTTAACACTACCACCAACATCCCCCACCACTCACTCAGATCCACTGATGCTCGCACTCTATTGATCCCTCACCAGTCAACAACCATAGGTCAATTAGGGTTCTCACAAAACCTCCCTAAAATCTGGAATGTGCTTGCCCCCTAAATTTGCCATTCCTCATCCCCTGCATCCATTTCATCTGACCTATTTAATTTCTACTCCACTAACAGCTCCTGTATGTAACCCTCCATCCCTACTCTCTATCCTGACTCCAACACATTTAACAGTTCCTTATGTATTGGCTCTTATGAGGGACTGATTGTACAGCCCTTTGCTCTCATTGACTGTATCTGCAACAAATCTGTTGTATCAACTTCCTGTACCCTAATATTAACTGCATTATGTGCGATTATACAATGGCAAGAAAGAATGTTAGTCCTGATTGGTCAGACCAGGACTAGACCAGTGATGTTATGCCAGTATAACATCAAAGCTCTAGTCCCTGCACACTCACGACCGAATGAAATGTTAAAAAAAGATCGCTCCACAGCCCTCCCTATAAAAAGCTCCAGCAGTCCCCACTCTACTCAGAATCTGTGCCCCCCCAATGACCAACACTTGACCTGCCTGCCACGGACTTCCCATTACAAAATGGAAAAATAAATTATTCACTGCCACAGTATCACACAACTTAAAAAAAGTATCTTACTTCCCCAATGGACAGGGGGCCAACTGGATGGGTACAGGCCTATACTGGCATGATGGTCTGCATCTGTTTGGGAGGGGAACCAGAATCCTAGGTGATAAGTTTAAATGCATCATTGGCAAGCACTTAAAACTAGTGAAGGGGGAGGCACTGAAAAGGAGAAGGGAAAACCCAGCCTCCCCCCACAAAACACAGTAGTTAGAGAGGTAAACACCAAGGTAGAGAAGTTAATGGGGAGCAGGACAGGGGTAAATGCAGAAAAATGCAGTAAGGACAGGGATGGGGCTAAAAGGGGTAAGGCTATCAACAAAAGGAGGGTGTTGAGTACCAATGCCCGTAGTCTGTGTAACAAGCTCCCTGAACTAGTGGCCTTGATGGAAGAGGGACACCTGGACATTATGGCAGTCACAGAAACATAGTACACTGAGTTAATTTATTAGGATGGCACATCTAGATGTTGCAGCAAGTCCCTGGGCTTTGAATATGGGGGCCTGTATGGTTAAGCAGTCAGTGACACTGATTTAGAGTGCATTTTGTAACTGAGTATGGCTAAGTGCTCCGGTGATTTTGGTTAAATGTAATCATTATAAAGAATACATTCTGAAACAAATGCCTTAATGAATAATGAAAGTGTAATAACAACAGTGTTCTTAACAATATTTAAACACATATCAGTCCTTGAAAAGCAAACTTAAACAGTCTATTGATTCAAGTCACTGGTTAGCAGAACTATAATATAGAGCATTATAGAAATCATTATGAAACTGAATTGAAATAATATTATACACACTCAAATGAAGCATCAGTGTTGGGTTGCCAGATGAGACATTAGAACTTATTAATACACTGCATAGCAGTAGGATTAATATCTAATGTTTAAAATATTTATTTAAAAAACTCTACTTGAATTAACAGAAAGTACGACATTCATTTTTCAAGTAAGAACAGAAGCTCTGTATTATTAAGATATAAGGGAAGAATTTTGCCATAAATTTATTTTCACTAAAATATTTCATCATAATCTTAAGCAAGAGTTTATATACTGTAATGTTTATTAATTTATTATATACAGATCTAAAACCACTAAAGCATTATTCACCAAGGAGACTAAGGCACCGTGTCCTGCATATTCTGTCTGCCTGAAAAAGCCAATTAAATGTTTGACTTGACAATCCATGTTTATCATTTAAACTGGCAATAATGTATGCTGGGATATTATTTTAGTGTTTATATTTGTAGGCCCTGTTTTGCTTGAAAAAGCTGATCCACTGGCGTAATGTTGGCAACAAATATAACAGGTTGGACACATGAATAAAACTGAGAAAATACTACATTACTGGGTTGAGTAGACTAATCACCCCAGAAGTGACATTATCCCAGCATGACACACACCCTGGAGTGCATTATTCCTATTATACAATGGCTTGTTGTTATATATAAAAAATATATATTTTAAAGAATGTTTTTATTAGTGTGGAAAAATATTTTTGTTTCTTAAGAAGAGATGCAAAAAAAAAAAAAAAGAGAGGCTCCATAATGATGAGAGTAGACATTGGTTCACAGTGCTATGACTAGACCCGTGATGTTATGCTGGGACAACATCATGGGTCCAGCCCCAGACTGACCAATCAGAGTCCAGGAAATTTTGTTATCATTGTATAATTGTTCTTAACCTCTGTACTGATATATGGATTTGTAGGAACAGGATTCCTCGCTTCTGTTTTTTAACCTGTCAAGTCAGGTAGCCATGAAGGCAGGAATATCTACTCTTCTGGGCAAACATCTTGTTATATTCCACACATTTATGTGATCTCTTTCCTCTATTAACCCATAGACATGTCATAAGGCTTTTCTGTGATGTACAACTCTTGTTACATTTATCACATTTATTTAGATACTTCCATGGTTACTGTCTCCAAATGTTCAGGGATTTCTAGTGCCATGACAAAAATGGACCCCATTTAGCAAGTCCATATGGTTTCTTACAACTGTGGATCTGCTAATGTTTCATGAAGCTATTCTGTTATGTAAAACTCGTTTTACATGCATCACATTTCTGTGGTTTCTCATCTGTGCAAACCTGCTGTTTGATAAAGAGACTCTGTGTTGTAAAAGTCATGTTAAATGCCCACTCGAGAGGGAGCAATCTTAGACCTGGTTCTCTCAAATGGAGATGGAGAGAGGATCACATATGTAGAAGTGGGCAGCCATCTGTGAACTAGCGACCATCGAACAGTATGGTTCACAATAAACACAGCAATAGAGTCAAGCCATACAAAGGCAAAAGTACTGGACTTCAGGAGGGGTTGACTTTGCCAAAATGGGTGAGTGCCTAAGGAATGGACTAGCAAATGGGCAGGAAGGAGGGGTGGAAGAACAATGGGGAAAAATAAAAACTGCCATCACAGAGGTAACAAGCTTTTGTGTGAAGCAAATAAACAAAACAAAACGATATAAGAAACCTCTATGGTTCTCAAAGGAGGTGGCAGTGAAGGTTGAAGAGAAAAAGAAAGTATTCAGAAAGTACAAGGAATGACAGAAGGAGCAGGACAGAGAATTGTATCAGTTAAAGCAAAAGGAAGCTAGGAAGGCAGTCAGAACAGCAAAGGCCTGAACCCAGGAAAAGATAGCCAACTCAGTTAAGAAGGGGGATAAAACCTTTTTTAGGCACATCAGGGAGCGAAGGAAGACTAAGGGAGGGATAGTGAGGCTTAATAAAGGGGAGGGGTGGGCAGAGGGTGACAGTGAAAAGGCAGAGATACTAAACAAATATTTTTGCTCAGTATTTACAAATGAAGAGGGGAGGTACCTAAAACAAACAATAGAAACACTCTGGATACAGAAGTTGATACCAGCCCATTTACAGAAGAAAGAGTTCTAAAATAACTCTTAAAACTGAAGGTGGACAAAGCAATGGGGCCTGATGGGATTCATCCCAGAATTCTAAAAGAACTAAGGGTAGAACTAGTGACACCACTGACTACCCTCTTTAACAAATCATGGGAGGATGGGGTGGTACCTGAGGACTGGAGGAGGGCAGATGTGATTCCCCTTCACAAAAGTGGGAGCAGGGCAGAAGCAGGAAACTACAGACCTGTTACTTTAACCTCAGTGATAGGGAAAATGATGGAATCACTTCTGAAGGAAAGAACTGTCGAGTACCTAGAGGCCAGAGGGGCACAGGACCCAAGGCAGCATGGATTCACAGTGGGAAGGTCATGCCAGACAAATCTAATAGATTTCTTTGACTGGGTGACCAAAGTAGTAGATCAGGAGGGGCTGTGGACATGGCCTACCTAGACTTTAGCAAGGCATTTGACTCAGTCCCACACAAAAGATTAATATACAAGTTAACCAGCCTGGGAGTGGGTCCCAAGATGATAGCCTGGGTAAAGAATTGGCTGGAGAATAGGACACAGAGGGTAATAGTAAATGGAGTCCACTCTGAAGAAAGGGGGGTTACTAGTGGGGTACCGCAGGGTTCAGTATTAGGACTGGTCCTTGCCAATGTCTTTATAAGCGACATTGCAGAGGGACTGGAAGGAAAAGTATGTCTCTTTGCAGATGACACAAAGATCTGCAACAGAGTTGATGCTCAAGGTGGGGTGGAAAGGATGAGAAGCGACATGGCAAGGTTAGAGGAATGGTCAAATGTATGGCAGCTTAGATTCAGTGCTAAGAAGTGCAAGGTAATGCACCTGGGAAACAAAAACCCAGGGGAAGAGTACACAATGGGGGGTGAGATATTAACAACAACAAAAATGGAAAGGGACCTGGGAGTAGTCATATCAGATGACGTAAAGGTGGGCAAGCAATGTGAGAGGGCAGTAAGGAGGGCTGGGGGGATACTGGGATGCACAGGGAGAAAACAGGAAGTTGTTATCCCCTCTGTACAGACAGCTGGTGAGACCCCATCTGGAGTACTGTGTGCAGTTTTGGAGACCCAATCGCACAAGGACATAGGCAAGATGGAAGCTGTCCAGAGGAGGGCAACTAAAATGGTGCAGGGTCTGCACCAGAAGACTTATGAAGACAGACTAAAGGAGCTTAATATGTATAGCCTTGAGGAAAGGAGGGAGAGGGGGGACATGATAGAAACTTTCAAGTACCTCAAGGGAATCAACAAAGTCCAAGAGGGTAGCATCTTTCAAAAAAAGAGGTGTGCAAGGACAAGGGGGCACAATTTGAAGATGGGGGGGCGGCTCAAGGGTAATGTAAGGAAGTATTTTTTCACAGAGGGGTTGTGGATGCATGGAATGGCCTTCCGGAGGAGGTTGTGGAGTCAAAAACAGTGGTTGAATTCAAGCATGCATGCGACAGTCATAAGGCAATTCTAGGGGTTGGGGGTAGAAAGAAGTATCTTGCTGGTTAACTAGGATCTGCAGCTTATCCATTAGGTAGGGAAATGGGCAGATTGGTTGGGTCAAGCGGTCCTTATCTGCTGTCAAATTCTATGTTTCACATTTTTATCTCCCCAACCCCCATCTAAACCTACTGATGTTTAATTAAGTGCTGGCTCTGGTCAAACCTCTTGTTGCATTAGCCGGCCTGGTGGCACAGAGGGCTGAGACACTGGATGCCTTACCTCAGACCACGCCAGTGACCTGTGTTCGGGAACAAGCATGGGCCGCTGGGGAGGAGAAGGATTGAGCACCCTACGGCTATGCTCCTTCTCCGGAGGGGGATCTGCAAGCCTCTGCCACTATACTGCCACCTGGGGGAGCTTGGAAGGTAGGTGTGGCAAGGAGGAAGCAGCGCTAAGGCAGGGCTACAATGTCAGCAGAGGGTGGGAGCAGGAGGCTCATCGGTCCTCATTGCATGCTAACGTTCAGAGAGGTGGGGAGAACGGTGGAAAAACACCTTTGTCTCTCCTAGGTGATGATCCTCGAGCAATACATCCACCTAACAGGGCAGACTCCACTGTACAAGCTCACTCCTCTGAGTATGTTGAGGGGCAGTCTCTCCCCTCACCCCACCCGGGGGGTTTATCCAAGTACCAAAGGTTTCTGGAGTTGAGCTGTGCACTCTAGGGGCAGATCCTGAGATGGGGAGGAATGTGCATACCTTGAGAGGTCTGAGAGAGTGAAGAGATAAGGGCAGTAGAGGTGGGGATAAAAAAAAAAACTTCCTGTTGCATTCATCACATTTATATGGTTTCTCCCAGGGTTAGGGTCTCCAAATGTTCAGAGATTTCTAGTACTGTGATGAGAATGGACTTTATTCTCAAGTCAGGGCATGTTCAAAACTCAGGAAAGCAGTACTATATTAGTCTTTGATGTTTGCTGACAGCACTCTTCACAACACATGCAACATCCCCCAAGATGGCTTCCTTTTAAAGTTCATAAGGTGTCAAAAATATTGGTAGCATATTTAAATGTGCCCAACAGTTGTTTTTGATTAGTCCCGTTGCTCCAAGCACTATTGCAATGATTTGTGTGCCTTCATTCCACATCAGTTTGGTTTCTGATTGCATAGTTTGGTATGTCATGCTTTTGTGTCTGTCTCTGTATGCAGGACTATGTAGTTACTAGGGGTGGCTATTTCGATCAGCAATGCTACCTTTGTTCTTTTTTCTTATATTACAATATCTGGTTTTCTTGCTTCCACTTTCTTGGCAGTTGGTATTGAGTGATCCCATGTGATCATTACTTCTTCATTCTCTGTGATTCTTTGTGGTTCATGTTTCTAGTGTTTCTCTGCTACCTGTATGTCATAGTGTCTTCACAGTTTCCAGTGGATCATACGAAGAAGCCAGCAGAAGGTCATATGGTCCATCAAGTCTGCTCATGTTGCAGGGTTTACAGTTTGAGCTACTGTCCCTGCCCCCCTCTCTCCACTCCTCCCATCCTCCCTAACCACGACTCTTTCCCTCTCCTATACCTGTCCCAGCCTCTCTTAAAGCTACACACTGTCTTCATTGAGATTACCTCTTCTGGCAGTGCATTCCAAGTGTTCACCACCCTCTCCTGACTTCCCTCCTAAACCTCCCACCCTCCAGCTTAAGACTGCGTCCCCTCATGTTATGGTTGCCACTCAGCTTAAAGAGATTCTCCTTATCAACCTCATTAATCCCTTTCAAGTACTTGAAGGTCCCAATCCTGTCTCCTCTCCCTTTTCTGTCTTCCAGAGAGCACATGTTCAGTGCCCTCAACCTCTCCTCATGTGCCTTACCCTGCTGACTAGCTATAATTTTTGTAGCCCTCCTCTGGACCTTCTCCATCAGGTTAATGTGCTTTTTAAGATTAATCTTTGTTGTGTCTTTTAGTATACTGGCCTTCTGCCATGGGTACTTCACATAGAGCCACGAGATGCGCAACTGTTTCTAATTTGGTACTACAGAATCTGTACTTGTCTGTTTCTCTTGTTTTTTTCTATGGATTTTATAAACCATCTTGTGCATAGTCCACTATCTTGGGCTGCCATTATCAATCTCTCATCTCGTGACCTAAATTCACCTCTTTTTAACTACTCATGTTGGGGCTTGATCGACCTGTGGTTGTTCCAATAGCTCCCTTTATTTTCCACTGTAATTATGTGTTTTCCTGTAATTCTTTCTTTTCTGTTGGTCTTTGTCCTTATACTCCTTTTTTTGGATTTGTTGCACTTTCTGTTGCTGGCTGTTCCTTATCTGCTAGTGGATTAACATCCATCTCTGCTACCCTCCTGAAGGCTTCTCCTAATTTGATGAGTGAAGTCATCTTAGGCTTGTATTCTTCATGATGCAGGACCTTGACTATGTGTGGGTCCAAGGACGTCAGTAGGTATTGTAGCCCCACTATTGTGGACCTGTATATGTAATCAATCTCAAGGAGACTCATGCCTCCCTTCGACCTTGGGATGTATAAACTTGCCATGAACTGATTTTTATATATTAACTGGTAAGCATGAAGCAGTTTTCTTGTTTTTATATCTAGCTGGTTCAACACTTTCTGTGGCCAGTCGATCAACCCAATGCAGTATGATATCACTGGAATGGCGAGTTGATTTATAGCTTGCACTTTGTGTTGACAAATCAGTTTTTAGTATGAGCTTCAGCCTTCTAAAATATGCCTTGCTGATTTGTGCTCTGATTTCTTCATGCTGTGTTTTGCTTCTTCATCTGTTCCCAGGTATTTATACACTCTCTCTTGCTTGAGTACTTTTATGTCACAACCCTCTGCCAGATTAATGTTTTCTTTGTGGGTTAACTTTTCTGCTATAAATGTTGCTTTGGCACATTTGTCTAGGCCAAATTTCATCCATACATCATCAGGGAAGGTCTTAACAATTTGTAGTCAAGTTTTCAAGTGTTTGTCGGCTGAACTATAAAGCTTTACTTCATCTACAAAGTGGAGGTAAGATGTTAACTGCTGACTGTTTTAGTTTCTGGGGTTCAAGTTATAACCATAGCCTAGGTTATTAAGCTACTTAATGGGTTGAGAGCAAGGCAAAACAGAAGTGGTGACAAGGTGTCACCTTGAAATATCCCTAGTTAGATGTTTATACCTGGGACAGTGATTTGACCTTTCACATGGTTTCATTGCAGGGTGGTTTGCACTTTCTCATAGTGGTTGTGATGAAGTTTATCAGTGTGGGACGTATTCTGTAGATCCGTAAACACTCCATTATCCAGGAGTGTGGGATGCTGTCAAATGCTTTTCTGTAGTTGATCTATGCTACACCAAGGTTTCAGCATTTTTTTTTGCAACTCTCCATTATGGCTTTGTTCAACGGGAGTTAGTCCTTTGTACTGTAGGATCTTCTTTTATTGCATTTTTGTTCTATTGCCATGAGCTTATTGCAATCTAAATGATTGTAGACTCTGTCTGCATCAATTCCAGTATATAGTTTATATGTTGTTGGCAAACAGGTTATTGGGTGGTAGTTCTTGGAGAGACTGGCAGGCTCAGATTTAATAAGAAGTGTGGTATTCCCTATTGTACTGTAAGTCAGTTAGGTGTCAACTCTGGATGTGCATATACAGTAAATAGTTTTTACAGGTGGCTAAATCATTGTGTGGAGTTATTAGTATGTTTAACCAGAAGTTGGGTACTGCATCTAGACTTGGGGTTTCCCAGTTGTGGTCCTTCTGTATCTTCACTTCTATCTCCTTACCTGTTAAATCAGACCACTACATATCCTTGGAGGTGCCATTTCTTACAGTGTCTTTTATTTATTTATTTGCTTTTGGTAACCGGGTAAGTGCACTGGGCATTGCAATGCCTATTTTCAGGCATGACCCAGGAGGGTACAAATAACAGTTTGAAGCTGTACAGTACTTCATGTGTCCACTTTGCATCCCTATTATGTTCAACTGGGTTTTCATAGATGTCTCTCCAGAATTTCTCAATTTCTTTCTTTACTGGTGGTGTTGTTACTTTGGTTGCTTTCTTTCCCAGCTCGCTATAAAATTTCTTCGGGTCTTTTCTAAACCATCTGTTTTGAGTTTTTTCTTTGTTCCTTTCTACGTATCTCCTGAATTTCTTGGCTTGAGCACAGATCTTGAATTTTTTACTTGAGATAGTAACATTTAGGTCCTGATCTGTTTTAATAGTGTTTTCCTTTGAATTCTTTCACTTTCCTGATGACATTCATTGATATATTACTATTTCTAAACTCCTCCAGCAGTGGTACTTCTGATCTTAGTTCCATAATTGTTCTCTCAATATGCTTTTTCCATAGTGGTATGCTGCATTTTTCTTCCCTTTTGTTCTTAATTCCTTGCCTTTGTGGCACTGCTCAATTTGTCATTTCTCCCTTGTGTAAACCCACTGATGCACTATTAAGATAATCTGTTAAAAAAATATCTTCTTGTAGTCAACATATTTATACTATGTCACCCTCAGAGTTAATGTCTCCAAATGTTCATACATTTCTAGTGCTGTGATGAGAATGGACCCCATTCTTAGGCCAGGGCATATTCAAAAATCAGGAAGTTTGATGCTGCTATTCTGTGATCTACAACACCTGTGTCATTGAACACGTTTGAATGGTTTCTCCCCCATATGAGCTTACTGATGTCTCATGAAGCTACTCTGATCCTAAAAAATCTTGCTACATTCAGCACATTTTTATGGTTTCTGACCCATGTGAACCACCTGATGTCTTATTAGATGATGTTTCTGGGAAAATCTCTTGTTGCATTCGACACATGTATATGGTTTCTCCCCTGTATGAACCTGCTGATGTCTCACGAAGCTACTCTGTAGTGTAAAACTCTTGTTACATTCAGCACATTTATATGGTTTCTGCCCTGTGTGAACCCACTGATGTCTTGTTAGAGCTGCATTCTGGACAAACCCCTTGCTACATTCAGCACATTTATATGGTTTCTGTTCTTTGTGAAGCCACTGATGATTAATCAGACTTTCCTTTCTAGCAAACTCCTTGCTGCATTCAGCACATTTATATGGTTTGTCTCCTGTATGAAGTTGTTTATGTTTTATAAGGTTACTCCGTGCACTGAAACTCTTGTTACATTCATTGCATTTGTATGGTTTCTCTCCCGTATGAATTCGCTGATGTGTTATGAGGCCAATCTGATATGTAAAACTCTTGCTGCATTCAGTACATTTATATGGTTTCTTCCCCGTGTGAACTTGCTGATGTGTTATTAGAGTTCGTTTCCAGGCAAACTTCTCATTGCATTCAGCACACTTATACGGTTTCTCCCCTGTGTGAAGTCGCTGATGTTTTACAAGGTTACCCTGTGCAGTGAAACTCTTGCTACATTTAATGCATTTATATGGTTTCTCTCCTATGTGTGTTCGCCAATGTGTTAGGAGGCTAATCTGTTGTGTAAAACTTTTGTTACATTCAACACATTTATATGGTTTCTGCCCCATGTGACCCCTCTGATGTTTAATCAGAGTATCCTTTCTAGCAAACCTCTTGCCACATTCAGTGCATGTATAAGGCTTCTTCCCCTTGTGAACCCACTGATGTATCATTTGTTTTTGGGCAAGCCTCTCATTACATTCAGCACATTTATATAGTCGTGTGTGAATCTGCTGATGTATTATGAGGCTTCTCTGTTCTGTTAAACTCTTGTCACATTCAGAGCATTTATATTTCCTTTCTACTTTATAAATCTGTTGTTGTATAGGAATGAGATGCACGTCATGGTAACTCTTCCCACACTGAGGATACTGATGCAGCCGCTCTGTTGTGTGAAATGGCTGGTATTTCTGAAATGATGATTGCTTGCTCCAACTCTCACTGCACTCAATACTCCTGCTGGCTAAAACAGATTTTATTAGTATGTCATAACAGCACAGAAACAAATGTGCTAGATATGTTTCCCTAAATTTTCTTTGAGGTACAATAATTTCATATAGATTTAGTCACAGGAATACGTTTTGTTAACATTCTCATTAAAAAATATTATGAATTGAATAATTTTATTTTGGTAATGTTTTCATTTCTTGTTTTAATTGATAGCATTTATAAAAATAGGTCTAACCAATTCTGACTCTTCATTTGTTAGAACTTGGTCACAGTGGGTATTGTCAAATGGTACAAAAACATGGCAGGAGTGTTACAGTAAACAAAAGCAGTAATGAAACATGACAAACAGTTACTATGACAATTAAACAGAGCTGCATGACAAGTTGTCCCCATAAGAAAATGTCAAAATCCCATTTTCAAAATGCAGGAAGTTGCCAGAGCATGACTGAGTAAAACACAAATGCAGCTACCTCTTAAGTTAAAAACAAACAAGTTTAATTTCTTAAAATGCAGATAATAGCCTGACATAGAATTGAATACAAATATTGAGTCCCCCCTGAGTGAAAAAAAAAAAAAAGGTTTACCCGTTTAAAATGCAAGCACTAGACAGACATAGAGTAAAATACAACTGCAGCTGTTTTCCCCTCCCCAGTGCTCACCATTTAAACAAATGCTGGTCAGGGCCAATATGGCTATGGAGAGCTTTTGGGATAGTATTACTCTTTATTTCTAATGGATTTGCACAGTGCAAATCTGTGGAGAGGCAGTTTTAATGTGGTCTTCCTTTTACACATTTTCACAATGTGCTTTCCTAGAATATGCCTGCTGATTGCTATACATTTAGCCTAGATAGTTTATAGAAGAAATGGCGTCTTATTTTCAGCAGGGTTCTACATCTGCACACTATTATGCTGCACTGCATAAAATTTAGAGTGCACTGAAAACAGTATTTTACATCTGGGGACATATTAAGTGCCAGACCAATGCTCGAGCAGAAAGATGCATTGCACAAAGAGGATACACTAGTCAACACCTATACAACATTCAAAGATAATGTGTCACCAGTACAGGGTGCACATATAGTGAAGCACATCACTGCAGAATTCTGCAGTAGAGTTACTGCAGCAAACAATGCAGTTTTAATGGGAGTTAATCCCTTTTGTCATGCAGTAAACCTGCGATGCTGTGCTTCATCTTGACGGGCCTCATTGTACCTGTTGAAAATGTGACCCTGGACAGGAGTCACAGTGCAAGTGACTGCCAAGACAGTTACATACAGGGCGCTCCTGATTGAACAGCTGCCACAGGGAATGCATGGCACATACTGGTGTGTGCTGCAACCTCCATGGGTGATTTTCAGCCCAGGAATGCAAATGAGATAATTGAGCATGCAGGGTGCAAAGGGACCTGATGTATGCTCATTATTGGACCATTTGCATTTTGGCTTGGGGATGAATGTGCCAGAGCAGCTCTCACCCCCAAGCCCCATTCCTCCCACATGGGACACACCCTGAAGTCTCTGGTGGTAAAGTGGCACCCCCTCCCATTCCACCAGCGCTGATACTACCGGAGTGCAGGCTCTATTGGATCCATATTGTAGGGACCCCACTCACACCAGAATACAGCTACAGTCAATTTCCATAATACAGTGGCCCCTGCCCCCTCAATGGTGCAGAGACACTCCCTCCTTGCCCTCACCAACCTATCACAATGACTGGCACTGTGATGGGATTGTACTACTGTATCAGTGAGTGGTGGAGCACTGGCAGTAGGATGCTAGAATGTGCCATACAAAGGCATGAGGTGTTGTGTGGGTGATAATGTCCAGTGGCCATATGCTTCAGGTGCTCGCTTGTGGATCCATCATCATGGTGCCATTACACTCCTCAGTGCAGGTGGTGACCAATATTGTAACCACTCACACAGGTCCAGGAACATGCATGTTACTGCTGACCTCCCATTTGTTTGTGCAGTTGGGGAACCATGGATGAACTATTCACAGCCTGAAGTGTACACTGCAAATGGCATTGCAGGCTACCGCACCACATGACACCCGGATACCTCAGTAGTCTGAAGGGTGGCAGGTTACACAGGGGAGCGAAGGAGAGTGGGACATGCAGCAGTGTATGACCGGAGGAAGATACAGCATCAACAAGGCATACATTGAAGGTATGTCGGTTCCTTCTTACAACTTGCTAGGGATGTACACATGGCTGCATACACTGGTGGGTCCACAGCTTGCACAGTGCCCCAATGCACAGCAGAACCCACTTGGGTCATTCTGAAGGGATCCACGATGGCTCAATTGACAAAATATTTGTCAAATGACCTAACAGCAAAACTGGCAGGTTGACTGCAGTTTGCAGTCTGCTGCCAGTTTCCACAACATGCTAGTGTTTTCTTCAGGGGGCTTCACCCCCAAACCTCCCATGCAGGGGGCTGCACCCCCACACCCTCCCACTTAGGATTCTCAACTCCGAGTCAGAGCTGATTGGGGGGAGTGCAGGACCCCCAACAGACAGTGCTGGGTTCCAGTGGGTTCCCTACAGTGATGTGGTGCTGTCGTCACTGTAGGGGACTCTGCTGTTAAAATGTCAACATCGTGGCTGCATATGATTCTGAAGTGCAGGTCCCCAGCCAGGGTCCAGTGCAGTCAGTGGCTGGCTGTGGCAGGGTGTGCGGGAAGTGCCAGTCTTTGCAACAGGTCGAGTATGGGGGAGAAAGGGTGTCTGCATACTGGGGCGGTGGGTGGGGGGGTCCTCTATACTATGGATGTGGACAATGGCTTCCTCTGGTGCAATCAGGTCTGGAGGGCCCTACATTATGGAGTTCTTTGGGGACTGAGTTGGATCAATTGGGGATGGGAGGGGGTGTACCTCTAGTCCACCAGGGCTGCTGTGCACCTGGATGCACTTCCATAGCCCTCCTGTGGGTGGCTGGCTGGATTAGGCCAGCTATTTATGGCCTAACTGTAGGCCGTGGTGCTGTGGACTGTGGGGGTGCATTCCCACTGAATATGCCGCAGCATGGCATATGCATGGGAACACTCCCTTGACTTGCACAGCATACCATTTGTGTGCACTCTGTCCCATTACCTTGTGGCTGGCACATCCTGCACTTCTGAATATCACACTGTGGTGCATTTGTTGGAGATGAACGGCACATCTCCCTTTTCTGCTGTAATGCACTGCCCATGTCCTTTGAATACGGGGACCCTGGCCTAGGTACCCTGAATAGATTATAAAAATGGTAACATCATGACCCCATTGAAAACAAGATACTGCATCTAATCTGGGACAACCTGAGTAAATACAGTGCAGAAATGTGTAAATAAAGATCCCTGTGACAATGAGATGTAGCATCTTCCTTGCGTTATCCAGGATACAAATTATAGGATAAGAAATATTCAGTGCTCCCAGATCCAAATAACCATTTTCCTGTAACAAGCCCTCATTTTTTTCCTATATTTTTCCTGCAGAGACAGAATCAAATCCCTGTAGATTTTTCCATAAGCCACTGGTTCCTTATTTATGACTTTGTTCTTTATTATATCAGCAGCCTTTTGTCAGGAAAAGAGCTCCAATTTGCTGTTCAGTATTAATATTATACGTAAAGATGGCCTTAGATCGATTTGAATCTACATGGTACACATAAGACATAATGAGGGACTACATGAAATAAATATCACACTCATTATTTCATGAATTACACTCAAAATTAGTAATCACAAGTCAGCCAATCTTTCAAAAGATACTAGTAATGCCTATAAAAATATTATTGCAAATAAATTAGATGCATTTCTTCATATTCATATACACAGATGCTATTTTTTGCATCTTATATTTGTTAGTTTTCAGAGAAATTCTCATATATTTTTTTTTCTGACCACATGATTGAATCTTGAATGAGCTAAGTAAATGTTATTATTTTCTTCAAGGCCCTGACCCAGTAACTCAGTAAATACATGCTCAGTACATCATATTACAAAATGAAAAAAAACAGTCTTCTGTTTCCAGATGTTTGATCATGACCTTTTACAAATGGTATAGTTATATACCAGTATCTTGCAACTTCCTCAGGAAGATCTTTGACATTTCAGGAATAATATCAAGCTTTCACAAAATCTCCAAAAAAATATAAAAATAACACAGAAAAACATAAAGGAAACTTACAAGCTCAAATGGGCAGACTGTGTGGGCCATAAGCCCTTATCTGCTGACAATGTTTATGTATCCATGTATCTAAATAATAATTTTTCTCCTAATAAATGGCATTATCTCTGCCAGTCTCAAAAATAGCACATTATATATCAAGTCAATATGTCCTCCATCTTGGCATCAATGTGGCAGCCAGGTTATTGACTGGTTCTTCTAGGGCCAGTCATATAACACCTGTACTCTGCGGACTGCACTGGTTGCCAGTGTGCTGGCGAATCACCTTCAAGGTTGGCTTGCTGACCTATAAGGCCCTACACGATCAGGGACCTGGCTACCTGAAAGATCTCCTTTGTCTCTACTGTCCCTCCAATCCACTGATGAGGGATTGCTGGAGATTCCCAGGGTTTGTTTAAAGACAGCCGGGGCCAGATCATTTAGTTTTATGGCCCCAACCCTGTGGAATTCTCTACTGCGTCAGGTGCAAGACTGCCCAACTGTCCAAAGTTTAAAGGGGACGTTAAAAACATTCCTTTTTAGACAAGCATATAACGATTTTTAATGCTGCAGCCTTGAATATTTTTAATATTGTATTATTATTTATTGATTTTTATTACGATATGTACAGGCGCCTTGGTTTTGGAAAGGCGCCTTTTATAAATAAAGTTTGATTGATGATTGATTGATCAAATAAGATCTTGGATTGTAAAAAATGCTGAAATGCCTAAAATTTGTTGTCATTAATTGAAAAACATCTACATGTCTGTTATATACCACCAGGGCGAATCTGGAATCAAGTGGTACCCTGGTCAATATGCCTTCCTGGTAAAACTCTTAAATAAATAAATAAATATACAGTACTGTGTCTTTTGAAACAGGTTGTAGCTTGTATTTCTGTACACATTGATATTCAAAGCAGTTGCAAGTGCAGACTTGCACCAAGGAGTGATATTTAGCAGGAGCCATTTCACAGCGCAAATCCCATTGTGCCAATGTGCAATGATAATGAATGCAGTTGCAAGTGCAGGGGATCGTGCCCATGAATATCCATCGCAGTGCAATATTCAACCATGGAACCACTGTGTACGTGTGGAGCAAATCTGAGCTGCGCCGAGTAGACTTGAGCCTATCAATACAGGGCGCAAGCAAACGGACAGCACTTGCACCAGGCGAGAGAGAGAGACAAAGAAAAGGAAAGAAGGAAAGAAAGACAGAGAGAGACAGTGCAAGTGAGAGACAGACAGAGGCAGCCACAGAGGGAGAGGGACAGAGGTGCAGTACAGTGGGAGACAGGGGCAGAGACAGTGAGAGGGACAGGCAGGCACAGTGCCAGGCAGTGCACCAGGGTGGCATACAGCCCGCAGCAGCCAACCGCCCAGGGGGATATAGGACATCAGGGGCCATGGATAGTGTGCCCTTCATGATGGAGGCCATAATGAAGGGTGTGAGGGGGCAGGGGGAACAGCAACATGGCCGAGGAAGGGCCCGTCGGTGACATGCCCGGAACAGGTGGTACTGCGCCCGCAACACCTTTGAGAACTACTTCAACACAGAGACTGTGGGCTGGTACCACCTGAACAGGGCCATTCTGAGGCAGCTCTGTGAGCTGTGCAGTAAGGAGATGCAGGCACCCACAAGACGGAGCCACGCAATGTCTGTGGAGACCAAAGTGACAGCTGTCATGTGCCTGCTCACCACGGGCACCTTCCAGAGACCAACAGGGGACACCACAGGCATAACCCAGTTGGCCACATCATGCCTCCTCACACAGTTCCTCAACGCTCTGCTGCCCGTGCTTTGGAATACATCCATTTCCTCAGCACACAGGCGGAGCATACAGCAAACATGCAGGACTACCACAGGGTAGCACGTATGCCCGGCGTGCTTGGGGCCTTTGACTACACCCACGTGGGCATCCATATGCTACCTGGCCCTGAGGGTGTGGCCTACATCAATAGGAAGGGGAGACCGAGCATCAACTGTCAGGTGGTGTGCGATGCCGTGGGGCACATCACCAATGTCTGTGTCACACGCTGGGAGTGCTCATGATGCATTCATCTGGCACAGCTCTGCACTGTGCCACAGGTTCAAATGTGGGGACATCCCCAAGGGCCACCTGGTAGGTGAGTATGGGACAGGCAAGGGGTGATGGGCAGAGCAGGCCATGGGATGGGGAGGTCAGAGTGGGCATGCTGACGAGGGTGTCAGGGACCGGCAAGGGGCACAGCAAATGATAGCAGAGGGCTAACCATGTCATTATTTACACAGGTGACAGCGCCTATCCACTGAGGCCCTGGCTGCTCACCCACTACCGGTGCCCCCAACAGAGGTACACTACAACGAGACACATGCCAGCACGTGTAACATCATTGAGTGTGTATTTGGCATGCTGAAGGCATGTTTCCATTGCCTAGACAGGTCAAGTGGTGCCCTACAATACAGCCCCTCGAAAGCCTATGGCCTATTCCTGGCCTGCTGCATACTGCACAACATGGCCATTGACCATGGGACAACTGTCGAGGCTGATGAGGGTGACAGTAGTGGGGGCGACGGAGGCAATGGGCTGGAGGGTGGTGGACAGCTCCCTCCCAGGTGGAGGGATCCCCAGCTGCAACGGATGGCGTGCCAGCATTGTGATACCTTCACACAGGAGCACTATATTGTACGCAGGTTGGTGGCGCCAAACCCATGCATGAGCCACACGCACAGGTATAGCACACATGCGGGGCTGTGCATGGCAATGGGCATGCACACACAGAGGCATGGTGCAGGGGTAGGGGAGTCAGTGGCACACAACTGCACACATCAACATACACACGCACCCACACACCCAGGCGCTGGCATGTGATGGGGATCAGCTGCATTGCACCGGTGCACAGGCGCAACTGGTGCTGAACTGCCCTCATCATGCCCACACCACATGGTCCAGCGGCTGGGCAAGCACGCACAGGAGGCAGCGTGTGGTGTGACACACAGACACCACATCAATGTTATGCATATGCACACACACACACACACTCACTCCACCCATGTGTGCACAGGACAGCAGCTGCAGATTGCTGTCAGGGCAGCATGCACATCAGGGCCCCTGCACAGAACCATGGGGAACCGCGGCCATGGTGGGCAGCCATGCCAGGGCCGATCAGCAGACACAGACTGCTCATAGGCCACAGGGGTTGAACTGTGGGTCCGCGCGGGGGGGGTGTAGGCACCCAAAGAGGCCTGCCCCAGGCATGCCTGGGATGCCAACATCAGAGCCCAGCGTCGACAGTGTGGGAGTTGCCCGATGCTGGGATTGTGGGGTGGACAGTGCACTGCATGGGGTCCGTGGTGGCAGGCCATGCCCTGTGCCTGCCAGCATTGCAAAGCCATCCGTGATCGCATTAGTAATGCAATCCAGGGATAGTGTTGTGGTCTCCTGCATGCGCTGCATCCTTGGCAGGGGCTGTGCAATGCCCTCTCACGCTGCTCAGCCAACTGAAGCACCTCCGCGTGCAGTGCACATACCCCAGTGGCAAGCTGCACCTGTTGCTCCATGGAGGCCCCCAGTAAATGGGTGTGCTCAGCCAATGGGTCAGTGTCCTGGGAATCCCGGGTGGGACACTGACCTTGCTATGGTGACCAACCACACTGTGCAGCCTCCCTCTCAGGTGGACGCTGCACAGTGGGGTCCTCATGGGGTATGTCCCTAGCTGGTGCTCTGGCAGCAGACCCTGTGTCCAGCTGCCCTGTGGCACCTGCAGCCTGCTGCCATTGCCTGTCTGGCTACTGAATGCTGCCCAGTGCCTGCATGGCAGCACCACCACCACCATACAGCACAGCTGTGGCAGTGCACACAGCTGCACCCGCAGTGGCAGCAGGCAGCTGTTCTCCCACTGTCAGGTCACTGGGTGAGCTGCCTGTGTTGGTGTCTGGCATAGGTGTCTCCCCAACACTGCCCATGCTGTCCAGGATGATGGTAATGTTGTCATCGACATCAGAATCCACCCCGATCTGTGTCTCCATGCAGAGGACTCAGAGACTGGCATCCTGTAGGAATACATCCAGGGCCTCATCTGACCCCATGCCCAGGACATCCAGCTGGACAGTGCTGGTGTGCTGCAGCCTATCAGGCCCCTGGATGAACATGGAGGTGGATGGCTGGTCCTCCTTACACGGCCGCTGCCAGTGCCCCATCCTCCACATGCAAGCGTGCTGTAGCTGAAAGAGAACAAAGGTGTGTAAGTGATGCAATGCCCACATGTGCCCCCCCCATGCAGCCACTGCATGTGTCCAGCAGCATGTCATGTGTGTTGTTGTGCACACATGTGCAGGACATGCATGGCGGCAGCATGTACACCAGGATGGCCGTGTACGCACCCTCTGTGCCGCTGGCTGTGAGTGACCGACATATGTACCATGCAGTGATGGGCTGCCACCCATCTGGAATCCTCCTCCAGGCACACCCTCCATGGTGCTGCGGTGCATGGTGGCTGCCACCAACTCCTCCTGCACTGTGAGCTGTGGCACATCTGTAGGCCTCCTCCGGTGGCATTCTGGGATGCACGGATGGCCAATACCTTCTCCTTTATGTGCCTCTTGTCTGTGCCCACCTTCATGCGCCACTCCTGCGCTGACCAGTGGTGGCTGCCCTGCTGGTTCATGTCACAAATGCACTCAACAGGTCAGGACCTCTGCTCCCACAGTGCCAGCCTCCGAGCGTTGTAATGTGAACAGGTAACAGACTAACCCTCCTGTCTGCTTTTGGGTCCGAATCACCTTTAGTCTCAAGTTCAGGTGGGATTCAAACTGTGAACCTTATGTTAGCGTACCCAAATGAACAGGCTCAGATAATATTCTTTCCGGGGGGATGTAATATATCTTTTGCCTAAGGGCACCTAACCAGGTATCCAAAATGAACCTTTAAAACTCCATAAAAGATCTTAGGTATAGTCTTTCCTTTGCCCAGTTCAGTAACACCATCAAGCTCTTGAACAGTTTTTTCAGTCTTAACCCTCTATACGTCACATGCAAGAGAAAGAACCTGCAGACTCAGGCAGTCTTTCAAAATAATACATTTACTAAAATGGATAAAAATATGTAAAATGTAAACACATAACACCATATCAAAGAGCATACAATCACATAAAGAAAAACTACAAACTCCTACCAACATACAGTTAGATCTTTTCTATTTAATGTATTACCTCGGTACAGTGCTTAAGTTAGATCAGAAATCTTGTTTCTTAACAGTCCAAAAAGATATATCACAAAGATTAGACACAAGTCCTGGTTAAACTGTCTCTCTTTCACACACCCGTTCTATGATGTCATCTAGCGCCTCCTTTTAGAATATAACAAATATACAAACAATGATCTTCCTGTCAGGAGATAGTTTAAATAATGTGACTTCAGCAAAAACTAATTTCCAAAATTATGACAGTCTTTAATCAAGCCTTTCCTTTGATCTTGTGTGGTTTCCTGTTCCCAAGGCAGGTCAGATATTTTACAACTTTTCACACCATGGTGGTATAACATGTTTTTTCCTCTAAGACGGCATAAAAGTTTACAAGCCCTATATCCTGGCAGCTGGGGCAGTTCTAATTCAGTCTCTATGGTCCTTTAATTACCACCTGGTTTCAGGTTAATATATCCTGTAGCTTCTCTGACTTGGGGGGGGTACCCCTAAGCATAGGCTATATTTTTATATTAAAAATAGTATAGAACAACCATAACCAGCTGGCCAAATGTCACAGTTCACACATTCTATCACCTCCTCCCAGGCCCCAGCCCTTCAGAGCCTGTAGTGTGCCCGTGGCACCCCTCAACAGCGGCTCCTGTTGAGGTAGGCCTCAAACAGGGTCTCTGATTCTGCCTTAGTGAAGTTGGGCCTGAGGCGGTGAGCAGACCCACACTCCTCACCCTCCTGATGTTCCGAATGTTGCTTCCTGTGGACATGGACGGCACAGTGCATCAGTGGCGGCAACACCCTACTCCATCCCACCTGCTGTTCTGGCTTGGCTCAGTGTGCTCCAGCAGCATGTGCAACCTACCTCAAGGATGCAATACGGTCCATGGGCATTTATAGTGCATCGCACGTGAAATGAGCTTTGGCGCAATGGTAACGACATGCTAATTCCCCCTGTGCACCACGCACTGGCTGATGAGCTTATCTGCATGTGGTGGCTGAATATCGCAATTTTGCTCCGTGCACAATGAGGCTGCTCCAGACCAAGTCACTGCGCAATGCGCAAGATCACAGTACACATGCGCCAGTTTACTGTCACCAATTGCACACTGTGCACCGACTGCATGATGGGGGCCATGGCGCACGGTGCACCAGGCCTGCTATTGTGCATGTGCACACTGTGCAGCGGCTGACCCATGACCCCTGCTGTGACCTCTGCCCTTGGGAGACCTCCGCACCCATGACCCCATCTAGTCACACCCATGCCACGCATCTCCGAGACTGTGTGATGGGCAGACAAGGCACATGTACCCTCGGCCCGTGCATCTGGTGCATGCTGTGGCCATGTGTGTCTACCACCACCACCACCATTTTGCTCATCGGCTCACACCTGAAGCATGGCACAGCAGCAAGCACCTGAGCGGCCAACTGGACGCAGGTGGAATTAGTCAACCTTGTCACCAGCGTCCTGCCCCACACACCCCAACTGTTTGGCCAGGTGCCACTGCAGTAGCCCCGGGTGGCTGTGTGGTAGGCCATAGCTGCCACACTGCGGCAGCACACAGGGGTGGCCAGGACAGGAAAGCAGTGTTGCCACCACTATAGTAATCTCACACGGAGGGACCCAGAGTGCCTCAGGAGGCTGTAGGTGCACGTTAGGTGTGGGGCTGTGCCACAGCCAGGCGAGTAGGCCCATAATGCATGTGTGCTCTGGTGCTGTACTGTGGCATTGGCTAGGTTGCCTGGCATGCCCTTTGTGAAGCAAAATTTGAATTTAGTTTATCAGATGGCCATAGTTTAAAAAATATAATTGTATTTATTCAATCTCTAATTACAATACCTTTGAGCACAAAGCGCTCATTTACAAAGGTTCCACGTCAGTGGGGAGGTGAACAAACATACAGAGGCGGTAATGCAAAGACTTGGTTTAAATAACAATACAGTACATACTTAAATTATCTAGAATTAATAACTTTAGCAGTGGAGAAGAAAGAAGGGGGTGGGAGTAATAAGAAAGAAAAGAATGGTAAGCAGCCAGAAGACCTTGTCAGGAGGAGTAGAAAGAAGGGCAGGTGCGAGTAGTAGGAAGGTGGGAGGGGAGGTGGTGGGGGTGGGAGAGTTGGGGGGTAGGAAGATATAGCAAGGGTTGCAAAGGTAATGCTTTAAGGTAGAAAAGAGGGAACTGGAGTGTGCACAGGTGGTAGTATCATTAGGCGAAGCAGTCTCAGGAACCATTTGTCATAAGATGCTGATGGAGCCTGTGCTTGAAAGGATCTAATCTTGGTATGGACAGGATTTCATTTGGAAGTGCACTGAACCTGAATGTGGCTCTGTAAGTGAATGATCATTGCCCTTGCAATGTCTTGCACCTAGGAATCTTCAGAGATTGATGGGCTGAGCTTCGGGTGTGCTGGGAGCTGGAGAGAGGGCTAAGGAGGTTTGCAGGTCCAGGGGGCAAAAGGCCAAGAAGTGCTTTTTTTAGCCAACAGGTATGTTTGGTACTGTATCCTTCCACTTAGTTGAAGCCACCCAGATTGGGGGTATAGATAGCATGTGTGGGTGAGGCATGCAGCAACAGTGAGGAGTCTACATGTCTTATTTAGTGCAATGGATATTCTACGGAGTGAAGCAGTAGCAGCACCATAGATAACCAAGCCATATTCGACAGTAGATAACACACAGGTGATAATTGCAGTTTTGAGGGCTTCTGGTGTCAAGCAGTGTTTGTGTCTGCAGAGCAGACCAATCTTGATGTTGACAGCCCAGGCAACATTATCAATGTGCTGAGCATAAGAAAGTGAGGTGCCCAGGGTTACTCCCAGATACTTAAAGTGTAGTGTTTGTTCCAGAGGTACTCCCATGCAGTTTTGGATTATAAGTGGTTGAGATTTGTGATTGCTACAGGTGCCACTGAACAGCATCACTTTAGTTTTTTTTTTTTTTGTAGTTTAGGATCAATTTGTGAGCACTGAATCAGTCCTCAGCTTCTACAAAACTACACTGTAGTTGACATTCCAGTTGCTGGGGGTCAGGGTTACAAGTAAAGATGACTACATCATCTGCATACAGTAGCATCTGTTGGTGGCAGGCCTGCGGTAGGTTGTTCAGGAAGACGCTGAAAAGTAAAGGCCCTAAAATAGAGCCTTGCAACACACCTGAGTAGAAGGGCAGTTTGACTGAGGTAACGTTTGCAATTTTCACCTGTTGGGATCGACCATCCAGGTAACTCTTGAACCAATCTAACGTGCCAGAGGTGAGACCTATGGAGGCTAGTTGCTGAAGAAGAAGAGTGTGGTGAACAGTGTCAAAGGCCTCTGTAAGGTCTATAAAGGCTGCTCCCACCAAAATGCCTTTGTTGAGAGACTGATGGAAGTAGCCAGTGAATTCTAATAGTGCCGTTGTGGTGCTATGAGCTTTTCAGAATCCATGTTACTGCGGGTATTGGACTGTATATTTTTCAAGGTAATCCATTAATTGGTCTGCAACTATGCACTACAGCACTTTGGATAATGCTTTTAAAGTTGGAAACTAAATATACATTTTATTATATCAGGGAAGGATGTCATTTAGCTGATTCCTGTTGGCTAGCTCACACCTGGGTGACGGACTGCAGGGTTGTAAACCTCATAGGAACTGGTTGATCAAAGACTCATAATTTGGGAAATGTTGTTTTGCTGATGTCACATTATTTAATATATCTCCTGATAGGAAATTATGTTTGTATTTTTTTCTATTCTAAAAGGAGGAGCTAGATGACTCACAGAAGGGGAGTGGAGACACCGAGTTTAAACTGATACTTGTGTCTGAAATGAATGTCATATCATCTTGGGACTCTAGATAGACACAGCTCTCTGGTCTAACTTTAAAATGCACTTCCAGAGGTAATACCTTAGATAACAAAGATCTAAATGTATTGTGGTAGGGGTTTTGGTTTGTAAGTTTTCCTTGTTCTTTTATGTGATTGTGAGCTCTTTGTTATATTGTTCTGTGTTTACATTTTTCATATGTTTATCATCTTTTAGTAAAGTGCCTTTTCTTTTAAAGACTGCCTGGGTGTCTGCTAGTTCTTTTTGCATGTGATGTATAGGGAGTTAAGTCTGACAAAACTGTTCAACAGCTTGATGGTGTTACTAAGCTTGGAAAAAGGTAAGAATATACCTAAGGTCTCTTATGGAGTTAAAATGGTTCATTTTGGACACCTGGTTAGGTGCCTTTAGGCGAAAGATATATTGCATCCCCCTGAAGAGAATATTATCTGAGCCTGTACATTTGGGTACGCTAGCATAAGGTTCACAGTTTGAATCCCCCCAGAACTTGAGACTAAAGGTGATTTGGACCCAAAATCAGACAGTAGGGTTACCCTGTCTGTTACCTGCTCATGCTATTGCGCTCCGAGGTTGGCACTGTGGGAGCAGAGGGCCTGACATGCAGAGTGCATTTGTGACAATGACCAGTATATATTACTTAGGTGCAGTCTGAGGGGCTCAAGGTGCCCACATTTCAGTACCCTGCAATACATTGTCTAAGGAGGTGGTTTGTGGAATTTGTTTCTCCAGCTGCAGGTAATGGGGGTGTGATCACTTAGTGTATCTGGGTGCACCGTCACATCTGAAATATGGTCCAGTCAGTTAGAGAGAATCCAGTCAAGGAGGGTGCTTGTTCCCATTCTGTCATTTGTCCTGGCGGGTGAGGGAATGAGCTGCAAGAAATAAAGTGCACATACAGATTCCTTGAAAGTAACGATGTCAGCAGAGAGCCAACTGACATTGAGATCACAGAAAGCTATGATTTCAGAGTGTAGTTTCAGGTTACGGATGTAGCCCATGGTGCTGTGAAAGCCAGTCGAGAGTTCTTTGGGAGGGATATAGATGGATAAGATCATGAGTGCCTTCTTATGGGCACCGAGGAGAACTTTAATTGCAAGTGAGGAGCATCCAAGGTTGGTCATGGATAAGGCAAAGCCCTTAAGCGTCTCTTTGAGACATATGTCACAGCCACCACTATGCATAGTTAGCCTGTCCTGTTGGAAAATGGTGTGTCCTGGTATGATGACTGCAGTGTCAGGAATCTTCAGGGACAGCCATGTCTCCACCTCTGATAATATATCAAGGTTGTGCTGGTTGATCCAGACTTTGAAGCTGTCTAGTTTACTTAACAGGCTGCATATACTGACCAACACCATCCTGATGGATCCCAACTTTGCTTGGCTCATGAGTGGGGCAACACTTCCTGGGCCAGGATTGGGGTGAACATTGCCGGATATTAGTAGTAGGATGATAATGATCTTGTATAGGTAACCTTTCAGCAGTCTGTAATTCACTTTGGTTGACTGTTTTTGGTTGGAGTGCCTCCTTGGGCTAGAATGCATCCCTCTAAGGCAGATGGGAGAGCCTGGAGAGGGTATGAGACAAGGACGCCTGGGGATTGCCAGATAAATGGATGTAGCAGAAGCCAGGGCTGTGACCAATGTGAAGAAGTTTCCTGTATGCATGCCTGGGTCATGGCTAAAATTGTAATTGAAATCAAGTTTAGATATGGGATGCTGTTTGCCTCCAGTTATGTCAACAAGGCAAGGAAAGGCAAAAAGAAGAAGTACTAGGATGATGGTATGTGATTTGCCCATTTTGGTAAGAACTGAGTCAAAATCATGGGAAGGATTAGGTTCAGGTAAAAAAAGCGCTATATGAGAGAGTTAATGAATGATGAAGGAGAGAAAGAAAAAAAAAGACTAAGCTCCCTCTAGTGGCATATCTTTATAATCTACTAATGGGAAACTGGACATACACAAAAAAAGTAGAAAACAAGGCTTTTTTAAAGGCTGAAAGTGGAGGCTTGTTACATCAGAACAAAGAGGACAAAATAAGAAGGCAGGGACAAAGCACAGCAGGCTGTTAGGAGGTTGGGGAGAGACAAAGAGAAATGTGCAGGCAAGGGAACAGGAGGATTGGTTTAAAATTCACTTCTAATATCAACTCAGTACTTAAAATGACTGTAAGGATTAAACATATTATTAAACCCTGCCTCATAAATTCAACTAGAGAGACAGAGGGAAATACAGTAGCTAGAGATGTGTTCAGCAGGAGAGAGTGTGGGCTACTTGGAGATCAGCTTTCACTGGCACCAAATTCAAAAGTCAGGGCTAGTACCTTGCAGAATCAGCTGAGCTGTAGCTCACAGAAGATTTCTGAACTACTGTTTTGTTTCAAGATATTGAGGGGGCCCTGGCCTGATCAAGGCTGGTTGGACCCCTTGCAGAATCAGCTGAGCTGTAGCTCACAGAGGATTCTGAACCACTGCTGCTGCAGGGTGCTACCCTTGTCTGGAGGTGGGATGGGGCAGCATTCTTCCAGAGCCAGAGCCACCTGCCTGGAGCCCACCCCGACTCTGTCTGTGTGCTTCTTTTGTGGAGTGGAGGAATAGATGCACCAAGTTTGTTTTACACTGTGTCTCTCCTGGTCTCTCTCTCTCCCCTTAAAGTCCACTCCCTCATGGTGAAAGCATAACTCTGCAGCATTGCTCACTGGCCCAGTCACAGCACTCTTTCTCTGCGTCTCTGTATGTGCTGTCTGCTTCCACTGAGCTTCAGAAAGACAGACAGAGAGTCAGACTGACAGCAATGTGCCAGAAGAGTGAGTGGAAATAAAATGGATGACAACAGAGCTCAGGCACACATTGTACTCTGCTTCTCTGTTTGGAAGGGGGGGGGTTGACACCGTCTCTGACTGTAACAGGTTGGACCTGCACATATATGCCACATTGGAAGCGGTTCTCGGTGTTGGGGTCTCTCTCTCTCTCTTGAGGAGGTTGGTGTGGCTGAGGGCAGTAGACACTGCTAGGAGACAGGCCACCCATTTAAATGAATGTTTGTTCAGGTGCAGGTCTGGGAGCCACCAGCCATTGAGGTTATGGTCACTACATTATACTGCCCCCCCAATTTCACACTGCCAAGGAGGTGTTCCAGCAGTAACAGCCTGTCACCTGGTGATCACTCTCATTGTGCCTATTTGCCACATCTCAGTATGTCGATGTCACTGTTTGGGGGCTCGCTCTCTCCTCTGTCCCTGACACTGGTGCCACTCACCACCTCTTTCGATCCTGCGCTCTCTTTTCTAAGGGGTCACTACTGCCTCTCTTTCTCAGTGTCTGTCCCTGCAGCCTGTGTCTCTTGCTCTCTCTCTTCCTGCCATCCAAGTTTAAGCTAAAGCTCTACAGACAATGCTACCTCACTTCTTAGCACTCTTGCTTCTTGTATTGTGCGGTGGAGTGGGGGGGCACACTAAGACAGCATGGACACCAGCAGATCCATGGGGCGGGTCAGTGGGTACCATCACAGAAAGAAATGCTCAGGCTGGGCATTGTGGCACACATGAAGCACTGGAGAGAGAGGCACTCAGGGACAAGAACATGCACTGTCATTCACAGAGATACAAACAAATTCAACGTGGATGTCTGTCTGGGAAGGATAAGTAATGTTTATTCGTTCTTCACTGGTAGGACTGTTTACTGCTTATGGCGCAGAGAGTTGAGGATGCAGTGTATGTCTGGGTACCCGGACCTCTGCAGTATGGGTGGGGAGACATGCAGTAAGATCAGTTAGGGCATAAATGAAAGAAATGAAGTGCTCTCATTCAAGCACTTTATTTCTTTCAACTAGAGAATGGATTCCAGCTGTGAAACTGTGACTAGTGTCACAGTCTAGATGCATGCTCATTGGTCTGTCAGGGACGAGCCCACTGTAGATTGCTGTGCATTGGACTCATCCCTAACACACCTCTGAAATGTCATTCTACCACAAGATGTTTCTTGCACTCATGCAAGGAAACATTAAAAACTATAAAAATTTAGACTACCGACTCCCCTCATTTGAAAGGCATTTCTCTCCTGAACACAACAATGTAAAATCATGCACTGGGGTACAGAAATTCAGGGGCAGAGTACACATGGGTGGAGTGGTACTGACAATTAAGAAAGCACACATTAAAAAAAAAAGAGTTTTTATATACAGTTGATTACTTTTTACAATCATTTGCATCTATGGTTGCCACTGCACATCTGATGAAAACCCATACTGTCTCACCTGAAGCAAAAAGGGTGGGAGGCCATAACTGACTTCCTGTTTTTGTGTTAAAGGGGTCAGTTTCTTTTCAGCAAAAATGAGGAAAGGCATAATTTCCAAAACGTGCAGATGAAAATGGGGGCCACTTTTTTTTTCCAGAGCATGCCACCACCAGCTACCACTTCAAAACTGCTACTATCCCACCTAATAAAATCAGGGAAAAACCAGAAGTTGTCTGCCAGGACTGAGATCAACATGATTTAGGCACATTTGCCAGAAATTAATGTTTAGAAAAGGATGAGAAAGTGACTGTGATGATGAGCATGACCCAGACCATGGGCCCGATTCTCAAAGGCTGCTTAGAACGACGCAAGCTGTGCCGGACAGAAGCTTGCATCGAAGCCCCATGCACCATGGACCCTGCACCCAGTTCAGGTATGGGAGGGGTTCTGGAGCCCAAGACCCCACACATGCGGCACTCCTTCCCATGCAGCGAACACCTGGTGCATCGGAGGTGTCTGTCGCAAGCCCAGTGTGGCACAGGAAACGGCTCATACTGTACATATGTACAGTGACTGCCACCAGTGTCAAACACTGAGCAAATATGTACAGAACCCTGCTGATGCAAACCACAGTTGGCAGCTGGATGGGCACCAAGGGTTGGGTTCCACTAGACCACCAGGTAGTGGGCATTGCAGTGATCGGGGGCACATGCCCATGCCACATACAGATGGGCCGGGCAGCATCATGGATGGGGTGGTGGTATTGGGGAAGGGTGATAGTACCTGGCATGACAAGGCACTATCAGTGAACTGAGGGGATATCACAGCATATAGTGGCACATCGGATGACTGCCCCAGTACGACATATTCCAAGTCCCGCTACGCCAGCCCTGGCTGGTCTAAGGCACTTAGAATATCTCCCACCGGGTGCCATCAGAATAGCAAGCTGCAGCTTGCGTCAGCGCAGTCCACCTAGCGCCATGTCGCTGCACTCTGCAGGGCACAGGGCTGGCACAGGACCCGTTTGGGGCAGCCGGCCTCTGGTTGATGCAGGCCACCTTCATGAACTGCATTGAGGCAGCCCTGGATGCAAGGTGCACCTTGCACCGTATCTGTTTGGTGCAAGCACTTTGTGTCAGATGCAGGGTTTTGAGAATCGGGCACAACATCTCTCGTTTATTAATAGACTCCTCCTAAGTCTGATTTGTATGACTGCATGGGCCAAGCTCCACGGATGTTATGCCATCATCAGATTTGTATAACAGCACTGTGGAAGCATGTAACCTGACCACTGTCTGATGTGCTGCCACACTGCTCTGACACAGTTTCCAGTGATTCTGGTAATCATTACCCACTGCTGACTGTGGTGCAGTGAAAGCACTGCATTTTCTTTCCCACACTCATGCCACTCCTAATAGCTTTCCGCAACCATATTGGCTCTGACCAGAGTTTGTTTAAAAGGAAATGTCCAAACTGTAGTGTTTAGTGAAAGTGTGGGCAATAATTTTACTGGTATCTGCACATATCCCCCTCAGCAGATATAGTTTGGAAACATACATCAGGAAATTCTTCACTGTACCACTTATCAGAAAGTAAAGCAGTTGACTAGTCATCAGTGCAGGCACTGTTTAGAGATAGGAACCTCTTTTCCCAAGGGTGGCAGAAATAAAAAGTTGCAAAAACTATCCTGAGTCTGTCTTATGCTGCATTGACTACCTCAGCACTGTATGTATCAATGGGATAGAGCTATGCTTCCCTTGGGTGAGCATGACCTGGGAATCTGTCAGGTGGATTAACTTGATTCAAAGTAAATTCAGACACCACCTTTAGTAGGAACTCTGGTTTAGTGCACAAAAATACACTGCCTTGTGAAAATGTAAGGGAGCCAGTGTGCGAGAGCCTAAATCTGTGACATTCTTTAAGTAGAAGTAATGGCAAGGAAAGGGAACTCCTTTCAAGGGAGAAGGCAGAAGTTGCTTGTCACAACAAGCTCAAAGGGAGACAAAGTAAATTCCTCCAATTTAGGCCCCAAGCTGGGACTCAGTTACAAAGAGAAGGCTTTTAATATAAAATGACTCTCCAAAATGTACAAACTATCAGTTGGAGAACTGTGTATTTTTTATTTATTTTGTTGTTGTTATTAAGTACTAGGATTACAAATACCTTTGGACCAGGGGTTGTTTTGCAAAGGTTCTGCATCCAATACTGATGAAGGTACAAAAAGTCAAATACAATAAAGCAATCATAAGCCACACAATTAAGGAAAATCTAGACAGCAGAAAGGTGGGGAGCATGAGTGTAAAACCAATAGCCAAAGGGAGGGAGATACACAATAGGGGCGAACAACAGCAATGCAGACAGAGGAATGTCTGTCATTAGTTGCCAAGCGCTAGGATAATTTGGGTGTGCAGTTGAAAGGGTGGACAGAGGAGATGGGGAGCAGGAGGGTGATGGAGGGTGAGAGAGGGAGAATAAAGGGGTAGAAGAGGCATGGGCACGGAGAACATAGGGGATTCCAGGTACAGGGATCCATGAAAAGGACAAGGGCAGGAATGGTAGAAAGAATGAGGTAGGGAGAGGGGATGAGAGATGTGGGGGACAAGGGGGATAGCAAAGGTGAGGAGGATGGGCACATTACGGATTACAGGTTACAGTCACACTTGCGGAGGTTTCTGAAGCGCTGACAAAGTTTGCTTTTATACAGGCCTAATTTATTCTCAGCAGAGACTTCGGTGGGGAGACCTTTAATCAGGGATAGGGCCCTGAAGTGGAAGGCATGCTGACCCTGAGAGGTCCTGCATCATGGTAGCAGGTAGGAGGAACTGTGAGAACTTTGGGTAGGCCTTGTACTGGGGGAGGACTGCATTAGGGAATGAGTTGCTGGTGGAGTGAGGCACAGACAGATTTCTTTTGCCAGTAGGCATGTCTGGTAAGCTAGCCTCCCTTGTAGATTGAGCCAGTTGGTTAGGTTGTAGAGGTCACGGGTGTCTGTAGTCCTATCTGCACCTGAAACAAGTCTACGGCACTTGTTCAGCACTATCCTTACTCTTGTTAGTGAAGTATCTGTTGCAGATCCATAGAAAACTAAACCATAGTCCACTACAGACAGTATGGCACTGGTGACAGTTATTCGCATGGCTTCAGGGGTTAGACAGCATCAATGGCGATAGAGGACTCCTAGTCTTGAGTATATAGATTTAGATATGAGGCTAACATGCGATCTATAGGAGAGTGAGTAGTCTAAGGTAATTCCTAGGTATTTGAATTCAAGGACCTGATCAAGTGGTATCTGCAGTTTGTTGTAAATTGTTAGACTAGCATTTATGAACTTGCTCAGGGAGTTAGCAAACAGCATCGCCTTTTTTTTATATATAATTCATTAGCAGTTTATGTTGCTCAAACCAGGTTTCGGCGAGGTTGAAATAGTTTTGGAGGTCACAGGTGAGAGAGGCTGTCAGTGTGAGAAGAAAAGAGGACAGCAGCATCTATATAAAGAAAGATCTTATTGTCACAGACTGCTGGGTGGGTATTGAGAAAGAGGCAGAAAAGCAGAGGGCCAAGTATGGAACCTTGGGGAACACCAGAGCAAACAGGGAGGCTGCAGGAGAGTGTGTCACCAATCTTAACACATTGGATCCTATCCTCATGGGAGCTGCCAAACCAGTCAGTGACATTCAGTGGAAAAAAAAAATGCACAAAGAAAATCACTTTTCACTTAACAAAAAAAATGTGGTGGGAGGCTTTCTAGTTGCCACCCAAACATCAACCAGCTCTTGGGAAAATGCAAGTCTAGCAACTGATACCTTTTTAAAAGCCATGCAGGGCTGTGGTGCTACTTGGAGTCCTGATGGAACACAACATGTTACTCTTGTGATAATAGACCATAGCACAAGGACAGACAATTAGTAGTCCCATAGTCAAGTATTGCAGCATGTGGAACAGAACTGGTGTGGATCAAAGGACAGCAATGACCATTGGAGGTGCCCCATCCACTGGGAGCTTAAGTAGCACTCTCCATCTGAAAAAAGGAAGGAAGGAAAGGTGTATAAGGACTTCCTTTACCAGTAAAAGGATAATGCCTCTCATCAAATACTAGACCAGGTACTGAATAAGTGAGTGAAACCCTAGGAATTTTTGCATTATGTGGGGATGTCAGGAAAATAGTTTGACTCTGTGCAGCTTCATCTGACACCCAGATCTTCACAATGGATATTAGCAGGATCCAGCCATGCATTCTGGACAGTGACCTACTTAACTTATCTGGGAAGACATGTTGGGACTCCTGGAATGTTTATTATTTGCAATTCTAGATCATGTTCAAGTGCCCAACACCCAACAGAATTTTACTGCGTCCCCTCACAGGGGTGAAGAATGATTTCCCCCATCTGTTGATATTGTACATCAATTAACTGAGGGCTTGAGTACAGGTGAGTCTGAAAGGACCATAGACAATTAAGAGCAACTTGAAGGTCTAAAACATTAATGTGGGGAGGGGGGAGGCACTCTCCACTAAATTCTACTAGCTGATTGAATCCCCAAGGTGGCTATAGCTAGAATCTAGAGAGAAAAATGGGTTAGAAAACCCCCATTTACCATATTACTAGTCCCTTTGCCACTAGAACACCTTGCCTGAATGACAGGACATTCGAACTCTCTATTTTAGAATGTCGATATGTTGATCCCACCAGACTCTCAAAATTTACTAAAGGATCCTTAGATATATAGCCTGGCCAAGGGTACCTTGACAATGGCCACTATTATTAGGCCTCAGAGCCTTCAGAAATGTGCTTATTTGTTAGTTTTTGTTGATTGGGAAAAGAAGACTAGACAATTCTACCTATTTTCAGCCTCACCCCAGGGGAGGGGGGGATACAGATGGGTGCCAAGTGACATTGAACCAGATTAAGCTGTTGGTGGTATTTTTAGTGAATGAGGGAAATTTGGCCAGGACACTGAGGAAATTCCCATTCTTTTTGAGAAGTGCCATGGGATCTTTAATGTCCACCTGAACAACTACTAGAACAGGCAGACAGGGCCTTAGTTTAACATCTCATCCGAAAGACGGCACCTCAGAAATGCCCCCCCATGCTGCACTACAGTGTCAGTACTGGGATTTAGCCAAGTGCCTGGTGTGGGGACAGAACCTGCAGCCTTCTGATAGCCAGGCCTCAGAGACAAGTGTACAACCTGCTGAGCCACTGACATTCTACCTATGCCATACTGTTGTGTATGGACCATCTATGCTTGTGCTATCAAACGGGCCACCCTATCCAGGTATAGAAAGGCTGGGTCTTGGGCTATGTCCAAACTGCTCCATATATTGCAAATATTGTAAGAGGATCAACGTAGACCTGGGCATATTAGCCATAAGCTCTAGAATATGGAATATATGTTTTGATTGGTGCTAGAGTATGTAAAAGCTATACCTTGGTGAGTTTTCAGGAACCAGTCATCCAGGTAAGGGAAGACTTAAAGTTCACCTCTGTGAAGGGCTGTTACCAGTACTGCTAAGCATTTCATAACAACCTGTGCTGGAAATAATAGCCAGTGAGTAATAGCCTGGACTGACAGTGTTCTCTTGAGAACAGGAGTTTCAAAGCTCTGGAATCTAGAGTAGGCCTCTAATCTCTTGCCCATTTTAGGACTCGGAGGTGCAAAAACAGAATCCTATGTTCCTTTGTTCCAGGGAAACAGGGTCTATAAACCTTTGTAGCAAGGTGCACATTATTTCCCAGAACAGTGTGAGATATTCCAGAGGGTATCGAGACAACATGGCTGGATGGTCTAGAGATAATTACTAACATATTAAGTTACCAGCAGATTAGGCCTGATGGTCTGTCACATCTGCTTGAGAAGCAGCTCACAGTACAGTTACTGCTGCTGCCCCCTCTCCTTTTTCTTCCCATGTTCCAAGGTGTCCCCCCGATTTCCTCCATTTTCTTCTCCCCTAACCTGTACCTTACTCATGTACATGTTCCATTCTTTCTTGAAGCTTCCCACTGATTCCAATGAAATTGCCCTCTGTAATTTTGACTTCCGCATTGTTGTACACTCCTGGGTCGTGTTTGAAAATAGGCAGGTTTTTTGTCTAATGCACTTACCTGGTTACCAAAAGCTAATAAATAAGTAAATAAATAAATTAAATCAGATTCTCTGGTAGCATGTTTCAAGCAGCCACCACCCTCTCCATGAAGTAGTTTTTCTTCAGTTCTGTTCTGTACCTTCCTCCTACCAGCTTCATGTTATGCCCCCCCCACGTGGTCCATTCTCACATTAATCTGAACAACCCTTCAGTATTCACCCTACTAATCCCATTCAAGTATTTTAAAGGTATCCATCATATCCTTCTGCCCTATGGGGAGTATATACAGGTTACTCACCTGTAACAGGAGTTCTAGGAATGGTATATGTTGTTCATCCACACTGTCTGGCAGGTTCCTTGCTGCTTTAAATATTGCCAGAAGGTCTTCAAGCTGGCTTCTTCCACCCACCCGGGTGGAAAAACTCTCGGCTCCGCCCCATGACACCAGATCTAGCCCACTTGGAGCCAGGTTGTGCGTTGAAGCCAGGGAGGCCGGGTAGGTTGTGTGGATGAACAACATATACCATTCCTAGAACTCCTGTTACAGGTGAGTAACCTGTATTTCTAGGGACATGGATATGTTGTTCATCCACACTGTCAGACTCCTAGCAGTTCTCCGGGAGGAGGGAGGCAAGGCACACACCCCCTACTTAGGAAATAAAGACTGGAGAACCCAGGCCCCAAAACCAGCATCCCGGTGTGACTCAAGGTCGATGTGGTAGTAGGTGATGAAGGTGTGTGCTGACTTCCAGGTAGCAGCCCTGCAGATTTCCTGAATAGAGATGTCCCTGGAAGCAGCCACCGATGCAATGGTATGGCAGGCAGAATGAGCTCTTATCCCTCTGGGAGGCTCCATGCCCGTCAACCTGCCGAGATCTATGAGAGAGTGACCACACCTGCCTATAATCTGTTGGCTGCAGGTCTGCCAGGTGCGGCTTCAGCGTGAGTGACAAACAGCTGGCGAACCTCTCCCGAACTTCAGCTGTCTGCTCCTTATAGTGTGAGCTCTTCTAGGGTCCAAAATATGGAGCCTATATTCGGCCTCCGAGGTGTGATTGGGGTAGAACACCGGGCAGAGTCAACACCTGGTTAAGGTGAAACTCCGACACCACCTTCGGAAGGAATTTCGGTGGGGCGCAGGACAACCTTGTCCCTGTGGAAGACCAGATAAGGAGACTCGATGGAAAGCGCCTGGAGCTCTCCCATCCTTCTGGCTGACATGATAGCCACCAAGAAAGCGGTTTTCCACGACAGGTGAGAGATGTCACACCTGTGCATCGGTTCGAACGGCTTGCCCATGAGCTTAGCCAATACCAGCAGTAGATCCCATGGAGGTGGAGATTCTCGCATCGGAGGGGATATGTGATCAAGGCCTTTGAAAAAGCGCCCGACCACCTTCTCCTGCGCCACTGACTGCTTCCCGGCCCGCACCCTATAAGCAGAGATGGCTGCCAGGTGCACCTTAAGGGTCATCGACCAAAGCCCTTGCTGAGAAAGGCACCACAGGCAGTCCACAGTGCTTGCCAAGGAACAACAGGTAGTCCACAATGCTTGCCAAGGAACAGGAGGAAGGGTCCAGGCCCTTGCCCTGACACCAAATGGAGAATCTCTTCCATTTGAAGGCATAGCATTTTCTGGTCGACTCCTTACGGGACGCCTCAACAACGTTGAGGACCTCGTCAGAAAGACCCAAGGCCTGGAACTCTAGCCACTCAGGAACCAGGCCATCAGGTGCAGGGATTGAAGGTCCAGATGGAATACCTTCCCCTGATTGACTGAGGAGATCTGGATACCAGAACTGGTGGGGCCAGTCTGGGGCTACCAGAATCACCTGCATCTTGTCCCTCCTCACCTTGAGAAGCACCTTGTGGATCAAGAGAAATGGGGGAAAGGTGTAGAAGAGGCCCGGGGTCCACGGCCTCGAGAAGGCATCCCCCTGCAGCGAGCCCTGCTGAGGGGGGCAGGCATGAAACAGTCTCAGCTTCGCATTCTCCCTGGAGGCAAACAGGTCCACCTGAGGCATGCCCCAGTGGGAGAACAGATCTTGTACTACCTCCAGCAGGAGAGACCACTCGTGGGACGCAGCCCCTATCCAGCTTAGGGCATCGGCCAAAATGTTGAAGGCTCCTGCCACATGGATGGGAAGGAGATCTGCCTCCAGGCTGCGCATGAGTGACCAAATGTGGAGAGCTTCCCTGCACAGAGGCATGGAGCGCGTCATGCCCTGGCAGTTTAGGTAGTACGTGGTCGTGGTATTGTCCGTCTGGACCGGAACCACTTGACCCCGCAGAAACGGAGCGAAAGCGGTGAGGGCTAGACGAAATGCTCGAAGCTCCAGCAGGTTGATGTGGCATCAGGACTCCCAAGGGGACCAGAGGCCATGTGCTCTGTGCTCCCCCAGATGGGCACCCCAACCCATCAGAGAGGCATCGGTCAATAGAGAGACTGTCGGCTCAGGGCGGACAAATGGGATGCCTCCCTGCAGATGTGCTGGAATGGTCCACCACAGGAGTGTGTTCCACATCCCCTGGGTCACTGTTACTAGCTGATCCAAGGGATCGAAGTGCTGTGACCATTGGCTGGCCAGCCCCCATTGAAGGGGACGCATGTACCAACGGGCCCAATGGACCATGCTGGTGCAGGCCGCCATGAGGCCCAGAAGGTGCAGGAAGTCCCGGGCAGGGCGCGATTGCCCAACCTGAAATGATTGGGCAAAGACCACTCCATTCTGGAGGAGGCTGCAATCAGCCAATTGTCCAGGTAGGGGGTACTCCCGGACCCTTCAGCGCTGCAGGAATGCTGTCACCACTGCCAAGCATTTGGTGAAGACCCTGGGAGCTAGGGGAAGGCCGAAGGGCATGGCCCGGAACTCGTAAAGGGATCCTTCTGCCCAGAAGTGGAGGAATCTCTGGTGGGACGGATGGATTAGGACGTGAAAGAACGCATCCTGGAGGTCCGGAGAACAGAACCACATGCCTCGTTCCAAGGATGGAATGATCTGAGCCAGAGTGACCATCCTGAAGGTTCGAGACCTTAGGAACCTGTTCACGTTGTGCAGGTCTAGAATGGGGTGCCAGCCCCCCCATCCTTTTCGGGACAAGGAAGTACCTGGACACAAACCCTGGGTATGGTGGAGGATCTGCCACCTTCCTGATCACCTCTTTTTCAAGGAGCAGGGCAATGTCGGCTCGGTGAGCCGACAAAGAAGCTGTGGACCCCATAGCCTCCCGTGGGGTGACGGCTCAAAAGGGTGGGGCCTGCTTGAACTCCACAGGTAGGCCCTTTCCTACCACCTCCAACACCCAGTGGTCCATGGTGATAGTGGACCAGGCAGAAAGGAAGTGGCGGAGCCGTTCCCCCCATGGGGGGAACCCGGGGGGAGTGACGAGGCTGGGGGTGACACCCCTCAACCTGTCACTTGGCAGGCTTGGAGGAGGGACTGGCCAAGGGACCTCCTGGGCCTTTTCCTCCCTTCTTCCTGTTAGAAGAAGCTACAGGCTTGGCTTTGGGATGCCAAGCACGGGTCTACTGGCACCGATGCTGGTGTTGCTGGGCCAGACGTGCCACAGGCGCAGAAGGGCGAAAGGACTTGTGTTGTTGACGATGGCCCTTGTCCTTCTGGGCGGAGGTGACCGAGTCCAGGGTAGCATTGGACTTTTCGATCCACTGGAGGTGGCCTTCCACTCCAGGGCCGAACAGGTCAGTCCCCAAGAAGGGGACGTCCGCCAATTTATGCTGGGTATCCACCGTGAAGGTGGATATCCTCAGCCATGCCTGTGGCGCACGGCCACTGCGGCCGCTACTGATCTGGCACAGGAGTCTCTAATGTCCAGAGCCATTTGGAGCTGCTGTTTTGCTACTGCCCTTCCCTGATCCCGCACCTGCTTGACCGTGGTCTGCAGGTCAGCCGGAAGATGAGGGATCACCTCATCCAGGAAGCCCATGAGGGCGTGGAAGAAATGTGCCATCAGCACGGCCGAGCTGACCTGGCAGAGGCCTAGGGAAGATGCAGCATACACCTTGCGCCCGGCATAGTCCAGCTTTTTGACTCCTTGTCAGGGGGCTTATCCACATCCCTAGCGTTCCTGGAACACCGGAAAATGCTATCGGTGACTAAACCCTCCACAGATTGGTGCTCCGAAAAACCGGACAAAGAGCCTGTTGGAACCGCATACTTCCTGGCCATCCTGGCCGAAGGCACAGGGCAGGAAGCCGGCCACTGCCAGAGCTCCAAGGCTGGGCCAACAATGGCTTCAGCCACCGGAAAGGCCTCCGCGGGTGAATCCCCTCGATCCAGTATCTCCGTCATGGGATACTTGGCCCACTTGGATACGGGCTTGAGCTGCATCCCAGTGGACTCTGAGATGAGCCGAATCAGACCCATAAACGACGATGGGCTCTCATCCATCGACTGCCCCCCCGGAGGACTCCAGGTCAAGGGGCCTGGAAAACAGGGAGTAGTCTTTGTTGGACTCAGAGGAGTCCACGAAGAGCTGCCTGGAGCCTGAGCCACCCTGCACCTGCTGAGGACGGTCGGGAGTGAGGGTGACCGACAACCTGTGGGGCAGACCCTGACCCGACCGAGAGTCCTTGGTCGGTGCCCCCGATTTCGGTTGTGGAGGCGGTGGTTCCACCACAAATCGGTGGGGCAGCTGGTTTCGGCCAAACAACCGGCCCAGGCTTGAGCACCTTGACTACAGCAAGGGGTTGTTTCGGCCTTTCGGGTGACAGCCACTTGATGGCCAGGGAAGGCGACAGCATCGGCTTGTTCCCGGACAAAAGTAACTGCTGCCACATTAAGTCCTCGTAGCATTGACGCAATTTGCGCCGAAGCCTCTCCTCTGCCGAGGAGAAAGACGAGGACGAGCGGCGCCGCTGTTTACCTCGCTGCTGAGACCGAGACTGCCGATGTCGGCAGGATCGGCTGGACCGAGATGAGGTCCGAGACCGAGACCCTCGGTGTTTCCGAGGGCGGTTCTGGGAAGGGGTGGGGGATACCCACTCTTCCCTCGGCTCGGGAGGCGCAGGCAAGTCCTCGGTCTCCACCGAGGGAACCGGTGAAGAAGGGTTGCCGGCTTCACCAGTTGACAACCTGTCCGACGGGTCAAGAAAAATCTCAACCCATCGACGGGTGTCTCGGCCGGCTGACCTTATGGGGACACCGTGAAGCCAGCGGCCTTAGCTGCAACCTTGACCGAAGTTGAGTGTCGACTGTCTGGGGAAGGGGACCTCTCCCGCTCCCATGAACGCCGATGGTGGGACTTATCTTCGAGTCCTTCATTTGGACGAGAAGAGTATCGATGACCCTCTCCCTTGATGGAAAGGACTGGCCAAAAGCTCAGCAAAAGAAGCTGTGTAGGAGGATCCCAGAGGCCGGGAAAAATGCCGCGACCGAGGAAGATGAGGATGCTGCCTGGGCGTCTCCTCCTCCTCGAGGCGATCATCTGCTCGAGTTGCTCAGCTAAGCCAGCCGCGCGGACACCGCCCAACAGGCCTCCTTGGACTTCACTGGCGGGTAGTGCTTCTCGGGGTGCCCAAGCTGTAACCAGGCAGCGTGGTCTTCAAGAACGTTGGCCGAAAACGATCGACATAACTCGCAGGCCTGCAGGTCATGATCTAGGCTAAGGTAGTAGACGCATGTGGAGTGCGGGTCCATCCTGGACATTTTCTGCCCGCATGGGCACCGCTGAAATCCGGGAGTCGATTTGTCCATCACAGCCACGAGGGAGTAATTAGATTAAAGTCTTGAAAACTTTAGAATTATTTTCGGTCGAACCGAAGAATTAGGATCCAGTCTATACGCAGAGCGTTAAGGAGGGAACCTGAGCTTCCAAGTGGTAAGGAAGATCTGGCGCCATGGGGTGGAGCAGAGTTTTACCACCTGGGTGGGTGGGTGGGAGGAGCCAGCTTGAAGACCTTCTGGCAAGATTTAAAGTGGCAAGGAACCTGCCAGACAGTGTGGATGAACAACATATTCATGTCCCTATAAATGTTTCGCTCCCTAAGTCTCTCCTCACAGGACTTTTCACCCATTCCGTGGATCATATTAGACACTCTCCTCTGTATATTCTCTTGGAACAGAATGTCCCTCTTTAAGGTAGGAGGCCAGAACTGCACACAATACTCCAAATGTGATCTAACTAAGGAATTGTACAATGGCAGGATAACCTCCTTCCTCCTTGAAGTGATTCCCCTGGCAATGCACCCCAGCATTCTGTTTGCCTTTAGCACTGCTCTCCTGCACTGGTCTGAGTGATTTATTTTGTCATTGATCACCACCCCCAGATATTTTTCCTCCTTTGAGACTATTAGCTGTCTCTCCCCCCACCAGATGATAGCTGTACCCTGGGTTCCTAGCTCCTAAATGCTGTATACTACACTTCTGAGCATTAAACCTCAGCTGCCATGTGTGTGACCACTGTTCCAGTATTTCTAGGCCTTCCTGGAGTTCCCTCCTCACTGTCCACCACTGATCTTAGTTTGGAGTTGTTAGCGAACAAGTTCAGTTTGCTTCTGACTCCCTCTGGGATGTCCATTATGAATGAATTAAATAATAGTGGCCCCAAGACAGATCCTTACGGTACCCCACTAATGACCCTTCTGGGCCCCCCCACCACTACCCATTGCTGTCTGTTACTCAGCCAATTCCCAGACAAATTTGCCTTCTTTACCCCCACCCCTATGTTCCTCAGCTTGCCTAGTAGTCCCCATGGCACAGAGTCAAATACCTTACTGAAGTCCAGATACAGGACATCAACCAGACACCCACCATCCATAGATTTTGTCACCCAGTTGAAAAATTCAACCAGGTTAATCTGACAAGCTCACTAGATGAACCTGTGGTACAGACATCATGAAGGCTGTTTACCTCCAGGAGCTCCACCAGCCTTTCCTTCAGGATGGTCTCCAAGAGTTTCCCAACTATCGATGTTAGACTGACTGGTCTGTAATTTCTCAGTTTGTTTCAAGGTCCATTCTTATGGAGGGCACAATATGTGCTGTTCTCCAGTCCAGAGGTACGCAGCCTGATTCAAGAAAGGAACTGAATAATTTCGTTAGTGGTGCTGCCAGGACATCTGCCAGTTCCCTCAAGACTCTGGGGTGGATACCATCAAGGTCTTGTCATTCCTTAAGGACTTAAGGGCCTCCCCCACTCTACTCACCTGGACCTCCCCATCTGTTCGTGTTCCCCATCCCCAAACCCTGCCTCACCTAGCCCCTGTGGAATTTGCCCATACAATTCCATTTTAAAAACTGAGCAGAAGTACTTGTTTAGAACCTCACCCTGTTCAACTACCTCCTTTGCCCACCCCATCCCCCCATCCCTTTTTAACTAGGAGATCTGCCCCCACACACTTTTACCTCTCTTCTTGGTGTATCTAAAGAATTCCTTCTCCCCTCCCTGATCCCCTGTGCCAACCTTAGTTCTTTGGAGGCCTTTGCTGCTCTTACCACCCTGCTCGCCTCCCTTGATATCCTGTGGTATTGTCCTCGTCATCCTACCCTCAGGTATTCTTGTATTTCCAGAAGGCTAGCCTTTTCTCTCTTACCCTCAACTGTAGCTCTTTGGTCTACCAACTCGGTTTCCTTGACTTAGCATTCTTTCAGTGGTTTTCTGTGCAGGTTTTAGTGGCCTCTAACAGTCCCAACTTCAATATTCCCCATCTGCATTCCATGTCCTTGTCCATGTCTGGACTAATTTGCTCCAAGTGCCTTTCCAGGATGGCAGTCATCCTCCCAAAATCCACACCCTAAGGTCCTCTACCTTTGTGTTCGTCCGATTTCTCTCCTTTCCCAGCTCCAAGGAAAACCAAACTGTGGAATGGACACTCCCAGCCAAAGGGCCATCCACTAGCACATTTTTTATCAGGTCATCATTTGCTAGAACCAGATCCAAATTGCTTCCTTCTCTGGTCATCTCCACCACCAGTTGAGACAGGAATTCATCTTGGAATGCATCCAACATCCACTATTCCTTTACAGATGTTGACACCATAGTGCAGAAGTTCAACCAGGCATATTGAAATCCAGCACCACTACTGTCCTGCCCCTACCTCTACCACAGTGTACTTTTAAGGTTGTCCACCAGTTTACTGTTGAGTTCCTCTGAGTGATATGGTGGCCTATAGACTACCCCCCAAAATGACTGCCCTGCCATTAGCATCATATAAGGTGACCCATAACACCTTCACATTCACTTCCATGCCCTCCTCTCTGCTGCAATCTATCCATTCCCTTACAAATAGCACCAGCTCTCCACCCCTACCAATTCTTCTGTCCCTCCCATACATTTTATATCCTGGGAGTGTAAAGTCCCACTCATGGCACTGTGTGACCCACGTCTCGGTGATTACCACCACATCCACCCCCCCAGCCATCAGTACCAGTCACTTAGATAACTTGTTTCCTAGGCTCCTCTCATTGGTGGAAACCACCCGCCACCCAGCCCACCATACCCCTCTGTGAATTCAACTCCTCCTCCAGATTTTCAGTTAGGAAGAGAGGCATTTTCCCTCCCAAATTATGTGTTTCTTTACTCCCCACAAGTCTACGCCCCCCCAATGCTAGTTTAAATCATATTTACTAATAGTAAACTTCTCTTGTTTCTTTTTCAAAACCCTTTTTCCCTCCTGACTGAGATGCAGTATGCCCTAGTCAAATAGTTCCTTGTTATCCCATATAGCTCCACAGCGTTCCAAGTGCCCAAACCCCATACATAGGCACCATTCTCCCAACCGTCCATTAAAATCCCTGAGTCTCTATTTTCTATCCATGCTAGCCCTTGGCACCAGGCAGCAGGAGTTTGGAAAATGCACCACTACTCCCCTCAGTTTGATATTCTGGCTAATTCCCGAAATCTTGCTTGCATCTCCTGCACACTGGTCCGTTCTAGATCATTCATGCCAAGGTACATCAGCATGCGGGCCCTGTGCACCATCATACCTGGCATGCACTCAACCTGGAAAAGGCTCCTCCTCCCTTTCCCTTCCCCCCATTTAATACCTTTGATTAATGAGTCATGCAGTATGATAACCCTGCTGTCTTCTTTCTGTGGTTCCTCCCACTCTGTACCTAGTCTTGTTTAACCATCTCCCTTCCCCAGTCCCCCCCCACTCTTCAGGTGTCCCCTGCCTTTCTCTCCCCCATAAGAGAACATCCATCTTCTTTGTGGGGATGCTTTGCATCTCAGTCTTATTGCTAACTTCAATACTACCCACAAGTGAACACCTTTCCCCCTTCTCAATTTGCCCTTCCCCACCCCCTTGCTGTCACTCATCCTCACCTCCTCATCCCTTACCTTCCCCCTTTGGACCTCCTCTTACTGACAACACAGGAATAAGGTGTGAACAAGCTTGATACATCCAGCAGACCAGACCTAAGTTTGATTCTCACAACCTCCACTTGCATACTGTGCGACTCTGAACAAGTCACTTAACCACCCAGTGCTCCCAGATCACCCCCGAAAACAGGCATTTGTGCCTAGTGGGCCTTACCCGGTTAGTAGAGACTAAAATAAAATAGAAATAAAAAAAAAAACCTCCCACCATTTCCACCTCTCACAATCCCTGACATACCTTTCTTAGCCCCACCTATAAAACTCTTCATCATCTCTCCTCTGCACAGAGGTTCCATGTTTTCTCCCTCCCCTCACTTTTCTGTCCTGCAAGCACACAGCAAGTGACAGCATGGGATAATGGTGGTAGGCTCACTATACAGTGCCATGCTAATAAACATCCACCAGTCATGCATAGAGAATAGGAGAAATGCATCAAACATTGGCCAGCACACAGCAAGTGGCAGCGTGGGATAATGGTCGTAGACTCACAAATCATTGTCATGTTGTTAAACATCCACCACTCATGCTTAGAGAGTCAGGAGAAATGCATCTAACACTGGCCAGCACACAAGAAGTGGCAGCATGGGATATGGTGATAGACTCACTATGCAGTGCCAGCACACATAAAGCAGCAGCATGGGATCATGGTCATTTGGTCATTGACTCACTATGCATTGTCTTCTTAATAAACATCCACCAGTCATACTCAGAGAGTCAGAAGGAATGCAACAAACACTGGCCAGCACACAGTAAGCGGCAGCATGGGATAATGGTGGTAGACTCACTATGCAGTGCCAGCACACAGCAAGTGGCAGCATGGGATTATGGTGGTAGATGCACTATGCAGTGCCAGCACACAGCACTCAGCAGCATGGGATAATGGCTGTAGACTCACAAAGCATTGGCATATTAATAAACATCCACCTGTCATGCTTAGAGAGTCAGGAGAAATGCAACTAACACTGGCCAGCACACAGCAAGTGGCAGCATGGGATAATGGTCATAGACTCAAAATGCATTGTCATATTAATAAACATCCACCAGTCGTGATCAGAGAGTCAGGAGAAATGTAGCAAACACCTACTTCAGTAGCTGCATTAGATAATAGTAGCAGACTCACTATGCAGTGCCAGCACACAGCAAGCAGCAGCATGGGATCATGGTCATTGACTCACTATGCATTGTCTTCTTAATAAACATCCACCAGTCATACTCAGAGAGTCAGGAGGAGTGCAACAAACACTGGCCAGCACACAGCAAGTTGCAGCATGAGATAATGGTGGTAGACTCACTTAGCTTCCACCACCCTCTATGTAAAGTACTTCTTCCTCAAATCCCTCTGAAACCTTCCCTCTTTCGGTTTCCACTCATGTTGCACTGACCTTGAATTTGTGCTTATCCTAAATGACTCCTCACAGTTCACCTTATTTATTCTTTTCTTCAAATTTGAAGGTCTCAGCCATATCACCCCTCTCCCATCTGGAGTCGCTCAAGTACATGTTCAGTGCTTTCAGCTGCTTGTCATAGGATTTGCCTCGCAGGCTGTTACTGTCTTAGTCACCCTTTGTTACTCTGCCCCTAGCAAGTCCTTATCAAACACTTTTCTGGCCAAAGTAATAGCAACAGGAAATTACATCTGCAAAGACTGATACTTCAAGTTACAGGAAGAAGCAGCCGTTTGACAGGATTCCAGCACACAGCTCAGGTCTCAGACTAGAATCAGTTTGCAAACTTGGGGGAAGGGCGCGCTATGTTTGAGAAGTCTTTAAGGAACCTGTGGACTATATTCAGCCAGGTCTGTCTTCTTTCCGATAGGGGCATGAAAAGCCAAAACAAATGACAAGGGAACTTTCACCATTAAGTACTGCAAAATCATATACAACATTCTGGAGGTAATCCAGCACTCTCTGCACTATGCAAGCAAAGGATGCCATCCAATACCATAGCAATGTGCTTCCGCTTCAGGGAGTACAGGAGGTAATCCAGCACCCTCTGAACTACGCAAGCGAAGGATGCCATCCAATACCTTAGCAATGTGCTTCGGCTTCAGGGAGTACGGGAGCCACACCTGGGGCTGGAGGGCTGGGTACAGCAGTATGCTACCATTGTGGGACAAAAGGCCCTGCTGGATGGCAGTGGAAATGGAGCCTGACATGGAGCTGCAGAACTGGAAGGTCTGGACACAGCACTGTGCTGTTATTCTGGGACAAAAGGTCCAGCTAAATGGTAGTGGAAATGAGGCCTCCACTGCCAGTCAGCCGTGGAGGTTGGAGGAGGGCTGTGTGTACGTGATCACACTCCATGACTGTCAGATGGCAGTCAGCCGTGGAGGTTGGAGGAGGGCTGTGTGTACGTGATCACACTCCATAACTGTCAGATGGCAGACAGCCATGGAGGTTGGAGGAGGGCTGTGCATACGTGATCACATTCCATGACTGTCAGATGGCAGTCTGCCATGGAGGTTGGAGGAGGGCTGTGCTCGCTGGTTCCTGCCTAAGTATGTGATTGGGTGTAGGCAGGCATACTCCAAGCACTCCATGGTGTGCAATTTTATTTAAGTGGGGTAGCAAATAGGCTCTGAACTGCTTCCTTTTTCCATGAAAACTAACAAAGAAAATACTGAACCTTTCTGTAATTTTATTCATAGAGTCGAAGCTAGAAGGACTGGTCACTAATACTCTCTTTGCATCCCAAGCACAATACAACTATACAGGCTCTGGACTGGTATATGGGTGTCTTAGGGAACAGTGCATGGCATTTGTATTTACCCATGCATGGCAACAACCACTGTCTTGAGATACAAAAGTTGTATTTATTGTGCCAAATGAGGCAACAAACATGATTCTGGTGCACATTTGTATATTGTCTGGCTACACCGAGAGGCTCACCTAACAATGGGGGTGGGGTAGCAATGAGTCCACTTGGTGTGCAGATCTGGAATCCCTGGCTACACCCGGTGATCACACTCCATGTCTGTCAGATGGCAGACAGCCATGGAGGTTGGAGGAGGGCTGTGCTGGCTGCCAATTCAATAGTGAACAGTAATCAGGGTGAGGGAGTGTGAGGCAGGGGTCCTCTAAGGTCAGGGGGATGACGACATCATGGGGATTTATGTATGAGAGGAGAATGAGTGATTGGGTAAGGAACCACTATACCATGAGGGACTGACACATAAGAGAACAAGCATTTGTCAATGCCGAACATTCACTTGCGGGTACTTGCATTGATGTTTGGCATTTTTACAGGCTCCCCCCCGTACCCATGTCCCTTCAGCATTCATATCCCAACAGAGTACCTCTTTGCAACTCCTCTTGCATCTGAGTAACATTTCACCCTCCGACTTCTTAAGTGTCTGTCTTAGGAACCCTAATGCCCTGGTTGTGCTCAAGGGAACGAGCCTGTGTGGAAACTGCGCAACCTGCACTTGTAACAGTCATTCAGTGGAATTATTTTACTAAACTTTCAACATAGGCATTGTGTCATCTCTGGTAATGAACAGTGCCACTATGATTTTCTTACAGTGTACTGAACCCTGATTTCCCACAGCGACCGTGCTATTCTGCAGCGGAAGTGTGAAAACACATTTGGGAAAGGATGTGAAAAATGACAGCTGTACTGTTCATAAGGAGGTGTGGGAGGCCAGCCCAGTGGCGTGGAGGGTTGAGGCGCCGGATGCCACACCTCGTGCCATGTTGGTGACCCAGGGTCGGGAACGGACTCGGGCCGCCGGGGGCTGGCAGGGGAGAGGGAGGATTGAGCTTCCAACGACTGCTCTCCCCTCTCTGGGGTGGGTAGTGGGGCTTGCATCACCCTGTAGTGGCGCCTGACAGAGGCCAGCCGCAGTACAGTGGCATGCAAAAAAGCAGGGGGAGAGCGTGGTGGTCATCAGCACTATGTGCTCAGACGCCATTGCATGTCTGGCTCTCCATAAGGGGAGAAAATGTGGAGGGTGATCTTTGGTGCTGATGGCCGCGCCTTGCACCTCAGGAGAGACCTGAGAGGGGTGCGTACCCAGTGGGTGTGACAGCAATGAAAGGCCTACTGGGGGAGCAGGTTCGTGTGGCCCGCACACACGACCGGGTCCGGGGGTGCAAGGCCAGTGGCCAGAGATCGTGGGGGGCAGCTCTGCTGAGGAGGTAGAAACAAGAGTACAATAAAAAATAAATAAATAAACAAATAAGGAGGTGTAGGAAAATGGCAATATTGAAAATCTGGAGTGTGAATATAACTAATTCACAGACTTACGAGTATGCGTAGGTACTGTGCAACGCATGCTCGTAACAGCCATTTTATAGACTTTTGTTACCAAATTTTCAACATAGGCATTTTAGGACCTCTGCTCATGAACAGTGTCACTGTGATTGTCTTACTCTGTAAGAAACACTGATATCTAGCAGCAAGCGTGCTATTTTGAGCTGGGAGTGCAAAAACATATTTTTGCCAGGATGTGAAAACTGACAGCTGAACTGTTCATAAGGAGGTGTGGAAATATGCCTATGTTGAAAATCTGGAGTGAAAATATTACAAAATCGCAAACTTACGAGTGTGTGTGGAAACTGTGCAACACACGCTTGTAAAACGGTAATTTTTTTGAATGGAATTTTTTCACCAAATTTGCAACATAGGCTTTTTGAGAGCCCACCTCATGAACACTGACACTGTCATTTCATTATTCGATCCCAAAAGGTGATTCTGCGCAGTGCCTGCAAAATCAACTTTCGGGACCGAATAACGCCATGACAGTGACTGAATTCATGAGAAGGGGTGTCAAGAACCCCATGTTGAAAATTTGGTGTCAAAAGTCAAAAAATGGCTGAGATAGCCACCCAAGTTGGAAAAATCCTATTTATGCCATTATACAGTTTACTGGCATTTCCTCAGTTCGCAGTGAGCTTTGAAGAGTGCATACGTGTTCCCGGTCCACCAAAGATCATCCCGGCAGGCTCCAGAGGTAAGTATGGGGTGAGGGAAGGTGGGTGTGCAGATGGTGGGTGCGGGTTGGCGGGGGTGGGGCAGGGACTCACCAAGGGACTGTTTTCTTATTTCACAGAATTTTTTTTTTTAAAAGGATACTTTTAGCATGCTGGGGTGGGCTCCCAGTGTGCCACCCACCTGTTTGTTGGGGGGGTGGTGGAGCTGGTGGGGATTGGGCACCCCCACTGGCCAAAACTGAAACGGACGCTTTTGGTATGCTGGGGTGGGATCCCAGCTTGCCACCGACCTGTTTGTTGGGGGTGGTGGAGCCAGCGGGGACTGGGCACCCCCACCAGCCATACAGTGTGTGTACTGGTGGGAGCAGCAAGCGCACTGGGGTGGGACAATTGTTTGTGTTTTGGGGAGTGCAGCCGGCGGGGATTGGGCACCCCGTATTACAGTGTGCTGGGGGTTAATGAGCCGAGGGATTGGGCACCCCTCCTCGGCACACAAAGTGGGGACCGGGGACAAAAGGAGGGACGGGGAGAACATCAGCAGAGGGAGGAAGCAGGAGAGATTGCCAAGCTGTGCATGACAGCAGTTCAGCTGATGTATGCTAATTGCATACATGCTACCACAGCTGATTGCAGCAGACCTTTTGTTAGAAGTGAAGACCAAACACAGCCAAACTGCCGTCATACACAGCTCGGCATGTATTGGTCCCCTAGGGTCACGCCTGTTACACTGAGCAGTGCATTGGGGGGGGGGGTCACACATCTCCAAAACTCGTAGGGTTGCAAGTCATTCCTTGCGCATGCGAGCAAGCGAACATAAAAAAGGGTGATCAGGGTTGGAGCGACTACTGCATCACCAGGGATTGATGCACAAAAGAAGGATGAGCAACTGGGTAGTGGTCGGATTACAAAACCACCAGGGATTGATGCATGAGAGAAAGACAGGCAATCAGGGGTTGGGGGGGGCACTAAACCGCCATGATGTGAAGTATGACAGAAGGATAGGTGACCAAGTGGTGAGGGGACCTCTAAACTGCCACGGATTGATGCATGAGAAAAGGATGGGTGATCAGGATTGGAGCAACCACTGCATCGGCAGGGATTGATGCATAAGAGATGGATGGGTAATCAGATGGTGGGACCAAAGAATCACCTGGGATTGATGCACGAGAGGACAGGCAATTGGGGTGGGACAACTAAACTAGCAGGATGTGAAGCATGAATGAAGGATACGTGACCAAGTGGTGGGGGAACCACTTTCCCACCACAGACTGAATCATGAGAGAATGATGTGTAGTCGGGGGGGGGGGGTTAGGGGACCACTACACCACCAGGGACAGATGCATGAGAGAAGGATTGGTGAGTGGGGAAGTGATCACTAAACCACCAGGTAGTGATGTATGAGACAAGGATGAGTAATTGAGAGGTGACATTGGCCACTAAACAGCCAGGCATTGATACAACAGAGAAGGATGGGCAGTTTTTTTTTGGGCGGGGGCACTAAACCACCAGGGATTAATGAATAAGAGAAAGATGGCTAATCACGGGAGGTGATCAATAAACCACCAGGAAGTGATACATGAGAGAAGGATGGGCAATCGGGGGGGCGCCACTAAACCACCAGGGATTGATGCATAAGAGAAGGACGGGTGATTGGGGGGGGGGGAGGTGACCATTGAACCACCAAGAAGTGATGCAGGTGAGAAGGATGAGCAATTGGGGGACCAGTAAACCATGAGGAACTGATGTATTGGATGGTGGATGGGTGTTTGGGGGAGCACACCACCACCTGGGATTGAAGTACTGGACAGAGGATGGGTGTTCGGGGGTGGGGTGACCATTTGACACAGGGCCACGTTGTTGAAGTACAGTCATCTTGCCTTCGGGGGGGGGGTGCAGACTTAGCACCTATTGAGATATGTTGTTTGACTCTGGATGATGTTAGACTGTGCTATATTAATATGTACGTATTTATTTGGAGTATCTTCCAGCACAGATTTTACTGTATTTCAACATACTGTAACACAGTGCCTTAAGCATTTTTGTAGCACAGCAAGGTTTAATATGAAATGATTGGTCAGTTTACTATTATCTTTGCAAAACTGCTTGTACTGTAAAAACATAGAACTTGATGGCAGATAATGACCACTTGGTTCACACAGTCTGCATATTTTCCCTACCTTTTCATATACCGCAGATCCTAAATGATCTGCAGATTACCCTCTGTTCTTTTATGTCCGTCCCATGTATTTTTGAATTCCCCTCCCTTTTTTGCCCCTACAACCTCTGCCAGGGAGGCTGTTCAATGGATCCACCACCTTTCTGTAAAAAAATAAAAAATACTTTCTCACGCCCCCCAACTTAGTCTACTCCCTTCTATTTTCATATCATGACTCACTTGTTGTTGAACATCTTTCTTTTTTTTTTAAAGATCATGCCCTACTGTAGCCACACTCTCTCTCTCTCTCTGCCATTTCCTCCAAGGAATACATATTGAGATCCTCCAGTCTCCCCTCATATGACCTTTGGTGCAGCCCCTGCACCATTTCTGTCACCCTTCTCTGAACCACTTCTACCCTGTCCTTCCAGAGGTGTGACCTCTAGAATGGACACTACTCTAGAAGAGGTCTCACTAATGTTCTACACAGTGGCATCACCACCTCCTTCCTTCTGCTGGAGATACCTCTCCCTATGCACTCCAGCATCCCACTGGCTCTTTTCACAGCCTTTTCACATTGTTTAGTAACCTTCAGATCATCAGATATGCTACTGATCAAGAGAACAGTATACTGGAATTATTGAAGGTTATAAACCAGTTTTCCCAGGTTGCAGGATATATAATAAACAAAGATAAAACTGAATTCTAGGGACATGGATATGTTGTTCATCCACACTGTCTGGCAGGTTCCTTGCCGCTTTAAATCTTGCCGGAAGGTCTTCAAGCTGGCTCCTCCCACCCACCCGGGTGGTAAAACTCTCGGCTCCGCCCCATGACGCCAGATCTTCCTTACCACTTGGAAGCTCAGGTTCCCTCCTTAACGCTCTGCGATTAAGACTGGTTCCTAATTCTTCAAAGTTCGAAAAATCGAAAAAGTTTTCTCAAAACTCTGGTCTTCTTCTCCTCATGACTGCGATGGATCATCGACTCGGTTTTGGAGATGCCCTGCGAATCGAAAATGTCTCGGACGGATCCGCACTCACGTCGTTTACTGCTTGGGCCTTGAGCACGACCCACAGGTTTGCGACCTGTGCTCTTCCTTTTTGGCCTACGTTCTTGAGGATCGTGCTGCCCGTTTACAGCTAGGGCGTCCCGAGAAAAGATTTCCACTGGTCAAGTCGAAAGAGGCTCGGTTGGCGGTGTCCGCGGCTGCGGGCTCTGTGGATCAGCTAGAGCAGATGATCGCCCTCGAAGAGGAGGCGGCGCGGGCCGCTTCTACCTCGGCCGCGGCATTTGTCCCGCTCTCTCTCGGCACCTCGTACTCTGCTTCTTTCAAGGAGCTTTGTCTGACCCTCTCGATGAAAGGCGAGGGTCCAACTTCTTCTGGACCGTTTTCTCGGTCAAAAGAGCAAAAGTAAGTCTCACCGTCAGCGCTCTTGGGGCCGGAAGAATCCCCTCCTGAGTGGGCAGTCGACTTTGGTGAGCCCTCAGCTGACCACTGGCTTCCACGGTGTCCCATCAGGTCAGTTGACGAGACACCCGTCGGCGTGGTCGAGATTTTTCTTGACCCGTTAGGCGGGTTGTCGGCTGGAGAAGCTGATAATCCCTCTCCCGGTTCCCCGGTGGGGAGTTGAGGATCCGTCGGCTCGACTGTGCCTCGGTTCCGGGCCGTCGGTGGAATCTTCCGAGCCTAAAGGTGCCGACTCTCGGCACCCACACACCGACCTCGGCCTAGCGAGATGCTCGATCTTGGACCTCCTCGCGGTCCAGCCGATCCGCCGTCATAGGCGGTCGCGGCACCAGCAGTGGCGGCGCGCCCGCTCACCCTCTTCCTCCTCCTCTTCCTCGGACGGGGGGCCGGCGCAAGTTGCGTCGGGTCCGAGAACTCATGTGGCAACACTCCTTTGACGGGGAATAAGCCGACCCAGTCGTCTTCCCCGGCCATTAAGTGGCTGTCACCGGAGCGGCCGAAACAACCCCTCGCTGTAGCCGAGGAGCCTGTTCCCAGGCCAGTTGTTCGGCCAATTCCAGCTGCCCCACCGATTCTGGTGGAACCTCCGCCTCCACAGCCATTAGTTGGGGCTCCAACCAAAATTTCTCGGTCGGCCTTGGGTTTGCCCCATAGGCTGTCTATCATCCTCACTCCCGATAAATCTCGGCAGGTGGAGGGTGGCTCAGGCCAGAGGCAGCTCTTTGAGGACTCTTCCGAGTCCGATGATGGTTCCTCCCTCTTCTCCAAGCGCATGGACTTGGAGTCCTCGGGAGGCTAGTCGGTGGACGATAGCCCTTCGTCCTTCTTAGGGTTGTTTCGACTCATCTCGGAGTCCACCGGGATGAAGCTCAAACCCGTTTCCAAATGGGCCAGGTATCCCTCACGGAGATTCTGGACCGGGGATTCTCCTGGAGGCCTTTCCGGTGGCTGAAGCCATAGTGGGTCAGCCTTGGAACTTGGCAGCGTCCTGCTTCCTGCCCTCGCCTTGGCCCAGGATGGCCAGGAAGTATGCGGTTCCCACCGGTTCCCTGTCTGGTTTTTTGGAACACCCCTCGGCCGAGGGGTTGGTTACCGACAGCGTTTTCCGGCGTGCCGGGAATGCCAGGGATGTAGACAAACTTCCCGACAAGGAATCCAAGAAATTGGATTATGCCGGGCGAAAAGTCTATGCTGCGTCCTCCCTCGGCCTTCGTCAAGCCAGTTCGGCCGTCCTCATGGCACATTTTTCTCATGCCCTGTTGGGCTCCAAGGATGAGGTTGTTCCCCATCTCCCCACGGACCTGCAGACTATGGTCAGACAGGTGCGGGACCAGGGCAGGGCAGTGGCAAAGCAGCAGCTCCAGACTGCTCTTGACATCGGAGATTCATGTGCCAGGTCGGTGGCGACCGCAGTGGCCATGCGTCGGCGGGCTTGGCTGAGGATATCCACCTTTACCTCGGATACCCAGCACAAGTTGGTGGATGTTCCTTTTTGGGGACTGACCTCTTCGGCGCTGGGGTGGAAGGACACCTGCAGAGGATCGAGAAGTCCAATGCTACCTTGGACTCGGTCTCTTCTGCACAGAAGGACAAAGGCCGCAATCCATAGCCTAAGCCCTTTCGTCCTTCTGCGCCCACGGCACGCCCGGCCCAGCAACGTCAGAGCCAGCAGGCTCGACCTTGGTTTCCCAAGCCCAAGCCGTCGGCTTCCTCCAATAGGAAGCAGGGAGGTAAAGGCCCAGGAGGTTCCTCGGCCGGTCCGTCCTCCAAGCCTGCCCAGTGACGGGCTGAGGGGTGTCGCCCCCATCCTTGTCACCATACCCCCGGTTACCCCCTTGGGGGGATGGCTCCGGCACTTCCTTTACGCCTGGTCCGCTGTTACCATGGACAGGTGGGTTCTGGAGGTGGTGGGAAAAGGCCTGCCTCTAGAGTTCGAGCAGGTCCCACCTTCAGAGCTGTCGCCCCTCGGGGGCTGAGGTCCCAACCTCACTGGCGGCTCATCAAGCGACATCGCTCTCCTCCTCCAGAAGGAGGTGATAAGGAGGTAGAGGACCCCCTCAGACCTGGGGTTTGTGTCCAGGTATTTCCTGGTCCCGAAACGGACGGGGGGCTGGCGCCCCATTCTCGACCTACACGACCTGAACAAGTTCCTAAGGTCTCGAACCTTCAGAATGGTCACTCTGGCTCAGATAATACCATCTCTGGAACACGGCGTGTGGTTCTGCTCTCTGGACTTTCAGGACACGTTCTTTCACGTCCCTATCCATCCGTCGCATCAGAGATTCCTCCGCTTTTGAGCGGAGGGATCCCTCTTCGAGTTCCAAGCCATGCCCTTCGGCTTATCTCTAGCTCCCAGGGTCTTCACCAAATGCATGGCAGTGGTGACAGCATTCCTGCGGCGCCGAGGGGTCCGGGTGTACCCTTACCTGGATGACTGGCTGATAGCAGCCCCCTCCAGACAGGAGGTGAAGCGGTCCAGAGATCTGGCCCTCCAGGTTTGCTCTCAGGTCGGCCTTCTCATCAACAAGGCCAATTCGGAACTCGAGCCAAAGCAGGTGATCCTGTTCATCGGGGCAGAGCTCGACTCTCTACGAGCCAGAGCACGGCTCCCGGTGGACAGGGCCGAGGTTCTTACCTCCTTTGCCCAATCATTTCTGGTTGGGCAATTGCGCCCTGCCTGGGACTTCCTGCACCTCCTGGGTCTCATGGCGGCCTGTACCAGCGTGGTCCGTTGGGCACGTTGGCACATCGCCCCCTGGGGACTGGCGGCCAGTGGTCTGGCAGCTGCAATCCTTTGGACCAGCTAGTGATGGTGACCCAGGAGATGTGGAACGCTCTCCAGTGGTGGACCATTCCATCTCATCTGCAGGAGGGCATCCCGTTTGTCCGCCCCGAGCCGACGGTCTCTCTATCGACCGACGCCTCTCTGATGGGTTGGGGTGCCCATCTGGGGGAACACCGAGTGCACGGCCTCTGGTCCCCGCGGGAGTCCCGATGTCACATCAACCTGCTGGAGCTCCGAGCCGTCTGCCTAGCTCTCACCGCCTTTGCTCCGTTTCTCCGGGGTCAAGTGGTCTGAGTCCAGACGGACAATACCACGACCATGTACTACCTGAACTGCCAGGGCGGGACGCTCTCCATGCTTCTATGCAAGGAAGCTCTCCGCATTTCATCACTCGTGCGCAGACTGGAGGCGGATCTCCTAGCCATTCATGTGGCAGGAGCCTCCAACACCCTGGCCGATGCCCTGAGCCGGATAGAGGCTGCATCTCACGAGTGGTATCTCCTGCCGGAGGTAGTACAAGATCTGTTCTCCCACTGGGGCATGCCTCAGGTGGATCTGTTTGCCTCCAGGGAGAACGCGAAGCTGAGGCTGTTTCATGCCGGCCCCCCCCTCAGCAGGGATCGCTGCAGGGGGATGCCTTCTCGAGGCTTTGGACCCTGGGCCTCTTTTACGCCTTTCCCCCATTTCTCTTGATTCACAAGGTGCTTCTCAAGGCGAGAAGGGACATGGCGCAGGTGATTCTGATAGCCCCAGACTGGCCCCGCCAGTTCTGGTACTCAGATCTCCTCAGCCTCAGCTCCAGGCTCCCGAGGCAGCTTCCAGCTTGCCCGGACCTGCTCTCAGCCAATCAGGGGAAGGTGTTCCATCCGGACCTTCAATCCCTGCACCTGACGGCCTGGTTCCTGAGCGGCTAGAGTTCCAGGCCTTGGGTCTTTCCGACGAGGTCCTCAATGTTGTTGAGGCGTCCCGTAAGGAGTCGACCAGAAAATGCTACGCCTTCAAATGGAAGAGATTTTCCATTTGGTGTCGGGGCAAGGGCTTGGACCCTTCCTCCTGTTCTGTGGCTAGCATTTTGGACTATTTATGGTCCCTTTCTAGTCAAGGGCTTAGGTCGACGACCCTAAAGGTGCACCTGGCAGCCATCTCTGCTTACCAGGTGCGGGCCGTGGAGCAGTCGGTAGCACAGAAGAAGGTGGTCGGGCGCTTTTTCAAAGGCCTTGATCACATTTCCCTTCCAGTGTGGGAACCCCCACCTCCGTGGGATCTACTGCTGGTACTGGCAAAGCTCATGGGCAAGCCATTCGAACCAATGCACAGGTGTGCTCTCTCTCACCTGTCATGGAAGACCGCCTTCTTGGTGGCTATCACGTCAGCCAGAAGGATGGGAGAACTCCAGGCGCTTAGCATTGAGTCTCCTTACCTGGTCTTCCACAGGGACAAGGTTGTCCTGCGCCCCCACCCGAAATTCCTTCCGAAGGTGGTGTCGGAGTTTCACCTTAACCAGGTGTTGACTCTGCGGTGTTCTATCCCAATCACACCTCGGAGGCCGAATATAGGCTCCATACTTTGGATCCTAGAGGCGTTAAGCAATATAAAGCGCTTGCGGCTGAAATTGGGAGAGGTTCGCCAGCTGTTTGTCACCCTACGCTGAAGCGCCACCTGGCAGACCTGCAGCAAGCGGATGATAAGCAGATGGGTCACCTCCTGCATAGATCTGCTATAAGTTTGGGGCATGAAGCCTCCCAGAGGATAAGAGCTCATTCTACCCGCCATACTGCTGCTGCATCGGTAGCTGCTTCCAGGGACGTCCTATCCAGAAATCTGCAGGGCTGCTACCTGGAAGTCAGCACACCTTTATTACCCATTACCACATGGACCTTGAGTCACGCCGGGATGCTGGTTTGGGGCCTCGAGTTCTCCAGTCCTTATTTCCCAAGTAAGTATTGGGGGTGTGCTTGCCTCCCTCCTCCCGGAGAACTGCTAGGAGTATGCCAGACAGTGTGGATGAACAACATATCCATGTCCCTAGAAATACAGGTTCTCTTGCCTTAACAGGAGTTCTAGGAATGGTATATTGTTCATCCCTACATTCCTAAACCTCGGCTTGACGCACAACCTGAGCTTCCAGCGGGCAGATCTGGCGTCATGGGCGGAGCAGAGTTTTACCACCGGGTGGGTGGGAGGAGCCAGCTTGAAGACCTTCCGGCAAGATTTAAAGCGGCAAGGAACCTGCCAGACAGTGTGGATGAACAACATATACCATTCCTAGAACTCCTGTTACAGGTGAGTAACCTGTATTTCTCATCCTTTAACATACATGATGTACAAGAAATTCAATATTATATAAAAGCTTTGCATAAGGAACAGGGAATTAAATATTTAGGCATGTATTTACATAGTGATATTGATGCTTTCTTTAAATATAATTTTAAATACTTATCAGATTTCTTAAAGATGAAACTACAATGCTGGAGTTAAATTCCCTTGTCACTCTGGGGTAAGATACAAATTATAAAGATGATGATAATCCCATATTTATCCTTCCGACTACAGTCAATAATAGTTCCAATCCCGGCTAAGTGGTTCAAATCTATCCATAAACAGTTTAGAAATGTTATTTGGAATAACAAACAACCTAGAATATCCTGGAATAAACTGTGCCTCCCAGTGGATTAAGGGGGATTGGCCATGCCGGATGAAGAGAGATGCTGTTTAGCATATATAATGAAAACAGCGGTTAAAAAGATATGATTACTCCCAGATCCCTTTCCTGTTTGGTGGCTGTCAGTACCTCCCCTCTATCATGTACTCCTCCCCCACATTTCTGTGCCCCAAGTGCATGATCTTGCACTTCTCTGCATGGATTCTTAGCTGCCACACCCTTGGCCACTCCCCAAGCTTGCTTAGGTCCCTTCTTATTTTCTCTACCCCTCCTGGAGTGTCAACTCTATTGCAGATCTTCATGCCATCTGTAAAGAGACACGCCTTCCCTTCCAGCCCCTCTACAATGTCACTTATGAAGACATTAGAGAGGACTGGTCCACACACCAATTCTTGTGGGACCCTGCTGGTCACCCCCCCCCCGACTGAACTCCGTTCACAACCACTCTCTGTCCCATTGCTCAGCCAATTTTTGACCCAGTTTATCCCCCTCCCCCCCCGGGACCCACTCGCAGGCTGTCTAGCTTGTTTACTAGTCTCCCATGTGGGACAGTGTCAAAGGCCTTATCATCATACTGTTTACTGGATAGCAAATTGAGAAAAATATTCACTTTTACAATTGCGTCCAAACATATACTAAAGACACACTAAATATTACAAACAGTTACTCAAAATATGATAATACACACTTTTCTTTAAGATCATGAAGTTGTAATCAGGACTTTTCAACCAAAACAGCTACAATTTTTATAGATATATAGACTTAATATCATGTTACAGAAGGATATACACTCAAAACCTTAGCCCCTTTGGGACTTAATGACTGTTTGGATATTATTCATTCTCTTTAGACTCATTTTAGATCTATTGTTATTGACTTAACCTCTTTTTCTTTCCTTTTCCCCTCTCTCCCTTCCTCCTAAAAAGTTAGAATATATATATATATATATATATATATATATATAGAATATAACCAGTGTTAAGTGGCCCAGGTGGGACTTTAAAATAAGTCTTACTAGTGCTGGAATTTCAGTGTTCGTATTGACCCACCTTTTGAAATTAATCAACTATATTCTTATGAATACATAGAATTGTATATTCATTCAGTGGCTCTGGTGGGATTCTAATATTGACATCTATTTTTATTATCGCTTCTAATTTCTGATAAAAAAAAAAACTTTTAATCCTATACCCTCTCCTTGTTCCATTCATTTTATTCCCTCTAAACAAATCATTCTGGATATTATTGTTTGCCTTAGAATCTGTAATATTCCTAATAATGAAATGAAAATAATGGAAATACAAGTAAAAATAGTTGTATACTTTATATTTATCTAGATCCTTTAAGATTTATACTTGTAGGATATATATTTAATTCATTGTTATGGCTTTATTATACTTTTTAAGAACTTGACCTTTGGCATTTCGAATTGACCTCCCATACAAACTGTTGTGCATAACTATTTTCCTGGGAATTTTTTCTATTTTATTATTTAGATGTTATTTATATTAAATTTTGTATAGGGTGTTTGGCATATGGGATCACTGTTTTTGCTCAATATATTTAAAACATAATACTGAAATTGGGTGTATTATCACTTTAAGATTTCTCTGAATAAAAAGAAGACCTTGAGCACCAGGTCCCCCCTTCCTGTCGAAGTGTTCCGGAGTGGACACGAAGCGCTGGGGTAGTGTGCTGCAGTTCTTTATTGCTCTACTGCTTTGAATTTCTGCATGTTTATTTTGGCTTTTACTGAGTGCTTAAAATATTGTGCTTTTTGTTGCAATGTTTATAGAATAGGCTTCCTCGAGAGGCTCTAAAATGGGTTAATGTTGGCAAAATGTGCATAAATCCAGGTAGGCCACATCCGCCGCCACTCTAAAATTCCCCTTCCTAGTCACTCAGTCATAGAAATCTATTAGATTTGTTTGAGAAGATCTTCTTGCTGTGGAATCCATGCTGCCTCGGATCCTGCACTCCACTGGATTCGAGATATGTCACAAACCTTTCTTACAGCAGTGATTCCATTAGTTTCCCCACCACTCAGGTCAAGCTGACTGGCCTGTAATTGCCAGCCTCCTCCCTGCTCCTACTTTTGTGAAGAGGGATTATATTTACCCACATCTAGTCCCCTGGAACCACCCTTGTCCTTACAGGTTTGTTGAATAGGGCTGTTAGTGGTGCTGCCAACATCTCCCTGAGTTCTCTTAATACACTGGTATATATCCCGTCCAGCCCCATTACCGTGTCCACTTTTAGATTAGCGAGATCCTTTAAGACTCTCTCCTCCTTAGATGGAGCGGTGTCCACCTCCCCTCCCTCCCAGTAGTATGTCCACTGCTTAATTTTGATCCCTCCCTTTTTTCTGTGACTACTGTTCAGGATTTCTGCTTTTTTCTTGGTGCCCTTCTGCACAATTCCCTCCTTTCCTTTTTAGTCTCAATAATCCCACCTGCAGTCTTTTTTTCTTTCACTAACGTACCTGAAAAAGTTCTTGTCCCCTTTTGTTATTGCCAGGGCTATTTTTAATTCCGTTTGTACCTTTGCACTCCTGTTTGCTTTCCCAGCCTCCCTCTGCTTTTCCTGAACTTCACTGTCTTCTTCCTTCTACCTCCTGAATGCCACCCTTTTCGCCCTTAAGTTCCCGACTACTTCTTACTTTTTGTTTTGCTTGTTGCCTCAACTATGGCTCTCTTAGGATTCTCCCATTGTTCTTCCAGCCCTCCTTTTTTCTCCTTCCCTGCTACTGATTTCTTAAGATATTCCCCCCTCTTTCCCAAAGTCTGCCTGCATGAAATCCAGGACCTTTGCTTTCATGTGGTTTGGTGGGGCAAGCGGTCTTTATCTGCCATCAAAGTCAATGTTTCTATGACTCGTCTGCTGTTCTCACACTGAACTATACCATACTGCGATCGCTGGATCCCAAACTGCTCCCCACTTTCATGTCTGTAATTCTGTCCCCAGTAGTGAATACCAGGCCCAAAGTTGCTCCAACTCTGGCAGGCTCTGTCACTAGTCATCTTAGGCATACCCCCTGCAGGGCTTCCCGGATGTCTCTGTTCCTGGCTGAGGTTGCAGCCTGGTTACTCCAATCCACACCTGGCAGACTGAAGTCTCCTACCAGTAGTACCTCCCCTTAAGCTGTCACTCTGTGGATATCTTCTACAAGTACCCTGTCCAGCTCTTCCCCTTGTGCGGGAGGTCTCTAGACCACACCGGTGTGAATGGCAGTGCTATTTCACTGTCTCCAGGGTGATCCACAGTGCCCATGCATTCCTCGTAACTCAGTTGCTTTAATTCCTTTCCTGATGTAGACAGCCACCCTCCCTTTTTACCCACCCTGTCCCACCTGAATATCCTAGTCACTTATTTATTTTTTTAATTTTTATTTTATTGAAATCTAGGATTACAAATACCTTTGAGCAGGAACTGCTCGTTTACAAAGGTTCCATGTCGAAGGAATGGGGGGTATACATACGTACAAAGGTCAACATAATAATACATAGTTACACAATAACAAGAAGTATGAGACTGAGGCTTAGGAAATTCCAGTAATTCAAAATGTGCCAAATGTTAAGTAGCATGACATAACCAGCCAAGGGCAATCTTGGAAATAAGCACTGCAGGTGAGAGGGAAGGGGTATGCAGGCAGGAAGGCTATTGTCAGAGGGTAGAGGGTGAGGGTAAGAGCTCTAAAGGGGAGGAGAGAGAGAGAGAGAGGAGGATAAAAGTCAGGAAATGACCGAGGGAGGAAAGGGAGAGGGGCAAGGGGTAGGCAGGTAGATGGAGCAAGCGGGGAGGGAAACTTTCAAGACTGGGTGGAGGCAGTGAACGGTGGGCCCCGATTAGGCGAGGCAGTCACAACGACTAGTTGAAATTAGATGAAGTCGGAGTTGTCTCTTAAAAGGGCCAAGAGCATCAGCAGTAAGAGTTTCTTTGTTGATATTGTACCACTGTGGTGCTCTGTGGGCAAGGTCCTCTGGCCCATGGTAGTCCGGCATCTGAGGGACAAGGAAGGTTAGTTGTTGTGAACTTCTAGTTCTCTGGGTGCTGTGGTGGTCAATAAGTAGCTTTTCAATGCCCGGGGCATGACTCGAGGAGGACTTTTGGGCTAAGAGGCAGGTTTGATACTGTATCCGGCTGATGAGAGGTAGCCATCCTGCCCAGTGTACAGGTCACAAGTGTGTAAGTCGATCAGCCCCAGTTAGCAGCCTGCATGCTTTGTTGAGTGCAACTGTAATTCTTGGAGGGCAGAGGCGGAGGCAGAGCCATAAATTGCTAGCCCGTAATCGATGATGGAGGTGACAGAGCTGTTGATAGCCAACCGGAGAGTGTCAGGAGTCATGCAGTGTTTGTGCCTGTAGATCAGGCCTATACGGATGTTGGTGGCTTTGGCGACAGAATCTATGTGCCGATGGTAGGACAGTGAGCTGTCCAATGTGACACCTAGGTATTTAAAATCAGGAACATGTTCAAGTAAAGTCCCTGTTTGGTTTAGGATGGTGAGGTCACGGGATTTGTACTTGCTCCTGGCGTTGTAGAAGGTCATAACCTTTGTTTTGCTGTAGTTCATGACCAGTTTGTGTGACTTGAACCATTCTTTGATCCATGAATTCAAGCTGTAATTGTTTCTCGAGGAGCTCTGCATTTTGGTGGTTAGCGAACATGACTGCATCATCGGCGTAGAGCAGTAATTTCTGGTGACAGACACTGGGAAGGTCGTTGAGGAAGAGGCTGAAGAGTAGTGGCCCCAGGATGGACCCCTGTGGGACCCCTGAAAGGACTGGCTTTTCTTCCGAGGTAACACCAGCAATCCTAACCCACTGGACCCTCTCCCCAAGGTAGCTTGAAAACCAGAGCAGTGCTTCATTGGAGAGCCCAATGTTTGATAATTGCTTGAGTAGGAGTGGGTGGTTCACAGTATCAAAGGCTTTCATAAGGTCGATGAATACTGCCCCTACACAGTTTCCTTGATCAAGTGTGGTATGGATGAAGCCTGTGAATTCTAATAGTGCAGTGGTGGTACTGTGCCCTTTTCAAACCATGTTGCTCAGGACACTGGATGTAGATTTTTCCAGGTACTTGACTAATTGGTCTGAGGCGATGCGCCAGGGCCTTAGACAATAGAGGAGGATGGAGATAGGTCTGTAGTTGGAGTGCAGTGATTTGTCTCCACTTTGTGCCGTGTGATGGTCGCCTGCTTCCAGCGAGATGGGAACTGGGACATCCTTAGTGATAGATTGAGGACCTTTGTCAAGGGTTCAAGGACTTCTTCAAGGACAAGTGCTAACAACTTCAGGTCAAAGTCACCGCTGTAGCCTGCATTGTGAATGGCCTTCTGAATATAGGTTCTGGCTTCATGTACTGGGATCTCCTTGAAGTAGATTGTGGGGCAGGGTGTAGGAGCGGAGTAGTTGCAGGAGGGTTACTACCAGAGGGGGCATCAAAGAAATTAGAAGGGAGGACACTATCCAAGTTGGAGAATGCATTGTTAAAGGTGTTGGTGATGGTGTACAGGTCAGTTGCTGGTGTTCCATTTATGTTTAGCATGGTAGGTGGTGATTTAGGGTCATTGCCTGTAAGGTCTTTCAAGTTACTCCAAAATTTTTTTCCATCACCCCAGGAGTTGGAGAGAGTTTCCTTGAAGTATTTGCTTTTGGCTCTCCTAACTGCCCGCGTGCACTCATTTCTGGCAGCTTTATATTTATGAATATCCCCAGGTTTGGATGTTGCATGGGCACAGTGCCAGAGATGATCCCTATGTTTGAGTAAAGTGATTAGATTGTGGGTTATCCAAGGGTTAGCTCTGCCCCTGACCTTCAGCTTTTTGAGAGGTGCAAAGATATTGCAGGCCGCAGTGAAGTGGCTGATGAAAAGGTCTAAGGCTTGGTTTACATCAATGGCAGAGTCGATTGGTGTCCAGTCCAGGTGGCTTAGATGTGACTTTAGTAGCTCAAGGTACCCCTGCTTTAACACTCTGGTGTGGATTATTTTAGGAGGGGGCTTAATGAATTTATTTGTCCAGGTACATGTGACCGGTGGTGGTCACTGATCCCATCAGGGAGCACTGAGACTTTTGAGATTCATTCAGGGTGATTAGTTAGGATCCAGTCCAGAAGTGTTCACGACCCTGTCCTGTAGTTGCATCTGGTGGGGGTGGTAACAAGCTGGGTGAGGTTCTGTGACGTGACAGCATCCTTGTACTTACTGGCCTCCAGCGATAGCCAATTTATGTTGAAGTCACCTAGTACTATGAGTTCAGAGTTATGGTGTAATCCATGTAGGCTTTCAATATGCCATAAATCCATTGTGCTGATCTTTAGGGGTAGGTACACAGAGACAATGGTGAGCTCCTTGTTGTGGCCAGGTAGAACTTCAATAAGCGAGAACCTGCGAGTGGTTTAGGGTTTGAGAGCGGAAGACTTGACCCAGATAGGAATTCCTCAGGTAGATGGCACAGCCCCACCTCATTTGAAACCCTGTCCTGCCTGAATATAGAGTATCCAGGGATGGTGACTGCAGCGTCTGGTATCTTGGGGTTAAGCCATGTTTCAACAACAGAGAGTACATCAGGGCTATGTTGCTGGACCCAGGTTTGCAAGTTGTCAAGTTTGTTAAGGAGGCTGCAGACATTGATTGAGGCTAATGTGAGGAACCCCTCCCTCCTTTCTGTGGCATGGGGTGCTAGGCTGGTAGGCCCCAGATTAAGATGAACATTTCCAGATATCAGAAGTAGCATAAGTAGTATCCTAAGATTATGTCACTTACAATTGAAGGAGCAAAAAAGTCTGAGGCTCCAAAACAGTTCCTTTAAAAACAGGTTCTAAAACTCATGTCTCCATTATTTGCAATGTAATTGCAACCCCTAGGTGGTGCTATCCTATAGGCTACTACCAGTGTTGGGTAAGTTACTTTTTCTATTACTTTCTATTATGTTTGGAAACTTGTTCCAGGAAGCTCTGTGCAGTCACTAGCAGCGATGGAGAAGTACTAGAGAAAGTAACACACCTTGCAACTATAGTTACTTATTTCTTTTAAAGGGACACTGTCAGCTTTGCCCCTTCATATTTAAAAAAAAATGCAAGCACTGTGCCTCTTGGCACATATCTGTCATGCATGTGCTCTAGAACTCATCTATGTATACAGTATTGCAGCCTTTTTAGTATTTTTCCCAAAATTTGCTGAAATATTTGGACGCACGGTCCGATCATAATTTACCATGTCCCGGAAGTACATGGAGGTCTGGAACACGCCTCTGCCCTGCTCGCTGTCCCAAAATGTGTTTTTTCCAGATGCATACCCTAACAGTACACTGAGCCAGTCCCTTGTGTTTTAATAAAGCGCTGCTGGTACGACCGTCTAAAAAACGAGCAGTGCGAGGTGTATAATTCCGACTTTAATATTACAGCCAGAATCCCATGCATGTGCTTGAGATGCATGAACAAAGATCTCGCGCATGCGCTGGAGCATGATGTTTGTACACATGCATGGGATTCCGGCTGTAATATTAAAATCGAAATTAAAGACCTCGCAGTGCTCGTTTTTTGTTTAAGCGGTCATACCAACAGCACTTTATTAGAACACAAGGGACTGGCTCAGAGTACTGTTAGGGTATGCATCTGGAAAAAAAAAAACATTTCGGGACAGCAAGTGGGGCAGACACGCATTCCAGACCTCCTTGTACTTCCAGGATGCAGGTGAGTGGCTGTCGGACCAAGCATCCAAACATTTAATCTAAATTTCAGAAAACTACTAAAAAGTCTGCAGTTCGGTATACATAGAGGAGTTCTAGAACACATGTGTGACAGATATATGTTAAGAGGCACACTGCTGGCATTTCTTAAAATACGAAGGGCAAAGCTGACACTGCCCCTTTAATACAAAAACAATAAATAACTATAACAGATTACATTTTTTTGAAAGTGATAGGTTAGTTACTAGTTACTTTCAAATAAATGTAATCAATTACAGTTATATATTTCTTTTGTATAAAAAAACATAAGTAAATGTTACTGTAAGGTGTATTACATCTTCCAGTAAGTCTCCATCCTTGCTAGTGACTGCACAGAGCTTTCTGGAACAAGTTTTCAAAAGTAATAGAGAGTAATAACTTGGCCAACAGTGGCTACTACCCCTGCCTGCAATGACTATGCACAGGTTGAAGGGCCTGAGCTCGGTGAATGGGGCCTCCACCCGGAGGAATGGTACTGGGGTATCCTGGCTGCTGTGGTATAGCCCTCCGGGATGCTATAACCACCTACCATCCCTTCTAGTGGTCTAAACAGTAAAACAATAGAACACTCACATACACCAAATTGCAGTAATAATATGCTCACATTCCTTGTGCTTACCACCAGGGCTGAATCCTCTGCAACTGCTCTGCAGACCCCCTGAAAAATAAGATCAGTAATACAAAAAGGCAATATTAATGCTGTAACCCACCAATGAGGTACACCTCAGCCAGGTTAAACGTGAAAACTTACAATCTGGTTTATTCAGGGGAAGTGAACAATGGTGGGACATAAATCTAGCAAATGATTGGTACCGCTGATTTGACTCAGATTGATTCAGCATGCACTGTAAGTCCCTTTGACACAGTCCCACAACCCTGAGTACCCAGTGTGCTAAACAAGCTAGCCTGAAGCGTTGCCTGGAGTAGGCCAGCATTGCAGCTGTTGTTGGGGCACTTAGGAAGTAAAAACAATTAACATGCACACAACCCAAATATTTGTAATCCGGAGCCAGATAGCTCAGTCTGTTGCAATAAACCCAAAACAAGAGAATCAGATGGCACACAATGATTACAGCTGATGTTGCAGGGCACTACCCTGTTTTGTACTCACGCTATCCAGACCAGGATGCAGGACAAGTGAGATGAAGACCTCGTGGTGTTGCGCTGCATTGCCAGGGGAAGCAGAGCCTACATGACTGAACTCCTGGTGGTCGCTACCAGTTTGGTGATGTTAAGTAGGAGGCCAAATCCCCAAGTGGGTCTTTTGCCGAGAAGGTCTCTGAATTGGGAGCAGCAGCCTCAGCCGTGATGGCAGGGCCCAGGCAGAAAGAACATTTCAGATAAAGTCCATGGTGAAGCATTGGAAAAGCCTCCTGCTGGCGTAAGAGAACTTGCTGTGGGGAACCAAATCACGACCCACAAAACACATTCAGCACATCTACAACACTTAGCTCATTTAGCCACAGTTCGGTTAAAGTCCATTTGCCAAACACAGCTTCATTGCACAAACCCTTCAATCTGAGGCTCAGTTCTGGTGTCTGGCGGGCCAATCGCTTCTGGAGCAAGTCTTCGATCCACTCACAACTAGCAGTAACACACTCTTCTCTCTTCCAAGGCAGGTCTCGACCAGCAAATCGATGAAAGTCTGAATTTCACACACAAGGTGATACTTCAAGTTGGAGATGTGACAGGCAGGCCAGCAGAGCCTTCCCACTGATTCTTCTATGCTCCTCCCAGGAGCAGCTGCACAGTGGCTCGAGCTGTTCACTCTCTAAACTCCAACTCTAGACTACTCTGCTTCAGGCAGTTCTGGGTATATCCTCTGATATCCAAAGGATTCGATTGGTAAGGGACTTGTCTGTCACAGAAAGGGATCCCCCTCCAGGCCCATTTAGATGCCAAACCCTTACAACTACAGATACTACAGAATTTCAATTCCACAAGACCTCTGGGGACAGTCTCCATTTTAGGTCCCCTGAGGTTCGATTGGTCCAACACTGGAAGTCCAGAGCCAAAATAGTGGCTCCTATTCAAAAGTTTAAGCCTCAATTTTAAGCAGGTTAGACAAACTCCTCTATCATTATTATTGTAGCAGATAAACAGTAAATAATCACTTTCCCTAACAGAGCTCCCTCTGCGCAAGTAGTGACTAAAGAATGGAGCAGAAATATGGACTACCCGGTGAGTCTAGAGCCTTAAATCACTTGGACCCAGCCCAGACTGAAATGTTAACATGGCATATGTACTCTCTTAAGGAGACAGATACAGATGCTTACTAGAGTACTCTCATTCAGACAATTAGAATTACTGCAGACAGGACACCATCCTGACAGTGAGGATTAGGGAGCCCCAGGAATACATTTTAGGAAACCCCTATTTGTAGGAGGTTGCATAATTATCCAGACTTTTTTAAATATATCACTGTTATCATTTATAATAAAGTGTTTAGGAAGTCTATTCCAAAGATTAGCTGCCCATTAAGTGTAAAAGTATTTTCTTTTATGAGACCTAAATTGATTCGTTTCAACTTGCAAAGGAGGACCCCTGGTTACTGAATCAATATTTTTATAGTCAATGTTTAGTTCTGTTATATGATATGGATTACTCATGATATTATAATAAAATAGCATGCCTCCCTTGTGTCTTCTTGTCTCCAAACTATGTAAATTTAAGTAGGATATGGTGAATCTGTGTTGCACTCTCTATTCTATCAACATACCCCTGGTATACGGACTCACAGATTGAGCTACCGTAATCCAGCTGTGGCCCGACGTACGACAAGTACAACCATGTCTCAGTAATAGAAACGATGTGCAAGGTGCCTCAGCCATCTGGGCCACTAGGTCTATGATATCACTTGCAGGCCTCCCTCTTCTGCTGAAACCCTTTTCTACATCCCCTCTTCTTGACTACAGAAATTTCCTCCTTTGTGCACTTCCCAAGCCCCTCCTATCAGAATGACAAAATGTTTTAGAAAGCAGACATTTGCCTGCTCACCCACTCCTAGAACTACTTTATGACTGCATGACTCTGATCTTCTGTCATGTCCACCAGTTCTCAATCCAATCCCTTGTCCACTACAAAAAAGAAAGGTTTGTTTTTAAGATACTCATTGGCTTTACTGCCTCCAAGTGTTCCAACATCATCACTGCCTACTCGTAATCCCAAATTCTTTGCTCTTCCAACTCTACACTTTTTTTCCCCTAACTCCCTCTCAAACATAGTTAGAAAAATTCCAGAACTGCATATATATGGGCAGACTCAGTGGGCTAAAGGGTCCTCTTCTGTCAACAAATCTTATGTTTCTCTGTTTCCATTTAAGCATATTATCTAGTCGTCTACTACACTTACTGGTGGGAGTGACTTCAAGGTGATCCTTCTGCTGTGCAGTCTCTTCCACCTTCACATCACTAAATGGGAGTTCCTCATCCCACTGAAACAGCAATAACAATTGCTCCAGTGGGATGTTGTAACCTGTACATCAACAACAGAAGACAATACAAGTGTTATTTATAATCAGAGCTAGATAAATGTAACAAAACACTCCTCGTAGAAAAGGTACATTGTACATATTATTGCAATGACTGGATGATGGTCCACAACATAGAAACACAGAATCTGATAGCAGGAGACTGATGGGCCATCAAGTTTGTCCGTACTATACCACCACATCCTACCAGCCTACTGCACTGGTGGGTTGTTTCCCTCTACCCTCAATCCCCTGTTGCCCCCTAGGGAGTATGAGCCCCTATGTCCTGTTCCATTTAGGGTAGCTGCCCCACTATTTCAACTATGGTTTCACCACCCTTTCCATGAAGTAAAACTTCCTCATGTCCCTCTTGAACTTATCTCCCACATCCTCCAATCATGTCCTCTCTAGTGACTGCGTCTCTACTCTTCACAAACAAATACTTACTAAGGATATATTATGTTTTACTGAGACTCTTTATCATGACTATTATAATCTCGTGTCCAAGACACTGAAAACCACAATACCGTTCAATATCATACCCAACACTAATAAACCTGACAACGAATCCCACATACCAAATTACCTGCCAAAAGTCATGTTCTCCTATGTCACCCCCTGGAAATTAAATATATATCCTACAAGTCTGACGTAACTCAGGGATGAGAAGAAGCACGGGTAATAGCTCAAGCTGGATCTGGCAGGTTGATGACATGCAACTGTAGACACAGCACTAAACATGGGCATACCAATTAGTGCTCACCACACGGAGAACAAAAAAGTAATGAGATTGCTGAGATCACCCATCAGGAAGTGTTATGTGGGGGAAGGAAGAACAAATCCAGAGGATAATCACCACCAAGGAGCACAGACCACTGCTGGAATACCTCTGTGCCACTGTCCACAATACTACCCTATCACATGTGTACTAAACATACCCACACAACCCACTGTAGTTCCAATAATAAAAACGCTCCCTGTAAATCACAGTAATCCCAATAAAAGTACACAAATATCACATCCCATCCGGCACGCAAAGCAAGTCCCATCAATCCTGACACTACCGCTGTTGGGCACAACACTCAAGATAATATCTGTAGGGCACATCACCATGTCTGTGTTCTGGAATCGGGAACCTAACTGTCGGGATTCCGAGTTTCAATAAAACAAAATCGTATCCTTGCTATTCATCCTGTATAAACCCCTCAGGAACTTACATATCCCCCCTCTCATGGCTGGCCTCCAGTGAGTACATATTTACGGTCACTATCCGTTCCTAACTGGATCTGCCTTGCTCGCCCTGGATCATGTTGCTGACTCTCCTATGTACCAACTTTAGACTGCACACATCCTTCCTCAGGTGACAAGTCTGGAACTGAGCACAGCATTCCAGATGAATCCTCACCAGGGATCTCTGAAGGGGCAATATCAACTTGTTTCTTCCACTATCAGAACCCCTCCCTATACACCCAGCATCCTTGATGCCTTGCTATATCCACTGCTACACTGATGCATTTGCCCAAGGGGGTCACTGATGATGACCCCATATCCCTCTCCTCTGTTGAATGGTCCAGCTAAACTCCTCTCATACAGTACTCAGTGTGTGGGTTCCAGCTCCCTATGTACATTACCTTGCACTCCTCTCATACAGAACTCAGTGTGTGGATTCCTTCTCCCTAAGTGCATTATCTTGCACTCTTCTTGTACATACCTCTCAACCTTTCGTCCCCCAAATGTGGAACATTGCCTCTCAAAATGTGGAACAAATGAGCAAAATATGGACCACAATCAAATCTTTACCTAAGAAGCTCAGAACACTGTTAAAATGTTTGCATTTATGTTCAGTATGTCTGTTATTAATTGAATAATGTATTTGTTGCATCATTTACTATAGATTTTTGTTTTAAAATGTTAATACTGAATGTGGAACAAATCCTCACAATGTGGAACAGGGATCTTTTGTGAAGTAAAATGAGGAACATTCCTTGTAATGTGGTACAGTTGAGAGGTATGCACTTGTACAGTACTCAGTGTGTGGGTTCCATTTCCCTAGGTGCATTAACTAGTGTGAAATCATCTCCCTAGGTGGATTACCTTGCACTTCTTGACAGTGATTCTCAATTGTCAGATCTTAGACCCATCTCGCCTACCTCACTAGGTCATCTGGAGCTCCTGACCCCTTTCTCATGATCTATCCTTCTGTGGAGCTTAATGTCATCAGCAAAGCGACAGACAACTTACCCACATACCTTCCCCTATATCACTGATGATCATATTGAATAGGACGGGTCCCAGGACTGACCCCTGTGTGGTAGAGCTGGTTATCCTACCTAAATATTAAAGGGAGTCTATTCTAATTTATTTTTCTAAGTCCTGTTGCAACAGAATTCTTACTGTTCAATAATGTACTGTCCTCTCTCTGTTGTGTCAGTATGGCCACTTACTGACCCTCCTTTCTTCTTTTCACTAAGTTTCTTTTTTAAGTCCCTATAAAATGCATCCTGCAAGGCTCACCATGACCAAACAATGTAATAGCTAGCAATCACAGTTTTATTTGTCAATATAAAAACATACCTATTGTTAAATATTTACACATTTAAAATATGAGCCATTTTCTGCTGCACTATTATGCAGTACATATAGTATAAACCATGTGTGACTGCCTAAATTGAAAAATGTTGTATATTAATTACACAGTGGTTTGGTGTCTGAGAAAGCCAGATTTAGTATAAATGAACATTTTCTGTCAATAAGAAAAATGCTGGAGAATGTATTGTATTTGTTTTATTTTACATTCATAATGGTATCTGGTATAAACAGCTTTGGTTTTGTGGACAGCCCAGAGCCAGTTGCAAACAGCCTTGGTTCTACAGACTGCCTAGAGCCAGTTGCAAACAGCTTTTAAAATGGCTGAAAGCAGCAGAAGTTTTCATTCTGCCTGAAGCATGAGAGAGGAAAGGACATGCAGTCATTATGTCCTCAAAGAAATCTGAAACAAAGATGAGAAAAGGATCCCAAGTATAAGGCTCTTGCAACAATAAAGGTGGTATTTAAGGTGCTCAGATTTTTGTCTTTGGAAGCAGAGGCTCTTGTGCACACAGCTTGTCCTCACTTGTCGTACGAATCTGATAAAAGACAAGGACCCTTGAAAAGAGGTGTGCCTGACAGAATTAAGAACCTCCCTAACTGCTAGAGGAGGGGTTTCCCACGTGCGAGAATTTTCTTCCATAAAAGGGAAATACTGTGCCTTACGTTTTGGCAGATATTTACTCGGGCCTTCACCTGGCCATTCCTGTTCAGGAATTTGGCCTCAGTGAATAAATCTCAGAAACACAGTTTAGAGCTAAGGACATGGACAGGCTAGTATTGACAACCACTGCCTCCATGGATTGCACCTCCTTGAACTGTAATGACCCACATGCCTCAGTTATCAGGTAAGACAAAGGTGTAGTATTCAACAGGGGGGATAGGAATCCTCCTCTTCGGCTCCTTCCATGCCACTTCCTCCTCCACCTCCTCAGTGGGGTCATCCTCCTCCTCCTCCTCAAGTAACTTCTTTTGGTCAGGAATTTCCCCAAGAACCCAGATATTATCATCATCCTCCTGACCCTCTGTATGGTCAGGGTCGGCGTCTGCTTGCATATCCAAAATTGCAGCTCTAGTCTGTTGCGACAAACCTGTGCCTATATGGGCCCCCCTAACCTGATGGACCAGGTTGGGGTCAGGTGTGTCTGCTGAAATGTTCTGTGGAACATCAGGGCCCAAATCTCTCCCATGAGCAATAATAAAGATTTATGCAATTCTGCTTTGCCGCTGCCAACTAGTATACCACATGCCACCCCCCAGCTCAGAGTCACGACTGGGGTGGACCATAAGAGACATATTAGCTTGCGAAACACAAGGAGGGCAGTATCATCCCTTTGGAGAGGGTCACATTACCCTCTTGCATGTCTTACATCTTTCAAGTGTTAGGGGTCTCCAATAAGTTATGGTGTCAGGAAAAATAGCCCTGCAGATGTCTGGGCTACGAAGAGAAAGTGTGTCCCTTTTTTCTTTCTTTCCTTTCCTTTTTAAACCTATTTGCTAATGTCAGATGGAAGGATTACTACTAAGATCCCCACCTCTGATTTTGAGGAAGAAGAAGAAAATACAAGAAGAGCAATGCACCTTTCCAGTCAGCTGGCTGCCAGGAATTAAATGGTAGAAAGGCAATAAGAAGAGCTATAAAACAGAGAGCCACTGCATTTTGCACTGAAAAGTGCCGACAAGCATGCGCGCGCTCACACAGGTGCGAACATGATGTCATGGCACTGTGTATGATGTCAGTGCACTTGGGGGAAGGTGCACACACCAGGGGTAAAAGAACTTCCAACAGTCACAAGGGTGTGTGCCCTGCAGAAACAACCATGGGGAAAATGGTTGGAATAGTGCATATCAATGGAGGCCCCCCCCAAAAAAAAGAACATCGCTAAAGGATGGAAGGTAGAAATATTGAAGAATCAGCCAAAAGGAATCTGCTCCACTGAAAGTAGAAGCCCTCTCCCCCCCCCCGCAGCTACCTTTTTTTTTTAAACTGCTGAGAGAATTAAAAGGGAAATGTCTTTGTACACACAAAGTGTGACTTAATGGGAAATCTCCCCCCACAAGGCACATAGTTCCTGCTAAGGAAAATCATAAAAAGACAAAAAGGGCCCTAAATACTGTGGCAGGGAAGGGGGGAATAATGCTCACGGCAGAGGGGTACCCCACAAGAACAGTCTAAACTAAAAGACCACAGAACAGACAGCAGGAACTTACCTGTGTGACCCTCTTCTTTTCTTTCTTTTTTTTTTTTAATTCTAAAAGAAATTGGAGACCCACTATAGGAGAAAAACACCCTGAATTTAAGTGGCAGATATAATCCCCAATCCAAGCACAGGCAGTGGAAATGGGAAGAGCAGGTTAACCAATTTGAAAGCCATAGCTTGACAGGCATGATTTTAATTTAGGGGCGCTCCCTGTTCCCTAGTAGCCCCAACCTGCTACGCAACATTGCAGCCCCAAACAGTAGAAGTTGATGGTGTCTTCAAAAAAGTTTGCGAGATGTTTCCCCTTTGATGGCACAGCTTAGACTGGAGAATTGCTGCTGTCTGGAATCCTCATGTGCCCAACATTCTAAGACTTTGGGCTGTGCTATTTCCCCAGTAGAGGTGCACAATACCCAGTTGGAATGAATACCCGTTGACAATGTGGAGCACTACAGAAATGTCATTTTTAGAGTAAATGGGCTCAGTCATTTGTTAAACTCCAAAACAGTCCTTTAGATCAAAAGAGCTCAGCTGTCCAGTCCAAGTCTGCTTCCCCTCTATGACAACACAGAAAAAAAAGCCAGTTCTAGTTGAATGCCCTCAGGTGTGAGACAGCAACAGGAGAATGCAATTTCCAATTCTCTCAAACCTGCTAACTTATTTTACAAAGAAATATAAAAATAAAAATCTGGCTGCACTGGCGTCTCACCCTGTATCGCTTTTTCTTTCACACTTACGCTGACATCTAAATCAATGTTACAACAATACAAAATAATTTGACATCTTATGGATTTTTCCATAAAAGGGATTAAGTCTCACCACGTAACTTAAGAACACCTACCATATTGCAATCTATGTTTGTATATGTTTTTTAAATGTTTAGGCGGCCATCATATACTATTCAAAAACTTGTGAATTTGATATGGGGTTGCTGAAACACCAGGGAACATCCTTAAGATGTACACACTAGAAACCAAGAGAAAGAGGGAGTACAATAAAACATTCAAGTCTCCACAAGATGTTAAAGTGGCTAGCAGTACACTGCTCACTATTAGTGTGAACACAAACACTGGATATAATGTGAAGAAGCTGGTACGTGGTGCCCAGTTTACATAGATACATAGATACATAGAAAGTGTCGGCAGATAAGGGCCTATGGCCCACCCAGTCTGCCCATTTGAGCTTGTCAGTTCAGTTTATTTTCCTAGAAGTCTGTTTCCCCTTACCCCTGACCTCTAGAATTCCTTTATGTCTATCCCATGCATTCTTAAATCCCGTGATTGTTTCAGCCCCCACCACTTCCTCTGGCAGGGTGTTCCATTTGTCCACCACCCGTTCTGTGAAGAAATTCTTTCTCATGTTTCCTCTGAATCGTCCTCCCTCCAACTTCATCCCATGCCCTCTAGTCCTGGAACATCTTAGTGTTTTCCTGCACCCTGTTCCTCCCTGTAAGATACTTGTATGTCTCTATCATATCGCCTCTCTCCCTCCTCTCCTCCAGGGAGTACATGTTCAGTTCCTGCAACCTGTCTTCATAGGACTTGTTATGCAATCCATGCACCATCTTTGTTGCCCTCCTCTGAACCTTCTCTACCCTGTCTATGTCCTTACGTAGGTATGGTCTCCAGAACTGTACACTGTACTCCAGGTGGGGCCTCACTAGTGTCTTGTATAGGAGATTATGACCTCCTTTTCCTGCTGGTGATGCCCCTGCCTATACATCCCAGCATCCTATTTGCTTTACCTGATGCCTTGTCACACTGTTTCCCTACCTTTGAGGTCATCAGAGATGACAACCCCAAGATCCCTTTCCTGCTTGGTGCATGCTATATCCTCACCCCCAACTGATATATTGTGCCAGGGTTTTTGTGCCCCATATGCATTATCTTGCACTTCTTTGCATTGAATTTCAACTGCCAAACCCTGACCATTCTTCAAGTTTCTGCAGGTCCTTCTCATTCTGTCTACACCTCTGGTGTGTCTACTCTGTTACAGAGCTTTGTGTCATCAGCGAACAGTGAAATTCTGCCTTCTAGATCCTGCGCAATGTCACTGATGAAGATGTTGAATAGGACCGGTCCCAGCACTGATCCCTGTGGTACCCCACTGGTCACTCTTCCCTCTGTGGAGTGACAGCCATTTACCACCACCCTCTGTGTCCTGCCACCCAGCCAGTTACCTACCCACCACACTACTGTCCTGCCCACACCCATATTCCCCAGTTTGTGTAATAGTCTTCGATGTGGCACAGTGTCAAAGGCCTTGCTGAAGTCCAGATAGGCCATGTCCACTGCCCTCCCCTGATCCACCTCCCCTAGTCACCCAGTCAAAAAATTCAATGAGGTTGGTCTGACATGACCTCCCCCTGGTGAAACCATGCTGCCTTGGGTCCTGTAGTCCATTGACAACCAGATGTTCCACCAATCTCTCCTTCAGTAGTGCTTCCATGATCTTTCCCACTACCAAGGTGAGGCTGACTGGTCTGTAGTTCCCTGCTTCTTCTTTGTTCCCACTTTTGTATAAGGGGACTACATCTGCTGTCCTCCAGTCTTTGGGTACCTCCCCCTGTTTCCAGTGATTGGCTAAACAGGATAGCCAGAGGTTCAGCCACCACCTCTCTTAGTTGTTTAAGGACCCTGGAGTGCACCCCATCTGGCCCCATTGCTTTATCAACTCTTATTACTTCCAGTTCCTTCAGGACCCTTTCTGTAAAGGGACTTGTGTCCATTTCTGCACCATTCTCACCCCTTGTGCTCCCTTCAGACCCATTACCCCCCTCTTCCTCAGTAAAGACTGAGCAGAAATACCTGTTCAATATGTCAGCTTTACTGTTGTCATCCTCCACGCGGCTCCCATCCTCCCCTTCAGTCTCACTATCCTCCCTTTGTCTTTCTTTTTCAAAAGGTTTTGTCCCCTTTACCCACTGATTTTGCAATGTGTTCTTCTGTCTGAGCTTTGGCTTCCCTTACTGACTTCCCTGCCTCCCTTTGTTTCTCCTGGTACTTCTCCCTATCCCTTCTGCCTGTGTCTTTTTGTATTGCCTGAATGCAATCTTTTGCTTTTACTTTCTTTGCTACCTCTTTGGAAAACCATAATGGTCTCCTCTTCCTTTTCCTCTTGCTAACCTGCTTGATGCATAATTCTGTTGTTCTTATAATCCCATTTTAAATACTGCCCACTGTTCTCAACCCCTGATTCCTGTCCCATTCCCTTTAATGCCTCTTTCAAGTATCTCCCCATTTTCCCAAAGTCTGCCCCCTAAAATCCAGGATACGTGTTTTTGTGTGGTTTGGTTCTGCTCTTTCTGTGATTTCAAACCACAATGACTGGTGGTCACTGTTGCCAGGTGCTCCCCACTCTTATCCCCATCACACTGTCCCTGTTTGTGAGCACAAGGTCAGTATTGCCTTCTGCCGAGTTGGTTCCATGACCAGTTGCTTGAGGAAGGCACCCTGAAGGAGTCCAGGATAAATCTGCTCTAGTTGATGCTGCTGCTGGGATGCTCCAGTCACGTCTGGAATATTGAAGTCTCCAGCCAGTACTACCTCACCTTGCCTGCCATCCTTTGGATGGCTAGCATCAACTCCCTATCTGTTTCTTCCTCCTGGGCTGGTGGTCTATAGACCACACCTGTGCGGATGACTGTCCCCATTTTCCTTTCCAGCTTAACCCACAGTATCTCTCCCCATTTTGTTTCTCCTGGATCTGTGGCCCTTATGTCATTTTCACATACAGTGCCACTCCTCCTCCCTTCCTGCCTGCTCTGTCTCTTCTGAATATGTTGTAGCCAGGTATGGCCATCTCCCAGTCATGGTTATCATTACACCAGGTTTCAGTGATGGCCACAATGTCCAGGTCTGACTGTACCATGACAGCCTTCAGAGCTTCCATCTTGTTGCTAAGGCTTCTGGCATTTGCACACATGGCTTTCCATGATTTGACCTCCCTAGACTGCTTCACTGTTTTACTCCAGCCCCTTCCTTGGTTGTCATTTATCCCTGGTTCTCCTTGCTGTCTGCCCTTCTGCTGAATTTTGCCCCTTTTCTGCTTATCCACCTTTTGGACACTAATCTCCATCTTTTGCACACTGCTTTGCAGAGATAGCCACTCCTCTGGTTCACTGGTTCCACTGCTAGCTGTGGGGGGTGAGCAAGTGGTACCCTCCTTGCTGGCCTGCCACCCTCTGCTAGTTTAAATGCTGTCAATGTAGCATTTAAACTTATCATTGAGTGCTTGGATTCCTCCAGGATGGATGCAGGCCGTCAGGCTTGAACAAACCTCCATCCCTCCAGGTGGGTCCCCAGTCACCAATTAATCCAAACCCTTCCTCACAGCACCAGTTCTTCAACCATGAGTTAAAGTTCCTGGTGCATGCACCCTATGCTCTCCTTGCGTCTCACAGGTAGTACTTCTGAAAGTGACAGAAGTAGCTACTTCTGAGACCCCTCCCAGTTTCCTAAACTCTTCCTGAACTTCCTTTGGCTCCCCATTTGCCAAGTCATTAGTACCTATGTGGATAATGACATCCAGCTCACCCTCCCGCTTGCCTTCCCAGTGATCCCCAGTATCTTCCTTCCATCCCTCAAGCCGTGGCACCTGGAGGCACCTCACCTCCCTGTCCTCCCCCTCCTGTGTTCCTAGCTGGATCCCTCTTATGATGGAGTCCCCCACCAGGATTCGCTTCCTCCTCCTGTGGGGTCCACTGCTTTCCCCACTGAGGTCACCTCCTTGGCTAACCTCCACATCCTTTCCTTCCACTTCTCTGGGTATCTCTATTTGGTTGTCCTCATTTGCCAGTGTGGCATATGAGTTCTTGAACTAAAGTGGATAGCATTGCATTGCTCACCTGCAGTGTAAACACAAATGCTGGAGGTGACAGGAAGACTCAGGTAATGGTGCACATTTAAGAAGGAAGTCAGGAAACACTTTTTTATGGAGAGGGTAGAGGACAGGTGGAATAGGTTGCCCAATGAGGGATCGGAGCAAAATCTGTGGTAGGGTTCAAGCATAGCTGAGATAGATACAAGGGTTTAGTTGGAAGCACCAGAGGCTGGAGATAAAAGAAGAGGGAGAGGAAAAGTAATCCTTAGGGGGCTCAGTAATATAGGTTAAGTAGTGAAAAGGGCAGACCGGATAGAGCAATCAGCCTTTTGCTGTCAGTTTTGATGTTCCTATTTCCTGTGAAGTTGTCTTCTTCTCTAACAATTTAGTGTACCACAAAATGGAGGTGGAGGAGTAAGTTGAACAAACTTTGCATACTAACATACTAATTGCCAGCAGATTAGGCCTTACGGTCTACTGAGTCTGTTCGAACCTCAGATCTCTAGTTGGGTGCTGAGGCCTTCCCCCCCCTTGTGTTCCAGAAACCCCTATTATCCATCCCTACCCCCTGGGCCAGGTCATCATCTGATACATCCACTTTCTGTGTCTGTCCCACCCTCTCTTGAAGCCCTCCACTGTGGATCTCTGAACCAGCTCACCAGGCAGTGCATTCCAAGGGTCCACCATCCTCTCAGTGAAAAACCTCCTCCTCTTTCCCCCCTCACCCTTCCACCTTCCAACTTCAAACCATGTCCTCTGGAGATACCTCTCTGCTTTAGTCTACTGCTGCAGACTACTGCAGTTTTCAAAAATTTACAAGAATATTATAGTAGAACCCCTAAACCAGTCCATTCATCCCATCCCCCCACCATCAACATGCTGTAAGACCTGGAGTAGTTATAAGTCAGACCATTCCCCTTTCATAAAGATTCCAGTTCAAAGATTGTGTCTGTTCTTACCTACTGAAACCATGGTTTCATAGTTCTGCACCATCACTTCCCGGTGAAGCTTCTTCTCCTGTTTGCTCAACATCTTCCACTCCTCTTCGGAAAAAGCAACAGCAACATCTTCAAAGCTTTCGGGAACCTAAAAGGACAAAGACATGTTTAACTGTTCTTAATTTCACAGCACACACTGAGAAATCTGCAACTTTTGAAAAGGAAGGAGATAACCAAGGTTGTGATCAGCAGTCTTAAAACTAAGAGGACATGCTGGCACTCCCTTAACGAGTGACAATGGACAGAGCAGAAACAATAATGGAAGGCAGACAGGGGGGCACATCTGCAACAAGGACTAGAAGTAGGGGGTAAGTGGAGTCAGTCAAGTCAGAGATGGTAGCCCTAGCCAGTGAATGGCTGTTTGTCTGAATGCCAGGACTTAAGGGAACAAAATGGGGGACATCCAGGCAATGATGATGGAGGCCCAGATGGGCACAGCTAACACCATAGAAACATAAAGGATGTGGACAGAAAAGGACCCCTTGGCTCTTCTAGTCGGCCCTCTATTTTCCTACCTACTCTGTTGCTGCAAACCCTATTTGATCTGCGCCCCCCCCCCGCCTGTTACTAAGGTCCCCCTGTGTCTATCCCATGGCTGCTTGAATCCTGCTACAGTTCGGTTACCCACCACCTCTGCTTGGAGTTTGTTCTGGGCATCCACCACCCTTTTTCTGAAGAAGTACTTCCTAACATCCCCTTTGAGCCTCCCCCTTCCAGTTTCATATCATGCCCCTTGTCCTTGAGCATCTCTTCTCTCTTTCTAAGTAAAATGCTACCCTCTTGTCCCTTATTGATACTAACATACTAAAATGCCAGCAGAATAGGCCTAATGGTCTTTCGTGTCTGCTCATTTGGTCAGCCCCCACCCTGGGAGCTGACCTTGCTCCCCCCCGCCTTTTATGGTTTCTCCCTTCCCAGTTCCGGATATTCTCATTGCATTGGATGTTGCTTCCAGAACCCATCCCCTGTACCTCTCCCACCCCCTCTTGAACCCCTCCACTGTCTCTGCCTCCACTAGCCCCCTAGACAGCGCATTCCATGGCTCCACCACCCTCTCAGTGAAGTAGCACCTCCTCCTTTCTCCCCTGAATCTTTCCCCATCCAGCTTCCACCCATGCCCTCTAGTGGCCCCCACTTCCTTCCTTCGAAGCACCCTGACTGTTCCTCCCCTATTTACCCCTTCATGTAGCTGAAGACCTCTATCATGTCCCCCTAGTCCCTTCCTCTTCCAATGTGTACATATTTAGCTCTTCGGGCCTCTCCTCATAGGTCCTGTCCCCCAAGCCCCAAATCATTTTGGTTGCCCTCCTCTGGATCCTCTCCAGGAATTTAATGTCCCTCTTTAAGTGTGGCCTCCAAAACTGCATGCAGTACTCGAGGTGCGGCCTCACCAAGCTGTTATACAGAGGGAGTATCACTTCCCTCCTTCTGGAGGTGATCCCCCTAGCAATGCATCCCAGCATCCTGTTAGCCTTGGCTGCTGCCCTTCTACAAGTCTCTGAGTTGTTCATCTTGACATCCACCACCACCCCCAGGTCCCTCTCAGCCATCAAAACTTGTAGCATTCCCCCCCCCCAGGGTGTACACTTGGCCCGGGTTTCTGGCCCCCAGGTGCAGTACCTTGCATTTCCCTGCATTGAACCTCAGCTTCCACTTTCTAGACCATCTTTCCAGAGCCTCCAGGTCCCCCCTGTAGGGCGACCCTCCCTTCCTCCCTATCCACCACCGCCCCCAGTTTTGAGTCATACGCAAAGAGACTCATCTCACTCCTGATACCTTTCCTTGTGTCAGAGATGTAGGCATTGAACAGGAGGGGCCCAAGGACTGATCCCTGTGGGACCCCACTAATGACCCTCCTTGGGGATGAGACTATCCTGCCAACTATGACCTTCTGGGTCCGGTCCTGAAGCCAACTGCCTATCCATCTAATCGTCTGGTTCCCCACCCCCATTTCTCCCAGCTTATCCAACAGGCCCACATGAGGAACAGAGTCAAATGCCTTGCGAAGTCTAGAAAGAGGATGTCCACTGGTCTACCCAGGTCCAAGGCACTCATCACCCAGTCATAGAACTCCACAAGGTTTGTCTGACATGATTTCCCAGGGATGAATCCATGCTGTCTATCGTCCAGGCACCCTGACTTTTCCAGGTCCGCCCCAGCCTCTCCTTGACAATGCCCTCCATCACCTTGCCCACCACCGATGTCAGGCTGACAGGTCTGTAGTTCCCTGCCACCTCCCTTGATCCCCCTTTGTGGATAGGCAGTATAAGTGCCACCTTCTAGTCCTGGGGCATCCACCTTGTCCTCAGAGAAATGGAGAAAAGCTCCGCCAGGGGTTTCGCCAGGACATCTGCAAGTTATAAGATACAATTGAGGTATTTGAATATTTCTATTCCGTCTCCCCTTTCCCTTCTATCCTCTAGAGAGTACATATTTAATTAAATGAGTCTTTTCTTGTAGGGCTTCTGATGCAGGCTATGCACAAATATGTGGTTGCTCTGCTCTGAACTGTCTCCACCTGATCAATGGTCTCTCTAGAGCACACCGGGGCTCGGACCCACCGGGAAAACGTCCTTCAGTTGAGCCCACTTTCAGCACAGCTCCACCACATTCTGACTTGGCCTCCACTCCTCCGAGGTACCCCCTCATTGTAGGAGCCCAGAAACTCAAGAAAAAAACCCAGCATGGAGGACCATGATCCTGGCTGAGTTAGGATTCACCGGGCGTCGAAGCCGTAAAACGCACATAATGTCTCCCTAGAGCCCACCGGGGCTCAGACCCACCAGGAAATGTCCCTCCATTGAGCCCGCGTTTAGCGTGACTCCACCGCATCCCGATTCGGCTGCTACTACTCCGAGGTACCCCCTTGTTGTAGGAGCCAAGAAACTCAAGAAAACACCCCAGTGCGGAGGACCATGAGCCCGGCTAAGTTAGGACTCAGTGGATGGCAAAGCCATTAAAGGCGCATAAGGTACATTTTCCTATCTCAACACAGTGGGCCTTGGGATTGGTTCAAAAGCAAGCGCCTGGTCTCCGACTGGCTGGCTGTTCTTCTCTGGACTTTTCTGATTGGAGCGCCTTTTCTGGGAACCAAATTCTGTTATCATCGAGCTGGGAGACCATAGAATTTTGCACCTTTTTTCAAACTGCTTTTCTATGGACTGGCTATACTGTTTTAAGCACCATTTTGCTACCGGACGCTAGCAAAGGTGCTGTGACACTTACTGAAAAATTGAAGCACCTACTTTTGCTTATACTGCTCAGTATCAATGGGCTATCCCTGTGAAATTGTGATTACAGCACTTTCAGTGATAATTTATGCTACCCTTTAGGTTTCTCTTAAGTTGATATTCTTAGAGTTTACAGTTGACCTTAGGAACTGCTTAATGCCTTACAGTAATTTATATTTTCTCTAAGGTTGCTGTGTTTTCTCTCTCTCCCTTCTCTTTTATCTCTTTCCTTCCCCTCTTGATTTCTCTCTGCTACTCCCACCTTACTCTACTGCAAGCCCCTTCTTTTGTTTTACTGTGCTCCCTCCCACTACCTTCTGCTACTTAACCCCTCTTCTTTCCTGTGTCCCCTAGGTCTCCCTAAAGCTCACCGGGGCACAGACCCACCGGGAAATGTCCCTCCGTTGAGCCCGCTTCAAGCACAGCTCCACTGCATCCCGACTTGGCCGCCACTCCTCCGAGGTACCCCCTAAATGTAGGAGCCCAGAAACTCAAGAAAACACCTCTGCTCTATAGCCAACTACTCTCTCATCTGCAGGGATAGGCCACACGCTAAATGTGTGATAGGGAGGCAGCATAGCACAGTGGTTTAAGGCTCTGAGCTGCAAATCTGGTGACATTCAGCAGACCAGACCTGGGTTTGGATCCCACAGCTTCCACTTGCAGACTGTGTGACCCTGAGCAAGTCACTTAACTTCCCTGTACTCCCAGGTCGCACCTGTAAAAAAGCTTTCAGCTTAGTGTGCTACTCCTGGTTAAATAACTCCAAATCCACCCAAAACTAGGACTCTGATAGACTGGCTGCTCATATAAATCACTTGGAACATGTACATACATCAGGGATCCTCTCCAATGCCATAACTGATCATTCACTAACTTTCTGCATATAGACTGCTGGTTCCATCCAATCTCCACCACCGCGTTACATCACATTCCCAAACTTTGCTACCCTAGACATAAATGCCTTCCTATATGACATCTCCATCATTAATTCATCTGAGATTTATACTTCAAAAAACATTGAAGAAGTGCTCAGCATCTTTCTCACCAAATTCACTGACATTCAGACCAGGCATGCTCCTAAGGTTACCAGGAGAGTCAGGGGTAGACAAACCAGGTGGCTTCACAAGGACCTCCTGGCAGAGCTATACAAGCATGATAAACCCTGGAGGCATTTTAAAAAAATCAGGTCAATCATCTCATTACAACGCTTACAGGACCTACAGAAATCTCTGCAAAAAGAAGATTTGTACAGCCAAAAGCAAGTACTGTAAGGACCTTCTGGCCAGCTTTGCTTGTGACTCCAGAAAATTCTGGGCACATATCAAGTCCTTCCTTGGGTCCTGCCAATCAAGCACTCCCACGGATATGATAATAAATGGGGTTCACTGCAACGACCCCAACACCACAGCAAATGCTTTCAATGGGATTTTTTCTGACCTGTCCTCATATACCTCCTCCTTCAAACCCCCGGCTAGTTGATAACATCTTTGGGGATTGAACAATGTGTCCAATACCACTGTGTACTTATTGGTGCCTGCTCAAGCTCTGCCTTTCTAGTTCAAGGAAGTAACGTCGACCAGTGTCCTTAAGCTTCTCAAATCGGTGTCTGAAAACGCCAGTGCTGGTTCGAATCTCCTTGAGCCTCGTCTGCTCAAGCTTGCTGCCTCTTTCATTGCTCCTCCGCTGGCCAAAATTTATACTCTGTCCCTCTCCTGCAGCTCCGTTCCGGACATCTGGAAAATAGCTCGCATAACCCCAGTTTTTAAAAAAGGTGACATCAAGGACATGAATAAATACAGACCCATAGCTATTCTCTCGGTTTTGTCTAAAATACTTGAGAAAATTGTTGTCAAGCAAACACTTGACTTCCTCACCAAGTGCAATGTCCTTTCTGATGCTCAGCATGGTTTCCGAAAGAACCATAGCACAGCTACTGCCCTACTAAAACTCACCTCAGACATTCTCTCTAATATGGCTGCAGGGCGTCTCTCAGGAGCTGTTTTCATTGACCTTACAAAGGCATTCGACCTGGTTGATCACCCACTACTCCTGTCCGGCCTGCTTAACCTGGGTTTCTCTACTCCAGTAGTCAAGTGGTTTAGTAGCTACATATCAAACTGGTCTCAACTGGTTAAATTTGACTCAGCTATGTCAGCCTGTGCCAGCAGTTAGCATTGGCGTGCCCCAAGGATCTATCCTGGGTCCACTTCTTTTCTCACTCTTCATCAATGGTGTTCCTAGAACATTGAAAAGCTGTTCATCTGTCCTATGTGCTGATGATCTCATCATCTATACCAGTGGAACTGAAGTTGCTGACCTTACCTCTGCTCTCTCCACTGATTTCATAAACATCCAAAACTGGCTCTATGATCACAAACTGGTTCTAAATGCAAAGAAAACAAAGGCCATGCTTTTTGGTCCCGCTCCTAAACTTAGAACCTCTCCCACATCCCTTACGGTACTTGGTGTAGATGGAACTATACTGGACTGTGTCACATCTTTTAATTATCTCAGTGTCATACTGGATCAATCCCTGGATCTAAACCTTCCTATCCAAAAGACTTGCAAAGCAGTGAATGCTAAACTGGGTGTTGCGTACAGGACTAGTTACATGCTTACACCGTCTGCTAAACTTGCCATTGCAAGGGGAATTCTACTTCCTCTTCTTACCTACTGTGCACCCATTCTGGCTGCTGCCCAGAAAACCTTTCTTCAGAAGTGGGATGTTACATACAATAACATATGCTGCTGTGCGTCCTCATCCACCCGACAAATGCATCGCTGTCAGCTGTACAAAGACCTTGGCTGGCTCTCCCCCTCTGCAACTAGGCATTACTACAACTATGGCTCCCTAGTGGACTCTGTTATGAGGCTGAATACTCCTACATCCCTGGCGGAGTTGCTACATCCTATCACCTCCTCGCATGGCTTGAGGTCAATTGATAAATCTTTCTGGAAAATCACCAGATGCCTTACCTCAAAAGGAACTGGTGCTTTTCGACATATGGCACCTCAGTACTGGAATACGCTCCCTGCCGAACTTAGGCAGATCGGTTTACACCGTCGCTTTAAGACTGAACTCAGGTGGCATCTCCTACAGGCTGAGCTTTGTGCCTGCTTTGACCCACCTTAGCTCACTTGGAGACTCCTATCTCACTTAACCCGGTTTCCGGCACTTATTTTGACCTTGCAAAATGGGCACTGATGATTGCATCGACCCTAGTGTGCCCAGTCAGCTTTTCCCTTTTTTCCTTTTTCCTATATCACCATTTATTAGTTACCCTTGCCACTCTCTCCCCTATGCTATTCCCCTCGTCTTTCCTTTTTTCCTATTCCGTTCCCACTGTTTCCAAAACAGCTCTACTCTACCCCACCCCACTCAGCTCTGCTGCAGCTACTTGTTGATTTCCTGCCTACCTTACTCCTCTCTATCTTGTATTAACTCCAGCCTTAGCCCCAAAGTTGTTACCTACTTTCCTCATCCTTTGTGGTTTCATGTATTGATGTATTACCTGCTCATTTTGTTTATTTATGCCGGGTGTATTTGTTGCTCTACTGTTCTGTCTACAGTTTTTCTCCTTGTTGTACCAATGGCCAGCTATTATTACTTTTTACCTTGTTGAATGTATAATGCTACCTATGCTTTCTGTTAGGATAACGTCTTACCATCTAAACATGTTGAAATCTGTATACTTTGTTCTGCCACCCACACATGTAATGTTTGTTTCCTCCCTTGTTGGATATTGTTCTGTAAATTGTTTTCATCATGTTCTGTACTCTCCCGGGTTGTGCCTGAAAATAGTCATGTTGTTGGCTAGTGTACCTACCCGGTAAACAAAAACTAAATAAAAATGTCCTTCCTGAGATAGGGCATCCAGAACTAGACACGGTACACCAAGTGGGGCCTCACCGTTGATCTATACAGGGGCAACACCACCTCTCTCTGCTGGTGAAACTCCTCCCTACGCACCCCAGCATTCTGCTAGGCTTTCCCACTGCCTTATAGGTCAGTGCATGAAAAAGGGCTACCAAATTGTGACACTGATGACATTTTATAAAATACACAACTGATTAGATATTTGAATTGTTTTTGTATGCTGTTACTGACCTAATGAAAATGTATCATGGTGCAAGATAACTCCCTCGAAGGATCCTGAGAGAAATCGTTCACAAAGTTGCATGTGTAACTGGGGACATAAAACTATGGATGGGGACTACTGCAATGCCCTCTACCTAGGGCTGTCTGGGGTTGATATCTGCCACTTGCAGCCAGTGCAGAACACTGTGGTTAGGCTGTTGACTGGCACTTCAAGGACCAACCACATTACGCCTGTGCTGCACGGACTGCACTGGCTGCCAGTTCAGTGGTAGATCACCTATAAGGTAGGCTTGCTTACCTTTAAAGCCTTACATGAACAGGGCCCTGACTACCTGAAAGATCTCCTGACTCCCTACTCCCCCAGTCATCTCCTCCAATCCACTGATGAGGGATTCCTAGAGATTCCCAGGGTTTGTTTAAAAACCTCCGGCGCCAGTGCTTTTTCAGTTGTAGCACCAACCCTGTGGAATTCTCTACCCCGTCAGTTAAGAGAATGCCTGACTATCAGTAGTTTTAAATCTATGTTAAAGACATATTTTCATTAGCTTTCCCAGATTGCTCTCAAATAATGTATATTGTTGTTTTATCTTGCTTATTATATGTATTTCAATGTGTACAGCGCCTTGCTATTAGAGAGACACTAGATAAATAAAGCTTTGCTTGATTGCTAAAAGTCTGGATGCACATGTAATAGAGGGCATAAAACTCTGAATGCACATGTAACAGGGAACACAAGGGTAAGGTTCCTGAGGACTGGAAAAAGGCTGAGGTAGTACCACTACAGAAGGGGAGGCGAGAAGTCAAGTCAAGTCAAAATTTATTTATTTTTCGCTTTTCAAATGCCAAAGCACAAATACATAAAAACATAACATTAATATAAATAGAAATTAAAATAAACACATATAAAAATTAGCACAGTTTAACTAATCAAAGGCCGAAACAAACAGAAAACTCTTCAAAGCGGTTTTAAAAGATTCTGTGGACAGGCACTCCCTAATCCGACGAGATAGAGAATTCCACAGGGTTGGAGCCACAAAAGAAAAAGCTCTGGCCCCAGAAGATTGAAGACGAACCTTGGCTATCTCTAGCAGTCCCTCACTGGCAGAACGGAGTGAGCGGAGAGGGTGGAAGGGCCAAAAATGATCTTGCAAGTAGCCCGGTCCCTGTCCGTGTAGGGTCTTATAGGTCAGCAATGTGACCTTGAAGGTGATCCTCCAACGCACCGGCAGCCAGTGCAGTTTGCGGAGAACAGGTGTGATATGGCAAGATCTTGATAGCCCAGTCAACAACCTGGCTGCCGTGTTCTGCACCAGCTGCAGGCGTCGGAGGTCCACCCCTGGCAACCCTAGATATAGAGAATTGCAGTAATCCAAACACGAGGAAACAAAGGCGTGGACCTGTACAGGAAGGTCATCGTGAGGAACAAGGTACTTTATCCGGGTTATATTCCTCAGATGGTAAAATGAGGACTTGACGACGGCTGACACTTGAGACTTAAGTGTCATTTCGCAGTCAATTATATGCCCAGATCACGCACCCTTTCAGAGGGTCTCAACTGGTTCCCCCCTAGCACAAGGCTAGGGGGGAATCCAGGAGTCAACCTCTCTACATGATGACCGGGGTCCACCATCAGCACCTCAGTCTTGTCCGGATTCAACCTCAACCAGTTGGCACTCATCCAGTCCTGAATTTCGGCGAGGCAGTTGTTAAATACTGAGAGTGCGTCATTTTGTTCGGGCACAATGGACATATAGAGCTGAGTATCATCTGCATAGCAGTGAAAACTCAGCCCATAACACCTAATAATGTCTCCTAATGGCAGCATATACACCATGAACAATATGGGAGACAGCACAGAACCCTGCGGTACCCTACAGGACTGCACAAAGGGAGCAGAGGAAAAAATTCCCGATACTACCCTCTGAGATCTGCCTGTGAGGAATGAATGAAACCATCTGAGCACTGTCCCAGACAGTCCACAGATAAGCCGCAGGCATTCCAATAGTATCCCATGGTCAACAGTGTCAGATGCTGCAGAGAGATACAAGAGGACCAAGATCGAATGGCTCCTCCGATCTCTCGCAATCAGGAGATCATGAAGTACCCGAACCAACGCCATCTTGGTACTATGCCTCTTCCTGAAACTGAATTGGAGAGGATCATAGATTCCATAGGTGGTAAGAAAGTTATCAAGCTGCAGCGCAACCACTTTCTCAATAACCTTATCCAAAAAGGGCAGGTTAGAGATTGGTCTGTAGTTTGTGAGACAATCTGGGTCAAGGGAAGGCTTCTTCAAAAGGGGTGTCACACAGCCACTTTCAAGGACTCTGGAAACACCCCTTGATCCAGTGAGCACCAGATACTTTCAGCAAGGACTGGCCCGATCACCTCCATGCAACCCATAAGAAGACGCGTGGGGCCAGGATCCAAACTACAGTAGGTTGGCCACAAGCTCTGAACGATCTTCATGAGATCCATGATCGCCGGCTGGCCGAAGTCCGTCCAGACAGACCGAGGGCTTGTAACCACACATCGATCTCTGCAATGCTCATTTGAATGCGTTCTGCAGATGTCCGACCTGATAATAAACACCTTATCATCAAAGAACCGAGCAAACTCCTTACACTTTAATTGTGAAAAAGCTCTTCGGCCCTGTAAACAGGCTGGACTGCACAGCCTCTCCACAGTCTGAAAGAGCTGAGCTGGTCAATTCCTTGATGCAGCAATCTCCCTGGACAGGAACTCTGCCTTCTTACGGGGGATTTCTGATTGATAACCCAAACAATGGGTGATCAATTTAAGTCTGTCACTTTCAAGGCTGGATTTCCGCCAGCAGTGCGCCAATCTTTGCCCCACTCTCCTCAACTCCCTCAATGTCCCATCAAACCATGGGGACCGAGGATGGAGGGAGAGGAGGCGAACATGGACAGGAGCTATAGAATCCAGAGCCTCCAGCACCATATTGTTATAGTGCTCTACTAAGGCATCTGGTTCCAAGCACTCCAATGGCGAACTCGATAGATCCAACACCGCCATCAGACCTTCGGGGGTAATAACCCTTAAAGGGCGGTATTAGGTCATCTCCACAGGGGTCAGCCTTATGTGGGGGGGGGCCATAAAACTGAACCTTATGGAGTGGTGGTCAGACCACCCCACTGGTTCCACCACCAGTCCGGTGATCTCCATCCCCAGGATAAACACTAGATCCAGCGAGTGACCCTGAGAATGGGTAGCAGCGGTAACTACCGGTGTAAAGCCCAACAAATTCATAAGTTGGAGGAAGTTTTGACCAAAGTGCAAGAGTTCATCATTGATCCAGGCATTGAAGTCACCCAGGACCAACCACCTGGAGGGCTCCAACACTAGGTCGACAATGAAGTCAGCTACTTCCTGCAGAAAAACGTTCTTGTCGCCGGTTGGACGGTAGATGAGTAGGATTCTGCAGCCCACGCCTGCTCCCATAATACACTCAAAGGATCTAGGGAATACCACTGGAACCTCCAAAAGGTCCAATTTTGATCTAAAACAGATAGCGACCCCCACCCCCCTCGATCCAACTTCGGACGAGGTATCACCGAGTACCCAGCTGGAATAGCTGACACCAAAATGAGGCTAGCATTCTCATCCAGCCAGGTCTCGGTGATGCAAGCCAGGTCAGATGACTCAACAAGATCACCGATAATATCTGTCTTGTTTTTTATAGACCTGGCATTGCATAACACTGTCCCGGTTGGATGAGAGGCCTTGGAGGAGCCGGCAACTTGCCCACTATCAATGGAGCCCTTGGGTATGGGAACCAGGCATCGTAAACCCTTATCCTGGACCCATTTCACCCCAGGGTGTCTCCCTAACCTCACCACCCCTATCCGCTCACTCCGCTACTCCCCCCCGCTGAAGGAGCTGCCTCCCCCTCTGAACAATTCCCAAGGCCCGGCAATGCTGGTAAATGCTGGACTGTAAAGGGGGGCTACTGAAGGGGTGCAGGTCCCTCAGCCTAGAGGTGGAATAGCGACTGCCCACAGAAACTTGGCCCCAACACATGCTAAAAATATGCCTAGAACCAGTCAGCAAGAATTAAACACAAACCACTACAACTTTTAACAATAAATAATAAAAACTAAAAATTAAAAGAAAGAACCCCCCACCCAATCCCAAAACCCTAAAATACAAAAATCCAATCACAAATCAACCCAAAAACCCTAAAAAAAAAAAAAAAAAGATTCAGAGGAGATGATAAAACCAGGCCATTAAGCAAAAAGTTCTTGATAAGAACATACAGGCTACAGTCAAACTAAACATGAAACAAACAATCTTCAGACCTCAGGTCCTCTCACAACCAGGGACTGATAACTTCAATGGGGACTCTCACTCCCAGTAATGGTGAAAAATAACTGGACCAAAACTTTTGAATAACCCCTCAACCCTCTCACGGTAAAGGGGTAGTGCAAAATAACCAGAGTAAGGTGAATTGTCTGACCGTAATCCAGGAGTACAGGAAACCCTTCTTGCTAGCAGCACAAACGAACTGCACAGCTCCACTCTTCACATGCTTCGCATGCCAGTCTCGAAATCCCCAACCAGAGGCCAGGAAGAAGGAAACACGGCCCTCACCACGAAACTCCACGCGGTCGGCCCCGAGGAGAGACTAGAGGACACCTGGCCCAAACACCAGCTACTCAGCAAAATCAAGTCGGGACCCCCCATGTCACTGCGCGTCCCACGACCAGGCCCACCCGAAGGGTTAAGACAGGAGTACGGATTAGCAGAGAAGAGAGAAAACCAATTATCCAAGTGTCTTATTACGTCCAATAAGTCTTACTGCACCCAAAGCACCGTAATCCACAGCAACAGAATTCCTTCTGCAATCAATCCTTGGTCCTCTTCCACAGTCCCTCCACATAGAGCTCCTCGTAAATCAATCCACGATCCTCTTCCACAGTCCTGGTTCCCCCTTGTAGCTGACTGACCAACCCGCCAAGCAGGGGTAAGAAGAGCTCCACATAGAAAGCCAGATTACCAGTTTCCAAGGGCCGAGACAAAGTACTGCGGACCCACCACACTCCAGCTCCAGCACCACAATCGGCTCAGCCTACAGCGTTGTTGAGCTACAAAATGATATAAACCATAGCGATTTAATGATAGTACTAAATCCCCAGTGATAGTATATGAGGACCTGGTCTACCTCACTTCTTCTCCCCTACCTATTCTAAAATAACCAGGCAAAATAAAACAAAGTAACACTAAGTAGAAAACAAATGAAAACAAAACTAAAACGCTGGCTGGCTCACAACAGCCACAACAGGAGTGAGAAGGAAGAGCCAGGAAACTACTGCCCAATAAGCTTGATGTCTGTGGTTGGCAAGCTGATGGAAGCACTGATTAAGGAAAGACTGGTTAAGAAGCATCTAAAGGGGGAGGGCCTACTGAATGACAGCACGGATTCACAAGTGGCAGATCTTGCCAGACCAACCTGATAGAATTATTCGACAAGGTGATGGAGATATGGGACCAGGGAGGGGCAGTGGATGTGGCCTACCTGGACTTCAGAAAGGTATTTGACATCATCCCCCATAGGAGACTCAGAGGCAAGGTGGAAAACTTGGGGATAGGAAACAAGCTCACTAGATGGGTTGAACATTGGTTGGAGAGCAGGACTCAGAGGGTCATAGATAATGGGGTGTACTCGAAGGAGGAAAGAGTGATGAGTGGGGTTCCACAGGGGTCTGTGTTAGGACCGATACTTTTCAACACATACACAGGGGATATCACGGAGGGTCTGCATGGGAAGGTGTGTCTGTTTACGGATGACATGAAAATCTGCAGTAGCAGGGTGAATACAATGGAAGGGGGTGCAGGGTTTTATTTAACTGTAAAAATTGATTAGCGTTTTGCTCATAAAAGTTTTAAAATATTGTGAAAATGCATAGCACTTGCCTCACTGTGTTTAACAAACATAACACTTCTAGAAAACATATATAAATGCTTTCTGTACAGTTAGTATTGTCACAAGGAAAAAAATGCTAATCAATTATTTAAAACCCTGGGGTGGAGGATATGAGGGAAGACTTGGCCAGGTTGGAGGAGTGGTGAGAAAGGTGGCAATTACGGTTCAACACAAACAAGTGCAGAATCATGCACATAGCGCGTAACAACCCGATGGCGAAATACTGACTGCGGGGGGGGGGGGGGTTGAGAAGACAGAGCATGAAAGAGACCTGGAGATAACTATCTCAGACAATCTGAAAGTCCAGAGTCAGTGCGACAGAGCAGCAGGAAAGGCACCAAGAATGCTGCCATGCATAGGGAGGGGTTTCACAAACAGGAGGAGGGAGGTGATCCTGCCACTGTACAAAACCATAGCCAGACCACAAATGGAATATGGGGTCCAGTTCTGGAGGCCATACTGGCAAGAGACCAAGGACTGGCTGGAAAGAGCTCAGAGAAGAGCAAACAAAATGGTGCAGGGGAAGCAGAGGAGGACATATGAGGAGAGCTTGGAAGGACTGAGCCTGTACTCTCTGGAGATAGATGGGGAGGGACAGGAGGGATATGATAGAGACATTCAAATACATGAAGGGCATAAACAGGGTGCAAGTCGACAGCATATTCAAACTGAGTAAAAACAATTCCACTAGGGGACATACCCTCAAACTGGGGTGGGGGGGCAGGTTCAGAGGAGACATCAGGGGAAGGTTCTTTACCAAGAGGGTGGTACAGCCATGGAACAGGCTGCCAGTGGGTTATGGGGGTGGATGCAGTGGAGAGTTTTAAGAGGGCCTGGGACACACACATGGGACTGGCAGGCAGAGTGCAGGCTGCAAAGGGATGGAGGGAAACTTCTGGGGGGGGGGTTATGGGCAGACTGGATGGGCCTAGGGGTCTTTTTCTGCTGGCAGCTTTCTATGATTCTATTATAAAACTCTGGATGCCAATGTAACAGGGAACGTTTACCTAATATTGTAATGCAACAAGGGACTTTGAATTACCACAGCACGTGTAATAAGAGAGGTTAATGGCTGGATCCCGCTGGTACCACGAGGCCACTCACCCATCCCCCGCAGACTCTCACAAATGTCCCAGGGGACTGGACCTCAAAAGGTCAGTGCTTGAAAGGGCACATATTGCGAGTGTGGCGTAGCAAGGGAAACCACTCACAATGAAACACGGGCTTGAACGCAAATAGAGCAAGGGTGTTATAGCACAAATTCTGCTCAAAGCACTTATTTTAGCAAATTACAGGGGAAAAGGTGAGCATAGTATAGCTGGACAGTGATGGCTACATTCAAGCCCTAATGTCTGGGGCCACCTGGAGGTGGGAGTGATTGCTGTAGCACACTACAAATGCTTTTCAAATAAAAACAGGAGCCTATACTATACTGCAGGACACATTTTTAGGGATATAGTTACAATCACTGTCATTGCAGACAGTTTAGTAATACATCCTTTCTTATATCACAAAAAGAGCCACCATCACTGAAAGATTTTGCAGAGAAAAAGTCAAGTTACCTAGCAAACAAGCATGCAATATTTTTATTTTATGTTTGCCATTATTTAGAAGTTAGTAACTCCACTGGTAGCCCCTTTTCATGCACCGATTCTTATCACACTGCTTTGCTCTTCAGGTAATCAGATATGATGATCCCCAGGTCCCTTTCTTGTTTTGGTGTTGTCACCCCCTCCCACCAATTGGTACGTTGCCCTTTGGTTCCTGTGCCCTATGTGCATAATTTTGCACTTGTTGGCACTGAAGCCTAGTTGCCATATTGTTGATCATTCCTCCAGTTTTTTTCAGGTCTTTCCTCTTTTTTTTCCTCACCCCCCCCCCAAAGGTGTGTCCACTCTGTTGCAGATTTTTGTGTTGTCTGCGACCAGGCATGTTTTCCCTTCCAGCCCTTCTATGATTAATGAAGACACTGAAGTGGACCTGTCCCAGAGCAGACCCTTGTGGTACCCTGCTGGTTACCTTGCCTGCTTCCAGTTGAACCCCATTTCCCACCACACTCTGGCTTCTGTTACTCAGCTAATTTTATACCAATTTTACTACCTTTGGACCCACTCCCAGGCTGCTCAGCTTGTTCACCAGTCTTCTGTGTTGAACAGTATTGAAGGCCATACTGAAATCCAGGCAGGCCACATCTACCACCCCTCTAGGATCCACTTCTCTGGTTACCAGTTGAAGAAATTAAATCAGGCTTGTCTGGCAAGATCTCCCCCTGTGAACCCATGCTGCCTTGGATCCTGCAATCCATTGGCTTCAAATTATTCCACAACCCTTTCTTTGAGTAGTGTTTCCATAATTTTGTCCACCACCAAGATCAGGCTTACAGGTCTACTACACTGCACCCCTGTAAATGAAAATGTAATTATCTGTGCAGCACCAGGTTGTGCAACAGAGACAGAGAAAGATGCTTCTGGGTATCCAAGCTTCCAGTTACCTTGGTGGCACAGCTGATAGTGCAATCAGAATGGTATTCCAGGTGGCCTGGGTTCAAATCCTAACTGAAGCATCTGTTTTCTTCCTCTCTTCTGATTATTTTGGTAGGTCAGTAGGGCTGGTACCCTTTCCCATACAGGTCTCACTGCAGTGTCCTGTGTGGCATAAGGGTTCCAGGATCACTTGACAACCAAAGCATGTTGGGGAGAATAGCCTGGTGTATGTACTAATCGGTGGGGATTTTGGATATTGTGGGACTCTCAGGTGGTCCATTTCTACCCTATACTGTATATCAAGTGAGCAGGCTTATACCCTAACCATGTGTAAGAGCTGTGCATTAAGTAAGGGGATATAGAAAAGACCCTTTACTGGTTAATGAGCTGCGGTTCAGATACAATGAAGATAGGGTCCACAGATGTGTGCTGGGGACAGTGGCTTCAAAGAAACCACTCCTGCAGACCTCAGTATTGCCATAATGAAGGATATACAAGATGAGATGCCAGAACTTCTGAGCGCTATATTCTGTGTGACAACTCGGAACCAATCTGAACTGCTGTGAACAAATCACCCCAGTAAAGAAGCACATATAAAATGCCACTCTGGGTATTGTTTAGTCATTTATATGTGTGTCCCCTAATCTTGTCTCAGAGGTAACAAAGGTAACAGTAGCTGTACAACCTGTACCACAACTGTTCAAAGAGGGCTCCAGGTGAGCTGCAGCAATGGTAAACCCAGAGCCTGTACAGCAGGTACTACAACTGTTCAATGAGGGCTCCAGGTGAGCTGTAACAACAATATACCCAGAGCCTGTACCACAACTGTTCAAAGGGGGCTCCAGGTGAGCTGTAACAACAGTATACCCAGAGCCTGTACTACAACTATTTAAAGAGGGCTCCAGATGAGCTGTAACAACAGTATACCCAGAGCCAGTACAGCTTGTACCACAACTGTTCAATGAGGGTTCCAGGTGAGACGCAGCAACGGTATACCCAGAGCCTGTACAGCCTGTACCACAACTGTTCAAAGAGGGCTCCAGGTGAGCTGCAACAACAATCCACCCAGGAGTTCCCCGGGGCTCACACATACTCCTTTTCTCCATCCACCTTCTCTATATCCTGTTTTACCAACTCCTCTCTGTGCACCGTGCCCTCCTAGCCTTTCTCCCCCTAACTCCCTCCCTTCCCCCCTACCGTCACCTCTACCTGGTGTATATTTTTATTTTTTTTCTTCCGTTACTTCCTCCTGCAACCTTAGATAACCTGCTTTATTTTCCTATAGACACTTCTATGTATGTAAATACCGTGTAATCTGTACAATATCTGTATAATTCTATGTACATATGAACTTCTTTTTTTTCCTCTCTGTATAGAGTATTATCTGTATTTCCTTGTAAATACCTGTGTTGACCTGTATATACAATTGTTCATGCTCCACCCAGGTCCATCTTGCAAATGAGCTTCTGCTCAACGATGAACGCCTGGTTAAATAAAGACTTGACTGACTGACTGACAGGAGTCCCACAGGTGTTTTTCACATCACCAATGAGTTCTCATGAACTTCCACTAACGTGGTATATTGTATTCTTTACAGAAAGTGTGCAGCTATCTACTTTGGAGAAACTAGCAGACACCTGACTGACTCATGGAATATTACAAGGCAGTCAGGAATGGAGACACTGATAAACCCACTGTATCACGCTATATCTCTAGAGACCACAGTATCAATGCTCTTTCTATGTGTGTCCTTCAGCAGGGTTTCAAGGATGTTGATCAAAGAAAAACATGGAAACCAAGCTGATCATCTACCTATGCTCCCAGCAGCCCTCTGTTTAAATGGCAAGCTTATTTTTCTACCAACATCTTTCAACCACCTTATGGTTTTTCACCATCATCTGTCTTTTTTTACCCCACCCCTGTAATATCTTTGCTTGCACATTTGCATGGTATGTTGACATGTGTGGGGAAGATGCCTGCACACGCATCCATCCTCTGTGAGTATGCGGGGGGGGGCATCCTAACTTTGGCATAGTATTTTTGCATGTGTGGGGATGCCTGCACATACTTCCATCCTGTGTGTGGGGTTGGGGGGCCTTCTCACATAAGTATTTCAGGCTTTTCAGCTATGTATGCACATCTATTTTCTTTTTCACAGATGTCTCCATCTCTCTCCCTCTCTCTCTCGCCTTCCCCCACAGTTGTCACCATTCAGCATTCTTACTAGACATGTTAATTAGTCCCCAATTGAGGATTCCTTAGCTGATTAATTTGAACTATACCTTGTCATACCAGTGCTTTCCTTTTTGTTTTCCAGAATATTTTCTTGCCTTGCCTATTATCACTTTTTCTCATAGAGTTCCCCCTTTTTAGGTTGGCTAGCGCACCAGCCAACATATTGCATTAGTAGCAGATTTGGAGGCACAATCACCATTGGGCGAATGCAGGGCACGCATCAGTAGGTGCGTCCCTCATTCCCCAATAAGCCAGCATGCAGACGCCACACCAGGAATACATAATGTGGTGACACATCTAAGAAATGTCTGCTGCAATAAGCGCCAAGCTACAGAACCCCTTCCCACAAAAAAACACTCAAGTGGCAAGCTGGAAGCCCATCCCAGTGTGCCAAATGCCCAATAAAGCGAAATGGTCCCACATAATGTTTTTTTTTTTTTTTTACAACCTTCAAATCAGAAAAGCGTTCCTTGTGAGGTCTGGTGGCCCTCCCCAGCTTGGCGCCCACCCTCTGTGCACCCTGCCGCCTCACCCCACCACGTACCTCTGGGAGCATGGCGCGAAGACCTTCGTTGGACCAGGAACATGTCTGCACTCTTCAAAGTCGACTGCGAACTGAAGAAATGCCAGTAAGCTATATAATGGCATAAATAGGTGGGGTTTCAACTTTGGTGCATATCTTGGGCATTTTGGGGAATTTTGGCACCACATTTTCAATATGGGGTTATTGGGACACCTCCTCATTAATTCAGTCACTGTCATGGTGTTATTCGGCCCTAAAGTGATTTTGTGGTCACTGCGTGGAATCACTTTTCAGGACAGATTAACAAAACGACAGTGCCACTGTTCATGAGGGGGGCTCTCAAAAAGCCTATGTTGCAAATTTGGTGAAAAAATCAAAAAAATGGCTTTTTATGAGCGTGCGTTGCACAGTTTCCACGCATGCTCATAACTTCGTGAATTTGTAATATTTTCACTCCTGATTTTCAAAATTGCCATTTTTACACACCTCCTTATGAAGAGAACAGCTGTCATTTTACATATCCTGGCCAAAATGTGTTTTCACATGTCCGGTGCAGAATAGCGCGGTTGCTGCGCGAAATCAGTTTTTGGGACAGTTTGAGAAAATGACGGTGACACTGTCCATGAGCAGAGGTCCTAAAATTAATGTGTTGAAAATTTGGTGATGAAAGTTCATAAATGGACTGTGTTACAAGTGTGCATTGTGCAGTTTCCACGCACCCTTGTAACTTCGCAAATTTGCAATATTTTCATGCCAGATTTTCAAAACTGGCATTTTTTCCACAGCTCCTTATGAACAGTACAGCTGTCATGTTTCACAGCCTGCCCAAAATCTGTTTCTGCACCTGTGGTGCACAATGGTGTGGTCACTGTGGGAAGTCAACTTTTGGGACAGACGCATGCCATTTCCTGCGCAAGGGGCCGGACAAGGGTTTGAATGCAGGTCCCTTTCATTAATGGTTTCTTGTAACATTCTTTAGTTTATACTTGTATTTTGGGTTATTGTGCCCTAGGTGCATAACTCTACACTTTTGTTTGTTAAATAACATTTTATTGTCAAGTGCCAAGGTCTCTTAATGAATACAGTTCTTTCTGGTAAGCTTGTGCTGCATCATACTTGTTAATTATACATCCTAATTTGCAGTCATCAGCTTATTTTGCCATCCAGATCTTAGGTGATGTCCGCATTGATGAAATTAGGATGCTAAATAGAGCAGGACCCAGGACAGAGCCTTGAGGGACCCCACTTGTGGCCCTTCTCCCCAGGTGGAGGAGTATCCCTTGATAACAGTACGCTGATGGTGATTGTGCAGCTGTGAGGTGACCCAGTTTATGAGTGTTGGATTAAGTTTGAGTTGGTTTATTTGATTTATCAAAACATGGTGGGAGACTTTATTGAATGAGTTGGCAAAGTCGAGAAAGATGATATCCATGGGCAGTCCTGCATCTAGGGATGAGCTAATGTTTTCAAAAAGCTTAAAAGATTAGTAATATAGGACCTACCATGGAAGAAACCATGTTGTGTTGAATCCTGTATGTTATTTTGATTAATGTGTTCTTCTAGCCTGGGAAGTAAGAGTCTTTCTAGAAGTTTACCTATGACTGATGTTAAGTTTATGGGTCTGTAATTGGAGACATCTTTCTTATGTCCAGATTTATGGATGGCAGTAACTAGGGCATCATTCCAAACAGGAATTGTTTCTCCTTGGTTCAGAAGAGACCGAGGTGCAAAAAAATGAGGAGGGGGGTGTCCCTTTATGTCAATGAAAATATCAAAGCTACAGAAATTCAGAATACACATAAGGAGCCAGAAGAACTGTGGTTCACTCTGGAAACAGGAAATGGGACAGCCATAAAAACTGTGATTGTCTACAGGCCTCCAGACCATGGGGATGACATAGACACAGTACTGTTAGAACAGGGTTTTAAATAAGCTGCAAAAATTGATTAGCACTTTCTGCTAATCAACTGTGAAGATGCATAGCATTTGCCTCAATTTGATTAGCAAAATTAAAAATACTAAAAATGTGTTTATATACATACAGTTTAAAAAAATAAGTTTTATTCTGAATAAACATTTTCATTAAAATTACCTCTGTCTTTGTGTGATCTGTTTCAATACACAAACACATGCCTAATTGGCAGTACAGCCTAGGGTTAGAATAATGAGCTGTGAATTAGCTTGGTACAGCCAGTAGACCTGGGTTTGAGTCCCACAACTGGCTCCACTAGCATACTGTACTCTGAGCAAGTCACTTAACCTCCCCTGAAAACGGGCACTTGCATGTGTGGGCCCCATACCTGGGTACCAAAGAATTAAAACATCCCACTCACTAACAGTCCTAGGTTTCATTCTCCCCACCTCCACTTGCATACTGTGTGATTCTGACCGTCACCTCCCCCAACTCAGGTCACCCCTGGAAACAGGCCCTTGTATTTATAAGTGTGCCATACCTGTAGCGTGTTACTCTGTTTGCTGGTCTGCTCTCTTCTCTGCTGTGCTGCCAGATAACTGCTGCCATGGTTCCAGCAGCTGCACTTGGTGCCAAAACCCAGAACAAACAGGCACCAAGGGCAGACTGGATATGCAGCAGTGGGGAAGGGGGGGTGGAGTCAGAGCGGAGGAACAACTACTTGAGAAGCCAGAGAGAGACTGGCTGTTTCCCCCTTGGGTTGCCTGGTGTTTTGGTGCTGCCGCCCAAGTATATGTAATAGTCTCACCGCCGCAGCCCCGAATCTGCCGGCAATCGCTTCCAGTACTGCTTTGCAATATGTAAGCACTACTGGAAACAACTACCGGCATTTGGTGCTGCAGTGATGAAAGGCATGCTGGCGGCTGAGGGAGGCGTGAGCTCACAGAATGGATCGCATTTTTAGCGCCCAACGGCATGAAATGGTCGATGAGTAGTTGCCAAGTATCGCAAAGTGCTGGCGATACCGGCTATTTAAAACCCTGTAGAAGATATACAAAACATGACAGCTAATAATGGGAGGCTTCAACATGAACAGATATAGACTGGTCAATACCAGCAGGAACATCCACCAGAACTAGAAACACAGTGGATTCCCTGCTGGGGAAGGCCTTAAACAACTGGTACAACAACCCACAAGAGAAAGGGCTATCCTAGATCTAGTACTGACTAATGGGGAAAGGATCACAGGTCTCCAGGAGGAAGGCCACTTGGGGGCCTGTGACCATCACATGGTGTGGTTCAACTTGGCCACTAGAACTAAATCATACAATTCCAAGGTAAAAATATGGGACTTCCGAGGAGCTGACTTTGATAAGATGGCCAACAGAGATAAGCTAGCCCTAGCAAGAAGAAATATAGGTGAGGGGGTACAGGCGAAGTGGGAAAGCATTAAGGATGCAATACTTGAACCCACAACCCATTGTGTTTGGGAGAAAAGCAAGAGCAAAAGAAGGAGGAAACCATTTTAGTTCTCAAAAACAGTAGCAGAAAAGATCAGAGCCAAAAGGCTGAACTTCCTAAAATATAAAGGAATGCAGTGGGATGAAGATAGGGAGGCATACCAAAGTTCCCTAAGAAAAGCAGGTAAGGCATGCAAAGGTCCAAACTAAGGAAACAGTAGCACAAACAGCAAACAAAGGGGACAGACTTTCTATAGATACATGAGTGAAAGGAGAAAGTCCAGAGAGGGTATTGCTAAGAATCAAAGGGGATAAGGGGCAGTGTGTGGAGGACCAAGAAAAAGCATCTATCCCAAATAGATACTGCTGCTCAGTATTTACTGAGGAGGACAGGCAGGGCCCACAGCTCAGCACCATGGACACAGAGGGAAGGGAGGTGTGTGCAAGTCCCTTCACAAGAGAAAGGGTCCTACAAGAGCTCACTAAGCTCAGGGTGGACAAGACAATGGGACCTGATGTCATGCATTAACGGGTACTAAAGGAGCTAAGGGCAGAACCAGCAGAGCCATTATCAGAATTGTTTGATGAGTCTCTGAGCACAGGAGAGGTCCTAGAAAACTGGAGAAGGGCTCTTGTGATCCCGCTCCACAAGAGTGGCAACAGGGAGGAGGCAGGGAACTACAGACCAGTCTTAACTCAGTAGTGGGCAAAATTATGGAGGCACTCCTTAAGCAAAGGATAGCGCAACATCTGGAATCTATAGGAGCACAGGATCCAAGACAGCATGGGTTTACAACAGGAAGGTCCTGTCAAACTAATTTCATAGATTTCCTTGACTGGGTAATCAGAGTGGTGGACCAAGGGGATGCAGTTGATGTCACCTACCTTGACTTCAGAAAAGCTTTCAATACTGTTCCATATAGAAGATTAATAAGCTGGGTAGGCTTGGGGTGGGTCAGAAGTTGGTCAACTGGTTGGCAGGCAGAAAACAGAATGGTGGTAAATGGTATACAGTCAACAGAGATGTAAGTCACAAGTGGGATACCTTAGGGATCAGTCCTGGGGACAATCCTCTTTAATATCTTCATCAGTGACATTGCCAGTGGACTGGAGGGTAAGGTTTGTCTGTTTGCAGATGACACCAAGATCTGTAACAGAACAGATGATCTAGACGGGGTGGACAGACTCAGAAGAGATCTGGATAAACTGACAAAATGATCAGAAGATTTGCAACTGGGGTTTAATGCAAAGCAGTGCTAGATCAAGCACATAGGGAAGAGAAACCCTGACGCTACCTATAGGTTGGGAGGGGAGTTGCTGGCAATCACAAGGAAAGAAAGAGACTTGGGCATCACCACCACCATCACAGATCTCCTGAAATCATCCAAACAGACAACTAAAGCAGCAGGTAAGGCTAGAGGGATGGGATGTATTAGTAGAGGTTTCACAAGTTGTAAGAGGGAGGTAATAATCCCTCTTTACAAGACATTGATTAGGCCTCATCTAGAGTACTGTGTGCAGTACTGGAGGCTGCACCTGCACAAGGACATTAACAAAATGGAGGCAGTTCAAAGAAGGGCAACCAAAATGGTGCAGGGACTGCATCAGAAAACATATGAGGACAGACTAACAGAGCTCAATATGTATAACCTAGAGCAAAGGAGGGAGAGAGGTGATATGATTGAAACATTCAAACACCTTAAGGGCAATAACAAGGTGAAAGAGTCTAACATGTTTCAATATAAAAAAAATAGCAGGACAAGAGGACACAGCATGAAATTAGAGGGAGGCTGATTAAGGGGTAATGTGAGGAAGTTCTTTTTCACAGAAAGGGTGGTGGATGCATGGAATGACCTACAGTACCTCAGGAAGTGATGGATATGAACACAGTGCAGGGCTGAAAACATGGATATGATAGGCATAAGGGAGCAATACAGATGAATATGAATAGATCGGCTACTGACACATGAATGTGCCATAGGCTTTTATTAAGGTAGAAAAACTGGATGGTCCTTATTTACCATCAACTTCTGTGTTTCTATGTTCTTATTGTCAGTGTGCATTTAATGTTATTTTGTTTTGTTTTTAGATCTCACACTGATTCAACACCTTGTTTCTTGTTCTAACCCTAGGCCATGCCCACTCCCATCATGGCATATATGCAGAATTGGCTAGCAGGCTGGGGTGCACAGATAACAAAAGCAGATTTGAAACAGACTGGTGCTCCCAGAACTTAGCCTGCACTGTGCTACCAGGGTATCACCAAATGACTGACAGATAACAATAGCTGATTTGTCACAGACTGGTCCTCCCAGAACTCAGTCTATACTGTACTATCATGGTATCAACAAATGACTGGCAGATAACAACAGCAGATTTGTCATAGAAACATAGAATTTGATGGCAGATAAGGACCGCTTGGCCCGCCTAGTCTGCCCATTTCCCTACCTAATGGATAAGCTAAAGATCCTAGTTAACCAACAGCCTACTTCCTCCTACCCACCACTAGAATTGCCTTATGTCTGTCCCATGCATTCTTGAATTCCCCCACTGTTTTTGTCTGCACAGGAAGGCTGTTCCATGTATCCAGAGAGGGTCTCTGTGAAAAAATACTTTTTCACGCTACCTCTGAGCCATCCCCCTCTACCTTCAAATTGTGCCCCCTTGTTCCTATACATCTCTTTTTCTGAAAGATGTTACTCTCTTGGACTTTGTTGATTTCCTTGAGGTACTTGAAAGTTTCTAGCACACCCCTTTCTCCCTCCTTTCCCTAAGGGTATACATATTAAGCTCCTTTAGACACTCTTTGTATGCTTTCTGGTGCAGACCGTGTACCAGTTTCGTTGCCCTCCTCTGGACAGCCTACATCCTGTTTATGATCTTGCAGAGATGGGGTATCCAGAACTGCATGCAGTACTCCAGATGGGGTCTCACCAATTGTCTGTACAGAGGGGTAACAACTTCCTGTTTTCTACTGGTGATGCCTCTTCTTATGCACCCCAGTATCCAGCCAGCTATCCTTACTACCTTCTCATATTGCCTACCACCTTTTAGTCAGCACTTCTTCCAACTTGTAAATTTGTTGAGCTTCACACAGGCAATTGCCTATGCAACCCATAATCAGGGTCACTCACTCAACCTGGTTTTCCTGCTGGGGAAGGACGACTCCGACTTGGTGGTGGAACCGGCTGGATGGTCTGACAATCCCATAAGCCTGCCCCTGTGGAGATGTTACTCCCAATGGTCTTTTGGTGGTGTCAGACCTATCGGGATAACCGGATGCTAGCAAGGGCCCAGTGAATCTGGTCCAAACCTATAATATGGCTGTGGCAGGCACTCTGGATTCTATCATTCTTGTCCATGTTTGTTTGCTCACTCTTCGCCCTCAGCACCTTGGTTTGACAGGACCTTGAGGGAGTTGAGGCGAGCAGGATGAAGGCTAGAGCTGCACTGGTGGTGATCTGCCCTGGATTCCAACTGCCTCAGATTGATGGAACATTACCGTGTCTATCAATCAGCAATCTCTCACAAGAAGGCAGCGTTCCTGTCCTGGGAGATTGCTGCAACTCAGAATCGACTAGCTCAGCTCTTTCAAACTGTTGACAGGTTGTGCAATCCAACCTGTCTACAAGTTTGAAGAGCATTTTCACAGGATAAGTTCATTCAATTCTTTGCTGATAAGGTGGCCGACAGTAGGGCGGAGAGCTGTTCAGCATGCTCTGTGGGGGCTGGCAGTGGTCAGTGTGGTGCACTTTGACGAGCTGGTGATCTCTGATGTTGTGAGGACTGTCCAGAGTATGTGGCTGACCTGCTGTAGTTTGGACCCGGGCCCTACGTGCCTCATTTTGGGGTGCATGGGTGCTGTCTTGGCAGAGCTAGTCTGGTGCTCTTTATAGTCGGGTGAATTACCTAACTCACTGAAGGAGGCTGGGGAAACACCACTCCTTAGAAAAGCTTCTCTGGACCCAAACTGCCCTGCCAACTACAGACCAATCTCTAATCTTCCCTTTATTGGGAAGGTGATTGATAAAGCTGTCATCCTGCAGCTGGAGAACCACTTGACCATCCATGACATATACGATCCCCCTCCAATCCGGTTTTTGGAAGAAGCACCATACTGAGACCGCTCTGGTTCGAGTGCTCAATGATCTCCTGATCACAAGAGATCAGAAGTGCCATGTATGTCTTGCTTCTTTTTGACTTCTCATCAGCCTTTGACACCATGGACCACAGGAAGGGGGCTGCTGGAGTGCCTGAATGACATCTGTGGTCTGTCAGATATGGTTCTCAGATGGTTTAGATCTTTTCTCACTGGCAGAACTCAGAGAGTGGTGGCTGGGATTTATTCCTCAGCCCCATTCTTTCTGCCATGTGGGGTTCCTCAATGCTCTGTGTTGTCCTTTGTTGTTTGCAGTGTACTTGCTGCCATTGGGAGATACTGTGAGATGGTATGGGCTGAGGTTTCACTGCTATGCAGATGACACCCAACTCTGCCTGTCTTTTGCGCCCGACCAGGATAGTGCAATCTCTGTCTTTAATAGCTTCCTTGTTGAAATCCAGGATTGGACATAGGTCAGCTGGTTAAGGCTGAATCTCGATAAGACTGAGGTGTTGGTGGTGGATCCGGGTCACAGGATAGAGAGGGTGGGGTCAGGTCCAGTCTGCCTCTGGGCTTTGGCTTGGAGATAGCCAGCTCCTGCCCTCTGTTCAGGTGCGGTATCTGGGTGTGATTTTTGACAAGGGGCTGAACTGCATTCACAGGTGTCAGCAGTAGTCAAATTCTCTTTTTACCATCTGAGGAACATTGCCCAGATTAAGCATCTTGTTCCATCTTGCAACCTTCAAATGCTGATCCATGTATTTGTGACCTCGTGCCTTGACTATTGCAACTCCCTCTAGCTAGGGCTTCCGGGGGTTGATATCCATCGCCTGCAGCTGGTGCAGAACATGGCGGTCAGGTTATTGACAGGGGTTTCCTGGGTCAGTCATATCACACGTGTGCTGCGTGAACTGCACTGGTTGCCTGTAGAGTGGCAGATCACCTTCAAGGTCAGTTTGCTGACCTATAAGGCCCTACACAGACAGAGTCCAGGCTACCTGCAAGAGCTCCTGGTTCCCTACTGCCCCCGCTGGCCTCTCTGCTCAGCCAACAAGGGATTGCTAGAGGTTCCTTGGGTTTAGACTAGAAAGCTTCAGGTGCTTGAGCATTTTTGTATGTGGCCCCTACCCTATGGAACGCTCTACCTCATTGGATGCGAGAGTGCCAGACCGTGGAGAGCTTTAAAGTAGCTCCATGATGGGGGAATGGAGAGGGGTGGGCAAATTGGGGTAGTATGGACTAGGAGAGACCCTGTGGTGAAATGGGTCCAGGAAAGGGGCCCTCCCTGACTGGTTCCCATACCCAAGGGCTCTGTGTTACACAGGCAGGTAGCACATTCTTCCTCGAGTGCACATCCACCTTGGGCGGTGTTATGCAATGCCAAATCTATTAAGAACAAGACTGCTTTAACAGCAGATCTTATTGGGTCATCAAATCTGGCTTGCATCACTGAGACCTGGCTGGATGAAAATGCTGGCCCTGTGCTGGCGTCAGCAGTTCCAGCCAGATACTTGGTGATACTCCACCTGAGGATGGATCATAGAGGCAGGGGTGTAGCCATCTGTTTTAAGACTGAACTGAGCCTTGTGGAGGTGCCAGTGGGGACCACCAACTCCTTTGAGTGTATTATTGGCATGGGTGCAGGGTACAGGATACTTCTTATCTACCGTCCACCCAGAGATGGGAAAGTATTCCTGCAGGAAGTCACAGACTTCATCATCAATGAGGTTTTGGAGTCCCCCAGATGGTTGATTCTGGGGACTACAATGCCTGGGTTGACAATGAACTCTTGCAGTTTGGTTGGGACTTCCTCCAACTTATGACTTTGTTGGGCCTTACACAGGTTATTACCTCCGTGACCCACAGACATGGTCACTCATTGGACTTGGTGTTCCTCCTGGGGATGGAGATCTCCGACCTGGTGGTGGCACCAGTCACATGGTCTGACCATCACACCATAAGGTTCAGTTTCAGGGCTCCCCCAAATGGGCCAGTCCCTATGGAGATGAACTAATATCACCCATTGAGAGGTGTTACCCCAGATGGCCTAAAGGCAGTGCTGGCCCTGTCAGCACTTCGAGTGTATGCATGGATCCAGGGAATCTTGTACTAGCCTATAATGAGGCAATAGTCTGAGCCCTAGATTCCATAGCTCCTGTCTGAGTACACTCCCTCACTCTTTGCCCAAGGCCCCCTAGTTTGATGAGACCTTGAAGGAGATGAGGTGAGAGGGACGAAGGTTGGAGAGGTGCTAGAGGAAATTGGGCCTAGATGGAGACAAGCTTAGATTGATGAACCATTATGCTGTCTAGCAATGGGCAATCACCTGCAAGAAGGCAGAATTCCTGTCCAGGGAGATTGCTGCTGTGAAGAACTAAACAGCTCAACTCTTCTGGACCATCGACAGATAGTGCAAGCCAATCTGTTTTCAGCCTGGAGGAGCTTTTTCACAAGAGAAATGTGAGGAGTTTGCTTGATTCTTCACTGATAAGATTGTCTCCATCTGATCAGAGATCGCTGCAGTTCCTTTTACTGAGTACTGCAGAGGTCAGCTAGGGGAAGCAGACACTCAGCCTGCCTTATCCAACTTCAGCTGGTCAGAATTCATAGATATCATAAAGATCATCCAGGACCTTGCAGTCAACCTTCTGTAGTTTGGTCCTGGGCCCAATGCCCCTTCTTGTAGGGAGCGCTGATAAAATCAGCTCTGTCTAGCCAGAGATAGTCTGGAGTTCTTTGCTGGGGGATTCCTTTCCAGATCCCCTGAAGGAGGCAGCTGTATGACCTCTCCTTAAGAAATCCTCCCTTGACCCAGACTGCCTAGTTAACTACAGACCCGTCTCTATCCTATCCTTTTTGGGCAAGGTTACTGAGAAGGTGGTTGTGCTGCAACTGAATGATCATTTATCTATCTACTATGTCTATGATTCTCTCCAGTCAGGTTTCAGGAAAAGACATAGTAGCAAGATGGCTCTTGTCCAGGTGCTAAATGATCTCTTGAACGCATGAGATTGGAGGACCCATTCTATCTTGGTCCTCCTTGATCTCTCTGCAGCGTCTGACATTGTGGGCCATGGTGCGTTACTGGGGCGCTTGCATTTCATCTGTGGACCGTCTAGTATGGTCCTTAGATGATTTCAATCTGTCCTCGAGGGTAGGACTCAGAGAGTGATGTCTGTGATTTATTTTTCAGCCCCTCTCCCCTTCCCTGCAGAGTACCACAGGGCTCCGTTTTGTCACCCATGTTGTTCGCAGTGTGTTTTATTTATTGAAATGTTTCACCAGGAAGGCATACTGAACAACAAGTTACTCGTCTCCCGGTGCTACCTGGGGGGTACATAGGGATGAAATATTAAACATACAGTGAACATTTAATGAGACAGTGGAATACACATTCAGTTACATTTGTAGAATGAACATTTAATTAAAATTGTAGAAAGGCATAGTTGCCATACAGCATGACAGTAGTTTACAACATTTACATTTAAAAAACACTTGTGTAACCCCTTGTTACCTGGGGTTACTAGAATCCCAGTAAGACCTAGTGGTAGGCAGGGAAGGCAGCTTGAGAAACTCTAGTTAAAAGGGTTTCACACTGTCTCACTCTGTTCTCAGTCTCAGCTGAGACTGACGGATGACATCACCACTAGAACTTTCGCAGCTGCATAAGCCACATTGGAATCTGCAGCAGAGGGAGTTAGACAGAACGTTGGGAGTTTTCAAAGGGAAGTAGTCAGTCTCCAGTTTGCCTTCAAGTAAGAAGGAGTCAGTGTCAAGTGGTGGAGACCGCTGTTCGAGCCTCAGTGCCCCTCCCTCTGGGGGGGGGGCTGTAATGATCCCTGGGGCAATCCCTTTAATTCTGCCAGGAGGAAGAAAAAGCTGCCTATTTCAGTTCAGTCTTTGTTTTGAAAAGTTGGAAGATTTGTGATTCGCCCGTGGGGCACCTGCAACTAAAAGGTGAGCGTTTGCTCTAATAATAGAGGGCAAAAAATGTGTTTCTTCAGCCTGGGACATGTGAGGAAATCTAGGAATTGAGCTACAATTTAGGAAGCCTATAGGACTAGGTCAAACAAATGGAAGTAGTGTCAAATGCTAGAGTGCTGTGTGATTTCAAGTAAACTGTAGGGATCGACAGTTCATCTACCATTAATCTACATTCAAGTTTCAGTTTTCCAGAGAAATGGCGGGTATGGGCTGTGGGAGCTGGAGGTGGGCAAACCCCATCTTTAGTAACCAGGTCCACCTCTATGGATTTCTGCTGTGGTTGCTACTTTGCCTCATGCACTTGGCCAGTGATGAGGGAAGTACCCAGACGTGGGTTGCAAAAGGGAAAATCTCTCTAGGAGTCGCAGACTCTAAGTGGTGTGGGGAGCCACAACAGGATAATTGGTTCATTCTTCCAATGGACCGTGGATCAAGTGGCCGGCGGGGGAACTGGGCCAGTCAGGCTTTGTACCCAAAGCGCGTGCAAGTCCGGGCTGTGTGCCTGGTGGGTCCAGAGCCTGAAAACAGTATAAGTGGTTCATTCTTCCAGTGGACTGCGTTTTAGTCTCTCATCTGCATTACCAGTAAATGTAGCCCCATGGGGGGTCCATCTATGCTTTGTTGTGTTCAGCTAGTTTGGGAATAAAAGCCACACTGTAGAATCCCATTCCTGGTTCTGGACATTACAGTTATTGCTTCCTGTGTTCGGATTTACTTGGGTGCCCCTGAGCAGAGTGGCTAAACCTAGGTCCCCTTGTGCCGAGTAACCTCATCCTCCCCGGACCCAGGTCCCCACCAGGTACTGCTGTCAGCTTCAGCTTCAACAGCATGCCACCTGTCGTTTTGGCAAAAAGGCAGGGGTGAGGGGTTACACTTGCAATTACATTTTAAGAAGGACATATTCAACTGCATTACTAGGATAACATACATACACTTATTGCCTAACTCATCTCTGGAATTATGTGACATTTGATACAGTGTGCCTGAGGATTGTCATGCATGGAGGCAACCCAGACAGCGCAAATAAAGTCCATTTTATTAGAACAATTTGCTCATACCACCCATTGTGTCTATGATTCTCTCTAGTTCGGGTTTTTGGAAGAGACATAGTATCGAGACAGCTCTTATCTGGTTGCAGAATTATCTCCTGATAGCAAGAGATCAGAGGTCCTGATACGTATTGGTCCTCCTTGATCTCTCTGCAGCATTTCACATGGTGAACCATGGTACGTTACTGGGGTGCCTCGGGTTCCTCTGTGGACTGTCGGGTACAGTCCTCAGATGGTATTAATCTTTCCTTGAGGGCAGGACTCCGAGAGTGGTGTCTGGGATTTATTCCTTAGCACCTCTCCCCCTGCCCTGTGGAGTGCCAATATCACCCATGTTGTTTGCTGTGTATATGTTACCATTAGGAGATAGCATTAAGCAGTACAGGCTGAGTTTTCATTGCTATGCAGATGATATTCAGCTGTACATGTATTTGTGCCCGGGCAGGATAACTGTCTCTTGGTTTTTAACAACTGTTTCTCCAAGATCCAGGACTGGATGAGGGCCAGCTGGCTGCAGTTGAACCCAGATAAGACTGAAGCGTTGGTTGTGGATTCAGGTCATCAGGAGGTGGATTTCTCGGCTGGACTACCCTCTGGCCTGTGACTTGGCGATGTTCAGCTGACTACCTCAGACCAGGTGCATAACCAAGGCGATATTTTTGATAGCAGTCTGACATTTAGATCTCAGGTGACAGCAGTTGTGAAGACCTCATTTTACCATCTTAGGAATATCATCTAAGTGAAGCATCTGGTTCCACTGGACGACCTTCCAATGCTGGTCCATGCCTTTGTGACTTCTCGCCTTGACTACTGCAGATTTCCCTTACCTAGGGCTATCCGAGGTTGACATCCACCACTTGCAGCTGGTGCAGAATGCTGCAGCCAGACTTCTGACTGGTGCTGCTAGAACCAGTCATATTACACCTGTGCTGCGTGGACTGCACTGGCTGCCAGTACATGGCGGATCACTTTTAAGTTCGGGTTACTGACCTATAAAGCCCTACATGAACAGGGACCTTGTTACCTGCAAGAGCTCCTGCCTCCTTCATCCCTACTGCCTCCCTTGGCCCTCTGCTCCACCATCAAAAGGGATTGCTAGAGATTTCCAGGGTGTGTTAAAGCGTCTGGAGCTCAATCTTTGCTCTGTAGCCCCACCCTGTGAAATTCTCTACCTCACCAGATTAGAGAGTGCCCGGCCATTGACAGCTTTAAAACAGCTTTAAAAACACATTTATTCAGCCAAGCTTACCCAGATTTTAATGACTTATATTGTACTTATAGTTCTAGTTGCTGTATTGTTATTTATTTGTGTATTTTATCTTATTTATGCATTGAGTGTTTTAAATGTTTTTATAATTCTGTACAGGTGCTTTGGTTCCAGAAAAGCACCTTTTACAAATAAATTTTGATTGACTTGATTGATTTAAGACCTATTTGTTTTATCTTGCTTTTGGGGACTGTGTTTGAGAAAACAATTTATTGAAAATTGGATTAATGCTGGAGTTATGGTTTTTATCTGTTTTATCTCTGACTTTTATTGTTTCATTGTACAGCACTTTGACAAACTTAAGTTGCACTCTATAAATAAATATTTTTTATTATTATTATTATAATTATCTGCTATGACTTCCCCCAGGCCCCTTTCCATTTTTTTTGTTGTTAGTATCTTACCCCCAATATGCACTCTTCCTCTGAGTTTCTGTTTCCCAGGTGCATTACTTTGCACTTCTTTGTGTTGAATCTAAGCTGCTATACATTTGACCATTCCTCCAACTATACCAAGTTCCTTCTCATCCTTTCCACCCCTCCTTCTGTATTGACCTGTTGCAGATCTTTGTGTCATCTGCAAAGAGACATACTTTTCCTTCCAGTCCTTCTGCAATGTCACCTATAAAGACATTAAAGAGGGCTGGTTCCAGTACTGAACCCTGCAGCTGTGCTACTCTGCTAGTAACCCCCCTTTCTTCAGAGTGGACTCTGTTTACTATTACCCTATGCATCCTGTTGTCCAGCCAATTTGTTACCCAAGCTAACACCTTGGGACCCACCCCAAGGCTGGCTAACTTGTATATTAATCTTTTTCGTGTGACTGTGTCAAATGCCTTGCTAAAGTCTAGGTAGGCCATGTCCACAGCCCCTCCCTTGTTTACTACTTTGGTCACCCAGTCAAAGAAATCAATTAGATTTGTCTGACACACCCTTCCTGCTGTGAATCCATGCTGTCTTGTGTCCTGTGCCCCAGTGGCCTCTAGGAACTCAACAGTTCTTTCCTTCAGAAGCAATTCCATAATTTTCCCTACCACTGAGGTCAAACTAACAGGCCTATAGTTTCCTTTGATTTGATTTGTATATGGGTATGCACACTGGGATACAATCCCTTTTACAGGTATGACCTGTGGTCAATCAAAATACATAAACAAACAACATCAAATAGATTGTACAGTTAATGCAAAACATGAATTAAATAGGAATACAGATTCCATGTCATATAAAATCTCACAAGAGTAAGAATACAAGACTCGCATAGAATTTAAGTCAATTTGAAAATATCACACAATTCCTAAAATTCCATTATCAACAGACCTCCATCAAGTATCAGTCTAAAAACAGTTATATTTAGACAAATTCATAAAATAATTTTTCAGAGCTACTGTAAATGACCAATAACTACCCATACTTCTTATATTTGCTGGAATATTATTACAAGTTGTAGATGTATAATGTGCAAATGAACGTTGTCCTCTGGAAATGTGGAAAAACTGAATTTTTAACATAGTTAAATTCCCTGATGATCTAGTGCACAGTTTAAAACTAGAAAGTGGAATCACATCCACCCTCCTCCAGTCCTCAGGTACTACCCCATCCTCCCATGATATAAACAAGGGTAGCCACTGGTGTCACTAGTTCTACCCTTAGTTCTTTTAGAATTCTTGGGTGAATCCCATCAGACCCCATTGCTTTGTCCACCTTCAGTTTTAAGAGTTCTTTCAGAACCATTTTTTCTGTAAATGGACTGGTATTGACTTCCCTATTGAGAGTGTTTCTATTATTTGGTTTAGGTACCTCCCCCTCATCTTCTTTTGTGAATAATGAGCAGAAGTATTCATTCAATATCCCTGCTTTTTCACGGTCACCCTCTGCTCACATTCCCTTCCCCTTGATTAAGCCTCATTATCCCTCCTCTGGTCTTTCTTCACTCCATAATGTACCTATAAAAGGTTTTATCCCCCTTCTTAATTGAACTGGCTATCTTTTCCTCAATTTGGGCCTTTGCTGTTCTCACTGCCTTTCCTGCTCCCCTTCTGCTTTAACTGATATAATTATCTGTCCTGCTCCTTCTGTGTTTCCTTATATTTCCAGAATGCTATGCTTTTCTCCCTACCCTTCCCTGCCACCTCTTTTGAGAATCATAGTAGCTTTTTCCTTAATTTTGTTTTGCTGATTTGCTTTACACAAAGGCTTGTTGGCTCCGTGATGCCAGTTTAGATTTTTCCCCATAGTTCTTCCACCACTCCTTTTATTTATTTATTGATTTGGATACATGGAATTACAATTCTTTTGAGTCTGAGACTCCTTTTCAAAGTCTCCACGTCAGGTTACAAAGACAATAGACATGGCATACAGTTCGCATAAAGCATGGTACAGTTTGTGCAACAAACAGCGCATATCATGGATACAAAAATTACACACATAGAGAGCAAGAAGACATTTGGATACAATATTTTAGGTATACTTCATTGCACAATTTAGAACACAATTTCATAAGTACAAGACATCAAACATGGAGAGCAGTAAAGCATTTGGGTACAATATTAAAGTACAATTTAATGCACAATCAAGGAGGTGGAGGAGGAAGGAAATGAACCTATTCTAGGGTCTCTATGGTGGCTCAGGGTGATAGGCATTGGGTTGGCAGGGTGACAGGGGATATAGAAGGGGGTACAGCAGAGGAGAGACCTGGACAGAGTCCATTGTCAATGTTGGGAGGGAGGAAGGAACAGCAGGAGGGGGTGGACAGGGTTCATTATGGAAATCAGGGATAGGATGGGAGGATAGGACAAGTCGTTTGTCAGTTTGTAAAGGAGTTAGGGCAGCTACAAGAGCATGTGGAGAGGAGGTGGGAGCAGAGGAATGATTTAAACTGGTCAATCTTGGCTTCCTCTGTAATGTGGGAGGGAAGGGAGCTGAGCCATGAGGGTGCACAGTAGGCAGAGAAGAGTTGGTCAAGTGAGGTTTTAAATCTTGTCACGAAGTAGGTTGGTTTGAGGGAGCTCCTGGTGAACCTAATAAGTGGGGCAGGTTCCAGGAGAGGGGAGAAGCTGGGAGCAGTGAGATTGGAGGAGATTTTTTTGGCCAGAAGACATGAGTGGTATTGTAGTCTGCCACTGAAGTCCAGCCAGTTAGTTTGGTTCTAGAGGGAGCAGGTGTGGGTGGTAGTAGGGCAGACCAAAGAAAGGTGGCAGGCTTTGGTAAGAGATGTTTTAACTCTTTGAAGGTCAGTGTTGTCAGCTGTCCCATATATGACAATGCCATAGCCCAGTATAGAGAGGGCAGAGGAGGAGATGGCAAGTTGGAGGGCTTTGGGGGGGAGGCAGTGCCGATGTCAATATAGGAGGCCAATATGAGAGTTGAGACTGGAACAGAGATGGTGTATGTGGTCGTGGAATTTGAGGGCTGGGTCAAAGAGAGGACTTTCTCAAGGGGCAGTGAGCTGGAAGTGTTGATGCACAGAGGGGAGTGTTTGAGTTTGTTTTGGTGGTAGGCAAACAGCACTACTTTAGACTTTATCGGGTTTAGCACAAGTTTATGTTCACTGAACCAAGATTCAACCTCAGTAAAGGAGGCTTGGAGGGAGAGTTCTAGCTGGAATGGGTCAGAGTGGGATGCATAGAGGACGGCGTCATCCAGGAATAATAGGATTTCACCAGAGCAGACTTCAGGGAGAGAGTTCAGGTAGAGACTGAAAAGTAAGGGACCTAATATGGAGCCTTGGGGTACTCCAGAAAGAATCGGGAAAGGTTTTGAGATGGTAGTGTGGATTTTCACCATCAGAAAATCAAGCTTTAGAGTCATCGGACAGGCCAAGATGTGAGAGAGTTGAGAGAAGGAGTGGGTGGTTCATGGTGTTAAAAGCTTTGGATAGGTCAAAGAACACCACACCAACCTGTCTGCCACTGTCAAGGGCAGTGTGTATAAAACTGGTGAAATTATGGAGGGCTGTTGTTGTACTGTGACCCTTTCTGAAACCGTGTTGTTCAGGGGTCAGTAGGTCATATTGAGAGAGATATACAGTAAGCTGGTCTGCCACAATGCACTCAAGAGCTTTGGAAAGTGAGGGAAGAATGGATATCAGGCGGTAGTTGTTAGGGGTAAGGTGGTCACCAACTTTGTGTATGGGGGCAATATGAGCAGTCTTCCATACCGTGGGTAACTTTCCCAGAGAGAGAGGTTGAGGAGAGAGGATAAGGGGGAGGTGACTTTGTCCAATGACAGCCGCAAGATCCAGAGGTCAAGAGTGTCACAAATAAAGCATGATTTTCTGAGGGCTCTGAGTAAGTAAGGTTTGGATTCCCCCATAGTGACAGTGCGGAAGTGGAAAGGAGGGGGATGCCAGGGGAGATGGGGGTGCTGGGGGATTTGGGCTGAAAAAATTTGGAGAGAGGGTGGGGCCGAGGTCTGAGAAGGTAGAGTTTAGCACTTCGGCAACCAGTTGAGGGTTGGTGGTAATAGCCCTATTTATGTTAAGTATATTGCGGGGGAAGAGAGGTAGAGTTGCCATTTAGGGATTTCAGATTGTCCCAGAAATTGCGCCCATTTCCCCATGTTGTAGTGAGGGCAGCTTTAAAGTAATCAGATTTAGCTTTCCTTATGGCCCATGTGCAGTTATTTTGAGCAGCATGGAAATGCTGCCTGTCCAGAAAAGGATTTCGAGTGGGGCTGTTTCCACAGCTCATCCACAGTGTTTCATATAAAAACCAAGCAGGTGAGGAGGTAATCCAAAGGGGTGTCATGGTCTCTAACAATCTTCTTGGTGAGGGGGTTAATGTGTTGCAGGCATCACTGAAAGCGCTTACAAAGAAATTTAGTGCACCATCCATGTCCTGACTGCAGTGCAGGGGGGCACAGTCAAAGTGAGCAAGGTGGGTTCTGAGTTTTCTTAGATTTCTGGGTTTGTGGGGCCTGGTGAAGATCGTTTTTGGGGAGTGGTTTAGGTGCACAGCCAGACCATGAGAACAGGATGGGAGAGTGGTTGCTGAAGGTATTGGGGAGGACAAAGATGTCGGAGATTTTATGGGGTCGGTTGGAGAGTACTAGATCAAGCAATGTGGCCGTACCAGTGCTGTGGTTCTTACATGTGGGACTAGTGACAAGTTGTGCAATATCTAAGGGTGCTAGAGCATCTTTGTAGTGGGAGGTAGAGGGGGAGAGCCAGTTCAGGTTTAAATCATCAAGTGTGATAAGTTTGGATTTGACAGGGAGGGTAGTGGAAGGTTGGTTTCTGTCCATGAGGTGTGATGTAAACTACAGTGATGATTACAGGGTCCCTGGAAGGAACAGGGGAGACACTCAGGGATAGGGCTTGGGCACCACTTGCTAGTGTGGGGGGAGAGGGCATAAGCCTGAAGGTAGTCATGTATGTAGATTACACAGCCACCCCGATGTTTCCCCAATTCAGTCAATGCAATGCAGGGTATAGCCGGGTAGGGATATATGGGCATCTGGAGTAAATGTGGATAACAATGTCTCAACAAGTGCAAGGATATCAGGTTGGTGTCAGGTAATCCAGACTTGGAAATCACTGAGTTTTTGGATAGGCTACAGATACTCACGGATGCCATACATAGACCGGGGGCATTTGTCTTTGTCCTGGGGGGTGAGATAAGGGTGCCAGGGTTTGGGTGGATGTTGCCAGAGAGGAGTAGAAGGATGGAGAGAGTTCTGTGCGATAGTTGATGATGGCTTTTTTCTGGCTTTCTTGCCTCTTTTTTAGCGATTTTCTGAGGCACTCCCTCATTTTGCCGGGGTCTCTGCTAAGAGACTGCTGTGTCAGTCTCAGACCTTTGTCTTTGAAGTGGAATAAAGTCCTATACTTTATGATCAAACAGGATTTCTCTGTGACTGATTTAATCGTCACTGGAGGTCTGAGTTACCTCCTGGCTCTGGAATGCAGGTGATCTTTTGTTCTTTTCTATCTGACTGAATATCAGCCCATATCAGTGCAGTGCTCAGTGAGACTGTGCTGCCCTAATACAGACCAGGGCTGCATATGGCCCACAGGGAACAGAGCTGCCCAAAAGAGGATAGCACCAAGTCCACTGTGGGCTATATTCGGCTAAAAATCACTCTGTTCAGGTGTGCAGTCTTTATGCGTGACACACTTTTAGGCCATGTTCTTCCTGCCCCCAAGCTTGGTTTTAGTGCCCAATCCCTCACCCTCAAGGTTACCCCTGACCCAGCCAGAGGCCCTCTTTTTCTCACAGTCTCTTACATACCCCTGAGGGACCAGGGATCAGCTGTTCACTCCCTCATTGATTACCTCACCACACTCCCACACAAGGTGGAGCAGCTCATCCTAGGTGACCTTAATGTCAACTGGCCTCCATATCAGGGACTCCTTCGCTGCCCTAGATATGACCCAACTAGTTACCTCACCCACTAGATTTAACTGGTCAGGTGGCTCCAACACCCTCCTAGATGTAATTCTGTCGAACCTCCCCCATAAAATCAGGGATATTAATGTACAACCAGACTGTCTTAGTGGCCACTCTCCTGTCCTCTGCCACTGGTCATCCCCCACACCAAAACCAGTGTCCCAGGTCACCTCGCACCAGCGCTTTCACCCCAGGGGTCTCAGAAAGTTAAAAACGCACCTAGCCCAGCTTGACTGGTCCCCAATCCTACTCTCAATGGATATAACTCTGCCCTAGCCTATTTCTCTAGTGCCTTCAGTAAGACCTGCAACCTTTTCACCCCCCCGACCAGAATCCATACCAAGAAACACAACGCCCCATGGATCTCCCCATTCCTCATCCAAACACTGACACAGGGAGATAATCTCTGGCATATTGCTGTCGAGACAGGCAAACTGGCTGACAGACAAGCCTATAATGCAGCACGTAACAAGTGCACCTGGGCTATAAGGCAGGCCAGGCCAAATATTATCAAGTCACCCTTGAATCCACTTGGGGCTCATCCTGTGCCTTTTGGGACAATATGAAAGAGCTCAACAGAAAGACCCACTCCCCACCACAATCACTACTCTCCATAGACGGTACCATCACTACTGATCCTGATAGCTGATTGCCTCAATATGACTTTCTCAGATCTAAGCTCTGTCCTCCACAACTACTTTTTTGACCCTATCCCTGCCTCCACCCCCCCACCTCAGATTGCCCCTCCTTTATATCTGCGTGCCATATCACCCCTTGAAGCCAGGCCTCATCTGCAAAAAGCCTTAGCTAGCAACAACCCCAGCTGTGATCCCGTGGACTCCAGGATTCTCCAATTAGTCCTAGATATTGTACTAGCTCCTCTCATCAACCTTTTAAACCAGTCACTATGTCTTGGTCAATTTCCCAATGCCTGGAAAATTGCAGAAATCACCCCTATCCATAAAAGTGGAGATAGAACCTACCCTAACAATTTCAGGCCCATCTCCATTCTCCCCCTTCTCTCCAAAGCACTAGAAAAAATAGTGGCCATTCAACTTTCCGAGTATCTGGCCAAATATGACCTGCTATGTCCAGAACAACATGGATTCTGCCCTGGACACAGCACCACTACAGCCATCCTGGAGTTCTCCCAGCACCTCCACTCTGCTCTCGACTCTGGTCATGTTGCGGTTGTAGTGTTCATTGACCTCTCCAAGGCCTTTGACACCGTCTGTCACCCCCTCCTACTTGACTCCCTCCACCAACTTGGCTTTTTCCCTGGCCCAGTGGCTTGGGTTACCAGTTACCTCTCTGCCAGATCACAGTGTGTGAAGATAAATAGCACCCTGTCCAATACCCTGCCTGTTCGCTCGGGGGAGGTCCCCCAGGGTTCAATCCTGGGCCCCGTTCTATTCAGTCTATCTCTCAATACCGTCTCCAGCTCCTGCTTGGGCAATATGGTACTCTATACTGATGATGCTGTTCTCCTTACCTCCCACCCTGACCCTGCATCTCTACAGGAATCCCTGCAGCACATGCAACCAAGCCGAAAAGTGGTTCCTTGACCACTGGCTGGTCATTAACCTAAAAAAAAAAATAAAAAACAAATCTATGCTTGTTTCGCATCACCAGAATAAGGCCAAAAATGCCCCCTCTGCATTCTCCCCAGTAATGCTCACCTTCTCGAGCAGGTGTCATCCTACAAGTACCTGGGCATCACCTTCGACTCAGCTCTTACATTCCACACCCACATCAATACCCTGTCCTCAGCCATAAACTCTTGGATTGGCCTTCTCTATCGCCACAGAGATTGCCTCCTCCAAACTGCTCTCTGACTGGTCATCAACTCCTCTGTCCAGTCCCTAGTGGACTATGGCCTACCTATCTATGCTGCAGCCGACAATACCACCCTCACCAGAATCCAGACCTCGATAAACAAAGCCTGTAGGATCCTGACAGGTGCATCCCTCTGCATCCATACTTGGCTGCTTTATTCCACCGCCAACCTGCTCACCTTGGAGGAGCACCTGTGCTACTAAACCTGCTTACTTGCCAAAAACTCCCTGCTCTAACTCTCTCCCACAGGGGCCACCGTATTCCTGTGGCTTGCATCCCCATCCATTGCCACCCATAGCTCAGTTAAGGCCACCTTTCTGGTGCCCCATACCAAGACCTCACTAGCCCAAAGGTCCTTCCACTACCGCGCCCCCCACATGGTTCAACTCCTTCCCGCTCTCTGTCACCAAGTCTACCAAAATTGGTCCCTTTAAAGTCACCCTCTGTAACCACCTCTTTGGCGTCCGAAGCTGTAGTTGCCTTTAACCAACCTAATGTTGGGGTCCCTCCCGGTTTCTTGCCCATAGCCTTGACAATGTCCGTTGGACTGCTTCCCCACCTTTTCTTTCTTTTTATATACGATTGCTATTTACTGCATGTAACTTTATCCCATAAACCACTGTTATATTGTGTTCTTTTTGTTAGTTGTATTGCATCTGTATGTTACCATTGTTGTATCTCACACTGTAACCATGTCTACCCTCCCTGTGATGAGGTGCCTTTGTAAATGAGTCCCTGACTCAAAGGTTGTAAATCCGACTTTCAAAATGAATAAATAAATAAACACACACACACATGCAAATGAGCCCACTGGGCATGCAACGTGCTAAGGGGCCATTTACTTGCCCATTATGATCTAATTTACATGTGCAGCAGCCCCTTCGGGTCATTAACAAAGGCCAAGCAGGAGCCCTGGTGGTCCCCACCAGCTGCCAGCTGTTTATATCTGAAGCATTCCCTGGTGGTCCACCCCCCCCCGTTCATCAAGTGTCTATATCTGAATGATTCCCTGGTGGTTCATTGGTTAATCCCACCACCCCTAATCACCTGTTATAATTACTGTACAGATTCTCTGGTGTTCAGTAGTTCCCCCATCCCCAAGTATTTATTATAACATGACCTGAGGGTCCAGTGGTTCCCTCACTGAACAATGTCCCACCCAACATGCCAGCTCACGTGCCACATCCCCACACTCTTTCTTACCACAATGTCCAGCACAGATAACAGCTACATACTGTAATACAATATGTGCGCTCACTGACAGCTCATACAGCAGCCAGCAATGGAGGTAGATGAAGGGTTTGCCAGTTACTGTACATGCCTATTGTGAACCCAGGACAATGCAGTAAGGGTGTGTGTGTGTGTGTAGAGGTGGGATTTGAACAGGTGAGTGGGGTGTGGGGTGCATGGAGTGTTGTTTAGGGAGACCAGTGGACCACCAGTACATACAGGTGGGGGAACTACTGGAGACCAGGGAACAATTCAGATATAAAGAAACATACAGTTGGTGAGCAATTCAAATATAGACAATGGGTGATCACGGGGCACCACTGGACAACCAAAGAGTGATATACTGAATGTACTGGATGATAGGGAGCAGCTCCGCAATGGAGCAGGTGGCTGCAGTACAATTGCCCTGCATTCGGGGTGAGTGCAGGCTTCACATCAGTTAAGAGAAAGTTTTTGGTACCAGTAAACAGCCCCACTTACAAACCTTTAAATATCCTGCTGTGCCAGCATGCACAGTTAAAGGGCCTGAGATTCCTGCATATGAATGTATGCAGCGTAGTCAATAAATTTATCCTGGTCCCAGCCTGGGTGCTACACGCAGCACCTGATGTAGCAAAGCTCTCGGAAACCTGGCTTAAGAATCATGTACCCGACAAAATGCTTAACATCCCTGGCTACAATGTACACAGGTTTGACAGGTCGACCAGAGGCAGAGGAGTTGCCATATATAAAGAACAAATTTTAACCTCTGATATTATCTGTACATCAATGCCCAAAGAATTTAAGTGTCTTGCCCTCAAGTTAACATTATTTCCTGGAGTAGCCCTATTGGTAGCTGCATGCTGTAGGCCACCTGCTGCTGGCCTGTGTATACTACCTCACCTTCTCTCCCTCCTGGAGAAAGCGACTACTGAATGCATCATAATGGGGGACCTTAATCTTAATTGGAATGATGCCTGCGCCAACCGGCTCAATGGTTTCTACGATGAGCAAGGACTAACTCAGATTACCTCTAAGATTACCTGACCTAATAATAATAATAAAAAAAAAAAAACCCTGACCGAAGCTACTTGTTGGATTTTATGCTCATCAACAAGCCACATGATATCTCCCTTCCAGAGTTCTTCCATAATGACCTGAGTGACCACTGCGCTGTCGCCTGTGTCAGGCATTACCCACACCTACCTTCCACCTCTACCTTCAAGTTAAAGCGCAGCCTAAAACTCTTCTGTTTCCCTGCCTTTCTGACAGATCTTGGGAATATTAAGTGGCATGACTTCTATCTCACACGTTCAGTGTCTGAAGCTTTCTGTATCTTCCAGGATCTGTTACTAAAGGTAATCAATAAACACGGACCTTTAAGAAAGGTTAAATCTAGGAATGGGCACCTGATTGGTTCAACCCATCCCTGAAGAGGGCCCTGTGGTCCAAAGATACACTATGGAAAAGGTCAAGGAAGCTGCAGTCATACTTAGACTGGCTCTCCTTTCGGGTAGCCAGAACGCCTATACCAAACTAATCAGGACAGAAAAAAATCACGTTTGTTTCAGTCCGCCCTTGAGGAAAACAAAAACTGCTCTGCCAAGTTTTGACAAATCTTGAGAGAGGTCGAAGGACACTCCCCTGTTACCCCAATTCTGGCCAAAATTGTAGTGAACAATAACTCCTACACAGATGGGTCAGATCCTTGACCAGCTCAATAAAAAAACTTTGCTACTGCAGGTCTTGCATTCGATTCCTCACCTGTTAGTAAACTAAGTGCCCCAAGTGCTGCCAGTGTAGGTACTAGCCCTACTTCTGTCCCCTGTTCTGGCTGCCCTCCCTTCGATTTCCAGTCAGTATCCTTTAAACAAGTGGAGGACCTTCTTCTCATGCTAGACACCACAAAGAGTGCTGGTGCTGACTCGTTAGAACCCTTCTTTCTAAAAGCAGGCTATTATCATCTGACAGCACCCATCACTCATCTATTTAATAGCTCACTTACCCATGGGGAGGTACTGCTCAGTTGGAAAATACCCATGTTATCACTTTGTTCAAGTTGGAAGACCCTACAGACCTGAATAATTACAGACCAATCTCGCTTCTTCCTGTAGTATCCAAGCTACTAGAAAAAAAAAAACTGTCAATTCACAACTGAGGGAGTATTTGGACTGTGAAAATATCCTTAACCCAGTCCAGTCAGGGTTCAGACCTAAGCATAGCACCGTATTGGTTCTAGCCAAAGTGTCTAATGACTGGTTAAAAGCCCTGGATAATAAACAGCAAATCTACGTACTTTTCCTTGACCGTAGCAAAGTCTTTGACACAGTTGGTCACTCCCTCCTCCTTTATACTCTGGGTAGTATTGGTCTAACCCCTGCTGCAGTAAAGTGGTTCCACTGCTACCACACAAATCAAAGACAACAAATGAAAGCACAAGAGGAACTGTCCCCACTAAATGCTTTGCCCCGAGGCATCCCACAAGGTTCTATCTAGGGGCCTATCTTCTTCGCACTTTATATTAACCGCATAGATTCTGGCGTACTTGCAGGAAATGTTCACCTTTTCACGGATGACACAGTCCTCCATACAACCAGCCCCTCTCTAGATCTTGCTTACAAGGAGTTACAGCAGGACTTTATCATCCTCCGGCATAACCTGCTGAGCCTGAAGCTCTTGCTTAATGCCAAAAAAACAAAGCCATGATTATCTCCCCACTCTCCTCCCTCAATATGGGGGCACCTGGTAACCCCCAGATTATCACCCTCCTTGGTGAACCTCTGGAAATAGAGGATAAATTAAAATATCTGGGAGTCTGGTTGGATAAACTCAGTTTCACTGTACACCTTAGTGAGTTAACAAAAAAGCTAAGACAGTGCCTTGGCATATTTTACAGCATAAGACATCTACTCACTCTCGAAGCCAGGAAGCGGCTAGTTCAAACAACCTTTCTACCCTTGCTCGACTATGCAGACTTTTTCTACAGTCACTGCCCCCAGTATGATCTCCAGAAGCTTGACACACTCTACCATTACGCTTTGAGATTCACACTTGACATGCCTCTTCGGAATCACCACTGCCTGTTGTACCAGACAATTGATTGGCCATCCCGCTTCATGAGGAGGCAAATAAATGCCTTCATGTGGCTCTTCACGGCTGTTTCTAGCAAACTCCCACCCTATATCTGCAACCTATTCGAATGGTCTAAAGGTTCATACAGACTACGGAAATCCTCATTTGTCCTCCTCAAGCTACCATGGACGAGGACAAGTCATGGCACAACTACTTTCAGCTCCTTCCTACCATCACTTTGGAACAACATGCAAAAAGCACTTAAACTTTCCCTCCTGCCTAGTCCCTACGTATCCAGGCTGCTGCTTTATCTGATGCCTGAAAACTGTGTGCGATTGCTTCAGGTAATCATTGGCATATGAACTGAATATTCCCCTAGCTCCTGGACCTCCCTGGCCTTCTTATTCCCCCTGTCGGCTGGCATTCCTTTTTAGTGTAACTACCCCCCAGCTCCCTCCTTACTTCCCTGTGGCAACCCCCCTGGGGTCCTCTACCCTAGCAGGGCTGCCCCCCCCGCTCCCTTCATGTATCTTTGCCCTCCTCTCCTCCCTCTGTCCTCCACTGTCGCCTAACCCATATATGATGAATTGCCTGTATATGTATTTAGCCCTTGTTATCCAGGTCTTGCTCCAGTTACCTAATGATCTCATACTTAAAAACAGTGTGCTTCAGTGCCTGCTGTGTTAGGAATTTGTCCTCTGTGCCCAGGATCATCTTGCAAATGAGCTTGCTTAATGATGTAACTTCCTGGTTAAATAAAGTTTGTTTGATTGATTGACTGCATGAGGGGGCCACTTCATCTGCTGAGGCACAGTGGTAAAGAGCCCTGCCTGCAAACCTTTCCCACAGTGCTGGTATGCATGAGGGACCTCCTCATCTGCAGAGGCACAGTGATATTTTAATGCCTTGGCACTGCTAGGTTGGGGGGGGGGCACTCCTGGGGCCTCTGAATATGGCCCTGCCAGGAGCATTAGCACAAACCCAGATAAGTGCCTGCATTAACCATGTTAGAACAGGCGCTAACCATTAAATACCAGAACCAGCATCCACACCCAGGCTGCTCCCCTCTGTGAGAACACAGGAATGCACAAATGAAAGCCCTTCTAGCTAATATACTAACATACTAAAATGCCAGCAGAATGGGCCTAACGGTCTTTCGAGTCTGCTCGATTGGTCAGCCCCCACCCTGGGTGCTGACCTTGCTGCCCCCCCTCGCCTTCTCTGGCTTCTCCCTTCCCAGTTCCGGATATTCTTGCTGCATTGGATTTAGCTTCCAGAACCCTTCCCCTGTACGTGTCCCAGCCCCTCTTGAACCCCTCCACCGTCTCTGCCTCCACCAGTCCCCTAGGCAGTGCATTCCATGGCTCCACCACCCTCTCAGTGAAGTAGCACCTCCTCCTTTCTATCCTGAATCTTCCCCCTCCAGCTTCCACTCATGCCCTCTAGTGGCCCCCTCCTCCTTCCTTCAAAGCACCCTGACTGTTCCTCCCCTATTTACCCTCTTCATGTACTTGAAAACCTCTATCATGTCCTCCCAGTCCCTTCTCTCTTCCAATGTGTACATATTTAGCTCTTCATGCCTCTTCTCATAGGTCCTGTCCCCCAAGCCCCAAATCATTTTGGTTGCCCTCCTCTGGACCCTCTCCAGGAGTTTAATGTCCCCCTTTAAGTGTGGCCTCCAAAACTGCACGCAGTACTCAAGGTGTGGCCTCACCAAGCAATTATACAGAGGAGCATCTTCCCTTCTTCTGGAGGTGATCCCCTAGCGATGCATCCCAGCATCCTGTTGGCCTTGGCTGCTGCCCTCCTACAAGTCTCCGAGTTGTTCATTTTGACATCCACCACCACCCCAGGTCCCTCTCAGCCATCAAGACTTGTAGCATTCCCCAGGGTGCACTTGGCCCAGGTTTCTGGCCCCCAGGTGGAGTACCTTGCATTTCCTGCATTGAACCTCAGCTTCCACTTTCTAGACCATCTTTCCAGAGCCTCCAGGTCCCCCTGTAGGGCCACCCTCCACTCCTCCCCATCCACCACCATCCCCAGTTTTGAGTCATCCGCAAAGAGACTCATCTCACTCCTGATTTCTGTCCTTATGTCAGAGAAGAAGAAGAAGAAGAATCAGCATTTATATAGTGCTTTTCATACATCCAAAGTGCTTTACAAGCAATGCTAGACTGGTAGTGAAGTGACTGAATGTGTGGTGGCGGCCATATCGCACATCATCACCAACACACCGCCTGGATAATTGCATGAACCAGTTTATGGGAAGGGGAATGTTGGCAAGGACACCGGGAATGTTCCCTACTCTTTGCGAAGAGTGCCCTGGGTTCTTCTACTTCCACCTGGACACACACCAGGACAACACCAGGATGGGCAGAAGGGACCTCAGTTTAACGTCTCATCCGAAGGATGGCACACTCCAGCAGTACAGCACCCCGCACCCCCTCCCAATACTGCACTCAGATACCAGCGATTTTTAGGTGCAAGTCCAATCCCGGTGTGGGACGAGAACCCACGACCTTCTGGTCCAGAGGTGGATATGCTACCAACTGAGCCACGCTGACACCCGTAGCACTACGTAGAGACGTAGGCATTGAACAGGAGGGGCCCAAGGACTGATCCCTGTGGGACCCCACTAATGACCCTCTTTGGGGATGAGACTATCCCGCAACTCGACCCTCTGGGTCTGGTCCTGGAGCAATTGCCTATCCATCTGATCATCTGGTTCCCCACCCCATTTCTCCCAGCTTATCAACAGGCCACGTGAGGAACAGAGTCAAATGCCTTGCTGAAGTCTAGAAAGAGGACGTCCACTGGTCTACCAAGGTCCAAGGCACTCGTCACCCAGTCATAGAACTCCACAAGGTTTGTCTGACACGATTTCCCTGAGAGTAATCCATGCTGTCTATCGTCTAGGCACCCTGACTTTTCCAGGTCCCCCCTAGACTCTCCCTGACAATGCCCTCCATCACCTTGCCTACCACCGATGTTAGGTTGACATGCCTGTAGTTCTCTGCCACCTCCCTTGATCCCCCCTTGTGGATAGGCACTATATGTGCCACCTTCCAGCCCTGGGGCACCCACCCTGTCCTCAGAGAGATGGTGAAAAGCTCCTCCAGGGGTTTTGCCAGGACATCCGCAAGTTCCCTCGCACTCTGGGATGTAATTTATCTGGCCCAGTGCTTTCTCCGTCTTAAGGAGTGGAGGCTTCCCTCACTCTCTCTGCTGTGATTCCACTTCCAGTACCTCTTCTCCCTGTAGCCCTCCCCTCCTGCCAGTGATGCCTCCCCTCTCCCCAGACCGCCCGATGGGTAGGGTCCCCCCAGTATCTCTGTCTCCTCCCATGTATGATGCAGCACCCCATTTTCCTTGGTGAAAACTGGGTGAAGTACTCATTTAGTACCTCAGCCTGCTCCCCCGGGTCTTGTGCCCATCTCTCCCCTGATTTAATCCTGCTAATCTGCCCCTTCACCCTTCACTTTTCCCCAATGTATCTAAAGAACCCCTTGTTCCCTCTCCTGATTTCCCTGGCCAGGTTCTGCTCCTTCCTTGCCTTAGCCGCCCTCACCACCCTAGTGGCCCTTCTAGCCATCAGCTCATACTCCCCTCGATCCCTTTCACTCCTTGAGCACTTGAATAAGCCTATAGTGCCTTCTTTCCCTGCACCACCTCCTGGACCTCCCTGGTCCACCAGCAGGGTTTTCGGGCCCTACCACATTTTCGTCTTACTCTTGCACAGGTGCTGGTAGCATCTTGCACCCCTCTCCTGATGATTTCCCACCTACTATCAGCGTCCATGTCTGACCCAATCCCATCCAAATGCTCCTTAAGGATCCTTCCCATTTCCTTAAAATCCATTCCCCTGAAGTCAGCTGAATGCCTTCATCCTAGGACACAAAAAGGGAAAAGAAAATGCCTTTCCAGTTCCCCTTATATCTCCCACATCAGTTAACATGTGGTAAAGAAAAAGCAGATAATAAAAAACACATTGCATTGGTGTCACCTAGAAACATAGAAGTTGATGGCAGATAAGGACCTCAAGGCCCATCCAATCTGCACATTTCTTTTTCTACCTCATGAATGTGCCATTGGCCTTTGCTCTGTAAATGGCCTATCTATTCATACTTATCTGTACTGCTCATCCCATGCCTGTTTGAAGACATACTAACATAGTAAAATGCCAGCAGAATAGACCTAACGGTCTTTCATGTCTGCTCGTTTGGTCAGCCCCCACCCTGGGTGCTGACCTTGCTGCCCCCCTCGCCTTCTCTGGCTTCTCTCTTCCCAGTTCGGGATATTCTTGCCATTAGTTTGGCTTCAGAACCTTCCTGTGCCTGTCCACCCCTCTTGAACCTTCCACTGTCTCTGCCTCCACCAGCCCCTAGGCAGCGCATTCCATGGCTCCACCACCTCTCAGTAAGTAGCACTTCCTCCTTTCTCCCTGAATCTTCCCCCTCAGCTTCCACCCATGCCCTCTAGTAGCCCCTCTCCTTCCTTGAGCACCCTGTTCCTCCCCTATTTACCCTTTTCATGTACCTGTGACCTCTATCATGTCCCCCCATCCCTTCTCTCTTCCAATGTGTACATATTTAGCTCTTCGAGCCTCTCCTCATAGGTCCTGTCCCCCGAGCCCCAAATCATTTTGGTTGCCCTCCTCTGGACCCTTTCCAGGAGTTTAATGTCCCTCTTTAAGTGTGGCCTCCAAGACCTGCACTGTATACATTTACACCCCTTCCTGAGGTAGGCCATTCCATGCATCCACCACCCTCTCAGAGAAAAAGAACTTCCGTACATTACCCCTTAATTGGTCCCCCTCTAATCTCATACTGTGTCCTCTTGTCCTGCTATTTTTCTTTTATTGAAACATATCAGACTCTTTCACATTGTTAATGCTCTTAAGATGTTTGAATGCTTCCATCATATCACCTTTCTCCCTCATTTGCTCTAGGGTATACATACTGAGCTCCATTAATCTGTCCTCATAAGTTTTCTGATGCAGTACCTGCACCATTTTGGTTGCCCTTCTCTAGACTGCCTCAATTTAATGTCCTTGTGAAGGTGTGACCTCCAGTACTGCATGCAGTACTCCAGATGGGACCTAACCAATGTCTTAAAAAGAGGGATTACTACCTACCTCTTATGACTTGTGATACCCCTACTAATACACCCCCAACATCCCCCTAACCTTATCTACTGCTTTAATGGTCTGCTTGGATGATTTCAGGTCATCTGTGATGATGATGATGATGACCAAGTCTCTTTCTTCCCTTGTGACTACCAGCAACTCCCCTCCCAACCTATAGGTGGCTTCAGTGTTTCTCTTCCCTACATGCATGATCTTGCACTTCTTTGCACTAAACCCCAGTTGCCACTCTTCTGACCATTTTGCCAGTTTATCCAGATTTTCCTCATTCTGCCTACCCCATCTGGATCATCAACTTTTAGTGTCATCTGCAAACAGACAAACCTTACCCTCCAGTCCATCTGCAATGTCACTGATGAAGATATTGAAGAGGACTGGCCCCAGGACTGATCCCCGAGGTACCCATAGAAACATAGATTTTGACGTCAGACAAGGTCTGCTTGACCCACCTAGTCTGCCCATTTTCCTACCTACAGGATAAGCTGCAGATCCTAGTTAACCAACAGCCAATTTCTTACTACCTCCTACAAGAATTGCCTTATACTGTATTTGTCCCATGCATTCTTGAATTCTCCCACAGTTTTAGGCTCCACGACCTCCTCAGGAAGGCTGTTCCATGTGTCTACCACCCTCTCTGAGAAAAAAATACTTCCTCACATTGCCCCTGAGTCATCCCCCTCTTTATCTTCAAATTGTGTCCCCTTGTTCTTGCACATCTCTTTTTTTGAGAGATGCTACCCTCTTGGACTTTGTTGATTTCACTGAGGTACTTAAAAGTTTCTATCATGTCCCCCCTCTCCCTCCTTTCCTCAAGGGAATACATATTAAGCTCCTTTAGTCTCTCCTCATATGGCTTCTCTTGCAGACCCTGCATCATTTTAGTAGCCCTCCTCTGGACCAGCTCCATCCTGTCTATGTCCTTGCGGAGAGGGGTCTCCAGAACTGGATGCAGTACTCCAGATGGGGTCTCACAAACTGTCTGTACACAGGGATGACAACTTCCTGTTTTCTGCTGGTGATGCCTCTCCCTATACATCACAGTATCCCACCAGCCCTCCCTACTGCCTTCCAACATCATTTGCCAAACTTAAGGTCATCTGATATGATTACGCCCAGGTCTCTTTCCATTTCTGTTGTCGTTACTACCTCCCCCCTCCCTCATTGTGTACTCTTCCCCTAGGTTTTTGTTTCCCATGTGTGTTATTTTGCACTTCTTTGCACTGAATCCAAGCTGCCATACTTCTGAACATTTTTCCAACCTTGCCAAGCCCCTTTTCATCCTTTCCACACTTCCCTGTGTATCAACCTCGTTGCAGATCTTTGTATCATCTGCAAAGAGGCACATTTTTCCTTCCAGTCCCTCTGCAATGTCACTTAGAGACATTAAAAAGGACTGGACCCAGTTTAAACATCTTCACCATTTCCCAAATTGTACTTCTTGTGTTTCCATTTACAATTACCTTGTGTCCTGTTGTCCAGCCAGCGTTTTACCCAGACTACCACCCTGGGACCCACTCCCAGGCTGGATAATTTACTTATTATTCTTTTGTGTGAATTGTGTCAAATGCCATGCTAAAGTCTAGTTAGGCCATGTCCACAGCCCTTCCCTGGTCTACTACTTTGGTCACCCAAAGAAATTGATTAGATTTGTCTGACATGACCTTCCCGCTGTGAACCCATGTTGCCTTGGGTCTTGTGCCCCACTGGCCTCTAGGAACTCAACAATTCTTTCCTTCAGAAGCGATTCCATTACTTTCCCTACCACAGAGGTCAAACTGACAGATCTGTAGTTTCCTACCTCTGTCTTGCTCCCTCTTTTGTGAAGGGGAATCACATCCTCCAGTCCTCAGGTACCACACCATCCTCCCATGATTTGTTAAAAAGGGGAGTCTGTGGTGTCAGCAGTTCCTTCCCGTAATTCTTTTAGAATTCTGGGGTGAATCCCATCAGGCCCCATTGCTTTGTTCTCCTTTTGTTTTAGGAGTTCTTTCAGAACGCTTTCTTCTGTGAAAGGACTGGGATCGATCTCCCTATCCGGGGTGCTTCTGTTAATTGGATTAGACACCTCCCCCTCCTTCTCTTTTGTGAATACTGAGCAGAAGTATTCATTCAGTATCCCTGCTTTTTCAATGTCCCTCTCTGCCCACCCATTGTCCATTCTATTAAGCCTCACTATCCCTTCCTTTGTCCTTCTATGCTCCCTGATGTACCTATAAAAGGTGTTATTCCCCTGCCTAACCGAGTTGGCCATCTTTTCCTCAGTTTGGGCCTTTGCTATTCTGACTTCCCTCCCTGCTTCCTTCTGCCTTAACTGGTACAGTTCTCTGTTCTGCACCTTCTGTGTTTCCTTATACTTCCTAAATGCTATATTTTTCTCCCTAACCTTCCCCGCCACCTCTTTTGAGAACCACAGTGGGTTTTTCTTTCATTATGATTTGTTTATTTGCTTCACACAAAGGCCTGTTGCCTCTGTGATGGCAGTTTTGATGTTTCTCCATTGTTGCTCCACCCTTCCTTCTTGCCTGTTTGCTAGTGCTTTTCTAAGGCACTCTCCCATCTTGCAAAGTCAGCCCTCCTGAAGTCCAGTACTCTCACTTTTGTGAGCTTGACTCTGTAGCTGAGTTTATAGTGAACCACACTGTTTGATGGTCACTTGTTCTCAGATGGCTACCACTTCTAGATCTGCGATCCTCTCACTGTCCCCATTTGAGAGTACGAGGTCTATGATTGCTCCCTCACAAGTGGGTTCCAAAACTAGCTGTCTCAGGCATGCTCCCTGTAGGGCATCAAGAATAGCCCTGCTCTTGGATGTGGCTGCAGCAAAGGTGCTCCAGTTAACATCTGGCATATTCAAGTCCCTCACCAACAGTATCTCCCCATTCTCTGCCATCCTAAGTATGCCTTCTATCATATCCTTGTCCATTCCCTCACCCTGAGATGGTGGTCTGTATACAACCCCTGTGCAGATTGTGGTGCCATTTCCAGTCTCTAAGATGACCCACAGTGCTTCCTGTCTGCCCTGTTTACTCTTTTGTTCTGTTGCTTTAATCCCTTCCCTTACATAGAGAGCAACTCCTCCCCCTCTTCTCCCCTCCCTGTCTCCCCTGTAGGTTGTGTACCCTGGTATTGTAACATCCCAGTCATAGTTTCACTGTGTACCATGTTTCTGTGACTGCCATGATATCAAGGCATCCCTCTTCTATCAAGGCCACCAGTTCAGAGAGCTTGTTGCCCAGACTATGGGCATTGGTGCTCATTAGCCTCCATTTCTTTATGGCCTGACCCCTTTTTGCCCCATCCATATCCTTATTGCCTTTGTCCTTTTCTCTATATACCCCTGCCCTTCTCCCCATTGACGACTCTATCTTGATGTTTACCTCACTTACTACCCTGATGTGTTTTTTTGGGGGGGCTAGGATGTCCCTACCCCTTTCCAGTGCCTCCCTCCTTAGCTAGTCTAAATGCTTGCCAATGAAGCATTTAAACCCATCACTTAGGATCCTGGTTCCCCTCCTGGACAGATGCAGACTATCATGCCAGTACAGGCCTGCATCACTCCAGGTGGACCCACAGTCCCCAATGAAACCAAACCCCTGAGCTATGCACCAGTTTTTCAACCAATGATTGAATCCCATGGTGTGAAGCACCCTAGTCTCACCCATGCCACAGACAGGCAACACCTCCAAGAAGGTTACCTTGCATGCTACTTGTCTAAGGCCCCTCCCCAACTCCACAAACTCTTCCTGCACTGCTCTGATCTCTTTCTCAGCCAGGTCATTTGTCCCTAGGTGGACAATGACATCCAGCTCCCTCCCCGTGCAGCTGCTCTGGTGATCCTGAGGATTCACTTCCTCTCCCTCCAAGCCATGGTGCCAGGCAGACACCTTATCTCCCTCTCCCCTTCCTCCCCCAGTTCTACCCTCCTAACAATGGAGTCTCCCACCAGGAGTTGTTTCCTTCCCCTGTGGGGTCCCATGCCACCCTCCTGTGGGTCTCCTTTGTGGAAGTTCTCAGCAAGCTCCTTGGTTTTCACTGCAGGTGCCTCCATAGATGAACCACACTTTGCCAGGACAGCAAATGAATTGTGGAGAGGCACAGCTGGAGGGATGTGCCTCTGTTCCATCCCCCTCACCCTCCCTGAGCCCACTGTGGGTCAATGGCTCCTCTTTTTTGGCAAACTCTGAGGCAATGGTAGTGGCCCTGGTGGTCCCTGGGTGGGAGGGGAGGTCCCCTAAATCCTGGCCAATTCAGCCAGGAGATGAGCAGTCTCCTCCCTCAGCCCAGAGAGATGCCTGCAGATGGGACAACACCGCACTCTCCATAACATCTCCCGGAAGACTGCTGCTCCACAACCACTGCACTGCACCACTCCCATCATGTCTTATTTCTGGCCCCTTAACTGTTGCTCTGAATACTTACTCTTCCCTCGGTTAATTTTTCCCCCTACTTACTTACTGCCTCTGTGCCCTTTAAGCTCCTGATCTTCCTGTTCTGAGACACGAAGTTCCTATCTTTCTCAGTAGTCTCCTTACTTGCTCAGAGTCAGACCTCCAGCAGCTAGGGGGGGGATGGACAGCTACTCTTTTCCTTCTGGGATGGAGAGTCTTTTGTGGCTCTGTGATCATTCACTTCCTGCTCCCAAACAGGAAGTTCCTGCTGTCAGTCAAATCCTATGCCTATGAAAAAGTAGAACTTGCTTAGGGTGGAGGGAAGGGAAAAAGTGCAATATAGTCCCAGTACAGAAGTATAGATATAGCAGCTGCTCCTTCCTCTTACTGTTCTCTGACTGTTCTCTGACAGAAGCTATCTAGGGCACTTTTTAAATCTGGCTCTAACCTGGCTTCCTTCTAGCTAAGCTACTCCCTCTACTTTACAGCTTTTTCTACACCTAGTTAATTGCACAGATAACAATTCCCTTCAGCCAACTGAGACAAGCACCTAGATAACTGCACCGATAATTCATTTCCGCCAACTCAGACAAACACACTAACTCTTTTTGGTTTTTGTTTTGTTTTTACCCTAAATTGGAGGTCCCAGTACCTCACTTGTGACTTGCATCTCTTCTGACTGTATACCATTTACCACCACTCCCCGTGTTCTGCCCGTTAACCAGTTTTCCACCCAGTTGACCAACTTCTGACTCACCCCGAGCCTACCCAGCTTACTAATCAATCTTCTATGTGGAACAGTATCAAAAGTTTTGCTGAAATCAAGGTAGGTGACATCAACTGCTCCCCCTTGGTCCACCGCTCTGGTTACCCAGTCAAAGAAATTTATGAGATTAGTTTGACAGGACCTTCCTGTCACAAGCGGGTATAGAAAACTGGGGTGTGGAGATCAAGTCAGGACAGTATTAACTCAGCTCAAAACGGAGCGTGCATGGACATCTAAGGAATATTTGGCACTTGGCAGAGATTACAATATCATGGCAGGATTAATGGAAAAGGTAGAGTGCAGGGGCAGCTAATGAATTTATCATACATAGTCATTGGAGGAAGGGGCTTTACCCAGGTTAATAAAAGTGAAGGGTTAACTTACTTCTAAAATGCAGAGTGCAGAGGCACCTTTATGGTACTTTGGTGTTGGAGGAGGGGGCTACCTGTACCCTGTTAACAAAAGTGCAGGATTAACTCAGCTGTATGAGGTAGAGTGCAGGGACAACTAAGGAATCTATGGTACAAGGCAGAGATTTCAAAATCATGGTACAATTAAAACAGCTCTGTTGTATGGTGGAGTACAGGGACAGCTATGGAATCTGTATGGTACCAGGCAGAGTTTACAGAATCAGGACAGGATTAACTTGGCTCTACAAGGTGAAGTGCAGTGACATATACGGAATGGATGGTACAAGTCAAAGGAAGATTACAAAATCAGGGCAGGATTATCTCATATCTGGCAGCGTGCAGTGACAATTAAGGAATGGATTGCACCAGTCAGAGATTACAAAATTAGGTTAACATTATATCAGCTCTAAATGGTAGAGTGCAGGGCCTGCTATGAGATCTATGATACCAGGCAGAGTGTACAGAATCAGGACAGGATTAACTTGGCTCTACAAGGTGGAGTGCAAGGATAATTAAGGACTGGATGGTACCAATCAGAGATTACAAAATTAGGGTAACGTTATATCAGCTATAAATGGTGGAATGCAGGGACAAACAAGGAATTTTACAGGGGGAGGGAAGATGCATGGTACTGGGAGGGGCAGATTACAAAATCAGGTTAGCATCAACTCTGCTTTAGAACACAGAGTGCAGCATCAACTAAAGAATACACAGTATCAGCGGAAGAGGAGACCACAAATCAGGGTAAAATTCTCTCAGCTGTGAGAGGTAAGGTGCAATGTAAGCACATGAAGGTATGAACTGAAGAGAGAATAGCCCAGTCTCTGCTGTGAGAGGTAAGGTGCAATGTAAGCACATGAAGGTACAAACTGAAGAGAGAATAGCCCAGTTTCCACTGCGAGAGGTAAGGTGCAGTTTAAGCACATGAAGGCACAAACTGAAAAGAGAATAGCCCAGGAGGTGCTGTGAGAGGTAAGGTGCAGTGTAAACAGATGAAGGTACAAACCGAAGAGAGAATAGCCCAGTCTCAGCTGTAAGAGGTAAGGTACCATGTAAGCACATGAAGACACAAACTGAAGAGAGAATAGCCCAGTCTCGGCTATTATAGGTATGGTACAGTGTAAGCACATAAAGGTACAACTTGAAGAGAGAATAGCCTAGTCTCTGCTGTGAGACGTAAGGTGCAGTGTAAGCACATGAAGGTAGAAACTGAAGAGAGAATAGCCCAGTCTCTTCTGTGAGAAGTAAGGTGCAGTGTAAGGACATGAAGGTACAAACTGAAGAGAGAATAGCCCAGTCTGTGCTGTGAGAGGTAATGTGCTGTGTAAGCACCTGAAGGTACAAACTGAAGAGAGAATAGCCCAGTCTCTGCTGTGAGAGGTAAGGTGCAGTGTAAGCACATGAAGGTACAAACTGAAGAGAGAATAGCCCAGTCTCTGCTGTGAGAGGTAAGGTGCAGTGTAAGCATGTGAAGGTACAAACTGAAGAGAGAATAGCCCAGTCTCTGTGAGAGGTAAGGTGCAGTGTAAGCACATGAAGGTACAAACTGAAGAGAGAATAGCCCAGTCTCTGCTGTGAGAGGTAAGGTGCAGTGTAAGCATGTGAAGGCACAAACTGAAGAGAGACTAGCCCAGTCTGTGCTGTGAGAGGTAAGGTGCAGTGTAAGAACATGAAGGTACAAACTGAAAAGAGAATAGCCCAGTCTCTGCTGTGAGAGGTAATGTGCAGTGTAAGCACCTGAAGGTACAAACTGAAGAGAGAATAGCCCAGTCTCTGCTGTGAGAGGTAAGGTGCAGTGTAAGCACATGAAGGTACAAACTGAAGAGAGAATAGCCCAGTCTCTGCTGTGAGAGGTAAGGTGCAGTGTAAGCATGTGAAGGTACAAACTGAAGAGAGAATAGCCCAGTCTCTGTTGTGAGAGGTAAGGTGCAGTGTAAGCACATGAAGGTACAAACTGAAGAGAGAATAGCCCAGTCTCTGCTGTGAGAGGTAAGGTGCAGTGTAAGCATATGAAGGCACAAACTGAAGAGAGACTAGCCCAGTCTCTGCTGTGAGAGGTAAGGTGCAGTGTAAGAACATGAAGGTACAAACTGAAAAGAGAATAGCCCAGTCTCTGCTGTGAGGGGTAAGGTGCAGTGTAAGCACATGAAGGTACAAACTGAAGAGAGAATAGCCCAGTCTCAGCTGTGAGAGGTAAGGTGCAGTGTAAGCACATGAAGGTACAAACTGAAGAGAGAATAGCCCAGTCTCAGCTGTGAGAGGTAAGGTGCAGTGTAAGCACATGAAGGTACAAACTGAAGAGAGAATAGCCCAGTCTCAGCCATGAGAGGTAAGATGCAGTGTAAGCACATGAAGGTACAGACTGAAGAGAGAATAGCCCAGTCTCTGCTGTGAGAGGTAAGGTGCAGTGTAAGCATCTGAAGGCACAAACTGAAGAGAGAATAGCCCAGTCTCTGCTGTGAGAGGTAAGGTGCAGTGTAAGAACATGAAGGTACAAACTGAAAAGAGAATAGCCCAGTCTCTGCTGTGAGAGGTAAGGTGCAGTGTAAGCACATGAAGGTACAAACCGAAGAGAGAATAGCCCAGTCTCTGCTGTGAGAGGTAAGGTACAGTGTAAGGACATGAAGGTACAAACCGAAGAGAGAATAGCCCAGTCTCTGCTGTGAGAGGTAAGGTACAGTGTAAGGACATGAAGACACAGACTGAAGAAAGAATAGCCCAGTCTCAGCTATGAGAGGTAAGGTGCAGTGTAAGCACATGAAGGTACAAACTGAAGAGAGAATAGCCCAGTCTCAGCTATGAGAGGTAAGGTGCAGTGTAAGCACATGAAGGTACAAACTGAAGAGAGAATAGCCCAGTCTCTGCTGTGAGAGGTAAGGTACCGTGTAAGGACATGAAGACACAGACTGAAGAGAGAATAGCCCAGTCTGTGCTGTGAGAGGTAAGGTGCAGTGTAAGCACAAGAAGGTACAAACTGAAGGGAGAATAACACAGGAGGTGATGAAGGGAGACAAGACATTTTAAATGTCAGACCCAGCAGCCACACCCAGCCTGCTCCCCCTCTGTAAGAACACAGGGATGTTCAAATGAAAGCCCTTCTAGCAGACTGCCTTCAAGCCTGAGGCACCAAAAGGGAAAAGAAAATGCATTTCCAGTCCCCCTCATATCTTCCACATCAGCCAAAATATTGCCTAGAAAAAACAGATAATAAAAAGACACACTGCACTGGTGTCTCGTGCATGTACAGAATACGGGAATGTGGAGAGTAAGTCGGGACAGGAGTAACTCAGCTCTAAATGGTGGAGTCCAGGGACATCTAAGAAATATTTGGTACTGGGCAGAGATTACAATATCATGGTAGGGTTAATGCAAAAGGTAGAGTGCAGGGGAAGCTAAGGAATGTATCATACTTAGTCATTGGAGGAGGGGGCTATACCTTGTTAATAAAAGTGCAGGATTAACTCAGCTGTGAGAGGTAGAGTGCAGGGACAACTAAGGAATCTATAGTACCAGGCAGAGATTTCTCAAAAGGTAAAGTGCAGAGACAGCTAAAGAATCTATGGTACCAGGCAGAGATTACTGAAAAGGTAAAGTGCAGAAACAGCTAAGGAATCTATGGTGCCAGGCAGAGATTACTGAAAAGGCAAAGTGCAGAGACAGCTAAGGAATCTATGGTACCAGGCAGAGATTACTGAAAAGGTAAAGTGCAGAGACAGCTAAGGAATCTATGGTACCAGGCAGAGATTACTGAAAAGGTAAAGTGCAGAGACAGCTGAGGAATCTATGGTACCAGGCAGAGATTACTGAAAAGGTAAAGTGCAGGGACAGCTGAGGAATCTATGGTACCAGGCAGAGATTACTGAAAAGGTAAAGTGTAGAGACAGCTAAGGAATCTATAGTACCAGGCAGAGATTACTGAAAAGGTAAAGTGCAGAGACAGCTAAGGAATCTATAGTACCAGGCAGAGATTACTGAAAAGGTAACGTGCAGAGACAGCTAAGGAATCTATAGTACCAGGCAAAGATTACTGAAAAGGTAAAGTGCAGAAGCAGCTAAGCAATCTATGGTATCTATCTATCTATAACTTGTATCAGGTCTCAAGTGCTATCTGCACCGGTCTGGGAGCCCTGGTCATACCTCTCAATTTGACACTGAAATTAGGGAAACTGACTCTAAAAATGAGCAACAGTGAGGGACTCTAACCTCATATGTCAAGGGACATATTTGCAAACATGGAGTAAGCTCAGAACACTGTAAAATCCATTGGCCCAGATATTCAAAAGGGTTGCGCATGCTCAAGTCCTACATTGCGCCACTCTGCGATATTCAGCAGGAGGCAGTTGCGCCACTGAAAACAGGTTGAGCAACAGCGCAATGCAAATGAATGCATGCTCAACAGGAGGGGGAGGAACCATGCATAAACTGCACAGCCCGATATTCAGTCGGGTTGTGCAGAGTTGTTCAGGCGCAACCCCCAACCTGTGCCTGCACAACTTTGAGCCAAAAAAAAAAGGATCAAGTTGAGGCCACCCACAGGTGACGCTGCTGTGCAGGGTGCAACACAGCAGCTGCCACCCGCGGCTGGCCCCCAACTCAGTCCCCTGTCTCCCCACCAGCCCCATTGCGGCAGACGTGCAAGAACTCCTCGCCTAACATCTTCAATGCCCGACAGGGTAGTAGATATGACAACCTCGAACATATCCTATCGCCCGATCACGGGCAGAATGTACTCATGATATTCTGCGCCCACGCCCAATCGGACAGATTGCATCATGAGGTTCTCTAACCTCCTCGAATGTTCGATCGCGGCAGAACGTAACATCCCCTTAGTGCTCGATCGGGCAGAACAAGATTTCCGTCCTCAGGTCCAGTGGGATGACCGATATCGCTGGCAGAATGTCCAGTACATCTCAAATATTTGGGTTCTTCGTCCCCACTGTTTGGCTTTTTAGTTTTCGGCTCGCTTTCGCCGGTGGGTAATCTTTCCCGCTTGTCGCCGCTGACTGATTATTGTGAGCTGCACGCCACGATGTTGAGGCCAGAGCCAATGGGCGCAGTAGTGTTATCAGATGACAGTTCAGATTTGTGAATGATGTTCATTCACAAATCTGGACTGTCATACGCGGCTGCACGCCATTGGCTCTAGCTCTGCACCAATGGCGCGGCAGCCCTACCGCCAGTCAGTCGGCGGGTGGCGGGCGGCAGGCGGGTGGATGCTGCCGCCCGACGGCTGCCGGGGAGCGGGTGGAGGCCTGTGGGTGGGTGGGTGGGGACACCAGACACCAGGAGATGTTTGGGGGTTGTCACTGACATTCTGCCCGCGATCGGGCATTACGTCCACTGGACCACCAGGGAGATATTCGCTGGGGGGTCTTTACATTCTGCCCACGATCGGGTACTGGGGGTTGTTTTACATTCTGCCCGCGATCGGGCATTGAAAGGTGTTTGGGGGTTGTCATGATACATACTGCCCGCGATCGGGCATTGAGAGATGTTTGGGGAGGTTGTCATGATACATACTGCCCGCGATCGGGCATTGGGAGATGTTTGGGGTTGTTATTATACATACTGCCCGCGATCGGGCATTGGGAGATGTTTGGGGGTGGTTGCAGTATATATCTGCCCGGGCGACATGCAGGGTGCGCCAGTCCTCGACGGGTTGCCGCCTGGCAGTGCGCCAGGCGCAAGTCCTCGGGATCGGGCGCATCTACATGCTAATGGCATGCAAATGGAACCATAATCAGATGCAAATGGCCCCACCTGCGCCTTGCATGAATTATGGCCCCATTTGCATGTCACCTTTTGAATATTGGAACTTTGCGCATGGCGCAATGGTACTTGCACCACCGCAAGTTTAATGCTCAACTCTGACACGGCGGTGGCGCAGTTCCATCAAGCGCCATGCACAGTGGCTGTGGCTGGGGGTGATATTCAAAGGAGTTGCTCAATAGCGCAACTCCTTTGAATATCGCCCTGGCCACACCCTTGCGCAACTATTTTGAGCAGCGCAAGGCCTTGCGCCTCAGAATGGCACAGTTTGAATATCTGGGCCATTGTGTTTACTTGTCCAGAGTTTCTTTTTCTAAGCATATACATTTCAACTTAAATCTGAATTTACAGCGCATTTTCTGTGTGGGCAACACCTTTTCCATGGGGGCAGAAGAAGAGAGACAGAGCAATTTTTAGGGGTGACATGAGGGAAGTACCTAAATTGGGAACAGTTGAGGGATATGGCACTGCGGTTTCCTGCATGGTCCCCCTCTCCCCACGTTTGTGCTAATTTTATTTATTTATTCATCAAGCCTAGGATTACAAATACCTTTAAGCCATGGCTCTTTTACAAAGGTTCCACGCCAGAGAAATACAAATTATGGGGAACATCAAGACAGGCATTACAACAATGTGGACATTGCAAACAGAGTACAGATTAATACAGTTCAAGGGTAGCATTGTAACAAGGCAGCCAGTGGCATTTGTCAGAGAAAAAAGACAACAGATAAGAAGTGCCAGAGTCATAGGGAGAGGGAAGAGGGTGGGGGGGGGGAGGAATGTAGAAAGGGTGGAGAGGGTGAAAAGTGCAGCATTGGGTATACCAAGATGTGAGAGTAGAATCCAGTGAGTAGGGGAGGGTAATTAAAATACAACTGGAGAAAGCTTTCTCAGGTCCCATGTTTCAAGAGCAGCTGGACAGCACAGCAGAAATTTGATGGTCTAGACTTGTACAGAACTCCTATCCCCTGTGGACAGGTAACTTCAATGAGCAGCACCCATTCCCCATCAGTTTGAACAGTTTTCCACAGCACTGCAGTCTTATGGAAGGCAGACCTTTCAGTTTTTTCCTGTGCCTGCCTGGACTCCTAGATTGCGACTCCCCTCTCTACCACTGCAGATCATGGTGCTTGACTCCCAACTGTCCCAAGGCTCAGTATGGCACCGCTGAGATCTCCTCTACCACCCCTCCCCCTTGACACATGACAATGTTGGCTCTCACTCACTGTCTGTTTCTACTTCCTGCTCCTCCTCTCATGTTTCCTGGTGGTCTTGTCTACTCTGGTGTTCTGTGTGAGCATCTGGACCTCACTTCACCAATTTTCGGTGGTTACATGCTAGTGGTCGTCCTCTGAACTACAGCAATCAATAAAATTGTCCTGACTTTGGAGAGGTGCTCAACTGGCGCATGACACGGTAACCTTTACCCACTCAACCTAAAATTCATCCCCATTTGGCAGGCAAGTGCCAACTTTGAACCCTGGCACTAGGGGGAGGGAGGATTGCAAAATCTGTGCAGAATTAATAGAAAGTGTTTGTCAGCAGAAAAAAAGACCGTCTGGCCACTCAGTCAGCCCAGATGGTCCCTGCCTAGTCTGTTTCTGCAGACTTTATCTGATCCCGTTCCTATTCCTCCTCCCTGCTTAGTTACTATTATTTTCCCTGGGTCCATCCCGTGCATGTTTGAAGCCAGCCACAGCTTACACCTCCACCACTTCTGCTGACAGTCTGTTCCAGGTGTCATTCACCACTCTTTCGGTGAAGTAGTACTTCCTCACATGCCTCCTGAACTCTTCCCCCTTCCACTTCATTGCATGCTCTCTGGTTCTGCTTCATTGCATGCTCTCTGGTTCTGGTGCCCCTTCACAACATGCTCTCTGGTTCTGGTGCCCCTTCTCAACACGCTCTCTGGTTCTGGTGCCCCTTCACTACACGCTCTCTGGTTCTGGTGCCCCTTCACTACACTCTCTCTGGTTCTGGTGCCCCTTCACTACAGCCTTGACAAATACCATTTGCAACGTTAGGAGTAACACTAGTTTAGAAGTCAGCATAGCACAACAACGCTAATTGGGTTTGCTGGCTTTATTCATGATTCCATGGACTGGGGGCACTTAGTGAGGGCCACCTTTATAGACCTCAAAAAGGCCTTTGATACAGTGAATCACGAGCTTCTTTTAACTCAATTAGGTAATTTCACCATGTTACCAACCGCTGTGGCCTGGTTTAGAAACTACCTCTCTGGGCATGTTCAGAAAGTCAAAATCAGGAACAGCTTAGACAGCCAAAGTGCTTGCACAGGTATTCCTGAAGGGTCCATTTTGGGCCCTTTACTTTTCAGTCTATTTTTAAATAATCTCCCACAAATATGTCATGATAGAATTCTCATTTACACAGATGATGCAATCATATACACAAGCCACTCTGACCTCCCCATCGACACCCTTGAACAATGTCTGCAGTTCAACTTTAAGCTGATCGAAGATTGGTTCAGTAATGCTGGACTCCTGCTAAACTATAACAAAACTAAAAATGGTGCTTTTCATCTCTTTCCACAGCAAATACAAATCATATATCTGAGATGAAAAGCACCATTTTTAGTTTTGTTATAGTTTAGCAGGAGTCCGGCATTACTGAACCAATCTTCAATCAGACCTCCCTACTGCCTTCTCACATTGCTTGCTAACCTTAAGGTCATCTGATATAATTACTCCCAGGTCCCTTTCCATTGTTACTACCTCCCTCCCCCATTGTGTAATCTTCCCTAGGGTTTTTGTTTCCCAGGGGCATTATTTTGCACTTCTTTTCACTGAATCCAAGCTGCCATACTTTTGACCATTCCTCCAACTTTGCCAAGTCCCTTCTCATCCTTTCCACGCCTCCTTGTGCATCAACCTTGTTGCAAATCTTTGTGTCATCTGCAAAGAGGCATACTTTTCCTTCCAGTCCCTCTGCAATGTCACTTATAAAGACGCTAAAAGGACTGGACCCAGTACTGAACCCTGTGGTACCCCACTAGTAACCCCTCTTTCTTCAGAGTGTACTCCATTTACAATTACATTTTGTGTCCTGCTGTTCAGCCAATGTTTTACCCAGGTTACCACCCTGGGACCCACTCCCAGGCTGGTTATTTGACTATTTCTTTATGTGTGGTGTCAATGCCTTGCTAAAGTCTCAGGTCTGTCCACAGCCCCTCCCTGGTCTACTACTTTGGTCACCCAGTCAAAGAAATCTATTAGATTCATCTGACATGACCTTCCCACTGTGAACACATGCTGCCTTGAGTCCTGTGCCCCACTGGCCTCTAGTTACTCAACAAGTCTTTCCTTCAGTAGTGATTCCATTCCATTGTTGAGTATCTAGAGGCCAGAGGGGCACAGGACCCAAGGCAGCATGGATTCACAGCGGGAAGGTCATGCCAGTCAAATCTGATAGATTTCTTTGACTGGGTAACCAAAGTAGTTGATCAGGGAGGGGCTGTGGACATGGCCTACCTAGACTTTAGCAAGGCATTTGACACAGTCCCACACAAAAGATTAATATACAAGTTAGCCAGCCTGGGAGTGGGTCCCAAGATGACAGCCTGGTAAAGAATTGGCTGGAGAATAGGACGTAGAGAGTATTAGTAAATGGAGTCCACTCTGAAAAAAGCGTTAGTTAGTGGGGCACCGCAGGGTTCAGTATTAGACTGGTCCTCTCAATGTCTTTATAAGCAACATTGCAGAGGGACTGAAGGAAAATATGTTTCTTTGCAGATGACAAAAGATCTGCAACAGAGTTGATGCACAAGGTGGGTGGAAAGGATGAGAGGGACTGGTAAGGTTAGAGAATGGTCAAATGTATGGCAGCTAGATTCACGCCAAGAAGTGCAAGGTAATGCACCTTGGGAAACAAAACCCAGGGGAAGAGTACACAATGGGGTAGATACTAACAACAACAAAATGGAAAGGGACCTGGGGGTAGTCATATCAGATGACCTAAAGGTGGGCAAGCAATGTGAGAGGGCAGCAAGGAGGGTTAGGGATACTGGGATGCATAGGAGAGGCATCACCAGTAGAAACAAGAAGTTATTATCCCTCTGTACAGACACCTGGTGAGACCCCATCTGGAGTACTGCGTGCAGTTCTGGAGACCCAATCTCCGCAAAGACATAGACAGGATGGAAGCTGTCCAGAGGAGGGCAACTAAAATGGTGCAGAGTCTGTACCGGAAGACATATGAAGAGAGAAACTTAAGGAGCTTAATATGTATTGCCTCGAGGAAAGGAGGGAGAGGGGGGACATGATAGAAACTTTCAAGTACCTCAAGGGAATCAACAAAGTCCAAGAGGGTAGCATCTTTCAAAAAAAGAGGTGTGCAAGAACAAGGGGGCACAATTTGAAGATGGGGGTGGGCAGCTCAGAGGTAATTTAAGGAAGTATTTTTTCACAGAGAGGGTTGTGGATGTATGGAATGGCCTTCCAGAGGAGGTTGTGGAGTCAAAAACAGTGGTGAAATTCAAGCATGCATGGGATAGGCATAAGGCAGTTCTGGGGGGTGGGGGTAGGAAGAAGTAGGCTGCTGGTTAACTAGGATCTGCAGCTTATCCATCAGGTAGGGAAATGGGCAGACTGGGTGGGCCAAGCGGTCCTTATCTGCTGTCAAATTCTATGTTTCACAGAGGTCAAACTGACAGATCTGTAGTTTCCTGTCTCTGTCTTGGTCCCACTTTTGTGAAGGGGAATTACATCCACCTTCCTCCAATCCTCAGGTATCACACCATCCTCCCATGATTTGTTAAAAAGGGTAGTCCGTGGTTTCACTAGTTCTCCTCTTAATTCTTTTAGGATTCTGGGGTGAATTCCGTCAGGCCCCATTGCTTTGTCCACCTTCAGTTTCAGGAGTTCTTTCAGAACCCTTTCTTCTGTGAAAGGACTGGTATTGACCCCCCTATTAAGAGTGCTTCTGTTAATTGGATTAGGCACCACCCCATCCTCCAGATTTGTGAATACTGAGCAGAAATATTCATTCAGTATCCCTGCTTTTTCACTGTCCATCTCTGCCCACTCACCGTCCATTCTATTCAGCCTCACTATCTCTCCCTTTGTCTTTCTATGCTCCCTGATGTACCTATGAAAGGTTTTATCTTCCTTAACTGAGTTGGCTATCTTTTCCTCAGTTTGGGCCTTTGCTATTCTGACTTCCCTCCCTGCTTCCTTCTTTCTTAACTGGCACAGCTCTCTGTCCTGCTCCTTCCATTTTTCGTTATACTTCCTGAATGCTATCTTTTTCTCCCTGACTTTCCCCACCACCTATTTTGAGAACCACAGTGGCTTTTTCTTTCATTTTGATTTGTTTATTTGCTTCACACAAAGACTTGTTGCTTCTGTGATGGCCGTTTTGATGTTTCCCCATTGTTGCTCCACCCTTCCTTCTAGCTTGTTTGCTAGTGCTTTTCTAAGGCACTATCCCATCTTGCCAAAGTCAGCCCTCTTGAAGTCCAGTACCCTCACTTTTGTATGGCTTGACTCTGTAGCTGAGTTTATCGTGAATCACACTGTTTGATGGTCACTTGTTCCAAGATGGCAACCCACTTCCAGATCTGAGATCCTCTCACTTTCCCCATTTGAGATTACGAAGTCTAAGACTGCAACCTCACGAGTGGGTTCCGAAACAAGCTGTCTGAGGCATACTACCTGTAAGGCATCGAGAATGGCCCTGCTCTTGGATGTGGCTGCAACAAATGTGCTCCAGTTAACATATGGCAAATTCAGGTCTCCCATCAACAGTATCTCCCCTTTTTCTGACATCCTAAGAATGCCTTCTATCATATCCTTGTCCATTCCCTCCCCCTGACATGGGGGTTTGTATACAACACACAGTGCCTCCTCTCCTCCCTGTTTACTCTTTGTTCAGTTGCTTTTATCCCTTCCTTTACATAGAGAGCTACTCCTCCCCCTCTTCACCCCTCCCTGTCTCTCCTACAGGTTATGTACCCTGGTATGTTAACATCCCAGTCATGGTTCTCTGTGTACCGTGTTTCTCTGACTGCTACGATATCCAGGCATCCCTCTTCCATCAAGGCCACCAGTTCAGGGAGCTTGTTGCCCAGACTAGGGGCACTGGTACTCATTACCCTTCATTTCCTGATGGCCTTACTCCTTTTTGCCCCATCTCTGTCCTTATTGCCTTTGTCACTTTCTCCATTTACCCCTGCCCTTCTCCCTATCAACACTGCCATAATAGCACATGTACTTACTCCCTAAATGGGAACCATTGTCCTAATTGTACTTACTCACCCCGTTCACTCCTTTTCCCTTGAAAATTACCTTCATCTCACTTTGCCCATTCTCAGTCACATCATCCTTTCTGTACATTACCCAACTATACCTACTCCCCACTCTCTACACCCTCTCAGAATCCTCCTTCTACCTATGCTGCCCTTCCCCATCTCAGTCTTATTCCTCTTCCCATCACCCTACCAGCAATGGGATCCTACCCTGCTTCTCTGAACAAAGTATTTTCTTGTAAACTTGATTACTTCTCCTTAATACTAAAAAGCTTCTGAAGAAGGACTTGTTGGTCCAAAAGCTACAGCACTTTGTTCTTTTGTTGTAACATCGATATTGGCCCATTAAAAGGTATCAAACCAACTGCGTCTGGAACCCTTCTCAATACTAAAATGTTGTCCAGCATAAGCAATTTTTTGTTTGCCTGTTATTTACCCAACTCTTAGTTTATGTATACTGTTTATAATTCTGGTCTGTTCTTACAATTTGACATGGAACCTCTGTAACTGAGCCCTCAACTCAAATACTGTAATCCGAGACTGAAATAAACAAACATGAATAAAAACGTCAGAGCCACTAGAAGCTAGAGATGCAAAGAAGATTTAATTCACCAGGGAAGTTGGTGCAAAGTTAGAAACTTCACACTTTGGGAAGCTTCACAAATTTCATGACAATCTGTACCAGCTTCACTACCTCTTTTTGTGTTAAAAAAAGAAAGCCCCAAAAGGCTCAGACTCACTCCATCCACTGTGCCATAACATCCCAACCCCTCCTAGAAAGTTTTAATAATGAATCCCCCCTGGTAGCACCCTCCTCCATCCTTCTGCCCCGGAGAATTTATATAAATAATTGATTTTCCTTCCCAACCCCACCCATGAGCCAAAACCTACCCCCATCTCTCTACATCAGGATGCTTAAATCACAAAAAGGTTTTGGGCACATACAGAACTCATAAGAGAAATGCGTAAACTGTAACATTTATTTTAAAAAGACATGTAACAAGACAAAGTTCCTGACACGTTTTGGACTAATCCCCCAGTCCTTTATCAAAGGTATTGAATGAATGCCCAGAGAACACTGTATTTATCTAGTGGTTAATTGCCTAAACAGATGTAATTCATTGCATCAATTACTATAAATTAAATGCAAATTGAGCTCTCGTTGTTTAAGCCCTTTAACATTCACACAATTTCTATCATTAACTGAAAACATATTACATTACAAAATACACTTTATTTCTAATAAATAAAGCATTCACATATACAAGTTAATAAAGCTTAAAACTAAAATACTTCGCTCAACAGTAAACAAAAAGGGACCATGTTACATTGGAAAGAAATGGGGGAGAGGAAATAAAATTGCATTCTCCATATTAAACATAGAACAATCAAGTGTTTCAATCCAATGCCCCATACTAATGAAGCAACAGTTATTTCCTTTAGAAATTATTCCAATGATCTAAAACAACCTTTTTTAGACCATAACGTCAAACATAATTAATTTATTTGCGGTCTTTTAAGTATGGATGTAGCTCCAAAGGGCCATTCAGTCCAGGATTTTTATTAGCTTTTAATGTTAAAATCCAATAATTTTCTCTACACCAGACCAGACCCTGATGTTTAACTCCTAGTACCCGATGACAGTCTGTCTAGTCCTCTTATCTTTCCAAAGGCAAGTAACAGGTAGGGCAGCATTGGTTCGGTCCAATAACTGCATCATGGTAGCATATATATGGCTGCAGGGGGGATAAGAAACTCAGATATGCACAGGGAGGTCTGCCCTGTGATGCTGTGGGCAGAGCCAGGCATTTTACAGCTCAAAGTTCTCTGCAGGGGAAAGAAAACTGGGAGGCCGACTGTCTCAGCCACAAGCAAATGTCCCCAGGAGAGAGCCAACTAAACCCAGAGGTTTTGTTTGTGTATATTAGGCATCCCTTAGTGCATCTGTTTGCCACCAGAAGCAACACACAGTTGCCACAATTTTGTTCAAGGACAACAGTGAACAAAATGTTTTCCTTTCCATGAAATTCAGCTCTTCGCAATGTCTTTCTCCCAGTTCCCTAATCCCAAGGATATTTAGGCTATTGTGAGTCAGCAAGGAAAAGATTCAGTTATTGGCCTCCTATTGGTCATGTCACTCATGGTTAAGAGATCGCCTAGATCTGGTAGTGAATCTGCTGGTTCCAATCATGCTCAGGAAGGACCTTCTCACAATGGCCTCTTCAGTATCCCAATCCAGAGACACTGCATCTGATAGTTTGGTGGCAGAACACCAGAAATTCCCAGGTCAGTTATCAAACAACACTACAGCAGACAGCCTCCTAAAAGCTAAGAAAGGTTCAACTTCATGCGTGTACAGTTACGGCTAGGCCATGTTCTCCTCCTGGGAAGACAGCAGAAAAGTATGGCCTTTGGAGACAGTAGATATCAAAGTCCTGGAATCCCACAAAACAGATTCTGCCACAGGACAGGTACTAGTAATACTCCGAGTGCATGCCTCAGCCTTCTCTGTGATCTTACCAAAAGGCCCTTCTAGTACTGTGTTGGCTTACCCCATACTGCTTGTTTTTTGTCCTTAGTGACTTTAGCCACACCAAGGTTGAAAGAACAGATGCTTCCCTGATATTTCAACCTGGTGATGCATTCACTTATGGAAGCCCCATCTGAGTCACTAGTACAGCCTAGCCCTCTGCAACTCACTGTAAGTGGGGCTTCAGGTAGTAGTAGATGAAGTTTGAAAAATTTGTTTTGTAATGTGATTTGTGAATTTCACTAACTGATTCGCATGTCACCACATTTTGCATTATGTTTGCCCACTGAAATTCACTAAATTCATGCTCGAAACCTGTATGAATTGCAAGTTAGCCAGAAAATTAGGATACAATATTTACATAATTTTCACCAGAAGATATGGGTACAAGGCCAGTGAAGACTACCTGAACTGTGGCTGTCTGACTGCCTCTGGCATTAAAAAAGTCCCAAATGGGTAAACTACCCCCACCCACTGTGATGGAACTTCCCACCTCACCATCTCTATATAGTTTTGATAAGGAATCCCACTCTCACCCCCCACAGCCTCCTTCCCTGGCGTGTTTGTGTATGTACCACAGAATACTATTCCTTATATTAAATTCTGCATAATGCTTTACAGAATTGTGCAGAATATAAAATAAAAACTAAAGAAAGTATTTTCGAACACCTCCTGCCCATTAGTTTGCCTGCTCATGCTGTACCTATAAAAATTAAACAAGTAAAAACACCCAACCCAGCTCATCCCAACCACCTTACCAACCTCAAAAGAGTCTTCTGAAGTCATGTTATCTGATGTAGTAATATTTGTACCAGAACCCATGCTATGCAGCAGTCCTTATGTTTCTAATTCTGTTCCAATGCCCTCTACCGATTTCCATTTTCTTGACCCAGACAGGCTATGCACACAGCTGCACAGAGCATTACTGGAGTAACAAACTAACATTCAGACCTGGGGGTGAAACTAGATGCATGAGATTTACTGTGCAGCATGGGACTTGATTAAAAAATTCCTACTTCAAATATAAAAGTCATGGGGGCTCTCAGAGCAGGGTGGGGAGGGTGGAGGGATGAGATGATTTTTTTTTTACTTCTAGATATAATATGTGCAAGGAATTAACAGATATCATGCCCTGGTTTGTGGGTCCTAGCCCCAAAGCAAACATTTTCCCCCTTACCTCACTGCAGGAGGTCCCTGTCTGCTGCCAATGTCCCCATCTGCTACTGCAGAACATCTACAGAAATAGGAAACTAATGCCACAGAAGTTCTACTGCAGCAACAGGAGTACTTGCTGTGAAACTCAGATCAAAATTACCACAAAAAGATTGGAGCCTCATACATACAGTGAAGCCCCCCACAGTACAGCCTAATTCTGCAGCAACAGTACTTGCTGTGAAACTTAGATCAAAATTACCACAAATAAATTGAAGCCTCGTACATACAGTGAAGCCCCCCACAGTACAGCCTAATTCTGCAGCAACAGGAGTACTTGCTGTGAAACTTAGATCAAAATTACCACAAACAAATTGAAGCCTCGTACATACAGTGAAGCCCCCCCTCAGTACAGCCTAATTCTGCAGAATTCTGCAGCAGTTACTGCAAAGAACAAGGATATTGGGTACTCCTCATCCTCCATCTTTTGATGGCTTTGCTCCTTTCAATCTCATCTCTGTCCTTACTACCTTTGCCCTTTTCTCCATTTACCCCATCCTGCTTCCTATCAACTTCTCTACCTTGGTGTTTAGCTCACTAATTACCCTGTTTTGTGTGTGGGAGAAGGCTGTGATTTCCCTGCTCCTTTTTAGTGCCTCCCCCTTGGACTAGTTCAAATGTTTGCCAATGAAGCATCTAAGACTATCACCTAGGATCCTGGTTCCCCTTCTGAACAAATGCAGACCATCGCATCAGTATAGGCCTGTATCCTTAGATGAGGACCCCAGACCCCAATGAAGCCAAACCTCTGAGCTCTACTCTAGTTTTCAACAATTCATTGAATCCCATGGTGCAGAGTACTTTACCCTTATAGCATAGGCCATAAGTTGCCATTGGCTCACATGGAGCCAGAGTGAGCTTTTCCAAAATATAATTGAGGTCCCAAGCCAGGATTGGACTGCAAATAGGAGGTTTTGGATGTAGAATACCCCACAAGCATACAGGCTACCTCCAGCAGAGCCACTGTACGGCCATCTATAGGCACATGGAAAGCTGATCTGGCAGCCAGGTGCACTTTGATGGAGGAATATGCAGGTCTGAATCTGGTAAGGACAGCAGGGACTCCAGAACATCATTAACTGGACAGGTGAATAGATCCAGGTGATGAGAAACAGCCCATAAAGCAAGCCACTTCACAGAGCAAGAAGTTCTGGTGGGTGATTTTCTAGCAGCCACCAGAACATTTACCACTTTTTAGGAAACCTCAAAATGGGCTATGGCTATGTCTTCAGTAGGCAGCAACAACTGGTGTTTTGGTGGGAGCAGAAGCGTTTTCGTGCCACAGAGGAAACACTTACCTGTTCATCTGGATAGGGTGTGTCCCAGTTGCCCACAGCAGGGCCTGTTCTCTCTAAGCTTACTTCTGCCAGGATGGCATGCACATTACAAGGAATTGCAGATAACAAAAGCAGATACAAAAAGATTGAGGGAGGCCAGACAGACTTGGTTCTAAGTGGTAGAGTGCAGGGACAATAAAGGAATGTGTGGTACATAGTGATGGAAGGGGTCTGTATCCAGGTCAGCAAATGCAGAGTCTACTAGAAAAAGGCTAAGTGTTGTGTCTTGCAAGTGGAGAGTAGTGAAGTAAGCAAATACCACCAGAATTTTCTGGCCAAAGAAAGCACAAAAGATAAATAATGTTTAGCAAAGAACAAAAAAACCTTGAAATACCACTGACTGCTTGTGTGTACAAACTGAAGTATTTTAAGCATGAAACTAATCCTATTTTGGACAGTTTCTGCCAATTGCCTTTGTTTTCAGCACAAGTTAACAGATTTTTATTCTCATCTCCAACTTGGATCTTCAGCTGGTCTCTAACACCACCTCCTGACAATTTGAAACAGCACTGTTCTGAATCATTAGGGATCCTCTGGATTCAGGAGAACAACTTCTGTCCGCCGGCTGCCTTCCTCACTGCACTGCCCGCTGTTCAACAGACTGAAGGTACGCTGCAGAAACTTGACTGTCCTGAATCATCGACTCTGCCTGCTGACGGGCTGCTGCAGTTCTTTAATTCTTTGCTACTGCTGTTTCCTCTCTGGACCTTAAGCTAATGTTATATTCTGATTGTGGTACTTGTTAAGTCCCTCAAATTATCTTGTAAATTCTAACTTAAGCGAAACCTAAAGCTTGTTTACAGCAATTTTGCACTGTAAGGGTAGTTTGAAGTGCAAGTTCATTTAAGCTGCAGTTTGCAGATTGTAAAATCTTTTGTTTTAAGGTCCAGTGGTAAGCTACCCTGGATCAGAGAAAGTAAGTTTAAAGTGATACAGTTTTTCTGTTTAGACCAGATTCCATTTGGGTCACAGTTGTAAGCTTTGCCCTGCAAATAAGTCAATTTCTCTTTCACTTTCTGTCCTTCTGTCTCCTTGCTGCTTGAATTTTCGCCCACCAATCCCCACCTCAGCCTTTATTAAATACTCCCCCTCCCCCCTCGGCACAACCCCTAGCAATGTTCATCCTCCCCTCTCTCTAATATTGCAACTCCTCTTAAAGATACAGAGTGCAGCTATTAGGCCTAACACTTGTTCTGTCTTGCCTTTAAAGACATTTTCCTATTTTCACCACCTGCTTGCCTATCAGCATTGTTTAGTTCCTGCTCTGTTATCTGCTGTCCCAACGCCTTCAACTACTGCAAGCAGCTGATAAGAGGAGGGGAGGCGTGAGTGACCTCCACCGAGGTTCCCCCCCCAGCGTGCTAGTTGTGGTATCTGTTCCTTTTGGGGCCCTACCATACGGGTGTCCTGGTTTGCCCCTTTTACAGGTTTCCAGGAGCCCTGATTTGCTCCTTTTCTAGGTCTCCAGTTGCCTATAATCTGTGGGGTGGTTACTACTGTCCTTACCATGGAAGAACTGGAAGCCACCTCTCCTATGTTCAGGAGGGGGCGGCAGGTCGGTTTTTCGACACTAATAATTATGATACTGGCCCTGGGGCTAGTCCTCCTTTATTGTGCTACCTCTACTGCTAGTCTATTTATTGACCTAGGGTTGTGGCCCTCCTCCCATGATGATACTGATTTCTCCTTTTCCAACCTACTTGTAACTAAGGTAATGCACTACGGTACTGTCCTTCGCCTTGACACTAGATGCCTTATGTGACCGGTCAGGGTGAAGAAAGTCCGAAGCATGCACAGGCCTGGAGGTAGGCCACTCGTAAGATTGTTCCTCCTCTGGCTAGCCCTACTCTCACTTCTCATGGCTGGAGATATTGAGCTCCAATCCTGGGCCATCTAAGCTGATCTCTAATATTCCCGCCACCTGGAATGGGAATAAGGGACTAAAATAGTGCATATGAATATTGGAGCTTGCTTCCTAACTGGAGAATCTCCTAAGCGTGGACTGAGCTATAAAGCCAGACATCCTAGGGATAACTGAGACTTGGCTCAAACCCTCGATTCCTGACTCTGCCTGCTTCCTAACAGGATCTGAGTTCATTAGTCTGGACAGGACTGGGGGAGGAAGGGGTGGCACCCTCATCTACTACAGATCCCATCTGAAAAATCTCCCTGGTGGCACAGAGTAAACCTGATCATCCACCTTGTGAGTTTCTTCATGTGCTCCTGCTGCTGGGCAATGCTAAGAAGCTGCACTTGGTGTGCGCCTATAACCCCCTTGGGGGGTCTGACAGGACTCACTTACCTCTTAGATGCAATTAAGCCCAGTATAGGTGATATCAACATGAACTGGGAGTGTGGCAATATTAGGAAATGCGGATCACAACTTGCCTGCATATCTCTTAACCAACTAATCCATGACCTGACGAGACAGGCAGCCAATGGTTCCTCAAGTTCCCTGCTGGATTGGATCCTGACCAACCGGCCGGAGAGGATTGCCTCATCAGGCATGCTATCAGACTCCATATCTGACCACTCCCCGGTATACTGTGTCTGGAAAATCCCTTCCCCTAGAATTCCACACAAAATCATTCAAGTCAGAAAATACTCCAGTTTTGACCCAGGCTTTCCTGGCGATCTAAGATGTACTGACTGGACCAGGGTGCTGGAAGCCTCTGACCCCTCAGTGGCAGCCTCCTGCTTCATACATTCCTTTGGTGTTCTCCAAGATAGACACGCCCCAGGGTCACCCGGAGGGTGAGGGAACAGCCACCTTCTGGCTGAATGGTGACTACTTGCCCAGATGCGGGAGAGAGACAAATGCTGGGCAAGTACTAAGGGTTCAGAGATCCTGCTAATCTCCTGAGATATCGGCAACTCAGGAATCGGTGTAAAAAAGCCATTAGGGCTGCCAAAAGTAACTTTTGTAAATCGGCACTACTTAGCTCTGTCAGAGATCCTAGGAGGTTCTGGAGGAACATTAAATCCCTCATCAGTGGGCCCTCTCACTCGGGTGTCGTGGACATGATTCTTGATGAGAGTCTCGTGCAATAATCCCCACACTATAGCCGACCACCTCAATCTCCACTACTTCGACATTTCGGCCCTCACCTCTAGTTTCACGACCTATGTGGGTCGTTCACTTAATATCCCTCCGATGCAGAGTGAACATCCTCCTCGGAGAGTATTTAATCTTAAGGCTGTGTCTGTCCTTGATCTTCAGAACCACTTGGCTGCCCTCTCCCAGCACTCCAGTGCAGGGCCTGACAACCTTGAGCCCAGGCTTCTCAAGCTGGGAGCAGCATACATTGCCCCTCTGATTGCCTATATCTTTAATCTATCCCTTAGCTCTGGGATAATCCCTGACATCTGGAAGGAGGCAAGGATAGTCCCTGTTTTGAAGCAGGAAAATCCCAAACTCCCTAACAACTATTGCCCTATTGCTATTCTCCCATCCCTTGGTAAACTCCTGGAAAAGGTTGTGGCAGAGCAACTCTCAGAGCACGTGGATACCCATGAGCTGCTTTCTGGGGCCCAACATGGTTTCCGGAAGGGTCATAGTACCACTACTGCCCTGATTACTGTAACCTCTAGTATTAGATCTGCCATGGATCAGGGCAAACTGTCAGGTGCTATATTTATTGACTTGTCAAAAGCTTTTGACCTTGTCAACCATGACCTACTGGGGGAGCAGCTCAGGGCTCTCGGGTTCTCTCCGCATGCCATGAGTTGGATGATGGCTACCTAACGGTAGAAAGCAGTACCTGCTTTAACAAGGTCCTCTCGGAGCCTAGGGCTGTAACCATGGAGTTCCCAGGGATCGGTACTTGGACCTGTCCTATTCTCACTTTTATTAATCAACTCCCATGGGTGACCTCTGGGTTGCCAAGTCACGCTTTATGCAGATGACCTTGTGCTAGTGGCCCATGCTCGTAATGCTGCTGACCTTAACCAGTGCCTATCTAGAATACTTCAGCAGAGTCTCGGCCTGGATTACCAACCATAGACTGGTATTGAATCCTAACAAAACTCAGGCCATGCTCTTTGGTTCCACAGCCAAGTTAAAAGCCCCATCAGCTATGCTCAAAATAACTTGTGATGGAGGCCTCCTGTTGCCAACAGCAAGCTCAATTAAATATCTTGGGGTCATCCTCGACCCACAACTTGACATGGGAAGCCATATCCAAAACATCTGCAGAACCACCAGGTGTAAGCTTGGCCTTGTCTACAGGGCCAAATACAACCTGACTCCGGGAGCGAGGCTGGCACTTGCGAGGGGAGTGCTTCTCCCCTCCCTTAGTTATGGATACCACCTATTTGCCAGGTCACCTCAAATCCATCTTAATCGGTGGAACACGGCATATAATGATATCTGTTGGTTTGCACTTGCTGCTCCCAAACTCACCCACTGATGTGAGCTCTATGACAAACTCAACTGGCTCCCCCCTGTGGAATTCCTGATCCTTGGTGTAGGAAACTTCACCAGGAAAGTGCTTGCCACGGGCATACCGTTGGGACTGGCGCATCTCCTCCCAAAACTGGATGCCATCCCCTACCAGCTCAGGTCACAGACCGCCAAATTGCTTAAAGTTCCCCCTACTCGGACCCTTACGGGGGATCGTGACTTTGCCGCTTTTGTGCCTAGGCTCTGGAACTCCATTCCGGACTCTGTTCACTCTGCCCCTTCCCATGGCACCTTTCGCTCCTCCCTGTGGTCCCGCCTAAAACAAACGACAAGATGTGACTGCTCCTAGTCTCTGTAATGTAATACTCTGCAGTCCACTATTGTCCAATCTGAGTCCATGATGGTCTATGAAATATGTATTCAGTGATTCTAATGTTTATCTATGTCCTGTAACAATTTGTACTATGTGTGGCAGTATCTCAGCCCTTATACAAGCGTTGTTATAGCTGTTTTTTACTGTATCATGCTGTTTCTCCAATGTTGCCATGTATGTATACTGTATGTTTTGTGCTCTCCCAGGTCGTTCCTGAAAATAGGCATACTACTTGTCTAGTGTACTTACCCGGTAAACAAAAGCTAAATAAATAAATAAATGTTCTCATAAACCAAGGTCCCTCTGCAGCTCCCCTGTTTGCTATCTAAAGCACTTGTGGCACAGTGAGGGTAATGACAAATGCAGCCAGAATACACCGGGGTAGAGAAGGTGAAAACAGAAAGTAGTTTGTCAGCAAGCCTTGCAATAACACTGTTTCTGCACACATTCAATTATAATGATTTTAAAAGCATTGCAACTGATCCCATGTTGTCCAGTTTCTGCCTTGCCTTTTTAAACACACTTTGACAAAGTAATCTTTGCAATCAGTAATTACCTCCAACTTCATGATCCCGTGGTTCGGTCTCCAACACACCTCCTCCTGATAATGTTTCAAAACCACACAAAAGTGTGAGTAGCTTCACTTCTTCAGCGCTTGGAAGCCTTTGGACAGGGAGAACAAACCATATACACAGTTCCTTCTGCAGCACCCTGTCTGCTTCTGCCTGTAGCTGCAGTTGGTCTGAAGTCATTTCCTGTCCGACACTAAAATGTGTCTTACACAATGCAACTCCAACCATTAACATTCCAGTAAGTACTGAGAAACAGTAAACTACAAGAAAATGTGATATAATCTGAATTGAGTGTAAAGGTTGCATCTTCTAAGATTTTTTTTAAGTCATCAGCTGTTTTAAAAGGACTGATTCTGCTGACTTGCATCTCCTAGTTTCAATCTCCGGGATACCCTTGGAAATAAGCTGTTTGTTTGGCTCAGTGTACCTTGCAGCCACCACACTGTAATTAAAAATTAAAGTACTTTCTCCTTACAGTGACAAGTCAAAACAGGATCTGCTAGCATGCAACTGTAAATATTTAGCAGCCCTTTCCTCTCACTCTGCTTGCTGCTGCTCATTATAAAATAGGTTGTGTTGAGTGACGTGTGTGGGAAGGGACACATAAGAGAGGGAGACAGGAAGTAAAGGTTAGGCTCTGAAAATTGCTCTAAAAAAGGAGCATAGAGTTAACATATTTTTTTGTGGATCTACGTCCTTTGCTCTTCTAGTCCCCAACTCTGAAGAACAGCAGTAGCTGCTTGTATTTCTGAACAGTGCAGTTTGTGGTGTTGGAGACAGAAACAGAGGATCATGAAGTTGGAGGCAAGGAATGCTGAGCACGTGGGGAGCTGCAGAGTGAACTGGTTTTCTTTTGTGGATAGTTGGCCTTTGTCCTTCTAGTCCCAAACACTAAAGAGCTGAGCTGCTTGTGTTCATAAGCAATGCAGTTTGTGGTGTTTGACGCTGGAACAGGGGATCATGAAGCTGTAGGTAAGGAATGCTGAGCACGTGAGCTGTGAAAACTGGTTTTCTGTAGATCGATATTGTTTGTTCTTCTAGTCTCAAACTCTGAAGAGCAGCAGTTGCTTGTGTTGCTTTGGAGACTGAAACAGAGGATCCTGAAGTTGGAGGTAAGGAACACTGAGCTGCTGTGTAAACCAACCAAAGGAAAACTTTAGAAAAACAAAAGGGGTCAGGTAGTGTTTATAAAAGTGTGCAGAAAATCAACTATAGGAAGTTGTCAGACTGAAAACTATGAATGAATCACTGTGACAGATTTGCTTATTTCTTACCAGGGTAGGTTCATTGACGCCTACAAATGTTTTTTTTTTTTTCCTTCTTTTTTTACCTTCTTTAACCTGAGTATTCTGACTTCATTTGGTAAGACCCTCAATATTATACATCAAATCAATTCGATCTTTATTTATAAAAAGTGCATTTCTTGCAACCAAGGCGCTTGTACATAATAAAACAAATGTAATAAATAATTCCAGCAATAATCAGTAAACTCCTGTAGTTTAAAACTCTAGGAACTACCATTAAGAACCAGAATATGCCAGTTAAAATAAATTTAGTTTTTAGTGAAGTTTTAACCTCCTGGATGGTCAGGCAGTCTTGCACCCGATGAGGTAGAGAATCCCACAGGGTCAGGGCCAAAAAGCTAGAAGACCGGGCCCCAGATGTCTTTAAACGGACCCTGGGAATCTCTAGCAATCCCTCATCAGCGGATCAGAAAGGGTGGGGGGAACAGTAAGGGCAAAGGAGATTTTGCAAGTAACTGGGTCTCTGGTCGTGTAGGGCTTTATAGGTCAGCAAACCAAACGTGAAGGTGATTCTCCACCACACTGGAAGCCAGTGCAGTCTGCGGAGCAAAGGCATTATGTGGCTGGTTCTAGATGTACCAGTCAATAGCCAGGCTGCCACATTCTGCACTAGCTGAAGGCAGCGGACATCAACCCCTGGTAGACCTAGGTAAAGTGTATTGCAGTAGTCAAGGCTAGAGGTAACAAAGGTGTAGACCAATGTTGGAAGATCCTCGGGAGGAACCAGGTGTTTCACCCGGGCGATATTCCTCAGATGGTAAAAAGAAGTCTTGATGACTGCTGACACCTGTGATTTCAGGGTCAAGCCATTGTCAACAATAATGCCCAGGTTCTGCAACCAGTCTGAGGCAGTCAATACAACATCCCCGAGACATAGTCCCGAGGGTGTGCCTGCCAACAAACCCACCTCCTGACGAACAGGGTCCACAACCAGCACCTTAGTTTTAGCCAGGTTCAACTGCAGCCAGCTCACACTCATCCAGTCCTGGATGTTGGTGAGACAGTTATTAAACAATGAGAGGAGCACATCTTGACCAGGGGCAAAGAGCATGTATAGCTGAGCGTCATCTGCATAGCAGTGAAAACTCAGACCATATTGCTTAATAATCTCTCCTAATGGCAGCATATACACTGCAAACAACATGGGTGACAAGATGGAGCCCTGTGGCACCCCGCAAAATAGGGGGAGAGGGGCTGAGGAATAAATCCCAGACACCACTCTCTGAGTCCTACCCTCAAGGAAAGATTGAAACCATCTGAGGATCATACCAGACAGTCCACAGATGAGCCACAGGTGTTCCAACAGCAATCCATGGTCCACAGTGTCAAGTGCAGCAGAGAGATCAAGAAGGACCAAGATGGAGCAGGCCTTCCGATCTTTCGCTGTTAGGTGGTCATTTAGTTTCAGTACTATGTCTCTTCCTAAATCCCACCTGGTGAGATTCTTAGACATTGTGGCTGGTCAAATGATCATCCAATTGTGACACTACCACCTTGTCAATAACCTTACCCCCAAAGGGTAGGTTAGAGACAGGTCTGTAGTACGCCAGGCAGTCCGGGTCAGTGGATTACTTTTGAAGGAGGGGCTGAACAATCACCTCCTTCAGGGGATCTGGGAAGATCCCCTTCCCCAATAACCTCCAGACTATCTCAGCTAGGACTGGGCCAATCTCATCAACACATTCTACCAGGAGGCATGTTGGGCCTGATGCAAACTACAGCTGGTTGGTCGCAACGTCTGGATGATCATGACTGCCGACTGCTGCAACTTCCATTAGATTAAGCCAGACAGATACTGGTCCTGATTGTGGCAACCTTATCTGCAAAATACCGAGCAAACTCATCACACCGTTCTTGTGACAAGACTCTTCCAGACTGGAGACAGATTGGAGTGCACAATCTGTCCACCATCCAGAAGAGCTGAGCTGGTCGGTTCTGTGCAGCAGCAATCTCCCTGGACAGGAATTCTACCTTCTTATGGGTGATTGCTGATTGATAGACCACATAATGGTCCATCAATCTAAGTCTGTCACATTCCCTGCCTGATTTCCGCCAGCTCATCTCTAACCTTGGCCTCAATCTCCTCATCTCCTTCAAGATCTCATCAGACCAGGGAGACTTTGGGTGGAGGGTGACTCCACCTGAAGAATGTAACCATTTTGTCTTGGGCATTACCTCCCCCCCCCACACACACACACACACTGTAGCCTCCTCCTGTGTTACACTACTTTTATTGACCCCCTTTCCATTCCTTTGTTGTTCCTGAATGCTGCATTATAGAGCTGAATTAATGCTGCCCTGACTTAGTAATCTCCCCTCTCCTTTTTACGGTACCTTATAGAATATGTTGTCAGAAAGGGCTGGCAGGCCCTTCCAGTCTACCCTATTTTTGTAATGCTTATTCTGACATCTCAGACCCAATTCACCGGCACCCATCCCTCCTCCATTTTTTCTACGTATTATGCCACTGTACCTCTCCCACATATGCTTGAAGCTCCTCACTGTTTTCTCCCCACCACATCTAGGCTGTTACAGGTGTCCACCATCCCTTCTATGAAGAAATGTTTCCTCGCATCCCTCTTAACCCCCCTCCTAGCTTCATTGTATGCCTCCCCCATTCTGGTACCTTTTCTCCCCTGAAAGTCTCCCCATCTGCACATTCTTCACCCCTGTAAAATACATATCTCAATCACGTTCCCTCGCATTCTCCCCTCTGCCAGGGAGTAAAATAATAATAATAATAACTTTATTTTTCAAGCGCCTTTCAGAAATATCCTGGCGCTTTACATCAAAACACAATACACAATATCAATTTTAAACATATAAAAATAAATACATTAAAACATCACTTAGTTAAAACAAACCATGCGATCATCCACACGATCAGCAGATATTTACAAATAGTTTCCATTAATCATCCAGATAAGCCAAATCCCATAAGTAGCTTTTTAAATCTCTCTTAAATACCTCCACAGAGGTGCACTTCCTTAACCGGCGTGGAAGAGAATTCCAAAGAGTGGATGCGGCATAAGAAAATGCTGTACTACCAGAAGATTTTAAATTCACTCTTGGAATCTCTAACAACCCCTTGCTGGCCGAGTGGAGCGATCGGCCGGGGCAGTAAGGCACCAGAAGTTCTTCCAGATAGGTCGGACCCTGATCATGAAGGGCTTTGAAAGTTAATAAAATGACTTTAAAGGTGATCCGTCACCGTATAGGAAGTCAGTGCAGTTTGCGCAGCACCGGGGTAATATGACTGGATCTTCTTGTCCCAGTCAACACCTGGGCTGCAGCGTTCTGCACCAGCTGAAGGTGACAGATTTCAACCCCAGAAAGCCCAAAGTAAAGGGCGTTGCAGTAGTCCAAGGGCAAGGACACAAAAGCGTGGACCAGCGCTGGTAGGGAGTCAGATGGAATAAGGTGACGCACCCTTGCAATATTCCTAAGATGGTAAAAGGAAGTCCTGATAATGGCTGACACTTGAGATTGAAGGGTCAGCCTATTGTCCAGGACAATCCCAAGGTTGCACACCTGCTCAGAGGTCAAAAGTGACACACCGCCAAGAAAAATTCCAGAGGGCGTGCCCCCATGTGACCTCACTATCTGACCACCTGGGTCCACCACTAACACCTCTGTCTTCTCTGAGTTCAGCTTTAACCAACTAGAATCCATCCAACCTTGGATTTCTTCCAGACAGTTATTAAACACCGAGAGAGCTCCATCCTGGTCAGGTGCAAAAGGCAAGTATAGCTGGGTATCATCTGCATAGCAAGTTGAGAACCTGCAACCTCTCCTCAATTCTGGTAACCTTCTTGTCTGCTTCCACCCTGTCTGTGTCCTTTTGGAGGTGCAACCTCCAGACCTAGGGACAGTACAGTACTCTAGGTTGGGTTTCACTAATGGGTGATACAGTGGCAACACCACCTCCCTTGTCCTGCTTGAAATCCCCTTCCCTATGTTCCCTAGCATCCCACTAGCCTTGCCATCTGCCTTGTCATCCTGTGCTGCCACCTTGGGGTCATCAGATATGAGTACCCTGAGGTCTCTTCTTGTGTGATGGCTGTGAGTACCTCCCCCCATCTTATACACAACTCCTAGGTTCCCCTGCCCCCGGTGCCTGACTTTGCATGTCTTGGCACTGAAACCTAGCTGCCACTCCATAGATCATTCTCTAGGTTACCCAGATCCCTTTGTATTCTCCCAACCCCTTCCTGAGTGTCCAGCCTGTTGCAGATTTTTGTGTTATCACATAAAGACACACCTTCCCCCAATTCCTCAGCAATGTCACTTATAAAGACATTGAAGAGGATCTGTCCTAGCACTGATCCCTGCAGTACCTCACTAGTTGGTCTCTCATCCCCCGAGTGTCTGCCATTTACCGCCACCCTCTGCCTTGTAGCCTTCAACCAATTTAATACTCAACTTACTACTTTCTCCCCAATCCCCAGGCTGCTTAGTGTCTTTACTAGCCTCCTGTGCTGCACTGTGTCAAAGGCCTTACTGAAGTCCAGGTAGGCGACATCCATTGTTCTCCCCTGACCCATCTCCCTAGTCACTCAGTCAAAAAATCTATGAGATTTGTTTGGCATGACCTCCCCCCTGTGGAACCATGCTGGTGGTGGTTCTGCAGCCTGTATGCCCCTAGGTACTCCATCAGCCTCTCCTTCAGCAGGGTCTGAATTAATTTCCCCACCACTGATGCGAGACTGACTGGCCTGTAGTTGCTAGCCTCCTCCCTCTTGCCGCTCTTGGGCAAAGGGACCAAATTAGCCTCCCTCCAGTCCTCTGTAACTACCTCTGTCTTCAATGGGTGTGCTCAACAGTGTTGCCAAAAAGGTAGCTTGCACCTCGTTAAGTTCTTTAGAGCCCTTGGTGAATCTCATCCAGTCCTTGTAAGAGGGTAGGTGTATAGTGACAACACAAAACTCAGAAACTCGAAAGAGACATTCGCATACACAAACTTTGTGTGGCTAAATTTTTATTTTCTTTCATTTGGAGACAGTATAGTGCAGTGGTTTAAGGCTCTGAGCTGCAAATCTGGTGACATCCAGCAGACCAGACGTGGGTTTGAATCCCACAGCTTCCACTTGCATACTGTGTGACCCTGAGCAAGTCACTTAACTTTCCTGTGCTCCCAGGTCACTCCTGTAAAAAAGCTTTCAGCTTAGTGTGCTACTCCTGGTTAAACAACTGAATAAAAAAATAAATAAATAATTCAAACTAATGAAACAAACAAAAAAAAATAACAAACCAATAATTCTCATTCAGAGCTTCAGTACTTCAATCTTGAAATACTACCACAAAGTGGTACCAGCAGAGCAACAGGTTCACTATCATCTGGGCACCAAACCTATCTGCCAGCATTTTAAGCTGAGCCATTCTTATAGCCAGAAGATGCTGACATCATAAATTAACGGATCCGCCCCCTAAGGCTAATACAATGTAATTAACCTACTCTAATATAAATAAATGGGGCATAAAAGTGTCCTGCTGGCTGAGAAGTTAAGTTTTTTTTTCCCTGGTTTCACTGAAAGATTTTGTGCATTGGAATCAGACATAGCAGACTGCCTACATTGAAAGGCCTGCTTACATCACAGGTGTCACTAGTCAATCAGTTGGCTCTGGGTGGGGTTTCATCACTGCTATCTTAGGCACCCTTCACAGTTAGAAGCCAGTCAGTCTGACTTTGATTTGTCTGAAGCTGAGAACCTTGCTACTCGGCAAAGAACAAACTGTAACTCCATTTAGGAGCTGGAAACCAGGTAGAGCATAATATTAAAACAGGGGAGCTACGCTTTCTGAAGTTTCATTTTTTTTCCTTATTGGCATTTTATTTTTTATTTGGTTTTGTTAACGGGTAGCGCACTAGCCAGCAAGTGACTATTTTCAGGCCGCGACCGGGAGGTACAATTACAATACAAATAGGACAGTGCAGGTTTATACAGTACAAGTATAGATACTCCTGGTGGGGGACTCAATTATTAGGGGGATAGAACTGGGGGAGCAGGGAAAACTGAAGTAAGGTGCCTGCCTGGTGCCATGGCTTGGAGGGACAGGAAGCGCATCCTTAGGATCACGAAAACAGTTGCACGGGAGTCTGAGATGGATGTCATTGTCCACCTAGGGACAAATGACTTAGCTCATCATGAGATTAGAGCAGTGCAGAAGGACTTTGTAGAGTTGGGGAGGGGCTTAAGACAAGTAGCACACACAGTATCCTTCTCAGAGGTACTGCCTGTCAGTGGCATGGGTGAGGCGAGGGTACTGTGCACCATGCAGTTTAACAAATGGTTGAAAAAATGGTGTGGAGCACAGGGGTTTGGCTTCATTGGGCACTGGGGTTCCACCTGGAGGGACACCAGCCTATACTGGCAGGATGGTCTGCATCTGTCCAGGAAGGGAACAAGTCTTTTGGGCAGTCGGTTTAAATGCTTCATTGGCAAGCATTTAAACTAGTCAAGGGGGGAGGCACTGATAAGCAGCAGGAAAATCCCAGCCTCCCCCTACAAAACAGGGTACTGAATGAGAAAAAGACCAAGGTAGAAAGGTCAGTGGGGGATGCCGCTACAGAAGGTAAAGCCACCAAAAAATGGAGAGCAATGAGTACCAATGCCCGTAGTCTGGGTAACAAGCTTCCTGAATTAGTGGCCTTGATGGAGGAGGAAGATCTGGATATCATGGCAGTCACAGAAACATGGTGCACACAGAGCCATGACTGGGATGTAAACATACCAGGATACACTATCTATAGGAGGAACAGGGAGGGTAAAAGGGGAGGAGGAGTAGCTCTTTACATAAGGGAAGAAATCAAAGCAACAGAACAAAAGGGTAAACAGGGAGGAGAAGAAGCACTGTGGGTAAATTTGGAGGCAAGCAATGGCACCACAATCCGCACAGGGGTTGTATACAGACCCCCCTCTCAGGGGAAGGAAATGGACAAGGAAATGATAGAAAGTATACTTAGAATGGCAGATAAAGGGGATATATTGCTGATGGGTGATCTGAATATGCCAGATGTTAACTGGAGTGTAGTTGCAGCAGCCACTTCTAAGAGTGGGGTTATTCTAGATGCCCTCACGGGCATGCCTTGAACAACAGTATTGGAGCCCACTCGAGAGGGAGCAATCTTAGATCTGGTTCTCTCAAATGGAGATGAAGAGAGGATCACAGATGTACAAGTGGGTAGCCATCTGGGAACTAGCGACCATCGAACAGTATGGTTCTAATAAACACAGCAATAGAGTCAAGCTATACAAAGACAAAGGTACTGGATTTTAGGAGGCTGACTTTGCCAAAATGGTGAGTGCCTAAGGAATGCACTAGCAAATTGGCAGGAAGGAGGGTGGAAGAACAATGGGGAATAATAAAACTGCCATCACAGAGGTAACAAGCCTTTGTGTAAAACAAATAAACAAAATGAAACGGTAGAAACCACTATGGTTCTCAAAGGAAGTGGCAGTGAAGGTTCAAGTGAAAAGAAAGCATTCAGGAAGTACAAGGAATCACAGAAGGAACAGGACAGAGAACTGTATCAGTTAAAAGCAAAGGAAGCTGGAAAGGCAGTCGGAACAGCAAAGGCCCAAACCAAGGAAAGATAGCCAAATCAGTTAAGAAGGGGATAAAACCTTTTATAGGTACATCAGGGAGCGAAGGAAGACCAAGGGAGGGATAGAGGCTTAATAAAGGGAGGGAGGGTGGGCAGAGGGTGACTGTGAAAAGGCAGAGATACTAAACAAATATTTTTGCTCAGTATTTACAAAGGAAGAGGGGGAGGTACCTAAAACACACAGTAGAAACACTCTGGATGCAGAGGTTGATACCAGCCCATTTACAGAGGAAAGGGTTCTGAAAGAGCTCTTGAAGCTGAGGGTGGACAAAGCGATGGGGCCTGATGGAATTCATCCCAGAATTCTAAAAGAACTAAGGGTAGAACTAGTGACACCACTGACTACCCTCTTTAACAAATCATGGGAGGATGGGGTGGTACCTGAGGACTGGAGGAGGGCAGATGTGATTCCCCTTCACAAAAGTGGGAGCAAGGCAGAAGCAGGAAACTACAGACCTGTTAGTTTAACCTCAGTGGTTGGGAAAATGATGGAATCACTTCTGAAGGAAAGAATTGTTGAGTATCTAGAGGCCGGGGGCACAGGACCCAAGGCAGCATGGATTCACAGTGGAAGGTCATGCCAGACAAATCTGATAGATTTCTTTGACTGGGTGACCAAAGTAGTTGATCAGGGAGGGGCTGTGGACATGGCCTACCTAGACTTTAGCAAGGCATTTGACACAGTCCCACACAAAGATTAATATACAAGTTAGTCAGCCTGGGAGTGGGTCCCAAGATGACAGCCTGGGTAAAGAATTGACTGGAGAATAGGACACAGAGGTAATAGTAAATGGAGTCCACTCTGAAAAAAGGGGGTTAGTAGTGGGGTACACATGAGGGTTCAGTATGGGACGGTCCTCTTCAATGTCTTTATAGCGACATTGCAGAGGGACTGAAGGAAAACTATGTCTCTTTGCAGATGACACAAAGATCTGCAACAGAGTTGATGCACAAGGTGGGGTGGAAAGGATGAGAAGGGACTTGGCAAGGTTAGAGGAATGGTCAAATGTATGGCAGCTTAGATTCAATGCTAAGAAGTGCAGGTAATGCACCTGGAAACAAAAACCCAGGAAGAGTACACAATGGGGGTGAGATACTAACGACAACAAAATGGAAAGGGACCTGAGGATAGTCTTATCAGATGACCTAAAGGTGGGCAAGCAATGTGAGAGGGCAGCATGGAGGGCTGGGGAATACTGGGATGCATAGGAGAGGCATCACCAGTAGAAAATAGAAGTTATTATCCTCTGTACAGACAGCTGGTGAGACCACATCTGGAGTACTGCATGCAGTTCTGGAGACCCAATCTCTGCAAAGACATAGACAGGATGGAAGCTGTCCAGAGGAGGGCAACTAAAATGGTGCAGTGTCTGCACGGAAGACATATGAAGAGAGACTTAAGGAGCTTAATAAGTATAGCCTCGGGGAAAGGAGGGAGGGGGGACATGATAGAAACTTTCAAGTACCTCAAGGGAATCAACAAGTCAAAGAGGGTAGCATCTTTCAAAAGAGGTGTGCAAGAACAAGGGGCACAATTTGAAGATAGAAGAGGCTGACTCAGGGTAATTAAGGAAGTATTTTTTCACAGAGGCGGTTGTGGATGTATGGAAAGGCCTTCAGAGGAGGTTGTGGAGTCAAAAACAGTGGTGGAATTCAAGCATGCATGGGACAGTCATAAGGCAATTCTAGAGGGTAGGGGTAGGAAGAAGTAGGCTGCTGGTTAACTAGGATCTGCAACTTATCCATCAGGTAGGGAAATGGGCAGACTGGGTGGGCCAAGTGGTCCTTATCTGCCGTCAAATTCTATGTTTCTATGTTACATCGGTACAAGCATACAATTTACAATTACATCACAAGGTACATTGGTACAAGCAAACAATTCAGATAAAAGGCAGAGGGTACTGGAGGGAGTACAGTTTTGGATAGGGTAAGGAAAGATGAGGGGGAATGATTTGGATAGAGAAGGGGAAAGATGAGGGGAAAAGTGAGCAGGGAAGGGTGGGAGCATGACTAAGTAGTCTAGGCGGTGAAATGGGACTGGAAGACAGGATGTGAGCGTTTACTGCAAGTACGGCTTTTGCGGGGCAAGGTTATGGTCTGTGTCCGGGCTTGTGGAATCGAAGACCGGCAGGGCAAGAAGGGGGGGTCGTCAACAGGGGGAGGGTTACGGCAGTGTATGGCTTTAGTGAGAAAAGGCGTGAAAATGACCCAGAGCTATGGAGCTGGAAAACCGGCAGGCACTAAAGGGGTTGAGCGGTGTGCGGGGGGGGGGGAGAAGAGGAGAGACCAGTACCCACTTACAGTAAGTACAATTTAGAGAAAAGGCAGAGGGTACTGGAGGAAGTACGGATCTGGATAGGGCAGGGAAAAGATGAGGAGGGAATGATTTGGATAGGGTAGGGAAAAGATGAGGGACAGGGAGCAGGGAAGGGTGGGTGCATGACTAAGTGGACTAAGAGGTGAAAAGGGACTGGAAGACAGGGTGAGAGCGATCCTTCGGGACCGTAGACCGGCAGGGCAAGGAAGAGGGACATGGTCCACAGGAGGGAGAGTTAAGGCAAGTATGGCTTTTGCAGGGCGAGGTCATGGTCTGCGTCCAGGCTTGTTGAAACGAGGGCTGGCAGGGCAAGAAGGGGAATTCGGTCAACCGGGGGAGGGTTACAGCAATGTACGGCTTTAGCGAGAAAAAACGCGAAAGTGACCCAGAGCTATGGAACTGGAACCCAGCAGGGCACAGAAGGGTTGGGCGGTGAGCGGGGGGGGGGAGGAGTAGGGGAGAGACCAGTACCCACTTACAATAAGTACATCATAGGTTATTAGTGCAAAACAGTAGGGTGGGAAAGCGGGTCTAACCAATAGTAAGGTTTGGCAATTTTATACACAACATCAGAGAAAGTAAGGCAATTGTAGACATTCGTAGCGCACATGAGACAGTAAGTAGAAACTCTTAAATGACATAACACACATTTCAGAGAAGGCAAAGTGATTAGGCATTTTTAAGACAGTATGGCCATACAAGTTCCTTTGTAAATATAATATAAAGTGCAAGCAGTCAAACAAATAATAGGTATGCAAGGCATCAAAACTAGGGGAAAGGCGGACGAATGGACACATACAAGGGACAAGGGGGTGGACTTAGATAGGGAGAGGGGGAGGTCAAAGTAGCAGGGTTTAAGTAGGATCAAAACAGGTACATTGGTCCATAGAGGTAAAGTGAGTTCATAGTCTTCGCTTGAAAGCAAGGTGTGAGGGAGCACTTCTAAGGTCCATAGGTAGCGAGTTCCATGAGTAGGGAGCAGCATGCCTGAATGCACCAGAGCCCTTAGTAGTACGGCAGAGGGGAACAATTAGTAAAGATTTGTCAGACGATCTCAGCTCACGTGAGGGGATCACAGGCTGGTGCAGTTCAGATAGTGTAGCTGGTCTCGTCACTCTGATTATGGAGTCTGAGAGGCAGCAGAGGTAGTACTGCCTGGTGGAGGAGGGGGACAGCCAGCCTAGGTCTTTATAGAGTTGGCAATGATGTTTTAGGCGAGGTGCCTTTGATGCATATCTACAAACATTGTTATAGGTGGTGTCCCATTTTTGTAGTGCAGTTTTATTTGCCATGGTTAGGATGGGAGCACAGTAGGACAGAGTTGGTAGGAGGATTCCCCTGGCGATGGCAAGCTTGGCAGTGGGTGTGAGCATGTATTTAGTAATGTAGGCCACCCTCAGTTTGCAATTGACCCGTTTTGCATATTTCTTGGATGTGCTGGTTCAGATCAAGGGTTTGGTCAAGCAATATTCAATCAATCAATCAAATCTTTATTTATTCAGGCGTTCATCATTGAGCAAGGCTCATTTACAAGATGGACCTGATAAGGTCAAGGTTCGAGTTGGTGCACAGCAATTACATCACATACTTATGAGACAGTTATACATACAGAAACAAGAAAATGTTATTTATAACACAATAATATACAGAGAATTCACATGTTAAAGTTTGACAAGAGAAAGTTAAACTAACATCTACAATATGTACAATACATATATATCACAATGAGGGCCATGACAGTCTCTCACATAATGAGTACAAGGATAGTGAAGGGAATATTGGGTGCCATATACTGGCGGTGTCTGGCTGGAAGGAATATACCATATGTGATTGGAATAAGGTTTTGTGGGATGACTATTCTATCTCTAGCGGTAGCAACTGCATTTCTCTGTGAAGAAGGCTGTACAGTGCTGCTTGAAGGATGTAAATGGAATGATAATGGACAGTTTTAGGATTTTGTAGGATGTTCCATGCTATGGCTAGAAGCAGCTGATTGCTGCCCTCCCTATTTTGGTGTTGACTTTGGGCAATTTGAGCAGGATGATATTGTTGCTTCTTAGGGCATAGGATCTGGGAGTGGTCAGGTTGAAGCAGTCCAGGATATAGCTTGGGAGTTTTTTGATAAAGCTCTGTAGATCCATAGAGCTGCATTTCTGCTCCTCCTGACATGAAGGAAATCCATCCAACTGAATCATAGAGAGAACAATGGTGAGTATTATATGGCAGGTCTGTAATGAATCTTATTGCTCTATGGTATAAGGTATCCAACTTTTGAAGGTAGGGGTGGAGCAGTGACTATAGAGGAAGTCTGCATAGTCAGTGACTGATAGAAAGATGGCCTGGACTAATCTCATCTTTGAATCTCTATTAAGGAAGGGTTTTAATCTGTAGAGGAGGCCAAGCCTTAGGTGAAGCTTTTTCAGCAGTTGTTCTAGATGCTGAGTAAAGTCGAGTCTGTTGTCAATCCACACACCTAGGTATTTGAAATTTTCAACATACTCCAGATTTTCTCCAAGTATAGTGCATATGTGGGGGAGACTGATTGAAGAGGATGTGTTGGTGGAGTTTGGGGCTGTGAACATCATTGCTTTGGTTTTCTTTGCATTTAGCAGAAGCTTTTTCTCGAGAAGCTGATGTTGTAACAGGGAGCATTCTGCTTGTAGGATTTCATGAGCAACTTTAGGTGAAGGGTTGCTGACATACAGTACAGTGTCATCAGCAAAGAGATGTACTGAGGACTTGGTAAGGGTTGAATCAATTTTATTTATATAAATGGCAAAAAGGATAGGACCCAGAATAGAGCCTTGGGGGACTCCACTTGACAGTGGTCTTAATGGGGAGAGGTCACCTTCAGCTTTTACCTGCTGTGATCTACCGGTGAGGTAGCATCTGAACCACTTAAGGGAGGATGGATCTAGGCCAGTGGAGTGTAGGGATGAGAGTAGCAGTTCATGGTCCACAGTGTTGAATGCTTTGCTCAGGTCCAGGAATACTGCACAGACATTGTTCTTTTTATCCAGTTCGGTTTGCCAATCATTGGTGACCTAGGCTAATGCAGTGATAGTGCTATGTTTGGCCCTGAATCCAGATTGAGCTGGATTTAATAGATTAGCATTGTCCAGATATTCCCTTAACTAAATACTCACTAATTTCTCCAGCATCTTGGATAACACAGGTAGGATGGAAATGGGCCTGTAGTTATTAAGATCCATAGGGTCCCTGATTTTAGAAGGGGGACCACTTGGGCTGTCTTCCACAGTGTGGGAATAGAGCCAGAGTTTAGGGAAAGGTTAAAGAGGTGAGTTGGGGAACTGCAAGCACAGAATTTTGCAAGCATATTCCCAGATAGCGGAACGTACTTATAGTCTCAAGAGGAGTTCCATTTAGATCAAGAATGTTCAGTGGAGATGAGCAGGTTCTAAGTTTATGGATTGTTCAAGGGAGCATGGCTTTTGTTTTGCTCACAATAAGAATGAGGCAATGAGTGTTTAGCCAGTGTTGTGCCAAGTGGAATGTGGATGTCAGAGTGGCATTGAGGTGTTTAATACTGTCTGAATGAGAATAGATAACTAGGTCATCAGCATATAGTAGCGAGTTACCTGACGTTATACTGCTGGACAGATTGTTTATAAACAGTGAGAAGAGGAGAGGAGAGGGCCCAGTATAGAGTCCTGCGGTACCCCAATGTCAATTGTGGTACTGTCAGAGATAGCGGAGTTGAGTTTGACTGCTTGCGACCTATTGGTTAGGTAACTACTGAACCAAGTTGTTACAGGGGATGAGAAGCCCAGATTTTTGAGGGTAGTAAGCAGCAGGGTGTGATCTACAAGGTCAAAGGCCTTGGTGAGGTCGATGAACACAGCCCCGCTTAGATGACCTTTATCCATATTTGTGAATGTATCCGAGGTGAATTTTGCCAACGCTGTTGTGGTACTGTGATGTTTCCTGAAACCATGTTGTGCTTCACAGAGTGAGTTAAAGGAGTCGATGAATTCGATGGCCCGGGTGGCTACTATTTTCTCAAGAATTTTGCTGAGGACTGAGAGAATGGCAAGGGGTCTATAGTTCGATATTTTCTTTTTGCTCCCTTTTTTGAAGATGGGAGTGATTCTCGTGGCCTTCCATATCTCCGGGACAGTGCCCATGGAGAGGGATAGTGTGAAAATCCTGGCTAATGGATGGGAGATGAGATGGGCAGCAGCTTTCAGCAGTCGTGGTTCCAGTGTATCAGAGCCTGGGTTGGTGTTATCAGATATGATGTTCAGGCGTTTGAGTACTTGATTTCTAGTAACAGCCTTAAAATAAAATGTTTTTGTTGATGTTTGTTGATGGTCATTCATCGATGCGTCAGTGTTCTCTGTGGTAGAGAGTGGCTGAGGGGCGGTACGTGCAGATTTAAGGGAGGATGTAAAGGAAGATAGGTCAGAGAACTGTTGATTGAAGGCATTGGCTATGGTAAGGGAGTCATTGCAGTGGATCCCTTGAAGAATCATTTCCGAGGGGGTGACAGATTGGGGGGGTTCCAAGGAAGGTTTTGATTTGGCTCCAGAATTTACATGGGTCTTTAGAGGAGCTGGTTAATAGGTTCTGGCAATATTTGCTTTTTGCAAGCCTAATTTGTTTTTTGCAGTCACTTCTATGCTGTTTGTATATAAGATGATCCCTGGGTAGGCCAGTAATCTTGTATTGTTTCCAAAGTTTGTCCCGGGTTTTGAGTTTGTGGAGCAGTTCTTTGTCCAGCCACCTTGTTTGTTGCCTTCTCACCCTTCTCTTTATTTTCGGTACATGCCTTCTTTGTACTTCACCAAGCCTGGTGAGGAACACATCCAGGGCAGCCTCAGCACTAGTTGCAAGGAAGATTTCAGACCAATCCGTGTTAGCATTAAGCAGCAAATTGCAGGATTCCATTAAAAGTGTAGTCATTTTATAACCAGAGGGAGTGAGATACAACTGAATTTGCTTGATTGTTGGGGTTGAGACCTAGGATTTGGAAGGATATTTTTGCAACATTTTAAAAGTGTCCTGCTGGCTGAGAAGTTAAGTTTTTTTTCCTGGTTTCACTGAAAGATTTTGTGTATTGGAATCAGATATTGCAGACTGCCTACATTGAAAGGCCTGCTTACATCACAGGTGTCACTAGTCAATCAATTGGCTTAATTCTTAAGATTTTCAGTGCAGGAAGAGTTTAAAGCACTGCTGACTTATTTTGGGGCTGACTGCTTTCAGAGCACAAACCATCAGGCTGTTTTGGGGCTGGGGAGGTTTACCTGTGTCTGACTTGGATGTCTGGATTTTTCTGTTTGATTAGCAGGGTATTTCCTCTGTCAAAGTGTTGTGTAGGGCATCTTGCTGACAGGAAGGCACTCATCATGGCGCTGGTCAGAGCTTTTAGCCGATTGTTTTGTGAGAAGGCACAGTTTAGGGCTTCCAACCCTTCCACCCTCGCCCCACCCACCCCTGGAAATAGTTCCTTTATACCTTGGGGTTCTGACATCATTTCCTAAAGAGTGCAAGGTGCTTATCACTGTCATATCCTCTCTAGCACACTGCACTGACAATATAAGCATACATATTGTATAATATGTATATTTCTACATAACAAACCAATCACACACACACACAAAGAAAAAAGTAGATAAACATGTGGGGAGTAGTACAATGTAAAGGCTATGGGGCAGCAGTCTTCCAGGAGTCTTTCTGGAGGCTGAGATGCTGCTCTATTTGCAGACAACTTGCTGCCCTGAGGGAGGAAGTTGCCTGTCTTTAGGCCATGCTGGACAGTAGTAAGGGAACCTTCCCCCAGGCCACACTGGATGGTAGGAAGGGAACCTCCCCCATCCAGGGAGCACCATAGCCACCACCACTACCTCAGAGGTTGCGAAGAAAGCACAGCAGTTGGACCACAGTGGGCTCAGAAAGGGTGAGGATGGTGGAACAGAGGCACACCCAGTCAGTTGTTCCACTCCACAATCCATACACCATTCTGGGAGAGCATAGCTCCCCTATGGATGCACCCGCAGAGGAGACTAAGGAGGCTGAGGACAGCTGTCACAAGGGAGGCCCACAGGAAGGAGACAGAGGACACCACAAGGAAAGGAAGCAGCTCCTGGTGGGGGACTCAATTATTAGGGGGATAGAACTGGGTGGAGCAGGGAAAACTGAAGTAAGATGCCTGCCTGGTGCCATGGCTTGGAGGGACAGGAAGCGCATCCTCAGGATCACAAGAACAGGTGCACGGGAGTCTGAGCTGGACGTCATTGTCCACCTAGGGACAAATGACTTGGCTCATCATGAGATTAGAGCAGTGCAGAAGGACTTTGTAGAATTGGGGAGGGGCCTAAGACAAGTAGCACACACAGTATCCTTCTCAGAGGTGTTGCCTGTCAATGACATGAGTGAGGCGAGGGTACTTTGCACCATGCAGTTTAATGAATGGTTAAAAAAATGGTGTGAAGCACAGGGGTTTGGCTTCATTGGGGACTGGGGTTCCACCTGGAAGGACACCAGCCTATACTGGCAGGATGGTCTGCATCTGTCCAAGAAGGGAACAAGTCTTTTGAGCAGTTTAAATGCTTCATTGACAAGCTTTTAAACTAGTCAAGGGGGGAGGCACTGATAAGCAGCAGGAAAATTTCAGCCTCTCCCTACAAAACAGAGTACTAAATGAGAAAAAGATCGAGGTAAAAAGGTCAGTGGGGGATGCTACAACAGAAGGTAAAGCCATCAAAAAATGGAGAGCAATGAGTACCAATGCCCATAGTCTGAGTAACAAGCTTCCTGAATTAGTGGCCTTGATGGAGGAGGAACATCTGGATATCGTGGCAGTCAAAGAAACATGGTACATGCAAAACTATGACTGGGATGTAAACATACCAGAATACACTATCTACAGGAGGGACAGAGAGGGTAACAGAGGAGGAGAAGTAGCTCTTTACATAAGGGAAGAAATCAAAGCAACAGAACAAAAGGGTAAACAGGGAGGAGAAGAAGCACTGTGGGTAAATTTGGAGGCAAGCAATGGCACCACAATCCGCACAGGTATTGTATACAAACCCCCTTCTCAGGGGAAGGAAATGGACAAGGAAATGATAGAAAGTATAGTTAGAATGGCAGAAAAGGTCAGATATTGCTGATGGGTGATCTGAATATGCCAGATGTTAACTGGAGTGCAGTTGCAGCAGCCACTTCTAAGAGTGGGGTTATTCTAGATGCCCTACATGGGGCATGCCTTAGACAACTAGTATTGGAACCCACTCGAGAGGGAGCAATCTTAGACCTTGTTCTCTCAAATGGAGATGAAGAGAGGATCACAGATGTAGAAGTGGGTAGCCATCTGGGAACTAGCGACCATCGAACATTATGGTTCACAATAAACACAGCAATAGAGTCAAGCCATACAAAGACAAAGGTACTGGATTTTAGGAGGGCTGACTTTGCCAAAATGGGTGAGTGCCTAAGGAATGCACTAGCAAATGGGCAGGAAGGAGGGGTGGAAGAACAATGGAGAATAATAAAACTGCCATCACAGAGGCAACAAGCCTTTGTGTAAAACAAATAAACAAAACAAAACGAGGTAAGAAACCACTATGGTTCTCGAAGGAAGTGGCAGTGAAGGTCCAAGAGAAAAAGCATTCAGGAAGTACAAGGAATCACAGAAGGAACAGGACAGAGAACTGTATCAGTTAAAGCAAAGGAAGCTGGGAAGGCAGTCTGAACAGCAAAGGCCCAAACCGAGGAAAAGATAGCCAACTCAGTTAAGAAGGGAGAATAAAACCTTTTATAGGTACATCAGGGAGCGAAGGAAGACCAAGGGAGGGATAGTGAGGCTTAATAAAGGGGAGGGAGGGTGGGCAGAGGGTGACTGTGAAAAGGCAGAGATACTAAACAAATATTTTGCTCGGTATTTACAAAGGAAGAGGGGAGGTACCTAAAACAAACAGTAGAAACACTCTGGATACAGAAGTTGATACCAGCCCATTTACAGAAGAAAGGGTTCTGAAAGAGCTCTTAAAACTGAAGGTGGACAAAGCAATGGGGCCTGATGGGATTCTTTCCAGAATTCTGAAAGAACTAAGGGTAGAACTAGTGACACCACTGACTACCCTCTTTAACAAATCATGGGACGATGGGGTGATACCCGAGGACTGGAGGAGGGCAGACGTGATTCAACTTCACAAAAGTGGGAGCAAGGCAGAAGCAGGAAACTACAGACCTGTTAGTTTAACCTCAGTGGTAGGGAAAATGATGGAATCACTTCTGAAGGAAAGAATTGTTGAGTATCTAGAGGCCAGAGGGGCACAGGACTCAAGGCAGCGTGGATTCACAGCGGGAAGGTCATGCCAGACAAATCTGATAGATTTCTTTGACTGGGTGACCAAAGTAGTTGATCAGGGAGGGGCTGTGGACATGGCCTACCTAGACTTTAGCAAGGCATTTGACACAGTCCACACAAAGATTAATATACAAGTTAGCCAGCCTGGGAGTCGGTCCCAAGATGACAGTCTGGGTAAAGGTGGCTGGAGAATAGGACACGGAGAGTAATAGTAAATGGAATCCACTCTGAAAAAAGGGGGGTTAGTAGTGGGGTACCGCAGGGTTCAGTATTAGGACCGATCCTCTTCAATGTCTTTATAAGTGACATTGCAGAGGGACTGGAAGAAAAAGTATGTCTCTTTGCAGATGACACAAAGATCTGCAACAGAGTTGATGCACAAGGTGGGGTGGAAAAGATGAGAAGGGACTTGGCAAGGTTAGAGGAATGGTCAAATGTATGGCAGCTTAGATTCAATGCTAAGAGTGCAAGGTAATGCACCTGGGAAACAAAACCCAGGGAAGAGTACACAATGGGGGTGAGATACTAACGACAACAAAAATGGAAAGGGACCTGGGGTAGTCTTATCAGATGACCTAAAGGTGGAAAGCAATGTGAGGACAGTAAGGAGGGCTGGGGGATACTGGGATGCATAGAGAGGCATCACCAGTAGAAAACAAGTTATTATCCCTCTGTATAGACAGCTGGTGAGACCCCATCTGGAGTACTGCATGCAGTTCTGGAGACCCAATCTCCGCAAAGACATAGACAGGATGGAAGCTGTCCAGAGAGAGCAACTAAAATGGTGCAGGGTCTGCACTGGAAGACATATGAAGAGAGACTTAAGGAGCTGAATATGTATAGCCTCGAGAGAGGAGGGACATGATAGAAACTTTCAAGTACCTCAAGGGAATCAACAAAGTCCAAGAGGGTAGCATCTTTCAAAAAAGAGGTGTGCAAGAATAAGGGCACAATTTGAAGATAGAAGGGGAGGCTCAGAGGTAATTTAAGGAAGTATTTTTCACAGAGGGTTGTGGATGTATGGAGCAGCCTTCCAGAGAAGGTTGTGGAGTCAAAACAGTGGTGGAATTCAAGCATGCATGGGACAGTCATAAGGCAATTCTAGGGGAAGGGGGGTTAGAAGAAGTAGGCTGCTGGTTAACTAGGATCTGCAGCTTATCCATCAGGTAGGGAAATGGGCAGACAGGGTGGGCAAGCGGTCCTTATCTGCCGTCAAATTCTGTGTTTCTATGTATGTTTCTATCACCAGAGATATGAATTGTAATTTATTCATACTGAAAGAGACATCTCATAAACAGTCTAAAATATAACAAGAAGAAGTACATTTAACGTGCATATTTAATGGTCACTTAATTTTAGCCCTTCCTCAAGATTCCAACCTCATTCCCATCCTACGTAGTATAAAAGTAGCACACTAGATGGCCACTGGTCCCTAAGGAGTGATAATGCTAAGTGAAAACAGAACCTTAAATAACTCCATTTGATATGTAATTCTAACTTAACGTAACCTGAGAACCTTTCATAGATGCCTTTGTTTATTTCTTTTAAGATTTCAGAAGCACATTTATTTTTATGTTACCCAAATATACCATGCTATAATTGCGAGCATCTAAATCTAAATCTGGGTATTGCAGAAATGATGGGCTGTAATACTTATTATTTGGTTTTTGAGCAACATGTTGTAACTGCTTCCTCATATGTAATTACAGTAGCCCTAAATGTTCCCCATAAAACTTATGTCATTAATAGTTTGTTCCTTTACAACCCTTGTGTGTCTTTTACTTTACTTCAGGGGAAAGTCAAGTGCTTGAGACAAGAGCATGGTGTAATTCCTAGTCACAGGCTTGCAACGGCATGGAAGCTGCCCTGTTCGAGTGCTGTGTAAGCGAACTGCCATGGGACTTTTGTTAGACGAACAACGCACTTGTAGTGTGAAATGGCCAGATACACCACTTTCCTTTCTTGTCCCCAGAAGTTGCCACAATGCAGGGTCTAGCTGAAAGGAATCAAATATTTCCCCCACAGGAACGATTTCAGTAATCTGGTAAGTGCACTAACCACCACTTCGTACTGTGCGCGCAATAGAAGCGGGGGGGGGGGGGCCAAATGATTTTAATGCTTTTGGTTTTTTTTTCAAACCCAAATGGAAAACAATACAGAGAACGGCTTAACAGTGGGAATCAGAATTTTTCCTGAAGAACTGCTTTCTAGTCAACTATGGGCATATTAAAGTTCTATGTTTTCCTTTTATTACTGCAACTGCAGTCTCAAAACATCCACACCTTTTGGACACAAGGAAAATTAGTGGGGTAGATAATAGAAAGATACCACGATAGGAAGCCACCCCTATTGAGTTAGAAAAGTGAAAATTTGGCCAAGAGAGGTCAGAGTTACTACTGCAGTAGATTTAAAAGATGAAAATGAGGGAAAAGTTCAAGGGATATTTCCAGAGGTGGGAGAAAACAAAAAGGGAGGGCCTAATTCTATCACAGTCCTGTCTCCTTTTTCTCCATTAGGGCTTCCAATCTATCCTGAACTCTTTCCTCCAAAAACAGACTTGTGTATTCTCCCTCCATTGCCTACTAATACATGTTGGTCCATCGACCCTACTGTGAGGAGCAACACCACCCTCCTGATTTTCACTGTCCCACCCCTTTCTTTCCTCTTTTCACTCATGTATCTGAGGAGTCTTACCCCCTTTTGTGGCCTCCTTGGTGATCCACTCCTATGTTTGTGGCTTAGCTGCCCTCACCCTCCTTCCTGCAACTCTTTGTTTTTCTAGATACATCTTCCTGTCCACATCCATCTGGGTGTCCTTATACTTCCTAAATGCAGTTTTAATTCTCCTTCACCACCTTAGCTGCCGCCTCTGAGAACCAAAGCAGTCTCATCCTCCTCCTTCCCTTGCCTACTTCCTTCAAACATCATGCTGTTGCCCTAGCTATTCCTGCTTCAGTATTTTTTCATGGGTTCTCCACTCACCCTTTGGCAGTATCAAAACCATGGAGATTTCAAGTGAGAGGATCTGGGTCATACACTGACCAGTGCAAGGGTATCAAGCATCCTGGAGACTGCCCTGCTATATGGAGCCACTGCCTCACTCGTACCCCTCACCCATGCAGCCTCTACACTAGATACATCAGCTACCACCAATGGTCCCAGTGATGACATCAAGTTAGAGGAGGTGGGAACCAAAATGTAAGGCATTGTCATCAAGCCCAGGCAATGAAGTCAACCAGTAGTAAACATCTGGGGGACTTCAACACCATGAACATTGAAATTCACCACCTCCTGCAGGAATTCTGTCCCTGTCCCGGGAGGGTGGTACATAAGAAGAATCCTGCATCCTGCGCCCAGGCCCCTAAGCACTGCCACACACTTGAAAGACCTGGTTATCTCTGCCGGGTGCACAGTGAGTCCTAGGTCAGATTTACAACAAATGGCCACTCAGTCACCACTGCATTCCCACTGTGGGCAGTGCACCACAGAGTACCCCGTGGGGACAGATGTCTATAAAATCTGCCCGTCGTTACCCAACCAGGTCTCTGTGCTGTAAGCCAGATCTACCTAGGAAATCAAGTCCACCATAATTGGGATCTTGTTCCTCATCAGTCTGGCATTGCATAGCACTGCCTGCAGAGGACTGGTAGGCACTGCGGTCCTTTTGGCTATCTGCCCACTTGGTCTGATGGGAACCCTGGGGACGGATACCAAGCACATCTGGCCTCTCCCTAGGCTCTGTGTAAACCCGGGGCAGTTCCTGCACCTCACCACCCCAATTCCTGTCACCTCTGCTTGGCCCACAGCTTCCCGCACCTGACAACCTCCACACTCCCTGCTGATGCTGACCTCCCGACAGCACCTCGCTATCGTAGCTGACACAGGAAGGTCAGCAAAAGGGTGGAGGTCACACAGCGGGGAAGCACTATGAGCAGTCTGCAAGGGTCCAAAGTCGCAGCACATCCCATGGGATCAGCACCACAACCACTACTTTCTTACTCACTCTTAGTTAAAAAACAGTCAGAAGCACAACCACATCCAGCCAAACTAATACAAAAACAAAACTACCTAACCAAATATACCACACACACACACACACTATATATATATATATATATTTATAAAATGGGTAGGGAAATTTATTGGAACTTATTGGCTCCTGAGCATCACATGACCGTGCGTATATCAGAGCGCGACCGCACACCTGCACTTTTCTCCCCTCCAAAACAATTTTGACATTTTATAAGATAGATATACCACTCTGAGGTGTCTAGATGCGTGCTCTGATATCTCATACGCCTTGGGCGGTTGGCCTTTTCGGCCTTGCGGCCTCGTGCATCTAGCGCACACCAAGGCGTGCGATATCAGAGCGCGACCGCACACCTCAGAGTGGTATATCTATTACATATATATATATACACCAAATATACCACACACTATATATATATATATGCACACACACACCAAATATACCACACACACACACACACATATATATATACACCAAATATACCACACACACACACACACATATATATATATACACCAAATATACCACACACACACTATATATATATACACCAAATATACCACACACACACACTCTCACTATATACTGTATATATATATATATATATATACAACAAATATACCACACACACACACACACACTATATATATTTATAAAATGGGGTGGTAAAATCATAGAAATTCCACTAACATGATTGGACAGAATCCATCACATGGCCGTGCATTATTTCCCAACGACCGGACGCCTTCCAGTACGACCGCACGCCTAAACTACTTTCCAGCCCTCAAAACCTTCTCACCAGCAGTGAGATCACTCCACACCCTAATGCAGTTAGGCAGCCACATACACACACACAGGCACCACAGGCATAACTAAATATACCACTAGGAGTCCCACACTGTACAACCTGATGTGCTTGATCGCACCATTTATTTTTAAATAAAATATCATCTAAAAATCAAATTCTGCCTGCCATTTTCACACTCTTACTGCACAGCCACTGACTTTATTACTGCACACTGTGTCACCAAGCAGTCTAACTTCTACAAAAAATATAATGGCAGGCGTTTAACAGAAGCCTAACTGTGTAGAAAAAACCAAGACAAACTACATTTCTCTTAGTTTCTACTCTTACTTTCTGTTAAAAAAATCTCCGTTTCTAGGGAGAGTTGTCCGATCGTTCAGCACTTTCACTTTTCCTTGTTAAACTATAGCATGACTGAGCAGTGCGCATTGTGGGAAGTGACAACCTGTTAGGAGTTCAAAGTAAGTCCTTCTGTGTTTAAAAAAGACGAAAAGTCTGTCCCTCCTGTTAGGCTGTGTTAGTTTGACTAAGATAAGCTGCAGACTCTATGCACAAGGCAGCGACGACACGCCGAGTGAGTCGGCAGCTTTACGAAGGTAGATGGAAGCCAGGCGGGTGTTGTATGACAACACTCGCTCTGGCTTCATTCTACTCCTAAAGCTTCGACTCACTCACTGCGTCCCTCGCTCCATTCTACATAGAGTCTGCAGCCTCTACTCAAACTAACAGAACTAACTAGGAGGGACAGACTTAACACAGAGCACAGAAGCTTAACTCAACAAACTTGTCTACTCTCCTGTCTTGCACCCGCTTGGTCACGCTATAGTTCATCACTCGCTCTGGCTTCCGACTACCTTCCTAAAGCTGCTGACTCACTCACTGTGTCCTCGCTCCCTTCTGCATAGAGTCTGCAGCTTCTCTTACTCAAACTAACAGAACCTAACAGAAGGGACACACATTTCATCTTTTTTAAACACATAAGGACTTACTTTGAACTCTGCCAGCATATCATTTAGCAGCTAGACAGAGGGATTATTTTTCCACCCACCCCCTAAAACATGTGTGGCCATTTTATAAGATAGCTATGCCACTCTAGGGTGTGCGGTCGCGCTCTGATATACGCACGGCTTGGGTGGTTGAATGCACTCGACCTGCAGCCTCATGCATACCTGCACACCAAAGGCGATGCGTATATCAGAGCACGACTGCACCTCTAGAGTGGTATATCTATTACACACATATATATATATATATATACAACAAATATACCCCCCCCACACACACACACACACACAAACACACACACATATATATATACCAAATATACCACACACACACACACACACACACACATACATACACTAAATATACCACTCACACACACATTACATAGACCCTCTATACCACTCACACATATACATACATCCTCTATAAAACTAATACCAAAACACTACCTAACCAAAGATATCAATCACATGCACATACATACACCAAATATACCACTTACACATATCTATACCAAATATACCACTCACACACACACACGCACATTTTCTAGCATATAACATGATAATCATCTGAGTGTACTGATCTGTTACCTGTAATAATCTGTTACTCCTGGGTTGCCCCTGAAAAAGGGACCTCCGGGGCCCAGCGGGCCTACCCGGTCATTAAAATTCAATAAATAAATAATATATACCTACACCAAATATACCACTTACACACCCATTACATAGACCCTCTATATCACTTGCACACATCCATACGCCCTCTATAAAACTAATACCAAAGCACTACCTAACCAAATATACCACTCACACGCACATACATACACCAAATATATCACTTACACATATATATACCAAATATACCACTCACACGCACATACTGCACGTACACCCTCTACAACTTAACTTCAAACACTCCCTCCGTCCACAGATCACAAGCTTCTCCACCCTAAAAACAATCACCCCCCCACACTAACACACATCAATAAAATACTAAAAGAGAGAGATCAGATAACATGCGCTGTGGTGTGACAGTAATGCCAAACTGCTAAGGGATTTAAAAAAAAAAAACATTATAAAGTAAAGTGATGTCAAACCAAAGGGCACCAGCAGGCAGTTCCGTCAATTCAGTCCTGGTATAAAATGTCAGTTCCAAAGCACTGAAGGAGAGGGAAATGGCCCTCACATCACCATAACCCAGATGAAACTTCTCTACTGCTGGGAACAAAGAATAAAGCCGAGAATCACACTCCTCTCACAAGTGGAAGAATCAACTTCAATACAGACTCTTCATGTTATAACTTTCCCCCACTGAGGACCAAATGTAGTACCAAATAGAAGAAAAAAGTTCAGCTCTCACTAGTACTAGTTCCATAATCTAGAGCTCCAGAGTCAGAGATAGGATCCAACCAGATAACACTGGCACCAATGCTTACAAGGCCACAGCTGCCTCACAGTCCGAGGACAGGAACAAATCTCCCTGTCATCAAGCTCACACCAGACAAAAGGCAGCTCCCCAAGCACAGCCGCCAACCTTCAGCCCAAACAGAGCCAAACGGGGAACTGATGCAAAGGAGGCTCACTCGTCTCTGACCAGCAGATCACTCTAGTCTATGCAGAAGCGGTGGGAAATAGGTTTTTCCCAGGGGGCAGAGGAGCCCTCGCCTCTGCATTGTCCCGGTTACCCCTGCCAGTTGCCGCAATTCTGCCCTTCCAAGCACCTCCACTCCACCAGACTCCTTTGACCAGGATCACTGCAAACAACTGGATCTCCCTGGATGTCCAAAAATGATGAAAAGTCCTCAGAAAGTCTTCAGTAGATGACTGGGCTGAAAGCGAAGTGCCTACCATGTTGTGATCCTCGAAAAATTCTTCCTTGGTCTGAGAGGTGGGAGTTATAATTTCAGTTAAAATTAGTCCAGCTCAAATTATTCCTACAGATGCAACTAGGTGAGGGATATTGATACAGCACACAGAAATGACCATCCTTACTAGAAAATAAAACTCTGTCCCCTATATACTGCCTCACTGAATTTCCCTGCCTAATGCTCCATCCCTGCACTTTAACTAATAAACAAAATAAAATACTAAAAACTTTACTCTCCTGTTACTCAGTAAGGTTCAGTAGTAGTGCAAGAGCATTTAACTGTGACCAAGTAAAGCAGCGCTCACAGCCTGGTGTGGAAGCTCACTGACAAAGCAAGTTACAGTTCAGTACCAGAAGTCATGGCACACCCCACGTATTATTATTATTAACTGTGACCAAGTAAAGCAGCGCTCACAGCCTGGTGTGGGTGCACAATGACAAAGCAAGTTACAGCTCAGTACCAGAAGTCATGGCACACCCCTATTATTATTATTATTAACTGTGACCAAGTAAAGCAGCGCTCACAGCCTGGTGTGGGAGCTCAATGACAAAGCAAGTTACAGCTCAGTACCAGAAGTCATGGCATACCCCACGGATTATTATTATTAACTGTGACCAAGTAAAGCAGTGCTCACAGCCTGGTGTGGGTGCACAATGACAAAGCAAGTTACAGCTCAGTACCAGAAGTCATGGCACACCCCACGTATTATTATTATTATTTACTGTGACCAAGTAAAGCGGCGCTCACAGCCTGGTGTGGGTGCACAATGACAAAGCAAGTTACAGCTCAGTACCAGAAGTCATGGCACACCCCACGTATTATTATTATTATTATTATTAACTGTGACCAAGTAAAGCAGCGCTCACAGCCTGGTGTGGGAGCTCAATGACAAAGCAAGTTACAGTTCAGTACCAGAAGTCATGGCATACCCCACGTATTATTATTATTAACTGTGACCAAGTAAAGCAGCGCTCAGAGCCTGGTGTGGGTGCACAATGACAAAGCAAGTTACAGCTCAGTACCAGAAGTCATGGCACACCCCACATATTATTAATATTAACTGTGACCAAGTAAAGCAGCGCTCAGAGCCTGGTGTGGGTGCACAATGACAAAGCAAGTTACAGATCGGTACCAGAAGTCATGGCACACCCCACGTATTATTATTATTATTAACTGTGACCAAGTAAAGCAGCGCTCAGAGCCTGGTGTGGGTGCACAATGACAAAGCAAGTTACAGCTCAGTACCAGAAGTCATGGCACACCCCACGTATTATTATTATTATTAACTGTGACCAAGTAAAGCAGCGCTCAGAGCCTGGTGTGGGTGCACAATGACAAAGCAAGTTACAGCTCAGTACCAGAAGTCATGGCACATCCCACATATTATTAATATTAACTGTGGCCAAGTAAAGCAGAGCTCACAGCCCGGTGTGGGTGCACAGTGACAAAGCAAGTCACAGCTCAGTACCAGAAGTCATGGCACACACCACGTATTATTATTATTAACTGTGACCAAGTAAAGCAGAGCTCACAGCCCGGTGTGGGTGCACAATGACAGAACAAGTTACAGCTCAGTACCAGAAGTCATGGCACACCCCACGTGTTATTATTATTATTAACTGTGACCAAGTAAAGCAGTGCTCACAGCCTGGTGTGGGTGCACAATGACAAAGCAAGTTACAGCTCAGTACCAGAAGTCATGGCACACCAGCGAATTATTATTACTATTATTAACTGTGACCAAGTAAAGCAGCGCTCACAGCCTGGCGTGGGTGCACAATGACAAAGCAAGTTACAGCTCAGTACCAGAAGTCATGGCACACCCCATGTATTATTAATATTAACTGTGGCCAAGTAAAGCAGCGCTCACAGCCTGATGTGGGTGCACAGTGACAAAGCAAGTCACAGCTCAGTACCAGAAGTCATGGCACACCCCACGCATTATTATTATTATTATTAACTGTGACCAAGTAAAGCAGCACTCACAGCCTGGTGTGGGTGCACAATGACAAAGCAAGTTACAGCTCAGTATCAGAAGTCATGGCACACCCCACGTATTATTAATATTAACTGTGGCCAAGTAAAGCAGCGCTCACAACCTGGTGTGGGTGCACAATGACAAAGCAAGTCACAGCTCAGTACCAGAAGTCATGGCACACCCCACGTATCATTATTATTAACTGTGACCAAGTAAAGCAGTGCTCACAGCCTGGTGTGGGTGCAGAATGAAAAAAGCAAGTTATAGCTTAGTACTGGAAGTCATGGCACACCTCACGTATTATTATTCTTGTTGTTATTAACTGTGACCAAGTAAAGCAGAGCTCACAACCTGGTGTGGGTGCACAGTGACAAAGCAAGTTACAGCTCAGTACCAGAAGTCATGGCACACCCCACGTATTATTATTATTATTACTTTACTGTGACCAAGTAAAGCAGCACTCACAGCCTTGTGTGGGCGCACAATGACAAAGCACGTTACAGCTCAGTACCAGAAGTCTTGGCACACCCCACGTATTATTATTATTATTTACTGTGACCAAGTAAAGCGGTGCTCACTGCCTGGTGTGGGTGCACAATGACAAAGCAAGTTACAGCTCAGTACCAGAAGTCTTGGCACACCCCATGTATTATTATTATTGTTAACTGTGACCAAGTAAAGCAGCGCTCACAGCCTGGTGTGGGTGCACAATGACAAAGCAAGTTACAGCTCAGTACCAGAAGTCATGGCACACCCCTCGTATAATTATTATTATTATTATTATTATTAACTGTGACCAAGTAAAGCAGTGCTCAGAGCCTGGTGTGGGTGCACAAATGACAATGCAAGTTACAGCTCAGTTCCAGAAGTCATGGCACACCCCACGTATTATTATTATTATTTATTATGACCAAGTAAAGCAGCGCTCACTGCCTGGTGTGGGTGCACAATGACAAAGCAAGTTACAGCTCAGTACCAGAAGTCTTGGCAGACCCCATGTATTATTATTATTATTAACTGTGACCAAGTAAAGCAGCACTCACAGCCTGGTGTGGGTGCACAATGACAAAGCAAGTTACAGCTCAGTACTAGAAGTCATGGCACACCCCCTCGTATTATTATTATTATTGTTATTATTAACTGTGACAAAGTAAAGCAGCGCTCACAGCCTTGTGTGGGCGCACAGTGACAAAGCAAGTTACAGCTCAGTACCAGAAGTCATGGCACATCCCACATATTTTTCCACAAGAAAGAAGTCTCAAGCAAGTGGTTCTTTTTCCAAAATGTTTTTCAGGTTTTGTTTTCTCACCACAGGAGTGTAGTCTATTCAGGCTCAGTTACAGGAATATAACAGCAAAGTTTCTAATGTTTCACAAAACCCTTGGCTTTTACAAAGATCTTTGTAAAAAGCCAAGGTTTTGGTGACATATTAGAAGCTTTGCTACTGTATTCCTGTACCTGAACCTGAATAGGTTACTCTCCTGTGGTGAGAAAACCTGAAAAACGTTTTGGAAAAAGAACCACTTGCTTGAGACTTTTTCTTGTGGAAAAATGTGTGGGGTGTGCTATGACTTCTTGTACTTAGTTTTTTACTGTACATGACGTGGTCCGCACTGAAAACAATAATAAAACACCATAATAAGGTTCAGTAGCAGTGCAAGTAAGCAATAATGCACAATAAGGTGTGCATTTTATTGGGGATTAATCAAAACCCAGAGTGCATTGTGTGACTTGAGGTCACAGGCCGAGTGTCCTCACAGCACCTGAAGTATTTATTCCCAATAACAGAACACCCTGGAGTGGGTTATTGTGCTTATAATATGGGGTGTCACCAGAGGTGAAGAAAATACAAGGAAAGCATGATTAACTCATGAAGACTTAGGGACTTTTTTTATGTGTTCTGCCACCACCACAAATACTGTAATGCTGACAGTACTGAAATGCTGCTACATATACACTGCTGACACTGCCGAATCAACACAAGCAACTCATCAAGAACTTTTGCACCCTACACATATAAAAAAATAAAACAAGTCATGTATCCCAGGAACAATTCACTATAGCTTCAGAGAGAGTCACTGTGAAGCACAGCTGCTGTGATCAACTGTATCTGGGGAACTGACTCTTGTACTGAGCTACCCATCTGTCTTGCAAGACAGAAACAGACAGCAAGAGTGACACTGGGTCTGGGGGGACATGGATACTCAATGTCCCACAGTTGCTGCAATGTCTTGTATGACTGTGTCTATGTGTGTCTCTCTCATTCTCTGCAGTGCACAGAACTTTGGCAGTGTTCTCCCTGAATCAGAGAGAGAGAGAGAACAGACACTGCATAAGAGGCGCACATGTATTCTCACAACCTGTGGCTGTATCTTAACGCCCTGCAATCGTCAGTCTTCTTGTGTCTGTGTCTATGTCTGCAGGGTAGCCTTTACAGGGGGTAGCTGCAGGATGCCCCACTGTGTGTCTCTCACTCTCCCTCTCTCTCTCTCTCTCAGGACACTGGTGATACTTACTGCTGTCTCTGTCACTGCTTCGATGTCAGAGGGGGGAAGGGAAGCAATGAACTCTGGTTGCATGCTGAACACAGCATCACGCAGTCACTGAAGTCTGTGGCTCCTGCTCTGACCAGGTAACATGCGAGTGGTGCGATAGGGCTGTGGGCAACATTTGGTGATTCATGGACAAGATGGCATGCTTGCATTTGTGTACTCATGCAGTGAATTGTCAGTGATCTGTGGGAAGGGTGGGTAGCCCTGTGGTGCTGCCGGGACACTGACTGCTGGAGTGCTGCTGTCCCATGGGATGTATGTGGTGCATAGGTACACTGCCTGGCACTGGCAGCTTCTCCTGGGACATTACCTCTGGGAAGCAGGGTTGGGAGGGGGTAGGGGGTAGCAAAGATACACACCAGTGACATCACTGCAAGCAACAGGAATGTAGGTGATGGACCTCGCACACCATTAAGGCACAGCAACATGTTCCCTGGTGGTGTGCTCTTCATTCTGTCACAGTGCGCTTGACGGGTGTACTAGCAGAAACCGACAGGGTTGATGAAATGCTGTCTTGCACTGCATATTATAAAATGGCCAGGAATAATGAAGGGCATGGTCGAGTATCCTTCGGTGCCCTGAGGTCCGTGGGGAGGGTGGGCGGAGACACCCATTTCCTAGGAGTACTGCTGATTTCTGGTGGTGGACATATTGCAAAGGGTACTGCTGACTTCTCCTGCTGCACAGCTTCATGTACTGTGAGCTTGCCAAACACTGAGCGTCACTTCCATTCTGTGTAGCTCAGGGCATCTCTCTCAGAGCCAGAATTAATTTGCCTTTCAAAATGTGTTTTGGGCACAATAACGAGATCTGGTCTACTCACTGCTCGCTCAGAGCAGATGCTTCACTACTTGCTGTGGTTATATTATGGATTAATCAATGGTCACCTGATGACTCTGTACCAGTCAGGGACCTGTCTTTGTCTACCCCATATTATAAGAGATTTTAACTGTGCATGACGTGGTCAGTATTGAAAGGAATAATAAAACACAAGAATAAGGTTCAGTAGCAGTGCAAGGGTTTTTAACTGTGCAAAGGCTAAGAGGATTCTGGGTTGTACTACCAGAAACATATCTTCCAGGAGGGGGGGAGGTGATCCTGCCACTGTATATGTCACTGGTTAGACCACACCTGGAGTACTGCATGCAGTTCTGGCTGCTGTACCTGATGAAGGACAATAGGTTACTGGAGGCAGTGCAGTGAAGGGCAACAAAAATTATCTAGGGTCTAGGGGACTTGCCCTATGAGAGCAGACTGAGGGAGTTGGACATGTACTCCCTGGAGGAGAAGAGGGAAAGCGAGAACATAATTGAAACCTTCAAGTACATGAACGAAATAAATAAGATGGACACAAAGGGGCATTTCCAGTTAAGGAGAGGGAGGAACACCCAAGGGCACAAACCGAGATTGGGGGGGAAGTTCTGGAGGAAAATGAGGGGACACTTTTTATGGAGAGTGTGGTGTCAGGGTGGAACACATTACCAGAGGAAGTGGGAGACTGTAATAAAGTGGGCTGCTACAAAAGGGGATGGGACAGGGTAATCAGGAGGGTCACTGGTAGGGAGAGGGAGGGGCAGCTGCAGTATTAGGGCTGCTAGCTGCACAATTGAGTAGACTATATAGACCGAAAGGCCTTTATCTGCTGGCAAGTTTGTATGTTTGTATGACGTGGTCAGTACTGAAACAATAATAAAATATCATAATACAGTTCAGTAGCAGTGCAAGAGTTTATAACTGTGCATGACGTGGTCAGTACTGAAAGCAATAATAAAACACCATAATAGGGTTCAGTAGCAGTGCAAGAGTTTATAACTGCGCATGACATGGTCAGTACTGAAAGCAATAATAAAACACCATAATAAGTTTCAGTAACAGTGCAAGAGTTTTTAACTGTGCATGACGTGGTCAGTACTGAAAGCAATAATAAAACACCGTAATGTGGTTCAGTAGCAGTGCAAGAGTCTTTAACTGTGCATGACGTGGTCAGTACTGAAAGTAATAATAAAACACTGTAAAAAGGTTCAGTAGCAGTGCAAGAGTTTTTAACTGTGCATGATATGGTCAGTACTGAAAGCAATAATAAAACACCATAATAGGGTTCAGTAGCAGTGCAAGGGTTTTTAACTGTGCATGGCGTGGTCAGTACTGAAAACAATAATAAAACACCACAATAAGGTTCAGTAACAGTGCAAGAGTTTTTGACTGTGCATGACGTGGTCAGTACTGAAAGCAGTAATAAAACACTACAATAAGGTTCAGTAGCAGTGTAAGAGTTTTTAACTGTGCAAGATGTGGTCAGTACTGAATGCAATAATAAAACACCATAATAAGGTTCAGTAGCAGTGCAAGAGGTTTTCACTGTGCATGACATGGTCAGTACTGAAAGAAATAATGAAACTCCATAATAAGGTTCAGTAGCAGTGCAAGAGTTTATAACTGTGCAAGACATGGTCAGTGCTGAAAGCAATAATAAAACATCATAATAAGATTCAGTAGTAATACAGGTGTTTTTGACTGTGCATGATGTGGTCAGTACTGAAAGCAATAATAAAACACCATAATAAGGTTCAGTAGCAGTGCAAGAGTTTTTAACTCTGCATGACGTGGTCAGTACTGAAAGCAGTAATAAAACACCACAATAAGGTTCAGTAGCAGTGCAAGAGTTTATAACTGTGCATGACGTGGTCAGTACTGAAAGCAATACTAAAACACCATAATAACGTTCTGTAGCAGTGCAGAAGTTTTTAACTGTGTATGACGTGGTCAGTACTGAAAGCAATAATAAAACACTGTAAAAAGGTTCAGTAGCAGTGCAAGAGTTTATAACTGTGCATGATGTGGTCAGTACTGAAAGCAGTAATAAAACACCACAATAAGGTTCAGTAGCAGTGTAAGAGTTTATAACTGTGCATGACGTGTTCAGTACTGAAAGCAATAATAAAACACCATAATAAGGTTCAGTAGCAGTGCAAGAGTTTTTAACTCTGTATGACGTGGTCAGTACTGAAAGCAGTAATAAAACACCACAATAAGGGTCAGTAGCAGTGCAAGAGTTTATAACTGTGCATGACGTGGTCAGTACTGAAAGCAATAATAAAACATTTAAAAAAGGTTCAGTAGCAATGCAAGAGTTTATAACTGTGCATGACGTGGTCAGTACTGAAAGCAATACTAAAACACCATAATAAGGTTCAGTAGCAGTACAAGAGTTTATAACTGTGCATGGTATGGTCAGTACAGAAAGCAATAATAAAACAGCATAATAAGGTTCAGTAGCAATGCAAGAGTTTATAACTGTGCATGATGTGGTCAGTACCGAAAGCAATACTAAAACACCATAATAAGGTTCAGTAGCAGTGCAAGAGTTTATAACTCTGCATGGCGTGGTCAGTACTGAAAGCAATAATAAAACACCATAATAAGGTTCAGTAGCAGTGCAAGAGTTTTTAACTGTACATGACGTGGTCAGTACTGAAAGCAGTAATAAAACTCCATAATGTGGTTCAGTAGCAGTGCAAGAGTTCTTAACTGTGCATGACGTGGTCTGTACTGAAAGCAGTAATAAAACACCACAATAAGGTTCAGTAACAATGCAAGAGTTTTTAACTCTGCATGACATGGTCAGTGCTGAAAGCAATAATAAAACACCATAATAAGGTTCAGTAGCAGTGCAAGAGTTTTTAACTTTGCGTAACATGGTCAGTACTGAAAGCAAAAATAAAACTCCACAATAAGGTTCAGTAGCAGTGCCAGAGTTTTTAACTGTGAATGACGTGGTCAATACTGAAATCAGGGCTCGAAATAATTGGCTGTCCACCTGTCTTGGACAGCCTATTTTTAAATGGGACAGCCGTTTCTTTAGCTGTGCCTGTCCCTGGGACAGGCAGACGGTTTCATACATTAAACTCTGGTGAGCACTAGGATCCAGCAAGCAGGTTGTGAATTAGGTCAGGCCCGGGGTAGAGAACGGGGTGAACATCACGCTCGACATGCACATCGTGACATCATGTGGCAGCGCTCGAAATAAGGGGGCGCTGAGTGCTAATTCACGCTACTGTTTTCATATTTTGCACCTGCTTCTTTAAGAGGCAGAAAGTTTAGGGCGCTTCTAGTAGTCCTCAGTAGCATAGCTCTCTGTGTTGTACAGTGTCAGAAGGAGAGACGTGTCTAAGTTCTGCAGAGAGTGAAGAGCACACAAGGTTGAAATTGGATGAGGGAGCAGCAAATGGAAGGGGCGTGACATATGCCAAATGTATTGCTGGACAGCTGAAATTCAATGCTGAGGAGTCGGCTGGAAATAGAAGGGACGTGACGTCTTCCTGGAGAGCTGAAACTCCGTCTTGCTGAAGAGCTGAATCTCGCTTTGTGGAGCGAAAGCACGTGGAGAAAGGTAGGGACTGGGGAATAGTATTAAACAGACAGGAGCTCATGAAAGAAGACGGTGGGAAAAGTATTCAAACAGGGGTGAGCACTCAGCAGTTTGGGAATGGAGGGGGAAGACAGCGGTGAACAGTCTGAATCAAGCAGCACACAAACAGAAAGATAAGGGAGCGTTGCAGTCTGTTATGCCCTTACTGCAGTTTCCGTTTTGCTGGAGTAGGTAGAGTGTGCACATTTTGTATAATAGCCTATGAAAGTAATTGTTTTTACATTCTAAGAAAGGAAATCACAATGTGGAAGTTACAGATGCTGTGTATAAATGTTAACACTGCAGGAAGGATATGTTCAACTTCCACCCCCAAACCCCATAAAGTACAGCAGAGGATGCAGGTCAATTAGTTGGCAAACACCCCCTCCCTATGACAACCAGGTTACTGGGGAAAATGAAATCATGATAAAAAGTACAACTCTGTCAGTGAGCTCAAACACAGAGTTCTTTCTTTTAATTTTTTATTTGACAATTTACCCAGGATACCCCTGCTGAGATGCTGCATCTCATTTCTGTGGAGTCCTGCTTCTACCCATTCCTGAGCAGTTAAATGACTTTTTCCCTGAAGTAGCACAGTCAGTATTAGGCTTTAGTGGTATTTGAAACTGTGGTTTCTGTATTCTCAAGCAAGTGCTCTAATCACTATATCCCACTGCCTCATAAGATACCCAACAGCCTCCTAAAAGACTGCATTGCCTCCATTCATATATTTAAAAGTCAACTCCTCGTTTTGCAAAGTAGCTCCTGGTTGGCCAGAAAGTGCTGATACCCAGGAGCTATTTCTAACTCCTAATCACTTAGTCCTTATTTCGACCCCTGTTTGGTCGCCGAAGTTAGACTCTTGCCCAGTCTTGTGATGGACTGGATGGCAGAGTCGCAGTATGTTGGCTGGCGCCGGTGGGCTCAATGGTCAGTCTTCTATCTGCCAAGGTAGGGAAACGCAACTGAAAGGGGCTGGCAGTGGTAAATATGCATGCGCAGCTAACTTCTCTCTCGCCCATGCTACCGCGTTCCTCGTTTCATTTTGAGGCATCTGAGGAGCAGCAGTGTGAGACGAGCATCGATGTTTGGTTACAAAAAAAAATAAATAAATAAAACACAAACTAAACAGCAATTTTAGGTAAGAAAGGAAAAGTAGGCAGGACTGCAGGCAGACAGTCAGTGTCCAAGCACGTGGGGGGAGGGACTGGAGAGAGCCTGTGCCGTGTTGTACAGGAGAAAAGGATTTACTTGCTGTTGTAGACAATTGCAGGACTGTGGGAGAGGGACAGACATTTTAAAATTAAGTAGAATAAGAAAAAGGAAGGCAGGACAACAGTGTCCCAGCAAGAGAGGGAAAAGGAATGACTACAGCCTGTGTGCTACTGAAAACAGCCATGTTCAGGGCTCTGGGGGACAAAAAAGTGTGGACAGGTGAAACTTTTGTGGGACAGGCAAGATTTGCATCCCACCTGTCACATGGACAGGCATCTCAAAAAAATTATTTCGAGCCCTGACTGAAATAAAAATAAAACACCATAATAAGGTTCAGTAGCAGTGCAAGAATTTATAACTGTGCATGATGTGGTCAGTACTGAAAGCAATAATGAAACACCATAATACGGTTCAGTAGCAGTGCAAGAGTTGTTAGCTGTGCATGACGTGGTCAGTACTGAAAGCAATAATAAAACACCACAATAAGGTTCAGTAGCAGTGCAAGAGTTTTTAACTGTCCATGATGTTGTCAGTACTGAAAGCAATAATAAAACACCATAATAAGGTTCAGTAGCACTGCAAGAGTTTTGAACTGTGTGTGGTGATGTCAGTATTGAAAAAATAAAAATCACTATAAAAACTGGTGAGCTATTTTTCTCAGTGGGCTGATCCAGTTGCTATTTGCCATAACAACTCACTGGTTATTATGGCATTCATGTGCACTGTCTTTAAAAATGAGCACTCCCTGATTCGCTTGTTTTTGTCTGCGGACGAAATTAACAGTTTGGCAGACATGGTGGCTCCGTCTCTCGCTTACCATGGAGGTGTCATAATATCACCTGTCTCTTCATTTTTATTAATTTTTCAAGATGTATCTGGCTGATCCTTCCCTTTTTCAGCTTTAGAAAGCTGTATCTGGTTGATCCTGCTATTCATCCACTTTGGGACATAGGCAGCACGACCTCCAACAGAGTTGGCCTGCGACTCGCTGCTCCAGCACTTGTCAAGCGCAATCAAAACTGGCAACTCTGTAAGTAAAAAAAAAAAGAAAGAAAGAAAAAGCAAACAGAAAATGTTTACTCACCAAACAAATGGACAGAGGTGTGTGTGTGTGTGTGTGTGTGTGTGTGTGTGTGTGTGTGTGTGTGTGTGAGGGAAGGGGAGAGAGAGACCCTAAGTCATGCTGTAAATGGTAGCACTCAACCTGGAGAAAAACAGCAGACCAACAATTATAAAAAATAAAGCATGAGGTAGTGTGTGATACAAGAATTTAATGTACCCTGTCAGTGTGGGATGCTTTTATAAACCCCTTGAGCTTCGCTCTTAGGGTTTCTGTAGCACCCACACCTTGGGGGTGCATTAAATTCTCATATCACACACTACCCTATCCTTTATTCTCTATGTAATAAGGTTCAGTAGTAGTGCAAGAGTTTTTAAATCAGTCAGTCTTTATTTACATGCTAACATACTAACAGACTTAAATGTCAGCAGAGTAGGCCTAAAGGTCTTTCGAGTCTGCTCAAATTTCAACACCCGCACTGAGGGCTGATTTTGGTGTCTCCCTCCCCCCTTTGGGTTATACTGTTCCCAGTCCCAGATCTTCCACCTGTATTGGGCCTGGTCAGATTTACCCTCCTCCTGTACCTGTCCCACGGTCTCCACCTCTACCAGCTCCCTGGGCAGTGTATTCCACGGCTCCACCGCCCTTTCAGTGAAATTACATCTCCTTCTCTCCCCTCTGAGCCTGCCCCCTTCCAGCTTACACCCGTGACCTCTCTTGGCCCCACCTTCCTTCCTTTGGAGCACCCTGACTGGATCTTCTTTATTGATCCCTTTCATGTACTTAAAGACCTCTATCATGTTCCCCCATCCCTCCTCTCCTTCAGGGTGTACATGTTGAGCTCCTTGAGCCTCTTCTCATAGGTCCTCTCCCCCAGGCCCCAGATCATTTTGGTTGTCCTCCTTTGGACCCTGTCTAGGAGTGTAATTTACCTCTTTAAATGTGGTCTCCAAAACTGCACACAATACTCAAGGTGTGGCCTAACCAAGCAGTTATACAGTGGAAGGATCACTTCTGCCTTTTTGGAGGTAATCCCCTTGGTGATGTATTCCAGCATCTTATGTGCCACTGCCCTCCTACAGGTCTCTGAGTTGTTCATTTTGCCATCTACTACTACCCCCAGGTCCCTCACATCCTCTGTGACTTGAATCGTGTCTCCTCCCAGAGTATACCCCGGCCTGTATTTCTGACTCCCAGGTGCAGAACCTTGCACTTCCCCACATTGAATTTTAGTTTCCATTTTCCTGACCACCTTTCCAGAGCCTTTAGGTCCTCCTGCAAGGCCACCCTCCCCTCCTCCTCATCCTCCACTGCACCCAGCTTTGAGTCATCTGCAAAGAGATTAATTTCACTCCTGATGTCTGAGACATAGGCGCTGAACAGGAGTGGCCACAGCATTGACCCTTGGGGCACCCCACTAGTAACCCACTTGGGGGATGAGGTTAACCCTCCAACCACAGCTTCTGAGTATGTTCAGACAACCAGTTTCCTATTCATCTTAACAACTGTCTTCCTACCCCCATTTCCTTCAGCTTAGCCAGCAGGCCACTGTGGGGTACCAAATCAGATGCCTAGCGGAAGTCCAGAAAGAGGACGCCCACCAGCCTACCCTGGTCCAGGGCCCTCATAACCCAGTCATAGAACTCAACAAGGTTTGTCTGGCACAATCTTCCCGGGACAAAGCCATGCTGCCTATTATCCAGGTGAAACTTCATTGAGCAAGCTAATGTTCGAGGAGGGCCTGGTAGGTACAGAATAAGTAATACATTAGCTGTAACAAGGGATAAAGAAGTTTGTCCCTATATTTCAGCCTAACCACATTTTGGTCTAAAACATAATGTGTTTGTGTAACTAATGTTGACCTATATAACTGGATCATATAAAACTTGTGAAGCTACAAGACAAACTAAGCCACAAGTTGCAATATTAAAGTGCCTTTTGACATTTGTGCTGACCATGTGAGTAATAGCAAACAGTTGTCTTATGTGTCTGCAAGACAGAAACACAGGATAGAGTCCAAATTACCCTTTTGACTATCTGTAGTGTTTGTCATTATTAGGACAGGCCAAAATGCTTGTATGCATATTCCTAAGTCCAAACCTATTTCTTCATTCTGGACTTTGGTAACTGGTAGTGACAACTGTTACTAGCCATATATAATAATAGAATGTACACTATCTATACTTGTGCTGACCAAGGATGAGCTCATACATATACCAAATGAGTACTGCCTTGTAAGTTAATGTTTGTGCTTGTTTTAAACCAGTCATAGAAAACCATAGGAAATGATGATGCTGTCTTCCACGATATAACCAAGCCAGCACACACTGTTATTTTGAAGAATGTACCACTTGTAATCTCTCGCTGTGATTATTGTTATAATCATTAAATTCTTCCGCCATCAGTCTCGTCTCCGTTCGTCTCCTTTCTAAGTATCTGTAATTGATAATTTACTAACTGTAATTTTTCCATAACGCTACAGTAGCACAATAGAACATATAGCAGAAATGAGCATAGCAATACAATACGTAGCAATAAAAACAGGTACAAGGGTAATCCAATGAGGCCCGGTCATAAGGTGAAGCCTCATCTCAGTAAACAGTACAGCAGAGAGGCAGAAGCAAGTCAGCACCAATGTGCCGAACCAGTGATTTTAAACACTAATAGCTCTAGTAGAGCAGAGTTAATGCTGGTGACAGTGCAAGCTGGGGGCTCAGCAGCAAGCAGAAAGCAAGGATGAATCCAGGAACATGGCATAGGGTAATCCTAACGAGAGGATAGAAAGTGTAGAGGGTTGACTGTAAGAATAGCAATGTATGGCTACAGTTTAGTGACAGGGAGGGCATTGACAAGACTCTGAGAAGCATCTCGAATAGAGTGACTTGAATTCTACAAAACCAATAAGATGTACCAATTGTATGGATTTCTGGATGTTGTTCCACAGCTGGGGCAGCACATAGCTGAAAGAGGCTCTGTCAAAATGGGAAAAGACTTTAGGCACAGCTAGTGAGATATACGAGCTGCTTCTCAAGGTATAGGTTTGTAAGGTGCAGAAGGGCAAACAGTCAGAAATGTGAGAGGGTAGTATCTTGGATATAGATATATAGGTCCATAGTATAGCATTCCTTTGCCTCCTGAACATAAGTGAGGTCCATCCTACCATGGAATAGAGTACACAGTGATGGGTATTATGTGCCTCACCTGAGATGAAATGTAAGGCCCTATGATAAAGGGTGTCAAGCTTAGATAGGGCGGTTTTTGGGGCTTGTCCATACAGGAAGTCTACATAGTCCAAGATAGCTAGGAACGTGGTTTGTACTAAGCGTTTATTGGCCTCTTGGGTAAGCAGATACTTGATTCTGAAAAACAAAGTCCAAGCCTCTAAGAATTTTTTGAGAACTCATCTATATGATCCACAAAAGAAAGTCTGTTGTCAGTCCACATACCTAGGTTCTTGAACCTGGTCACATAGTCAAGTGACTCGCCAAGCAGGGTGGTGATAGTGGGAATATCCTCGTGCTTAAGGGAGTTTATGGGCTTGGTCACTGGGGATAACAGCATAGTCTTGGTCTTTTTGACATTCAATAGGAGCTTTTGACTAGGGAGGTTTTGTTGCAGCATAAGGAAATCTGCTTGCAAGTCCGAGCAGGCACTTTCAGGGGTAGATCTGGCAGTGTAAAGGACCGTGCCATTTGCAAAGAGATGTACACAGGAAAGTTTGATTCCACAGTCAGTACTGTTGATATAAAGTGAATAAAGTAAGGGCCCCAAGATGGAACCTTGAGGTACACCTCTGTTAATCTGTTTTAGAGTGGAGAGATCTCCTACTGCTTTTACTTGCTGCATCCACTCTACCAAGTAGCATGAGAACCATTTAGGGAAGGTGCATCCAGACCAAATTTGCAGAGAGTAACTAAGAGCAATGCAGAGTCGACAGTATCGAAGGCCTTGCTTAAGTCGAGGAATACCACGCATACGTGATTCTTTAAGTCAGGGGCCCTCTACCAGTCATTTGTGACTTTAGCCAGAGCTTTGATTATGCTATGACATGGCCTAAAGCCTGAATGCACAGGATTTTCCAGATTTGAGGCATCAGTGTAGTTTCTAAGTTGGCAATTCACTAATTTCTTCAGCAGTTTAGGTAGAGTGGGGAGAAAGGAGATTGGCTTGTAATTATTTGGGTCTCCTGATTTGAAGAGTGGTATGTGTGACATGGTCAGTACTGAAAGCAATAATCAAACACCATAATAAGGTTCAGTAGCAGTGCAAAGAGTTTTTAACTGTGCGAAGGCTAACAGGATGCTAGGTTACGAACATACGAAATTTGCCAGCAGATAAAGGCCTAGAGGTCTATCAGGTCTGCTCGAATGTGCAGCTAGCACCCCTTATTCTGCAGCTGCCCTTCCCTTCCCCTTCATTAACCCTCCCCCTTGTTCTGTCCCATCCTCGTTTGAAGCAGTCCACTGTTCTACTGGATACCACTTCAGCAGGTAATGCATTCCACCCAGCCACCACCCTCTCTGTGAAAAAGTGTCTCCTCATCTCCCTCCTGAACCTTCCTCCCTCCACTCTCATATCATGGCCCCTGGTGGCCCTCCCCTCCCTTACTTTGAACAGCCCCTCTGTACCCGTCTTGTTTTGCATTTTATTGCAGAGGCATATCCTCCGGGGGATCCTGCCGCTGTATAGGTTACTGATTAGATAACACCTGGGGTACTGCATGCTGTTCTGGCAGCCATACCCAAAGAAGGACATTAGGTTACTGGAGATAGTGCAGTGCAGGGCATCAGAAATGATCCAGGGGCTAGGGGACTTGCCCTCTGAGAACAGGCTGTGGGAGTTGAGCATGTACTTCCTGGAGGAGAGGCAGGAAAGGGGGGACATGATTGAAACCTGCCAGTACATGAAGGGGAATAAATAAGATGGACATGGAGGGGCTTTTCTAATTAATTAGAGGGAGGGACATCCGAGGGCACAAGCTGAGGTCAGAGGAGGGAAAGTTCAGGAGGGAAATGAGGAGACCCATTTTTACGGAGAGGGTGGTGTCAGGGTGGAACACATTACCAGAGGAAGTGGTAGCCTGTAATACAGTGCACTGCTTCAAAAGGGATGGGAAGGGGTAAGGTGGAGGGTCACTGGAGGAGGGAGGGAGGGAGGAGGGGCAGCTGCATGATAAGGGCTGCCAGTTGCACCATCAGGCAGACTCGATAGACTGAAAGGCTTTATCTCTGTTCATATGAAGTGGTCAGTACTGAAACAGTAATGAAACACCATAATAAAGTTCAGTGATAGTGCAAGAGTTTTTAACTGTGCATGACATGGTCACTGTTGAAAGAGGAATAAACTCATTCTGCGTTTATGTGTTTCTATGTTCCAGGAAACAGAAGGGAAGTAGACACTTTTAACAGACAGCAGTGAACATGGCAGCAACAAAAGAGCTAGAACTGCTGAAAAATGAAGTTATGTGTCCCATCTGTGTGGATTATTTTAATGATCCTGTCATAATAGATTGTGGGCACAACTTTTGCAGAGCCTGTATCACAAAGTACTGGGAGTACGTAGATGGAAATGTCTCCTGTGGTGAATGCTATGATATGTTGGAGCAGAAGGTACTCCAAGCAAACAGGAAGCTTGCAGCGATAGTGCAGATTGTAAAACGTCTGACTGGAAATAAAGAGGAACCTGAAAACAGCAACACCAGTGACCAGCAGCCACAGCCACTGGGACGGGTGTGTGAGGAATCAGATGAACATAAACCTGTCCATGCAGCCTGTAAAAAGTCTCCAGTGCATGAATGCCACAATACTGTTGCCAAGGTGGAGGTCCTGAAGGTAGGTAGAGGAAGGAAATGATCAACATTTGAATTATGTGCTTTCTGACTAGTTAATAAAATGTATTAATCTTAACTTTAGCAGCACATACTTAAGTAATAAAGCTGTTTGCTGGGGTATGCAGAAATACCAAGGTGATAAGGGTGGCTTGGGATTGAAAGGCTAAGGCATGTAACTCCCCTTGTAAAACAGGTAGGGAAAATGCTGCAAGCTGATTGGCTGACAGTCATGCATGGTAGAACCACTACCAGCAGTGAACAAAACAACTGCTGCCCACAATAGTACTACAAGAGTTGATTTATCAGTAGTGCCATCAGTAGCAGGCCACATCTGATTGTACTAATAAAAGGTTTACTGTGGCTTTAAACATGGCTGGATTAAACTGTATGCAAATTACGCCATGGCGTAGAGCCCCGAGGTTCAGGAGGGCCCCCACTGTTAGCTTATTTACAGTTACTTTCTTTAATTCTGGCTGTACTGGACGACCGCTGACAGGTCGAATTGCCCAAAAAGCAGCCCCTTCCCTGGAGTCAGTTAGCCCCCCACCTCACTGAGTCAGCCTGGTGAATGATGACCCCCCCCCACAGCTGCTGTGAGCAAGTGAGCCTCTCAGTTTCTCTGATGGCTGCTCCAACTTCACCTCTGATCCACCCTGACCCCACCACACACAACCAATCATGTCCATCAGAGGTCCTCTGGAGGTGTGGCTACTGGGGAGTGGGAATCAGTGTGTGCGTGTGCATGGTGTCAGGACATGTGGCTGGGCAGTAATGAGGAGTAGAAGAGGAGAATGAGAAAGAGCTGTGGCGGTCTGTCGTCGGTGCCGGTGGTTGGTCTCGTCTATCAAAGAAGAAGAATCTCTGTCTAAAGACATAAAAGTAGACAGAGAGTCTGAGCAGGCCACATGGGGTTACCCGGAGTTGGATTTGACTTCAGTGCAGCGTCATGTGCTACTGGTGCTTTCAGTGTAGCCACTAGCCAGGGTCAGTTGGTGCTGCTGCTAGTTTGGCCTTTGGTCCTGCTGTGACTTTAGGAATTCTCCCATGCTGGGCCGCACTGCAAGGCTGAGTCGTGTCACCCCCGCCTGTGTGATCTTGAGGAAACAATCAAGAGGACAGACAGGACTCATCACATTCACATCAGTCAGGCCACACCAGGTATGTTGTGTTGACTTGTTGTCTGCGTGCTGCAGTGTCCAAGTCATTTGTGCTGCAGAAATAACTAGTTTTATTGCATTGGAGAAACAAACTAAGCTGTGGCTGCCTCTGGTCATGGTCTGTCTGTCTGTGAGCATTCAGTAACCTGAGTAGTGTGCTGAGTCTTTAATAAGATTTGAGTTTGGCACTGAGAAACTTGTGCGACTTGCTCTTGCTGGCACAGTTTTGTCTTGGTTTGATTTGAGTCATATACATTACTGGGAAGTTGCAGCAGGTTGCTCTAGGAAACTTAATTTCTGAAGTGACTGCAGTCAACACCTGCAGGTCCTGCAGGGTTCTTAAGGCTCAGTCTTTTTGGCACAACTCTGTTTAGCTGCTTTGGCATCAATGACTTGGAGTAGGGGCAAGGATGTGGCAACTCAGCATTGGCAGCAAAGCAACTTTCAGGTTGACAACAAAACTATAAATTACAATGGAGATGGATGAGAGGAGAGGAGACAGTGGGAGAACAGACAGAATTGAGGACAAAGATAGCTGCACAGAGGATGATTGCGACAGATGCATTGCGGAGGCAAGGAGCTTGAGCATGACTCAGGTTTGGAGCTCAGAGGAGTCTTGAGCAGGGAAATAATGTGAGGCAGCTGTGAGCCCCACTAACTGCTTCAATACATGCTTCAGTTTTTTGGTTTTGGCAGAAAGAATAGGTATTCAACGAGGCATGTGCATGGAGATCATGGCAGCTACAATCCCCATTTTTATTCTTTTATTTACGTGGAATTTGAATTTGATATCTGGGAAGGCAGGGCACACTAATTGAAGTCTAATGTCCAGGTGTGTCTCAGGGAAGGGGAAGAAAAGAGGATTCATAATTATTAATAACAAAAATAGTTACACGGTACAGTACTGGGAAGTGAAAAACAAGACGAGTGAAAGGTAACTAAAAAGTAAAAATTTACAAAATGTTAATATTGTACTGATAAAATGTTCTTTGTGCAGTAATTGGTCATTCTAAATTGTTGTGTTTATAATCAAGGGCATGTGACCTGTCAAGTCACGTGGCATAACACATGGCATTATAAACCACATCCTGCTTGAGTACCCTGGTCGTTACTGCAGAAGAGTGGAATGTTGGTATTTAGGGGCCCCCCAGGCCACAAACTATGACTTGGAGTAGGGCCCCCACATCCATTAATCTGGCCATGGCTTTAAATTATCTTGCTACTTCAATGTTGCAGTAAACGCTGTGACCCAGGCCTCCTTTAGAAGTGTGTTGTGGTGTGAAATGTTAGGGGTGGTGAGCTGTCTCCTGGTGCTGTACAGTTTGTTGTTTTTAAACTGATTCACACGGGTGTTTGCAGTAGTGCAGCCCAACAAGTCATTCTGTTCGCTGATTCAGAAATACTGAATGACCACTGTTCAGATGGCACCACTGTGCACATTGTACACCGATGCTGAAGGTCCACATTCAAGTTCCAGCATGGTCACTGTTCTGGTTGCAAGTCCGAGAGGAGAAAGTGGAGAGACGTCTGTGTATGTCACATCCATGTCAATGTGTAAACAGGAAATGGGTGATTTTAAACTTTAATCACTGTTGTTTCACAGTGCTTTTCAGTTGGTTACACGTTTGTTCGGTGTCTGTTAGGCCTGAAATAGTACCTCAGATCATCCGGTACTGCCTGATCAGTGCACGTCCAGTGGTGTGTCATTCGTCTTTTACAGATTGTTCACCACCCAAATCGCAGAGGAAGAAGAATTCATTCTTGTGACCACCTGACTTCCTTCTGCACGAACAAACCGTTTGCCGCAACCCCCAACCATTACAGCAACTAAGGACTAACATTTCAATCAGCCGATCCTTGCTGAGTCATCGGTGAGAGATAATTTATATACTGTATATATCGATTTCAGTACCGTCTGGGGGATCAACAACATGCACCTGGGTGCCACTCATATGCACAGTATTGGGTTACAGTGAGGAAGCAGTGCTGCATTTGTGTGCCCTTAAATTGGAATGTACAACCCCTGTATTTTGATGTGAGCTGTCAGTATCACTGTACCATTATTTATTGGGTATCTCCCATTTCACTTTAGTAGGGATCAGCTGTAATAAATGCTTTCCCTCAGGATGGCTAGCTACTCTGTCATGTGACAGGTACATATTCAGGATGTACGGCCCGTGTGTTCTGATGTGAGCTGTCAGCATCACTGTACCATTATTTATTGGGTATCTCCCATTTCACTTTAGCAGGGATCGGCTATAATATATGCTTTCCCTCAGGATGGCTAGCTACTCTGTCATGTGACAGGTACATACTCAGGATGTACGGCCCGTGTGTTCTGATGCGAGCTGTCAGCATCACTGTACTATTCTTTATTGTGTATCTCCCATTTCACTTTAGCAGGGATCGGCTGTAATATATGCTGTCCCTCAGGATGGCTAGCTACTGTGTCATGTGACAGGTACATATTCAGGGTGTACGGCCCGTGTGTTCTGATGTGAGCTGTCACTATCACTGTACCATTATTTATTGGGTATCTCCCATTTCACTTTAGCAGGGATCAGCTGTAATATATGCTGTCCCTCAGGACGGCTAGCTACTCTGTCATGTGCCAGGTACATATTCAAGATGTACGGCCCGTGTGTTCTGATGCGAGCTGTCAGCATCACTGTGCCATTATTTATTGGGTATCTCCCATTTCACTTTAGCTGGGATCAGCTGTAATATATGCTGTCCTTCAGGATGGCTAGCTACTCTGTCATGTGCCAGGTACATATTCTGGATGTATGTCCCATGTGTTCTGATGTGAGCTGTCAGCATCACTGTACCATTATTTATTGGGTATCTCCCATTTCACTTTAGCAGAGATCAGCTGTAATATATGCTTTCCCTCAGGACGGCTACCTACTCTGTCATGTGACAGGTACATATTCAGGATGTACGGCCCGTGTGTTCTGATGTGAGCTGTCAGTATCACTGTACAATTATTTACTGGGTATCTCCCATTTCACTTTAGCAGAGATCGGCTGTAATATATGCTTCCCCTCAGAATGGCTAGCAACTCTATCATGTGCCAAGTATATATTCAGGATACCTTTCAGCTGTTCAGTGTTCTCCTTAAAGTAGCGTGCCTACATGTAAAACTATATACAGATGCACGACTTGGCAGGTCATATAAGAGTTGGTGTAGTGTGTGCATCTGGAATTCAATCTAGCAAGTGCCAGTGTGCAGTCCTAGACCACAGGTATTTTACTCTCCCCTGTGTGGCTGGCTTGTATCACTGCACAGTCATGGGTATTTTAACATAACAGCCAAACCCCCCTCCCTTCCCAGACCGAGGTGGAATTGGTGGTACTACAAGTATGGGCATTCCATATTCACAATTTCTTGCTGGTACTGCACTCCCCAAAACACAGTATGGACTAAACAATACACAATTTGTATGCCCATGGACGCTCGTGGTGACCTGCCCATGTGATGCCACTTTTGTTAGTCGGCTGCTGTAGCAGTATACCAGGTCACTATTCCAAGTCTTATTAAAATATTGCACATGAGCAATGCTAGGTAGGCATCCAGTGACTCACCTGGTGGTCTGATTACAATCAATTCCAGGCCTTTTGTTTTATACACCAGTGCAGATTGTGCTTTCTTGTCTAGTCACTTGCTCAATATTTATGTGTAGAAGAGGATGTGTATAGGGGAACATCATAGTGAAGAAGCAGGGCTTGGCTATGGTCACCAAACAGGTTGGAAGCCCAGAATTTACTGTGAGATGATGGTGGTGCGACACTTGGCTAACCTTTACCTGTGAATTTTCTAGCCAGTGTTTCTTGATGTTTTAATTGAGTCACAGTGGTGCAGTGCATTGCCAGTACTGTAACTCTGCAGCAAAGGACTCAACTCTATGCCCAATGCATACATTGCCCACCGAAGCAGATGTTAAACTGCACAGTGCCATTTCTGGGTTTTATCTTGCAGGGAAAGCAACCAAGAGTAAACGTCCAGAGACTGCAGAGTGGCATCTCGGGTTGGGGGAGTGCCAAATTCCAATACTAAACATATGAGCATATACAATGTGCTGGCAGATACAGTGCATATGGTCTGTTAAGTCTGCTCGAGTGTGCAGCTATCAGACAGCGCTCTGTGGCTGCCCTTCCAGCTCTATCAGAGTGATCTTTCCCTGACCCTGTCCAAATCCCATCAATGCCGTTCTCAGAACCCTCATTGTGTCTGCTACCACACAAACAGTGGTGATGTATGCTTCCTGTGGCCTCATTTGGGCCACTAAAGATGATCATCTGGGTGAAGGTCACTCCACAGCATAATTTTTGTTGTTGTTGTTGAATCTGATTCTCTCCTTCCGACTGGAACTCTCAGGCTACCTCTCTTGCCGAAGCTGCTCTACCGCCCACTGTGTTCTCCACTATCTTCAAGGACGTTACGACTCCCTTGGGACATGGGGGGGGCTACAGCCCCCGGGGAGATCGAAGGGGCAGTGGTGGAGAACAAGAGTTGGGTATGTGGTTGTGATGGCACTGGAGGAGCTGTTGCCTATCGGGCGGGAGGTGCTTTTTCCACCTTAGTGTGTCCTCCTCCCTCTCCCTCCCCCACCTTGCATGGTGCACATCCCAAGCTGCGGCGCACGGCAACCCTGCCTACATCGGGCCACACTGGCTACGTGCTGTCTAGTGTTCAGCAGTGCCCCAGGTCTCCACCAGGGGCTGTGGTGCACCAGACATCCCCAGGACCCTCCCCTGAGATAGGGGAGCAGCCCAATGGGTGCTCAATCTGATCCCACTGCTGCCAACCCCCGGCACCCAAGCTCACTCCTGAACCCTGGTTGCCAGTGTGGCTTGAGATATGGCGTCCAGCACCTCAACCCTCAGCACCACCGGGCTGGCTGCTCCACAGCATCATTGCCCATGGATGTTGAGTAAATGTGCCGGTTCCCCACAGCCAAGGTACCTGGCCCGCACTTGGAATGCGCTGCAGTCGCAAACATCACACTGATTCTGTTGTTTTCATGATGTCAGAACACTTTAAGTTTATGGCCCCGTCCGACACAAACTATTTCAACATGGAGAGGCAGTGGATGCAGTTTATCATGGAAATAGAACAGCGACGCATCAAACATAATGAGTGCATGGAATATTTTCCTATGGCTCATGAGTGCACAGTGTTGCAGCTCCTAACTGAATGGGACTGGCAACCAGTACTACTAGCACCACCAATGTACCCCTATGCATCAGCTCCCCACATTAATTTTAGGCCCACCGGCAAAACAGGGTGAGCACTATAACTGTGCACTCCTTTTTCTAGCACTGGGCCCACTCTATCCCAACTGTGACTCCTCCTTATTCTGACTGCTAGTCTTACAACTTGCTGCCTGGAGTGATGAAAGCCTTGAGGAAAGAAGGGAGAGGGTGGACATGATAGAAACTTCTAAGTACCTCAGTGGAATCAACAAAGTTCAAGAGGGTAGCATCTTTCAGAAAAAGAGACGTGCAAGAACAAGGGGACACAATTTAAAGATAGAAGGAGGGAGGGAGGTTCAGGGGCAATGTGAGGAAGTATTATTTCACAGAGAGGGTAGTGGATGCATGGAACAGCCTTCCTGAGGAGGTTGTGGGGTCTAAAACTGTGGGAGAATTCAAGAATGCATGGGACAGACATAAGGCAATTCTTGTAGGGGGTAGGAAGAAATAGGCTGTTGGTTAACTAGGATCTGCGGCCTATCCTGTAGGTAGGGAAATGGGCAGACTAGATGGGCCTAGCGGTCCTTATCTGCCGTCAAAGTCTATGTTTCTATGTTTCTATGAATTCACACTGCACTTCTTCCTACTGACTGCAATGTTTAATACTGTATTGTAGTACCTGTTTTTGGTATTGTTGTCTTACAATGTCCCTGTGTTCTGGTCACTTTATATTAACTCTTTACTACTATTTGCCTGATGAAGTCTGATGCTTGTAAAGTCCATGTTGTGCTAATTCTATGTAATGTAATCCTCCACTTGTATTTGCCTGATGTTCATGTATGTACCTTGTAATCTCCCAGGTCACACCTGAAAATAGGCACTTGGCTGTCTAGTGTGCTTACCCGGTTAACAAAAATAAATATATAGATAAATAAATTCATATATTTCAACTATGCAGTCCTGATGTCAACCACACGGGACCCAGCAACAATGATTCTGGTGTTCCCCAGCAGACATTCTCTCCCCCTTTCTCTTAGCAATTGCCTAAACGCATGGTAAACACAAGCAGGGTTGCACACAGTCCTGGTGCGATTATGGGCCATCTTCCACCACCCCTGTCTGTTTAGCAGCATGTTTGCCTAATGTATCAAGGTGATGGGGACATACTGTATATAGAAATAATGAGTGAAGTCACTGTGTTGCTTTTGGTGGTGGGACACACAAGCACAGGGGCTATATTATCACTAAATGATGGACTGGGATCACAGGTGTTTTACAAGGTGCTGCTATACTGTGGAATTGTGTGCAATATATTTGTTCTAAATGTGCAGTGTATGTTGTGTTTTTTTTCTTGTTCTGTGTTTGTCTGTGTGGTTCCATATTAAATACATTACTGTGTTCAATCTAAATCATGCAGTCTGTGTTATCAGTTCATTGCAGTTCCTGACTTCAGACTCCCATTTATTGACGAAACAGTTTTTGTCAGATACTGTGACTTTTTATTCATGTACTGTGCTTTTTTCGATGTTCACCACACCACATTGTGCATATGTTCAGTTGTGTGCACCCTCTCATGCAATACAGCATGCTGCCCCTCAATGCACCAGTGTCCTCATGGGATCCATACTTACGTCAAGAATGGCAAATCCAACCCAATGCAACAGCAAGGGCTCCAGTAATTGTTGATTGCATGAACCAAAACCATTAATGATCAGGATTTATGTCAGCACATGCCCTATGGTGGCACACTGAAACATAGTCGCACGTGACACCATCATCAGCGTTGTTGATACCCTGCACAATCCTTTCCACTCTCAACTATCCCTTCTTATCTGGCCCAGAGCCTACTGCACAATCTACGTCAGTCTTCATACTGTCAACTAGAACGCCCTAGCATAACTATGAGAATGGGCCTAAGAGCCTTCTCTGCAGCCAGATCCTCACTATGGAATGACCACCCCTCCTCCTCCTATATTCCCCTGACCTCCCTCTAAATCTAAATTCCCTATTAAGAATTCACTTTCTGTCCTCCATGACTTGCATCTGCCACAAGTCGCCAGCACACACCCCTTGCAGCCCTCCTTCCCCTCCCCCTCTCCCTCTAGTGCTCCACCTCCTCTTCCACCCTGAATACTATTGTTATTCCTATTTTTGAATGATGGAGCAACTTTACTGTTTACCTAAATGTTATATCCCTTGGTATGCTCAATTTTATTTTTGCATTATCTTTTTATCCCTTTGCCAATCCAGCCCCCCACTCCTTTAGGCAGAAAATTCTCACCCTCTACTGCTCTTCCCATTTCGTCTACTGCCCCTGCCACACTAACTGACCTGACATATTCCTTTGAGGGGCCCTCTGCCTGTGGGAGGTGACCAGGAAGAGAGATTGAAGAGCTTTTTTGGCAATTACTTGCTACTTTGTTGGGCGGCAAAGGATCATCTTGGGGGCTTTGTTTCTAGGGGAGGTGGGCCACGGTTATCAGCTGGCACAGGCAACCATTTTTCCCTTTTTGTTCCCCCTGCCCCTGCAGGTCATGTGCTGTGGCATCCTCACTTCTCATGCATATGGCGTATGGTCACCTACGCCACAAAGCGCGATGTCGAAGCCAGCCATGAGGAACCATCAAAAGGCGACATTGACAATCTTCTACCCGGGAGGAGAGTGTCTGGAGAACGCTCTTGAGCTCTCCCTGCCAGCCTCTGCTCTTGATGACCCAGACTTGAGTGCAAACCTGGGTCGCCAGCATGCCAGACGATTTCCCCATTGTCCAGGACCATGGGGCCTGCTGTATGTTCAAGTGAGCGCAGTGGTTTAAGGCTATGAGCTGCAAATCTGGAGACCTGGGTTTGAATCCCACAGCCCCCACTTGCATACTGTGTGACCCTGAGCAAGTCACTTAACTTCCCTGTGCTCCCAGGTTGCACCTGTAAACAAGCTGTCAGCTTAGTGTGTCTCACCTAGTTAAACAATTGGAAAATTGTTGATGTACCTGGTACTGTTTACCTTATATTTTCTCTGTTAGCTTGACATATACTGTTATGTTCACTGTATGATCCACGCTGTTCTCTCAATATATTTTACGCTGCTTGTGCCAGTTTCTGGCCTGGACCATGCCTGACAAAGGTCTTCAGATCAGTGAATCACCCTGGTTACCGAATGAATGAATGAATGAATATTTGGCAGGAGGACATCAACACTGCCTGTATTCTGTGAGACAATAATAGCATACATGGCACGCGCAGCAACAAATATTGCATGTCAGTCCACCAACACTAGGATGACAACTTTCACACTGTATGCGTTATGTGTAATGACCTCTGTGAGGTTTGTGAACACACAAGACCCACATGCCACATTGGATGACTGCGTACAGCCAGCCCATCCAGTGACGCCATACTTACTTGTCAGGCCACACGTGTGTTTTTTTTAGACGCATAGCAAGAACAATGCAGTAGTGAAATGTGCATAGCAACGGGTGTGGTGTACCTTCACAGTTCTCTTTATTGCTTAAAATGTATGTACATGCCACAGTTTTCTGTAGCCATTGTACTGCCTATTGAGATGTTGAGCAACAGCATTTCTGATTTGTCTTGCCTGCTCCCCAGCTCTGCCCCTTTGCATGTCTTGCATTTCAGTGCCTGATGGCTTTTGCAAATCCTCACCATCAGCCTTCCTAATCCTTTCCAAATTAAAAACATCCCCTTGTCACTCACAACTGCTGTGTAGAATGCAGCACATGAGCACCACAGATGGAAAAAAAGGAAATGTGTGTGTCGAGCCTTTTCAACAGGCATCATTATCTTCCCTTTAGCCGACCAAAGGTATTCTCCACTACCGCATGCCCACTTGTCAGATGGTGGGTAAAGTGTTTCTGCTCAATTGTGAGATTTCTGGTGTCAGGGAATGGCTTCATCAGCCATGACATCAGTGGGTAGGCTGAGTCACCAAGTAAATGAATGGGCACCTGTACCTCACATGTTTCATGTGTCACATTGGGGGAAAAAGAAGCCAATCCACAGCGTTCACGTATAGTTCACTGTTTGCAAGAATACGAGCATCGTAAACTTTACCAGGCCATCTGATGTTAACATTCCAAAAGCAGTACTGGTGGTCCACCACTGCCTGCATCACTACAGAGTGCCAGCCTTAGTGGTTGAAGAAGTCTGCCGCATCTTATGCTAATGCCTGGACTGATATGTGTGTGCCATCTATTACACTTGTAGCCGTGTGCCCATAGGGGCTGTTATCGTGTGGAGGAAGGTGTCTATGCTAGCATTGCAAACCATACACACAACAGAGCAGACCACTGCCCTAGACATGCCAAACAAGTGTCCAGTGGTCTGATACTTGTTATTTGTGGCCAGTCTCCAAATCGCGATTGCCAGTCTTACTTTGGATGTAATAGCTTGACGCATGTTAGTGTTCTGTCTTCCTATTCTGTGTTGTATTTTGCTCAGTATAAAGTAAAAGGCTTCATGACTCATGCAGAAGTTTTCAGTCCATTCATACTGATTAAACATTATAATAATAATAATAACATTTATTTGATTAAGCGCCTTTCAACTTTCAAAGCGCTGTACAATATACACAGAAAACAAAACGTGCAAATTCATGCAATATAAAATCAAGATAATACTGGAATGCCTTCCCCCATAAAAAAGTCTTAAGTGCCTGCTTGAAACACCCCACCGTCCTGCACTCCCGAAGCTGATGGGGCACAGAATTCCAGAGGGTAGGTGCCGCAAACCCAAAGGCACACGCAACAGATGACTTTAGATTAACCCTCGGAATCTCCAGCAGCCCCTCATCAGCTGAGCGGAGCTGTCGCAAGGGGGTGTAAGGAACCAGGAGCTCTTTCAAGTAATTGGGACCCGATCCGTGTAGGGCTTTGTAAGTCAATAGACCTACTTTAAAGGTGATCCACCACTGTATTGGCAGCCAGTGCAGGGCATGCAGCACTGGGGTAATATGAGATCTTCTGGATGCCCCAGTCAACAAACGTGCTGTCACGTTTTGCACTAGCTGTGAGTGATGGATATCAACCCCAGAAAGCCCTACATAAATGGAGTTGCAATAATCAAGGCACAATGTCACAAAGGCATGGACCAAAACAGGCAGGTCGCTGGATGAAACAAGGTGCCTAATCCTGGCAATGTTCCTAAGATGGTAAAAGGCCAGTCTGACGACTTCCGATACTTGATGATGAAGAGTCAGACCATCGTCAATCACCACTCCCAGGTTATGCACCCATTCGGAGGTGAGAATCTGGGCCTTCCCCAGGACTAAACCGGAAGGGAGCCCAGTCCTCAACTCCTCTACCCTATGACCCGGGTCCACAACCAAAACCTCAGTCTTTCCTGGGTTCAACTTTAGACTGCTGGAATTCATCCAATCTTGGATTTCTGCGAGGCAGCTGTTCAGTACCGAGATAGCACCAACCTGGTCAGGAGCAAAAGACAGGTAGAGCTGGGTATCATCAGCATAGCAATGAAATCTCAGCTCATACCGTCTTACAATGTCTCTGAGGGGTAGCATATATACTGCGAATAACATGGGGGACAGCACCGAACCCTGAGGTACCCCGCAAGGTAGAGAAAAAGCCCCAGATGAAAACAAACCCTAGACCACTCTCTGCGTTCTCCCAGCGAGAAAAGATGAAAACCATCTGAGGACTGTACCCGACAGCCCACAGATAAACCTCAAGCATTTGAGCAGAACCCCATGATCCACAGTATCAGAAGCTGATTATAGATCCAGGAGAACCAAGATAGAATGGTGTCTCCGATCTCTTGCCATCAGGAGATCATTGAGCACCCAAACCAGAGCAGTCTCAGTACTATGCCTCTTATGAAAACTCGATTGGAGAGGTTCATATAAATTATGGATGGTTAAATGGTTATCCAGTTGACCAGGCACAACTTTCTTAATAACCTTCCCCACAAAAGGGAGGTTAGAGATAGGTCTGTAGTTTGCTAGGTTTTCTGGGTCTAAAGAAGCTTTTTTCAGAAGGAGGATCACCACCCCCTCCTTCAGGTAGCTAGGGAACTCACCCATATCTAGAGAGCACCGGACAATCCGAGCTAAGACCGGGCCAATGATCTCACTACAACCCAAAATCAGGGAAGTAAGGCCTGGGTCTAAACTACAGCACGTGGGACGCATCTCCTGGACAATCCGCATAATGTCTACGAAATCTGGCAGGTCAAAGGTACACCAGGAAGCTCTGGGCTCTGTGACAAGGCACCGATCAACAGCAACCCCCTTAGAGTGAAGTTGGTGGCACTCCCACCTGATGTAAATCAACCTTGTTCGCAAAGAAGCGGCGATCTGTCTGATCCCGGTTGTGTAAAAACTGATGAAGCTGCTGACAGGCTGGGTTGCACAGCCTGTCAACAGTTCTGAAGAGTTGAGCCGGTCAGTTCCGTCGCGACAGAAATTTCCCTGGACAGGAATTCTGCCTTCTTATGGGAAATTTCTGTTTGGTAGAGTTTATAATGCTCTAGGAAAATAAGGTGGTCGGCATCAGAGGCAGTCTTCCTCCAATGACGCTCTAACCTATGCCCCAATTTCCACAACTCTCTCAGAGCTCCATCAAACCACAGGGCTCCAGGGCTACGCGGAAGGTGGCAAACTCAGATAGGAGCAATCAGAGTGAGGGCTGAAGATATGGCCCCATTATAGGCCACAGCCAACTGCTCAGGATCTGTGCAAGACTTGTCCAACAGTGAGAGGTCAATAACCACCATCAGGTCTTCAGGGACCACATCCCACAAAGGACGGTACCTGACCAACTCCACAGGGGCTGACCTGCCCAGGGGGGCCGCAAAATTGAACCCAACTGAATAGTGATCAGACCAACCGACTGGTTCCACCACTAAATCGGAGGCCTCGATTTCCAGGAGGAAGACCAGGTCAAGAGAATGACCTCCTTCCACTAATACAAATTAAAATTCTACACCTTTGGTACAAAATCCCTTCTGTATTACACCATATAGGACTATTAAATAATAGTAATAACTGCTGGCACTGCAATTTACCTGTAGGTGATATTTTTCATATTTTATGGACATGCACTCCTGTTAATAAGCTCTGGTACAAGGTTCATACTCTTGCCTCCAAAGTTATTAAACAACTCCCTCTGGACCCTAAACTCTTCCTGCTAGGTATTCTTACCCCAAGTACCATCACCCTCTCACATGCTCACTTCAGGTGGCTAAATATACTTTCACTCCTTGTTAAACGCTTAATTCTAATGAAACGGAGATCAGTACATGTTCCATCATTTGCAGACGTCCTGCAAAATTTAACCCAATATTTATCTCTAGATCGATTATCCCATCTTACTCATGACCGACTCATTGTATATGATAATTGTTGGCGTGATTACTTCAAGTATATCAATCCTTCTAGTGTTTCTAAGCCCTAATATACATTCACCTTTTTTTCCCTTTCATCTCTTATACTGTATTCAATCTGGGGCAATATTTGTAACCATGCACAGATATCCTTCTCTGTTATGTCTTTTTTTCTGTCCTTCTCCCTTTTATTTTATTTTCCTCCTTCTTCTGCTCTCTTATATTTCTTTTTTCTTCCTTTTTCTCTTTTTCTTTCGCTATGGGATATTTTCTTCTTTATTCATATCCTCCTTTTACACTTTATTAATTGCACTTCTTCTTCAACCACCCCCTTATTACTGTTACCAGGCTAATCATAGATATTGCCTGGTATTGACCTTATATATGTAGAATATCTTCATCATAAATATACACATTTTTTTTAATTATGCCTTTAACGCTATTTGATATTACTATTTACTGGCTTTTTCTTCTTTCTTTGTAACAGTTTGTAATCATATTAATTATATTGTCATGTACACTTTATTTAACTTTGTTTCTTCCCAGTATCTGGAGGTTACTTCATATCTTTATGTGATGTATGTTCTGAAACTTTTTGAACATTTCAAGAAAAATATAAAGTGAAAAAAAAGGAGAGTGACCTCCCTTGTGTGTAGCTGAGGAAACAACCTGTGTGAAGCCCAGAGATGTCATCATCTGGAGGAAATGTTGACCAAAAAGTGAGGATTCATTGTCGACCCAGGCATTGAAGTCACCCAGAACCATCAGTCTGGGCTACTCCAAGGCCATGTCAGCGGCAAAGTCTGCTATTTCCTGCAGGAATAGCTTCTTATCAGCTGGTGGACGGTAGATGAGGGTGATCCTGCACCCAACACCAGCTACCACAGTACACTCAAATGACCTGGCCTCCTCAACTGGTATACCAGTTAGGCCCAATTTGGGCTTGAAACAGACCGCAACCCCCCCCCCACAGTCCAATCTCGGGCGATGTACAACCGAGTACTCGGTGGGAACAGCTGCCTCTAAAAAAAGGGCCGCATTCCCATCCAACCAGATCTCAGTAATGCAAACCAGATCTGCCCTAGCAACAAAGTCTGCAATAAGACCAGTCTTGTTGCAGACAGATCTGGCATTGCATAACAGCGCCCGAGTTGGACAAGGTTGGCGAGCTGTCCCAACTACTTGCCCTCCCAAACTAGAGTTGCCTTAGTGTATGGGAATCAGAATGGAGTCACCATGTTCCAGATACCATTTTGCCCCAGAGCATCTTCTGGGCCTAACCACCCCATTGGGAGAGCCCCACTTATTCGGACTCCGCTGTCCGCAACCCCCTACCCACTCCCCGACTCCCCCCCACGAGCAATCCCCAACACCCGACAGCATTGATAGGTAAAAGCAGGCAGGAGGGAGAGGAGAAAGGGCGGAGGGCATGGAGAGTGGAGGCTGAATAGCACAGGACAGGTGGGGCAAGCAGGCACATTCATTAACACTATTAAAATAATGGGAAAGCACAAAACTCCAAATTTCCCAAATCACAAGGCGAGACTGTAAACAGAGCTAAAACCCCCAAACAAAAATAACTTAAATAACAATCCTTACCATAATAAATCAAATAAACTGCCCCTCCCACTGTAAGATAACCTTCAAACCCTTAAAGAAAAAAGAAAACTAAAAAATAATACAATGACACAATCACCTCTCACAGAATAAAATAAACATAAAAGTATAGAATACTCCCTCTCCCACAGCCCTCTCACAGCCAAGAAGGGGGGAAAATAATAAACCAAAAAATAAAACAACCCCCTCTCACAGAATATTCAAAACAAACAATAACATAAACTTCCCCCAGCCCTTCCACAGCCGAAGAAAGAATAATGACTAGGCACCCTGGTACTCTCACCACCAGGGAACCATGAAACAATTTAAAAAGTCAGGGAAAAAAGGCATCAAACAGTTGGAGGAGCCACAATAGTCCAAATAATCCGGCGTAAAATAAACCCAATGTCAAGTCCGGAGGAGCAGAATAGATGTTTCCAACATACAATAATATTTAGTCTCAGTGGATATCCAAGAAGGGACTAAGAAGTCTACCAAGAACCAGAAGTAGATATAGGCCAAACCAATGGAGAGCAGGGGCTCCCCACCTTACCTCCTAACCTGCCTTTTCAGGTCCAGCTATACTTTATTGTTAGTAAATTCCAAAACACTAAGGAACGTTCCCGTGTCCACAGTGTTCTCCACCAGCTGTTGAGTGCCACAGTCATAAGCAGCAAAGAATAGATAATAACTTCTCATCCACATTGCAGATGTCTATGTAGACAGTTGCAGAAGGGCCTTCTTGTCTGCTAGTGGTGGCAGGGCTTCAACCTCTCTTGCTTGTGCAAAGTACTGCCACATTCAAAAATCCATGTTGATGCCCTACAACAAAACAGGAAAATGGAACATTGGGGCTTTGTGCAACAGATACACTAACTCACAGTATGCATGCAGTCATGAGTAAAATGTGTTTTATAAGTGGTGTGACTATTGTGGCACTTAACTCAAGCAGCATCATCCAGGCAAACAAGTTACAGGTGTCTTCAGAGAAGACATATAACACATAGCATGCATGTCAAGTTCACTTTTGTAAAAAAATTACTCATTGACACAGTAAAAGAAAGTTCAAGTCTGAACAAGGGACAGTGTCACGTATTACTGAGTGGCAGACATCACTGTATGAATAACCGCACAGGAAAAGGACACTGAAATTGTGTGTTGCCAACACTGTAAAGCAGGCATGGTGTTGTGCGCCAAGACAGGCCTCATGGAAGGAACACAGCACAGTACTGAACTGACCCAGAAGCAACATGTATTGAAAGAACGGGTACAGTATGGTCAGTAACATGGGCACATCGTTAGTTCTCTCCGAGCTCTCCTCCTTCCTTAAGTCTTCCCCCTTTCTCACCTCCTTCTAGTCTGGTTTTCGCAAATCCCACTCTGTTTCCACCTTCCTCCTCAGCCTGACTGATGCTATCCTTTTTTTGGGGGTGGGATCAGAATCCTATTACATCTTGCTTATACATGAGAGGACCCCATGACTGTTCAGAAAACAGTTTTTTTATCCTTACCTATGATGGGACATGGCCAGACTTATCCGAACAAAAGAGAAAAAAATATAGGGACTGATGCCACCCTGACCGGTATGAACCAGTGCCTGCTCGTCTCTTCCATCTTTGTTGACCTGGCCAAAACCTTCAATACAATTTCTCCTCTCCTCCTCATAGATCAGCTTTCTGCAACTGGTCTTTCTCCCCATGCCACAGATTGGTTCCGTTCTTACCTCCAAGGCAGAACTCAAACTGGAAAAATTGGTGACTCCATACCCTCCTCCATTACCTATCCACACTGGCATCCCCCAAGGTTCAGTGCTTGGTCCCATCCTCTTCTCCATCTTTCTAAATAGCCTACCCTCTTCATGACGATCTGCATCCATACTATGTTTGCTGATAATACTATAATATTTGCCCCCGTCTCCTCCCTTGCTAACCTGATGAACCAACTCCAGCTTGACTTCAACAACATCCAGCACTGGTTCCTCTCTAATCAGCTTTCTTTAAATGCAGTGAAGATGATCTCTTTGACTTTTGGGACCAGCTAAAACTGTCTAGCCTTTCAGCCCTGCCCACCTTCCACACTCTGGATGGTACTCACATTGAAACGTCATTTCCTTCAGGTATCTTGGGTTATGGCTAGACCATCACCTAGACTTCTTTGTGCATGTGGACTCCTTGCACAAAAAGCTCCACCCTAAACTTAGTGTTTTGTATAGGAATTATAGTTGTATTCCTTTGTTGTTCTGCAGAGACATTGTTCAGAGGATGATCCTTCCTCTCTTCGACTATGGTGACACTATCTACGGCAGTTCTCCTAAGTCTACCCTGGCCAGATTGGACACCCTCTTCCACTCCTTCTGCAGGTTTGCTCTGGATTGCCACCCCCCCTGGACCCACCACTGCCACTTTTACACCTCTCTCTCTCTCTCTCTCTCTCTCCCCTCTCTGGCTCATGGTTCTGCCCTTATTGCTAAACACTTCCTCCCATCTCACCTCTCTTATCTTCTCTCCACTGCTTCTAACTCTGCCTATTCCCTCCATAGCTTTAGTCAATGCACTCTAGCTGTTCCTTCTAAAATGCCCTTGGCTTACGTTGTGCTTGGGCACTGCCAGCTCCGGGGGGACCAATTAAGGTGGAAAACCAGGCTGGGAGTGACCGAGCAGCTTGATAGCAGCGTACCCACCGACCTGGAGGCCTGTCGTGGAATCGTGTCGGAAGGTCCGGTGTTGGCTGGGCTGGGACCCTCGTGTACGAGTGAGCCTGCCATCCTCCGGGTCGGTGGAGCCGGCGGCTGGATGTCCCCGCCGGGAGCGCTGCAGAGGCAAGAAAATAGAAAGAAGATAAAAAATGTCCTTGGCTGGTCAAGCTGCTTTCTCCTACCATCTTCTCAAACTCTGGAATTCTGTCCCACTCCCCATCTGCTCTGCTGCCTCTTTTCCCTTTTTCATGAGGCATCTTTGTACTCACACTGCCCCCTACTGCACCTGCTTCTGACCTCTTCCCTTTTCTCTTCCCCATCTCATTTTCTGCTCTTACTAACCCCCTTTATCTCCTCCCCCACCTGCCCTCTGCTTCTTCATCCCCACTCTTCCTGTCCTCATCCTGTTACCCTGTCTCTCACCCTTCACCTCCTCCTTCCTTCTCCACCCCTCTGATTGTGCTCCACCGACGTGGGTTAGCCCTTCTGGCTACCATGCCCTCCTCTACCCACTTCATAAAGGCTGCTGTATGTCTGATTATACATCACCCTGTATGTAACACTTTAATTGCTCTGTACCTTTCAGTGCGCACCTTGATGTTTATTTACAGATAATGCTGCGCTTGTGTTTTGTGCTACTCTGTATAAGATTTGTAGGGAACTGGCAACAGTTCTGAGAACGAAAGTTCTTTAAATTTGATGGACTGCATCTGACTAAGGAGGGAGTCAGTGCATTGAGGCAGAAGTTTGATGTCTTTGCAGAATATTTAAACTAGCAAATGGGGAAAGGGGTGCAGCACCCCATACGTCGAATGGGAAGAACACCCTTCCCCCCTCAGCTAGTGGTCAAACGGGGATTCAGCATGTTTGCAGTTCATTTGCATCACCAGGTAAGAAAAAAGGTTTGTCTCCCCATACGACGCACAGGAGTAATGTCAAACCTCACCCAACAACTAACACACCAAAATCTGGCCAATGGAAAATCATGTACACAAATGCTCACATCCTGGGAAATAAGTTCCCAGACCTGCAGACAATCATGTCAGAGGCTAAACTGGACATAGTAGCAATTAGTGAGATGTGGTTTACCAGTAGCCACACTTGGGAGACTTCAGTACCTGGCTATGTATTGTTCAGAAAAGACCAAGGTGCAAAAGGGGAGGAGTGGCCCTGTATGTCAATGAAAATATCAAAGCTACAGAAATTCAGAATACACATAAGGAGCCAGAAGAACTGTGGATCACCCTGGAAACAGGAAATGGGACAGCCATAAGAACTGGGGTTGTCTACAGGCCTCCAGACTAGGGGGAGGACATAGACACATTACTGTTAGAAGATATACAAAACATGACAGCTAAAGGGAGGTTCTGATAATGGGAGACTTCAACATGCCAGATACAGATTGATCAATACCAGCAGGAACATCTGCCAGAACTAGACACATAGTGGATTCCTGCAGGGGTGGGCCTCAAACAATTGGTACAGCAACCCACAAGAGACAGGGCTATCCTAGATCTAGTACTGACTAACAAGGAAGGGATCACAGATCTCCAGGTAGAAGGTCACCTGGGGCCAGTGACCATCACATGGTATGGTTCAATTTGGCTACTACATCTAAATCATCCCATTCCAAGGCAAAAATATGGGACTTCAGAGGAGTTGACTTTGATAAGATGGCCAACAGAGTTAAGCTAGCCCTGGCAAAAAGAAACACAGGTGAGGGGGTACAGGCAAAGTGGGCAAGCATTAAGGATGCAATACTCAAAGCAACATCCCATTGTGTTAGACAGAAAAGGAAGTGCAAAAAAAGAAGGAAACCACTTTGGTTCTCAAATACAGTAGCAGAAAAGGTCAGAGCCAAAAGACTGGCCTTCAGGAAATATAAGGGAACACAGTGGGATGAAGATAGGGAGGCATACCAAACTGCCCTAAGGGAAGCAAGGAAGGCAGTAAGGCAGGCAAAGGCCCAAACTAAGGAAACACTAGCACGAACAGTAAAAGAAGGTGACAAGACGTTCTATAGATACATTAGTGAAAGGAGAAAGTCCAGAGGGGGTATTGCTAAGCTTAATGAAGAAAATGGAGCATGTGAGGAGGAGGACTCTGTAAAGGCATATATCCTAAATAGATACTTTTGCTCAGTATTTACTGAAGAGAAGGTAGGGCAGGGCCCACAGCTCAGCATCATGGACACAGGGGAGAGGGAGGGGAGCACTACTCCCTTCACAAAAGAAAAGGTCTCACAAGAGCTTGCTAAGCTCAGGGTGGATAAGGCAATGGGACCTGATGGCATACATCCAAGGGTACTTAAGGAGCTAAAGGAGGAACTAGCAGAGCCATTAGCAGAATTGTTTAGTGAGTATCTGAGCACAGGAGAGGTCCCAGAAGACTGGAGAAGGGTTTATGTGATCCCGCCCCACAAGAGTGGTAGCAGGGAGGAGGCGGGAACTGCAGACCAGTCAGTCTTACCTCAGTAGTGGGCAAGATTATGGAGGCACCTTAAGGAAAGGATAGTGCAACACTGGAATCTATAGGGGCACAGGATCCAAGACAGCATGGGTTTACAAAAGGAAGGTCCTGTCAAACTAATCTCATAGATTTCTTTGACTGGGTAACTAGAGTGGTGGACCAAGGGGGAGCAGTTGATGTCGTCTACCTTGACTTCAGCAAAGCTTTTGACACAGTTCCACATAGAAGATTGATAAATAAGCTGGGTAGGCTCGGGGTGGGTCAGAAGTTGGTCAACTGGGTGGCAAACTGGTTGACAGGCAGAAATCAGAGAGTGGTGGTAAATGGTATACAGTCAGAAGAGATGCAAGTCACAAGTGGGGTGCCTCGGGGATCAGTCCTGGGGCCAGTCCTCTTCAACATCTTCATTAGTGACCTTGCGGATGGACTAGAGGGTAAGGTTTGTCTGTTTGCAGATGACACCAAGATCTGCAACAGAGTAGATGATCCAGATGGGGTGGGCAGAATGAGAAGAGATCTGGATAAACTAGCAAAATGGTCAGAAGAGTGGCAACTGGGATTTAATGCAAAGAAGTGCAAAATCATGCACCTAGGGAAGAGAAACCCTGAAGCCACCTATAGGCTGGGAGGGGAGTTGCTAGCAGTCACAAAGGAAGAAAGAGACTTGGGCATCATCATCACCACTGATGACCTAAAATCATCCAAGCAGACCTCTAAAGCAGTAGGTAAGGCTGGGGGGGTGTTAGGGTGTATCAGTAGGGGTATCACAAGTCGTAAGAGGGAGGTAATAATCCCTCTTTACAAGACACTGGTTAGGCCCCATCTAGAGTACTGCGTACAGTGTTGGAGGCCACACCTTCACAAGGACATTAACCAGATTGATGCAGTCCAGAGAAGGGCAACCAAAATGGTGCAGGGACTGCATCAAAAGACATATGAGGACAGATTAACAGAGCTCAATATGTATACCCTTGAGCAAAGGAGGGAGAGAGGAGATATGATCGAGGCATTCAAACTCTTTAAGGGCATAAACAAGGTGAAAGAGTCTAACATGTTTAAATATAAGAAAAATAGCAGGACAAGAGGACACAGCATGAGATTAGAGGGGGGCCGATTAAGGAGGCATGTGAGGAAATTCTTTTTCACAGAAAGGGTGGTGGATGCATGGAATGGCTTACCACAAGAAGTGGTGGCTACGAATACAGTGCAGGGCATCAAACAGGCATGGGATAGGCATAAGGGAGCAATACAAATGACTATGAATAGATAGGCCACTGACAGAGCAAAGGCTGATGGCACATTTATAAGGTAGAAAAAGAAATGGGTAGACTGGATGGGCCTTGCGGTCCTTATCTGCCATCAACTTCTATGTTTCTATGTAATTTTTGCACTCTTAATGCACATGTAGAACTTTTATACTGATTTGCACATGTCGATTTTCCCTTCTACCCTCTCCCCAAGGACACATCTGGAAATGAGCTCTTCTCAATTTACTATGTCTCTTCTGGTAAAATGTTTGAAATAAATTAATTAAATTATTGGTCTCCTTTAGCTTTCCTAGGTATGCCTCCCTATTGCCCTCAGACTGATCCTTCTTGTACATTTTTCATGCTACCCTTTTTGCTCTTACTGCTTCTCTAACTTCTCTTGTATACCAAATTACATAGATACATAGACAGTGTCGGCAGATAAGGGCCTATGGCCTACCCAGTCTGCCCATTTGAACTTGTATGTTCAGTTTATGTTTTCCTAGAAATCTGTTGCCCCTTACCCCTGACCTCCAGAATTCCTTTATGTCTCTCCCATGCATTCTTAAATCCTGTGATTGTTTCAGCCCCCACCACTTCCTCTGGCAGGGTGTTCCACTTGTCCACTACCCGTTCTGTGAAGAAATTCTTCCTCATGTTTCCTCTGAATCATCCTCCCTCCAACTTCATCCCATGCCCTCTAGTCCTGGAACATCTTTTTAACTTAAAAATAGTGTATTCTTGCACCCTGTTCCTCCCTGTAAGATACTTGTATGCCTCTATCATATCCCCTCTCTCCCTCCTCTCCTCCAGGGAGTACATGTTCAGTTCCTTCAACCTGTCTTCATAGGACTTGTGATGCAATCCATGCATTAGATTTATGTTGTGTGTTTTTCCCCTTCCTGCTTCAAACAACCTTTGGTGACCTCTGGCAAGCTAGCTTTGATGTTCCACTCCCTCAGTCCCTTCCACTCCACCAGTTTGTCATGAGAATCCCCCCCATGTCCTCAAAAACTGCTGTCCTGAAATTCAAGGACCATTGTCTTTGACTTGGGGTGCTGGGTTTCTAGGGATATTAGTGTACCACACTGAGCAATGATCACTCATCTTCAGGGGCTCCTTTACTCTAGCCTATCCTACTATGTCCTGATTTGACAGTACCAAGTCAAGGATGGGTCCATCTCTGGTTAGTTCCATCACCCATTGTACAAAGAAGCCATCCTGCATTTAATGTAAAAGGGCTTGGCTCCAGGTACTCCGACCCCCTCCAACATTTCCCAGTCTGTTAGAATATCTTCCATCATGATTTTGTTTCCATAGTGGTTGCCCTTCTGATGTGGTCCTGCTAGTGGCCAACAGCCCTCCTCAAACTGATTTGGTGATCTTTATGCTTCACCACCAGCACTCTGAGGTTCTTACTTACTCACTCCATCAGCAGAACAAAATATAATTCTATCCACCCTCCCCCAAGATTCTTATTCTCTATTGCTTTTGTACAGTCTCAGTGTATAGACTTCTTTAAAGTCTTTGATAACCAGGTAAGGCCCACTAGGCATAAGTGCCTTATTGGGGTGACCTGGAAGCACTGGGTGGTTAAGTGACTTGTATCCCCTTTTCCATCTCTTTTTCTTGTTCACTCAAAATAGGGCACATATTGGGATAGCAAGGTCCCAGTTGGGATTTTGTGTCACACACATTTCCATGATGACAACTGTGTCCAGCTGGGCTTGCATCACCACTGCCTGTAGAAACATAGAGTTTGATGGCAGATAAGGATCACTTGGCCCACCCAGTCTGCCCATTTCCCTACCTTTTGGATAATCTGCAGATTCTAGTTAACCAACAGCCTACTTCCTGCAACCCCCACTATAATTGCCTTATGTCTGTCCCATGCATATTTGAATTCCCCCACTGTTTTAGACCCCACAACCTCTCCAGGAACGTGGTTCCATGCGTCCACTACTCTCTCTGTGAAAAAGAATTTCCTCACATTACCCCTGAGCCATCCCCCCTCTAACTGTAAATTGTGTCCAACTGTTCTTACACATCTCTCTTCCTGAAAGAAGCTACCCTCCTGGACTTTGTTGATTCCCTTGAGGTACTTAAAAGTTTCTATCATGTCCCCCCTGTCCTTCCTTTCATCAAGGATATACATATTAAGCTCTCTCAGTCTCTCTTCATATGGTTTCTGATGTAGACCCTGCACCATTTTAGTTGCCCTCCTCTGGACTGCTTCCATCCTGTCTGTGTCCTTGCATAGATGAGGTCTCCAAAAGTGCACACAGTACTCCAGATGGGGTCTCACCAACTGTCTGTACAGAGGGATAACCACTTCTCTTTTTCTACTTGTGATGCCCCCCCTATGCATCCCAGTATCCCCCAGCTGTCCTTACTGACTTCTCACATTGCTTACCCACCTTTAGGTCATCTGATGTGACTACACCCAGATCCCTTTCCATTATTGTTGTTGTTAGTACCTCCCCTGCTACTGTGTACTCTTCTCTTAGATTTTTATTTCCCAGGTGCATTACTTTGCACTTCTTTGCATTGAATCTAAGTTGCCATATGTCTGACCATTCTTCCAACCTTGCCAAGTTCCTTCTCATCCTTTCTACCCTCCTTGTGTATCAACTCTGTTACAGATCTTTGTGTCATCTGCAAAGAGGCATACCTTTCCTTCCAGACCCACTGCAACGTCACCTGTAAAGACGTTAAAGAGGACTGGACCCAGTACCGGTCCCTGAGGTACTCCACTAGTAACCCCCCTTTCTTCAGAATGTGTTCCCTTCACTATTACCTTCTGTATCCTGTTGTGCAGCCAGTTTGCTACCCAGGCTACCATCCTAGGACCCACTCCCAGGCTGGCTAACTTGATTATTAATCTTTTGTGGGGAACTGTGTCAAATGCCTTGCTAAAGTCTAGGTAGGCCATACCCACAGCCCCTCCCTGGTCTATTACTTTTGTCACCCCATCAAAAAATAGATTAGATTCATCTGACATGACCTTCGTGCTGTGAATCCATGCTGCTTTGGGTCCTGTGCCCCACTGGCCTCTAGGTACTGAACAGTTCTTTCTTTCAAAAGTGATTCCATCATTTTCCCTGCCACTGAGGTCAAACTAACAGGTCTGTAGTTTCCTGCTTCTGCCTTGCTCCCACTTTTGTGAAGGGGAATCACATCTGCCCTCCTCCAGTCCTCAGGTACCACACCATCTCCCCATGATTTGTTAAAAAGTGTGGTTAGTGGTGTCACTAGGTCCTCCCTTAGCTCTTTTAGGATTCTAGGGTGAATCCCATCAGGCCCCATTGCTTTGTCCACCTTGAGTGTTAGGAGTTCTTTCAGGACTGTTTCTTCTGTAAATGGACTGGCATCAAACCCCTACCCAGAGTGCTTCTACTGTTTGGTTTAGGTAACTCCTCCTCTTCTTCGTTTGTGAATACTGAGCAAAAGTATTAATTCAGTATCTCTGCCTTTTCACTGTCTCCCTCTGCCCACTTCCCTTTTCCTTTATTAATCTTCACTATCCCACCCTTAACCATTCTATGCTCCCTAATGTACCTATGAAAGGTTTTATCCCCCTTCTTTACTGAGTTGGCTATCTTTTCCTCGGTTTGAGCCTTTGCTTTTCTGACTGCCTTCCCCACTTCTTTCTGCTTTAATTGATACAGTTCTCTGTCGTGCTCCATCTGTGATTCCTTATACTTTTTGAATGCAGCCTTTTTCTCCTTAACCTTCCCTGACACCTCTTTTGAGAACCATAGTGTTTTTTTATTCCGCTTTGTTTTCTTTATTTGTTTCACACAAAGGCTTGTTGCCTCCATGATGGCAGTTTTGATTTTTCTCCATTGTTCTTCCACCCCTCCTTTCTGGCCATTTGCTAATACATTCCTCAGGTATTCACCCATTATGCCAAAGTCAGCCCTTCTAAAGTCCAGTATCCTTGTCTTTGTATGGCTTGTCTCCATGGTTGTGTTTATTGTGAAGCACACTGTGCAGTGGTCACTTGTACCCAGATGTCTACTGACTTCTAAATTTGTGATCCTCTCTTCATTTGAGAGTACCAGGTGTAGTATTGCACCCTCCCAAGTGGGTTCCACCACTAGCTGTCTAAGGCATGCCCCCTGTAGGGCATCGAGAATGACCCTACTCTTGGATGTGGCTGCAGTCCATGTAGCCCAGTTAACATCTGGCATATTCAGGTCCCCCATCAACAGTATCTCCCTTTTAGCTATTTTGAGAATGCCTCTATCATTTTCTTGTCCATTTCTCCCTTGAGGCGGGGTCTGTATACAACCCCTGTGCTGATTGTGATGCCATTCCCTGTCTCCAAAGTGACCCAGAGTTCCTCTTGTCCTCCCCCTTTACTTTTTAGTTCTGTAGATTTGATCCCTTCTCTTATGTCGAGAGCTACTCCACCTCCTCTTTTACCCTTCCTGTCCCTTCTGTAGATTGTGTACCCTGGTATGATGACATCTCACTCATGGTTCTCTGAGTACAATGTTTATGTGACTGCCACAATATCCAGGTGTTCCTCTTCCATCAGGGCTACTAGCTCTGGAAGCTTGTTTCCCAGTCTATGGGCATTGATACTGATTGCCCTCCATTTAATGTTGACTTTATCCTTTTTTACCCCATCCCTTCTCTTATTGCCCTTGTCCATTTTTCCATTTACCCCTGTCCTGCCCTCTGTCAATCTCTCTCTCATTTATTCCAAAGATGCCTGATGTTCAGGCAGACTGCTTTCTACTAGATTAGTCTCTCTCCCCTCACTTGGCTGACTCCATCTCCCCCTTCCTTATGTCCTTATTCCATCTCTGTTTCCGCCTTGTGTGTCCTACATTACAATTTCTATGTATCTTCCCTTGTTGTGTGAGTGACAGCAAAGCCCCTAGTCTTTTAGACTGTGGCTCTTAACCTTGCTTATCCCCATCCGATGTAAAAGTTGCACATTTCTCAATGTGTGTTAATTAAACATGCCCCCTGTCTTTTCAGATGCCAGAAACCTTTGAAGATGTTGCTATTGATTTTTCTGAAGAGGAATGGAAAATGTTAAGCAAGCAGCAGAAGGAGCTTCACAGGGAAGTGATGATGCAGAACTATGAAAACATGGTTTCAGTAGGTAAGGATCAACCTAGTCTCAAAGGAGGGGTCTTTATTCTGAGGGGAATGGACTTACATTTAACAGTTTAAAGATTGATGGCATGTTAGGAGAAAGGATGAAAAGAGTTGCTTACGGGCTTTGTTGTAACATTCCTGTACCTTTCTAAAAATGCAGTTGTGAAGTACAGTGACACATAGAAACATAGAATTTGGCAACAGAGAAGGACTGGTTGGCCTGCCTGGTTTGTCAGTTTTCCCTCCCTGTGGTATCACTGCTGATCATACTTGATCTGCAGCCATTCACCCCTCCTTCCCTTCCCATGAAATTCTCTTATGTGTATCCCATGCATTATTGAACCCCACCACTGTGTGCCTAGCCTTCTGCCTTCATTTTGGGACAGACTGTGTAATCAGAGGGAAAGACTTGGCAGACGATGAGAATATAGAACTTGAAAGCAAAAGGGCATTTTGTCTGTCTGTTCTGCCCTTACCATTGCCTAACTGATGAGAAACAGTCCCCTAGTCATCACTTGTTTTCTCTGTCCTCTTTTTATCCTTGTTACCTGCCTTATTATACCCAAATGTCTATCCCAATTATTCTTGAGCCTTTCACTGACCGCAGGAGAAGGGAAGTGATTTGGAGGACAAGTGGCATTTTAGATCTTTAACTGCAGGGATATCCATGTGGAGAAGAGGAGAAGCTATTTTACTCGGTAACCCATGATATGGGCGACTCAAATTAAGTGACTCAGTTTGAGCGCCTGGGTTAAGAATGACTGTGCGGGAACATTGAGGGGGAATAACAGTGACTGGAAAACATAGCTTGGTACTGTATGGCAACTAAGAGCTAGTGAGTGAAGGATATAGGGAGTTGTTTAGGAAGGCAGATATGAGCTGGCCATCTGGCATTGTCCTTAGGTTTGGAACTGGTGTGGGCTTTGTTTTTATGTTGGCTGTTGTTGCATTATGGAATTTTTTTAAGGGGTTATTTATCCCCAACTTTGTTTACCCCCCACCAGCAGGTTACTTCCCCTGGCATTCTCCCCCTGCACACAGCTACTCCACTGAGTAGCCCGCTCCCATGTTTTCCTTTTTCCCTGGTGTCCATCCCCCCCTTGAAGTTGGTTATTTACAAATGGGGGTGCAGAGGGCTTGCACCTCCAAGGGGAGGTGTGGGGATCAAAGCCCCCCACATAAATAGTAAATTTCGATATCTCCCCGTACGTTTTCTGTTGTGCCATTACCTTTTTGTCCAGTGGCTGTAGTGCTGATTGCTGATTTCGTATTTGTTGATTTGTGCTCACTCTTTAGCGAGTCACAATTAAATCTTAAGTCTTATCACATGGCACCATTTTACTCTGTTGGTATTATATTTTTTGCTACATTTCAGCTCACAGTCCATCACCAATAGAGGAGCAGAAGTGAGTCAGAGGATAAGCCACTGTTTCAGACTTTCATTACAGCACATAACTGTGCCAGGAAGCGGAGACACCAGTTTCTTTTTTATAGTTAGAATCTTTCAGCTGTACAGAATGAGGAATGTGGTCTGCACAATGCACCTACATCCTATTGTACCTTTCGTCATGTCACAGACAAGTTGCCTTAGCTTACAGTGATCCACAGAGGTTGCAGGGCTAGCTATTCTCTGTGGTGAATATTTTGGTTTGGTGTTTAAGTGGTTGAGATAGTTAACTGGCTGCTGCAGTTTCCATGGAGGTTGTAGAGGGGAGCCACAGACATCAGCTACTAGATATACTGTGTCTTTTTCCACAGCAGCAGTAGCTGATTGTTTTCTGCAGCTCATCACTGAGGGGCTTACTCCCACCCTCCCTTCCCCAACCCACCTGCCCCTGGTTACTTTACCTTTATAGGCTGCCATCCAGGATAATGGTTTGATCTTCCTGCTCATAGGCAGATGGGGAGGATACACTGGATTAATATCTTAACATAACTAAACCAACTGGGGATTGAACTTTTGCAGGGGGACAGAGAAGTAAAGAGAGGAAAGAAAAACAAGAGAAGTAGCCAAAGCACAAACAATAATACAAGTATTGGACTAGCACCTAGCAGGTCAGGCAACTCTAGAAGGAACCAAAAATAGCCAGCCATGCAGGAGCCAGAGGGTAGGAAGAAACGGTCGTTAAAGGTAAAGGGAGGGGAGAGAGAGAGAGAGAGAGTGTCACTGATATTAAGGGAAACTAGTGCAGCAGGGAGGCCTACATAGACCAGGGGAACCAAAGTAGTGAGTGTGGGTGAAAATGCATGGAGTGGTGCAGTACAGTGGGTGCAGGACTGCAGTTTTTATGAGAATATTCTGGATAATGCACTAATGCTCCATTTGCAGGCACCTCTCTTGATTGATTGCAGAGGTTGCCTATCTCCGAGCCAAGCTGGCCAGGATTCAGGTGACTTACACCCCAACCCAGAGGCCTATGTGTCTGCAGCCAACACCTTCAAGGTTGCCCAGGAGGAGGAATGGATGGGCCACGGTGGGCTCAGGGAGGGTTTAGGACATGAGTCTGAAGCACATCTCCCCCAACTTAGGAATGCCTATGATGTTTTGGGAGCAAGAAAGCCCCAAAAGGGCACCTGAGGTTGAGACCAAGGAGGATGAGTGGGTCCTCCTTAACAGAGCCAAAGGGGTGTGGGGTAGAAGACTCCAAAGGAAGAGGATGCTACTCCTGGTGGAGGACTCAATTGACCAGGGAGTAGTACAGGGGCAAGTAGTGGGGGGGGAGAGGGAGGTCAAGTGCCTTCCAGGAGGCACAGCATGAAGGGATGGAAAGCAAATCCAGAGAATTGCAAGGGCAGAAGGGAGGAGCTGGAAGTCATTGTCCACCTGGAGACAAATGACCTGGCTGGGGAGAAGGTAGAGATGGACAGAATACAGGAGGAGTTCAAGGTGCTGGGAAGGGGCCTAAAGTGGGTAGCAAACTCTGTCTGACCTCTCGGAGGTTCTGTCTGTCTATGACATGGGGGAGATTAGGTCACTCTGCATCCAGAAGTTCATCTCATAGTTGAAGGAATGTTGTGGAGAGGAGGGCTTTGGCTTCATGGTGGAGTGGGGCCCCACTTAGGGGTGATGGCCTACATCCATCCAAGGCCAAGAAGCGGATCATGGTCTTCAGTGATAAGTTTAAATGTTTTATCAGCAAGCATTTAAACTAGACAAGGGTGGGTTGGAGGAAAGATAAGAGTATTCCACCCCTCAGAACCACAAGAACTACAAGAGAACTCAAGAAGATGAAAGACTTAGAGGGCACTCAAGTCATCACAAGGACAAGGGACAAAGTTGGTCGGATCAGAAAAGAGAGGAGCATATGGGAACAGAGCAAGGAAAAAGCAACACATCCTGGAAAGCCATGTGTACAAATGCCTGTAGTCTGAGTAACAAGTTAGGTGACCTCAAGGCTACGATGGCAGTATCTGGCTTGGACATAGTGGCCATAACACAGACCTGGTATAGCGAAAACCAGAGTTGGTAGGTGATTGTACCAGGGTACAATCTATTCCGGAGGTCAGGGTAGGCAGGAAGGGGGGTAGTAGCGGCTGTTTATGTGAATGAAAGCATAAAGGCCACTGAAAGTCAAGGAGAACAGGGCATGGGAGGATGCTGTGGGTTACTCTTGAAAGAAGCAAAGTGACATTCGGCTGGACAGGGGTAATATACAGACCACCAGCTCAGGGGGAGGAGGTGGACAATGAGATGATGCTAGTAATTGAAAGGATGGCAAACAAGGGAGAGGTGTTGCTGGTCAGTGATTTAAATATTCAGAGCATATACTATAATCTTCCTGTGTTGGTAACCGTTGCGAGCAGAAACATCTTGGACTCAATACAGGGGACACTCCTTAAACAGCTGGTCATAGAACCAACACAGGAGAGAGCACTATTGGACCTGGTGCTCATAAATGGGGATTGTGTTACAAAGGTTAAAGTGGGGCAACACCTTGGAAGTAGTCACCATGGAACAGTGTGGTTTAAAATAGCTAAAGGGGCAGAAACCAGCTACATAAGGACAAAAATCCTAAATTTCTGGAGGGTGGATTTTACATGTATAGGCAAATGCCAAGAAGACTAGGTTTACTGGCATAAAACATCTAGCTTCACCGAAGCTCTTTTCTTCTAGGGTTTGCTTGAAAGAACAAAGCAAGGAGCAACATTAACAGAGCAAGGAGAAACATTAAGGCTTCTTTTGGCTAAGCAGAGTTACTGTTTTTACTATTTTGAAGGGAGAGAGACATGTGGGAAGCGATGCAATACACTGGCTGTGGGGTGCCAGTCTTTCAGGAAATGTTCTGAAGGCTGTGATGCTGCCCTATTTCCAGGCACCGCTCTCATCTCAGGGGAGGAGGTTGCCCATCTCCTGGCCAACCTGGCAAGGATTCGGGAAACCTTCTCCCCCACCCAGGAACCACCAGTGCCGTTGCTGCCTCCTCAGAGGTTGCTAAGAAAGAGGAGCAGTTAAAACATGGTGGGCTCAAGGATGGTGACAGTGGATGATCAGAGGTGCATCCCTCCAATTGTAGCTCTCCACAATTCATATGCTGTTCTGGTGGAATGTGGTTCCTCTATGGAGGCACCTGCAGTGGAGATCAAAGAGGATGCTGGGAACCCTCACAAGGAGCACCCAGAGGAGGCTGGCATGAGACAACACAGGGGAAGGAAATAACTCCTAATGGGGGACTCAATCAGTAGGAGGGTAGAACTGGATGGGAAGGGGAGAGGGAGCTAAGGTGTCTGCCTGGCACCATGGCTGGGGGGAACAGGAAGAGAATCCTCAGGATTGCAGGAGCAGCTGCATGGAAGAGGGAGCTGGATATCATTGTTCAACTAGGGAGAAATGACCTGATTGGGAATGGAATCAGAACAGTGCAGGAGGAGTTTGTAGAGTTGGGTCCCTAGACAAGTAGCATGCATGGTAACCTTCTTGGAAGTGCTGCTTGTCTATGGCATTGGTGAGGCTAGGGTACTCCACACTATGGGATTCAATGAATAATGGAAAAACTGGTGCAGAGCTCAGGATTCTGGCTTCATTGAGGACTGGAGATCCACCTGGAGGGGTGCAGGCCTAAACTGGTGCGATGGTCTGCATATGTCTGGGGAGGGAACGAGGGTCCTGGGTGACAGGTTTAAATGCTTCATTGGCAAACATTTAAACTAGTCAAGGGGGGAGGCACTGAAAAGAAGTATGGAAATTCCAGCCCCCTCACAAAATGGAGGGTGATGAGTACCAATGCACATAGTCTGGGTAACAAGCTGCCTGAACTAGTGGCCTTGATGAAAAGGGAACACCTGGATATTGTGGCAGTCACAGAAACATGGTATACAGAGAACTATGACTGGGATGTCAGCATACCAGGGTACACAATCTACAGGAGGGAGAGGGAAGGTAAAAGAGGAGGAAGAGTAGCTTTCTAGGTAATGGAAGGGATCAAAGCAATTGAACTAAAGGGTAAACAGGGAGGAGAGGAGGCACTGTGGGTCACCCTGGAGACAGGAAATGGCACTGCAATCTGTACGAGGGTTGCAAACAGATCCCTGTCTCGGTGGAGGAAATGGACAAGGATATGACAGAAGGCATCCTTAGAATGGCAGGAAAGTGGTAGATATTGTTGACGGGGAACCTGAATATGCCAGATGTTAATGGAAACATCTTTGCTGCAGCCACATCCAAGAGCAGGGTAATTCTCTATGCCCTACAGGAGGTATGTCTCACACAGTTAGTGTTGGAACCTACTCAGAAGGGAGTAATCTTAAACCTGGAGCTCTCAAATGGGGATAGAGAGAGGATCTCGGATTTTGAAGTGGGTAGCCATCTGGGAACAAGCGAACACCAAACGGCGTGGTTCACGAAAAACACAACCGTAAAGTCAAGATACACAAAGGTGAGGGTAATGAACTTTATGAGGGCTGACTTTGGCCAAATGGGTGAGTGCCTCAGAAAAGAACTGGCAAATGAGCAAGAAGGTGGGGTGGAGTAGTAATGGGGAAAAATTAAAGCTGCCATCACAGAAGCAACAAGTCTTTTTGTGAAGCAAATAAAATAAAATGAAGGAAAAAAACACCATGGTTCTCCAAAGAGGTTGAAACTTAGAAACGTAGAAGTTGACGGTAGATAAGGACTAAAAGGCCCATCCAGTCTGCCCATTTCTTTTTCTACCTTATAAATGTGCCATCGGCCTTTGCTCTATCAATGGCCTATGTATTCATACTCATCTGTATTGCTCCCTTATGCCTATCCCGTGCCTGTTTGAAGCCCTGTACTGTATTCATATCCATCACTTCCTGAGGGAGGCCATTCCATGCATCCACCACTATTTCTGTGAAAAAGAATTTCCTCACATTACCCCTTAATTGGCCTCTAATCTCATGATGTGTTTTCTTGTCCTGCTATTTTCCTTATATTGAAACATGTTAGACTCTTTCACCTTGTTAATGCCCTTGAGGTGTTTGAATGTTTCGATCATATTACCTCTCTTCCTCCTTTGCTCTAGGGTATACATTTTGAGCTCCATTAATCTGTCCTCATATGTTTTCTGATGCAGTCCCTGCACCATTTTGGTTGCCGTTCTCTGGACTGCCTCAATTTGGTTAATGTCCTTTGAAGGTGTGGCCTCCAGTACTGCACATGCAGTACTCCAGATGGGGCCTAACCAATGTCTTGTAAAGAGGGATTATTACTTCCCTCTTCTGACTTGTGTTACCCCTACTAATACACCTTAACATCCCCCTAGCCTTACCTACAGGGTTGCAGGGTATATTAGGAAGAAAAAGATAGTATTCAGGAAGCATAAGGAAACACAGAAGGAACAGGACAGAGAACTGTACCAGTTAAAACAGTAGGAAGCGACGAAGACAGTCAGAAGAGCAAAGGCCCAAACTGAGGAAAAGGTAGCTAACTCAGTTAAGAAGGGGGGATAAAACCTTTTATAAAACATTAGGTAGTGATGAAAGAACGGGAGGGATAGTGAAGCTTATGAAAGGGGAGGGAGGTTGAGCAGAGGGCGGCATTGAAAAAGCAAAGATACTGAACAAATGCTTCTGCTCAGTATTCACAAAAGAAGAGGAAGGGAGGTACCTAAACCAAATAATAGAAGCACACTGGATGGGGGGTCGTTGCCAGTCCATTTACAGAAGAAAGGGTACTGAAAGAACCCCTAAAACTGAAGGTGGACAAAGCAATGGGAGCCTAATGGAATGCACCCAAGAATTCTGAGAGAACTAAGGGGAGAACTAGTGGGCCACTAACTACCCTTTATAATAAAGCATAGGAGGATGGTGTGGTACCTGATGACTGGAGGAAGGTGGATGTGATTCCCCTACACAAAAGTGGGAGCAAAGCAGAGGCAGGTAACTACAGACCTGTTAGTTTGACCTCAGTGGTAGGGAAAACGTTGGAATCACTTCTAAAAGAAAGATTTGTTGAGTACCTAGAGGCCAGCAGGGCACAGGTCCCAAGGCAGCATGGATTCACAGCAGGAATTTCATGTCAGATAAATTTAATAGATTTCTTTGACTGGGTGACCAAAGTGGTAGACTAGGGAGGAGCTGTGAATGTGGCCTACCCAGATTTTAGCAAGGCATTTGACACAGTCCCATACGAAAGATTAATAAATAAGTTAGCCAGCCTGGGAGTAGTTTCCAGGGTAGTAACCTTGGTAAATAATTGGCTGGACAACAGGATGCAGAGGGTAATAGTAAATGGAGTCCATTCTGAAGAAAGGGGGGTAACTAGTGATTTACCGCAGGGTTCAGTATGGGGACCGGTCCTCTTTAATATCTTTATAGATGACTTGTGAAGGGACTGGAAGGAAAAGTATGCCTCTTCACAGGTGGCACAAAGATCTGCAACAGGGTTGATATACAAGTTGGAATGGAAAGGATGAGAAGGAACTTAGCAAAGTTGGAGGAATGGTCAAAAGTATGGCAGCTTAGATTTGATACAAAAAAATGTGAAGTAATGTACCTGGGAAACAAAAACCTGGGGAAAGAGTACACAGTGGGGGGGGGGTATTTATAATAACAAAAATGGAAAGGGGCTTGGGTGTAGACATGTCAAATGACCGAAATGTAGGAAAGCAATGTGAGAAGGCACAAAGGAGGGCTGGAGGAATGCTGGGATGTGCATCACCAGTGGAAAACAGGACAGTGTTATCCCTCTGTACAGACAGTTGGTGAGACCCCATCTGGAGTACTGCGTGCAGTTCTGGAAACCTCGTCTCTGTAAAGACATAGACAGGATGCAGGCAGTCTAGCAGAGGGCAACTAAAATGGTGCAGGGTCTACGCCAGAAGCCATACCAAAAGAGACTAAAAGAGCATAATATGTATACCCTTGAGGGAAGGACGGAGAGGGGAGATATGATAGAAACATTGAAGTACCTCATGGGACTCAATAACATCTCAAGGGGATAGTGTATTTCAGAAAAAGAGATGTGCAACAACAAGGGGGCACAATTTGAAGATAGAGTGGGGACGACTCTGGGTCAACATGAAGATGTATTTTTTCACAGAGAGGGTGATGGACGCATAGAACGGCTTTCCTGAGGAGGTCATGAGGTCAAAAACAGTGGAGGAGTTTAAGAATGCTTGGGACAGATATAAGGCAATTCTAGTGGGGGGTAGGAGGAAGTAGGCTGTTGGTAAAACTAGGATCTGCAGCTTATCCAATAGGTAGCAAAATGAGCAGACTGGGTGGGTCAAGCAGTTCTTATTTATTTATTCATTGAAATGTTTCACCAGGAGGGCACACTGAACAACAAGTTGCTCATCTCATGGTGCGACCTGGTGGAAGGCAGTTACACAGGGTTGTGAAGGATGATCAGTTACAATAGTATGTGGGTAGTACAAACAATACGACATGGTAAGATTGTGTAACAGTCAGAAAACAAGTTATTGTACAATAAACAGTAGTGAAACATTGGGTAAGTTACAATACATGTCCAAAATAATACAAAAGAACATATAAAAATACAAAGCTGTAATAATGCGATAGAACCATTTATAATGCATGAGTGTACCAGGAGCAGGCTCAAGGTAGTACCCAAGTGCTGTTGGAGTAAAATGGATGGGATAGGTTGTGCATACTGGTGACCCAGAAGGGCAGGTGGAGAAGAGAGGGGGCGAGGAAAGAGCTGAATAGCAGGAGAAGGGGTAGCTATTTTCTGATTTCCCCTCTTCTGCTTTTCCTTATCTGCAGTCAAAGTCTGTTTCTATGTAGAAGATGCTCTGGTAGGTGTAGTGGAAAAGAAGGGGGTAGAGGAGCAGTGGACAACAATCAAAGCAAGAATTTAAATGGCAACACAGTTCTGTGTCGAGGAGATTAACAAGAGGAAGAGAAAGATAAAGGAGAGACCACTTTTGTTTTCAAAGGAGGAAGTGGAAAAGGTTAAATAAAAGAGACAGCATTTTAGCAATAGAAGCAGACACAGGAGGAAGAGGATAGGGAGAGGTATCAGGTAAGGCAAAGGGAGATGGTGAACATGTTTTAGGGAAGCCAAGGCAGAAACAGAGGCATGCATAGATAACTTGGTGGCATGGGGGGGGACAAGATCTTTTATTGGTATATCAGTGAGATAAAGAAGAAAAGGAGAGGATTGTGAGTCTAAAAGGGCAGATTGGGGTGGAGAATGATCACCAAAATGCAGGAATACTGAACAAATATTGTACCTCTGTTCGGTTTTTATAAAGAAGGGACCAGCAAATGGGCCAGTATTAAGCAATAAGGGTGGGGTCACAGAAATGAACACAGTTCACTTTGTAAAATAAAGGGTCTTCAAGGAACTGGAGGCAATTACAGTTGATGAGGCTATGGGTCCAGATGTGGTACATACATCCCAGGATACTAAAGGAGTTATGAGAGGTGTTAGCAGGGCCTCTTAATACACTGTTCAATCTGTCATTGGAGAAAGAGGATGAGCCAGGGATTGGAGAACAGCAGATGTAGTCCCTGTTTACAGATGCAGGAACAGGGAGGAAGCCGGGAACTACAGACTGGTCAGCCTGACCTTGGTAGTAGGAAAAATTATGGAAGTACTACTGAAGGAAAGAACAGTGGAACACCTGGTGGTTGTTAGTCTATAGGACCCAAGGCAGCATGGTTTCATTAGCGGTGATCATGCCAGACTAACCTCATTGAGTTTTTCAACTGGGTAACCAGGGAGGTGGATCTGGTGGGTGGATGTGTCCTACCTGTACTTCAGCAAGGCCTTTAACACCATGCCACACAGAAAGCTGTTATACAAGCTGGGAAACATGGTGGTGGGCAAGAAGGCAGTAATGTGGGTGGAGAATTGGCTGAATAATAGGTCCCAAAGGGTGGTAGTGGTAAAAGGCATACACTCTGCAAAGGGTAAGATGACAAGTGGGGTACCACAGGGGTCAGTGCTGGGTCCAGTCCTGTTCAGTGTCTTCATCAGTGACATTGCAGAGAGTCTGGAAGGAAGAATGTGCCTGTTTACTGACAACACCAAGATCTGCAGCAGGGTGGACACAACAGGGGGAGTAGATAGAATGAGCAGAGATCTAGAGATCTAAAGAACTGGAGCAGTGGCCAAGGGATTAGCAACTGAGTTTCAGTGTCAAAAAGTGCAAGATAATGCACATACTGTAGGGCATGAAAACCCCAGAGTGCCATATAACCTAGGAGGGAGGAGAAATAACATGCTCTAAGCAGGAAAGAGACCTAGGAGTGATCATCTCTGATGGCCTCAAGGTAGGCAGGTAGTGTGACAAGGCAGCAGCAGTAGCAAGCAGAATGCTGGGATGCATTGGCCGGGGTATCACCAGCGGAAAAGGGGAGGTGAAAGTTCCACACTACAGAACACTACTTAGACCACAGCTCGAGTACTGTGTACAGTTCTGGAGGCTGTATCTACAAAGGACATAGATAGGATGGAGGCAGTTCAGAGGAGGGCATCAAGAAATGGTGTTAACTCAATATGTACCTCTTGATACGTGTTCCTTGTGAATGAAATTACTTTCAGATATTTAAAATTAGAGTGAAACAGTCAAGTTTAAAATTGTTTATAATTTGTAACCAAGTATGTTTTTGTAAACCTGCCTTTTTATCTCATTTTGGGTGTGTGTTGCTTTAAGATTTTGCTTTGTATTTGGGTGCTGTTCCACTATGTCTCAGACCCACCCCCTGAGGAAGGCCCTGTATGAGGCTGAAGAGCTGTGGATGTAGGGTGTTTTTTTCTCTAGTCATGCTTTGTTGCAATAAAATCTTTGGATACCAGTACCCTCTATGAGTTCTGTTTATGTGGAATAAGTGCAGAGATTTCTTTAGACATGCTTTACTGTAATAAAATCTTTGGATACCAGTACCCTCTATGAGTTTTGTTTATGTGGAATAAGTGCAGAGAGTTCTTTAGACATGCTTTACTGTAATAAAATCTTTGGATACCAGTATCCTCTATGAGTTTTATGTAGAATGAGTGCAGAGTTTTCAATAGACATGCTTTACTGCAATAAAATCGTTGGATACCAGTATCCTCTATGAGTTCTCTTTATGCGGAATGAGTGTGAAGTTTTCTCTAGGCATGCTTTGCTGTAATAAAATCTTTGGATACCAGTATCCTCTATGAGTTTTGTTTATGTGGAATGAGTACAGAGTTTGTTCTTGTTTTCAAGTACTGGGGCTGCCCACCTTCTACTCCAGCACTAGGAGTCTCTCTGGAGTGCACCAATATGTGTTGTAACTTGGACAACAAATGGTGCAGGGATAACATCACAAGTCCTATGAGGAGAGGCTGAACAATTTGAATATGTACTCCCTTGGGGGAGAGGAGGGAATGGTGGGGATATGATTGAGACTTTTAAGTACCTCATAGGGAAGAACAAGGTGCAGGAGAATATGATTTTCAAGAGAAAGGGATGCTCAAGGACAAGGGGTCACAAGATGAAATTGGAGGGAGGTTCAGAGGAAACATGAGAAAGTACCTCTGTACAGAAAGGGTGGTGAACAAGTAGAATGCTCTGCCAGCCAAGGTGGTGGTGGGGGGTAAAAATGAGTACAGGTTTCAAAAATGCTTGGGATAGGCTTAGAGGTGTACTGGTACTCAGGAGAGGGGTACAACATAGTTCTAATAGTGCATAAAGGATTAGGGATAATGGACAGAGTAGGTGGACCAAAGGCCCTTATCTGCTGACAAGTTCTATGTTTCTTTGTTTCTGTGTTACTGATTGTGAACAGACATCTTCATTAAACAGTGTATTCCAGCTGTTCACCACCCTCTGTATAAAATAAATACTTCCTGATGTTCTTATTTAACCTGCCATGTACCCGCTTCTTCATATTACCACTAGTGATTGCTTTTACGCTGAAGAGTGACCAGTCACTGCTGTCAACTTTGTTACCCCCTATAAAAATGTGAATGTTTTTATCATGTCCTCTTACTTTCTCTGTCTCTCTCCCACCTGGTTTGCAGCAAGTGCATCTTAAGGTCCATCAGCCTTTCTTTGTAGGATGTATTTTGATGTCCCTGAATCATCTTGGTCACCATCCTGTGGACTGACACCACCCTATCCCTATCTGTTGTCATGTAGTGATAGCAGAACAGCATGCAATACTCTAGGTGGGTGTCACAGGCTAGTTCTGTAACAGAATTTAGCCTGCACTGCTACCAGATTTCACAACACTTCAGACACCTGAATGAGTTAACGTGGTATGCTGCCACCACCCAGCTGCAGTATCTTTCTGGGTGTATCTAAGTCCAAATCCACTGTACTACAGTACAGTGTTCTTTCCCAAAAGGCAATTGACCTACCCCTTTCATCGCAGCTGAGAAAACTTTGAATTACATGTGGTAGCCATAGCCTGTCTCTTTGGAAACAAATCAAAGACTTGCCAGGTTACTCCTGATTATCTATCCTTGGAAGGACTTAGTCACAGAAAGCATGAAGCATATAAAAATAACATTTAATACTTCACAATATTTACATATGTTACAGGATAGTACACAGTTGTCACAGACTTGTTTTTTCTCAGAACTCTGTCTGCACTGCTACTAGTTTTCACGGTCCTTCAGATGCTTGAAAGGGTTATCATGGCATGCTGCGTTATACTCAGCATGACTCTCTCACAAGGTATCTGAAGGTCTGAATTCGACTAGAGCCGCTGCTTACTCAGTAAAATCTATTTTCCCCAGGGTCAAGTAAGCAACCCTCTTTCTCACAGTTGAGAACGTTTTGCATTAGATATGGTAGCTGTAGCCCCTCTCTTTGTAAACGGATCACAGACTTGCCAGTTTACCCCAGATATCTATAGCTGAAATGAGTCTGTCACAGAAAGCATGAGGTATATAAAAATAAAATTTCATACTCCATGACATTTACATATGTTACAAGACAATACACAATAAAGACTATGGGAAGTACAGTATTTTTGAAGAGTAGAGCTGTGTGGAATATAAAATTCTGCCCGTGGAATGCCTGCAGAATTACCACTCCAGTTCTGTGGAACTTTTACGGAATTTGTGCAAAAAAGTCTGTGGAATTTTGCTAGCTCTTTTAAAAGTATGCATCCAAGTAACCCCCAAATTATTGCATAGACAGTTTAATAATGGCTTACGTATGTGTACCACATTTCAGGGTCATGGGCTGAAGGGGGAGGAGTTATGGGAGACCAAACATTTAATCAGGATTTAATTTTTAGTTATTTTGACCTAATTTAAAAATTTCTGATCTAAATGTATCCAATGTTTCAGGATTTAGACACAATGTGAGAATGTGTGCCATCATTTAAGTCTCAGGCTTCAACAGGGTCCAAGTTATAGGAGCCAAAGTTTGCCAAACATTAGATTTCTGTTATTTTAGTGTAGTTCTGATAGTATTCATTGAAAGGTTATAGAATTTGACAGTACATCCTGGTAAGGGGGGATGGTAATTGAGGGTGGGGGGGCAGCTGCAGTCTATAGACTGATGTGCTGCACACTTGAGTAGACTTGATAGACCACAAGGCCTGTATCTATTGGCAAATTTATATATTCAGATGAAAGTACAGGGTTTTAAATAATTGATTAGCAGTTTTTTTCTTGGGACAATACTAACTGTACAGAAAGCATTTATATAGGTTTTCTGGAAGTGTTATGTTTGTTGAACACAGTGAGGCAAGTGCTATGCATTTACACAATGCTTTAGAACTTTTATTAGCAAAATGCTAATCGATTTTTAGAGTTAAATAAAACCCTGAAGTATACAGGTTGTCACTTCATTTATACATGTTGATAGTTTCACATTACTAGCTTCAAATGGGACTGAGCTATAGCCTATAGCCTGCCAAACATGTTGCCAAAATATACATTTCAATTATTTCCCTCTAAATTTAAATATCATTTCTAAATGTAACCGGATATGAAATATTAAAACAACTATTCCACAGTCATTTCTGACAGGGTTCATATGTATAGCTTTAAATGAGACTAAAATAAAAGTATTACATTTTTCACAATATTTTAAAACTAAGTTTTGCAAGAATGTAAACTGCAGATTTACAAACCCCCTGATACTTGAACACTAGAGAACATAATTTTGTTAAATTTGGCAGGATCTTAGACCTTACAGGGAGACTGTGTGGGTTAATTTTGTTAATTGTTTGCAGCCTGAAATTGCAAATTCACATCTATACTTAAAGTCAAACTCAATGTGTCTTTGTAAAAATTATGGAATTTATGAAAATTCCATAAAATTTCAATTTGCTAATTTCACTCAACCCTATTAGAGGACTCAAATAGAAGGATGGGGCATGAGTGGCAGGTAATGCCAGGGGGTCACCAGGGTCAGGAGTTAGTTGCATAGTTTTGTAGCACAGCAGTGGCAGACCTCCAAGTTGGAGCAAGGAAGCACAGAGTGTCAACAATTCCAGCCTGAATGCAAGATATATTAGGACTGCATGCAGTAAATTGATGATCCAGGGAGCCTGATACACATGCAAGTCTGGGATGTAGAGGTACTGAAAAAGATGTATTGGGGGAAGACCGTGTCTGGGGCACCAGGAAGGAACAATTCTGGCTATTCTAACAGGATAGGTCAATAGGAACATGAGTAGTTGACTCTTGTTGTAAGGAATTTTGTCACTGTAAAGAACAAAGAGGATATCGGTGGGATCAGTAGTTCTACTGAGTCAATTTGGCTATGCTACGAGAGAAGGGGGTGAAATAGTCACCCAGAGCGGAACAGCAGGACTGCAAAATGCTCAGCCCAGCTTATCAAATGAAGTAGTGATATGTGCATTGTGAATGTTAAATCTAACACTTTGGCAACTTTCCAGGCCTCTGGAACAGTGCAGGGTGAGAAGAAGAGGTACAGAATCAATATTTGGCAATGAATGACAAGGAGTGGACTACACTTCTGTGATACAGAGGAGTGAGAGAAAGAGAACACTAGAGAGAGCAAAGAAGAGTACAGTATCAGTATTTGCCAATGAATGACAAGGAGTGGACTAGCCTTCTGTGATACAAAGGGATAAGAGAAAGAGAGGACTAGAGAGAGCAATGGTGAGTACGGGACCAGCATTTGGCAGTGAATGACAAGGAGTGGGCTAGTCTTCTGTAATGTAGAGGAGTGATAGAAAGAGAAGGCTAGAGAGAGAGCAAAGGTGAATACGAGATCAGTATTAGGCAAAGAATGACAAGGAGTGGACTAGCCTTCTGTGATATAGAGGGGTGAGAGAAAAGGAGGACTTGAGAGATCAGTGGTGAGTATAGGATCATTATTTGTTAGTGAAAGACAAGGAGTGGGCTAACATTCTCTGATATAGAGTGGTTATATAGAGAGGACTAGAGAGAGCAATGGTGAGTATGGGGAGGGGAATTGGTAGCAAAGTAGCAAAAGGAGTTTAAAAGGATGTCAGTTCTGGAGAGTGATCTGGCGGGGCAATGCCGTATACCACACTTACAGTACGCAGTCAAAGATGGGAAGTTTTTTTGTGACAAGCTCCCAACAAATACGAAGGGAGAGGCAGTCCTTATTTTGATAGAGAATGCCATGTTTAGGGCAGATTTTAGAGCATATGGCATCAATATGGATGGAGAATTCAAGGTGACTGTCTAGACAGACCCCAAAGTATTTGAGGGTGAGAACTACAGTACTTTGAGTGGAGAGCTGTCCTGGGTGAAGAACACTGGGGAGGTCTGGAGTCTGGCTAGCTTCTGCCTGGAGCAAAGGGTTATAGTAACTGTTTTCTTAGTGTTTAGTCTTATTTGGTTTGTGTGTTACCAATTTAGGACTGTTAAAATCTTGTTGGAGTGGGGCTTGCATTTCTGCAGTGCATGATACTGAGGTATAGAGTTCGGTGTTGTCTACAAACATGTGACTTTGGGAGTTATAGCAGATAGAGGGGAGATCATTTATGAACACAAAGAATAGAATAGGGCCAAGGATGGACCCTTGAGGACCACCAGCAAGGATGGGGGAGGGCAAGGAGTTACCCACCTGGACAGACTGTTGACTTCCTAGGATGTAAAAGCTGAACCAGTTAATAGTGGGAGCTGCTACACTTACTGAGTGAAGCTTTTTTAGCAGAAGTGTGTGGGAGGTAGAATTGAAAGCTTTAGCCATATCTATGAAAATTGCAGAAGCTGTGTGACCCTGGTCCATAGACGAGAGGATAACGCCAGTGTCTCATAGCAGGGAACAGCTAGAAGAATAATGTTTCCTGAAACCTGACAGAAAGGGAGAAAGAACTCCAGTAAAGGATAGGAAGCCTGAAAACCTTGAGTAGACATGGGACTCTTGTAGTTTAGTGAGTGAGGGAAGGAGAGCTAGGTCGGAAATTGCTAGGAGAGAATGTGTTTCCACCTATGTGAAGGGATATCACTTTGGCAACTTTCCAGGCCAGCGGGACAGTGCAGCATGAGAAGGAGAGGTCTAAGAGGTGTGAGATAGGGGTTGCTACAGCTGGAGCAGAGATGCAGAGGAGCTTGGTTTTAGTGTGTTTGGGCTGGGATTGTTAGAAATAAGTGACGTTTGCACCTGGAAGACTTCCTGAGGGGAAACCAGGGGAAACAAAAGCCACCAGAATAAGGTCAGGGTTGGGTAGTGTGCAGGTGGTGAAAAATGTTTTGAAGACTTTGCAAAGGAGGAGGGGTCAGAGACATTTGAACGGTTTAACTTGAGAACAGGAGTGGCAGATTGTGATGGAGGGTCAATGAGGGAGTAGATAACATTATAGAAGGAGGTAGGCTTATTGAGATCCATGTAAGTGTGTCTTGATATATCCACCTTAGCTGAGCCTGAACCAAAGATAGCCTTGGTGCATGTGTCCCTAAGGGATTTGTACGAGTGCAGGTTTGACAGGGACCAGGAGACTTATAAAGATAAAGAGCCCAGACATGATCCCAAGATTTGCACATGGTTAGAAGTTCCGAAGTTATTCAGGGTGATATTGCTTTTAGGGGGGGGCATGAAGATCTCGTATGTGGGTGAAGGTGGTTGTAAAGTGGTAGACAGCACAGTTGACATCAGGGGCTAAGAAACCTGGGGACCAGTCTGCACCAGCTAGGTCAGCGGTGTCTAATATATTTAGGGGCAGAGTGGGGGACATGCACCTTCCTTATGCAGTAGATTATGCAGTGATCACTGAGGGCATCAGGAAGGAAATCAGCAGCAGTGATGTGATATGGATGAAAAGGAAGCACCCAGTCTTGGAAGGAATGATTTGGGGAGTGAAGATTGTAGCGGGTGGCTTCAGATTCAGTTGGGTGAGGTTGAATGACTCAGTCTTCAGGAAGGTGGGCTTGTAGGTGGGGTAGATCTAGTCCATGCTGAAATCTCCTAGAAGGAGAAGCTTGCTGTCAGATGCATGAGAAGTGATCAAGGACAAACAAGAATGGAGAGAACACCTGGTCCAGGAATATGTAATCTTAGAGAGAACAGGGGACAGAGGTATGAAGAGAACAGTGGGTGCAAGAATAGGTATGTACAGAGAGAACATGGAGTGTAAGACTATGCAACTATGGAGAGAACAGGGGTGCAGGAATATGTAAGTATGGTGGGAACAGGGAATGCAGGAATATGCAAGTATGGAGATAGTAAGGGGGCGGGTATATGTAATTATAAAGTGCAGAAATATGTATGTCTAGAACAGGGAATGCAGGAATATGGATGGATGGATGGATGGCTGGATGGTGAGATCTTGGGTTGAGGAATATAAAGTGTGGAAATCAGTAATTTTGCCTCAACGGATTCAAATCTTTACCCATAACGTTGCAATGGAACACTGTTGTGGTTTTCCGACAGTATTCAGTAATGAGCAGCAACAAGTTGAATGATGATATTCTTGAGAGGTTGCTTTGTGTAAAACAGGCACTGCTTTATTCTGGGTCCCCATTGGTCCAGACTGTATCACATAGCACTACATTAAAATAGCACATACTCCTGCCACATAACATCATTGGGTACATTAACTGAGAATGCAACCTTTCAAGGTCAAAATGCCACTACACTCCTAATTAAACTGCCTCCTCAAGCCTTCAAGTTGTGATTACTTTGCCTTCCACCACATGCTACTAATACTCATCCACCAATGCAGCTAAGCCAACTGCCTCACTGTGAGGCATCATCCTACCAGCCAATGGCAGCACAGCACACACCTGCCAGCACTTCAGACAGCACATCATCCACAAGATCCCTGAACCAGTCCTCCACCAGAATTCCTCAGCAGTACTTGAAAGATGTGATTGCTCACCAAAATGTTCAACTCCACTCATCAGCATGACCTAAACACTCACCAACATGGTGGTAAGTACTTGCCAACACAGTATGATCACAGGCACTCCTGAGCAAGACCCGATTGCTCCCAGCACCTGGAAACTGACCAAATGTTTGAAGATGCGGTCGCTCCACAATGACTGCAACTGCTTGCTACCCAACTGCTCCCTGCACAGCCTTATGTACCCTATGAGAAACCAGAGAGACTTCAACGTTGTTCAGCAAAATTTCTCTCCCTTCCTCTTCTCCCAGAAGGACACATGAAGTCAGAGAGAAAGCAGAGACACCCATTCCTTTGGGAGGATTGTTCTAGATAATGTACCTTGGGGTGGATGAAGCCCTTCGGCCTTGGGACTCCAATCCACCCTTTGGTACAGTACATTATCATAGCATAATCCCACCTCTGGCATGTCTTATTCCTTACTTGTCTAGCTCTGATTATAAATGATGTCTCTATTACCTTGGTTCTCTTTTAATGTGCAGGCTACAATACCACAAAGGAACAATTGTTATTGCTTATTGAGAAGGATGAGGAAGTTCCTTTTGGTGATATGAAGATGGAAGAGATGGTACAAGAGAAGGATCTCCTTGAGGACACTCCCAGCAGTAAGTAGGTGGCTAGACAATGAGTCTATATGCAAATTTACCATCTGTTGTTGAGGGTATTAGGAGGAACTGGGAAATGGTTAAGAACTGGAGGGGTAGAAATTAGATTATAAATCAGCAGGGTGGATGACAACTGGATAAGAAGAAAATCAATAAGAACTCTAAAAATATGGGTCAGTATTATAGTGGATGTGGGACTGACTGGGAGTAGGAGTACATGAGTGAGGTTTGAATTCACGAGATCTTACTTTGAGTTGATGCTCTTGCAGCAGGCTACACAATAAGGACTATGCCGGCAGGCACTGGGACCCCACATAAAAGATTCTAGCTAGCAGTATCCAGTGAGGACCACCCTCTGATATCGGACTGTCTCCAACGTCAGCCGAAGATATAAAGGGGGATGTCCCCAGCCCCACCTCAGTTCTTTTCCCACTGTCGACTTGTGCACATGCTTAGATACGTGCAGATACTGGACTAGTTCTAGGCTCTGTCCCACTGATGGCATCCACCAGGGTACACGATCTTGGCGTGGTTCTTGACAGTGGTCTGATAATGGAACATCAAGTGTCATCTGTTGTCAGGGAGAGTTTTTTCCATCTAGGAAACATTGCCAGGATCAAACACCTAGTTCCGCCCCTAGACTTCCCCACCTTGGTGCATGCTTTTGTAACATCTAGGCTTCACTACTGTAATGCGCTCTACTTCGGGGTCTCTGACCCTCCATCGACTGCAACTGGTGCAAAACGCAGCTGCTAGGCTGTTGACTGGACAGTCAAAATACGGTCACATCACCAGGGTGCTGTGTGAATTGCACTGGCTGCTGGTCCGGTGGATGGTGCTCTTCAAGGTGGGCTTGCTCACCTTTAAGGCCCTACATGAACTGGGCACTTGCTATCTCATGGACCTTCTTACACCCGCTGCCCTGGTCCGCTCCCTTCGATCCTCCACAAGGGGCCTCCTGGTGATTTCCAGGACGAGGTTGAAAACTGCTGTCGACAGAGCTTTTAGTGTTGCCAGCTCCATCTTGTGGAATTTGTTTCCATTGTTGGTAAAGGAGGCCCCCTCTGTGGAGGTATTCAAAGCCCACCTAAAATACCATCATTTCAGTCAGGCATTCCCTGATACTGGATGAGAATTCAGATTATCAGACCTTTTTAGTAAATAGGGTTATTATGTATTTGCTGATTATAGCTCATATGACTTGTGTAATTATTTATTATATTATTAAGTGATGCTTTTAAATTTTTCTATTGTTTGTACGGCACCCAGACCCTCTGGGATCGGGCACCAGAAAAATAAAACTTTCCGTGCCTTGCCTTATCACATCGACTCCATGGATGCCTCCTGCTACCAGTCGATTGCCATTTTTACTGCAACTTCACGTTTCTCATTTCTTTCTTTATTTTGCATTATTTAGTGCATTTTTTCACTGTCTTCTTATTAGGAGCAGCAGAAATTGGAGGCCTGCCCACACTGTTGTAGTTTTAACTGCTGCACCTGCATCTGCCACTTGAAGAACTTACAGAGTCATTTCATAGAGGAAGAATTTGCCACCCTACAGCAGACCCCTGCAGGATCCTCTTTTTCCTCGACCCCCAGGTCTCCATCTTCCCACAGGGACAAAAAGACCAGTGGGATACACCACCACAGGGAGAAGGAGAAGCACAGATCTGAAGCCCGTTCGAGGTATCCTAACTGCAAGGCATGTCCCTTGAGTCCCCACTCCCATAGGAGAGCAGGCTCTGCCCCTCCAGCGGCCCTAGCCTCTCCTGGCTACTGTTGATGAAGCCCCCCACCTTTATCTGGACATCAGGTGGGAGGATTATGGGGCACAGGCCTGTGGGCTTTCCTCTGATCCTTAGGCTCTTCCAGCACACCACTGGGTATAGGTCTGGCGAAGCAGAAAGCTCTTCATCGGATGGCAGGTGATCTCCTGTTGCCCACCAGCTGGGGCATCTTTGTTGGGCCGTTCTTCCAAGCCTGATGTCAGGAAGAAGCATCCAGAGCAGACACTCCAGTCCAGAGTTCACTCACCTAAGCAGAGGATGCTGAACACCTGACACTAGTCCCCGACGTCATCTGTGCAAGTTCCCACTCCGCCAGTGGAGACTCTGTCATCCGAGGCTCATCCTTCAGCCAAGTTGGTGCCACCATCTCCACCTGCAGAAAACCATTCACCAGCTAAGCCATCGACCCCTCCTCCGATGCCAGGCCAGCTGCCATCAGACACCCTGATGCTAAATAATCAGACAGATGACCTGGCACCACCAGATCTGACAACAGATAACCTGATGCCAGGTACACCCAAGGCTCTAGACCTGACACCTGGGCCCAGCCCTCTTGCAGGCCTGATGGCAGACCCCTCTGATATACCCAGACCAGAACCAGAGACTCTGAAGACCCCTCTGGATTCCTTAATGGACATCAACTCGTTATTTAATAGTTGGTGGAACATCATGAAAGGGGATCTCCTACCCAAAGAAAGGCCATCCCCAGTGGCGGTTAATATACATCCAGAAGACCTCTGAACCCTCTGAAGCCACCAGCTCCTCCACTACCTAGAAAGCCCTTGCCTCCCCGATGGAAAGCTCCTCCTCCTCCTCCTAGGGCATCAGACGATGAGCCCTCAACCCATCACAATCCAAGTCAGGCCTCCTCATCCAGGTCTTCCTCCAGGCACCGACATCCCTCTAACAGCCATCGGTCTGGGTGCTCATACACTAGGTCCCTCTCATGAGATTCCTCTAGAGGGAGTTCCTCTTCTTACTCAAGGTCCTCAGTGGATAAGTTTTCTCCTCCTCCTTAATCAGACAACCATAGGGTCTCCTTGAGGTCACCCCAGATGACCAGTCCTTCATGGATGTTATGTACCATATTCAGTTCCTGAATCAGTGGGATTTGGAGGCTCTAGACACTGAAACATGCAGGCTTGACACCTTTCTGGGCATGAGTGACCCAAAGCCCTTGGTGGTACCTCCCTTAGTTCTTCCCTTCTCCAAGATGTCACCAAATTCACATGGAGGCACCCTTCATCCGCAGTTGCCATCTCTAAGAAGGCAGACATGCTGCACAGGACACCCAAAAATGAATCCTTTTTAGGTGAGCACCCTAAGGCAGACTCCATGGTCCTCATGGAAGCAGACCAGCAGAACAAACAACCCAGACACATGAGCTCACAGCCCACAGACAAAGAATGTAAGAGGATGGACCAATTTGGTTGGAAGGCTTATGCATTGGCCCACATGCACAATTTGGTCCTGAAATCTTTTGGCACCTGTGGTGCAATATCAGACATCTCTCTGGCAAAAGGCTTTGGAGCTAACCAGAATCAATCAAACTCCTCTCAAAAGACTGAATTGTTGGATATCCTTCGGTTCGGCCTGAACATAGGAAAACATGTGTCATGGTCGTCTTACGATTCAGCGGACACGGGACACAGCCGCTTGGGCTGCAGTCACTGGAGTATGCATCAGGTGATAGTCTTGGCTTAGAGTATCAGATTACAGGCAGAACCTCCAGGAAGCCATCCTGTATGCTCCTTTCCAGGGGTCTGTTCTCTTTAGAAAAGATCAGAGAAAATTATCGTGGGCCTACAAGACTCTGGCAAGGCCTTGTAATCTGTGCACCAAATGTACAGGTCAGAGCCTTTCCTGGCTAAAAAGAAGTATTTTCGTCACCTAGCCAGCCAAAAAGCAAGAGAGCAACAGTTCAGAGTACCTTTCAAATGACAAGGAGGAGGAAGATCTGGATATCGTGGCAGTCACAGAAACATGGTACACACAGAACCATGACTGGGATGTAGACATACCAGGATACACTATCTATAGGAGGGACAGGGAGGGTAAAAGAGGAGGAGGAGTAGCTCTCTACATAAGAGAAGAAATCAAAGCAACAGAACAAAAGGGTAAACGGGGAGGAGAAGAAGCACTGTGGGTCAATTTGAAGGCAAGCAATGGCACCACAATCCACAGGGGTTATATACAGACCCCTCTCAGGGGAGGAAATGGACAAGGAAATGATAGAAAGTATACTTAGAATGGCAGATAAAGGGAGATATTGCTGATGGGTGATCTGAATATGCTAGATGTTAACTGGAGTGCAGTTACAGCAGCCACTTCAAGAGTGGGTTATTCTAGATGCCCTACAGGGGCATGCCTTAGACAACTAGTATTGGAGCCCACTCGAGAGGAGCAACCTTAGATCTGGTTCTCTCAAATGGAGATGAAGAGAGATCACAGATGTAGAAGTGGGTAGCCATCTGGAACTAGCGACCATCGAACAGTATGGTTCTAATAAACACAGCAATAGAGTCAAGCCATACAAAGACAAAGGTACTGGATTTTAGGAGGGCTGACTTTGCCAAAATAGGTGAGTGCCTAAGGAATGCACTAGCAAATGGGCAGGAAGGAGGGTGGAAGAACAATGGGAATAATAAAACTGCCATCACAGTGGTAACAAGCCTTTGTGTAAACAAATAAACAAAATGAAATAAGGTAAGAAACCACTATGGTTCTCAAAGGAAGTGGCAGTGAAGGTTCAAGAGAAAGAAGCATTCAGGAAGTACAAGGAATCACAGAAGGAGCAGGACAGAGAACTGTATCAGTTAAAGCAAAAGGAAGCTGGGAAGGCAGTCAGAACAGCAAAGGCCCAAACCGAGGAAAAGATAGCCAACTCAGTTAAGAAGGGGGATAAAACCTTTTATAGGTACATCAGGGAGCGAAGGACGACCAAGGGAGGGATAGTGAGGCTTAATAAAGGGGAGGGAGGGTGGGCAGAGGGTGACTGTGAAAAGGCAGAGATACTAAACAAATATTTTTGCTCAGTATTTACAAAGGAAGAGGGGGAGGTACCTAAAACAAACAGTAGAAACACTCTGGATACAGAAGTTGATACCAGCCCATTTACAGAAGAAAGGGTTCTGAAAGAGCTCTTAAAACTGAAGGTGGACAAAGCAATGAGGCCTGATGGGATTCATCCCAGAATTCTAAAGAACTAAGGGTAGAACTAGTGACACCACTGACTACTCTCTTTAACAAATCATGGGAGGATGGGGTGGTACCTGAGGACTGGAGGAGGGCAGATGTGATTCCCTTCACAAAAGTGGGAGCAAGGCAGAAGCAGAAAACTATAGACCTGTTAGTTTAACCTCAGTGGTAGGGAAAATGATGGAATCTTCTGAAGGAAAGAATTGTTGAGTATCTAGAGGCCAGAGGGCACAGGACCCAAGGCAGCATGGATTCACAGCGGAAGGTCATGCCAGACAAATCTGATAGATTTCTTTGACTGGGTGACCAAAGTAGTTGATCAGGGAGGGGCTGTGGACATGGCCTGCCTAGACTTTAGCAAGGCATTTGACACAGTCCCACAAAAGATTAATATACAAGTTAGCCAGCCTGGGAGTGGGTCCCAAGATGACAGCCTGGGTAAAAAATTGGCTGGAAAATAGGACACAGAGAGTAATAGTAAATGGAGTCCACTCTGAAAAAGGGGTTAGTAGTGGGGTACCGCAGGAGTTCAGTATTAGACCGGTCCTCTTCAATGTCTTTATAAGTGACATTGCAGAGGACTGGAAGGAAAAGTATGTCTCTTGCAGATGACAAAATATCTGCAACAGAGTTGATGCACAAGGTGGGTGGAAAGAATGAGAAGGGACTTGGCAAGGTTAGAGGAATGGTCAAATGTATGGCAGCTTAGATTCAATGCTAAGAAGTGCAAGGTAATGCACCTGGAAACAAAACCCAGGGAAGAGTACACAATGGGGTGAGATACTAACAACAACAAAAATGGAAAGGGACCTAGGGGTAGTCATATCAGATGACCTAATGGTGGGCAAGCAATGTGAGAGGGCAGCAAGGAGGGCTGGGGAATACTGGGATGCATAGGAGAGGCATCACCAGTGGAAAACAAGAGTTATTATCTCTCTGTACAGACAGCTGGTGAGACCACATCTGGAGTACTGCGTGCAGTTCTGGAGACCCAATCTCCATAAAGACATAGACAGGATGGAAGCTGTCCAGAGGAGGGCAACTAAAATGGTGCAGGGTCTGTACCAGAAGACATATGAAGAGAGACTTAAGGAGCTTAATATGTATAGCCTCGAGGAAAGGAGGAGAGGGGGACATGATAGAAACTTTCAAGTGCCTCAAGGGAATCAACAAAGTCCAAGAGGTAGCATCTTTCAAAAAGAGGTGTGCAAGAACAAGGGGCACAATTTGAAGATAGAAGGGCGGCTCAGAGGTAATTTAAGGAAGTATTTTTCACAGAGAGGGTTGTGGATGTATGGAACGGCCTTCCAGAGGAGGCTGTGGAGTCAAAAACAGTGGTGGAATTCAAGCATGCATGGGACAGTCATAAGGCAATTCTGGGGGGGGGGTAGGAAGAAGTAGGCTGCTGGTTAACTAGGATCTGCAACTTATCCATCAGGTAGGGAAATGGGCAGACTGGGTGGGCCAAGCGGTCCTTATCTGCCGTCAAATTCTATGTTTCTATATTAAGCCTCTACTCAGCCCTCTGGAATATCTGGACCTAGGAGTGCCAAATCCTCCCAGGTCTCCTTGCCAGCACCTGGAACCTCTGCCTAATTCTTTTTTGGTTCTCCCTTTACTTAGATGGGTGGACCAGTATCATGTCAGATGCATGGGTCCTTCAGATCGTAGAGAAGGGACACACATTGGACTTTGTCCAGATTCCCCCAGACAATCCACCAGTCCCCTTGAACTACTCTCCATCCTGTGCAGCTCTCATTTTCAAGGAAATTCAGGCACTCCTAGACAAACAGGCCATAAAACCTGTACCCCAATCACAGAGGGGAAAGGGTTCAATTCCCACTTCTTCTTGGTCCCCAAGAAGACAGGGGAGCAGTGCCCCATCCTAGACCTCAGTCTCCTGAACCACTACATAGAATACAAGAGATTTAGGATGGTAACCTTGCCGAACCTTATCCCCATGTTGCATCAAGGAGATTGTCTTTGTTCCCTGGATATGCAGGCTGCCTACCTGCACATCCCTGTTCTCCCAGCACACAGAAAATTTCTCAGGTTTGCCTTCCAATGAGGACCCTACCCTACCAGTTCTGGACCTTGCCCTTCGGTCTTTCATTGGCACCATGGGTGTTCAAAAAATGCCTAGTGGTGGTGGAACGTGGTCCTCCATCATCAGGGCCATTTCATCTACCCATATTTCGATGATTTGCTCCTGACTGCCCTGTCCAGGGCTCAGCTTCTCTCCACCCTATCAGACACCATTGTTATGTTCCGGAATCTAGCAAGCAAGCAAGCAAATCTTTATTTATATAGTGCTTTTCAATATCAAGGCACTGCACAGAGTATAAACCATAAATATCCAAGCAAACAGCAATATAAATTTAAAATTTAAAATCAGTCTGGGAAAATAGTGAAAATAAACACGTTTTTAACAAAGATTTAAAACTACTGACGAGCAGGGATTCTCTTAACTGATGAGGTAGAGAATTTCACAGGGTTGGTGCTGCAAACGAAAAGATATGAGCTCCAGATGTTTTAAGATGAACCCTGGGAATCTCTAGCAATCCTTCATCGGCAGGTCGGAAGAGGCGATTGGGGGAATAGGGAGTCAGGAGATCTTTCAGGTAGTCAGATCCTTGTTCGTGTGGGGCTTTAAAGGTAAGCAAGCCTACTTTATAGGTGATCCGCCTCTGGGCTGGCAGCCAGTGCAGTCCACGCAGCACAGACGTTATGTGACTGGAACTAGAGGTACCAGTCCCAGCCTGGCTGCAGCGTTCTACACCAGCTGCAAGTGGCAGATATCAGCCCCAGACAGCCTTAGGTAGAGGACATTGCAGTAGTCAAGACGGGTAGTAATGAAGGGATGGACCAATGTTGGAAGGTCGCCCGGTGGAACCAGTTGCTTCACCCGGGCTACATTCCTTAGATGGTAAAAAGAGGATTTAATCACAGCTGACACCTGAGATTTCATTGTCAAGCCGTCGTCATAATTAACGCCCAGGTTCCACATCCGATCTGAGGTAGTGAGCCGAACACCATCAAGCCACAGGCCCGACACATGCCCAGCCCCCAAACCCTCCCCCTGGGTGACCTGGGTCCACGACCATCACCTCAGTTTTATCTGGATTGAATGTCAGCCAACTGGAGCTTATCCAGTCTTTGATCTCGGAGAAGCAATTGTATAGCACAGAGACCGCATCAACCTGTCCGGGCACAAAAGACATATACAGCTGAGTGTCATCTGCATAGCAGTGAAAACTCAATCTGTATCACCTGATGATATCTTCCAGTGGCAGCATTTACACTGCGAACAACATGGGCACAAATATGGAGCCCATCGGCACCCCGCAAGATGGGGAAGGGTATCAGTGGAATAAATTCCAGTGACCACCCTCTGAACCCTGCCTATGAGGAATGATCTAAACCACTTGAGGACTGTACCCAACAGTTAACAAAGAAACCGCAGGGTCTATAAAAGCACCCCATGGTCCACTGTGTCAAAGGCTGCTGAGAGATCAAGACGGACCAAGATGGTACAAGCCTTTCGATCTCTCGCCATTAGGAGATATTTAGTACTCGAACAAGGGCAGTCTCTGTGCTATGCCTCTTCCTGAAACCAGACTGAAGAGCTTCATAGACATTGTGGATTACAAGGTGATTGTCTAGTTGCAACGCAACTACCTTCTCACTAACCTTCCCCACAAAGGGAAGGTTAGAGACAGGTCGGTAGTTAGCTGGATCGTCGGGATCCAAGGAGGGTTTTTTAAGGAGTGGTCAAATGACCGCCTCTTTTAGGGGGTGTGGAAAGACCCCCCTCTCCAAGGATCTTCATACAATTTCAGCTAGGATCAGGATAACATCTACACACCCCACTAAAAAGGGGGTAGGGCCCAGATCCAAACTACAACAGGTCAGGTGCAGAGTCTTCAAATTTTCACATGTCCATGAATTCCAGACGGTTGAAATACCTCCAGACAGACCAGTTGCTCACCATCTCCTGTCGACCTCTGCAACCCCTCATAGAGAGAGCTGGGCTGATTCCAGACCTGATGCTGGCAACCTTATCTGCGAAGAACCGAGCTAGCTCATCACACTTAATTTGTGAGAAAGCTCTTCCAGACTGGAGACAGATTGGATTGCACAATCTGTCAACAGTTCGGAAAAGCTGAGCCAGTCGATTCTGCACAGCAAAGATCTCCCTGGACAAAAACTATGCCTTCTTACGGGTGATTTCTGATTGATAGCCCTTATAATGTTCTGTCAATCTGAGCCTATCAGCGTCCAGACTGGACTTCTGCCATGCTCTCTCCAGCCTTCAACCAACGTGCCTCAACTCCTTCAAGGACCCATCATACCAAGGGTACCTTAGGTGAAGAGTGAGTGGTCGAACATGAACAGGAGCAATCAAATCCAGGGCATCTCCCACTGTCCTATTATAGGCTAGTACGAGGTCCCCTGGACTTGTGCTTTCACCCAGCACTCCCGATAAGTCCAGGACTGTCAATAGACCATCTGGGGTAACTCCCCTTAAAGGATGGTACTGGACCATCTCCGAAGGGATAGGTCCATTTGGGAGAGCCCCAAAATGGAACTCTGTGGTGTGATGGTCAGACCAACTGACTGGTTCCAGCCCCAAGTTAGAGATCTCCATCCCCAGGAGGAAGAGTAGATCCAATGAGTGACCCCCTATATGGGTAGAGGAGGTAACCACCTGTGTAAGGCCCAGCATTGTCATTAGCTGAAGGAGATTTTTACCAAATGGCAAGAGTTCATCATTGACCTGTGCATTGAAGTCCCCCAGAATTATCCATCTGGGAGACTCCAGTACCATGTCGACAATGAAGTCCACAATCTCCTGCAGGAATAAACCCCCACCACCTGGTGGATGGTAAACGAGGAGTATCCTGCAACCTACACCCTCTCCCATGATACACTCAAAGGATCTGGTGATCCCCACTGGAACATCCACAAGGCCCAGTTCGGTCTTAAAAATGATGGCTACACCCCCACTCCTACGATCCAACCTCAGGCGGTGAATCACTGAGAACCCAGCTAGAACTGCAGAAGCCAAAACTGGGCCTGCATTTTCGTCCTGCCAGGTCTTGGTGATGCATGCCAGATCCACCATTTCAACAAGATCAGCTATAATAGCAGTCTTGTTTTTTATGGACCTGGCATTACATGACACCGCCCGGGCTGGATGAGATGCTGAGGAAGACCTCGACTCCTGACCAGCATTAATTGCTGGGTTCTTGGGTATGGGGACAAGACAGGGATTACCTCTGTCCTGGCACCATTTCGCCCCAGGGTGTTGCCTGGTCCCCACCACCCTAATACGTCCTCCCCTTTCCATTCCCCCACCAGGCCCAGTTCTCACCCCTTTCTTGCACCTTCTAGCAATCCCGAGGGACTGGCAAAATTTATAAGTCTCTGCTAACAAACAAGAGCAGTCAAAAGGATGCAGTTCACTGAGCCTGGTGGGGGAATACTGCCTGACCGTAATTTGTCCTCCCCAGCACATTCTTATAATAATAACTATACACCTAACAACTTAATCCCAACTAAATCAAATAACAATCAATTCCAAATTATAATCATAACAGCAAACCAAAATAAATAAAATATACTATTCAAAAACTACATATAACTTTGTGATCATGAGTCAAAGAAGAGGCAAATCAAATATTGCAGAATAGAAACATAGAAACATAGAATTTGACGGCAGATAAGGACCGCTTGGCCAACCCAGTCTGCCCATTTCCCTACCTACTGGATAAGCTGCAGATCCTAGTTAACCAGCAGCCTACTTCTTTCTACCCCACCCCCAGAATTGCCTTATGACTATCCCATGCATGCTTGAATTCCACCACTGATTTTGACTCCACAACCTCCTCCGAAGGCCATTCCATGCATCCACAACCCTCTCTGTGAAAAATACTTCCTAAATTACCTCTGAGCCGCCCCTCTATCTTCAAATTGTGCCTCTTGTTCTTGCACTCTTTTTTGAAAGATGCTACCTCTTGGACTTTGTTGATTCCCTTGAGGTACTTGAAGTTTCTATCATGTCCCCCTCTCCTCCTTTCCTCGAGGCTATACATATTAAGCTCCTTAAGTCTCTCTTCATATGTCCTCCGGTGCAGACCCTGCACCATTTTAGTTGCCCTCCTCTGGACAGCTTCCATCCTGTCTATGTCTTTTGGAGATTGGGTCTCCCAGAACTGCACACAGTACTCAGATGGGGTCTCACCAGCTGTCTGTACAGAGGGATAATAACTTCTTGTTTTCTACTGGTGATGCCTCTCCTATGCATCCCAGTATCCCCAAGCCCTCCTTGCTGCTTCTCACATTGCTTGCCTTACCTTTAGGTCATCTGATATGACTACCCCCAGGTCCCTTTCCATTTTGTTGTTGTTAGTATCTCACCCCCATTGTGTACTCTTCCCTGGGTTTTGTTTCCCAGGTGCATTACCTCACTTCTTAGCATTGAATCTAAGCTGCCATACATTTGACCATTCCTCTAACCTTGCCAAGTCCCTTCTCATCCTTTCCACCCCACCCTCTGCATCAACTCTGTTGCAGATCTTAGTGTCATCTGCAAAGAGACATACTTTTCCTTCCAGTCCTTCTGCAATGTCGCTTATAAAGACATTGAAGAGGACTGGTCCTAATACTGAACCCTGCGGTACCCCACTAGTAACCCTCCTTTCTTCTGAGTGGACTCCATTTACTATTACTCTCTGTGTCCTATTCTCCAGCCAATTCTTTTACCCAGGCTGTCATCTGGGACCCACTCCCAGGCTGGCTAACTTATATATTAATCTTTGTGGGACTGTGTCAATGCCTTGCTAAAGTCTAGGTAGGCCATGTCCAGGCCCTCTCTGATCTACTACTTTGGTCACCCAGTCAAAGAAATCTATCAGATTCTGTCTGGCATGACCTTCCCGCTGTGAATCCATGCTGCCTAGGGTCTTGTGCCCTCTGGCCTCTAGATACCGACAATTCTTTCCTTTAGAAGTGATTCCATCATTTCCCTATCACTGAGGTTAAACTAACAGGTCTATAGTTTCCTGCTTCTGCCTTGTTCCCACTTTTGTGAAGGAGAATCACATCTGCCCTCCTCCAGTCCTCGGGTACCACCCCATCCTCCCATGATTTGTTAAAGAGGGTAGTCAGTGGTGTCACTAGTTCTACCCTTAGTTCTTTAGAATTCTGGGATGAATCCCATCAGGCCCCATTGCTTTGTCCACCTTCAGTTTTAAGAGTTCTTTCAGAACCCTTTCTTCTGTAAATGGGCTGGTATCAACTTCTGTATCCAGAGTGTTACTAGTGTTTGTTTTATGTACCTCCCCTCTTCCTTTGTAAATACTGAGCAAAATATTTGTTTAGTATCTCTGCCTTTCACATTCTCCCTCTGCCCACCCTTCCTCCCTTTATTAAGCCTCACTATCCTCCTTGGTCTTCCTTTGCTCCCTGATGTACCTATAAAGGTTTTATTCCCTTCTTAACTGAGTTGGCTATCTTTTCCTCAGTTTGGGCCTTTGCTGTTCTGACTGCCTTCCCAGCCTCCTTTTGCTTTAACTGATACAGTTCTCTGTCCTGCTCCTGCTGCGTATTCCTTGTACTTCTGAATGCTTTCTTTTCTCTTGAACCTTCACTGCCACTTCCTTTGAGAACCATAGTGGTTTCTTACATCGTCTTTGTTTTGTTTATTTGCTTCACACAAAGGCTCGTTACCTCTTTGGTGGCAGTTTTTATTATTCCCCATTGTTCTTCCACCCCTCCTTCCCACCCATTTGCTAGTGCATTCCTTAGGCACTCACCCATTTTGGCAAAGTCAGCCCTCCTAAAGTCCAGTACTTTTGTCTTTGTATGGCTTGACTCTATTGCTGTGTTTATTGTGAACCACACTGTTCGATGGTCGCTAGTTCCCAGATGGCTACCCACTTCTACATCTGTGATCCTCTCTCCATCTCCATTTGAGAGTATCAAGTCTAATATTGCTCCCTCTGAGTGGGCTCCAGTACTAGTTGTCTAAGGCATGCCCCCTGTAGGGCATCTAGAATAACTGCACTCTTCGAAGTGGCAGCTGCAACTGCGCTCCAGTTAACATCTGGCATATTCAGATCACCCATCAGCAATATCTCCCCTTTTTCTGCCATTCTAAGTATACTTTCTATCATTTCCTTGTCCATTTCCTCCCCCTGAGAAGGGGGTCTGTATACAACCCCTGTGCGGATTGTGGTGCCATTGCCTGTCTCCAAATTTACCCACAGTGCTTCTTCTCCTCCCTGTTTACCTTTTGTTCTGTTGCTTTATTCCTTCCCTTACGTAAGAACTCTCCTCCCCTCTTTACCCTCCTGTCCCTCCTGTAGATAGTGTATCCTGGTATGTTTACGTCCCAGTCATGGTTTTGTGTGTACCATGTTTCTGTGACTGCCACGATATCCAGATGTTCCTCCTCCATCAAGGCCACTAATTCAGGAAGCTTGTTACCTAGACTACGGGCATTGGTACTCATTGCTCTCCATTTTTTGATGGCCTTACCTTCTGTTGCAGCATCCCCCACTGACCGTTCTACCTTGGTCTTATACTACAGAAAAATGTAAAAACAACACTCGGAAAGCTCCCACCAGTCCAGGTAGTAGAAAAAGTCTTCAGTCCCAAAACTACCTCTCACATAGTAGAAACCATAAGAAACAGTAATATATGATATAATAAGACATATAGGGTACTCTCACCACCCCACCAACATAAGCAATGTTGTAAAGAGGCTGGACTACGCAATTCAGGAGCTCAAAGAGTAATCTACCAATCTCCAATAGCAGTAGACATCAATTCCGATAAAAAGTCAAAAAGGAGATGAAAAGGCAGCACCTCCCTTTGCTTCACAACTGAGACTGTTTCCAATTAAAAATGCCTCCAAACAAAATTAAGAGGATAACAATCCAAAGTCTTCTGCTATAGATCTTTCCACTTCCACCATACCCTGCAGTCTCTGGCAAGGTCCCCCCCTTCTCCGGGATCTGTACCCCAAGACCAAGGTTATCAGAGCTACCCCTGTGGTAGCCAAAAGACAACCACAGGGAGAAAACTCTAGGACTCTCAGAACCACACTGTCTGCCTACCAGGCAGTGCCCCTCTCTGTTCCACCTATTAGTAGCAGAGCACGACCCCAGACAGATGCCAAAGCCCAGAAGTATAGGGATGTTGAGGACCCCGACCCAGAGAACAGCAACCAGCAACTTCCAGCCCCCATGGAATACCACTTTAGGAGGCCCTAGGGACCCAACCATCCATCAACAGTCGGCGTCCCCCTGCCCAACTCACCCACTGGGGGAACTAACTTATAGAGAGTCCCCACGCCACTGACCCAAATGACTGTCCTCGCAAGTCAGGCACCTACCGGTAACTATCTCCAGTCGAGTCCAACAGCAAAAATCCCACTGCACAGGTGATAAAAGATCTTCTTCCAGGTGGTAGTTTTCTCACCAGTCGTGCTCTCACCACAATTGGAGGCCTCAAATATTTTCCCAGCTATGCTGTCACTACAAGAAAAGACAGTCAGAAACAGAAAAAGTTAGTTTCTCCCCATTGTGCTGTTACCATCAACCGAGTCCAAACTTTATGCCTCATAATGTTGTCAGGCAACGTGCACCCAAACCCTGACCCATTCTGCTCTAAAGCCATTAATCTGAGCAAGCCTACGGGTGCCCTCTCATTCATATCAATCAACATCTGCAGCTTCCTTCCTAAAATGTATGCGCTACAGGCCTTCACCAGCCAACACTGCCCTGACATCATGGCAGTTGTCGAAACCTGGCTCACGCCATCAGTACCAGATTATGCAATCAGCCTTCTTGGCTACACTGTCTTTAGGCTGGATCGCCTCTCCAAAAGAGGTGGAGGCTACACTCTCTACCTAAAAGACTCCATACAGGGGCACCACATCATTACCTCACTCCAACCCACAACTGCTCAGATACTGCCAATGAGAATCCTCCTCAGAGCCCAAAACAAAACCCTCACTGTTGCCACCATCTACATCCCTCCCAAAGAACAGGGAACTGGTCTAACAGCTGTTCTTGACTTTGTAAAGTCACTTTCACCGGACTCCGAATCCATCCCCCTAGGCGACTTCAACATCAACTGGCTTGCAGCTGATGCTGGTGCTTACAGGGATACCATTGCTGCGGTGAACCTCACACAAATGGTTGACTCACCAAACAGGAAAAATTACAGGGCCGGCACCAGCACACTCTTGGACTGGATCCTTACCAGTCACCCATCACGGATATTTAACACTAATGTCCTCCTCGACTCTCTCAGCGACCACTCCCCTGTTAGCTGCACCTGGTCAAATAAATTCATCAAACCACTGCCAAAACCTATCACCAGTAGGGTTCTACCCCGTGGTCACCTTCCTCGACTCAAATCCCACCTCATCTATCAAGACTGGTCCCCTGTCTTCAATGCTACCAATGTAAACACTGCCCTTGACCACTTCATAAACATCTTTACTGTGGCCTGTGACACGTATGCTCCTATTAAGAAATGCAAAGTCAAATCGCTCAGTAACCCTTGGCTCACAGGTGACCTCCTCAGGATGCTAAAATTGAGAGACCACATATGGGAGCTGGCCAGAAACTCTGGAAGGCAAAACGACATCCAAAACTACAAATGTGCCCACAATGACTGCAACAAAACCATCCGGCAAGCGAAGTCCACTTACTATAAGCATGCCCTCACAAACTCCTGGGGCAATGGTCGGGAATTCTGGAAGAATATAAAGGAACTCACCGGGAATCCACCCAAAACCCCCCCATCAATACTCAACATCAATGGAACCACAACCCTCAACCCAAAAACCATTGTGGATACCTTTAACAAAGCCTTTACCGACCTCAGCGCTGTCCTACCCCAGGACTACTTCAAAGATAGTGAAGCCCCTCTGTCCGCAATGAACATTACCCCCACCAGCTCCCCCTGCTTCTACTTCAAAGCAGTCAAGGCTCACCAAGTATGCAAATATGTTATCAAAGCCCTTGGTAAATCAAGATTCAGTAATGACTCCCTCGATCTCAAAATCCTGTCTCTCACACTTGATGAAGTGCTTAGTTCTCCGGACAGAATTTTCAACCTCTCCTTCAGTCTTAGCCAGTTCCCGGACAGATGGAAATCTGCCACTGCCACCCCAATCCATAAAAGTGGTGACAAATCTGCCCACAATAACTACAGACCTATCTCTCTACTACCCCCACTCTCCAAGGCACTAGAACACATTGTCTCCGACCAGCTCACAGAATACCTGGATACGTGCAACATCCTGTGCAAGCAACAACACTGGTTCCACAAAGGTCACAGCACCTCCACAGTCCTATTTGAATTCACTGGTGCAATCCACAATGCACTAGACTCCGGTGAAGTACAAGGCTCAATCTACATCGACTTAACTAAAACCTTCAACACCGTCAGTCACCGCCTCCTGCTTGTCCAGCTTCAGAACACTGGGCTGTCAACCAACTCCATTGGCTGGTTTAAGAGCTACCTTGAAGAATGATCCCAAACAGTAAGAATCGCTGATACACTCTCGGACCCTAGACCAGTCTGCTCAGGAGTCCCCCAGGGCTCCATTCTGGGACCCCTTCTCGTCAGCCTATTCTTAATCTCACTACCAGACAGGTGCCCAGAACAAATAATTCTCTACGCCGATAATGCTGTGATCCTCAACTTGGACCCTGATCCAAACCAGTTACAAAATAAACTTCAGCAGGCCTTCTCTTCCATCGAATCCTGGTTCCTAAATCATAAACTGCTTCTCAATCAGAAAAAAAAAAAAGAAATGGTCTTCTGCAGCCCCCACAACAAAAACAAACAACTCCACCTCTCCATTGCAACTAAACAAGGAGCCATCCTAGAGCAAACACAATCGTTCAAGTACCTCGGCATCACCCTTGACCTCCACCTCTCACACGCTGTCCATATCAGCAATATTGCAAAGTCTGCCAATGCGAGGTTAGGCATATTATTCCGGCACAGGAAACACCTAACCCCAGAAGCACTATCAGTGGCCGTCCAAAGCTCCGTCAGCATCATGGACTATGGTCTTATCATATGAGGCAACTACCACTGCTCTCAAATGTATCGCAACCTCCCTGAATGAGGCCTGTCATCTCATCACTGGCTCACATCACCATACCCATACATGACCTTTATTCCCAATCTGGATGGCTTCAACTGAACATGCATAAAATACCAAACCTGCATCATGGCCAAGAAAATTATAATGGGGCTTGCCCCACCTGGTGTCTGTGCCCTCCTTAAGCCTAGACATATGAACGTCACTACAAGGAGATCCAATTCCCATCTACTACATATCCCATGATGTCGCACAACCCAAGGACAAAGATCGTTCACCTATTGGGCATCCAACTGGCTCAACTCTCTTGGCTGTGACATAGCAACCACTCCAACACTCGGCCTCTTCAAGTCCAAGCTGCGCCTCCCACTGCTTGTATCCTGCGATTGCCCATCTTAACATTTCCTCCATTCTAGCAGCACATGCCCCAGCACCAAGCACTTACAATCAGTCTTTTCACCCCTAGCACCTTACCTGTCATATTCCCACAACAAGACCCCCTGACTGCACCGTCTCCCGCCCTCGCCCACCTGTCTCCCATATCTCCACTCCAGCCCCCACCCCAACCACCTCTCGTACTCCCGTCCCCTGCATCCCCCCTCCCCCTCGATCTCTCACCCCACCCCGCCTCTTCCCTTGTCTTGCTCTTAGCTCAAGCCTTTGTACTGGTTATTACATATCTGTAAGTCAATGATTATATGTTTGTAACTAAAAATGATGACTGTTGCACAAGCTGACGTGGAACCTTTGTAAAAGAGCCTCGGCACAAAGGTAATCCTAGATTGAAATAAATAAATAAAATAAATAAATATAATCTCTCCACAGATCAGACTTTTTCACAGCAGTGCTCTCACCACACAGGGAAAGTCAGAACAGCAGGTTCAATGGAGTCTTAGTCCAGTTGGAGCTATAAAAACAGGAGCCCTTTCCTTAACTAAATCCTGGTAGCTGCAGAATCCAAGGGAGGGGGATTCCTACGATTCCTACTAGTCCAAACAAACCATTGGACAATGAAATCCAGCAGGTGAAACACCCTGCAAAAATATGATGACTACAAAACCCGTTCAGTGGTAGGACTGACAATATCCTGACTGCTGACAGCCCGGCATCTCAACTGCCATGCAGACCAAAACAGTGAGATAACCTGGTGCGAAAAACTAGCCGGTTGCTACAAACCTCCTCACTTCTTGAGCCCTAACGAATAAATAGACATGAACAAATAATAAAATTGAAAAACAGGAAGCAAATTAATAAATAAACAGCAAGAATAAAAGAAACTTAGGCTAGTAGCTCGGGCAGCTCACACACCTAGTCTAGGCACCATGTTGAAAATCCCCAAATTGTGCTCCTGGCCCCATCAGCATCTGCAATATATCACAACCATTTTGGACACAGAGCAAGGAAGGGCCTTCATTCCCTTGGACAGGATCATTCACCTGCAGCACCAGGTCCCAGCCTGGACAGTGCTTCAGCTGCTGGGTCACATGGTGCCCGGTTCCATATAAGGCTTCCCCAATGGTCTGTCAGGGTTCAATGGGATCAGAGGTTGAATTATCTTAAACAGTCCATTCAGAAATCCAGAGCTGTGTCTGAGACTCAAACATGGTGGCAGACATTTCCCAACCTGGAATCGGGGGTTCCTTTCCAGACAGATTCACCACAGCAGATGCTTTGGGTCTTGGGTGAGGAGTCCACTTCCAGGATTTCCGGACACAAGGCATGTGGTCTTTCTCTGCAGCTATCCCAGATTACAGACTGTTCAGAAGGGATAGGGAGGGTAAGAAGGAGGGACAAGTTGCTTTATACATCAGGGAAGGCATAAGTGTAACTGAATCACAAGTGAAGGACAGGGAGACTGAGCTACTGTGGGTAATGCTAGGCAGGAGGACTGAAGAATCCTTGTGGCTGGAGGTGGCATACAGGCCACATATGCAAGGGGAGGAGGGTGATCAACAGTTAATTCAGGCATTCACAAGGCTGGCCCTAATAGAACCACTGCTGGTAGGGGACCTAAACCTCACAGATGTGGACTGGGAAATCCCAGATGCAGCATTGTCAAGGAGCAGGGAGATACTAACTGCGCTTCAGGGGGTATTCCTTCAGCAGCTAGTCAGGGAGCCGACAAGGGGCAACAACCTGCTGGATGTGGTCCCAACAAATGGGGAGAGTGTGGAAGAGGTGCAGGTGGGAGTAGTCTTGGGCAACAGCACAGCATGGTAATATTCAGGGTCAGGGCAGGGAGGGAGACAAGTAAAACCAATACTACAGTCGTGGACTTCAGACGCACAGACTTAGATAAGATGAGAAGGATACTTTTTTTTATTTATTTATTGAAATTTCGGAAAACACCTTTGAGAACAAGCTCATTTCATAGGTTCCACATCAGATAAACAATACATATTGGGAAAGTATGAGATGGAGAACAAACAAAACAAGGAATTATACAGAACATTACAAGAATGTGTAACTAGAGATGTTCCAATACATGTGACATTGTACAGTGTATGCCATGGTGCATATTTGATTAAAACCTGGAATTCAAAGGGTCATATTAGAGGGGGTGGGGTCTTATGAAATGACCCTTTACAGGAAAATGAGAACAGACTCAGCCTAATATCTAATAATCAACAAGGTAAGAGATGGCATCATCCCAGGGGCCTCGTCAGAGGTGAGAAGGTATGGGACAAAGCATTTCAAAGTGAGCAAGGGAGCTCAGGAGATATAACAGGGGAAGGGGGATAAGGGGAAAGCCATGGAAAGGTGAGGGGAAAGGGATCAAGAGGAAATGTGAAGGAGAATGACTAGCAACTTAGAGCAGTTATTTACATGCTGAGAACAGTTAAGCATAAGGTCAGTATAGCATAAGGTTAGACTAAGTGCTGGTCACAAGAGGGAAGGTTATTGGAAGCAGTCACAGCTGACATCAGCAACTAGCTGTTGCTTTAGTTTAACCTTGAAGGAGCCCAAGGTGGATGCTGAAGTTACATCATGGTGCAGCGAGTTCATCCATAGTGGGGCACGGTAGGCAAAGGACCTTTGTCCCAGAGAAGTACAACAGCAGGGTATATTAAAAATCTGGCTAGCAGAGCTTCTGGTGCAATGACGGTTGATAGTGGGGGTAATAAGCTTTTGCACTCCTGGGGGCATTTTGCCTAAGCTTACTTTTTTGGACAGTAAACATGTTGGGTACATGAGTCTACCTTTGAATTGGAGCCAGTTAGCCTGAGCGTACATGTCGCAGGTATGGAAGAGATGGGCTGAGCCGATAAGGAGCTGACATGCTTTGTTCAGGCAACTATGATGCAGTGAAGAGTTGTTTCAGTAGCTGATCCATAGATTGGTAAGCCATAATCAGTAAGTGAGACAAGGGAACTTTGAATGGCTTGGTTAAGATCCTCTGGGGTCAAACATTGCTTATAGGCAAGGCAAGGCAAAATTTATTTAAAAGACGCCCAATCCCGGAGGCTCTGGGCGCTGCACAAATTTTTATGAACAGCATTTAAAAACATAAACAGAAAACACCACAACATTGTTTATACAAAAATAAAATAACTCCAATAAAATCTCAAACTCTGCTATAAATACTAATCTAAACATCAAAGGCTTGGGAAAAAAGGAGTGTCTTCAAACGGGCCTTAAAAATATCCACAGTGGGGGCTTCCCTGACCTGAGCTGGCAAAGAATTCCACAGAACGGGAGCCGCAGCACTAAAGGCTCTATCGCCAGCTTATTTAAGCCTCGTTGGGAATGGTCAGGAAGCCACCACTAGAAGATCAAGAGGCGGGTAGGAGGGCAGGTAGCAGAAGGTCCAACAGATAACAGGGCCCTGCCCATGTAGGGCCTTATAGGTGAGAAGACCCACCTTAAAGAGGATTCTTCACCTGACTGGCAGCCAGTGCAGTTCGCACAATACCGGTGTAATATGGCAAAATTTTTGCTGCCCAGTCAGTAACCAGGCAGCTGCATTTTGCACCAGCTGCAGTCTGCGGAGAGATCCCCCTGTGACCCCGAGATAGAGCACATTACAGTAGTCAAGCCTAGATGTGACTAAGGCATGTATCAAGGTAGGGCGGTCCAGAGGTGGAACAAGGGGCTTAATCCTGCCAATGTTTCTGAGATGGAAAAAACAGATACGAACCGTAGAGGATATTTGAGCCTCCATGGTTAAGTTCCTGTCCAGAATCACTCCAAGATTTCACACCCAAGAGGAGGCCTTCAATGACACAGCTCCAAGAACAAGTCCAGTTTTTGAGTCAGAGGCCATCCTATCACAAACTCTGTTCGACTCCACTACCAATACCTCCATCTTGTCAGGGTTCAGTCGCAACCCACTGGAGGCCATCCTGTCGTTAATCTCGGCCAGACAGATATTAAGCACATCCAGTGTGTTGGATGTTCCTGGGGCAAAGGACAGATATAGCTGAGTATCATCGGCATGACAATGAAAACTCAGACCATAGTTTCTAATGATCTCTCCCAGGGGCAGCATGTACACTGCAAACAACATTGGGGCCAGTACCGATCCCTGAGGGACTCCACAAAATAGGAGACTGGGTGTAGATGAAGAATTCCCAATCATAACCCGTTGCCTCCTGTTGGTAAAAAAGGACTCAAACCAGTTGATGACAGTACCGGTGAGTCCACATAGCTCCCTAAGGCGGACAAGCAACACACAGTGGTCCATAGTGTCAAATGCTGAAGAGAGATCAAGGAGAACAAGAATTGTCCTGTCCCCCCAATCTCTTGCCCTGAGTAGATCATTCTGCACCTGAACAAGCGCAGCTTCTGTGCTATGTCTAGCCAGAAATGCTGACTGGAAGGGTTTGTACAACTCGTGAGTCACAAGGTGATCTTCCAACTGAAGCGCTACCACCTTCTCCACCACCTTCCCCAAAAATGGAAGGTTGGCTATAGGATGGTAATTCGCCTTGATTTCTGGGTCCAAAGATGATTTCTTTAAGAGGGGTCTCACCAGAGCCTCCTTCAAGGCATCTGGAAAGACCCCCTCAGATAGGGAACACCATATAATCAAGGCAAACACCGGGCCAACAGAGTCAACGCATCTCATTAAGAAACGCGTTGGCACCGGGTCCAGTTCACAAAAGGTATGCTTCATGTTGACTGCCACCTCGATAACCTCACTAACCTCCACTGGTATAAACTTCTCCCAACTAGGTGGAGTGCATTCAGAACACATAAGGCGACCACTGTCAGCTATAACATTGCTGGCTGAAGAAGCCACCTGCTGGATTGAGGACACCCTGTCTGAAAAAAAACGAGCAAACTCCTCACAATCTGTATTAGAAAAAACCCTCCCGGGCTGCAGACAAGCAGGATGGAGTAGCCTGTCCACAGCCCGGAAGAGTAAAGCTGGTCAGTTTTTCCCGGCAGCAATCTCCTTGGACAGGAACGCTGCCTTCTTACGGTTGATTGCCTCCTGGTACGCACTATAGTGCATATGCAGGACCAGTTTGTCTGCTTCCAGGCAGGATCTCCTCCAGCAGCGCTCTAATCTCCGCCCCATCTTCATCATCTCCCTGAGATCCCCGTCAAACCACGGGGACCTCAGGTATGAAGTTCTGGGTCGTACATGGACAGGTGCGAGGGAGTTGATGGTGTCAGATAACACCCTGTTATAGGTGTCAACCCCAACATCAACACCTCTGATGCATGCAGCACCCACACTAGACAATTTGGCTGCTGCCAAAAAACCTCAGGGGTCAAACCCTGTAAAGGGCGACAGCTAATCATCTTGGCAGGGGAAGGGCTTATGGCGGGAGCCCCAAGCATGAACCACACCGTGCAATGATCGGACCAAAGTACTCGATCAATCCTGAGATCACTGATCTCAAGCCCCAGTGAGAACACCAGGTCCAAACTTGTGGCCATTCTGATGGGTTGCTGCAGTAATGGCTTGCATCAATCCTAAGGAGGACATAATCTGCAAAAAATCATAACTGCATCCTTGGTTCCCGTCATCGACCCAAACATTGAAATCCCCCAGAAAAACACATCTGGAGGATCCCAATGCTTAGTCGGCGATGAATTCAGCGATCTCCTGCAGGAAATTCCCCATCAGCCCAGAAGGATGAAAGATGAGGAAGATCCTGCAGCCTGCGCCAAGTCCTCCACGAATAGCCACACATTCAAAAGAACCTGGAGTTCTCACTGGGTGCACGGTGAAGGTCAGGCTGGATTTAAAACAGATAGGTACACCACCACTCCCACATTCCACTCTGGGGCAGTGCACCACAGTATACCCAGGAGGGACTGTGGCCTCAAAAATAGGGCCTGCATCATCTCCCACCCAGGTTTCTGTGATGCAAGCCAGATCGACCGAAGAAATCAAGGCAGCAATAATTGCCGTCTTATTTCTAATCAATTTGGCATTGCAAAGCACTGCCGTCGGGATTGGAGGGTGGTGCAGCCCCTCGGGTTACCTGACCACTCGGTCTGGTGGACTCCTTGGGGATGGGCACCAACCACGTCTGGCCTCTCCCAGATGCCCTTCATAACCCAGGATGCCTTCTGAACCCAACAACCTCTATCCTACCATTGCCCATACATGGGTCGCCCCACTGTCCACAATCAGCACGGCCCCTTCCAATCCCCACTTCCCAACAGTGTCTGACAGTAGTGTCTGACACTGGGAGGGGGATAAAAGGACACAAGTCATGTAGCAGTGAGCTGCCATAGGTAATCCTGGCCCCTTTAAATCCTCTCATATAATCCCTACACATCCCAAGCAATAAATACAATAATTAAGTATCAAAATTTAAGCAAACACAATTAAATAGTATCTAAAATATCTGCCTGGCCACTCCTATAAAGTAGCCCAATGGGGGTGTTAACAGCCTTAGCAATGTTGTCAATGTGATAGGCATAGGTCATCGTACTGTCAGTAGTAATCCCTAGATATTTAAAGAGCTGAACTAGCTCCAGGGGAGAGCCCTTTTCGTTGGTGATAGAAAGAGGGTAAGTTCTGTGCCTATTTTGGGAGCTGGAGAACAGCATAGTTTTAGCCTTGTTGTAATTCATAACTAACCTGTGCTAATGGAACCATCTTTCTACAACTACAAAATTAATCTGTAGCCTAGATTCAAGAACCTTAGGGTCTGGACCACTGGTAAACAGGACAGCATTGTCAGCACGTAAAAGGATGTGACCCTGACAGGAGTAAGGAAGGTTGTTGAGGAAAATGGTAAATAAAAGAGGGCCCAAGATGAACCCTTGAGGAACTCCAGATAGGACAGGTCTGCTATCCGAGAGGGTGTTACCAATCTTCACCTGCTGTGTACGGTTGTGCAGGAAACTTTCAAACCAGGCTATGCTGTCATGAGCTAGGCCAATGTTGATAAGCTGTTCGACCAGATGGGCATGATTCACAGTGTCAAAAGCTTTGGTTAAATCAATGAAAGCTGCACCGACCATGTGTCCTTGATCTAAGGAGTGGTGAATAAAGCCTGTGAACTCCAGAAGTGTGGTAGTGATACTATGACCATTTCTGAACCCATGTTGTTGCGGGCATTGTAACTGATATTTTTCTAAGTATTCAACCAGCTGGTCAGCCACTATATGCTCAAGAACTTTCAAGAGTGGAGGCAGGATAGAGATAGGCCTGTAGTTCCCAGTAATTGTGCAGTCCCAGACTTATGGATTGGTGTCACAGTGGCAGATTTCCATTTCTGAAGAAATTGAGAGTATCAAAGTGACATGTTAATAATATGTGTTAGAGGTGACAGAATTTCATCCAGTGTAAGGGCTACAAACTTAAGATCCAGGGTGTCACCACTAAATCTTGATTTTCCTAATACCTTCAGTAGGTAATTCCTGGCTTCATGGGCTGAGAGGGTTTTGAAGTAGAAAGGAGGATGAGAAGGGTGCAGAGTCTCTTTCCCAGAGCAGTCACTTGTGAGGGAGTGAGAGAAGTAGCCAGGTGGCAGGACACCACTCAGGTCCATGAAGGCTTCATTAAAAGTGTTAGCAGTGAGTTTGGGGTTGAGTGAGGGTACACCATCAATCTTAAGCACGGTAAGGGCAGATCTGAGGTCTCTCCCAGTGACCTCTTTAAGGTTAGTCCAAAATGTTCTGCCATCGTTCCAGGTTCGAGAGAGCACTTCCTTATAATATTGATTTTTAGCTGCACGAATAGCCCTTGTGCAGTTGTTTCTAGCCGCTTTGTACCCCTGGATGCTGGCCCGGTTACACAGGGGCCTAGACCTGTGCCATAGATGGTCCCTGGCATTCAGAAGCTCAAGGAGGTCTGGAGAAAACCAGGGATTACAGTGGCCTTTGATACTAAGGGAGTCAATGGAGGGTAGGGAGACTGTGGGGCAGTGGAGGAGTTATGGCAAGCTATCAAGGAAGGGGTACTGAAAGCTGTGGAAATGTGCATAAAAAAGGCTAGGAAGAGGAAAAGGGGAGGAGACCACTTTGATTTACAAAGAAGTTTGCAGGGGCAGTCAGGGAAAGGAGGAGGGCTTTCAGAAAATTTAAGAGGACACCCAGTGAGGAAGATAAGGAAGAGTACAGGGAAAAGAGGAGTATGGCGGGGAATGAGATCAGAAGGGCAAAAGTAGAGACTGAGGACAAAATAGCAAAAATGGTCAAAAGGGGAGATAAAACCTTTTTCAGATATGTAAGGGAGAGGAGAAGGGCAAGGCAGTGGTTTACTAGGCTGGGGGGGGAATAAAATTGGAAAGGGATTGAAAAAGCAGTGTTATTAAATGGGTATTTTAGTGCGATATTCATGGAGGAGACGGACGGTAGGGGACCTGAGCTAATGTCGATGGGGAAGGAGGGAAAATGGGTGGATCTGAGCCCATTTACCATGTATAGGGTTAGGGCAGAGCTAGATAGATTGAGGGTGGACAAGGCAATGGGGCCTGACAGGCTACACCCCAGGGTGATCAGGGAATTGAAGGAGGAGTTGGCCACACCTTTGACAAGGCTCTTCAACTTGTCCCTGGATATGGGGGGAGAGTGCCGGAGGACTGGAAGAGGGCAGACATAGTGCCTTTACACAAGGGCGGTAGTAAAGAGGTGAAGGGGAACTACCGACCTGCGAGCCTCACGTCAGTGGTGGGGAAGGTAATGGAGGCATTAGTCAAGGAGAGGGTGGTGGATTTCCTGGAGGATTGTGGCCTGCAGGACAGCAGATGGCATGGCTTCACGAAGGAGAAGTCTTGCCAGACAAGCGTAATTCAGTTCTTTGATTTGGTGACTCAGATGATTGACTGGGGGGGGGGCAGTGGACATGAACAACAAACAATCCAATTTGCTTAGCATTTCACAAGTTTGAAAAAGGGGTGCAAAGGCATGGTGTGGCACACCCTGAAAATGATAGTCAGTAGTGAATCGCCATGCACTCCAGAGGTGAAAAAGTAACAGCAATACAATTGTAGTGGCAAATATATATTTAAGTTTTATTTTCTGCAGCTCTAAAAAGAATAACAGCAGTGCGGGTACCATTACCCAGCAGCCTCGGTGCTTCACTTCAATCAGCTTCATCAGGAGGCTAACTGCTGAGGTTAAAACACATGCCATATATAGTGTGAACAATTAGCACATCATTGTTTCAAAACAAAACTTAAAAGCAATCATGCGTATTTATCTCCACTTCTGAGTGCAAAATTACAGTCATAGACTGTGGTGTGCAAACAAGCTTCTTGTACCCTAAACTAATGTGTTCATAAAAAATCGAACAGTTTTTCTTAAAAGAAAATAATAGAACAGTAGTTTGATGTAAAAGGACATGGGAAACAAAAAACATTTTTACTGAATAAAAAGGATGACAAAAAATGTTGCCTCAAAGAAATAAAATTGTTTCTTTACCAAAAATTATTTAATCATACAGAATTACTGTTTGGTATATCTCCTAAAGGTACAAGTGTTTTAATTACACTTAAAAAATGGGTAAAAAATTCTTACTATTGTGATTGGCTGAAAGGCACATGTTAGTGTGTCCTTATCAAGCCATAACCTGTCAACCGGTCCTTCCTAGATCAAGAAGGATGGTGCACTGGCAGATATCCGCACCACATCTTTAAGTAAATGAGTCTCTCACCTGCAGGCTGAGATTCCCCAAACTCTGTATACTTGTAGGTCACCAGCCCCAACCCCCGCCATGCAGCTCACTGCCTCTTTCTATCTAAAGCACTCATAGAATAGCTTTTCTGTCCTAAAGTAAAAAACGTAACCCAAAACAATGCATTTTTCATTAACTGGCCTGTTTTACTGTTCTTCAAGTCTGGTGTTTGAGCAGGTGAGTGAACACACCTGCTAGTACCAATCTGCCAAGATCACCCACAAACATTCTGCAGTCACAGTAGCACAGCAAGGATTAAAACATTATATTGAACTGAATTAAAAAAGAAACTGTCTTGTTAGAGTGAGCAGTGCAATGAAACTACAGTCAGTGACTGACTGGTAAGCTGGTTGCTCGAGAAAGGGAAGCGCGAAACAGAAAGCACTGAGTATGGCAGTTCAGATGGACACCCTCACTCTTGCATCTCCTCATACTTACAAAAGTTCACCAAGCACAACTTGTGAACATGTAAATTGCAATATACCTCTATTTTTCATTTGTTTGCAGCTCCACTTTCTGAAGTTTATCCTTTTCACTGCAGCAGTTTCTGCAGTCCTCGTTCACCGCAGTCTCCAGATCTCACCCTCTCTCTACCTTAACAGTATTTGTAACAGCCAGGCAGCCAGACTTCAAAAGTTGCAAATACAGAGTGAGCAGTGCAAAGCAGAAAACCGTGAGGGTTGGATACATGCTGACTCCTACTGCAGCGCCACAGGTAACAGCTGAAGCCCAAAACTCGTAACATGGGTGCTGCAGAAAGACATGTTCATAGTCAACACTTGTCATTTCTCTGACCTCTGTCCCACTGGCACTTGTTGGAGCATACTTCTTCATGACAGTCCTGGTCAGCAACAGTATCTCTCTAAACCCTAAAACACAAGGGGCCCGATATTCAGACTGCGCCGGGCACTGCTACAAGTGGGAGCACAGCACATATGAGATGTGCCAGGGCAAAGACAGGGAGATAGTCATAGGTGATGTGTCACGTTCATTCACATTTCTGGTCCTGTGTAGTACAGTGTGGTCTGAAAGCCCACTGAATTAAAAAAGAAACTGTCTTGTTAGAGTGAGCAGTGCAATGAAACTACAGTCAGTGACTGACTGGTAAGCTGGTTGCTCGAGACTGTGGACCAATAGGCGTACAGATCATACTGTACACTGTCATTTGGCTGGCAGCCTAGCAGAATGCAGGCAGGGTGCTGCCACCCGCCGATGATGGGGGGGGTGCTGGGTGGCTGGGGGACCTCTGTGGGTGGGGAGGGGGATACCACTGGGCTACCAGGTAATACTTCATTTTCAGTACGGCCCATGATCAGGCGTACCAGGGTGTGGGGGGGTTACCGTTAGACCACCAGGGGTATTGACAGTTACTATACAGCCCGCAGTCTGGCGTATGTGGGGGAGTTACCGATAGACCACCAGGGCTATTACCTTGTACTACAGCCCACAGTCGGGCAGACGGAAGCGGGGGGCTGCATTAGCCCAAGGGGGGGCAACTTGGCAGGGCGCCAGGCACACTTCATGGAGAGCCAGCGCATAGCATGCAAATGGGGCCATAATGACATGCAAATGGACCCATTTGCACCTTGCATAACTTATGGCCTCATTTGCATGCCCTCGGCTGAATATCATGGGTGATGTGCCTAGTGCAACTGCATTTGTGCTGGTGCATCCCTGTGCTCCTGTTCTGCATCTTGCACTGGCGCAGTGCCACTGCACCATGTGCAGTGTCTGCGCACTCCCTGCCACATTCAGTGGTGCTGAGCCATGGCACATCACCGTTGAATATTGCCTGGTCCTGGCCTCTGCACAGCCCAGTTGCACTGTACCCAAGCTTGTGCTACTGTCCAGCACAGTCTGAATAATTGGCTCCTAAATTAAATGAAAACTAAAAATGGTGTGTGTGTTTGTGTGTGTGTGTGTGTGTAGAAACAGGAGTGCCTATAAAGTGTGTGGGGAGAGACAGACACAGAGAGACCTTCAAAACTGAATTTTATCTATGGTCTGCATCATAAATACAGGGACTATTTTTTCATGTGTACCTTATTAACTAAAATGTTAACACTTATGTTTATCAGAGTTCTTTTAATAATTAATTATTTTCCTCAAGATGGTTTTTAATGGGGGTGACCCATTGTATAACCAGAATAAAACACACCAAGGTGTGGTTTATGGGCTGATAAGGGTATGCCCCAGGTGCTAAAGGCACTCTGCGCAAGTGCCTCGTGCCTCATTACGTACCTGGGGCGTGTTCTTATCAGCCTATAAACCACACCTTGTTGTGTCTTATTCCTTACATATTTTTAATAGGCAGACTATTTTTAATACCAATTAATGTGTGTTAATAAATTTTGCTCTGCCAAATTTCAAAGCTGAGAAACATTCTAGACAGAAGTATTATTGAGAACCATTCATTACAAAGGCTTGTGGACAGCAAATATCTGCGCTCATCTAGTTGCCTAACTACAGCAAGGTTAAAGAAGCGTTTGCTGCATGCAACTTTGGTAAATATAATGAATAATAATAATAACTTTATTTATTTAGCACCTTTCAAGTACCAAGGTGCTGTACGGATAGATCATAAAATCAAAGTATACATATAAAATCAACAATTAGAACAGCATCAGTCAATAAGGACCTTATTCCATAAAAAAGACTTAAAGTCCTGCTTAAAAGCTTCCAATATAATGAAATAAAAAAAGCTAAATTAATAGTCAGTGAACCGGGATTATGTGGGGGGGGGGGATTGGGTTGTGTAAAAGTGGTAGTGTGAAAGTTAGCACAGGCAAAAAACAGTTAATTTTTACAATATCCTGAGCTGCTAGAGCTCAAGATTAATTCAAAACTCGTAACGATCACAAACATTTTTCATGTTTTCCAGCAACATTTTACATCAAATTCAAATCACAAATAGCATTTAAAATCAGTTTCTAGGTTTAACCCTGTTGGATGCATTGCACCTGGCGAAAAGATCCAAAATGTTTCTGTCTGTTGCAACCTTAAAATTCTATCACCACTGCTGGGTCCTAGTTTGACATTTTCTAGACTCATGAATCTTAGTACTGTTGCATTACTATTGTGCATATAGAACAAATGTGCAGCTACTTGGTTGTCCATAGTAACATTCTTTATGTCCCGCATGTGCTCCTGCACATGAGTTTTGAATTGTCTGGTAGTCATGTCAAGCAAGAACTAACACACGACGAGGTGTGGGTTACATGCTGATAAGGGCACTCCCAGAGGTGTCCTAAGGTACAAAGGCGCTATGGCCGAGTGCCTATGCACCTGGTGTGTTTTACTATATCGCAACCCACACCGGAGGTGTGTTATTGCACTTTAAAATGGGTTTTCAATGTAGAAATTAAAAAGAAATAAATAATAGCTGTTAAAGTAAGACAAATAGGGGAAACAAGGTTGTTGTTTTTTTAAAAGAGAAAAAATAATTCCACTGTTTATGTATTGTATTACCCTGAGTACAGCGTATTTAGCTTGTTACTTGTACAGCCCCCCCCCCCACACACACAACTTGTGCTGCCTATGTTACCACAGATATATCGTTTTTAATTGTAGAGTGCTTTGAAGTGTGCATTTTAAAACTGCAGGGGCGGTTTCATAGGGAGCGTGTGTTTCTTAAGCTGCCATACTGTACAGTTTGTCTGTTTTAGAGGATATGGCTAAGATGATTGTGTGTTTTAAAATTGTAAGGGCGGTTTTACAGGGAGCTATTGTGTGCTTCTTAAACTCCGTAGTGTACAATTTTTTTTTTGTAAGAGAGTGGGTGGTTGTAGTTGGAGAGAGGAAGCAAACATGACCTTTGGCAGCTGCCGTATGTTGCGATTCCTGCTTTGCACTTTTGAACCTGGAATGGTCGTGGTAAAAAAAAAAAAATAGACGTTTTGGTTTTGAGGGTACTGTACTGAAATGTGTTTCTTTTCTTATTTTTTTTTTTTTTTTATTGTTTACTGTGGTGTTTGGTTTGTGTCCTGAAAGAGGACATTTTTGAATTGGGATTGAACATCGCCGAGGTGTGTGTGATGGGTAGGAGTTTGAGGAACGGGACTGTTCAAGTGCTGCTGCGAAGTGTCTGACCGTGAGTGAGTAAAAAGTGAATTACATTTAACTTTAGGAGTTTGGTGCAGTGCTTGTGCGGGGGGGGGGGGGCATAGAACTGAATTTTTAGTGTTGCTGTCATTTTTCAGTTGCTGCCATGGTGCTTATGAGGAAGTGCTGTTTCTCGCTGTGAGCTGTGCCAGCTTGTGTTTCTGTTTTCGGGTGGCACAGCTCACTGATTTTATAGTGTTGTGGGGCTCAGGACTGGAGGGTAGTGCCGGTTGGCTACAATATGTTCTGATAAGGATACAGCGCAGAAGATGTTGTAGACAATCAGGTTACAGGATTTGTTGAGCCCATTTTATAATATAAATTAATGTACTGTACATGAACATAAAACATACGCAACAAATGTTGTGGTGCAGGAGATAAACTGGTGTATGGATACTGAACGTTCATTAATGGGTGATGTAAATGTATTATCCTGTTTACTAAGGAGGCAGGAGATGTAATTACCACATTTGAAGTTTCCATGGGGTTTCCAGGGTATCCAAGAAATTACTGGGGAGTCCCTAAGAAATTGACTTCTGATAAGCTGGTCTCTCAAATTGTGACCTTTTCTGAGTGTAATCCTGGGCTTTTTGTCAGTGATTACTGATAAAGAGTCATCACTTGATCGGATAGGCCAAAATGTGGTTATTATGCCTCTTATTTTATCTGCAACATGATTATAATCCGTAGAGAAACATACTGGCTCATTTACTTTGGGGTCTCGCTGCTTTGGCTGAAGTAAATTATTTCTTTCTATGTTCTATGAAATCAAAGGGTAGTGCTAAATGGGGTGCACTCTGGAAGGCAAGGGTGAAGAGTGAAGTGCCACGGGGGTCAATTTTGGGTCTGCTTCTCTTCAACATCTACATCAGTGATATTGCTGAGGGCTTGAGAGGGAGGGTGTGCCTATTTCCGATGATACAAAAATGTGCAATAGGGTGGACACCACAGGGGGAGGACATGAGGGAGGACTTAAAGACGCTTGAAAAATGGTCTGGGATGTAGCAGCTGAAATGTAATTCCAAGAAGTGCACTGTGATGCACTTGGGGAGTAGGAACAGAAGAGCAGGGTACACCCTAGATGGGGAAGACATTAAAGTTACAGAACAAGAGAAGGATCTGTGGATCATGGTCTCCTTGAACCTTAAGGTAGGAATCCAGTGTAGCAGGTGGCAGGAAAGGCCAATGGAATGTTGGCATGCATAGGCAGGGGCATTACTAGCAGAAAGACAGAGGTAATAATGTTCTTTTACAGAGCCATGGTGAGGCCGCACCTGGAGTATGGGGTTCAGTTCTGGAGGCCACATCTCTGCAAGGCTTTAGATGCATTGGAGAGGGTTTAGAGAAGGACAGCCAAGATGATACAGGGTATGTAGAGGGAGGGTCTCACGAGCAGATGTGTAAAGTACTGGATCTGTACACGCTGGAGACAAGGAGGGAAAGGTGAGAAATAATTGAAACTTTTAAATATGTAAAGGGTCTCAGTAAAGTGGGAGAAGAGTGTATTTTTAAGAGGATGGAGGGGGACAAAACTAGAAGGCACAGCCTCAGCCTGCAAGGAAAAAGATATAGGGACAACGTAAAAGGGCATTTCTTCACAGAGAGGGTGGTGGAGCCCTGGAACAGACTACCAGATGGAATGGTGGGGATTAAATTGGTGGAAGAATTCAAGAGGGCATGGGATAAGCATATGGGGCTGAGTATCAGGGGAAGGGAGGGTGGAGGCTGGCAGGGAGAGGGAGGTATGGGGGGGAAGGGCAAACTAGATGGGTCGGTATAGTCCTTTTCTGCCATCAGGCTTCTATGATTGCATGGCTGCATATCAACATCCTCTAGTTGGGAGCAATTCTCTATGCCCCTCAGGCATTTTAACTGGCTCTTCTTCATAGTCCTTTGCTGATATAGACAGACAACATGTTGGTAGTCTTTTGCATCAACAAGCAAGGGGGGACTTACTCGTATCCTGTCTGCTGAGAGTGATGCAAGTGCGGTTCTGGGCCATAGACCACGACCTCACTCTAACTGTGGTCCATGTTCTTGGAGTCCAAAAAGCCTTGGCCAATGGTCTCAGCAGATCCCGGTCCAAGGCCCTTGAGTTGGAGCTTCTATAGTAATTAGCAGACAATCTCTTCGAAAGATTGGGGCAACCAGAACTGGACCTCTTTCCATCCCCGTGTGACGTCAAACTGCCCAATTTTTGCTCGCTAGATCCAGGGACTGGTGTTTTCTGGTGAGACATGTTGTCCCTTTGTTTGGTAGGTGGGTTCCTTTACACCTTTCCTCCCTTTCCCCTGCTGCAGAGAGTCCTCCTCAAGCTCCAGGTGGAAGGGGTGGAAATAATTCTGATCGTCCCCTTTTGGCCGCACCAGATTTGGTTCCTCCTGCTCCAGCAGTTAGTGGTGACCCACCGATCCCTCTGTCCTCATGATTGCTGTCCCAGGAACAGGGCATACTGGTTCACCCAGACCTCAGATCCCTGCATCTCCATGCATGGCTTCTACAGATCTAGTCTCCACATGTTTCATGGTCTCTGAGTCTCGCTGATGTCTTGGTTGAGGCTTGCAAGCTTTCCACATGGGCCACATGTGCCATGAAGAGAAAGCGCTTCTGTTTTATGGGCATCTGCGCGTTCCCTAGACCCATTTACTTGTCCAGTGAACTCTATCCTGGAACATCTGCTTTCCCTCTCAGACTCAGAACTCTGATATTCTTCCATTAAGGTGCATCTGTCTGCTATTTTAACCTATCACACACCAGTGGAAAGCAAAACCCTTGCCCAGTCAGACCTGTCCCAGTTTTTAAGGAGCATCCTTCATCTGAAACCTTACATTTGGTACCCTGTTCCCCCTTTTGACTTTCTGTTCCTTTTAGAGCATCTTACTTAGCCTACCTTTGAGCCAGCTGTGGAATGCAAGCTATGCTTTCGGTTGTGGAAAGTGTAATTTTTAGTTGTCGTTGCTCTGAAGAAGAAGAGTAAGAATCAGCATTTATATAGCACTTTTCATACATAGTATCCCAAAGCGCTGTACAAGCAATGCTAGACTGGTAGTGAAGTAACTGAATGTGTGGTGGAGGCCATATCGCACATCTTCACCCACATACAGCCTGGAAAATTACATGAACCAGTTTATGGGAAGGGGAATGTTGGTCAGGACACTGGGTATGTTCCCTGCTCTTTGCGAAGAGTGCTCTGGGTTCTTTTACTTCCACCTGGACACCCACCAGGACAACACCAGGATGGGCAGAAGGAACCTCGGTTTAACATCTCATCTGAAGGACGGCACACCCCAGCAATACAGCACCCTCCAATGCTGCACTCAGATGCCAGCCAGCAATTTTTAGGTGCAAGTCCTATCCCAGTGTGGGACGAGAACCCACAACCTTCTGGTCCAGAGACGGATGTGCTACCAACTGAGCCATGCTGACTCCCTTTGGCTTGGAGGATGTCCAAGCTCCAGGACCTCATGTATAAGGAGCCTTATTTGTTTTTTCACAAGGGTCCTTATGCACCAATCCTAACTTTCTTCCTAAAGTTAGGTCCAAATTCACACTTAACCAGGACATTTACTTGCCTGTATATTATTCAAAGTATTCCAAACGGGGAGGCCCTTTTTCGTTCTCTGGATATGCATAGAGTGCTCAGGAATTACGTTGACTGCACCATTCCTTCCATAAGTCAGATCAGTTGTTCATTTCCTTTACCAACAAGACTTTTGGAGCACCAGTTTCTAAGCAGATGTTACCTAGATGGTTGGTTAACTGTATTACATTCTGCTACAAGAAGTATGACAAGCCCCTGCCAGGCTCAGTGAAAAGGCATTCCACCAGAGGGGTTGCTGCTTCCTTTGCTGCCCTGTGCAGTGTCTCAGCAGTGGACATTTACACTGCAGCCACTTAGAGCTCAGTGCACACTTTCATGAAACACTACAGCCTGGACATTGCCTCAAGGAGGCAAGCAGGATTTGGCGTATTACAGGACCTACTTTCTTGAAGATTCACACTTAATCTTTTCCTTCCTTCCTTTTGCAGACTTGAGTTACTTCTACTGCTTGGTACTCAGTCTGTATTGTATAGCCTGCTGCAACAGCTTCAACTTGAAGTAAGATAGTACAGTTACATAAGGACTTAGAATAACAGTATATCTTCGAGAAGAGCTCTTGCAGCAGGTGCTGTTTTCCCTCCCTCCTTCCCCTGGTATTTCCTTCCCTTGTTGGGAACTTTGGAACCTCCTCAGTTCTCCTGTGTACTGTCTGCCAGGTCTCTGGCAGAAGAGCTGAGTTGGGGCTGGTTACTGCCCCCTTTATACTATTGGCTGATGTCTGAGGCGATCTGATGTCAGGGAGCAGTCCTCGCTGAGTACTGCTAGCTAGAAGTTTTCCTTGGGGTACTAGTATCTGCCAGCATAGTCCTTATTGTTTTGCCTGCTGCAAGATCTCTTCTCAAGGGAGCCTCTCTCCGAGACCTTGGAAGCAAGTTCCACAGGGTTGGACCAAAAAAGCACGCTGACCAGATGATTTCACTTGGGCCATAGGAACTGGCTGTAGGACCTCCTCAGAGGAACAGAGAGGGTGGGGGAGGGTTGGTATGCAGACAGAAGGTCATGCAGGTAGCTAGGCCCTGGGCCATGCAGGGCTTTAGAGATCAGTAATTTGAACTAGGATGCAATCCACAACTTTACTGGCAGCCAGTGAAAACCATGTAGGACTGGTGTGATCTGTAAGTATGGCGAGAACAGGGGGTGCCAGGATATGTAAATATGAAGAGAACATGAGGTGCAGGAATATGTAAGCATGGAGAGAACAGGAGTGCAGGAATATGTAAGCATGGAGAGAACAGATGGTGCAGAAATATGTATGTATGGAGAGAACATTTGGTGCAGAAATATGCAAGTATGGCGAGAACATTTGGTGAATGTATATGCAAGCGTGGAGAGAACAGCGGTGGTGGAATATGAAAGTATGAAGAGAACATTTAGTGCAGGAATATGTTGTAAGCATGGAGATAACAGGGGTGCAGGAATATGTAGGTATGGAGAGAACAGGGGGTGCAGGGATATGTAAGTATAGAGAGAACAGGGTGCAGGAATATGTAAGTATGGAGAAAACAAGGCATGCATGAATATGTAAGTGTGGAGAGAACAGGAGTGTAGAAATAGTTGTGTGTACAGAGAGCATGGTGTAGGAATATGGACTGTAAGTATGGTGAGAACATGGGGTGCAGGAATATGTACAGTGGAGTCAGCCATGATGAAACACAGTAACTTGCAGTAATGACATGTCACAAAATCCTGCATGACAAAAATGGCTTCATTGCCATTGACTTACAGTAATCCCTGCAGTAAACTGCAGCATTCTGTGATATTCTGCAGCACTTCTGCATTGCATTCTGGCTGTCTGTAAGTATGGACAGAACAGTCATGCTGGAATATGTACTGTAAGTACGACAAGAACATGGAGTGCAAAAGGAATATACAAGTGTAGAGAGAACGTGGGGTGTATGAATATGCATGTATGGAGAGAGCAGAGGGTACATGAAAATGCAAAGTATGGAGAGAATGAGTTCAGCAATATATAAGTGTGGAGAGAACAAAGAGTGCAGGAAAATGTAAGTGTGGAGAGAACAGAGGGTGCAGGAAAATGTAAGTATGGAGAACATGAGTTCAGAGGTGCTGGAAAGGATATTCCATGTTGGGAGGCAAGATGGTGGCTGGTATGGGCTGACCTGATTCTGAGCTCAGCATATATTGTGGTTTATTGTATTTATTTTGTTTTTCTTCATTTATTTTCTTTGTTTATTTTGGGGTTTCTTTTATTCTGTTGTTAATTTAGCCTAGTTAAGGTTTGTAGTGAGGTAGACTAGGCTGATCGTCTTTTTTGGGGGTCTGCATACTGTGTGTCTGGCGTTCTGCCAAATTTGTCCCGGGTGGTCCTTGTCGTCTGTGCATTTTGCTCTGATCTACTGTTACCGTGCTACTGGACCAGAATATACATCAATGGTTTTTAACAGCAAGTGCCTAGCATAGGTGCTTATTTTACAGACTTTGTTTAGTGCCATTGAGCAGAACGGGCACTTGGTTGTGTTTTTTGCAGATTTTTTTTTTCAGTCCACATGCATTGTCTCAGAGACTGAAACAAGGACAGTGGGATTCTGGGGCAACAGGCAATTTTCCATTTAGTGCTCTATTTTTGGACGGGAGATCTTTAACAGTCTTAGGAGCAGGAGTCTTTTGGAGTAGTGGAGGAGGTGATTGTGGAGGAGCCAGGAGTAGTGGAGTCTCAACGACCCATAAGTGGCAGTGGTGCGCTACCAGTGAAATTCTTTATGGATTGACTGTTGGAGGCTGCTGGTTATCGTTGCTGCCGGGAGGCCTTTGCTTTTAGTGGGGGTGGTTATCTGGCCCAACTGGGCTTGGGGAGCGGCTGTTGGAGCTACCTTCTGAAGGGAGGGGATGTCTGTGACTGAAGGGCTCTGGTGTAACTGAGCTGCTGGAGGATGGCTGTGATTGCAGGGGCCCAGGCTTCTGAGCCTCTGGGAGGCTGAGTACTGCCTTCATACTTTAGCGGAGGGCTTTGGAAACTTATGGATCGTTAAATTGTGACTGCTGGCTGTGACCTGCAGAGCTGATCTGGTGGGTGGGCAGTGCAGGTGGGGTTGACTCCCTGGAGTGGTGCTGGGGACTTGCGGCTGGAGGGAGGCAGGATCCCAGTTTGCCTTTTGGGTGTTCCTGGAGTGGAAGCTGTAGGGTCTTCTCTCCCAATCCCCTATTTTCAGGGGGCTCCCTACTTTGTGCTGCTGTCATCAGGGGGCTTATTTGTGAGGTGAAGACTGATGTTGACTGTTATGGTCCAGTTTCCACTTGAACTGTGAGGACTTCTGTTTTTTTGCCTGAGTTGAGAGAAAGATCTGGTTGCCCTGTCTGACACTGCAGTCTAGTAGATAAACTGACTTTCATTCTGGGTGGAGGTGGTGAGAGGACCTCCAATAATGTATGTTTACTTTATAAATTTGGTTGATTGCTGGAGTGAGAGCCCCGCATCACTGGACAGTAGAAATCTTGCTGGAGGTGAGAGCTCCGGCTAGCCTCTAGCTCATATTGATTGTCCGTGGAATATTGATTTATCCATCATTTTTGAATTGGACTGGGGTGTAGTTTTGTTGTTGATTTTTTGAATAGTCGGGGTGGGATTTGTGTTTACTAATTGGGATTTTGAAGTATTGTATTATTTTTATTCATTTTATGTTATTCTTTGGTTATTGTATTGTATTTTCTTTTACTTTACTTGTTGTAATGTGTTGGCAAGTGGCTCCCCTGGTCAGGTACTACTCCGCCTCCAAGCTTCAGTGCCTCCACCCGTTTAGCTATTTGCCACTGCCTGGTGAGATCTATGGACATTGCCGGGCTCTGGGGATACTGTGTAGGTGGTGGTGGTGGGGGCCTTGGACCTTGGGGGAATGGGGAAGTGGAGTGGTCGGATTTTGGTAGTGGAGACCAGGAGATGTCCTGGGGCAAAATGGGTCCCAGAGAATGGTCCGCTGTGCCTGGTACACATACCCAAGGGCTCGACGGTCAGTGGGCCGGTAGCTCATCCGGCTTCAGTATCTCATCCTATTAGGGTGGTGTTATGCAATGCCAGATCTGTTAAAAACAAGACAGCAATTATAGCTGATCTTGTCGGGTCAGTGGACCTGGTTTGCATCACCAAGACCTGGCTGGATGGGAATTCTGGCCCAGTCTTGGAGTCAACCATTCTGGCCAGATTCTTGGTGATACACCACCTGAGGTTGGCTCACTGGGGCAGGAGAGTAGCAGTCTGTTTCAGAATGGAATTGGGCCTTGTAGCTGTGCCAGTTGGGAAGATTAGATCCTTTGAGTATATTGTGATCACAGGTGTGGGGTGTAAAATTCTTCTGATCTACCATCCACCCAGAGGCAAGAAGCAATTTCTACAGGAAGTCATGGACTTTGTTGTCCACGTGGTATTGGAATCCCCCAGATTGATGGTTTTGGGTAATTTTAATGCCTGAGTTGATAACAAACCCTTGCAATTTGGTCAGGACTTCCTCTGACCTATGAATTTGTTGGGCCTCTCACAGGTGGTTGCCTCTGTGACACATAATTGTGGTTACTCATTGGACCTGTCTTTATATTGGGTATGAAGACCTCTGATATGGTAATGGAGCCAGTCGGGTGGTCTGACCACCACACTATAAGATTCAATTTCCAAGCTCCTCCCAATAGACCTGCTCTGTGGAGACAGTCCAGTACCACCCTTTGAGAGGAGTGACCCCTGATGGTTTGATGGCAGTACTGGATCTATTGGGACTACTGAATGCAAGCATGGGTCCAAACAGTGTGTTGCTAGCCTGTAATAGGGCTGTGACAGGGGCTCTGGATTCCATTGCTCCTGTACGGGTTTGTCCTCTCACCCTTCACCCTCAGTCCCATTGGTTTGACGGAACTCTGAGGGAGTTGTGGCGAATGGGACAAAGGTTGGAGTGTCACTGGTGGAAACTGGGCCTGGATACTGACAAACATAGATTGATGGGCCATTATTGGAAATATTAGTTGGCTATCTCTCATAACAATATAGAGTTCCTGTCTGGAGAGATAGCTGTGACATAGAATTGGCCAGCTTAGCTCTTTCAAACTGTGGACAGATTGTGAAATCCAACCTGTCTGCAGATTCAGAGAGCATTGCCATGGTAAATGTGTGATGAGTTTGCTTGATTCTTTGCTGATAAAGTAGCCGACATCAGGTCCAGGATTCAGTTGTCAAACTCCAAAGGGGGTGGTGGTGGTCAGTGGGAGGTTACATTTCCTCGATTTGACTGGTCCAACTTCAACTGGTGGAGATTGTAGATATCATGAAAATTGCTCAGTGTATACAGCCGACCAGCTGTGGTTTGGACCTGGGCCCAACCTGCCTCCTTGTGGGGTGTATTGAAGTCATTGGCCCAGTCCTAGTGGAGATCACCCATTGTTTGTTAGAGACAGGTGAGTTTCCAGACTTCCTGAAGGAGACGGTGGTGACACCTCTCCTTAAGAAATCTTCTCTCCACTCAAACTGCCCTGTTAACTACAGGCCAGTCTCTAACCTTTCTTTTGTGGGGAAGATTATTGAGAAGGCAGTCACGTGGCAGCTGGTGAATCATCTTACCATCCATGATATCTATGATCCTCTCCAGTCGGGATTTCAGAAGAGGCATAGCACAGAGACTGCCCTTGTTTGGGTGCTCAGTGATCTTCTGATAGCAAGGGATCAGAAGAGCTGTTCTGTCTTGGTTCTTCTTGATCTCTCTGCAGCATTTGATCTCGTAGACCATGTGGTGTTGCTAGGGTGTCTGCAGCTGATCTGCAGCCTGTCAGGTACAGTCCTCAGATGGTTTCACTCTTTCTTCACCAGCAGATCTCAGAGGGTAGTGTTGGGGATTTAGTCCTCTGACTCATTTTGTCTGTCATGTGGGATCCCACAGGACTCTGAGCTATTGCCCATGTTGTTTGCAGTGTACGTGCTGCTGTTGGGAGACATTGTAAGGTGATATGGGTTGGGTTTTCACTGTTATGCTGATGATACCCAACTCTACCTGTCGTTTGTGCCTGAGCAGGATAGTGCAGGGTTTTATTTAACGCTAAAAATTGAATAGTGTTTTGCTCATAAAAGTTCTAAAACATTGTGAAAATGTATAGCACTTGCCTCACTGTGTTTAACAAACATAACACTTCTAGAAAACCTAAATAAATGCTTTCTGTACAGTTATTATTGTCCCAAGGAAAAAAACTGCTAATCAATTATTTAAAACCCTGTAATGCAGTCTCTGTGTTTAACAGCTGTCTCACCAAGATCCAAGACTGGATGAATGCTAAATGGTTGAGGTTGAATCCAGATAAGACTGAGGTTCTGGTGGTGGATCCGGGCTGTCGGGTAGAGGGGTTGGTGACTGGCTCAGCCTCTGGGCTTTGGCTTGGGGTAGCCAGCTGTTGACCTCTGAACGTGTACAGAATCTGGGTGTTTTTCTTGATGATTGGGTGATACTGCATTCTCAGGTGTCTGCGTCATCAAGACCATCTAAGGAATATCGCTCAGATTAAGCATCATGTTCTCCCTGATGAACTACCTACTCTGGTCCATGCCATTGTGACCACCCACCTTGACTACTGTAACTCCCTATACCTAGGGCTTCCTGGGGTTAATATCCACTGCTTGCAAGTTGTGCAGAAAGCTGCAGCCAGTCTGTTGATGGGGGCTGTCTCAATCTAATCATGTCATTCCTGTACTGCACAGGCTGCACTGGATGCCACTACAGTGGCAGATTACCTTGAAAGTCAGCATGCTGACTTTTAAAGCCCTGCATGGACAGGATTCAAGTTACCTGCAAGAGCTTTTGCATCCCTATTGCCCTCTCTGACCACACTGCTCCACTGACGAGGGATTGCTAGAGGTTTCCAGAGATCAGATGAAGACATCTAGGGTCCAGGCTTTTGCATTTGTGACTCCCACCCCGTGGAACTCTATCTCATTGGATACAAGAGTGTCTGATGGTGAAGAGCTTCAAAACAGCCCTAAAAAATGTACTTGTTTGATCTTGCCTTTCCTGCTTATTGATTCACTGACTTGTTGAAGCATTATGTGAGTTGTTTTATGTTTTATGTTTTTTAGTATGATATTTATGGAATTTTACTGTACAAGTACTATGACCAGCATGAATAGCGCTTTTTAAAAATAAAGTTGAATTAAATTAAACTAAATAAAAATGTGAGTGTGGAGAGAACAGGAGGTGCTAAAAAGCATAAATATGGAGAGAACCATGGGTAAAAGAATGTTAAGTATGGAGGAAACAGGGGGTGCATGAATATATAAGCATGGAGAGAACACGAGTGTAGGACTATGTAAGCATGGAGAGAACAAGCAGTGCAGGATTATGTAAATATGGAGCAAACGCGTGCAGAAATACATAAAATGTCAAGATCAGAGGTGCAAGAATGTGTAAGAATTAAGAGAACAGAAGTGCAGGAATATGTACTGTAAGTATGGTGAGAACGTGGGGTCTCTGTAGGCAGGCAATGTAGCGCAATCGTTTAAGGCTCTGAGATTAAAATCTGGAGACTTAGGTTCCCACAGCCCCCGCTTGCATACTGTGTGACCCTAAGCAAGTCCTTTACTTCCCTGTGCTCCCAGGCTGCACCTATAAACAAGCTGTCAGCTTAGTGTGTCTATCCTGGTTAAACAACTGGAAAAAAAAAAGAAATAAATATGCAAGTGTAGAGAGAACTGGGTGCAGGAATGTGTAAGAATGGAGAGAATGCGTTCAGAAATATGTAAGTGTGGAGAGAGAACAGGAGGTGCTGGAAAATGTAACTATGGAAAGGACAGGGGTGCAGGAATATGTAAGTATGGAGAGAACAGGACAGGAATATGTATGTATAAAGAAAACAGTGGGTGCAGGAATATGTAAGTATGGAGAGAACATAGGGTGCAGAAATATGTAGGTGTGAAGAGAACAGGAGTGCTGGAATATGTAAGTATGGAGAGAACAAGTGGTGCAGGAATATGTAAGTATGGAGAAAACGGGGTGCAGAAATATATAGGTATGAAGAGAACAGGAGTGCAGGAATATGTAAGTGTGGAGAAAAGGGGGTGCAGGAATATGTAAGTATGGAGAGAAAAGGGGTGCAGGAATATGTGAGTATGGCGAGAACATGGGCTGCAGGAATATGTAAGTATGGAGAGAACAGGGAGTGCAAGAATACATACATATGGAGAAAATGGAGTACAGAAATATGTAAGAATGAATTGAACTGGGAGTAGGAATATATTAATGTAGAGAGAAAGGGGTGCAATGATATGTAACTATGGAGATGACAGGGTGTGCAGGAATATGTAAGTATGGAAATGTAATAATTTGGCTTCAGAGGTGGCTATTTTTTTATCCATAATTTTGTCATAACAAGTGCTGTGGTTATGAACCATCATCAGTCAGTTTTCAATTCTAAGCAACAACTGGTACAATACATATATTCTCAGAAATCTTGTGTTACCTTTATGCAGCTCGCTCTGATTATAAATAACATTTGTACTGTATTGTGATTCTTAATGTACAGGCTACAATGTCCCAAATAAGCAGTTGTTATTGCTGTCTGAGAGGGATGAAGAACTCCCATTTATTGATGTGAGGATGGATGAGTGGGACGAGGAACTCCCTTTTGTTGCTGTGGAGGAGGAAAAGAGGAATGACAAACTCCCTTTTGTGGATGGGAAGGTGGAGGACAGGAATGACAAATTTATTTTTGTTGATGTGAAGGTGGAAGAGACTGCAGAGCAGAATGATCACCTTAAAGTCATTTCAACCAGTAAGTATGGCAAACAGCTAGATAATGGGTTTAAATGGGATGTTTTTCAGTTATGAGTGACGGGAAGTTGGAAAGAAAAGGAAAAAAACTGTAGAGTTGGAAGGGGAGAGAGTATGGAATTACAAGTAGGCTGTAATGTCAGAAAGCTTGAAAGGGGTAAAGCCAGTGAGTATTTTAGAAAGAAACATATCATTGTTATAATTGATGTATGATTATATTGAGACTGGAGGCACACGGAGGTCGATTTTCATAGTCCTGAGACTGTCACAAGCTTTTGCTGCGCAGAGCATTTGGTGCTTGTGGCATTTTCCTGGCCAGCAATCAGGATTTTCAATCCAGAGAACCAAATACCACGAGTTAGACCAGCGTTACTTGCACCGTTTGAGGGGACACTTTTATGGGGCTCGAGACAAATCTTTGGTGTAAGCTGCCACAAAATGAGGAAATACGCCCTGCATCATCCTTTGAAAATCGAGCCTTTGGTCTCAGTTCCAGGTGTGGGTGAGTAGGCATGTATCTACATTATATACATTTGGTCAGTCAGAGAGGAGGGAAATGAGAAGTGCACAGAGGAGGGAAGAAAAAATTACTCACCTTAGTAATTGCTTTTCTTCTCATGGAGTCTTGCTATATTAGGACCTTTGCAGCATGCCCCTGGCTTTTGACTGCCCCGGAGATGAAATAGTTAACTCCAGAAATCTGGAGTTCCACAGCCGGGCTTATTGAAAACTCTATCTGGGTTGTTTGAACCCAAACTGTCAGGTTCTTTACGAGGCTAAACTAACATAGCAAGTCTGTGTGGAAAAGCCTTACACTAGCCATTGGCTACCTACTAACAGTAGAACCACAAAAACACAACACCAATAAAGAAAAACAGTATCACGTACTATTGTTAGGATAACCCTTGACAATCACTACTAAGGCCCCCTCTGCCCAAAGACTCAAGTCCAGAGAGGGGCCCAGCTACCAATTAACAAAAAACAGAAACTATCTAGTTCCTAACCCAAGAAAGAAAAGAAGGGGGACTAGAAGCTAAACAGGCATGACACAGTGATTGCACCAATTTGCCAACCCCATACCCAAGTAGGGATTCTGAGAGGGGTAGGAGGGAGGGTTGTCCTAATATAGCAAGACTCCATGAGAAGAAAAGCAATTACTAAGGTGAGTAATTTTTTCTTCAAACACCATGAAGTCTTGCTTATATTAGGACCTTTGCAGAGTACACAGCAGTACCCCCATGGAGGAGGGTCAGAACCTACTTAGGAAATAGGCTCTGCAGGACAGCTGTGCCAAAGCGAGCATCTCTCCTGGACTGGACGTCCAGGGAATAATGCTTAGTGAAAGTGTGGACTGTCTTCCAGGTAGCAGCTTGACAGATTTCCAAAATGGGAATATCTCTAGCAGCCGCTAGAGATGCAGCTGTACCCCTGGTGGAATGAGCCCTCAGACCTGAGGGCGGCTCCTTGCCCAGTTTTTGATAACAGAACTGGATACAAGAGACAATCCACCTAGCAATCGACCTCCTAGTAGCAGGCCTCCCCTTACCCACATCTCCATAGGTAAGGAAGAGCTGGAGGGATTCGAACCTGTGACCCTTGGTACGATCCAAATAATAGCTAAGGGCTCTTTTTACGTCCAAACTGTGCAAGCTTCTCTCACCAGAAGAGGAGTGCTCAGTAAAAAATACTGGAAGAGAGATGGATTGGTTAAGATGAAAATCTGAAACCACCTTAGGTAAAAACTTTCTGTTAGTCCTGAGGATCACTTTATCTCTGTGGAAAGAAATGAAATCCTCTTCCACTGACAAGGCTTGCAATTCACTTATACGCCTAGCAGAAGTGATAGCCACTAGAAAACAGTTTTCCAAGTTAAGAACTTGAGGTCTGCCGAATCCAGAGGCTCAAAGGGAGGTTGCATTAGCTGGGCAATGCAAATATTCAAGTCCCATGCAGGGTTGGTTCGAAGGGAGGATTAGTATGAAGTAACCTTTGAAAAATTTGGCAAACACAGGGTGAGAAGAAAGAGAAACTGGTTTTCCTGCAGAAATAAAAACTGAAACAGCTGCCAAATGAACCTTTAAGGTAGCTGGTTTGAGGCCTAAGGAATTTAAGTGGACCAGGTAGTCCAACAAAATAGGCAGGTCAGCTGATTCTGGGGTGATTTGCCTCTCAGGACACCAAAATGAGAATCTCTTCCATTTAGAATTATAAGTGGCTCTAGTGGAAGGTTTTCTGGAGGCCTTCAAAATATCCAAGACACCTTGAGAAAGGTGTAAATGAGCAAACTCTAACTCCTCAAGAACCAAGCCTTGAGGTGGAGGGAGTTGAGATCCGGATACCACACTCTCCCCTGTGCACAGGTCAGCAGGTTGTGAGCCCTGGGCAAGGTCAGGGGAGGGTGGAATGATAGGGACAGAAGAAGAGGGTACCAAGGCTGCCTGGCCCAGTCTGGAGCAATCAGAATCACCCTGCAAGGCTGAGTTCTGATTTTTACTAAAACCCTGAAGAGTAGAGGGAACGGAGGAAAGCATAGAGGAACTTTCCTCCCAATCCAGCTGAAAGGCATCCAGGGGACTGACCCCAGAACTGGGGCCTGCAGCAAAACAGGGAAGTTTGTGGTTGTCTGGGGCTGCAAAAGATCTATCTGAGGAGTGCCCCAGCTGGCAGATAAGACCCCAGCACTTGAGGGTTCAGAGCCCATTCGTGATGGCCCTGAGAAATCCTGCTGAGGGCGTCCGCTGGACATTGTCCTTCCTGGGAGGTGAACCGCTATCAGAGAGGTGTTCAGAGAAGGCCAGAGACCACAACTTCATTGCTTGTGCATAGGGCTAGAAGCGAGTGCCCCCTTGCTTGTTGATGTACCACATTGTTGTGGTATTGTCTGTCCTGACTTGAACAACTTTGTTCTGGACAGTTTCTGAAAAAACCTGGAGAGCTAGGAAGACAGCTCTGAGCTCCAGCAGATTGATGTGAAGCAGAGATTCCTGAGGGGACCAAACTCCCTGAGTTGAAAGGTCACCCAGGTGAGCCCCCCAACCCAACAGGGACGCATCCGTGGTGAGGATGAGGGAGTGAGGGACAGGAAGGAATGGGACCCCTGAGGACAGGTTGCTCCGATCCAGCCACCACTGGAGAGCTAGGATCAGAGTCTTGGTCACTGGGACCAATTTGGTAAGGGGGTCCCTCCTTTGAGACCAATAGGACCTCAAGTGGAACTGAATGTCCTTCATCTGAAATCTTGCCCCTGGCACAACAGCTGTAGAGGCAGCCATGTGCCCCAGGAGTTGCAGAAAGTGCCTTGCTGGTCGAGACCTGCATGGAGAAAGAAGATGCCAGGGCAATGAGTTTGTCCGCTTTTCGAGGGGAGGAATGCCTGGCTAACTTTGTGTTCAGCTCTGCACCTATAAAAGTTAGTACCTGAACTGGTTCGAGAACTGACTTTGGAACATTCAGCAGGAACCCCAGAAAGGTGAGGAGTTCAGGGTGATTTGCAAGTGGGATTTTACCTGCTCTGATGACTGACCCACAATAAGCCAGTCGTCCAAGTAGGAAACACAGCTATCCCTTGTCTTCTTAAGTGGGCCACTACTACAGCTAGACATTTTGTGAAAACTCTTGGAGCAGAAGTGAGTCCGAAGGGCATTGCCCTGAACTGGTAGTGGCCGAGGGCAGTTCGAACCTGAGGTACTTTCGGTGAGAGGCCCTGATTAGAATATGGAGTAGGCGTCCTTGAGGTCCAGGAAGCTAGCCAGTCCCTGGCCTCAAGGATGGCAAAATCATTGCTAAAGTCAGCATTTTGAACTTTGGTTTTACAAGATGCTTGTTCAGAAATCTTAAATCCAAGATGGGCCGCCAGTCTCCTGTCTTTTTGGGGTCAGGAAGTACCTTGAGTAAGACCCTTGCTCTGGTGGCAAGGGGGACCCTTTCCACTGCTTTGCAATCCAAAGAGAGAAACCTCCGCTCTAGTAGCGAGGGTTTCTAAAAGACTTGAGGGGGAAAGTGCCTGGCTCTCATCTTGGGAAACTGTTTGAAACTGAGAACCAAGCCTTGGCTTACCACCTCCAGAACCCATTTGTCCGAGGTTAGGGACAACCAGTTCTGGCAGAAATAAGCCAGTCTGCCCCCCACCGGTACAGGAGAGTCGGCCCCAGACACCCCGTCAAAGGTGCCTTAGCAGGAGCAGCTTTAGGTTGGGGAGAGGGCCTGCCTGTGCCCGTCTGCCTCTGCCTCTGAAAAATCCTCTCTGTGCAAAAGCAGAAGAAGCCTGGAATTGGTAAAAGGCCTATTGTAAAGCCTGCCCTGCCCCTGAGGGCATGCCTATGTTAGTGGCATGCCTTTCCTTAGCTTGGGCACTTTTGTAAGTAGTTCTGTATTCATCCATCTTTTTCATGTAATTTTCTGTTTGTTCTCCAAACAGAGAATTTCCTATAACAGGAAAATCTATAGCCTTTGACTGGGTATCTTGGGACAGATTAGTGCATCTGAGCCATGCCAACCACGGAGAGCTACAGAAGTGGCCATGACCCTAGAGGAAACATCATTAACATCAACAGCAGCATGAAATTGAACTTTAGAGGCTTCAATGCCATCAGCAGCCACCTGTTCCAACTCACTAGCCAGCTGGCCATGGGCCTGCTTGGCCAACTGCAATATAGTGTCCCATCTAGATTTCTGATATCTAGCCACATAAGCCATATAATTAACCTGTCTGAGTCCCAAAGAAGCTGTCACATACTGTTTTTTCCGCCATGGCATCAATCTTCCTGGAATCTTATCAGGAGGATGTGAAGCCAGGGAATATTAGCTTGTCACAGGCTGCAGCTTGCACCACACCTACATGACTACACTGTTCAGTAAGGAAGTCTGTATTAGGGCCTGACAACGTATACCTTCTGTCCATTTTTTATCTACAGGAGGGACAGAAAAGGATTTTTAAAATCTTAGTGGTTTGTCTCCTAAATGACTTATGTAAAGGAATAGACAACCTTCTAGCCTCTGGAATATCCATCATTTCCACATAGTCAGGCTCCTCTTGCTCATCCACAGCCTCTTCTAAGGGAGCTGGAGAGTTTCTGCTACTTTCTTATAAAATCTGAAATGAGATGGGGACTCAGACAATAAAGGGAGACTCAAGGGTCTGTCTGGAGAAATGTCCAGTTCTATTGGCACTTCCAGACCTTCCCAATCACAATTACAATCATCAAAATCTTCCTCCCCTCCTGTGGTTCATAAAATCCCCAACATCATAATCCTGAACCACTGGACCTGAACGGACCCCTTTTTCCAACCAGAGAGGGTTCAACAAGTCCCTGAGACAAAGACTGTACAATCTGTATGGCTTTAGCTATTTCTACAGCAGAAGGAGAGACAAAACTGGACTCCACTAGCTGATTTCTTTGTCCTTTTGCTTTGACTGGTTCCTCAGGACCAGCCTTTCTTTGCCGGAGTATGGCCCTGGTCAGAGGGCACTCCTCTGGTCCAGCCGTAGCTGGGCCGGGCTGGCCATCGGGTAGCGGACTTTTGGCCTCTCGTTCCCTGAGCCTGCCCAATCTCTTTTCCAGGGTGGCTGCAGGGAAATTCTTACATATCTGGCAGTCTGACAGGAGGTGGTCAGCCCCCAGACAATAGACACAAGTGGTGTGTGGGTCAGCCTTGGCAAGGCTTCCCCACAGACATCCTGATGTTGAAACCCAGTGGGCCGGTTTTCTTTTGGGTTTCTCAGACATAATGCCAGCTTAACCAAACTTGTCCTTTGTTTCAGGCCTTGCCAGGACAAGACACCTTTATCGGTCCCTAACCGTGTCACGGGTATTTGAAAAAAACACTTTTAATTGCAGGTTTTTTTAGACCGATAAGAACCGGGTACCTCACTCTAAATGCAAAGAAATCAATTTTTAAGGCAAACTGATCGGTTCAGAGCGAACCGATAATGAGTTTCCACACAGACTAAAATTATTTTACTTACGGTTACCAGATAGAGCTTTAAACGGAAAACCATGTAATTTTAAACACTTTCTCGGTTAAATGAACCGATAAAAATACTTTAAACCGCAAAACGAATCAAATGAAGGAGCTGGTCTCCGAGCGCTCTGTTCAGTGAAAGCGGAGTAAAGAATCTGACAGTTTGGGTTCAAACAACCCAGATAGAGCTTTCAATAAGCGCCCTCGCGCTGTGGAACTCCAGATTTCTCTGGAGTTAACTATTTCATCTCCGGGGCAGTCAAAAGCCAGGGGCATGCTGCAAAGGTCCTAATATAAGCAAGACTTCATGGTGTTTGAATGGACTGATTCCAGGCGTGGGTGAGTAGGCAAGCATCTGCATTATAAATATTTGGTCATTCAGGGAGGAGGGACAGGAGAAGTGCATTGAAGGAATAGACTGATTCCAAGTGTGGAAGAGCAGGCAAGTATCTGTTATAAATATTTGGTCATTCAGAGAACAGGGACATAAGATGTGCACATAGGACAGAATGGACTGATTCCAGATGTGGGTGAACAGGCATGTGTCTGCGTCATAAAGATTTGGTCATTGAGAGAGGAGGGACATGAGAAGTTCACAGAGGAGATAATGGACTGATTCCAGACACAGGTGAACAGGCAGATGCTACCATTATAAACATTTGGTCATTCAGAGAGCAGGGACATGAGACATGCACAGAGGAGAGAATGGACAAATTCCAAGTGTGGGTGAGCAGGCAAGTGTCTACATTATAAACATTTCATCATTCAGAGAGGAGGGACATAAGGAGTGCACAGATGAGAGAATGGACTGATTTTAGGTGTGGGTGAGCAGGGGTATCACATTATCACAGTTAAACCCTTACAGCGAAAGACTGTTACAGCGAAAAATTTGAACAGATTCAAGATTGTTTTTGTAAAGGTCCTGCTGTAAAGTGGTTATAGTTTCACTTGTGTTTTGCCTGTTTCAAATCAGCTCTGACCCAGAGTTGATTATCTAAATAATCAGAGGGTGCCAGGGCATAGCCCTTCACATGAGCATAGCCCCCAGCAAAAAAAGCAGTGTTGTCCTGGCAGTCAAAATACCAAATGTTGATAATTCGACTGTCGCTGTAGAGGATGTCGACAACAAAGTTATCGAAGTGGGTTGGTGGAAGCATGAGCAGGGAAGTGTCTGTATTATAAACATTTGGTCATTCAGAGAGGAGGGACATAAGAAGTGCACAGAGATGGGAATTGACTGATTCCAGGCATTGGTTAGCACGCAAGTGTCTGCGTTATAAAGATTTGGGCAGTGAGAGAGGAGGGACCTGGGAAATACACAGAAGAGGGAATGGACTGATTGCAGGCATGGGTGAGCAGGCACATTTCTGCATTATAAACATTTGGCCATTCAGAGAGGAGGGTGATGAGAAGTGCACAGAGGAGGAAACGGGCTGATTCCAGGCGAGTATGAGCAGGCAAGTGTTTGCCATATAAACATTTGGTCATTTAGAGAGGAGGAACATGAGAGGGGCACAGAGGGGAGAACAGACTGATTCCAGGCAAGAGTGAGCAGGCAAGTGTCTGCATTATATAGATTTGGTCAATGAGAGAGGAGGGACATAAGGCACATTACAGACATCAGTGAAACAGTTTTTTTTCTGCATTGACCAGTTAGATCCTGCCCACTTTTCCCAGCCCACCCACCCTGGGTTGCTCCACCTTCATAGACTAGTACTTCCTCTTGCTACACAGGAGCAGGTGGTAGCTATATATATGGATATGTGTATGTGTGTGTGTGTGTATGTATATATATATATACAGAGAGAGAGAGAGAGAGAGAGAGCACTAAATATATATATTTAGTTTAGTTATGGTTGAATAGGCACTTTAATGTTAAATTCCAATAGATGAGCATTAATAACTTTGTAACCATTCAATAGATTTGCATGAAATTTGGAATGCACGGTCTTGTATGGTAGAACTCTTAATTTACCAAGTTTCATTTCAGTCAGACTGACAGTTTATGTGCAGTGAAGTGCTAAAAAAATTAATTTACCGCCACATTTGATGCATTTTTTTTTGCCCATGGCGCCGTGTAGATACTGTTTGATGTTTTGGTCTGAAATTTGTAACATAAAAAGAGTTAGGGTCAAAGGATAATCCAACACTGGCTTGGTAAGAAAATATTAATCCGTTCCAAAGTTATTTAATTTTTTGGTTCTGAGCATGCTCAGTTCACTTCAAGATTTATATGTGTTTTGTGCAAGAGGATTGGGCTCACGGTCAAGGATTTTGTCAGCTTGTAAATGAGGTTTTAAAAAATCCTTGTCCATCAGAAAAATTCATTGTCTGTTAGCCACTATCTTGTTTTCATTTATTCCCCCAAACAGAATGTCGTAGTTTCCTCCATGGGTGACTTCTTGTTGTAATAAGGCATGGGTTTTGTTCAGGGTGACACCGTCTATAAACCCATACCTTTGGTTTGCTTCAGTTTGTCCAAAAAATGGGCATTTCAAATTAAAAAATTATTTGTCCACGACTTGCTTCTGATCCCCTTTCGCAAGCTGACAAAATCCCAGTCTGAGAGCCAATCCTCTTTCATGATGTATCAAAATCCTTGACTGTTACTTTGTGACCAGATGGCCCTTCTCACGGACAAGGATTTTGCTACCTGGCAAAAGGGGATCAGGTTTCGGACTGGAATTTTGTCAGTTCGTGAAAGGGGATTGGTTTTTTGAATCCTCTTTCGTGAGGTGACAAAATCGCAGTCCGCCAGCTATCAACATCCTAGTCCATCACCCGATTCTCTTTTGTGAGATAACAAAATCCTTAACTGTCACTTAGGGATCAAATGACCAAAATCTGACAGTTGAGGATTTCTCGCAGACTGCGATTTTGACAATTTGCAAATGGGGATTGATCTGACTGTCGGCGATTTTTCTACCTCACGAACTAGGACGTTTAAAAGTTTTAAAAACGTTCCCACTACATTGTAAATTAACAGTTTGGTCTTTTGACTTTAAATTTGCAGGGCATTGAGGGGATACCCTAGAGTTGTGAATTATGCTATTCAAGTGTTTCTCTTTGGTGCGCATAACTTGTAAATGATGCAAGACATGGAGTTGGTGTACTTATCTCACATAGACGTCTCACTGTGACAATTACAATGACACTTGAAGTTTTTTCCTAGCTGCTATGGTTCCCGAGATATTGGAAAATTACTGTTACAATGGTTCCTTGCCCTGTGGGGCTGCTGAATGGCTCCAGAGTTATGTATAAGTGGGAGTGCAGGGCCTGGAGGGCTCCCACTCCCACAGATGCATATTGTTATGCTCACATGGTCAGTTGTTGGGAGTACGGGGCCCTTTCAGCACATGCTATTTACTAGTTATATTACACTTCTTCAAAAAGTAAGGGAATTCATTGCAAAAAATTTCATTTACTGCATCAATTAGGGTTAAAACAATAAAAGTGGGGAAATGAGATGTTAGGGTTGAGCCCCTAACCACCCCATCCTCCACAGACCAACAGATGCCAGGGTGTGCCATGAGGTTACGAGGCCTTACCCTCACCCTATTCTCCTTTACTGTAGCATGTCAACCTGTTTCCAGATGGAATAGGGTGAGAGTTGTGGTTCGTATCCCCATGGCATACTCTGACATCTGTCAGTCTACGGGGGGTGGCATGGTGGGGGAGGGTTAGGAGCTTAACCCTAACCTCTCATTTCTCTACTTTTGTTGCTTTAACCCTAACTGGTGCATTAAATGAAGTTTTTTTGCAATGACTATCTATATATAATAGATGCGTTCACTGCACACAACTCTGTTAGTGCATCAGTTATGGTCGATTTCCACACCAGAAAAAATGTAGAAATTTGATGTTAGGATTTCCAACTCTAATACCCCATGCTCCACACACCCACAGGTGTTGGGGTGTGTGTTGGAGTTGTCGGGCTTAACTTTCACCCCATTCCGTCTGTAAACAAGCTGACGTATAGGAGAATGGGGTGAGAGTTAGGACTGATGACCCCAACACACCCCCCGACGCCTGTTAAAATGTGGGGGGTGAGATGTGGGGCATGGGGTAGTAGGGTTGGAAACACTAATGTCGAATTTCCACACTTTTGTTGGTGTGGAAATCAACCCTAACTGATGCACTAATGGAGTTTTTGCAATAAAATATATATATATATATATATGTATATACAGTATGTATATGTGTGTATATATATATATATATATATATATACACACACACACACACACATATAGATATAGTTACACATATATATATATCTATATATATATATAGATATATATATATGTGTATATGTATATAATATTTATAAAATGAGTAGGAAAATTATGTCTTCTGATTTGTTGGATCCCATCATATGACCATGCATTATATTAAATGCGACCCTTTACTACTTTTACCCCTAAAAACAATTTTGCCATTTATAAGATTATTAACCCACTCTACGGTGTGCAGTCGTGCTCTGATATACTCACACCTTGGGTGGTTGACGCACTCGGCCTGTGGCCTCTTGCGTACAATGCACACCAAGGCATGCATATATCAGAGTGCGACCACACACATAAGAGTGGGTTATCTAATATATATATATATATATATATATATATAGACACACACACACACACACACACACATTAATGCATCAGTTAAGGTTGAAGTGACAAAAGTAGGGAGATGAGATGTTAGGGTTGAGCCCAAAACACTCACATGCAACCCCACCCCAACCCCATCCTCCGCAGATGCACAGGCATCGGGGTGTACCTTGGGTTCATCAGGCCTAGCTCTCACCCCATTCTCCTATACTGAACCATGTCAAAATTCTTGCACATGGAATGGAGAGCTAGGCCTGATGACCCCAAGGCACACCCATGATGCCTGTTGGGATGTGGTGGGTGGGTGTACGGTGAGCTGGTGGGGTTGGATGAGTACAGGCAAAGTGGGCAAGCAATAAAGATGCAATATTTGAGGCAACATCCCATTGTGTTAGGGAGAAATGCAAGAGCAAAAGAAGGAGGAAACCACTTTGGCTGTTAAAACAGTTGCAGAAAAGCTCAGAGCCAAAAGCCTTCAGGAAATATAAGGGACTGCAGCAGGAAGAAGATAGTGAGGCATACCAAACTTCCCTAAAGGAAGCAGGGAAGGCAGTAAGGCAGGCATAGACCCAAACTGAGGCAACACTAGCACAAACAGTAAAATAAAGGGACAATACTTCCTATAGATACATTAGTGAAAGTAGAAAGTCTAAAAGGGGTAATGCTAAGATCAAAGGGGATAAGGAGGAGTGTGTGGAGGAGGACCAAGGAAAAACATCTGTCCTAAATAGGTAAGGCAGGGCCCATAGCTCAGCACCATGGACACAGGGTGGAGAGTGGTGTGTACAAATCCCTTCACAAAAGAAAGGATCCTACAAGAGCTCGCTAAACTCGGGGTGGACAAGGCAATGGGACCTGAAGGCATACATTCCAGGGTACTAAAGGAACTAAGGGTGGAACTAGCAGAGCCATTAGCAGAACTGTTTAGTGAGTGCCTGAGCTCAGGAGAGGTCCCAGAAGACTGGAGAAGGGCTCTTGTAATCCCGCTCCACAAGAGTGGCAGCAGGGAGGAGGCAGGGAGCTATTTAATAATTGAAATGTTTCGCCAGGAGGGCACACTGAACAACAAGTTGCTCATCTCACTGTGCGACCTGGGGGGAGGAGTTACATAGAGATTGTGAAGGATGATCAGTTACAATAGAATGTGGGTAGTACAAGCAATACAACATTGTAAGATTGTGCAACAGTTGAAACACAAGGTATTGTACAATAGACAGTAGTGCAACATTGGGTAAATTACAATCCATGTCCAAAATCATACAAAAGAACATATAAACGTACAAAACAGTAATAATGCAATAGAACCATTTATGGTGCATGAGTGTACCAGGAGCAGGCTTGAGGTAGTATGCACGTGCTGTTGGAGTAAAAAGGATGGGGTTAGGTTGTGCACACTGATGATGCAGAAGAGCACATGGAGAAGAGAGGGGGAACTAAAGATGAGTCAGTCTTACCTTAGCAGTGGGCAAGATTATAGAGGCCCTCCTTAAGGAAAGGATAGTGCAACACCTGGAATCCATAGGAACACAGGATCCAAGACAGTGTGGATTTACAAGAGGAAGGTCTTGTCAGACTAATCTTGTAGATTTCTTTGACTGGGTAACTAGAGTGCTGGACCAAGGGGGTGCAGTTGATGTCACCTACCTTGACTTCAGCAAAGCTTTCCATACTGTTCCACATAGAAGATTGATTAATAAGCAGGGTAGGCTTGGGGTGAGTCAGAGGTTGGTCAACTGGGTGGCAAACTGGTTAGCGGGTAGAAAACAGAGAGTGGTGGTAAATGGTATACAGTCAGAAGAGATGCAAGTCACAAGTGGGGTATCTCAGGGATCAGTCCTGGGGCTAGTCCTTTTCAATATACATAGATACATAGACAGTGTCGGCAGAGAAGGGCCTATGGCCCACCCAGTCTGCCCATTTGAGCTTGTAAGTTCAGTTTGTTTTCCTAGAAGTCTGTTTCCCCTTACCCCTGACCTCTAGAATTCCTTTATTTCTATCCCATGCATTCTTAAATCCCTCGATTGTTTCAGCCCCCACCACTTCCTCTGGCAGGGTGTTCCACTTGTCCACCACCCGTTCTGTGAAGAAATTCTTTCTCATGTTTCCTCTGAATCGTCCTCCCTCCAACTTCATCCCATGCCCTCTAGTCCTGGAACATCTTTTCACTTAAAAATAGTGTTTTCCTGCACCCTGTTCCTCCCTGTAAGATACTTATGTCTCTATCATATCCTCTCTCCTCCTCTCCTCCAGGAGTACATGTTCAGTTCCTTCAACCTGTCTTCATAGGACTTGTGATGCAATCCATGCACCATCTTTGTTGCCCTCCTCTGAACCTTCTCTACCCTGTCTATGTCCTTACGTAGGTATGGTCTCCAGAACTGTACACTGTACTCCAGGTGGGGCCTCACTAGTGCTTTGTATAGCGGAATTATGACCTCCCTTTTCCTACTGGTGATGCCCCTGCCTATACATCCCAGCATCCTATTTGCTTTACCTGCTGCCTTGTCACACTGTTTCCTACCTTGAGGTCATCAGAGATGAGAACCCCAAGATCCCTTTCCTGCTTGGTGCATGCTAAATCCTCACCCCCCAACTGATATATTGTGCCAGGGTTTTTGTGCCCCATATGCATTATCTTGCACTTCTTTGCATTGAATTTCAACTGCCAAACCCCTGACCATTCTTCAAGTTTCTGCAGGTCGCTTCTCATTCTGTCTACACCCTCTGGTGTGTCTACTCTGTTACAGAGCTTTGCGTCATCAGCGAACAGTGAAATTCTGCCTTCTAGATCCCGCGCATGTCACTGATGAAGATGTTGAATAGGACCGGTCCCAGCAGTGATCCTGTGGTACCCCACTGATCACTCTTCCTCTGTGGAGGACACATTTACCACCACCCTCTGTGTCCTGCCACCCAGCCAGTTACCTACCCACCACACTACTGTCCTGCCCACACCCATAGTCCCCAGTTTGTGGAATAGTCTTCTATGTGGCACAGTGTCAAAGGCCTTGCTGAAGTCCAGATAGGCCATGTCCACTGCCCTCCCTGATCCACCTCCCTAGTCACCCAGTCAAAAATTCAATGAGGTTGGTCTGACATGACCTCCCCTGGTAAAACCATGCTGCCTTGGGTCCTGTAGTCCATTGACAACCAGATGTTACACCAATCTCTCCTTCAGTAGTGCTTCCATGATCTTCCCACTACTGAGGTGAGGCTGACTGGTCTGTGAGTTCCTGCTTCCTCTTTGTTCCCACTTTTGTATAAGGGGACTACATCTGATGTCCTCCAGTCTTTGGGTACCTCCCTGTTTCCAGTGATCGGCTAAACAGGATAGCCAGAAGTTCGCCACCACCTCTCTTAGTTCTTTAAGGACCCTGGGGTGCACCCGTCTGGCCCCATTGCTTTATCAACTCTTATTACTTCCAGTTCCTTCAGGACCCTTTCTCATGTAAAGGGACTTGTGTTCATTTCTGCACCATTCTCACCCTTATACTCCCTTCAGACCCATTACCTCTCTCCTCAGTAAAGACTGAGCAGAAATACCTGTTCAATATGTCAGCTTTACTGTTGTCATCCTCCACGTGGCTCCCATCCTCCCCTTCAGTTTCACTATCCCTCCCTTTGTCTTTCTTTTTCACTTATGTACCTGTAAAGGTTTTGTCCCTTTACCCACTGATTTTGCAATGTGTTCTTCTGTCTGAGCTTTGGCTTCCTTACTGACTTCCCTGCCTCCCTTTGCTTCTCCTGGTACTTCTCCTATCCCTTCTGCCTGTGTCTTTTTGTATTGCCTGAATGCAATCTTTTTGGCTTTCACTTTCTTTGCTACCTCTTTGGAAATCCATAATGGTCTCCTCTTCCTTTTCCTCTTGCTAACCTGATTAATGCATAATTCTGTTGTTCTTATAATACCCATTTCAAATACTGCCCACTGTTCCTCAACCCCTGATTCCTGTCCCATTCCCCTTAATGCCTCTTTCAAGTATCTCCCCATTTTCCCAAAGTCTGCCCCCCTAAAATCCAGGATACATGTTTTTGTGTGGTTTGGTTCTGCTCTTTCTGTGATTTCAAACCACAATGACTGGTGGTCACTGTTACCCAGTGCTCCCCACTGTTACCCCCATCACACTGTCCCTGTTTGTGAGCACAAGGTCCAGTATTGCCTTCTGCCGAGTTGGTTCCATTACCAGTTGCTTGAGGAAGGCACCCTGAGAGAAGGAGTCCAGGATAAATCTGCTCTAGTTGATGCTGCTGCTGGGATGCTCCAGTCCACGTCTGGAATGTTGAAGTCTCCAACCAGTACTACCTCACCCTTGTCTGCCATCCTTTGGATGGCTAGCATCAACTCCTATCTGTTTCTTCCTCCTGGGCTGGTGGTCTATAGACCACACCTGTGCGGATAGGCTGTCCCCATTTTCCTTTCGGCTTAACCCACAGTATCTCTCCCCATTTTGTTCCTTCTGGATCTCTGTGGCCCTTATGTCATTTTTCACATACAGTGCCACTCCTCCTCCTCCTTCCTGCCTACTCTGTCTCTTCTGAATATGTTGTAGCCAAGTATGGCCATCTCCCAGTCATGGTTATCATTACACCAGGTTTCAGTGATGGCCACAATGTCCAGGTCTGACTGTACCATGACAGCCTCAGATCTTCCATCTTGTTGCTAAGGCTCCTGGCATTTGCACACATGGCTTTCCATGATTTGACCTCCTAGACTGCTTCACTGTTCTACTCCAGCCCCTTTCTTGGTTGTCATTTATCCCTGGTTCTCCTTGCTGTCTGCCCTTCTGCTGAATTTTGCCCCTTTTCTGCTTATCCACCTCTTGGGCACTAATCTCCATCTTTTGCACACTGCTTTGCAGAGATAGCCACTCCTCTGGTTCACTGGTTCCACTGCTAGCTGTGGGGGGTGAGAAAGTAGGTACCCTCCTTGCTGGCCTGCCACCCCCCTTTGCTAGTTTAAATGCTTGTCAATGTAGCATTTAAACTTATCATTGAGTGCTTGGATTCCCCTCCAGGATGGATGCAGGCCATCAGGCTTGAACAAACCTCCATCCCTCCAGGTGGGTCCCCAGTCACCAATGAATCCAAACCCTTCCTCACAGCACCAGTTCAACCATGAGTTAAAGTTCCTGGTGCATGCACTCCTATGCTCTCCCTTGCCTCTCGCAGGTAGTACTTCTGAGAAAGTGACAGAAGTAGCTACTTGCTTGAGACCCTCCCAGTTTCCTAAACTCTTCCTGAACTTCCTTTGGCTCCCCATTTGCCAAGTCATTAGTACCTAGGTGGATAATGACATCCAGCTCACCCTCCGTCTTGCCTTCCCAGTGATCCCCAGTATCTTCCTTCCATCCTTCCATGCCGTGGCACCCCAGTGAGCACCTCACCTCCCTGTCCTCCCCTCCTGTGTTCCTAGCTGGATCCCTCTTCACGATGGAGTCCCCACCAGGATTCGCTTCCTCCTCCTCTGGGGTCCACTGCTTTCCCCACTGAGGTCACCTCCTTGGCTAACCTCACATCCTTTCCTTCCACTTCTCTGGGTACCTCTATTTGGTTGTCCTCATTTGCCAGTGTGGCATATGAGTTCTTGAGTGGAATAGGATCTGGGATGTGCCTCTGCCTGACTGCTCTAACCCTCCCTGAGCCCACTGTCATCCAAGTGCTCCTCGTTCTCGGCATCCTTTGAGGCAGCTGCATTGGACTGGGTGGTCCCTGGATAGGGGTGATGGTACTCCTGACCCAGTTTACTTCCGCTCTGAGTCTGGCTACCTCATCCCGCAGTCCAGAGAGATGCATGCAGATGGGCAGCACCTCAGTGTCCAGAAGGTCTGCCTGAATATGGCTGCCCCACAGCCACTGCATTGCACCACTCCCCACATTATACTGCAATTCCACTACTTGTCTGCTACTGAAGCTCTCCTAGTTCTCTTTTTATTAATTTATTGTGCTAAAAATCCTGTCATTGATCCTCAGATATATATATTTTTTTTTCCTAAGGAAAAAGAAACCAATAAATAAATAAATGAGTCAAAACACTTGTCATGCTGAAGGTGGGCTTCTTCCAGTTTATGCCACTCCTACTTCACACCTCTTACTATACCCTGTGTTTAGCTCCTGTCAATCAGATTTATCAGGGCATATAATTAAGTGTTGGGGAAGGGAAGGGGGGGCGAAAATTTGCAGCAATTAAAGACAGCACAGAATTACACCACCACTATGTTTTAAATTTTCAACAGCCCAAAAACAATTATAAGTAAAGACAGCAAGGAAAGTATAGTGTCACTACAAGCCCACAATCTAAGTTTAAAAGGAAAATAGCAATTACCAGTTACTCTAAAGCACTGAATTGAATATGTTTCCTTCCTTCCCCTTCTGGTTTCTTCTGATAAAATAAACCTCTGCTTGCTACTTTAACTCTGACTAAGCCCCACCTCCAGTTATCACGTAGCTGAGGTCAGAGGCCAGACAAGTAACACCCTTCACCCAACTACAGGACAGTCAGACAAGCCAAGATAAAATTTGCAGCAATTAAAGACAGCACAGAATTACACCATCACTATGTTTTAAATTTTCAACAGCCCAAAAACAATTATAAGTAAAGGCAACAAGGAAAGTATAGTGTCACTACAAGCCCACAATCTAAGTTTAAAAGAAAAATAGCAATTACCAGTTACTCTAAAGCACTGAATTGAATATGTTTCCTTCCTTCTTCATCAGTGACATTGCAGATGGACTAGAGGGTAAGGTTTGTTTGTTTGCAGATGACACCAAGATCTGCAACACAGTAGATGACCCATATGGGGTGGGCAGAATGAGAAGAGATCAAGAAAAACTAGCAAAATGGTTGGAAGAGTGGCAACGGGGGTTTAATGCAAAGAAGTGTAAGATCATGTGCATAAGGAAGAGAAACCCTGAAGCTACTTATAGGTTGGGAGGGGAGTTGCTGGCAATCATAAGGGAAGAAAGAGACTTGGCCATCATCAGCACAGATGACCTGAAATCATCCAAGCAGACCACTAAAGCAGTAAGTAAGGCTAGAGGGATGTTGGGTTGTATTGGTAGGGGTATCACAAGTCTTAAGAGGGAGGTAATAATCCCTCTTTACAAGACACTGGTTAGGGCCCCATCTGGAGTACTGCATGCAGTACTGGAGGCTGCACCTGCACAAAGACATTAACAAAATGGAGGCAGTCCAGAGAAGGGCAACCAAAATGGTGCAGGGACTGCATCAGAAAACATATGAGGACAGATTAACAGAGCTCAATATATACTGTAGAGCAGAGGAGGGAGAGAGGTGATATGATTGAAACATTCAAACACATTAAGGGCATTAACAAGGTGAAAGAGTTTAACATGTTTCAATAAGAAAAATAGCAGGACAAGAGGGCACAGCATCAGATTAGAGGGAGGCCGATTAAGGGGTAATGTGAGGAAGTTATTTTTCACAGAAAGGGTGATGGATGCATGGAACACTTACCTCAGGAAGTGATGTATATGAATACAGTGCAGGGCTTCAAACAGACATGGGATAGGCATAAGGAAACAATACAGATGAGTATGAATAGATAGGCCATTGACAGAGTAAAGGCCTATGGTGCATTCATAAGGTAGAAAAAATTGACAGACTGGATGGGCTTTGCAGTCCTTATTTGCCATCAGTGTATGTGTGTGTGTGTGTTTATATGTATATATATATATATATGTATATATTTATACAATAGGGGTGAGGATTGGGAATAACTGAGTGAGATAACGTGTTATTCTCACTCCCGTTGAATAACCACAGTGATGACATCACCACTGTGAGAATATTTACAAATATACAATAGCAGTAACACGCGCTAAACCTGTGCAAAGCCACGCAAATTATACATTTTGCAAAGAGGCCCCCATTGTATAAATAGAATACATGATGGGCAGATTGTGGAATATGGAAAATATTTTCACTCCTGCATTGTGAGCACTGTATATTTTACTCGTGCTTTCGGTACTCGTGAAATATCCAGGCTCACTCTGCAGGAAGTGAAAATATTTTCCATATCCACTCCTGCCCATCTTGTATCCCATATATATATATATATATATATATATATATATATATATAAGGCAAAAACGTTGTTTAATGTATCAGTTAGGGTTGTTCAGGCGACAAAATGAGGAATGGGTGTTGGGGTTGGCCCTTGCATCCCCATTCCAGCCCCAACCGGCATCAGGGTATGTGTTGGGGTCATTGGTCTAACTCTCACCCTATTCTCCTATGTCTCAGCTTCTTTACACATGTGATGGGGTGAGAGTTACGGCGACGACCCCAATGTACACCCCGATGCCGATTGGGGGTGGATGGGGTGCAAGGGGGCCTTTCAACCCTAACACTGAATTTCATCACTTTTGTCGCTGTGGAACAACCCTAATTGATGCATTAAATGGAGTTTTTTTTGCCTCTAATATAAATATATATATATAGTGTGGCACAGTCGTGAAAGCACTTCTATATTAAAGTCAAAACATTGTGCATTAATAACATTGGACCCGTTCAATGGATTTGCCTGAAATTTGGTATGCATGGTGGGGCATGGTAGATCTCTTGATTTGACAAATTTAATTTTGGTTGGCCTGACAGTCTTTGCACATCAAAACGCTGAAAATGCACTTTCCGCCAGTTTTGGAGGCAGTTTTTTGAGATTTTGCCCTTGGCCCTGCACGGCTGCTGTGTGGTGTGCTGATCTGCAAGATGGCTCATCTGAAAGAGCTTCAGTGGCCAAACATGCCGCTATTTGTTTGGTGAAAAAGTATTAAGGCATTCAAAGGTTATGGCACTTTTAAGCTCCCATTATAAGTCAATGAGAAAATTGATATGGTTGTTTTGCGAACAAAGAATGGGGTTTAGGCCATCTTGTCCCACCTGGTGGTCAAAGAATTTGCAGTCTTGCGGTCAAAGAATCTTTGTCCTGGAGAATTCTTTGATCGTGAGGTCCGCCATCTTGTTTTCTAAATTCCTTCACAAAAAAATCTAATATCTCAACTCAGCGGTCACTCCTGAAGTAAAACCTGCACGGGTTTTACTCAGGGGGCTTCGAGAGAGTTATAATGTTTTAAATTCTTTGATCGTGACTCACTAATGATCTTTGTTCGTGAGCCTGCAAATTCTTTGTTTCGCAAGATTCTTTGATTGTGATCTTGCATCATGAGGACGCAACTAGATGGCCCTTTGCAAAATTCAAAATTGTCAGCCCAGGGGTGGCTTAGGAGCACAAATGAGGGTGGGTTTTGCTCAGGGGGCTTCGTTCTATCGAGGCATGGCAGTGGTTTTATGTAATTCTGCCTAAAACTCGAGCTTCACCATTTTTTATTCTTTGATCATGAGCCTGCAAATTCTTTGATCGTGAGATTCTTTGATTACGAGGGAGGGACAAGATGGCCAGATTTTATAATGGAATAGAAAGGCCAATTTTCACAATCTGTAAGTTTGAATATCTCGCAAACGGTTTGGTCCTTTTACTTGAAATTTGGAGGGTGTTGACGGCATGTCCTGTACATTTGAATCATGGAGTTTACGTGTCAGAGAAAATATTTTTTGCGGAGATATTGCGTGATGTAATTTACATTTTGCGGACAGTGTTTTGCATTGTGGTGGTGCCTTGAAATTGATAGGGTACCAAGCCTTAGTGTCATGGATGTACTTTTCAGTCACTGTGTCTGTAAAATGTCAACAGGTGTGGAATTCTGCAACTCCGACAAATGAAAATCTCAAACTTCAACATGTTATATCTCGGACATGGTTTGGTCTTTTACATTGAAATTTGGAGGGTGTAGATGGTAGAGACACGTTTACAAGTTGGAGGGAGCACAGGGCACGAAGGGCCTGCACTTCCACCAACTTCCGCAATTTCTTAGGTTTTCTATTCTTTCTCAAAAAACAAGCAACTTATATGCAAAAAAACTATGTTAATGCATCATTTAGGGTTAAAACACAAAAAGTTAGGAAATGAAAAATCTTTAGGGTTACCCCTCTCCCCCTCGTGGACCCGCCAATCATCCTAAGATTGACAGATGACTGGGTGTGTCATTGGGGTTGTGAGGCCTAAATGTTGCCCCATTCTTGTTCACTGTTGGTTCTCAAGATGATTACACAAGGGATGGGGAAACATTTAGGCCTCACAACCCCAATGACACACCCCACCATCTGTCAATCTTGAGATGATTGGTGGCTCCATGGGGGGAGGAGCAACCCTAAAGATTTTTCATTTCCTGACTTTTTGTGTTTTAACCCTAAATGATGCATTAACACAGTTTTTTGCATATAATATATTTAAGGGATATACAATGGTGAGCTGTCAGATAAATGATTTATCTACACAAGTGCTGTTTGATCTTGGGTAACCTCACCGAGTGGCGTAAGCCACAGTGATATCCAGATCAAACAACACCTGAAAATGAATAAGTCATTATCAGACAGCTCACCATTGATATTCATTATGCAATAGGGATGCTTTCTATCAGTGCAAGAACATTTGGTTTTGACTGTTTATCTTTATTTTAAATGATAATTTCTGGGAGTTTTGGTTAACTTTCCTAGAGTATGTCTGCCTAGCATAGTGGTTGCTATTAAATGAAACATCACTCATTTTGTAGAAAACTTGTTGCTGAACAAATGACATGCTCACAGTACTATGCTACATTTTTCATTTTAAAGTTATTCACATTTGTTTGTGAAAAAAGGGAAAAGAAAATTGAATGTTATGCTGTTTTTTGCTAATTATAAAAAAACTAAAAGGTGTCTATAAATAAAACACCACTCATTTTGTAGATATTTCTACGCTGAACATTTTTCGTGCTCGCAGTACCATGCTATAATTTTTTGTTTTAAAGTTATTCACATTTGTTTGTCAAAAAAAGTGAACAAAAAATGTAATTTTCTTCTGCCTTTTTGCTAATTATATAATATCTATAAAGTATCTATACATGAAACACCACTCATTTTGTAGATAATTTTGTGCTGAACAATTTTCGTGCTTACAGTACCATGCTATCTTTTTTTTATTTTAAAGTTATTCCCATTTGAATATGGTTAGTACTGCTTCTGAGGCCAAACATTCTAAATTAATTCTAAAGAGATTTGTGACATAGTAACTGTATAAATGGTCACTGTCTGTATAAATTTCTTTATACAGACAGTGACTCAGATAAAAGCATTTATCACACTGAATATATATCCATTCCATTGCAAAAAAAAAAAAAAATATATATATATATATATATATATATATATACACACAGAGGCAAACAATTCAGTTTAATGCATCAGTTAGGGTTGTTCCACAGCGACAAAAGCGAGAAAAGTTGGTGTTAGGGTTGAGAGCCCCCCTTGCACTCCCCCAGCCTGCCTCCAACTGGCATCGGGGTGTGCGTTGGGATCATCGGCCCTAACTCTTACCCCATCACATGTGTAATCAAGCTGAGGTATAGGAGAATGGGGTGAGAGTTGGGACCAGCAACCCCAATGCACACCCCGGTGCCTGTTGAGGGTGGGCTGAGGCAAGGGGAAGCTTTCAACCCTAACACCGAATTTCCTCAGTTTTGTCGCTGTTTAACAACCCTAACTGATGCATTTTAAGTGGAGTTTTTTGCCTCTAATTTCTCTTCTTTTTGAAAATGTGCAGTAGAAATAGTTAATGGAATGTGGTGGTGGAAGCTTGGGGCCCAAAGGGCCCCGCACACCCACCACATAATTTTTTTGTGACATAGTAATGGTAAGTACAAGGGAAAGGCAACTGCTAATGGTTGCACACATGGTGACTGAAACATAAATGGAAAAGCAAACATTACTAGAAACGCAAGCGCAAAGTGACGCTAAAGTGAAAAGTGACACAAAAGGAGATGCAAGCACATAAAGAAATGCAAACCGTGATGCGCAGGGTCATGGTACTGCAATCAGAAATGTAAATGTAACATTAACAGCAGAAATAATACCAAAGGAAACGCAAACGCAAGCATGTTCGCAAATGAGAACGCACAGGGTAACGCACATGGTGGCATACACGGCAATGCAAACGGGTATGGAAACGCAAGTGGAAATGCAAACTGTAACGGTAACAGAAGTGTACACCCTGTTTTTGCCCAACAGCTGCATGGAGAAACACAGTGTGTACAAAGAATGTATGCATAATAATGGGTCTCGGAGCAGAAAATGAGCTGTTGGAATACTAAATTGCTTATAGCTCAGGAACCATGTGATGTAGAAAAAACATTTTAATTTCACATGATTCATGAGTTTCCTGGCTAGGTTTTCACTAAATGAGTAGCCCATGGGGCTACGCATTGTCATGATGAAAATTCCGTATCTCGCACCGTTTCCGAGATACGAGCCCCGAAAGGCATGGCGGATGCCACCATGTTAGTCTATGGATAATAAAGTCAACTTCAGAGTACCGTAACTTGGCATCTGTGCAATATTTTGTCACCAAACCACCAATAGGCACATCTGTGAGATGTTGGCTGCCTTCCTTCAAAATTTAAGCTCAAAAGACCAAACTGTTCTTTTGCAGCAGGGTGGCAAAAAACTCCTGTCATTTTGGCCATAGTCTGGAAATGTAATGTTGTGATTTGCGAAAGCTTTCACAAAATTTGCGAAAGTGTCGCAGGTGCGACAATACTTTGCAACACTACTTTTTCCAGAAATTTGAAAAACATATTTCTGGGGTGTTTAACCCCAAAATAAAGACATGCCTAACATCCTCAGGGCTCAACTAGGTAAACACAAAAATAATTGTGTCCCTAGATGTTCCCAATTTTAATTGCCAAGCATTTTTCTGATCACCAACTGAAAACAAAATGGCTGATTTGCCACACTACTAGGGCCATTTTTGACACTAAAAAGTGCATTTGTAAAAGTGTTGAACTTGTTAACTTTTCCAATTGACTTATGATGGGAACTTCTTTTTTGAATAACTTTTGAACTGTTTAATATTTTTTCATGAAATCTTGAAAAGGCACATCGGGGACCCCGGCCACACGTTCCCTAAAGTTTTCAGACCAGTCGTGCAAACCGTGTGACCTGTAGGCACGAGCAAAGAATGCGCAAAAAAACATAATTGCGCACACGAATGTCGCTTAATAACTCCTCAGCCATATTTCTAACCGGTACAAAAGCTGGCAGATCACCGAACTGAACCAGCCCCTGCGACCTGCCCTGCATAGATCCCCCCATCAGGATCCTACTAGGGGCCCATAACAAGGCACTCACAGTCGTTATGGTGTATATTCCTCCAAAGGAGCAGGTCTCAGGCATAAACGCTGTCTTGGACCTTGTCAGATCACAACCCCCTGACTCTGAAACCATTCTGCTGGGAGACTTCAACATCAATTGGCTTCGGCTGAGTCAGATACTTTCAAAGACTCAGTCCTATCGGCCAACCTAATGCAGATGCTGGACTCCCCAACCAGAATGAACTATAAAACAGGGACCAGCACCCTGCTCGACTGGATTCTTACTAGCCATCCCTCTAAGATCTCAAACTGTGCCATCCTTCCTGATTCACTCAGTGACCACTCTCCCATCAGCTGTACCTGGTCAAATAAATTCCACAACCCCCCCCAAATCATCTACAGCAGAGTCCTCCCCATGGCCAGTTAACCTACCCTAGACCACTTCATCCACATCTTTAATAAAGCCTGTAACCTATTTGCACCCCTGAAGAAGCACAAAACTAAAACCCTCTGTAACCTGTGGATAACCGGAGACCTTAAAAAGCTAAAGTCCAGGGACTGCCTCTGGGAACTGGCTAGATCCACCGGGAAACAAGGAGACATTCAAAATTACAAACGAGCATGCAACGACTGTATGAGAACCATCCGGTCACAGAAGTCTGACTACTATAAGAAAGTACTCACCGACTCCAGGAGTAATGGGAGAGACTTTTGGAATAACCTAAATGAAATCTCTGGGAAGAAACCTTAATCTACACCAGCCATGCTAAAGGTAAATGGGAATACCACACTCGACCCTAAAACCAAACCATCGCTGATACTTTCAACAATGCTTTCACTGATCTTAGCAGTGTCCTTCCCCCAACTTCTTCAACAATGATGATGTTCCAGAAACCCCCAACTCCTCAAGTCTCACCAGTCATCCCCCCTTCTACTTTAAAGCAGTCCATAAGAATGATGTTCGTAAGTACATCACCAAAGCCATCAGCAAATCCAGATCCAGCAGACACATTTGACCTCAAGCTCCTGGCCCTCACATTTGAAGAGGTGCTGGGGCCCCTTACCAAGATTTTCAACCTCTCCCTCTCACTCAACCAATTCCCAGAAAAATGGAAGTCAGCCACTGTCACCCCAATCCACAAAAGTGGGGACAAGTCTGACCATGGGATCTACCGTCCGATCTCAATCCTGCCACCCCTCTCAAAAGCCCTGGAGCGCATTTTATCGGGCCAGCTTACCAAATACCTGGACAAGCACAACATACTCTGCAGGCAACAACATGTTTACCAGAAAGGCCATAGCACTGCCTCCACATTACTTGAAGTCACTGGGGCCATCCACAGCTCCCTGGACAAAGGTCATCTCACTGGCACAATTTTTATTGACCTAAATAAGGCTTTCGATACTGTCCACCACCGCTTTCTTCTTGCCCAGCTTCAAAAAGCTGGGATCTCCCCCAATTCCATACCTTGGTTCAAACGCTACCTTGCTAATAGGACACAATGTATAAAAATTGTGAAGGTACTCTCTGATGCCAAACCTGTCTGCTCCAGTGTCCCTCAGGGATCCATCCTGGGACCACTCCTCTTCAGTCTGTTCCTAAATATACTGCCCACCTCCTGCTGTATGCCGATGATGTGGTAATTCTAGCCTCACACCAGGACCCAAACCAGCTGCAAAGCAACTTCCAACATTGCTTCTACACTATTGAGAACTGGTTCATTCAATACAAACTGATCCTCAACCAGAAAAAAACTAAGACCATGATTTTCAGCAGTGCCCATAACAAACATAAACTCCATCACCTCTCCATATCGACCAATCAAGGTAGCCTGCTAGAACAAGTCCAAACTTTGAAATACCTTGGGATCCCCCTTGACCCGTACCTCTCCTACAATGACCACATCAACAACGTTGCCAGAGCTGCAAACTCCAGACTAGGCCTGCTGTTCCACCTCAGGAGACACCTTCGCCCTGCAGCCCTGGCTGCTGCTGTCCAGAGCACCATCATTGCCACCATTGACTATGGCCTCATCATCTATGGATCAGCAACAGTTACTGCACTCAGATGGGTAAAAACTTCTCTCAATAAAGCCTGTTGGCTAATCACCGGCACGCGCAACGTTATACACATACCTGTGACCTCTACTCCCAAACCAACTGGCTGCAACTTGACAAGCGTATTAAATACCAAACCTGCATTGTGGCTATGAAAATTCAGATGGGCCTCACCTCGCCCGGTGTTGCCACCCTCCTACAACCTAAGAAAAGCAGCAGGTGCACCCGAGGAACCAAACCGCAGCAGTTCCAAATCCCCTACTGCCGCACTTCCAAGGTCAAAGGGCGCCTACTGGGCCGCTTACTTGCTAAATGGACTATCTAGTGAAATCACCGCCACCCCCACACTTGTTACCTTCAAAACCAGACTCCACCACTCTCTCATTGCCACCAGCACATGTGACTGTAATGTCTAGCTGCAAATGCACCACTGGGTGGCCACCCTGATTATTTAATCAGATCACCCCATCGTGGCTCTGCTGCTCTGCCTACAACCTCAAGAACTTCAGCCTCCTAGCACTTTGTGACACCACCTTGCCCAACTCCTGCACTTTACTTTTGTTTCTCTGACAATGCCCTCCTGGCTGCAGTCCCCTCCCTCCTCTGCTGCCCCTCCTTTTCCTCCCTCTGCCTCTCCGATCTCCCTTTCTTCCCCTCACCCTTTCTTCCCACTATCCGTCTCTCTTCCTTTTCACCGCATTACTTCTCCCATCATTGTATATTTGTCTCAATTCATGTTCCTCGTCTGTAATTTATGTATGTACAGCAATTTAATTGTGTTGTCAGTAACGTTGTGTCTTATCTGTACCTAATGACACTGAACCTTTGTAAATGAGCCCTTGCTCAAAGGTATTCGTAATCCTAGAACTTAATAAATAAATAAAAATAAATAAAAAGATCTATGGTTACCCCCTATGCCTGCCAAATTTCAGGCAAAGTTATTAAGGTGCAAAATTTCACCCTTTAACCTTAAAAGGACTACTCAACCCTAACTATGGTAGCACTACCGTGCTACCATAATATATATATATATATACACACACACACACACACACACACACACACACACACACACACTGACGGGAGATAAGGACGGCAAGGTCCATCCATATAAGGGAGCGAGTCCGTGGCTTCAGAAGGGGAGACGAGAGGGTAAGCATGTGTTGCTATAGCAACAGATGCTCACACTCCCCTCTCCCGTTCTGAAGCCACAGACTCGCTCGCTGTTTTCTTGGTAGAGTCAGCAATTTCTTTTAAGCAGGTACAGTTGCTGCAATGAGCTTAAGAAATAGAGTTTTCTATCTTTTCTGCCACAGAATGACTGATTTTAAATGTCTGTTAGCACATTGTGTCTCACTTAGATACCGATCATTGACGTGTATATTTTGGGGGGGGGCTGAAAGCACTTTTGGCACAGTGAGAGTGGCGGGATCAAACAGATATGTTTTTAAATAATTTTATTTATAAATAGTGGCAGGATCAACCAGATGTCTGCAAGTCCTATAAAGAGGCAGAGAAAGAGACCGTGGCATAGAAAGTGAAATACTTTCACTTTGTAATGAATGGTGTATAGGTTCATAGAGATATCACCATGACGTATAGGAACATGGCAATATCAGTGATATTTTCACTGCCTGACTGGGCTATTACTTTGTATCTCTCCATTTATCCCAAAACACATGTTGTATAAATATATAGATAGATATATTCTTTGCAAAAACTTTATCATTGCATCAGTTAGGGTTGTTTGCACACCGACAAAAGTGTGGAAATTCAGTGTTAAGGTTACCACTCCTACCACCCCCCAACACCCCTCCCCACTCTCCGCACACCAACAGGCATCGGGGTGTGCGTTGGGGTCATCTGCCTAGCTGTCACCTCATTCCATGCGTAAAGAAGCTGTAGTGGTGCAGTATAGTAGAATGGGGTGAGAGTCAGGTATGACCACCCCAACACAAACCTCAATGCCTGTTGGTGTGCGGAGGGTCGGGGGTGTTGGGATGGTAACCCTAACATTGAATTTCCACACTTTTGTCAGTGTGAAAACAACCTAACCTGACTCTTGTGCTAAAAGCTTTGCAAAAGAATTTCCTTTGTTTTTTTTTAAAGTGTAATATAAGTAGTAATAGAAGTGGACGGCTTGCTGAGAGCACCAAGCCACCCAAGTGTGCAGAATGGTATATGTGTCTGAGGGAGCATGGGCTCTCCTGGCCCTGTACTCCCACTTACAGTTAAGTATGGTGCTATATAGCAGTCATACAAAACAAGGAGGCCTAGTTACTGTAATTTGCTCATCTGTCGTGAACCCTAGCCACCACAAAACAAAGTCAAGTGTCGTCATAATCATGAGAGTGAGTACTTGTCATAACAATGCAGCGACTAAACCAGTGTTGTGTATTGTTTCTCAGTTACAGTCACCAAAAAGCACTGTGACTGCTAATTCTGAAAGCATAGCAATCAGCCACACACACGAAAATGTACACTTGGAATATTAATTTGCAAATATCTCAGGAAAAAAATCAAAGTTCAATGGTTTCATGTCTTTCTAAGCTAGTTCTGTGCATAACCCTCTCTATGGGGGGGACTAAGAATTTTTTCGTCGAAAAGTCCATATCGCGAACTGTTTTTGAGATATGGGCCCTGAAAGGTGTCACGGGTGCCACAATGTTATCCTGTGGGAAAATTCAGAATTTTGGAGTGCTGTAACTATGCCCCGATGAATGTTTTCACACCAAGCCACCTAAAGGCACACCTGTGAGAGTAGGCCTTTTCACCCTGAAACGATCAGGGCAATACTGCAATCTACATTGTGACAACGAGGAGACAAAAACTAACACCACAATGTTATCCTATAGGTAAATTTCCAAACTTTGTAATGGCATATGTAAGGGTGTCTTTAATTGTTCTGCAAGAAACCAGTGAAAGGCACATCCGAGGCACTAGGGCTTTCAATCCAGAAAATTTCAGGCCAATAGCATAAACTACCTTGCCACAATCAAGTGACAAAGAAAACCAACAGTTAGGCAAAATCTCCTATCTTTGTAATGAGGATATGATCACGATCCAAAAAATGTGATCACGATCATGTTTAAAGTTGCCATGATGTTTTCATGGTGAAAACGATGTTGCTGCAGTAAAAAAAAATGTTTCCAGGCTAGCTAGCCACAAACTGATGCCATAGGCATGCACAGTGGACCCGTTTAGGTAAACCCAACCACTCCTGTGTTCAGAAGTGCAATATTTGTTGTGTTATAGTCTTTTTCTCTCTTACTAACCGAAAACAAGATGGCAGCAGCACGACAACATTTTAGGGCAAGTTCAACCACAAAGTGTGATCTCAGATGTTTTCGCAGTGCAAATATTAATTTTCCCATTGACAATAATGGGAGACAAAAAATGGTATAATTTTTGAACAGAATGAGATTTTTTTCATGAAATCTTCAAAAGGCACCACTGCTAGCCAGGACCCATGCAGCCCACCCAATTTAAACCCACTCTTCAGTCCATAGGAGCATCTAAAAAAAACAGAATGTTTGTGATTTTCTCACTTTTTAAGCACGCTATGATTCTGCAACCATACATCTGATCGACATGAAAATTTCTAGATCCAGAGATATATCAAAAGTCTTCATACTTTCCAACTTTCGGGCATATCGGACAAACGGTTGAAAGTTACTAAAGTGCAAACTTTGACTTTGAGGTTTAACATAGAAATGGCTATGCAACCCTAATTATAGTGGCACTACTGTGCCACTATAGTGTATATAATATATGTATATCTTTGCAAAAAACTTTGTTAATACATCAGTTAGGGTTGATACCACACCGACAAAACTGGAAATTCAACATTAGGGTTGCCACCTTCCTCTTACCGCATCACACCCAGCAGGCTTTGGGGTGGTGGCCTAACTCTCACCCATTCCATGCATAAAGAAGCTGTGGTGGTGCAATGTAGGAGAATGGGGTGACAGTTAGGCATGACCTCCCAACACACATCCCAAAGCCTGTTGGTGTAGGGAGTGAGGGGTGGAAGAGTGGTAACCCTAACATTGAATTTCCACACTGTTGGTGTGGTATCAACCCTAACTGATGCAATAACAAAGTTTTTTGCAAAGAATTTCCTTTCTTTTTTTAAAAGTGTAATGTAAGAACTAATAGAAGTGGGCAGCTTGGTGGGAGCGTGGGGCCCTTTGGTCCCCTTGCTCCCACCAAGCTGTGTAAGTGTGCCATATGGTATGTGTGTTAGTGAGAACTTTTGAACAGAACAAAATTTTGTCTTGAAATCTTCAAAAGGCACCACTGCTAGCTGCTTAGGGTTAGGATTAGGTTTAGGGTTGGGGATAGTGGTAGGGTTAGGGTTAGGGTTTGGGTTTGGGTTTGTGTTGGGTTCTGAGTTAAAGGTTAGGGTTAAGTTAGGGTTTGGATTTGGGTTTGGTTAGGGTTAGGCTTTTGTTTAGGGTTAGGATCTGGATTTGGGTTAGCATATGGGTTGGGATAGGCTTAGGGTTAGGTCTATGGTTACAGTTTGGGCTAGGGTTAGGGTTAGGGGTAGGGTTAAAGTTATGTTTAGGGTTTGAGTTTGTGTTAGAGTTAGGGTTTAAGTAAGGCTTAGGGTTAGGGTGTTTGTATGAGTTAGGGTTTGGGTTAGGGGTTGGGTTAGAGTTAGGGTATGTGTTAGGGTTACTTTTGTTGGTGTGGTGTCAACCCTAACTGATGCAGTAACAAAGTTTTTTGCAAAGAATGTCCTTTCTTTTTTTAAAGTGTAATGTAAGTAGTAATAGAAATGGCAAGTTTAGGAAGGGCCCCATGCTCCCACCAAGTCGCACCAGTGTGCCAAATAGTATGTGTGTTTGTGGAAGTGCAGGCCCTCCAGGCTCTGCGCTCCCTCTTACAGTTAAGTATGGTGCCATATAGCAGACGTATAAAGCAAGGAGGCATAGTTGCAGTAATTTGCCCACATCTCATGAAGCTCATGCACCGCAAAGCCAAGTTAAGTGTCATTGTAATCTTAACAGTCAGTAGCTATAGCAAAAATACAGTGACCAAACACATGTCATGCATCATTTTCCTATTGTGGGCACCGAAAAGTACTGTGAGTATAAACTCTGAATGCATAGCAATTGTCGACACGCACGAAAATGTAAACATGGAATAGTCATTCGTAAATATCTCAGGAACCATACATGGTAGGAAAAATTTCAAATTTAAGGAGTTTCATGGGTTTGTAAACTAGTTCTATGCTAAGCCCCCCCCCCCCCCCATATGGGGGAGGCAGAGAATGTTTCAGATGGCCCCGAAAGGTGTTGACGGTGCCTAAATGTTATCCCATGGGGAAAATTTGGAACTTTGGAATGCTGTAGCTATGGCCCTGCTAAATGTTTTCTTGCCAAAGCACCAAAAGGCACACCTGTGGGACTATGCCTTTTCATCCTGAATCGTTCAGGCAATACCGCAGTCTTTTTTTTTGACAATGAGGAGACAAAGAAAAACGAATGCCACAGTGTTATCCTATGGGAACAATTCTGAAGTTTGGAATGCTGTAACCATGGCCCTGTGAAATGTTTTTTCACCAAACCCCCAAAAGGAACACCTGTGAGATTATGCCTTTTAACCCTGAAACGTTCAGGACAATACCGCAATCCACATTGCCACAATGAGGAGACAAAGAAAAAGCAATCCCGCAATGTTATCCTATGGGGAAAATTCTGAAGTTTGAAGTGCTGTACCTATGTCCATGTGGAATGTTTTTTCACCAAACCCCCAAAAGGCACACCTATGAGACCAGGACTTTTCACCCTGAAACGTTCAGGGCAATACCACTATCCACATTGCCACAGTGAGGAGATGAAGAAAAAACAACACCACAATGTTATCCTATGGGAAAATGTATGATCTTTGTAATGGTGTAAGTAGGGGCATCTTGAATTGTCCCACACAAAACCAGTGAAAGACATCTCCATGGCACTACGGCTTTGTACCCTGAATATTTCAGACCAATAGCACTAACCATCTTGCCAGAATGAAGTGACAAAGAAAAACAGTAGTTAGGCAAAATCCCCTATCTTTATTATGGGGATATGATTGCGATGCAAAAAATGTGATTGCAGTCATGCTTAAAGTTACCATGATTGTTTTCACAGCACAAAACAATGCTGCCATGATTTAAAAAAAACATTCTTGGAAAACATGTTTCCAGGCCAGCTAGCAAAAAACTAATGCCATAGGCATGATCCATGGGGCCCGTTTAGGTAAATCCAACCACACCTGTGTTCCAAAATGCAGTATTTTTTGAGTTATAAGGTTTTTTCTCTCTTGCTAACTGAAAACAAGATGGCGGCAGCTTAACAACATTTTAGGGCAAGCTTGACCACAAAATGTGATTATGGATGTTTTCACAGTGCACATACAAATTTTCCCATTGACTATAATGGGAGTCCAAAAATGGCACAACTTTTGAATGAAGCAAGATTTTTTTTCGAAATCTTCAAAAGGCATCACTGCTAGCCAGGACCCATACAGCCCACCCAATCTGAACACACATGCATTCTTCAGTCCAATATGCACGTCTAAAGAAAACAGAATGTTGGGAATTTTTCACGTTTTGAGTGCGCTATGATTCTGCAACCATACATCTGATCGACATAAAAATTTCACGATCTGGAGATCTGCCAAAAAATATTTATTGGTTTTTGATAATGGGGTGGGTGAACTAGGCACAAGGATGCCTATTTTCAGGCATGACCCGGGAGAAAGACAGTTTGAAATAAAAATGAGCATATATGGGACGCAGCACATGATATATGTAACACGGTAAGGAGTGAAATCAACATACAATCAGACTTAAGGTGTAGAGAAAACATTGATTCAATATAACAATCACACTTAGGCTGTAGAGACAATCGTTCGGTATGAAGCAGTCAAAATACAGTTAGGTCAAGTAACAACAAGAGTCAAAACAATGTGAGAAACAGGCATTGCAAGAGAAAGGTATATACAGAGCAATACAATAAGTGCCAAAAATCTGTGGTTAGTAAAAATGGGGGAGAAGAAGGGAGAGTGGTAGGAAGGAGGGGAAAAGGGTAAAGGATTAGAGAAGAGACATGTGAGGAGGTTATTTAGAGAGGCGGAGAAGAGGCGTCAGAGAGGTAGTTTACCTAGGGAAGACAGAGGGCAGGGAGAAAAAATGGTCTAAGGTGGATGAAAGCAAGTGCAGGGGATAGTTGTACGCAGATGGTCATGGTGAAGTTTCTTAAAACTAGCATGGGTGGGTGCTCGATGAACGGTTTGAGGTATGGAGTTCCAGTACTTTGGAGCCATGTATGCAAAAGCGCATGCACTCATATTAGTTTTACATCTGGGGATGTGAAAAGGGCTTGATCTGCAGATTGGAGCCCATAGGAGAGAGTGGTTTTGAGTGCAGTAGACAGGCAAGGGATAGTGGGAGGCCTGATCTGGCAATGCAGTCAATCAGTGAGCCAAAGAACTGGAGTTGATGGGCAGAGAGGCTAGGCCATTTTAAGTCAGTACAGAGCTGGCAATGGTGTTTGTAACATGGGGATGCAGAGGCACAGCGGCAGATTTTGTTATAGATGGTGTCCCATTTATGGAGGGAAGATTTTGAGGCAGATAGGTACGTGACTGAGCCATATGCCAAGGCTGGGAACAAACCTTGTGCCACAGCTAGTCTAGCCGATGGAGTAAGGGCATAGCTAGTGCGGTAGGCACCTCCTAACTTAGCGTTAACAGATTTACAGGTGGCAGTTATGTGTAGGTCAAAATCTAGGGATTCATCAAGAGTAATGCCCAAATATTTAAAGGATCTGGTGCTAACCCGTGGGGAGCCATCTGCACATGAGATTTGGAGGGCATTTTGGTTGACTTTAAGTCTAGCAGGTGACCCAAAGAGCATAGAGTGTGTCTTGCTAATATTGAGAACTAGTTTGTTCTCTGTTAGCCAAGACTGAATACTTGAGAAGTCCGAGGCAAGAGGTTGGTTTATGTCAGCGATATTTCTTGCACTATGGTAAATGACTAGGTCATTTGCATAGAGCAAAGATGAGCAGGTAGGTGCAAGCAACAGGATGTCATTAATGAAGATTGAGAATAACAAGGGGCCAAGTATGGAGCCCTGGGGCACTCCAACATGTATAGATGAAGGGTCAGACATGGCTGAGTTGAAAACTACAGCCTGTTTTCTTTCGGACAGATAGTTTTTAAACCAGGTCACTACATCTGTAGTAAAGCTGAGGGAGCATAGTTTAGCAAGAAGAGGGGTATGTTAACCAGGTCAAATGCCTTTAAGTCAATGAAGATCACACCTGTCAGGAGGCCCGAGTCCATAGAAGCAAAGATGTCGTTTGTGAGTTTGAGGAGGGCGATGGCAGTGCTGTGGCCCTTGCGGAAACCATGCTGGGAGCAAGAGAGAAGGTTATACTTCTGAAGATATTCTGTGGATTGGGTGGCCACTAGTTTTTCCAGGATTTTGCTAAGCAGAGAGAGAATTGCTATGGGACGGTAATTCATGATTTATTTAGGATCACCCTTTTTAGGAATGGGTGTGACCTTAGCTATTTTCCAGATATTAGGGACTGTACCATAACATAGAGATAGGTTGAAGATTTTGGTTAGGGGAGAGGCTATGAGCAGGGCAGTGACTTTTAAGAGCCTGGGTTCCAGACCATCAGACCCCAAGCTCATACTGTCAGGAATGGAAAGGAGCAGTTTTAGCACTTCTGTTCTTGTAATGCTCCGGAACCTAAAGGGAGGATGCATGAGTAGAGGTTTTGCATTGCCATGGGGGGAAGCACTGTGTGCACGAGGGAAGGAGGCCAGGTAGCTGGTTAGGTCAGAGAAATGGTGATTAAATGAGTTGGCTATAGTCACTGGATTATTGCAATGTATGCCGTTTATCAGCATGTCACTTGTATGGGCTGTTTGATTTGCTCCAAGAAGGGTTTTTATTGTTGACCAGAATTTCTTGGAGTGTGCCATGGCTTTTGTTAGCAGATCTTTACAGAAAGAGCTTTTAGCTAATTGAATATGTCTTTTGCATGTGTTTCTCAGGGATCTGTAGTTGTTACAATTGGCCTGGAGCCCAGTGGTTTTGAAATGTCACCACATTCTGTCACTGGCCCGAATCTGGGTGAGTAGGTCTTTGGTAAGCCACTTAGTCTGAGTTCCACGAATCCGACGAGTGACACAGGGAGCATGGGTGTCTTGGAGCACATGAAACCAGGCCAGGAAATGGTCTAATGCCAACTGGGCATTAGCTGAGGTGTAGATGGGTGACCAGTCAATCAATGAGAGATCTTGTATAAACTGTGTTTGGTTAAAGTTAGCCAAATTTTGGAAGGTGATGAGTTTTGGAGGCAAAGATGGTTTACTGGTAGAGTGCCAGATGCAGTAGATTGAGGAGCGATCACTTATTGAATCTCTAAGGATACCAGCACATACTATGCTATCAGGGCGGTTTGTGAGGACCCAGTCGATAAGAGTACCAGCTCGAGGGGGAGCCATGTCTCTGGTTGGGTCTGTGATTAGTTGGTGAAGGTTGCAGCCTTGTACCATGGTATGAGAGGACTGGTTAGATTTACTAGTCCAGTTTAGGTTCAGGTCCCCCAGTATGAGGACTTCATTTCGGCCAATAGTATTTTCCACTTAGGAGCGGAGTTCTTCAAGACGTGTGCTACCACCTATAGGCGCAGACTAAGTATAGTTTCTTTGAGCCTAGTTGTAAGGTTGCATGGATTGCTTCACAGTGAGATAGGGTAGGCAAGACATTATGGGATATTAACAAATGAGGTTTATAAAAGATGGCAACACCACCTCCACGCTTTCCAAATTTCAGTGCAAACTTTGAGGTTTAACATAGAAACTGGTATGCAATCCTAACTGTAGCGGCACTACCGCACCACTATTATATATATATATATATATATATATATATATATATACATATATATATATATGATATGCAATGCCCCCATCAAAAATATCTCTGATATTTTCCCCGAGTGCAGTTTGACCCTTTGACATCATGAGTGGCGATGCCACCAGTGATGCCATAGGTCAGACTGCTCGAGGGAAAAATGTCTGAGATATTTTCGATGGGGGCATTGTTTGTTCCTTTTATGCAGTGGGCCAAGTTTTTTTATCAGTGTAGTTTTCAATTTTTCAAAAATAGGTATGTGCTTATTTCTTTTTGTTTCTTGATGACTGAGAGTTGTTTTCCTTAAAACTGAACTTTTGTATCGGGACACTGTGCCATTGTACTGTTGGGGAGAGTGGTAAAAGTGAAAAAGAGAGAGTTGATTTGCTTTTTTGTATGCTGGGGTTTGAAGGACATTAATGCTTTGTGTGAGGCTAAATGTTTTTTTTTAAATATTTGAAGCGAAAAAACGTGAGCTGAGGGAGACAATGAAAATAATTCAGTATGTTTTGTCTGGTATTTTGGACCTTTAGGAGAAATGGTAATTAACATTGTGTGAAGCTGAAAGTTTTTTGTTTTTTTTAAATAAGTTACAGCGAAGAACAGGGAGAAAATGAAACTGCTGTGTGCTGCTGGAGAGAAATGAAACTGCCAGTGGGAGCTGGAATGCAAGGGAGCAGGTGCATTCTGATTGTGCTGTTCATGCTGCCAGCTCCCACCAATCAAAGCCTTTGTGAGCAGTTGTGCTGAAGTGCAGATAGTGCCTGGTTATTACCTACAGTGAGGATAAATGACCTACAGAGAGGATAAATGCGACATTCTCACTGTAGGTCTGACCAGTCAAAACTACTGCTGTCATTTGCCACTTTTTTTCCTCACCCCATTGCATAAATGTACTTATACCACAGTGGTGAGAGCTTTCTCAGTAGGATATCTTGTGTTCTTTCTACTGTAGTGAGGATAAATCCTGTTGACATCAGCAGAGTGAGGATATCCACATTTAACCATACTCTGCTGATGTCACCAGAGTGCGAAGATCTGCACTGCAGCTTGCATTCTAAAGGAAACTGCTTCAGGAAAAATGTATCTTTCTCACTGAAGCTGCAACTTACACAATTAGCTTTGCAAAAGACTCTCACCTATGTCCCATTGTGTTTCTAACATTCCTAGCCCATCATTGTGCTGATCTCAGCTTCAAAACAACCCGAATTCTAAATGAAACTCTTTTACAAAGCAGTTTCTGTTTCTCAGTGCTATCTGCAGCAGTTTGTCTTTCTCACTGAGCCTCTGACTCGCTTAATTAGCTTTGCAAAACACATTCACCTGTGTTTCTGATCCCCAGTCCATTAAGAAAAGTCACACTGACAGCACACACAGAATGAGCAGAAAACACACAGAATCAGAAAAAAATGTTCATAAAGGTCTCACCCCCTGGTATAAATCACACACATGATGGCCAGATCATGGGATATAGAAAATATTGTCACTCCTGCAGAGTGAGCTGTGTATTTTCAATCATGCCTTCGGCATTCGTGAAAATACACAGCTCACTCTGCAGGAGTGAGAATATTTTCCATAGCCCACTCCTACCCATGATGTAGCCTATATTTATATATATATATATATATATATATATATATATATATATATATATATATAAATAAACACTGTCTGTATATATATATATATATATATATATATATATATTTAAATATATATATTTAAATATATAGGAAAACAAATAGAATAATAGATAGGTGAGAGTGTATTACAAGGAAGTAATACCATCAAGAGGTTCCCTTGTCTCCAGAACCTCGAGATGGTATTAGCCTCAAGTAATACACTCTCACCTATTTGTTATTTTTTGTAATATAGGGATCTGATTTTAAAATTGTGCAGCTCTTTGTGGCATGTTATGAGGAGGATGGGCCATTGCTGCTCTGACGACTCATTCAGTCAGTGTCAAAGAATGCCCCCTCTTTCCCCACCCCACTCTGCTTCTCCTCACAGTCCGGTGATTTAGTTTTGTGTAGAGCTGTACCTGGTAGTTGTTTTCACGTTAAGTGAAGGCATGAGCAACCAGATAAGTCATCCACTGAAATGTAAAAAATAAACATAGAAACATAGACTTTGACGGCAGATAAGGACTGCTAGGCCCATCTAATCTGCCCATTTCCCTACCTACAGGATAGGCCGCAGATCCTAGTTAACCAACAGCCTATTTCTTCCTACACCCCACAAGAATTGCCTTATGTCTGTCCCATGCATTCTTGAATTCTCCCAAAGTTTTAGACCCCACAACCTCCTCAGGAAGGCTGTTCCATGCGTCCACTACCCTCTCTGTGAAATAATACTTCCTCACATTGCCCCTGAACCGCCCTCCTTCTATCTTTAAATTGTGTCCCCTTGTTCTTGCAAGTCTCTTTTTCTGAAAAATGCTACCCTCTTGTAAGTAAGTAAGTAAAAGTTTATTTTTAAGCGCTTTTCGAAATCAAAGCGCTGTACAATAATTAAATACATATAAAACATACATATAACGTAACAAACAACAATAAAATATAATATTTAAAATATAATTCCAATTTCAAATCAGTGCAATAACTACTTCCCATAAGCCTTTTGAAATAAGTATGTTTTGAACTCTGATTTAAAGCTTTCGATGGTCAGGCAGCTTCGTATCCGACGAGGTAGAGAATTCCACAGGGTAGGGGCAGCATAAGAAAACGCTCGTGCCCCAGATGTTTTTAAACAAACCCTGGGAACCTCTAGCAATCCCTCGTCGGTGGATCTGAGTGAGCGGGAGGGACGGTAGGAAACAAGTAGATCTTGCAGATATTGCGGTCCCTGTTCGTGTAGGGCTTTATAGGTCAGTAAACCGACCTTAAAGGTGATCCGCCACTGAACCAGCAGCCAGTGCAGTTCGCGCAGCACAGGCGTAATATGATTCCTTATTGATGTCCCCGTCAAAAGCCTGGCTACAGCGTTCTGCACCAGCTGCAAGCGGCGGATATCAACCCCCGGCATCCCTAGGTACAGGGCATTGCAGTAGTCAAGGCGAGAAGTAACAAAGGCATGGACTAATGTCAGGAGGTCAGCCGGAGGAACAAGGTGTTTCACCCGAGCGATATTCCTCAGATGGTAAAAAGAGGATTTGACGGCAGATGACACCTGGAATTTCAGCGTCAAACTGTCGTCTAATAATAACGCCAGATTACGCACCGGTCTGAGGTTGAGAGCTGGGCTCCACCGATCCATATGTCTGAAGGAAGACCAGCCCTACAACCGCCTACTGACGACCTGGGTCCACCACCAACACCTCAGTCTTATCGGGTTTAACTCAGCCAGCTGGCACTCATCCAATCACTGATCTCAGATAGACAGTTGTTAAGTTTAGAGACTGCATCTGCTTGCCGGGCTAAAGGACAAATATAGCTGGGTGTCATCTGCATAGCAGTGAAAACCCAGGCCATATTGCCTAATAATGTCTCCTAATGGCAGCATGTAGACAGCGAACAACATGGGTGCCAAAATGGAACCCTGCGGAACCCCACAAGGCAAGGAGACGGCATCAGAGGAATAAATTCCAGTGATAACCCTATGTCTCCGCCCTGTGAGAAAAGATTGAAACCATTTTAGGACCATACCAGACAGTCCACAATGGAGCTGCAGGCGTTCCAAAAGCACACCATGGTCCACAGTGTTGAAAGCCACAGAGAGATTAAGAAGGACTAGAATAGTACACGCCTTTTGATCCCTCGCTATCAGGAGATCATTTAGAACCCGGACAAGAGCAGTCTCAGTACTATGTCTTTTCCTGAATCCTGATTGAAGAGTATCATAGACATTATGATTTGTAAGATGGTCATCCAGTTGCAGTGCAACTACCTTTTCAATAACCTTACCCAAAAAGGGGAGGTTAGAGATAGGTCTGTAGTTAGCTGGACAGTCCGGATTCAGTGAAGGTTTTGGAGTGGTCGAACAACGCCTCCTTTAGGGTTCAGGAAAGATCCCCTGCTTCAAGGACTTCCAGACGATTTCAGCAATGGTTGGGCAGATAATATCTATGCAACCTAATAAAAGTGGCGTAGGGCCCGGATCCAAACTACAACTAGTTGGACGTACAGTCTGGACAATCCTCATAATGTCCATGAATTCTGGCCTACCAAAGTCAGACCAGGTGACACAGGTGTTTGCTTCCCCTCGCCGATCACTGCAAGCCCTTATAGAATGAACATGGCTGAGATCCGCCCTAATGCCGGCAATCTTATCAGCTAAAAATCGAGCAAGCTCATCACACTTTATTTGTGAAAAATCTCTTCCGGACTGTAGACAGAGTGGATTACACAGTCTGTCAACAGTCCGAAAGAGTTGAGCTGGTTGATTTCTTGCAGCAGCAATCTCCCTGGACAGGAATTCTGACTTCTTACGGGATATTGCCGATTGATAGATAACATAATGATCCATCAATCTAAGTTTGTGGCATCCAGGCAGGATTTCCGCCATGCTCTCTCAAGCCTTCTCCCACTCTCCTCAGCTCCTTCAAAGACTCATCAAACCAGGGTCTTTAGGCGCTGAAAGGTAAGCAATCGAACAGGAGCAATTCGATCCAGGGCCCCGGTCACCGCTTTGTTATAGGCAATAACCATGTCCCCTGGATCCATGCTCTCATCCGAAATACCCGATAGCTCCAGTACTGCCATTAGGCCCTCTGGATTTTTCCCCTTAAAGGGCAATACTGGACCATCTCCGTAGGGATAGGCCTATTAGGGGGTGCCCCAAAACTGAATCTTATGGTGTGATGGTCTGTCCAAGAATTTGGTTCCACCTCCAAATGCAAGACATCCAAATCCAGTAGGAACACCAGGTCCAACGAGTGACCACCTATATGGGTAGCAGAGGTAACTACCTGCGACAGGCCCAACATAGACATAAGTTGGAGGAGGTTCTTTCAAAGTACGAGAGTTCATCGTCGACCCAAGCATTGAAGTCACCCAGAATTAACCATCTGAGACTCCAGTGCCATGTCATCGATGAAGTCCACGAACTCCTTCAGGAATTCACCACCATCACCGGTGGACGGTAAATGAGGAGAATCCTGAGCCTGCACCTGCTGCCAGGATACACTCAAAGGATCTGGTGTTACCCACTGGCACCTCCACAAGACTCAGCTCTGATCTAAAAGATGGCCACTCCCCCCCCCTACAGTCCAATCTCGGACGGTGCATTACTGAGAACCCAGCTGGAGCAGCAGAGTCTAAGATAGGACCTGCATTTCATCCAGCCAAGTCTCGTAATACATGCCAGGTCAGATGTTGCAACAAGATCTGCAATAATAGCAGTCTTGTTCCTAATCGACCTGGCATTACGTAACACCGTTCGAGTTGGATGAGTTTTCGGAGAGGATCGCAGTACCTGCCCACGATCTGTGGAGCCCTTGGGTATGGGAATCAGGCAAGGAGGACCCCTCTCCTGACTCCATTTCGCCCCAGGGCGTCTCCTTGTCCCAACTATCCCTATCCGCCCACTCGTCTCCATTCTCCCACTTTGCCCAGTCCATTGATTCCCTAAATGCCTTCTCAGTATCCCAGCTCTCCAGCAGTTGTTGAAGGCAATATCTGGTAATCGAGGACAATAGAAGGGACGAAGGTCCCGGAGCAGAGCGGGAGAATAGCGCCTGACCGTCTTAAGCCCCATCAAACTCATTATTGATGGCAAAACAACCTATCTTAAATAAGAATAGAATAGAATAGAATCATAAAATCAAATCAAGACCCATAATAAAATAAAATAAAAAATAAAATAAAAACAAACAGAAATGAAAAATATAAAAACTCTTCTACTCAAAAATATTAACACCCTCCCTATATAATCATAAAATCCACATATAAACACGATTTAGACCCTGGCTAAAAAGTCCGTAAGCTTAATAAAGTCTGATCGATACGCCCATGTAGCAAAGTTAGATCCTGTTTGAAGTCAATATCTTCCTATGCCTGGCATGAACTACCAGGGAGGAAGCACTCTGCAACTAGTGAAAGCCTGGTTAGACCCTTGGGAGGGTGTGAGGGAAAATGCTGTCTTCCCTATGGCTGCCAGACATAGCCCGCCTCTGCCAGGCTATTCTAGCATCCCCGGAGCCCAAAAACATCAACCCTCCGGCAGATGCTTGCAGCCCCCAGGTACAAACAGCAGCACCCGCACCCACCTAGGAACATTCAGGCTGGTTCCTTAAGTCCTGCAACTCGACACTTCCAAGGAACAGCCAACAAACAGAAGCTTGTCCAGTTTCTGGCTGACCTTATTCAGCAGCAAGGCAATAAATAAATCCTCCTTTTGTCATCACGCACACAACCAGTCTCCCAAAGAGTCAGATGGACAGAATCACTGGGGCAGCACCACATCAGTGCATCAACATTAAAGCAGGCTCCATCCAAAATACATAGCACAGCTTTCCCAGCCAAAATCCAGGCTCCACTCATTTCCCCAGAGTCACGCAGACACTCACTGGCAGGAACCTGTGGCAAGTTCATGCAATCCCGGCTTCCAAGCTCTTCGCAGCGATCCCTGACTTCCACGACCTCTCACCAAACAGCCGGTAGAGCGAAGAGTGGAGGATAATAAAATCCCAAGCTGACAACGGCAAATGCCACGAAAGTCAATCAAGCAGCTGCAGGAACTCCAAGGTACGAGTGCAGGAAGAGCAAAAGCATGAATAAAAAGGCACCGACAAAGAAGACTGCTTCTTAACCACTTTGGAGCACTCAAGGACGCTAGACGAATGACCGGACAAGTAAAACTAGATTTAACTGCGCGCTGCAGTAATCCACGTAACGGACCGTACAAAGTTCGAAAAGGGGGCTAAAATACTAAGAATACTTAAAAATAAATCGTAAATAGGCAAAATAAAGCAAAAAAACAAAAGAAAGTAAAATCAATAAACTCGATGTTCTGGCCGGCTCAGCCGCCATTCTTGCGCATGCCCCATTGGCAAGGACTTTGTTGATTCCACTGAGGTACTTAAAAGTTTCTATCATGTCCCCTCTTTCCCTTCTTTCCTCAAGGGTATACATATTAAGCTCCTTTAGTCTCTCCTCATACAGCTTCTCTTGCAGACCCTGCACCATTTTAGTTGCCCTCCTCTGGATTGCCTCTATCCTGTCTATGTCCTTGCGGAGATGGGGTCTCCAGAACTGGACACAGTACTCCAGATGGGGTCTCACCAACTGTCTGTACAGAGGGATAGCAACTTCCTGTTTTCTGCTGCTGATGTCTCTCCCTATACATCCCAGTATACCCCCAGCCCTCCCTACTGCCTTCTCACATTGCTTGCTAACCTTAAGGTCATCTGATATGATTACCCCCAGGTCCCTTTCCTTTTTTGTTGTTGTTACTACCTCTCCACCCATTGTGTATTCTTCCCCTGGGTTCCTGTTTCCCAGATGCATTATTTTACACTTCTTTGCATTGAATCCTAGCTGCCATACTTCTGACCATTCCTCCAACCTTGCCAAGTCCCTTATCATCCTTTCCACGCCTCCTTGTGTATCAACTCTGTTGCAGATTTTTGTGTCATCTACAAAAAGGCATACTTTTCCTTCCAGTCCATCTGCAATGTCACTGATGAAGACATTAAAAAGGACTGGACCCAATACTGAACCCTGCAGTACCCCACTAGTAACCCCCCTTTCTTCAGAATGGACTCCATTTACAATTACCTTCTGTTTTCTGTTGTCCAGCCAATGTTTTACCCAGCTACCACCCTGGGTCCCACTCCCAGGCTGGTTAATTTGACTGTTAATCTTTTGTGTGGGACTGTGTCAAATGCCTTGCTAAAGTCTAGGTAGGCCATGTCCACAGCCCCTCCCTGGTCTACTACTTTGGTCACCCAGTCAAAGAAATCTATTAGATTCGTCTGACATGACCTTCCCTCTGTGAACCCATGCTGCCTTGGGTCCTGTGCTCCACTGGCCTGTAGGTACTCGATTATTCTTTCCTTCCTTCAGAAGTGACTCCATCACTTTCCCTACCACAGAGGTTAGACTGACAGGTCTGTAGTTTACTGCCTCTGTCTTGGACCCACTTTTGTGAAGGGGAATCACATCTGCCTTCCTCCAGTCCTTGGGTACCACACCATCCTCCCATGATTTATTAAAAAGAGTAGCCAGTGGTTTCACTAGTTCCTCCCTTAATTCTTTTAGAATTCTAGGGTGAATTCCATCAGGACCCATTGCTTTGTCCACCTTCAGTTTTAGGATTTCTTGCAGAACCCTTTCTTCTGTGAAAGGACTGGGATCGACCCCCCTATCAAGAGTGCTTCTGTTAACTGGATTAGGCATTTCCCCCTCCTCGTTTGTGAATACTGAGCAGAAATATTCGTTCAGTATTCCTGCTTTTTCACTGTCCCCCTCTGCCCACCCACTGGTCATTCTATTCAGCCTCACTATCCCTCCCTTTGTCTTTTTACATTCGCTGGTATACCTATAAAAGGTTTTATCCCCCTTCTTAACTGAGTTGTCTATCTTTTCTCAGTTTGGGCCTTTGCTATTCTGGCTTCCTTCCCTGCTTTCTTCTGTCTTAACTGGTACAGCTGTCTGTCCTGCTCCTTCTGTGTTTCCTTATACTTCTGGAATGCTATCTTTTTCTTCCTGACTTTCACATCCACCTCTTTTGAGAAATATAGTTGCTTTTCCTTTTGTTTTGATTTGTTTATTTGCTTCACACAAAGGCTTGTTGCCTCTGTGATGGCAGTTTTGATGATTCCCCATTGTTGCTCCACACCTCCTTCTAGCCTGTTTGCTAGTGCTTTTCTGAAGCACTCCCATCTTACAAAGTCAGCCCTCCTAAAGTCCAGTACCCTCACTTTTTGTATGGCTTGACTCTGTAGCTAAGTTTAACGTGAACCACACTGTTTGATGGTCACTTGTCCCCAGATGGCAACCCACTTCTAGATCTGAGATCCTCTCACTGCCCCCGTTTGAGAGTATGAGGTCTAAGATTGCTCCCTCACGAGTGGGTTCCGAAACTAGCTGTCCAATGCCTGCCACCTGTAGGGCATCAATAATGGCCCTGCTCATGGATGTGGCTGCAGCAAATGTGCTCCAGTTAACATCTGGCATATTCAGGTCTCCCATCAACAGTATCTCCCCTTTCTCTGCCATTCTAAGAATGCCTTCTATGATATCCTTGTCCATTCCTTCCCCCTGACATGGGGGTCTGTACACAATCCCTGTGCAGATTGTGGTGCCCTTTCCAGTCTCCAAGGTGACCCACAGGGAATATACCAGGGAAAGAACGAAGATGAGATATACTCTAGCCAAGTGAGAGAAGGCCACCATGTTTTTGAAAATGTTCAGTGCACCCATCGACTGAAAGCAGCCAATCATGAGTCGCAGTCTGATAAATTATTCAAGCTGAGTGCTGAAGAAGCTGGCTCGTGCTGAGCACGAGGCGGCAGGGTGCGCTAGTACTTTTGTGCAGGACTGGTAATACTATTGTTCGTTGGAATGATAGTATTATTGGGAATGAAGTGTAGTATTATTGGGAGTGAACTAGTCTATTATGGGGAACCTTTGTGTATTACAAGGAATTTTTTTAACCATTTTCAGTACTATTATTTTCATGATCCATATTTTACAATCTGTTTCACCAGTGTATGTAATGTGCCTTAATTAGCAGCCAGATGTCCTCTCTAGCCATGAAAGGGACACGTACATAAGAAACTACTAGTAAGTCCTTGAAATCATTGTTAATGCATCACAAAACACACACACACACAAAAAAACACCCATTCTGATACAATAAGCCCCCTTTAAAAAATTATTTTTAATGTGCCTGAACACACCCAGAATATCCTACTCTGGTACATTTGGCCCCCTGTAATACAAACAAGCAGTAGTTCCCTTCCCTACTCACACAGTATGAACAGTGGGAAAACAAATCCTGAAACAGCAAGCAGAACGTAGTTGCAAATACTTAGCTGTTACTTCAGCCTCCTCCAGTTCTCCCCCCCATACACTCAGACAGTCAGACTCATACTCCTGTACCTCAGCTACTTGCCCTTTGCTGACTCTGACCTTCATGCCGAGCTTTTAAAACAGGAGCATTCTTCTCCTCATTACTATCTGGAATTCAAATTTTCCTGCTGGATATGAACTGTTCATTAGGTTTATAGGGTACTGTATTATGAGGTATTACAGCACCTGGACATTAATTAAATAATTAAGAGCTATTTCTAAGTAACTGTAACTTAGCTTCATTTATTATTGCAGTATTGGAAAGGCTGTTTGGTTATGTGGGAGTTGGGTAGCTATGTTAGGTTTCTTTGGTTGCAGGAAGGGGGTTTGGTTATTTGGTATAGAAAAAAGGGGGAGAGGTTTTATAGGTTAGCATAGGGTAAGGATGTGTTGCCTGCATTCGTCTCAGGCTCCCGGGCTTAGTTATTCTGCTTCCATGCTGATAGACCTGTACCCCTTTGATCCTTCCTTTATTGACCAACATGCAGGGAGGTTGGTATCATGAGGGAGACAAGGAAGAGGGATTGGAAAGTCAGGACGAATGGTGGTGTAGTATTCAGAGGTGTACTGAGGACCAGAAGATGTCCTGGGGTTAGACAGGGACTGGAGAGAGGACAGACGTGTTTGATTCCCCATCCCCAGGGTTTCTGCCGGGCTGAGGTGGTCTGCATCAGAGTGGCCAGCTGACTCCTTCAGTTTCCTTTGAACAGTGCTTTGTAATGCTGTGCTGATGAGGAACAGAGCCACAATTATAGTGGATCTTGTTTCCTCTGTTGGCTCAACTCATATTACCGAGACCTGGCTAGGAGATGACTCCAGCCCAGTTCTAGTTGCACTGGTCCCTGCAGGGTTCTCAGTTGTGCACTGCCAGAGGATAGACCATAGGGGAAGGAAGTGCCATCTGTTTTAGAACTGATCTGAATCTGGTGAAACTCCTAGTGGGATGCACAAGAGTCATTTGAATGCATGGCTGTGCAGGTGGGCCCAGGGGTGGACTGCAGGATTCTCCTTGTGTATCAGCCTCCAAGTCACAAAGGGTAATTTCTGCAGGAAATCACATCCAGTATCACTGACCTTGCTTTTGGAGTCACCAAGATGGCTTATTCTTGGTGATTTCAAACCCTAGGTGGATGATGAATGTTTGCAATTTGGTCAGGATTTCCTCCAGAGCATAGAGGCTCTGGGTTTCGTATAAGTGATTACTTCCATGACCCACCAACATGGCCACACTCTGGACCAACTGTTCTCCCTGGGGCTTGAGGTGGGAAGTCTCAAAATTGATCCAGACAGTGGGTCAGACTATTGCTCTATTATATTTAGTCTCAGGACACCTCCTTGTAGTCCATCCCCTGTGGAGGTGGTTTAGTATTGACCACTGGGAAGACTTAGTCCAAAAGGACTAATGGTGATTTTGGACAGCTCAGAATTGCTGGCAGCTTACGCTTAATGTGCAGATGTGGCAATGGACATCTATAATAGGGGAATCACTGGTCTCTTGACCTCATTGTGCCAGTTTGTCTGTGTCCCCTCATGATGCACCTCTGCTCGCTGTGGTTCAACAGTGAGTTGGCGCTTTGAAGGCCAGGGGACAAATGTTAGAGTGTTGTTGGAGGAGTTCAGAGACCCTGGAGAGCAAACTATTTCTGGTGTCCCATTGTATGGAATATCGGAAGGCAATCTTTCAGAAAATGGTGGCTTATCTGCCAAGAGAGATTGTTGCTGGGAGGAATGGACTGGCTCTCCTGTTTCAGACTATAGACAGGCTTCTTTATCTAGCTTGTCTGGAGCCCATGAGAGCATTAAGAGCTGTGAAATGCAAGGAGTTCACTCCACACTTCTTAGATAGATTGTCCTCTGTTAAGGCTGGAATCACTCCAACTGGGCTGTGACAGCCCTGCAGTGGATTTCCTCTTAGTCAAGCTGCAGTCAGTGGTTTTGGGAAGAGTTCTGCCTAGTGATAATGGAAGAGGTTTGTGGGGCAATCACAAAGCTGTGGCCAACATTTTGTAATCTGGATCCAGGTCCAACACAACTATTTGTGGGTTTCACTGGACATCTGGGCCCAGTGTTCACTAAGATTGCCCACTGTTCCCTATCAGATGGTTGCTTCCCAGTAGTGTGTAAGTGCACTCTTGTGAAGCCGCTTCTGAAGAAACCAACCTTGGACCCAGAGATCTTGGAGAATTAACATCCGGGCTCTAACCTTCTCTTTCTGAGAAAAGTCATTGAGAAAGTTGTGCTGCTGCTGGAGTTGCACCTTATAGCCTCTGACATCTTTCAGCCTCTCCAGCTGACATTTAGGAGAAGGCATAGCACTGAAACTGAGCTTTTCCAGTTGCACAATGCCATGTTTAGGGCAAGAGATGGAGGGGATCAATACATTCTTGTCCTGCTAGATCTCCCATCTGCTTTTGATACTGTGGCCCATAGACTGCTTTTGGATAGGCTTTGTAAGTATGCAGGGCTCACTGGCAAAGTCATCCACTGGTTTGAGTCCTACCTGAAACACAGAACCCAGAGGCTAGTGTTAGGAAGATTTTCCTCACCCCCGGAGGTTCTGTCTTGTGGCATACCCCTGGACTCTGCCATCTCACCCATGTTATTCACAGTTTATGTGCTGCCCCTGAGCATGGCCATTAGGTAATATGGTCTAAGGTTTCATTGCAGTGCAGATGATACCCAGTTCTATATGTCGTTTGCAGCAGGGATGGTGAGTGTGGTGGATGTTTCAACAGATTGCTGTCCAAGATCCAAGATGGGATGTTGTTGTGCTGGCTGAGGTTTACAGAGAAAACCAAAGTTTTAGTGATTGATCCAGTCCATGGGGGGGGGGGAGGCAGCTGCAGTAGGAGAGATCAAGCTATGTCACAGTTCCTCTTATCTGGTGGTTGCCACTAAGGTGAAACATCTGGGTGCCATTTTGGATGAGAGTCTGCTAATGGAGGCTTAAATGTTGGCAGTAGTCTGAAATGTCTTTTTCTATTTGTAAAAAATCAGCCAGCTTATGTCTTTTATCCCACCTGGCAACCTGGTCATGTTGGTTCATGTGTTTGTCACCTCGAGGCTTGACTATTGTAATGCTCTTTTCCTTGTGGTTAGTGGAGGAAAACTGGGTTAGTGCAGAGTGCAGTGGTCCAGTTACCAATACACCTCCCTAGACTGTGCACTGCGTAATCTATACTGGCTACCAGTCGAATGGTGCATCTCTTTTAAATTGGGTCTTTTGACCTACAGTATATAAGGCCCAACAGAGATTGGGCTCTGGCTACCTGACTGAGCTCCTGCATCCCTAGGTGCTCTCTTGCCCACTCTGCTGCACTGAAGAGGGCCTCATGGTAGTGCCAAGGTCAAGTCAAAACATGTCAGCAGACTGGGCATTTGAAGTAGAAGGCCCTGTGGTTTGGAACTCACTGTCTGGTACTTTGTTTAGGGCCCCATAGTGAAGGCCTTTAAAAGGGGCCTGGAAACGTATTTATTTCAGCAGGCATTTGGGGTGGTTTGGTATCCTCTGCACTCCTTTTAACAAACGTATTTACAGTAGATTTTTATTTTATTTTGTTCTATGTATTTTATGTTACTTAGAATGCAGAATTATAGAAGTGACTAAAGTTAGCCCCGGTTTTATAAAATGGTGCCCCTGAGCCTCTAGAAAAGGATGCCACGAATAAATGAATATTAATACTACTACTCAGAGCTGAAATCCAGGCGTTCAGAGCTCTGGAAACAAAGATGCATAGGAGGTACAAAGATTTACTCCATTGAAGGCAAAGGCAGTTCTACATGCAGTGTCCACTCTCTTATCATGCACTGCGGTTAAGGCCAGAGATCCACCAGTTGGTATAGTTGTGTGCTTTACAAAATTGTGTACCAATTTACAGTATCTTCCAGGAGAGGAGTTTCCCAGTTCTGGGAATTCTCCAAAACGAGATAACATCTCACTCATGGTCTGGGTAGGTGCTTTCACTGGTCCTTGTCTGCCCATTTCTGTTTAATAATCTAGTCACAGTGTACAATGTTTGCAGAACACCTCAGTGCTTCAGAAGACTCAGCAGTGTCAGATTCACATTCAGAGCCCCCATGGCCCATGCCTCCTTTAACTTTAATGTCCTACAAGCCTCTGTTATAAGGTAAGATAGAGATTATGAATCAAACGGGAGGGATTGGAATCTTTCTCTTAGGTTCTGTCCAATCACCTTCCCCCTTCTTTTCGGAGAGGGCCTCCACCTCCTCAACAGAAAGTACATTCAGGTCAGGTTTTTCTTTGTGGCCCCTGGTATTATCATTTTGACCCTTCATGTGGTGAAGGTCTTGGTTTGCCTGTAGAGCTGGGAGATCAGTCTTGCTCTGCTCTGGTTCACCTGGGCATGCCTGTATGGGTCCACCTGACCTAAGGGGTCCACTTTGGGTTTGGTTGTGTGTGTTGGGGGGATGCCCTGTGGAACATCAGTGCTCAGTATCTCATTTAAGTGCAATAATAACGATTTATGCAACTCAGCCTTGCAACTGCCAGTCAGTATACCAGGTGCACCTCCCCAACTTGAGTGCTCAACTTGGGGCGGGGCAGAAATCAACATGTTAGATTGCATTACACTATTAGGGCAATATGAACCTAAGGATGAGGGTCTCATCACCTCCTGCAGGTCTTACACTGTTTGAAAATCACACATCTCTGATAAGCTGGCTTGAGGAGTAATAAACACAAATACATTCAGAATTCCTGACGAAGATATGCCAATCTAGGTATGGTCTATACCCCCCCATCAGAATAAATCGCTGAAGAAATGGGAAAAGTGTTAATTCCTGTTGATAGTGTAGGAGCTAACAGGAGTGAAATGTGTGGTGAGTATGAAGGAATTTCTTCCTTGAATCCTACCCCAAGACTGCTCAGCTTCTTTACCAGTCTCCTGCATGACACAGTGGCAAAAGTCTAGCTGACGTTCAAATACAAAATGTATACTGCCTTCCTCTAACCTATTTCCCTGGTCACCTAGTCAAAGATGTCAATCGGATTCATCTGGCATGACCTCCCACCCCAAGATTCCATGCTGCCTTTGGTCTTGTAGCCCATTAGATTTAAGATACTTCTCTGTCCTCTCCTTTAACAGGGTCTCCATTGCCTTCCACACCAACTGATGTGACTGACAGGACTATAGTTGTTCGCCTCCATCCTGCTGCTGCTCTTATGGAGCGTGACCACATCTGCTCTCCTCCAGTCCTCTGGAACCAAGCATGCCACCCTTTTTTCCTTCACCACTATGGTCACGTCTTTAGACTACCATCATGGACTTTCCTTTTTGCTTTTTCTCACCTACCTCATGCAGAGGCTGTTTGCCTTAATCATCCCTTCCCTAATTTTTTCCCATTGTACCTCTACCCTTCTCTGGCAGTCCTCCCCCACTAAGCAGCTTCTGAGGCAGTCCCCCATTTCTTTTTTTTTTAATCCATCATCCTAAAGTCCAGGACCCTTGTCTTTGTGTGGTTTGCTTTGGCACCTGTCTTAATGTTGAACCACACTGTACAGTAATCACAGATCCCTAGATGACTGCCCACTATAATGTCTGCAATTATTTGCCTGTTAGTAAGCATGAGGTCCAGTACTGCCCTATCCCAACGGGGTTCACTGACTTCATGAGTCCCTTACAGCACATGCTCACCTTGACCTTGCTAAAGGATTGTTTCTTCTCTCTTTCAGCTACAAACTGACTACCTTTACCCTCGCTACTAAAACTAGTCTTGCAAAATGACATATAGCCTATAATAATAAATGCCGCTATGTCCTCACTGCCCCTTGATTTACACATCACTGTGAGTTACACAAAAACCTACACTGTATGTCTTCAAGTAATTATTGTTCCTTTGTCTTGTGCTGCTTCACAGACAAAATTGTCCATTATGCCACCCCACCTGTCTTGTCTCAACTCCTCCAACTGGCTATACCATCATACCAGTTCAGGTCAGCCATTCTCCCCCCTCCACTTGTCCCCAAAACTTGTACTCTGGCAGGTGATCACGCCAATGCTGTCTGCACCCCTAGATTCTGGAATACCTTACCTTGACGTATGTGCTTATCTGATCATCCTGTATTTATTTGCTTCACCCTATTCAGTGCCTGTAAGGAAAGGAAAGGAAGCAGCTCCTGGTGGGGGACTCAATTATTAGGGGGATAGAACTTGGGGGAGCAGGGAAAACTGAAGTAAGGTGCCTGCCCGGTGTCATGGCTGGAGAGACAGGAAGCGCATCCTCAGGATCACGATAACAGCTGCACGGGAATCTAAGCTGGACGTCATTGTCCACCTAGGGACAAATGACTTGGCTAATCATGAGATTAGAGCAGTGCAGAAGGACTTTGTAGAATTGGGGAGGGGTCTAAGACAAGTAGCACACACAATATCCTTCTCTGAGGTGCTGCCTGTCAGTGGCATGAGTGAGGTGAGGGTACTTTGCACCATGCAGTTTAATGAATGGTTGAAAAAATGGTGTGGAGCACAGGGGTTTGGCTTCATTGGGGACTGGGGTTCCACCTGCAGGGACACCAGCCTATACTGGCAGGATGGTCTGCATCTGTCCAGGAAGGGAACAAGTCTTTTGAGCAATCGGTTTAAATGCTTCATTGGCAAGCTTTTAAACTAGTCAAGGGGGGAGGCACTGATAAGCAGCAGGAAAATCCCAGCCTCTCCCTACAAAACAGGGTACTAAATGAGAAAAAGACTGAGGTAGACAGGTCAGTGGGGGATGCTGCAAAAGAAGGTAAAGCCATAAAACAATGGAGAGCAATGGTACCAATGCCCATAGTCTAGTAACAAGCTTCCTGAATTAGTGGCCTTGGACGGAGGAACATCTGGATATCGTGGCAGTCACAGAAACATGGTACACACAAAACCATGACTGGGACATAAACATACCAGGATACACTATCTACAGGAGGGACAGGGAGGGTAAAAGAGGAGGAGTAGCTCTTTACATAAGGGAAGTAATCAAGGCAACAGAACAAAAGGGAAAACAGGGAGGAGAAGAAGCACTGTGGGTAAATTTGGAGACCGGCAATGACACCACAATCCGCACAGGGGTTGTATACAGACCCCCTTCTCAGGGGGAGGAAATGGACAAGGAAATGATAGAAAGAATACTTAGAATGGCAGAAAAAGGGGAGATATTGCTGATGGGTGATCTGAATATGTCAGATGTTAACTGGAATGCTGTTGCAGTAGCCACTTCAAAGAGTGGGTTTATTCTAGATGCCCTACAAGGGGCATGCCTTAGACAACTAGTATTGGAGCCCACTCAAGAGGGAGCAATCTTAGACCTAGTTCTCTCAAATGGAGATGAAGAGAGGATCACAGATGTAGAAGTGGGTAGCCATCTGGGAACTAGCGACCATCGAACAGTATGGTTCACAATAAACACAGCAATAGAGTCAAGCCATACAAAGGCAAAAGTACTGGACTTCAGGAGGGCTGACTTTGCCAAAATGGGTGAGTGCCTAAGGAATGCACTAGCAAATGGGCAGGAAGGAGGGGTGGAAGAACAATGGGAATAATAAAAACTGCCATCACAGAGGTAACAAGCCTTTGTGTGAAGCAAATTAACAAAATGAAACAATGTAAGAAACCACTATGGTTCTCAAAGGAAGTGGCAGTGAAGGTTCAAGAGAAAAAGAAGGCATTCAGGAAGTACAAGGAATCACAGAAGGAGCAGGACAGGGAACTGTATCAGTTAAAGCAAAAGGAAGCTGGGAAGGCAATCAGAACAGCAAAGGCCCAAACCGAGGAAAAGATAGCCAACTCGGTTAAGAAGGGGGATAAAACCTTTTATAGGTACATCAGGGAGCGAAGGAAGACCAAGGGAGGGCTAGTGAGGCTTAATAAAGAGGAGGGAGGATGGGTAGAGGGTGACTATGAAAAGGCAGAGATACTAAACAAATATTTTTGCTCAGTATTTACAAAGGAAGTTGGGGAGGTACCTAAAACAAACAGTAGAAACACTCTGGTTACAGAAGTTGATACCAGCCCATTTACAGAAGAAAGGGTTCTGAAAGAGCTCTTAAAACTGAAGGTGGACAAAGCAATGGGGCCTGATGGGATTCATCCCAGAATTCTAAAAGAACTAAGGGTAGAACTAGTGACACCACTGACTACTCTCTTTAACAAATCATGCGAGGACTGGAGAAGGGCAGATGTGATTCCCCTTCACAAAAGTGGGAGCAAGGCAGAAGCAGAAAACTACAGACCTGTTAGTTTAACCTCAGTGGTAGGGAAAATGATGGAATCACTTCTGAAGGAAAGAATTGTTGAGTATCTAGAGGCCAGAGGGGCTCAGGACCCAAGACAGCGTGGATTCACAGCGGGAAGGTCATGCCAGACAAATCTGATAGATTTCTTTGACTGGGTGACCAAAGTAGTAGATCAGGGAGGGGCTGTGGACATGGCCTACCTAGACTTTAGCAAGGCATTTGACATGGTCCCACACAAAAGATTAATATACAAGTTAGCCAGTCTGGGAGTGGGTCCCAAGATGACAGCCTGGGTAAAGAATTGGCTGGAGAATAGGACACAGAGAGTAATAGTAAATGGAGTCCACTCTGAAGAAAGGGGGGTTACTAGTGGGGTACTGCAGGGTTCAGTATTAGGACCGGTCCTCTTCAATGTCTTTATAAGCGTCATTGCAGAGGGACTGGAAGGAAAAGTATGTCTCTTTGCAGATGACACAAAGATCTGCAACAGAGTTGATGCACAAGGTGGGGTGGAAAGGATGAGAAGGGACTTGGCAAGGTTAGAGGAATGTTCAAATGTATGGCAGCTTAGATTCAATGCTAAGAAGTGGGAAAGAAGGGAGAGAGGGGACATGATAGAAACTTTCAAGTACCTCAAGGGAATTAACAAAATTCAAGAGTGTAGCATCTTCAGAAAAGAGATGTGCAAGAACAAGGGCACAATTTGAAGATAGAAGGACGGCTCCAGAGGTAATGTGAGGAAGCATTTTTTCACTGAGAGGGTTGTGGATGCATGGAACAGCCTCCCTGAAGAGGTCACGGGGTCAAGAACAGTGGGGGACTTCAAGAATGCATGGGACAGACATAAGGCAGTCCTAGTGGGGGGTAGAAGGAAGTAAGCTGTTGGTTAACTAGGATCTGCAGCTTATCTGTTAGGTAGGAAAATGGGCAGACTAGGTGGGCCAAGCGGTCCTTATCTGCCGTCAAATTCTATGTTTCTATGTAAGTGCAAGGTAATGCACCTGGGACACAAAAACCCAGGGGAAGAGTTCACAATGGGGGGGTGAGATACTAACAACAGCAAAAATGGAAAGGGTCCTGGGGGTAGTCATATCAGATGACCTAAAGGTGGGAAAGCAATGTGAGAGGGCAGCAAGGAGGGCTGGGGGGATACTGGGATGCATAGGGAGAGGCATCACCAGTAGAAAACAGGAAGTTAGTATCCCTCTGTACAGACAGTTGGTGAGATCCCATCTGGAGTACTGCGTGCAGTTCTGGAGACCCAGTCTCCACAAGGACATAGACAGGATGGAGGCTGTCCAGAGGAGGGCAACTAAAATGGTGCAGGGTCTGCACCGGAAGACATATGAAGAGAGACTCAAAGAGCTGAATATGTATAGCCTCGAGGAAAGGAGAGAGAGGGGGGACATGATAGAAACTTTCAAGTATCTCAAGGGAATCAACAAAGTCCAAGAGGGTAGCATCTTTCAAAAAAAGAGGTGTGTAAGAACAAGGGGGCACAATTTGAAGATAGAAGGGGGGCGGCTCAGAGGTAATTTAAGGGAGTATTTTTTCACAGAGAGGGTTGTGGATGCATGGAATGGCCTTCCGGAGGAGTTGTGGAGTCAAAAACAGTGGTGGAATTCAAGCATGCATGGGACAGTCATAAGGCAATTCTAGGGGGTGGGGGTAGGAAGAAGTAGGCTGCTGGTTAACTAGGATCTGCAGCTTATCCAATAGTTAGGGAAATGGGCAGACTGGGTGGGCCAAGTGGTCCTTATCTGCCATCAAAATCTATGTTTCTATGTATTTCACTATATTGTATTTGTTCTCATTCTGCTTGTAAACCTACTCTTGTAAACTCCCTGGTCGCATCTGAAAATAGGCATTCCTTGTCAGCGTGCTTACCCAGTAAACAAAAGCTAATAAATAAGTAGCTGCCTGAGAAATGTCCCCTGATGGGAGTCAAGTGTGATCCAACTCCTTGCTGAGGCTTCAGCTGGAAGTCTCCAATCCACATCTGGAAGACTTAAGTCGCCAACTAGCATTACCATTCCCTTATCTGCCATCCGTGTGATGGCTTACACTAGTGCCTTATCGAAGTTCTGTGCCTGTGTTGGAGGTATGTATACCACCCCTGTATGGTTAGTGGCCCAGGCTGCTGTCTCCAGGATGACCCATAGCACCTCCAACCTTTCCTTCTACACCAGGTTTCCCTGTGTTTCTATAGCCTTGAGTCCCCCCTAACATATGGAACAACTCTTCCTGCCCTTCCTGTTTCTACTGAACATGGAGTAGCCTAATCTGGCCATGTCCCAGTCATGCTTGCCAGTGCACCATGACTCAGTTACAGCCACCAAGTCCAGGCCAACCCTTCCCCAAGATGGCTTTGAGGTCCAGCTTTTATGCATTGTGTGCACATGGTGTTCCATACCTTGCTGTCTCCATGGCTGAAATCCAGCTTTCCTACTGCCTATGCTGCTCTCTGTCTCATCTCATGACCCCTCTTCTCATGTTAATCTCCCTGCTTCTTGTCTTTTTTTTTTTTTTTATTATTTTCTGCATCCTTGGTTTAAACCACACTTCCCCTGTGTTGTCCGGACCCTTTCCTTTTTGTGCTCCTCCTCCTCGGGCCCTTCCTCCCTGTTTCTTCATCATGTGTCAGATAGGCAATTCCTGCTTCTCTTATAAACATAGCCACCACCAACCGGCTAGTTTAAATGATCATCCAAGTAATGTTTGCACCTCCCACTTCTCTTGGTAGATGGCAGCCACACTGGACTAGCTGTCTGGGAGCTGCAGAGCAGCTTTTAGTTTTTATTTCTTATTAAATTTTTTTTTGTGTTGGTTATTTGTTTAGATAGCGATAGTTTAGTTGCAGCTAGATATGGCCATTAAAGTGAGGACGTGAGGTTAGGTGCGTTATTAAGGTTTGAAATAGGTCTCAGAGTCACCAGCTTTTTATAGCTACTGTTAATCATTCAGCTGAGTGACTCCACTGTCTCAAGTCAAATTGTGGGGTGTTTTGGACTATTTATCATCTTGATAGATTGGTCATAATCTGCCCACTTTAAAATCTGCACTCTGTGGTCACCCAGGGCAGAGGCGAGTCAAAAGAGGTCTTGTGGGTGATCTGGGGTAAGGATCCCATGGGACGAATCTGCCTTCCTGAGGAACCATGATGCTGGGAGCTTGCGTCAGATGAAGATCTTTCCAATGTACTGCAGCCAGAAAATCTGCCGGTGTACCTTCGGTGTGGGACTAGAAGCAGAATTGGTCCCTGAAATTTGGACTTGCTGTTCTCTGGAGTCTATTGTTGGCATGAAGGGGGGCCTGACTTGACCCTTGGATGGTTAATGATTGGATCCGTGGTCATGTGGGAGGCTGGGGACTAGGCCAACTGGAGAGTGGGCAAATGGTCTCTGGAAACTCCTAGGCTTTTAGGCGGATCAGCTGATGGACCAATGCCAACTGAGGGCCAAAGTCACGATTGCAGAGATCTCTGGTGGCTGCTTCCCAGGGTAGAGTTATCTGGGCCCCTAACCAGCATTAGTAAGCCCTTGAGTCCCAGAGAGAGAAGGCCATCAAACCAAAGGAGGCATCTAGATATCCAGAAAGAGTTTTATTCAGGACATGGTCAGACCTCTTTTTTTTATAAGTTTATGACCAATTTTATACTTCATGGGCAGTGAGAGTGCCTGACAAACTATTTTTTCAGAATCATTTTGTTGATTTATCCAGCCTACATGAAAGGTAGTGCTGGTAGAGATTATACTGAACATTTAGCAGTGGAGATGGGAGCTCTATGAGTTCATTACTTCTATATTTGAGACATTTGGTGACTGCTCCTTACAGTTAAACTATTCCTCTACATACTGCTATAAAACTTATCATTTTTTATATTGTTAATTTGGACTGTGTAGGAGAAATTATTGTTGGAAATATATTAGTTCTATTTTAGGTTGGAGTGGAAGGTTGGGAGGGTGTGGGATGTTATATGTAGTTGGAGTAGTGTCTGTGTGTGTTTGGATGTGGTTGAATTTTTCAGATTGAAGAGGAAGGTTGTATGGAGAGTGGGTGTTATACATGCTTTGGAATATTGTTTGAGTGTGTGCTTGTTGGATGGGCCTGTGACTGGATTTTTGACATTTATTTTGGTTGTGTTGATTCTGTTGTTGTCTCTGCTTCTTAGAATGTGTTGGGAGGGCAGAAAGGAGGTGAGGCGCTATTCCCCTTCCAGACTCAAGGAACTTCACCCCTTTATAAGTTGGGGCATACAGTAAACATGCTCTGGAGATAGTTAGGAAAAGGAAAAAGGGGATGGGGGAACTGGGCCTTGGTGGGGAGTGGAGAAGAGTGGTTGGATTGAGGTAGCAGGGACAAGGAGATGCCCCGAGGCAAAATGGGATCAGAATAGGGGTCCTGTCTGTCAGATTCCCATATCCAAGGGCTCTGCTGAATTCAGTAAGGTGGCGCAGACACCCTCGAGTATTCATCCTACTCAGATGGTGATATGTAACACTAGGTCTATCAAAAACAAGACTGCCACTATAGCAGATCTTGTTGGGACATCTGACCTGGCGTGCATCTCCAATACCTGGCTGGAAGAGAATGCGGTCCCAGTTTTGGCCACAGCTGTTCCAGCCAGGTACTTGGTGATACACTGTCCAAGGTTGGATCATGGGGTGGGGGTGTAGTCATCTGTTTTTGGATCAGAACTGGGCCTTATGGAGGTACCAGTGGGATCCGCCAGTACCTTTGAGTGTATCGTGGATGCGGGTGTGGGGTGCAGGATACTGTTCATCTACTGTTCACCCGGAGATGGGAAAGAGTTCCTGCAGGAAGTCACGATCTTCATTGTCGACGTGGTATTGGGATCCCTCAGATGGTTGATTCTGGGGGATTTCGATGCCTGGGTCGACGATGAACTCTCGCAGTTTTGTTGTGACTTCCTCCAACTAATCAACTCATTGGGCCTCATACAGGTTGTTACCTCTTCAACCCGCACTGGATATCACTCAATGGACCTGGTGTTCCTCTTGGAGATAGAGACATTCAGCTTGGTGGTGGAACCAGTCAGTTGGTCTGACCATCACACCATAGGGTTCAGTTTTGTGGCCCCCCTCCCAATAGGCCTGTCCCTATGAAGATGGTTCAGATGGTTCAGTACCACCCTTTGCAGGGTATGACCCCAGATGGCCTAATGGTGGTGCTGGATCTGTCGAGTATGCAGAGGGAGTGCATGGATCCAGGACATCTGGCACTTGCCTATAATATGGTGGTAATGGAGGCCCTGGATTCTGTTGCTCCTGTTCGTGTTTGCCCCTCACCCTATGCTCAAGGTCCCCATGGTTTGATGGGACCTTGAAGGAGTTGAGGAGAGTGGGATGAAGATTAGAAAAAGGCCTTGCAGAAATTGGGCCTGGAGGGTGACAGGCTTAGACTGATGGAACATTATATAATCTATCAATTGACAGTCACCCATAAGAAGGCAGAATTCCTGTCCAGGGAGTTTGCCACTACACATAATTGTCCAGCTCAGCTCTTCCGTACTGTGGACAGATTGTGCAGTTCAACCTGTCTTCAGTCTGGTTGAGCTTTTTCACAAGAGAAGTGTGATGAGTTTGCTCAATTTTTTGCAGATAAAGTTATTGCCATCAGGTCTGAGATCTGCCAGACCTCCTCTGTGGGGTGCTGCAGTAGTCTGTGGGAGGTCGCAAGTGCCCAGTTTGTTTGGACAGATTTTAGCTGGCTGAAATTCATTGACATCGTGAGGGTCATCTGGATTCTGCAGCCAACCAGCTGTGGTTTAGACCTGGATCCCACATGACTCCTTGTGAGTTGCGTGAATGAGATCAGCCTGATCCTTGCTGAGATAGTCTGGAGTTCGTTTGAGAGGGGAATCTTTCCTGATCCCCTAATGGAGGTGGTTGTGCGACTGCTTCTGAATAAAACCTAATCTTGACCTGGACTGTCCCACCAACTACAGACCTGTCTCTAACTTGCCTTTCATGTGCAAGGTTATTGAGAAGGTGGTTGCGCTGCAGCTGGAAGACCACCTTACCACCAACAATGTTTGATTCTCTCCAGACTGGATTTAGGAAGCGACATAGTACCGAAATGGCCCAAACTCAATGATGAAATAGCGAGAGATCGGACGACTCGTTTCATCTTGGTCCTTCTTGACCTCTCTGCAGCATTTGACACTGTGGACCATGATGTACTGTTGGAGCACCTGCGGTTCATCTGTGGACATAGAAACATAGACTTTTACAGCAGATAAGGACTGCTTGGCCCACCTAGTCTGTCTGTTTTCTTACCAATTGGATAAACTGCAGATCCTAGTTAACCAACAGCCTACTTCTTCCTACCCCCCCACCAGAATTGCCTTATGTCTATCCCATGCATTCTTGAATTCCCCCACTGCTTTTGACCTCACAACCTCCTCAGGAAGGCTGTTCCATGCATCCACTACCCTCTCTGTGAAAAATACTTCCTCACATTGCTGCTGAGCCATCCCTTCCATCTTCAGATTGTGTCCTCTTGTTCTTGCACATCTCTTTTTCTGAAAGATGCTACCCTCTTGGACTTTGTTGATTCACTTGAGGTACTTGAAAGTTTCTGTCATGCTCCCGACGCCCTCCTTTCCTCAAGGGTATACATATTAAGCTCCTTTAGTCTCTCTTTATATGGCTTCTGTTGCAGACCCTGCATCATTCTAGTTGCCCTCCTGTGGACTGCCTCCTTCCTGTCTATGCCCTTGCAGACATGGAGTCTCAAGAACTGCCTGGACTACAGTATCTGATATGCTCCTCAGATGGTTTAGATCTTTCCTCAAGGGTAGGACTCGAAGAGTTGTCACTGAGATTTATTCCTCTGACACTCTCCCCTGTCCTGCGGGCTTCCACAGGGCTCCATTTTGGCACCCATGTTGGGTGACATTGTTAGGTGGTATGGTTTGAGTTTTCACTGCTATGCAGATGATACTCAACTGTAATTGTCCATTGTGCCCAGGCAGGAAGATGCAGTCTCAGTATTTAACAACTGTCTCACCAAGATCCAGGACTGAATGAATGCCATCTAGCTGCAGCTGAATCCAGATACGATTGAAGTGTTGGTGGTGGACCCAGATCGTCGGGTGGTGGGTGTGTTAGCTGGACAGCCATCTGAGCTTTGGCTTGGGGATGCTCAGCCGACTACAGTGGTAGTTGCCAAGAAGTATTCCATTAACGAGGCACAATGTGTTAATTTAGGTAGCGTTATCGGTATCACAAGTGCCGAGCAGCAGCGTCAGATTGAGGTATGGTAATTCAGTGTCAGTATGCATTAAGCATTATTCGGCAAATTATACCAGCTACAGTATTTTGTGTTTCTTTAACTAAACAATGTTATGCTGCTTATAATGTGCCAGGTGGCGCTGTTCTCTCAATTATTTTCCTGCTAAATTAAAACTTTCCAGCAGGTGACTCTGCAGTCTTCATTCCCAATTGCTTGCATTTACTGACCACAACATTGCCGAAACACCAAGTACGGTGGGCTGGTGTGGGGGTGGTGCTGCTGCACTGGATGCAGTATGTGACATCTCCCTCTAACATATAGTATGGTGCAGTGTTTTGCGTGCATGACTGTATCTGCCCACACTTGCAGACACACAATGTGGGCACCTTCACTTTCTGCACACTCTGCTGGAAAACATTGTGCATATACTATATCTTTGCAACTATGTACAGAGTGAAAGAAGATATACTGTGTTAGAGAGCTTCAGACAGATATTCATTGTGACCATTTTCATTATGCTATTTGACATTGCTTTCTGAAGGCACATCTCTCATCCCAGAGAAAGGATTAAAGAGCCTTTTTTTAACCACTCTTTATAACACAAGAAAATGCATAGCATTTTGTTTATAATTTATTAATCATTTTTAGAGAATAGGGAACACATTTTTTCAGATTATAGTGCACCTGCTTACAGCATTATTGGGTGCACTAACCCAGATTTGTCTGGCATTCCTAGCTGGCCCATATTCAGAAGCCCTGGGAGTGCTGACACAAATCCACAGCACCAAAAGTGCTATAACTCTGCTGCGCCTGTACAAAGGAGGTGGTCTCCCGCGTGTATGAATGCAATGGTATCTTCAAAGGTTTGAGGCAGGGAGGTCATGCAGTGTGCTTTTGGGGATAGCAGCTCTGTGAATTAGCACTGTTGGGTCCACCATTAATAAATAATATAAATGCGTCCCCTCTGATTTTCACTGTGCTTTTTCTAATTCTTCTCCTGCAATTTTTTGTCTTTTATTCTAAAGCCATGGGAGGTTAGCCTGTGCAGAGTTCATCAACAGACTCTTCTGTGCAGTTTCTGCTGATAGTTGCTCTGGTACTGGAACCTAAGAGGTCTAGCTCCACACAAGTGTAGTCTAGCTAACATTCTCTCCGTTGGTGGTACTGGAGGTGCTCATACTGTAGGAGTCCTGTCGCCTTCCTTAGTGCTGTTCTTCACCCCACATCTATAGTTTAAGAGCTTAGTTCCCTCCCCCCGTGCACGCGCGCACACACACACACACACACACACACACACACATGTAATGTAATGCTTTATGTAGTTTGCCTACCACTGGCACAACCTAATTATATTTTGACTACATTTTGCCATACCATGTGTTCATTCATTCATTTCAGGCCCAGCCTAATAGCTCCTGTTCTTCTACAGCTTGAGCAAGAAATGGTATACAGATATTTAAATTAAACTTAAAGAGCAGTACACACTTGCTTATTTATTTATATTTAATAAACTTCATTATGCATTGTATTTCAAGTGCCAGTGATGATCTGCTTCAGCGCTGCTTGGCATGGCTCACTTGTACAGAATGGATAAGTGAGCATGCACCAATACTTGACAGCACGCTACACAGTATGGCCCTTGTTTACATTCCAGGGCCTTCACAAGTGCAAATAAAGCTACTGAAATGTAATGCAGAAAAAAAAACAACCATAATCCCCATTCAGAACTATGTGTGAGGCAGGCATCTGTGTTTTTTATAGAAACATAGAAACATAGAATTTGACGGCAGATAAGGACCGCTTGGCCCACCCAGTCTGCCCATTTCCCTACCTACTGGATAAGCTGCAGATCCTAGTTAACCAGCAGCCTACTTCTTCCTACCCCAACCCCCCAGAATTGCCTTATGACTATCCCATGCATGCTTGATTCCACCACTGATTTTGACTCCACAACCTCCTCGGAGGCCATTCCATCATCCACAACCCTCTCTGTGAAAAAATACTTCCTTAAATTACCTCTGAGCACCCCCCTCTATCTTCAAATTGTGCCCTCTTGTTCTTGCACACCTCTTTTTGAAAGATGCTACCCTCTTGGACTTTGTTGATTCCCTTGAGGTACTTGAAAGTTTCTATCATGTCCCCCTCCCTCCTTTCCTCGAGGCTATACATATTAAGCTCCTTAAGTCTCTCTTCATATGTCCTCCGGTGCAGACCCTGCACCATTTTAGTTGCCCTCCTCTGGACAGCTTCCATCCTGTCTATGTCTTTGCGGAGATTGGGTCTCCAGAACTGCACACAGTACTCCAGATGGGGTCTCACCAACTGTCTGTACAGAGGAATAATAACTTCCTGTTTTCTACTGGTGATGCCTCTCCCTATGCATCCCAGTATCCCCCAACCCTCCTTGCTGCCTTCTCACATTGCTTGCCCACCTTTAGGTCATCTGATATGACTACCCCAGGTCCCTTTCCATTTTTGTTGTTGTTAGTATCTCACCCCCCATTGTGTACTCTTCCCCTGGGTTTTTGTTTCCCAGGTGCATTACCTTGCACTTCTTAGCATTGAATCTAAGCTGCCATACATTTGACCATTCCTCTAACCCAGGGTTTCTCAAATGGTGAGGCCAGCCTCCTTGGGGAGGCCCCAACCTGTTCAAGGGGAGGCCCAACCAAGTCTGAAAAAGAACTGTATTTAAATTTTGAGTTTTAGGTATTTTGTGTGAAGGGATGAGGCAATCTGAAAAAGGATAATAGTAGATGAATTTATGTATTTATTACAAATTGGTGACCAGGAAAGACACTCTGAACCAAGTCTCATTTCAAGTGTATCTTGGGAAGTGTAGGGAGTGAATAAAATTCAAAAGGCAATTACAAAACAAAGCAATGCAAAATGAATAACAGTGCGAACAAATAGGAACAATCAACAAATAATGAGAGGTAACAACTGACCAATTAGACTGGTGGCAGAATAACCTAAATACAAGACTTAAGCAGAGACGTTGTAGGAGCAAGAGCAGGAGGAAGCAAAAGGATCTCGGAGAGGATGTTTAAAACGGGGAAGAGGGAGAGGTGGGTAAGCATATTATTTCAGATAGAGGAGAAACAGAGAAAGCAGTCTGACCAATGAAGGCACTGCAGCAAGGGTAACAATGGTTTGAGAGTCAAAACAGTGGAGCAAGTAGGCTGGCCTGGGGAGGGGGGTTACAAGGAGGAGTACAATTAACTGTATAAAATGAGAGCTAACTACTCAAATGAGTTTCACTTTATTCCTGAGGTACTGTGCTAAGATGTTATTTTTTTATGGGGAGGCTCAAGACTATTTCAATGTTTGGGGGAGGCTCAAGACCTTTTCCATGGCTTTGGGGAGGCTCACCATAACAAAGTTTGAGAACTAATGCTCTAACCTTTCCAAGTCCCTTCTCATCCTTTCCACCCCACCCTGTGCATCAACTCTGTTGCAGATCTTAGTGTCATCTGCAAACATGCAGCCAGTGCTTGTGAACAAATGACAAAGGCAGAATGAGCACTGTACATGATTGTACAGTATTCTAGCACTGATTACATTGCAGCACTGGGTTACACATATTTTATCTTGGTGTGATCTAAATGCACATGGCATCAATCACAAGATTATATTGTAAGACTCGAAGTCAAAGACTGGGATTAATAGTCAGAAATGCAGCATTGATGCTCAGCTAGCATTCTGATATTCTGCTTACATTTTAAACATTGATGTACTGTGCATTTCTTCTGTGCAGTGCCCAAAAGGAAAAGGGCCCATGTAAGAACCTGCCTTTCAACAGGATATTGTGACCGATGCCATGTGTGTTGAGATCACGCCATAATAAAATATGTGGAGCAAAGTACTGTAATGTAATGAGTGCTATAATACAATTAGTTAATACCACTCTTACCCCGTTATCCAAACAGCCCCAAAATGTTAAAGGAGTGTCCTGTTTGAAAACTATACTACTGTGTGTTGGAACCACTTGCTCCTCATCAGTCACAAGAGATAAGAATGAAATTATGAAGTGCTCCTATAGTGAAACCTGATAGGTTGCTTGTTAGCCAGTCAGGTGTCACTATAGAATCACTTCAGCTTTCATTCTTGCCCTTTCAGTGACCGAAGAAGCACCAGCTGCTCCAATGAAGGACCACATTCACCCAGTCAACACTGGAAAATTCTCTACTTTTGAGGGTCTGAAAGCATAAGTCCATACTGTATGTTAGTGTTGATGGAATGGGAAACAATTGGTTATGTGCCTTGATAAAATAAAAAAACACAAATCCTACATACTGTAGTATGCCAGCTAATAAAGTTGCTGTGTGATTTTCTTTGGTCCCAGATTCAAGTAATAGCGCTGCTCAGAAACTAAAGTTATGAAACGCACTTTCAGAAACTAGGAAAAATATTACCATATTCAATAGTAGAAGTGTACTGAGTTGGAGGGTTGACTACTAAACTGGGTGAGTTCTTGGTTTGAAGTGGGATTTCTACAATCAGTTTACATGACTGGACAAATCAGTAAGGAGAGGAATTTCCTGACCACCATCACGGCTACATGCTAGGTCAAACAGATGCTGGAAAAAAATACATAAACAAAACCTTAATCCCTTTCAACAACCATATGGTATGCAATTTCCTGGGGGGGATTACTCTCAGCTGTTCATATACAGCCATCATGTTTCTTTACCTTAAATTATTTTAGTTAAAAATGGCATTGTTGTAATAACAGCCATTTAATTTATGTTACTGAATGTGGGCATCTGTTTTTAATTTTTTTTTAACACAGAGTCTGTGCTTGTGAACAAATGACAAGGGCATATGCCATACACTGGGATTAATAGTACACTGATGTTCAGCTAAATTTCTAGCATTCTGCTTACACTTTAAACTTTCATGTACAGTATCTTTCTTCTGTGCCATGTCCACAAAGAACCTCAGTGCCAGAGAAATAACAAAACAGAAAAAAACAGGCTCTTGTCCCTTCCCCCAAGACTGAAATATACCAGCACCAAACCAAGATGTTTATCCTATAAAGCCTTGAATCATTCAGTTTTCCAGCATTCTAGATAAAGTTTCTTTCTTCTTTCACCTCAGCAAAAAATTAAGCCCAGCATAGACGACGTGACAATTTGCAGACATCAACGTTTTAAATTATAACGCATAAGCATGTGGTCACTCCAACCCACACGATAATAATGTGATTGGATTATTTTCTTAAAATTGACAGCAGAAGGGGGAGTGGACAGAATTCAATATTCACCCATTTTCTAGTATCACTTTTTAAAAAGAATTGTATTACATTATAATTGTGCAGGTTGGGGGTGCCGACATCCTTATACACTTTAATTTGGAACTTCTGTGTCTGCCTATTTTCATAAATTATAACGCATAAGCATGTGGTCACTCCAAACCACACAATAATAATGTGATTGGATTCTTTTCTTAAAATTGACAGCAGAAGGGGGAGTGGACAGAATTCAATATTCACCCATTTTCTAGTATAAAAAGAATTGTATCACATTATAATTGTGCAGGTTGGGGTGCCGACATCCTTATACATTTTAATTTGGAACTTCTGTGTCTGCCTATTTTCATGTTATCTATAACTTATTTGGTAAATATCGAGGGAGAATTGGGGATGATTCAGAAAAAAATCAGAGACAATTCAGGGGTATGCTTCAGGTTTATTTTACTGTTCCCTTTACAAATATCCAACTATTCTCTGAAGAGAGAGATAATTGTTGCACTTGCGTGACCTCATAAAATTATCTTGCTGCTATTTTTATGCTTCTTCCACTGCCAAAATGACAAAATCAGAAACTTAGGCGGGGGGGGGGGCAGTTAAGCTATGTGACCATGAAGCCTGTAACCAGGCAACTCTGTGTGTGTTCTGTTTTTTTAACCACACATGTTTTAACCCAGAGATCAGTCTTGCAGAGGGTTGGAAATGTATAGCTAAGATATGGGAATTATTTTTCCTATTGTATAGCTTGAACTAAACACTACAGTTTTGCTTCTTCTCATTTTCCTCTCCTGACAATCTATTTCTGCAACCATATTTGTCCATTATAAGCTGCTACAGTTGCTGTTTTCCATAGTATCCAGTATACAACCACAGTACATGTACATGTAGGCCTAGATATTCAGACTTGTGCCAAAGGAAGATGCACCACTGACATGTGGAGGCGCAAGTCAGGCTGAATATAGCAAGGATGCACCATGGTGCAACCACAAATGCTCTGGCGCAACCATGAATGTGCTGGAGCAGGCCAAAACATGCAACCCAGCTGACTGAGCAAGGGCAACAGGCAACAAGGACACACAGGCAGGAATGCACAGGGGCACAATACCCCACCAGCACGACCAACCACATACAACAGGGGCACATAGTCCCGAAGGCACCAAAGGGCACCAAGGGATGGCAGAAACAGGACCCTGGGTTGCCAACCACAGCACAAGCACAAGGGCAACACACTGGCCCCACCAGCATACCAACGGCAGAGCCACACAAGACACACTCAACAGGCTGCAGGGGGCTGTGGGACCATGGTGCCAGGGCAACACACAAACACAGAGAACCATAGGCCAAGAACAAGGGAGGCACAGGCCAGCCAGGGCCACACAGCCCACCACCCAGAGTGGGGAAGGGCACAGCATTGTGGGTCACACTGGTGTTGGGCAGCATGACAGGCAGATAGAAGGGCAATGCAGGCAGACAAGGGCACAAGGTGCAGGTGCAGGCACAGGCCACTGTGGGACCCACCACATGGGGACATGCACAGGACAGGGACATGGCACATATGCCTGGTGCACACATGCGCAGCGCCCCAAGAGGATGGCAGCAGGACACCAGACACACACCCAAGCACAGCACAACATACACCTGCAGCATGGCTCCACATGCCACCTGCAAAGGAAACACAGGCACAGAGGAAGTAGCATAGAAAAGTGTTTAATAAACAAACAGAAATGAGGGCCAACAGGGCAGCTATATACAGAGAAGAACACAGGAATGGGAAGGGGTCACAGGAGGTGGGGGATAGGGTCCAGTTGCTGTATAATGGGAAGTGGGGATGGGCAGGGCAACAGGGAAGGGCAGGGTAAACATAGACTGCACCCCAATGGATATTCAGGATCTACTACCATGCACCATGGTCTCCAGTCGGCAGATGTCCCTCCACATAGCCACCATCTCTCAAAGGTAGTGCCTCATCACTGCTGTCATCCTCATCAGCTGGCACAGTAAGGTATATAAGGTCTACACCATGCAGCCCATCCTCCTCTGTGGCATCACACATGGCCAACCTAGGAGAAGGGACATATTTTATTTATAAAGCACTTTTCAAAAATCAGAGCACTTATACAATATTAAAACAACAAGTAAACAATTAAATACACAGTATTAAAAGGCAGCAAATATAAGACTAGATATCTACCCAAATGCTAAGCAAAATAGATAAGTTTTCAAAGAGGATTTAAAAGTCTCGGTGGATGGGCACTCTATAATCTGATGAGGTAGAGAATTCCACAAGGTCGGGGCTACAAAAGCAAATGCTGTAGCACCTGATGTCTGTAAACGAACCCTGGGAACCTCTAGCAATCCCTTGTTGGCGGAGCGGAGAGCATGTAGGGGGTGGTAAGGCTGAAGGAGGTCTTGCAAGTAACCCGGTCCCTGTCCATGTAGGATTTTATAGGTCAGCAGTGCAACCTTGAAGGTGATTCTCCACCGCACTAGCAGCCAGTGCAATTCATGCAGCATAGGGATGATATGACAAGATCTCGACTGCCCAGTCAGCAGCCTTGCTGCTGCGCTTTGCACTAGCTGTAGGCGATGGAGATCCATCCTTGGTAATCCTAGGTATAGAGTATTGCAGTAGTCAAGACAAGAGGACACAAAGGCATGCACTAAAACAGGAAGGTCATCAGGCGGAACAAGGTGCTTTATCTGGGAGATATTCCTCAGATGGAAAAATGAGGACTTGACAACTGCTGATACCTGTGCTTTGAGCATCAGTTCATTGTCAAGCACAACCACCAGATTCCACACCCTTTCTAAAGGTCTCAACTGGTCACCCCCCAGCATCAATCCAGACAGTTGCCCAGGAGTCAACTTCTCTACCTGGTGACCTGAGTCCACCACCAACACCTCAGTCTTATCCGGTTTTAGTTTCAACCAGTTAGCACTCATCCAATCTTGAATTTCAGTGAGGCAGTTGTTAAATATCGAGACATCACTACTCTGTTCGGGTTCAAAGGACATGTAGAGTGAGTATCATCTGCATAGCAGTGAAATCTCAGCCCATACTGCCTTATAATGTCTCCCAACAGCAGCATATATACCATGAACAAGATGGGGGACAGTACGGAACTCTGCGGGACCCCACAAGGTAGGACATAGGGGGCTGAGGAAAAAATTCCTGACACCACCCTCTGAGACCTGCCCATGAGAAAAGAATGGAACCATCTGAGGAATGTCCCCAACAGTCCACATAGTAGCCGCAGGCATTCCAACAACATCCCATGATCCACTGTGTTAAATACTGCATAGAGATCCCAGATAGATCGAAGAGGACCAGGACCAAATGACTCCTCCAATCCCTCACTATCAGAAGATCATTCATCACCCGAACTAACGCTGCCTCGGTACTATGCCTCTTCCTGAAACCAGATTGGAGAGGATCATAGACTTAATGAGTGGTAAGAAAGAACTCAAGCTGCAACACAACTTTCTTCTCAATAACTTTATCCAAAAAGGGTAGGTTAGAGACTGGTCTGTAGTTCGCATGACAGTGTGGGTCACTGGACGGATTCTTTCACAGGAAGTTGTTAGCCCTCTTTGCTGACAGCTGGTGAGACCCCATCTTGAGTACTGTGTGCAGTTCTGGAGACCCAGTCTCCACAAAGACATAGACAGGATGGATGCAGTCCAGAGGAGGGCAACTAAAATGGGGCAGGGTCTGCACCAGAAGACGTATCAAGAGAGACTTAAGGATCTTAATATGTATAGTCTTAAGGAGAGATGGGAGGGGGGGACATGCTTGAAACTTTCAAATACCTCAAGGGAATCAACAAAGTCCAAGAGGGTAGCATCTTTCAGAAAAAGAGGTGTGCAAGAACAAGGGGGCACAATTTTGAATTAGAGAGGGGGACAGCTCAGAGGTAATGTGAAGAAGTATTTTTTCACTGAGAGGGTTGTGGATGCATGGAACAGACTTCCTGAGGAGGTTGTGGAGTCAAAAACAGTGGTGGAATTCAAGAATGCATGGGATAGTCATAAGGCAAGTTTAGTGGGTGGAGGTTGGAAGAAGTAGGCTGTTGGTTAGCTAGGATCTGCAACTTATCCTTTAGGTAGGGAAATGGGCAGACTGGGTGGGCCAAGCAATCCTTACCTGCTGTCAGATTCTATGTTTCTACGAGTCAGCACCGCATTCTTCAATGGATCAAGGAACACCCCTCGATCCAGCGAACACCAGACTATCTCCACGAGGATCGGTCCAATGACATCTATACACCCCACAAAGAGGTGCATTGGACCAAGATCCAAACTACAGTAAGTCGCTCACAAGCCCAGAACAGTCTTTTTTTTTTAACCTTGTATTTATGCTCCTGACTGCCCCCTCTCCACTCTCTCAGCCTGCCTCATCCTGCATGATCCTCTCTCGTTGAGTCTGCCTCTAGGGTACACGGTTCCACTAACCTAGGTGCCTGGATAGCCCCTGGTTAGGGTGAGGAGGCACTCCCTGCTTACCTCCCCCAAATGTTTCTTGCTGTGATGTGGACCAGTACAGCGGAGTCTGCCCCAGCGAGCCTGAGGACATACAGTGAGGAGTCGTCGCCTAGGAGAGACAAGGGTGGTTTTCCCATGTTTGTCCCTGACGTCGGTGTGCAATGAGGACCAATGAGCATGGAGGTGCACTGAGATGTGCCTTCTGCTCCACCCTCCGCCCAATGTCTGCCCTCTCCCTATGCTGCTTCTTCCTCCTACTACACCTTCCACCCATGCTCCCCTAGGTGGCAGTATTGCAGTGGGAGCATGTAGGTAGCCCCCTTTCAGAAGGAGAGCAGCCATTGGGTGCTCAATCATTCTCCTTCCTGGCTGACCCCCAGCAGCCTGTGCTCATTCCCAAACACAGGTCGCCAGCATGGTGCGAGGTAAGCGTCCCAGCACCTGAGCCTTTAGCGCCACCAGGCCAGCTCAAGCCCAGAACAGTCTTCATAATATCAGTGATTGCTGGCTAGTCTAAATCTGTCCAGACAAACCGGTGTCTGTGTCTCACGTATTGACCTCTGCCATACTCATTTGAGCAGGTTGAACAGATCTCCGACCTGATGGACAAAACCTTATCTGCAAAAATCGAGTAAACTCCTCACACTTTTGTGAAAAGGCTCCCTGGCCCCGTAGAAAGGCTCGATTGCACAGTCTGTCTATGATCCGAAAGAGCTGAGCAGGTCAACTTCTTGCTGCAGTAATCTCCCTGGACAGGAACTCTGCCTTCTTACAGAAGATTTCTGGTTGATAGTCCGAATAATGGACGATCAACCTAAGGCTGTCCTCCTCCAAGATGGATTTCTTCCAATGTCATTCCAACCTTTGCCCCACTCTCCTCAACTCCTTCAAAGTTCCATCAAACCAAGGGGACTGAGGGCGGAGAGAGGGGCGGCGAACACAGATGGGAGCTATGGAATTCAGGGCCTCCAGCACCACACTGTTGTAGCGCACTGCACTATCCCCTGGATCCATGCATTCCAAGCATTCCAGTGGCCTACTCAATAGGTCCAGCACCGCCAACACACCCTATAGGGGAACACCCCTCAAAGAGCTGCACCGGAGCATCTCCAAAGGGGCTGGTCTCATAGGGGAAGCCGCGAAACAGAATCTGATAGTGATAGTTGGACCATTCAACTGGTTCCTCCACCAAGTCAGCGGCTCCATCCCCAGGAGAAACACCAGGTCCAAGGAGTGGCCCTAACAATAGGTTGTAGTGGTAACTACCTGTGTAAAGCCCAATGAGGTCATCAGTTGAAGGAAGTTATGGCCAAAAAGCGAGAGTTCGCCATCGACCCAGGCATTAAAATCTCCCAGGACCAACCACCTGGAGGATTCCAACACCATGTCGACCATGAAGTCTGCAACTTCCTGCAGGAAAACTTTCTCATCTCTGGGTGGATGGTAGGTGAGAAGAATCCTGCTACTCACACCTGCCCCCAGGATACACTCAAAGGATCTGGTGATCCCCACTGGCACAACCACAAGATCCAGTTTCATCTTAAAAGAGATGGCTACAGCCTCTCCTTCAATCCAGTCTCGGGCAATGTTTCATCAGTACCTGGCTGGAACCACTGATTCCAGTACCGACCAGCATTTTCATCCAGCCAGGTCCCAGTGATGCAAGTTAGGTCAGATGATTCAACAAAGATTAGCACTTATTGCTGTCTTGTATTTTATAGACCTGGCATTGCACATCACCACCCGAGTTGGATGAGAGGCCATGGAAGAACAGGCACCTTTAACACTATCAATGAAGCCCTTGGGTATGGGAACCAGGCATGAAGGACCTCTTTCCTTGACCCATTTCACCCCAGGGCACCTCCTCGATCTCACCACCCCTATTCATCCACCCTGCTTCTCCCTCTGAGACCAGGGACTCCACCCCTTCGGCCTCTCCATGCAATACCCAAGGCTCAACAATGCCTATACACCTCGGGTTGTAACAGGGGACTATCAAAGGGGTGAAGATCCCTCAACCTAGACAGGGAATAGCGCTCACACACTACAACATGATTCCAACACATTCTACCTATACCACTAACTACTATAAGTATTTAATACCAACAGATCAACATTCATTTTTTATATATCCTACCCCTACACTGCATGGATACCCCAATCCAACTTGGCACATGGAAAACATAACCAGATAATAAACAGTAAGCTAAAACCAAATAATGATATAAAAACATTGTGACCCCTCTCGCTGGAATGCATATGAGAGTATGAACCACACTCCCACCCCCAGGTCCTCTCACAACATGGAAATGAGAGAAGTCAAAACAATCTGGCTGCCCAGAGTTAAAAATCCAAAGTCTTCCCAAAGCAGGTCAGTGTACAAATAATAATCCAAAAGAAAAAAGTCTTCTTTAGATACAACAGGAAGTAAAAAAAATGTGGACACCCAGGTCCTCTCACCACCGGAACACCACAAAAGGACATTCTCACTGTCCGAGCAGGAAGATGATCAGTGTATTCAGGGCTGAGTCATATAAGCAATCCGGGGAGTGGAGGCATGCCAGAATGAGCACCATCCCACCCACAGAGTGCACTGCACAGCAGAGGTACACACCAGTGGATGGATACCAAAGGTCCCATGCATGAAGGGTTGCACCAGCCAGCCACACAGCACACCACAGCAGTGCAGACAGGCATGCAGAGCCACGCAGTGGGCTCAGCAGTGCACATGCAAGGTACACAATGGAGACTGCAGGCATCCATGGCTGCACACACAGTGGAGGCCGTGTGCACAACCTCCCCCGGGCAGCACAGTGGATAAGGGCACGGTACATGCACACCGAGTGCAACACTTGCATGTTCACTGGACCTTGTGGCCACCCAGGCAGTGCCCACACATGGCTGTGGTGACTGTATCCAGAACCCTGTGGCCTACAGTGACTAACACATGCACAGTACAGTACAGTAGTGTCAACGTGCCTACCTGGTTGTCATCTTCCAGCAGCCCAAGCAGCCATCACATCATCGCACCTGCCTGCCATGGCTTCCCTGGCCCTCCTGCGGTCCTCTGGCCCTGTGGATGGATGAGAGAAAGAGGTAGACATGAGAGGACAGTCATGCACAGACAACCTCCCCGGCACTCAGCTGGCATGGCGCAAAGTGGAACCCCACCTGCCCTGTGGCCCTGGCACATGCACTGCTGCAACACACACAACAGCATTGCACATGTCACCCATGCAGAACACGCAGCAACTGCCAGGACTGTGCCCTCCCCCCAGCAGCAACATATGCTGTGAATCTTGACACTCAGAACAGGAACACCATGGGTATGCATGAGAATACTAACCTGGCTGTGGCACAGTACCATGTTGCACATGAGCCTGAAACCATCGCAGCCTTTCAGGATCCCACTGTCTGAGGTCACCATAGCTGTGCCTGCATTGCTCAGCAGTATGCAGCACCCCCATGTGGTGTTCCAGGGCCGTGGCCACACGGGCCTACACCTGGGTCCTGGACTGCTGCAAGGGCACCTGCCCAAACAGCTGGGGTGCACAGGGCTCCACCACTGCAACTAGGTTGCCCATTTCAGTGTCAGTCCAATTGACTTCCCAATGTGCTGCACTGTTGCCTGGCATGGCTGCATTTGTACACTAACGTTGGATGTGTTATGGCCCACACTGCAGGCACGTGGTGCAGCACATGGATGTTGCACCATAGTGTACCTCTGTACAGGACTGCACAGTATGTGGATGCACAATTGGCTTGCGCTGTGCGGACATATTGCACAGTACCATGCATAAGCAAAACAGCATGGCCTGGTGGGTGCACGGGGTCATGGCCATGACCTTCATGGCACAGGGCTTGACCCTGCATAATTTATTTTACTTATTTATTTATCAAGTCTAGGATTACAAATACCTTTGAGCCATGGCTCTTTTACAAAGGTTCCACGTCAGAGAAATACAAATTATGGGGAACATCAAGACAGGCATTACAACAATGTGGACATTGCAAACAGAGTACAGATTAATACAGTTAAATACAGTTCGTGGGTAGCATTGTGACAAGGCAGCCAGCGGCATTTGTCAGAGAAAACGGACAACAGATAAGAAGTGCCAAAGTCATAGGGAGAGGGAAGAGGGTGGGGGGGAGAAGGAATGTAGGAAGGGTGGTGAGAGGGTGAAAAGTGCAGCATTGGATATACCAAGATGTGAGGGTAGAATCCAGTGGGGGGGGGACAACTAGAGCAGAAAGGGAAGTGGAGAAACAAGGTTAAGTTGGGCAGTCACAGGAGCTGTTGGTAGTGAGATAGTCCCGGAGCCTAGTTTTAAACATACCAACAGTTGGGGCAGAGGAGATGGTTGGGCAGAGGCTATTGAACCAGAGTGGTGCTCGATAAGCAAAAAAGCATTGTCCCTGTGAAGTGTGACAGTGGGGGACTTTCAGTAGCTGTAGTGTGGATCTCCTAAGGCACCGTTTGTTAATTCGGTGTTGTAACAGAGTTGAGACTCCAAAAGGTGCAAGGCCATGGTAGATTGTTTTGACCATGGAGCAGGTGAGAAACTTTATGCGGTTTAATAGTTGGAGCCAGCCGGTCTGAGTTTACAGGTCACATGTGTGGGTGAGACGGTGAGCACCAGTGATGAGCCGACATGCTTTATTTAAAAGGCAGTTGAGAGGCGTCTAAGGGTTGTGGTTGTGGCCGAGCCATAAGAATGATGAGACCATGGTCTATTACAGAGATCACAGAGCTCAGGACTGCAACCTTCAAAGCTTCTGGCGTGAGGTGTGGTCTTGTGTTTGTAGAGGAGACCAAGGCGTGTATTAGCAGCTCTTAGCTACATTATCTACATGAAGTCCATAGGAGAGATTAGGGTCAAGCTGAATCTCTAAGTATTTGAAGGACACTACCTGATCTAGAGTGTTACCCTGGGTGGTGGAAATAGCCAAGTGGTGTAGCTTGTGGGTTATGAGAGCTGCAGAAGAGCATAGATTTGGTTTTCTCTTATGTGAGGACCAGTTTATGATTAAGAAACCATGACTGTACAGAACTGAAACCAAGTTGAAGGTTGTGTTGAAGAGTTGCAGGATCTTTGTGAGTGGAGAATACAACAGCATCATTGGCATATAGTATGATCTGCTCAGAGCAATGGTAAGGAAGGGAGTTTAAGAAAAGGCTAAAAAGGAGGGGTCCCAGTATTGATCCCTGTGGGACACCCGAGCGAACAGGCAGGGTGTTAGAAAGAGCATCCTTAGATTTACTCTCTGGGACCGGTTTTCTAAGTAGTTTTTAAACCAGAGAGAAGAGTCAGGTAATAGCCCAGCATTCAGTAGTTGGTGTATTAGTAGTCCATGGTGTACTGTATCGAAGGCCTTGGAGAGGTCGACGAAAATGGCCCCTGTGAGAAGGCCGTTGTCAAGGGATTTGTGCAAAGCTCCAGTGAACTCAAGAAGGGCTGTAGTGGTGCTGTGACCTTTCCGGAAGCCGTGTTGTTGTGGACAAGGTATATTGTATTTATCCAAGCGGTCGGTAAGTTGATCAGCCACGATGCGCTCAAGTGCCTTAGAGAGTGGGGGCAGTCTGGAGATAGGGCGATAATTTGAGTGAATGGGTCTTGTCCCCACTTTGGTGGACAGGTGTCACGGTGGCTGTTTCTATAGGTCTGGGAATTTTTCACAGCTGAGAGAGAGGTTTAGGATTTTTGTTAATGGATGAATTACCTCATCGAGGGTGAGCAACAGAAGCTTAAGGTCCAGGGTGTCGCTACTAGATCTAGATTTAGAGATAGCTGCAGTAATATAGCAGCAAGCTTCATTCAGTCTTACCTTCCTGAAGTAGAAGAGGGGATGGTTAGACTGAGGGGCTGAGGTATTTGGGGGGAGTTTGGGGGAATAATGCCATACATGACCCAACCCTGTGCGGTATGAGACATCGCGCATCCTGTGCAGCCGCACCATGGGCCAATGCACCGTGATGCACATGGTCGTATGATAGGTGAGTAGCACTGCATGCGCAATGTGGGCATATTGTGCACTGCCTAGGTTGTGTGATAGGCCAAAGCATATGGCTGCGCACATGCACACTGCAAGCCCTTACACAGCGCATGTGCCAGACTTGCACCACATGATTGCTGGGGCACATCCTGATTGAGCACGATAATCAGTCACCGTAGGCAAATCACCTCATTAGGCTATGCACGGCACAAAGGGCTCATTAGCAGCTCATTACCATTGTGCACAAGCTTATTTTCATGCATTGTGCTTGAAAAGTGCCACGCCAGAGCACAGGCCACAGACCGGTATTGCAGCCAGATTAGTAAGGGAAACATAATGCCTACACTGCAACAGAGCAATGTTCTGTGCCATGTTGCCGCTGACCTCTATTTTTGTCACTGTTCACAGGTAGCATAATATCTGAGGCTGAGGGAGAAGAGGAGTGTGAGTCTACATGGAAGTGCAGACGCAATTTCACAAAGGAGAAGCAGCAGGCACTGTTTGAGGCCTCCCTTGACAGGGAGGCCCTGCTGAGTGGTGCCATGTGCATGCGACAGGACAGGTTGGCTGGGTGAGAGGCAGTGGCCACCTATGTGAATGCTCATGACAGGCACCAGAGAAGTACCCAGGAGTGCCATAAAAAGGTGGGAACTGACAAACACTGTTAAAGGAGAAGCTGGCAGCCATCAGGGCATCCCGTACCAGGACAGGCGGCAGACCACCCATCATTATGGCACTGATAGTGACTGAGGAGCTGGTGGCAGCTACCATCACATGCCATAGAGGGCATTCCTGGTGATGGTTTACAATGGGTGGCAGCCCCTCACAGCTCAGTGAGTCAGTACATCATGCAAGGGGGGTATTGGGGGCAGTCACATGTAAGTGGTCCTGCCACTATGCTGGATGGCCCATGCAGGTGAGATGTACAGCTCAGCATGATGCACTGGTGGATGAGGGCCCTGGCAGTGTGTGCCCCTGGGTGCAGGACCTGCCTGCATGGGTGCTTCACAAATGCAGACCCCATGTTTCTGTTTTCCAGCACCATCATGGCTCCATGGAGAGGCAACTGTGGAGGAAGATGCCACCGTGGGACCAGAAAGTGGAGGTGCCATCAACATCTATGGGCATCTGGCACTGAGACCAACCATGCAGTGACAGCATGGAGCTGCTGAATGTCCTGGAGCTGGAGTCAGATGACTGGTGACAGCCTGCCTGCCTGTGCTGTGCGCAGGCACCCAGCCAAGTGGTGCATTCGACTCTGATGATATGATGCTGAATATGGACAGCCCTGGGCATGTGGTACCTGACAGTGTCCAGGAGAGTCATAGGCACTGTCCGAGTCCAGAGTTGCACTGTTGGCTGTGCAGCTGTCCCCTGTCCATGCCAGAACAGTGGTGTGTGGTGCCACTGCTGTACCTGGCTAGGGCTGTTGCAGTTGCAAGCATGCTGGCCACAGACCAACAGACAGAGGGACAGCAGCAACAGGATGCAGGGACCACCGGGCAGCATGCTGCAGGGGCTGCTGCTGGTGCGCCTGTAGCCACACTACCCCCTGTGTGGTCCCCTATGCAATGTCCACCAGAGAGGGGCATTGAGCAGTGTGCTGCAGCACCCCTAGCAGGCCAGTGTCTGTCCCAGGATGTGCAGGACACTGACAGGCCGACCAAGCACACCTGGCTGCTGCAGGTGCCTGTGGACAACCAGGCACTGCTTGGTACAGAGATCTGTGCACTGCAGGATGAGGTGCGTTAGCTGGCTGAGTGGCAGGACAGTGAGTGCGCGCAGCTCATTGATGAGATCTGGCAGCTGCAGGAGGCCATGACCACATCGCTGGACCACATGACTCATACCATTGTGACAGGTTTGCATCACTTGCATCCACTGGGTGCGGTTGTGCATGTTGGACTCCCCACAGTGCTACTTCCACTCCAAGCTCCTGGCATCTGGTGAACCCTGCACAGCTGACACCGAGCTCTGACATGTCCATCCCCAACACCCCCAGCTTAGACCTTTTGGCTGGCACTGCACCCCAGCGAGGACCTAGTCGCATTCCCCTTCTCCCCCCACAAGTGTGTTGGACACTTCCCTGGTGGCTGTTGCACAGTCCATGGCTGCTGAACAGCTTGGGCTTGGCCACCCATATGGCTGTGGTGGCTGTGGCACCATGCAGTAGGCCTGCTGGGTGTGCTGCCTGTCCTGCTGTCCACTGCTACTGCCTAGTGCACACAGGTGTGGTGTTGCCCTGTGTGTGTGGTATGGTGCATGCCATCTGTGTGTGCTGGCTGGGATACTGGTCCTGGTGGCATAGGTGATATGAGGAGTGCAGATCCATACCAGCTGTGCTTGTGCACTGGTGTCATGTGTCCAATCCATGCCATGTCCCACAGCACATGTGTGTGGCCATGCCTGTGCTGTGTGTGTCTGTGTGGCTCTGCATCCATCATGCTGTCTGTGTGTTCCCATGTCACTGCATGCCTCCCTATGTGCCCGTCCAGCCTTGTGGGTGAGGTTGTGGTCCATGCAGGCCTTGTATGCCTGTCATAACACTTACATGCAGTCTGCATAATGCTTCTATGTGATGGTGGCCCTGTGCTTCCTGGCCTCTGCCACCAGCCTGGTGTCCCGCCTCACCATTGGTGGCTACATACCCCTTCTGGGCAGTTGTTCCTGTCTTACCCACTGCTGTCTCCCTCATTTACCTGGACAGCTATCCTACGGTCAATGGTCATGTTGTGCAGCATGCAGCAGGCCAGGAATAGGCCACATGCTTTTGATGGGCTGATCTGTAGGGTACCACCTGATCTGTCTAGGCAATGGAACCACATCTGAGCATGCCAAAGACACGCTCGATGACAGTGCATGTGGTGATGTGTGCCTCTTTGCATCGCTCCTCTGTGTGTGTGTGTGTGGATGGTTGCCAGTAGAGGGTGAGCAGCCAGGGCCTAAGTGGGTATGCACTGTCTCCTTTGTGGGGAGGAGATATGGTTATCATTGTGCTGTGCTTGTACTCTCTCCTCACCCCTGCTGCCCTCTGCCTTCTGCACCTCCTCCCCCCCATATCATTACCTTCCTCCCCTGCACCCACATCCATCCCCGTGCCTTGCTCACCTAAAAGGTGCCCCATGGGGATATCCCCATGCTCGAATGTCTGGCACAAGATGGAATTTTGCCAGATGTAAGGCATCATCTGCACTCCTGGAATGTGTGGCGCAGACATTGATTATGTGTCCCACGGCATTGCACACCACGTAGCAGTTGGTGGAGGAGTACCCCTTCCTGTTGATGTATGCCATCCCCTCTAGGCCAGATGGTGTGCGTAATGCCACATGGGTGCAGGCTATGGCTCCTATCATGCCTGGCATGCATGCCACCCTGTCAAAGTCCTGCATGTTTGCTGTACTTTCTGCCTGTGTGCTTGGGAATTGTATGAACTCTGAAGCATGTGGCAGCAGAGTGACTCCATAGCATGTGGCAGTCGAGTGTTGAGAAACTGTGTGAGAAGACAGGATGCGACCAACTGGGTGATCCCTGTGGCATTACCCATTGGTCTATGGAAGGTGACCGTGGCAAGCAGACACATCACTGCTGTCATCTTGGTCTCCACAGATGTGGCATCACTCCATCCAGTGGATGCCTGGAACTCATCACTGCACAGCTCACAGAAGAGCCTCAGAACTGCCCTGTTCAGGTGGTACCAGCCCATGATCTCCACATCAGTGTAGTTCCGAAGGTGAGGCAGGCACGGTTCCATCTATGTTGGGCATACCGCTAATGGGCCCTTTGTCGGCCACACTGCTGTTCCTCCCTCCTCCTCCTCACTCCCCTCATGACCTGCTCTATAAGGAATAGACTTGCATCCATGCTGCTGGTTGTGCTCCAGGTTTATTTATTTATTTATTTATTACGTTTTGGTGACCAGGTAGGCCCACTGAGCCCCGAAGGTCCCTTTTTCAGGGCCGACCCAGGATAACAATACAAGATAAAATACAGTGGAGAAAAACTTTTGATTACATAGGTAGTTCAAGCATAAGGTGGTTACAGACAGTGATTACAGACATGGTTATCATCATGACACAGTTTTGCCTTGGTACTACTTGGCATAGTGATATACATGAGGTAGTATTGGTCTCTAGGTGTCCAGATACTAGAGGGAGGTACATGGTCGGCTTACCTTAGGGAAGGTTTGATGCAGAAAAAGGGGATACCTTAAGAGCCATGGCAGTGGCATGTGCTGGGCCAGTATATGGGACTTGAGCCTGGTGCAGAAGTTCATGAGTGAGGAAGCAACCTGGAATGGGGGGAACTTGTTCCATAGGCTGGGGGCTTGGCAAGAAAAGGATCTGCCATCAGCATTGCTCCTTACTCTGGGAACTTCTAGAAGTGTTCATTCTGATGTCCTTAAATTCCTAGGGTTGTGTTTAATGGCTATGGTTCCAGCTATGCTTGGTGGAGTGGGGGGTTTGAGTAGCTTGTAGGCCTGGACAAGCAATGGGTATTGGAGGCGAGTGGCCAATGTTGGCCACAGGAGCTGGGCCAGAGTGTCACAATGGTGACATCGCGGGTGGTCTTAGGTAGCGAACTGAGGTATTTTGTTGTATAGGATTTGCATCCTGGATACCTCTTGCTTTTCCATGCCCTGTATAATCGGGGCTTCATAGGTCGGGGTAGGGAGCAGGACACTTGTCGTAATGGAGAGCCTGGCCTCAGGGATGAGCTGGTCCCTGAGTCATTACAAGGTACTGAGTTTGTGATGTAGGGTCCTGGTGACCTGGTCCACATGGTCTTTGTAGGTGATAGACTGATCCAGAGTTAGGCCTAAGTATTTTAGGGAGGGAACTACATTAATGCTTTTGCCAGAGAGTGTGGTTAGTAGGAGGGATGAGGACCTGTCAAGTCCCAGTGATTTTGGCCTGAATAGCATTACCTTGGTTTTGTCTGCATTAAGTACCATTCTGTTCTCACACAGCCATGTCTCTAGGGAGGTGAGGTCCTTTTGGAGGAGCGGACCAAGAGCGGCCACATCGCCCAAGGGTCGGTAGATGACAGTGTCGTCAGCATACTGTACAACCAAGCTGTCTCCACAGTAGGTATTTAAATTGTTGGTTAATAGGTTGCGCATCTGCTGTGTGTGTTTGAGCCTGTTTTTATAGGCTCAGGTCTGACTGGTGCATCCTGTGATTTTCTCCTGACTTGCGCCATGGTTTGGGGCTGAATATGCCATTGCACTGCATATTCATGAGTACACCCCATTGCACTTGCGCTGCATACATTACTTTTGTGCCATGGTGCAATGGGACTTGTGCTGCGCAGCTGCGGTGTTTGAAAATAGCTCTGCAGTGCAAGTCTGTTGTTGCACTGATGCAACTCATTTGCGCAGCTCTGAATATCTAGGCCATGGTATCCAGTCTCCATCAAAATGCCTCTTATTATACGTAGTATCCAGTTTGTTTATGAACAGATCATTCACCCTCAATAGTAACACACTTATACTGTAGATACAAAGTTGCATTTATATATCTGTGCAGACATGTTTTTTCAATGGATTTACCACAAAGAAAAAAGCTTATTTTTGTATTTATGTATTTATTTATTCTAGGATTACATTACCTTTGAGCAAGAACAGCTCATTTACAAAGGTTCCATATCATCATGGAGAGTAACAAACATACAAAGGTCAAAAAACAGTTACATGGTATCCAATAACAGAGAAGGCAGAAGTATAATTATAACAAAGATTCATGAGGAGAGACTACTTATGGCTGAGAACTATGCAGAGTTTTAAGGTACACTATTAGGAGGAGCACAGGTAGTATGAGGACAGTATAGGGTAGACCAAGGAAGAGTGGGCAGGCTGGAGGGCCATTGTGGTTGTAGGAGGAAGGGCAGAAAAGTGATTGGTTAGGTAGTGGATGTGACGCTTGGCCAGCTGGTTCTGATTGCTGTTTGATATTTGTAATATAGAATGTGTTATTGATTGTCTCTCATGAGACAGCTGTGGGATGCCACCCCCCCCAAAAAAAGGTGTCAGTTAAAATAACAGGATATGTGTTAAACAGCAGAGCTCTGTAATGTGATTGACTTCCAAGTTGCATTGTATGGCTGTGTTTATGATATGTGTTGCTTTGAGCCTGGGAAACTAAAATATCCATTTTTTGATGTCTTCAGAGGAAGGACAGTTAATTTCCACTGATGCTAAAAAACTATATGGCATCTAGGCGAGAGAACTACAGAGGTGTAAAAGTCCTGTGATGTCTTTGGGAAGCAGGAAACCACACTAGTTCAAAGGAAAGACTTAATTAAGTAATCATATTGGGAAATGAGTTTTGCTGAAATCACAGTATTTAATATACTTCTTGATAGGACATACTGTTTTTGTATATTTTTTATATTCTGAAAGGAGGAGCTAGCTGACATCTTGGAAGGGGTTGAAACACAGTGTTTTAAATTGTATTCTGTATTTTCAGCTGACACACACTCCTGTTGGACTCTGAAGAAACAACCTCTAACTTTAAACACTGTATAGAGTTATACATTAGATAGAACAAGTCTAACTGTATGTTGGTAGGAGTTTGTCTGCACCTTGTCCTTGTTTTCCTTTAAGAGATTGTATGCTTTGCGATATAGTGTTCTGTGTTTACATTCTGCATAATTTTATCAATCTTTTTAGTAAATCTATATTTAAAGAGACTGCCTGATGTGCCTTCGAAATTCTTTCCTTTGCCTGTGACATTCAGATGGTTAAAGTTGATAACTGTTCATAAGTTTAATGGTATACCAAACTGGGGAAAGGTAAGAAATACCTACAGTCTTTCATAGGGTTTATTTTTGGATACCTGTTAAGGTGCTTTTGGAGAAAAATATTTGGCATCCCCCGAAGAGCAGATTATCTGAGCCTGTACATTTGGGTATGCTAGCGTAAGGTTCACAGTTTGAATCCCCCCAGAACTTGAGACCAAAGGTGATTTGGACCCACAAGCAGACAGGAAGGTTACCCAGTTCTGTTACCTGTTCATAAGACTGTGCTTGGAGGTTGGCACTGTGGGAGCAAAGAGCTGACCTGCTGAGTGGGGTTGTGACAGATTGGTTGGCAGCGATGCTGATAATTTCCAGATTGGTTGGCAGCAGTGCTGATAATTTCCAGATTGGCTGGCAGAGGTGCAGATAATTTCCAGATTGGTTGGCAGAGGTGCAGATAATTTCCAGATTGGTTGGCAGCAGTGCTGATAATTTCCATATTGTTTGGCTGAGGTGCTGATAATTTCCAGATTGGTTGGCAGCGGTGCTGATAATTTCCATAGTGGTTAGCAGAGGTGCTGATATTTTTCAGATTGGTTGGCAGAGGTGCAGATAATTTCCAGATTGGTTGGCAGAGGTGCTGATAATTTCCAGATTGGTTGGCAGAGGTGCAGATAATTTCCAGATTGATTGGCAGTGGTGCTGATAATTTCCAGATTGGTTGGCAGCAGTGTTGATAATTTCCAGATTGGTTGGCAGAGGTGTAGATAATTTTGGTAACAAGCTTTAGCTGTTCAGTGTATCAGGAGGGCATCGGCCAAGGCCAACAGGATGCTGGGTTTCATTGCTAGGGGGATCACTTCCAGAAGGAGGGAAGTGATACTCCCTCTGTATAACTGCTTCATGAGGCCACAACTTAAGTACTGTGTGCAGTTTGGAGGCCACACTTAAAGAGGGACATTGAGCTCCTGGAGAGGGTCCAGAGGAGGGCAACCAAAATGATTTGGGGCTTGGGGGATAGGACCTGTGGGGAGAGGCTTGAAGAGCTAAATATGTACTCCTTGGAAGAGAGAAGGGATTGGGAGACATGATTGAGGTCTTCAGGTACATGAAGGGGTAAATAGGGGAGGATCAGTCAGGGTGCTCTGAAGGAAGGGGCAACAAGAGGGCATGGGTAGAAGCTGGATGGGGGAGATTCATGGGAGAAAGGAGGAGGTGCTACTTCACTGAGAGGGTGGTAGAGCCATGGAATGCACTGCCCAGGGGGCTGGTGGAGGCAGAGACAGTGGAGGGGTTCAAGAGGGGGTGAGACAGGTACAGGAGAAGGGTCCTGGAAGCAAAATCCAGTGCAGGGAGAACATCTGGGACTGGGAAGGGAGAAGCCAGATAAGGCAAGGGGGCAGCAAGGTCAGCTCGCAGGATGGAGGCTGACCAAACGAGCAGACACAAAAGACCATTAGGCCTATTCTGCTGGCATTTTAGTGTGTTAGTATGTTAATACTGTACAGCTCACTTGCAAAAAAAAAGCCAGTGATTTCTTTTTCTAAAAAGGAAACATAACTATATCATTTGGTTTACAGTTGAGTTCCTATCTGTTTTACTTTTTTGCTAAAGTGCAAGTTAGAGTAGCCATAGTTGGGGAAGAAGTTGGCTTCCAACTACAGTGGGCTAACTGTAGACTACTTGAGGCAGTTGTGCAAGGACAGAGGAGTCCTGTACGAGGTGAGAGCCACCAAGCAGAACCTCTTGGATGCCCTGATGGTAGCAGATCCCCAGAGCATCAAGTCACTAACTGTTACTGTAAAAGACCAAACCTTGAGTGTGAAAAGGCTAGTGGCCAGTGCAGTGTTCAGATCTGATGAGGATGACAGCAGGGTCAGTGCCAGTGAAAGGCCACTGCAGCAGGGGAAGGTCATCAGCATTCTGGAGCTAGAAGCACTCAGGCTGCAGATTGAGTTGCACAGTATGGAGCTGGAGTTCCAGCAAGAGCAATGAGAGGCAAACAGTGAACAGCGTAATGCAGACTGTGAGGAGCGTGAGCACCAAAGGTGAAAAGAACTGTAGATGCTACGACTCCAACCACCAGCACCAGAGCAGACAAGTGGCTTGGATTTAACTGGAACAACAGGACTGGGTTACAAATTGAATTCCAAATTGATAGCTGAATTTAAAGAGGGGGGGGGGAGGATATGGATGCCTTTTTAAATTCCTTTTAAATAGTTTGTATTCAAGCTAAAATTCCTAGAGGGTCCTGGAGCTTCCAGCTATCTCTGCTACTTACTGGAAAAGCTCGGGATGCATTGGGTTTTAAATGGACAATGAGGACAGCAATGATTATCTCAATCAATCTCAATCTCAATCTTTATTTATTTATTTAAGGCGTCTTTCTAAAAGCCAAGGCGCCTGTACAATACTAGATAAATTACAAATACAATAAACAACAATATTAAAAATCATTATAAGCTTTACTAAAGAGGTGAGTCTTTAAAGATTCTTTAAAACTATGGACTGTTGGGCTTTCCCGCACCTGACGAGGTAGAGAATTCCACAGGGTCGGGGCCATAAAACTAAATGATCTTGCCCCTGAAGTTTTTAAACGAACCCTGGGAATCTCTAGCAATCCCTCGTCAGTGGATCGGAGAGAGCAGGAGGGACAGTAGGGATGAAGATCTTTCAGATAAACCAGTCCCTGATCATGTAGGGCCTTATAGGTCAGCAAACCAACCTTGAAAGTGATTCGCCAGCAACTGGACAAATCTCAGTGCAGACCACGGAGCACAGGAATTATATGACTGGCCCTAGATGAGCCCGTCAACAGCCTGGCTGCCGATTCTGCACTAGCTGCAGGTGGTGAATCTCAATCCCAGGGAAGCCCTAGGTAGAGCGAGTTGCAGTAGTCAAGGTGGGAGGTAGCAGGCGTGGACCAAAATAGGCAGATGCGTCAGGGGAACCAGGTGTTTCACCGGGCGATGTTCCTCAGATGGTAAAACGAGGTTTTGACAACCGCTGACACCTGAGATTTAAATGTCGAGGCGGTCATCAAATACAACGCCAGATTCCGTTTCGGTTGAGGTACTAGCGGATATCCCAGCCATAAACCTGAGGGTAATCCAACCAATAAACCCGCCTCCGTGATCCTGGCCCACAACCAACACCTCAGTTTTATCAGGGTTCAACCTCAGCCAACTCACATTCATCCAGTTCTGGATTTCAACAAGACAGTTATTAAAGACCGAAAAGGCAGCATCTTGACCGGGCGCAAAGGACATGTACAGCTGAGTATCATCTGCATAGCAGTGAAAACTCAGACCATACCACCTAATAATCGCTCCTAATGGCAGCATATACACTGCAAACAACATGGGTGCCAAAATGGAACCCTGCGGTACCCCACAGGATAGGGAGAATGATGCTGAGGAAAAAATCCCAGACACCACTCCCTGAGTCCTACCCTCGAGGTAAGGCACTTTTAAAAAAGTTTGATTTAACTGCTAAATCTTACAGAGCTAAATTCTGTAACCTCAGGAGAAGCCCTGACATGAGCTATAGGGAGCTAGCCACAAAACAACTTCAGTTTTTAAAATGTTGGTGGGAAGGAATTGAAGCAAAGTCTGTAGACAAAATTGAAAATGCTATTTTATTAGAACAGTTTTTTGGGCATGCCCAGCAAAGCTGAAAACCTGGCTGGATGACTGAGATCCCAAATTAGTACAAGAGGCTGCTGAAATCTCGGACCGCTATGCCAAGAGCAGACCTGCTCTGAGAGTGAATGGGGTGTGCGTGGCAGTGTAGAAAGGGAAAAGCATACCTTCACAGCAGCTAAAACCCTCATTGCCTCCACCAAAACCAGATAGCCCCAGGTTTCAGAGAAAATATTTTTCTGAAAAAAAAAAATGTTGGTTTTGTAAAGAAACTGGGCGTATTGCCAGACAGTGTCCAAAAAGGGCGAGCAATACACAACTGGGGGCTAAGAAAGTAGTGGATTTTGTGTGTGTCCCTGGAAGCATGCCTATGAACATGAGGGAACACATGCAACCAGTCACGGTGAATGGTGTACAGACACAAGGGTTAAGGGACACAGCTTCATCCCTGACATTGGTAAAAGGGGATCTGGTAGAGCCTGGTCAGCTTATACCCAATAAATATGTCACTGTACAGGACTTTACTGGTGAGGGGAAAACATTGCCCCTCGCTAGTGTTCTCCTAGACTGGGGTGAAACAGGGGGAACTGTGCAATAGGTGGCTGTAGCCATAATTTTAGCAATGGATGTCATCCTTGGCAACAATCTCAAACAGGGGATGATGTGTGCAGTTACCTGTAGCCGAGTGGCAAGGGAAAATTGTAGTTCCCTGGGCCCCACAGAAGCCATTGTGGAAACCACTGGGAGGCTGGTTCCCCTGCCTATGTCTCCAGATGGGGAGACTGATGAAAAGGGGGTAGAAATTTCCCCAGTAGCAATAAACCACACAGCTACAGTGGGCTACTCTGAAGAGGGAGGGGTGATCCATTGTCAAAGGGTTAGGGATGCAAGTGATCCTGAGTGCCCTGATGCTAATGCTAGGGACCCTAGTTTAAAGACTGAAGGGGACCTGTCCCATACCTTGGGAATGTGTAAGGAGTTTGCAGCTGCTCAGAAAAGTGACCCTAGTCTAGAGAAGTTGAGGGCTAGGGCAGACTGTGATGGAGCACAGGGAGGTGATGGCAGACATAAGGTTTATTGGGAAAATGGACTGATATATACAGGAAAGTAGCCAGGCATTTCAGATTTGTACACCAGCCTGCCACAGTGCTACCCTCTCCTCCAATGTTGTTCATGCCTGTCCCCCTCACAACTTGAGTCCAAGGTTCCTGGCACCAGTCAGATGATTCCCACACTAGACCTGCTGTCTGTCTGCGCTGCTAATGTGGTGCTCATTGCCCACTGGTATATGCCACTGACTGCACCACAAGTCCAACACCACGTCAGAAATTTCTTCTTTCTTCATCGCAGGTAGGCAGATTCACTCCACTTGCCACTCCACATGATGTCTTCATTCTTTTAGCTGGCTCTGTGTCTGTTCTTCTGACTACTGTTCCTCAGTTCTTCTGCTTCTCTCACTCCCAGTACAACTAAACTATTACTATGGCTTCTAATTTTGCTGGGGCATTTAAACTTGCAGCACCAGACTTGCCACACCCCTTACCAGATGCTTCAGTCAATTACCATGCAGGCAGACCATGTAGACCTGAGACTTTTAGCTTCAATGCCTGCTGTCCACTCTGCCACCCCTCCCAAAACAAAGCTGAAAGTGAAAAGAAAAAGCCTGCAAAGCCAAACAAAGGAATTTAAATGCGATGGACTAGAGAGGGCAGAGCAATGCTGGCCAGCTTGTTTGCTACCCCCTGCTACTAAACTTTGTATGCTATGGCTTACTTGGAGTATCAGTAGCTACACCTTCAGATGTATACTCAGGCTGTGCAGACAGATGGAAGGGTGATAGGCAGGCAGCTTGTTGTTCCCCAGGGGTATTGTGAACAGTTGCTCAAGACTGCACATGATATTCCCTTGTCTGGTCATCTAGGAATTGTATTCACTATGCAGCGGTTGGCCCAGAATTTCTATTGGTCCAACTTCACCCAGTAGGTGAAGGAGTATTACAGGTCTTTTCACTAGTGCCAAGAAATAGGGAAGGCAGGCAAGAAAACCCAAGCTGTCCTGATTCCATTGCCCATACTGGAGAAGCCATTCCAGAGGGTGGGAATGTATATTGTGGGGCCTTTAAATATCCCCAGCTCCTCCAGGAAGAGGTTCATCCTGACTGTGGTGGATTACGTCACTCGGTATCCAGAGGCAGTTGCCCTATCCTCACTGAGGACAGACAAAGTGGCAGATGCCTTACTTGGGATTTTCTTATATGTTGGGTTTCTTCAGGAGGTTATCACTGATTGAGGGGGTTCCTTCATGTTGGACCTGATAAAATGTTTGTGGGAGAAGTGTGGGGTGGTGCAGAGATGCACAATACCATATCACCTACAAGCCAATGGGCTTGTGGAAAGATTTAATAGTACCCTGAAGTCAATGCTCCGAGCATTTGCTGAACAGCATGTGAGGGACTTGGAGAAATACCTTCCCCACCTGTTGCTCGCATACAGGGAGGTGCACCAAGAGTCAACAGGATTTTCCCCTGTCAAACTCTTATATGGATGCCAGGTACATGGGCCCCTAGACTTGATCCAGGAGGACTAGGAAGGCAAGCACACCACCCAGGGAACTCCCATAGTGGATTACATCCTTAGGTTTAGGGAAAGGCTGAAGGAGCTTATGGAGACAACCCAGAGCAACCTGGCAGCTGCACAACAGAAACAAAAAGTGTGGTATGGCCACAGAGCCAAAGCTCACTCGTACATGGTCAGTCAGGAAGTCATGGTCCTTATTCCGGTCCAGAAAGACAAGCTGCAGGCTGAGTGGGCTGGACCATACAAAGTAGTTAGAAAGGTATAAAACGTGAACTATATTATAGAGTTACCTGACAGAAGACAGACAGAAAGGATGTACCATGTCTACATGATGAAGCTATATGCTAGTAGGGCTGACATGGTGTTCACAGTATGTAGTTCTGGGGAGGGGACGGATGAAGGAGACCCCCTTCTAGACTTGCTGGAAGAAAGTAAGCGAGATTCCTCTGTGGAGGCAGTTAAACTGTCACCCCAGCTGGCCCCGGACATGATCTAGGAAGTAAGGGAGATTTTAGCAGACTTTACCTCACTGTTTAGCACCAAGCCCGGACTAACCCCCTTAGCGCCATTTGATGTGGAGACCAGGACACAGACGCCCATATGGCGGACAGCATATCAGGTGTCAATGGCTGTCCAAAAAGACATTAGGAGGGAAGTGGAGGAGATGCTGGATTTAGGGGTAATCCAGAGATCCCACAGCCCCTGGGCATCACCCATAGTCCTTGAGCCCAAGCCAGATGGCTCTACTCATTTCTGTGTGGGCTGTCATGGACTGAATGCAGTCCCAAAGTCAGATGCCCACCCAATGCCCTGGATGGACAAACTCCTGACAAGTTGAGAGGGGCAACCTACCTTATGACTATTGACCTGACAAAGGGGTATTGGCAGGTTGAGTTAACTGACAGAGCTGGGCCTTCATCACTCTGATAGGCTTATTTTGAATTTAAAGTAATGCCTTTCGTAAGGAAGAATGCCCCGGGCACTTTCAAGAGGTTGGTGAACCTGTTGTTAAATGGCTCTGAGGAGTATGTCGCGGCATACCTGAATGACATTGCCATCTTTAGTTCCAGCTGGGGGAAACAGCTGTCCCACCTTAGGGAAGTGCTGGGCAGGATAGAGAGGGCAGGGCTTACTGTCAAAGTTGAGAATTGCCAGGTGGCCATGGGGGAAGTGGCTAAGCTCGGGCATGTTGTAGGCCAGTAGACAGCTCTGTCCTAACCAAGCAGAAACAGAGGTGATCAAGGCATGGCCCAGACCAGAAATGCAGAAGCAGGTCAGGAGTTTTCTAGGAACAGCAGGGTACTATAGGAAATTTGTACCCAATTACAGTGCCCTTGCTGCTCCCCTATCTGATTTGGTAAAGAAAAGGATGCCAAAGAAAATTACCTGGGCACCACCCTGTGAGAAAGCCATTATTAGACTGAAGGAGGCACTGTGCAGTGCTCCAGTATTGACAAGTCCTGACTATAGCAAACCCTTTATAGTCCAGACTGATGCCTCATACATGGGTATTGGGGCAGTACTGGGTCAGTCATCCAACCAAGGGGAAAGATCACCCGGTAGTGCACCTGAGTAAAAAGTTACTTCCCAGGGAGCAGGCATACTCTACTGTGGGAAATGAGTGTCTTGCCATAGTGTGAGCCATAAAGAAGTTTGAGCCATACTTATATGGGCAGTATTTTGTGGTACAAATTGACCACAACCCACTGGTTTGGCTGACACAAATGGGACAAACTAATGGTAGACTGTTAAGATGGAGTCTTGCCTTACAAGGTTATGACATGACAATCCTACATAGGGCCGGAGTGACCAATCAGAACAGCAATGTCTTTGCATGTGTTTATGAGGAGTGAACTGATTTGGGAAGCTCATCCTAGGCAGGGGATAGAGTCCCCAAATTCAGTCTAGGTAGAGAGGATTGTGATGCTTGGCCAGCTGCAGGGTTTTATTTAACTCCAAATATTGATTAGCGTTTTGCTCATAAAAGTGCTAAAACATTGAGAAAATGCACAGCACTTGCCTCACTGTGTTTGACAAACACAACACTTCTAGAAAACCTACATAAATACTTTCTGTACAGTTAGCATTGTCCCAAGGAAAAAAAACTGCTAATCAATTATTTAAAACCCTGAGCTGGTTCTGATTGCTCTATGATATTTGTAATATAGAATGTATTATTGAGTGTCTCTCATGAGACTTCCTGTGGGATGACCCCCCCCCCAGGTTTCAGTTAAAATGACAGGATATATGTTAAACAGCAGATCTCTGTAATGTGATTAACTTCCAAGTTTCATTTTGTGGCCATGTTTATGATCTGTGTTGCTTTGAACCTGGAAAACTAAAATATCCATTTTATGGCATCTTCAAAGGAAGGACAGTTAATTTCCACTGGTGCTAAAATTAATATGGCATCTAGGTGAGAAAACTGCAGTGTTGTAAAAGTCCTGTGATGTCTTTGGGAAGCAAGAAACCACACTAGATCAAAGAAAAGACTTAATTAAGTAATCATATTAGGAAATGAGTTTTGCTGAAATCACAGTATTTAATATACTTCTTGAAAATATATCCTGTTTTTGTATATTTTTTATCTTCTGAAAGGAGGAGCTAGATGACGTCCTGGAAGGGGATGAAACACAGTGTTTTAAATTGTATTCTGTGTTTTCAACTGACACACACTCCTGTTGGACTCTGAAGAAACAACTAACTTTAAGCACTGTGTAGAAATTTACATTAGATAGAAAAAGTCTAACTGTATGTTGGTAGGACGTTGTCTGCACTTTTTCCTTGTTTTCTTTTTAATAATTGTATGCTTGTGATATAGTGTTCTGTGTTTACGTTTTACATAAGTTTATCCATTTTTTTAGTAAATCTATATTTAAAGAGACTGCCTAGTTTCGAAATTCTTTCTTTTGCCTGTGAAGTATAGATCGTTAAAACTGATAACTGTTCATAAGCTTAATGGTATACTAAACTGGAGAAAGGTGAGAAATACCTACAGTCATTCACAGAGTTCTAAGGGTTCTATTTTGGACACCTAGCTAGGTGCCCTTGGTGAAAGGCATATCTGGAATCCCCGAAGAGCAAATTATCTGAGCCTGTACATTTGGTTATGCTAGCATAAGGTTCACAGTTTGAATCCCCCCAGAACTTGAGACCAAAGGTGATTCAGACCCACAAGCAGACAGGAGGGTTACCCTGTTCCATTACCTGTTCACAAGACTGTCCTAGAAGGTTGACACTGTGGGTGCAGAAGGCCTGACCTGCTGAGTGGGTTTGTGACAGTGAAAAGTGGTCAGGGAACAGAGAAGTGCCAATTTGGGGGTGTGGGTAAGTGTGGTAGGGGTGGAGGGGAGAAGTGGAGGTAAAAGAGGAAGGGATGGGAATGGGTGAATGGGGGAACAGCAGTAGCAGTTAGTTGCAGAAGAGCATTGCTAACCAACTGGAGTGCGTAGTGAGGTGGTCTCCTTAGGAGAAACAGTCATAGCTACTGGTAGAGGTTAGGTGCTGCCAGAGCAGCTGTTTGAAAGGGCCAAGTCTGGGAGTTGTCAAGATTTCTCTGTTGAGCACACTGTACGAATGAAGTTCCCTGTATATGAACGACCTCTGTCACAAGGAGGTCCAACACCTGGGAACATTTGATAGCTAGAACTTCAGGTATGCTAGGAGCTACAGTGGGTGTTTAAGAGCTTTTTGACACCTGGTGGTGTGAGACCAAGGAACACCTTTTTAGTTAACAGACATGTCTGATATTGGATCCTGCTAAGGAGCAGAAGTCACCCAGCCTGAGCATATAGGTCACAGGTGTTAGATGAGCAGTGCCCATAAGAAGTCTACAGGCTTTGTTGAGAGCCACAGTTATCCTACAGAGGGCAGTAGGGGAAGTAGAGCTTTATAAAGCTAGACTGTAGTCGATGATAGAGCTGACAGAGCTATGAATTGCCAGTCTAAGTGCATCATCAGTCATGCTGTGCTTATGTCTGTGTGGTAAGCCAATCCAAATATTTACAGCCTTTGCAACATTATCATTGTGCTGGGCATAGGAGAGGCATCTGTCCATCATGATGCCAAGATATTTAAACTTCATGACCTGTTCAGGTGGGACACCAGAGCAGTTCCTGGTGCTGAGGAACTGGGATGTGTACTTCCTTCACACACTGCTGAATAACATAATCTTAGTTTTGCTGTAGTTCAGGACTAGTTTGTGGGAGATGAAACAGTCTTCAGTATGCTCAAAGTCAAGCTGTAGATGATGCTCAAGGAGTTTAGTGTCATGGTGACTAGAGTAGATGACAGTGTCATCTGTATAGAGCAGTATTTTCTAGTGGCAGGCTTTAGGAAGGTTCAAGAAAAGACTGAAAGCAGAGGTCGCAAGATGGAGCCCTGAGGTATGCCAGAGAGGACTGGCTTCATTGATTATAATTTGAATTTTTCTTTTGACAATAAGATGCTACACAGCTAGCATGATGAAACCACTTTTAAAAAGTAATACCAATTATGATGTTGTCCCTGAAATTCCATACAGGCATGTTTCTGCACACAAAAAAATATTGTTTTAAGCAACCCAAACTGCTCTGGTCTGAATGTCGAGCCTTGTCCCTGCCTTGAGACAGTGGTACATTTCTTAAATATAAACAAGCCAAGTTAAAAAATAAATACGGTTTATTTGAAAAGAAAAAGGCAACTAAAAGAGAATGTATTTGTGAATCACCTGAATTATTATTTAATGCTACAAGCACTGCAGGGGGATATTATCCTGCACACTTGATTCCTGCCCCCCCAACCTATTTAATCCAAACTTTCCCATCAGATTGCATAGGAGCATATTCCGCCATAGGATATTTTTTTACCAGCAGTTGAGTAGTGGCCTAATTCAAAGTGACATGGATCCATTGGGGGGAACGGGCAGGCAGTGGCTTTTTTTTTTTTTACCTTTGTTATACCAGGTGAGACACACTAAGCTGAAAGCTTGTTTACAGGTGCAACCTGGGAGCACAGGGAAGTTAAGTGACTTGCTAAGGGTCACACAGTATGCAAGTGGGGGCTGTGGGATTCAAACTCAGGTCTTCAGATTTGCAGCTCCGAACTTTAAACCACTGCGCTATACTTGCTTGAGACGTGTGTGTGTGTGTGTGTGTGTGTGCTATAGCGCAGTTACAGACTGAGGATACTTAGATTTATTTACAGACAGGCAAAATGAGATTACTCTCCATGTGACCATAAAACATTGTAATCTTTTCTTTCTGTTCTCTTAAAACAATATTAGTAATCAAGCTGAACATTTGCAATTTTTCATGTACAGTATATTAGGTGATGTGCTGTGGGATCCAATTACTAGGTGTACAGGTAGTAAGCAAATCATCTCTATAAACCATGTCTTTCTTAATTTTATACAGCTTTGCAAAATATTTCTAAACCGAGTAATTCCTGTACACTCACTGGCATTTCATTTACAATTTTAGGAGTGGGATTAGCCACAATTCTTTATTAGGTGTGGACTCAGTTTTCAACCCAAATCATGTATGGGCCTGGCATCACAGCTAGAGATAATGGCAACTCTAACCATCCAGTAAAGACTTTACATTTTATATAATAAAAGCAAATTAACCTTTTAATCTTTAAATAGGAATCCTTGTCATAAAAAAATCAATGACAATACCATGGAACTAAGTTTGGTGTACTGCCCCTTGAAAAGCATTTGTTGAGGGGCTGAGTATTTGTGTGAAGGTTGGGGTGGGGGTGGAGTAGGTGTGAACCAAGGAAATCTAATCACATTACTGGGACAAAGGAAATGTTCCTGACGCTCCTGCCCCCAGTGATGGCTTCTCTGTTGTGCTGTGTACACCATATGGTGAAAATATCTCTATCTAATGGAAGGTTTATGGGTTATTACACTCAGACGAGATACGTTTTTATGTTGGCTTGCATGCATGTGCAAGCAACATCTTGCGACAGTGCGGGTCTTGGGGGCGCGGCTGCTGTTGAGCGAATGCAGGGCACGCATCAGTAGGTGCGTCCCTCATTCTCCAATCAGCCTGCATGCCACCGCCACACCATGCATACATAATGGGGCGAGCACATCAAAGCAAAGGTCCGCTGCAACTCATAACAACGAGCGGTCCTTTGTACTTGACGTGCTCGCCGCCATTATGGCCATGGTCCCACTCACCGCCTCTGTTCTGTCGACATGGGGTGCCCAGTCTCCTGTCGGCACCCTCCCCATGTTTGTGTGTCACGGGAGGCCCACTCCCCATCGGCATCCCCCGCAAATCTGGAATGCCGAGGGGTGCCCAATCCCCTCAGCTTGCCCCCCTCCGCTTGGTTTTGCAGCTGATGGGAGCCCACTTTGCCGGCATAACCCTATCAACTGTTGAATACCAGGGGACACCCAATTCCTCGCCTCGCACTCCCCCTGACTTTGTTTGCCGGTGGGAGTGCTCAATCCCTCGGCGGCATTATCCCCCCAAGTTATGTGCCGATGAAGGTGCCCAATCTCCCGTCAGCTACTAACCCCCCAAAACCCAGTTAGGTGGCATGTCAAAGGGTCTGATAAGGGTCTGATAACCTAGTCAGAAGACCCCTTCGTCTTTATATTTTTGAGGGAGATACTAAAGTAATACTACGACTAGATCCATCCCTTATGTGTCTTTCCTATGTGTGTATTGATTCCTGTGTAGTCTTGTCCTGCATAGGCTGGCCACCTATGCATTATTCTTTGGCTTTAAATTGTTTTGTCTGATTGTTTGTATCATTACCCCCCCATCCTATCTAGACGCGTTTACATTTGGTACCTCTCAGACAGTGAAGGAGTTCTTTTTCTTTTATTTTTCTGAAGCTGTAGCTTTAACTGCTTCGTCAAATGTTTGAAGGGCTCTGAACAATAAATGCCCTTAAATCATCCCACTGCTGACACCAGTGTAAAAGGTTTGGGATACTGACAGACTCACACACAGATGCTTCTTCTTCCAACAGCTTCTTTATTGGAAAAATCCAATGTAAAGTAAGGAAATGAAAGTAAAAGGTGGACTGAATTAGACAAAAAAAATATATATATATAATTTACATGCCTTTAGAGGACATAGAAAATCAGCAGTAATGCAGCTTCAAAATGGTCCAGAACTTGTGTAGAAGGAAAACCATAGTCACTAGAGCGCTAGCTAGGGTGTAAACACTTCAGCACCCTGGAATACATCTGATCTCTCTCTTGAGAGAGCTGCTATATATATAATCATTATTTTACATTTATTTTATTCTCATTTGCTGAGTTTTCACTGTAATGGGGGTATTTATAATCTCAGTGCAACCCGTTTGGCAGGCTGTCTGCTGAGTGAAATAAAACAGAGCTCCTACTCAGCCAGCGACCAAAGCACAAAGGGAACTCCTAAATCGTAGGAGTAAATTAAAAAAAAGGCGCGTTAGCACAAAAGAAGCAGTTAGCAACTTAACCTACTACATTTTAACAATTCTAGACATGGTGTTGGCGTTTTGTAGTGTCGCGTTCTTTACGAGCTGCACGAACCCAGCCATGCCTGGTGCTGTACTGTATTATTAATAAAATAAATATCCTTCCCTCTCCTCCCTCTGCTACAATCCAAACCTCAACCCAGCCTTGCCTGGTGCTGTACTGTATTATTAATAAAATAAAAATCCCTCCCCAATGCAGCTTTCCCTGGTGCTGTACTGTATTATTAATAAAATAAATATCCTTCCCACTCTACTCTCTGCCACGATCCAGCTCCTAGTCCAACCTTGCATGGTACTGTACTGTATTATTAATAAAATAAAAATCCCTCTCTCCACACTCTGCCACGAGCCAACCCCCAACCCAACCTTGACTCGTGCCGTACTGTATTATTAATAAAATGAATATACCTCCCTCTACAACCTCTGCAACAATCCAACCCCCAACCTAGCCTTGCCTAGTGGTGTACTGTGTTATTAATAAAATAACAATACCGCCTTCTACACCCTCTGCCGCATCCCAAGCCCCAACCCAGCCTTGCCTGGTACTGTACTGTATTATTAAAAAAAAAGAAATCCCTCCCTATCCACCCTCTGCCATGATCCAGCACCAAACCCAGCCTTGCCTGGTGCTGTAATATATTATTAATAAAATAAATATCCCTCCCTCTCCACACTCTTCCACGAGCCAACCCCCAACCCAACCTTGCCTCGTGCTGTACTGTATTATTAATAAAATAGAAATCCCTCCCTCTCCATCCTCTGCTACAATCCAACCCTGAAGCCAGCCTTGCCTGGTGCTGTACTGTATTATTAATAAAATAAAATTCCCTCCCTCTCCACCCTCTGCCACAATCCAACCCCCAACCCAGCCATGCCTGGTGCTGTACTGTATTATTAATAAACTAATCATCCCTCCCTCTCCTCCCTCTGCAACAATCCAACCCCCATCCCAGTCTTGCCTGGTGCTGTACTGTATTACTAATAAAATAACGATCCTTCCCTCTCCACCCTCTGCCTCATTCCAACTCCCAACCCAGCCTTGCCTGGTGCTGTACTGTATTGTTATATAATAAAAATCCCTCCCTCTCCACACTCTGCCAAAATCCAACCCCAACCCAGCCTTGCCTGTTGCAGTACTGCATTGTTACAAAATAAAAATCCCTCCCTCTCCACCCTCTGCCACGATGCAATGCCCAACTCAGCCTTGCCTGGTACTGTAATGTATTATTAATACAATAAAAATCCCTCCCTCTCCACCCTCTGCCACGATGCAATGCCCAACTCAGCCTTGCCTGGTACTGTAATGTATTATTAATACAATAAAAATCCCTCCCTCTCCACCCTCTGCCACGAGCCAAACTCCAACTCAGCCTTGCCTCGTGCTGTAGTGTATTATTAATAAAATTGAAATCCCTCCCTCTCCATCTTCTGCTTCAATCCAACCCCGAACCCAGCCTTGCCTGGTGCTGTACTGTATTATTAATAAAATAAAATTCCCTCCCACTCCACCCTCTGCCACAATCCAACCCCCAACCCAGCTTTACCTGTTGCTATACTGTATTATTAATAAAATTACAATCCCTCCCTCTCCACCCTCTGCCAGGATCCAACCCCAAACCCAGCTTTGCCTGGTGTTGTAGTGCATTTTTAATAAAATAACAATCCTTCCCTCTCCACCCTCTGCCACGTTCCAACCCCAAACCCAGCCTTACCTAGGGTTACCACCTGTCCTGACTTTCGCAGGACAGTCCTGATTTGGGCAACTCTGTCCTGCAAAAAAACATGAAAAATACTAAATGTCCTGATTTTACAGTAGGAAAAATATTTTCCAACTTTCCACTACATATTCTAGAAAATTACAGTAGCTTAACTAAAATACCTTAAAATGTAAGAAACAATAGAAGCAATTAAGAAACTACAATACTTAGCCTTAATTCTGATTATATAGAGAAAACAAGTCTGTTGTATCAGTCGAGGTTAGGTACTGTCCCGCGAAAAAGCATGTTTCAGTAAGAAATGTCCCAATTTGGGCTTCTTAAAAGGTGGTAACCCTAGCCTTACCTGTTGCTATACTGTATTATTAATAAAATTACAATCCCTCCCTCTCCACCCTCTGCCAGGATCCAACCCCAAACCCAGGTTTGCCTGGTGTTGTAGTGCATTATTAATGAAATAACAATCCCTCCCGCTCCATCCTCTGCTACAATCCAACCCCAAACCCAGCCTTGCCTGGTGCTGTACTGTATTATTAATGAAATAAAAATCCCTCCCACTCCACCCTCTGCCACAATCCAACCCCCAACCCAGACAAGCATGGTGCTGTACTGTATTAATAATAAAGTAAACATCCCTCCCTCTCCTCACTCTGCTACAATCCAACCCCCAACCCAGCCTTGCCTGGAGTTGTACTGTATTATTAATAAAATAACAATCCCACCCTCTACACCCTGTTCCACATTCCAAGCCCCAACCCACCCTTGCCTCGTACTGTACTGTATTATTAATAAAATAGAAATCCCTCCCAAACCCAGCCTTCCCTGGTGCTGTACTATATTGTTATGAAATAAAAATCCCTCCCCCTCCATCCACCCTCTGCCACGATCCAACCCCTAACCCAGCCTAGCTTGGTGCTGTACTGTATTATTAATAAAATAACAATCCCTCCCTTTCCACCCTCTACCATGATCCAACCCCCAACCCAGCCTTGCCTGATACAGAATTGTATTATTAATAAAATCAGTCTTTCGGATGAAACATTAAACCGATGTCCCATCTGCCTAGATTGGTGGAAGTTCTGGTGGATGTTAAAGAACCCATGGCACTTATCGAAAAGAGAAGGGGAATTTCCCCAGTGTCCTTGCCAAATTTCCCTCATTCACTAAAAATACCACCAACAGCTTAATCTGGTTTAAGGTCAGTTGGTATTCATCTGTATCCCTCTCCCCCAGGTCATCCCTGAAAATAGGCAGGATTTGTCTAGTGCACTTACCCGGTCAACAGAAAATAAATAAAATAAAAATAAATAAAATCCCTCCCTCCCCACCATCTACCACAATCCAATCCCCAACCCAGCCATGCCTGATGCTGTACTATATTATTAGTAAAATAACAATCCCGCCCTCTCCACCCTCTGCCACAATCCAACCCCCAACCCAGCCTTGCCTGGTTCTGTACTATATTATTAATAAAATAGAAATCCTTCCCTCTTTCTACACCCTCTGCCACATTCCAAGCCCTAACCCAGACTTGCCTGGTGTTGTACTGTATTATTAATAAAATACAAATGCCTCCTTCTACGCCTTCTGCCACAATCCTACCCCGAACCCAGCCTTGCCTGGTGCTGTACTGTATTATTAATGAAATAAAAATTCCCGCCCTCTCTGCCTTCAGCCACAATCCAATCCCCATCCCAGCCATGCCTGGAGCTGTACTATATTATTAATAAAATAAACATCCCTCCCTCTCCTCCCTCTGCTGCAATCCAACCCCCAACTCAGCCTTGCTTGGTGCAGTACTGTATTATTAATAAAATAACAATCCCTCCCTCTCCACCCTCTGCAGCATTCCAACCCCCAACCCATGCCTTGCCTGGTGCTGTACTGTATTATTAACAAAATAGCAAACCCTCCCACTCCACCCTCTGCCAGGATCCAACCCCAAACCCAGCTGTGCCTGGTGATGTACTGTATTATTGATAAAATAACAATCCCTCCCTCTCCACCCTCTGGCACGATTCAACCCCCAACCCTGCCTTGCCTGATGCTGTACTGTATTATTAATAAAATAACAATTCTGCCCTCTCCACCCTCTGCCAGTATCCAACCCCAAACCCAGTCTTGCCTGGTACTGTTCTGTATTATTAATAAAACAGAAATCCCTCGCTCTCCAACCTCTGCCAGGATCCAACCCTCAACCCAGCCTTTCCTGGTGCTGTACTGTATTATTCATAAAATAAAAATTCCTCCCTCTCCTCTCTCTGAAATGATCCAACCCCCAATCCAACCTTGCCTGGTACTGTACTGTATTATTAATAAAATAAAAATCCCTCCCTCTACACCCTCTGCTACTATCCAACCCCCAACCCCGCATTGCCTGGTGCTGTTCTGTATTATTAATAAAATTAATATCCCTCCCTCTACACCCTCTGCCACAATCCAACCCAGCTTTGCCCAGTGGTGTACTGTGTTATTCATAAAATAACAGTCCCACCCTGTATACCCTCTGCCACATTCCAACCCCCAACCCAGCCTTGCCAGGTGCTGTACTGTATTATTAATAAAATAAACATCCCTCCCACTCCTCCCTCTGCCACATTCCAACCTCCAACCCAGCCTTGCCTGATGCAGTGCTGTATTAATACAAAATAAAAATCCCTCCCTCTCCACCCTCTGCCAAAATCCAACCCCCAACCCAGCCTTGCCTGTTGCAGTACTGTATTGTTATAAAATAAAAATCTGTCCCTCTCCACCCTCGGCCACGATCCAATCCCCAACCCAGCCTTGCCTGGTACAGAACTGTATTATTAATAGCATCAAAATCCCTCCCTCTCCACCCTCTGCCACAATCCAACCCCCAACCCAGCCTTGCCTGATGCTGTTACTGTATTATTAATAAAATAACAATTCCTCCCTCTCCACCCTCTGCCACAATCCAACCCCCAACCGAGACTTGCCTAATGCTGTACTGTATTATAACTAAAATAGAAATCCCTCCCTCTCCAGCCTCTGCCACAATCCAACCCCCGACCCATCCTTGCCTGGTACTGTACTATATTATTAATAAAATAGAAATCCCTTCCTCTACACCCTCTGCCACATTCCAAGCCCCAACCCAGCCTTGCCTGGTGCTGTACTGTATTATTAATAAAATAACAATCACTACCTCTCCACCTTCTGTCACAATCCAAGCCCCAACCCAGCCTTGCCTGATGCTGTACTGTATTATTAATAAAATAGAAATCCCTCCCTCTACACCCTCTGCCACATTCCAAGCCCCAACCCAGCCTTGCCTGGTGCTGTACTATATTGTTGATAAAATAACAATCCCTCCATCTCCACCCTGTGCCATAACTATAAAGTATTATTAATAAAATAAAAATTCCACCCTATTCACCCTCTGCCTGGATCCAACCCCAAACCCAGCCTTTCCTGGTGCTGTGCTGTATTATTAATAAAATAAAGATTCCTCCCTCTCCTCCCTCTGAAATGATTCAACCCCCAATCCAACCTTGCCTGGTACTGTACTGTATTATTAATAAAATAGAATTCCCTCCCTCTACACCCTCTGCTACAATCCAACCCCAAACCCAGCCTTTCCTGGTGCTGTACTGTATTATTAATAAAATAAAAATTCCTCCCTCTCCTCCCTCTGAAATGATTCAACCCCCAATCCAACCTTGCTTGGTACTGTACTGTATTATAAATAAAATAGAATTCCCTCCCTCTACACCCACTGCTACAATCCAACCCCCAACCCAGCCTTGCCTAGTGGTGTACTGTGTTATTAATAAAATAACAATCCCGCTCTCTACACCCTCTGCCACATTCCAACCCCCAACCCAGCCTTGCCTGGTGCTGTACTATATTATTAATAAAATAAACATCCCTCCCACTCCTCCCTCTGTTACAATCCAACCCCCAACCCAGCCTTGCCTGGTGCTGTACTGTATAATTAATAAAATAAAAATCCCTCCCTCTCCACACTCTGCCAAGACCCAACCCCCAACCCAGCCTTGCCTGGTGCTGTACTGTATTAATATAAAATAAAATTCCCTCCCTCTCCACCCTGTGCCACAATCCAATCCCCAACCCAGCCTTGCCTGGTGCTGTACTGTATAATTAATAAAATAAAAATCCTTCCCTCTCCACACTCTGCCAAGATCCAACCCCCAACCCAGCCATGCCTGGTACAGAACTGTATTATTATTAATAACATCAAAATCCCTCCCTCTCCCCCCTCTGCCACAATCCCACCCCCAACCCAGCCTTGCCTGATGCTGTACTGTATTATTAATAAAATAACAATCCCACCCTCTCCACTCTCTGCCACAATCCAAACCCCAACCCAGCCTTGCCTGATGCTTTACTGTATTATTAATAAAATACAAATCCCTCCCTCTCCACCCTCTGCCACAAACCAACCCCCAACCCATCCTTGCCTGGAACTGTACTACATTATTAATAAAATAGAAATCCTCTCCTCTACACCCTCTGCCACATTCCAAGCCCTAACCCAGCCTTGCCTGGTATTGTACTGTATTATTAATAAAATAGAAATGCCTCACTCTACACTTTCTGCCACAATCCTACCCCTAACCCAGCCTTGCCAGTTGTTGTACTGTAGTATTCTTAAAATAACAATCCTTCCCTCTAAACCCTTTGCCATGATACAACCCCCAACCCAGCCTTGCTTGATGTAGAACTGTATTATTAATAAAATCAAAATCCCTCCCTCTCCTCCTTCTGCCACAATCCAACCCCCAACCCAGCCTTGCCTGGTGCTGTACTGTATTATTATGAAATAAAAATCCCACCTTCTCCACCGTCTGCCAGGATCCAACCCCAAACCCTGCCTTGTTTGGTGCTGTACGGTATTATTAATAAAATCAAAATCCCTCCCTCTCCACCTTCTGCCACAATCCAAGCCCCAACCCAGCCTGGCCTGATGCTGTACTGTATTATTAATAAAATAGAAATCCCTCCCTCTACACCCTTTGCCACATTCCAAGCTCCAACCCTGCCTTTCCTGGTGCTGTACTGTATTATTAATAAAATAAAAATCCCACCCTCCCTCTCCACTCTCTGCTACAATCCAACTCCCAGCCCAGCCTTGCCTGGTGCTGTAATGTATTATTAATAAAATAAATATCCCTCCTTCAACACCATCTGCCACAATCCAACCGCCAACCGAGCCTTGCCTGGTGCTGTACTGTATTATTAATAATACAAAAAACTATCCCTCTCCTACCTCTGCCACGATCCAAGCACCAACCCAGCCTTGCCTGGTGCTGTACTGTATTATTAATACCATAAAAATCCCTCCCTGTACACCCTCTGCCACATTCCAACCCCCAACCCAGCCTTGCCTGTTGCTGTACTGTATTATTAATAAAATAAACATCCCTCCCACTCCTCCCTCTGTTACAATCCAACCCCCAACCCAGCCTTGCCTGGTGCTGTACTGTATTATTAATAAAATAACAATCCCTCTCTCTCCACCCTCTGTCACATTCCAACCCCCATCCCAGCCTTTCATTCTGCTGTACTGTATTATTAATAAAATGAATATCCCTCCCTCTACACACTCTGCCACAATCCAACCCTCTACCCTGCCTTGCCTGGTGCTGTACTGTATTATTAATAAAGTAACAATCCCTCTCTCTCCAACGTCTGCCACAATCCAGCGCCCAACCTAGCCTTGCCTGGTGGTGTACTGTATTATTAATAAAAAAGCAGTCCCTCCCTCTACACCCTCTGCCATGATCCAACCCCAAACTCAGGCTTGCCTGGTGCTGTATTGTATTATTAATAAAATAACAATCCCTCCCTCTCCACCCTCTGCCAAAATCCAACCACCAACCCAGCCTTGCCTTGTGCTGTACTGCATTATTAATAAAATAACAATCATTCCCTCTCCACCTTCTGTCACAATCCAAGCCCCAACCCAGCCTTGCCTGATGCTGTACTGTATTATTAATAAAATAGAAATCCTTCCCTCTACACCCTCTGCCACAATTCAACCCCAACCCAGCCTTGCCTGGTGCTGTACTGTATTATTATTAAATAAAATAACAATCCTCCCTCTCACCCTTGCCAGACTGTACTGTATTATTAATAAAATAAAAATTCCTCCCTCTTCACCCCTGCCTAGATCCAACCCCAAACCCAGCCTTTCCTGGTGCTGTACTGTATTATTAATAAAACAAAAATTCCTCCCTCTCCTCCCTCTGAAACGATCCAACCCCCAATCCAACCTTGCCTGGTACTGTACTGTATTATTAATAAAATAGAAATCCTGCCCTCTACACCCTCTGCTACAATCCAACCCCAGCCCAGCCTTGCCTGGTGCTGTACTGTATTATTAATAAAATAACAATCCCTCCCTCTCCACCCTCTGTCACATTCCAACCCCCAACCCAGCCTTGCCTGGTGCTGTACTGTATTAATATAAAATAAAATTCCCTCCCTCTCCACCCTCTGCCATGATCCAATCCCCAACCCAGCCTTGCCTGGTGCTGTACTGTATAATTAATAAAATAAAAATCCCTTTCTCCCCACACTCTGCCAAGATCCAACCCCCAACCCAGCCATGCCTGGTACAGAACTGTATTATTAATAACATCAAAATCCTTCCCTCTCCACCTTCTGCCACAATCCTACCCCCAACCCTGCTTTGCCAGGTGCTGTACTGTATTTTGAATAAAATAAAATTCCTGCCCTCTCCCCCCTCTGCCACAATCCCACCCCTAACCCAGCCTTGCCTGATGCTGTACTGTATTATTAATAAAATAACAATTCCTCCCTCTCCACCCTCTGCCACAATCCAAACCCCAACCGAGCCTTACCTAATTCTGTACTGTATTATAAATGAAATAGAAATCCCTCCCTCTCCACCCTCTGCCACAAACCAACCCCCAACCCATCCTTGCCTGGAACTGTACTATATTATTAATAAAATAGAAATCCCCTCCTCTGTACCCTTTGCCACATTCCAAGCCCTAACCAAGCCTTGCCTGGTGTTGTACTGTATTATTAATAAAATAGAAATGCCTCACTCTACAACCTCTGCCACGATCCTACCCCTAACCCAGCCTTGCCAGTTGTACTGTAGTATTTTTAAAATAACAATCCCTCCCTCTACACCCTTTGCCATGATACAACCCCCAACCCAGCCTTGCGTGATGCAGAACTGTATTATTAATAAAATCAAAATCCCTCCCTCTCCTCCTTCTGCGACACTCCAACCCCAACCCAGCCTTGCCTGGTGCTGTACTGTATTATTAATAAAATAAAATCCCTCCCTCCCCCTCTGCCAGGATCCAACCCCAACCCTGCCTTGTTTGGTGCTGTACGGTATTATTAATAAATAAAAATCCCTCCCTCTCCACCTTCTGCCACAATCCAAGCCCCAACCCATCCTTGCCTGATGCTGTATTGTATTATTAATAAAATAAAAATCCCACCCTCCCTCGCCACTCTCTGCTACAATCCAAATCCCAGCCCAGCCTTGCCTGGTGCTGTAATGTATTATTAATAAAATAAATATCCCTCCTTCAGCACCATCTGCCACAATCCAGCCCCCAACCGAGCCTTGCCTGGTGCTGTGCTGTATTATTAATAATACAAAAAACCATCCCTCTCCTACCTCTGCCACGATCCAAGCACCAACCCAGCCTTGCCTGGTGCTGTACTGTATTATTAATACCATAAAAATCCCTCCTTCTACACCCTCTGCCACTAACCAACCCCCTACCCAGCCTTGCCTGGTTCTGTACTGTATTACTAATAAAATAAAAATCCCTCCCTCCCTCCCTCTGCAACCTGTGCCACGATCCAACCCACAACTCAGCCTTGCCTGGTGCTGTAATGTATTAGTATAAAATAAAAATCCCTCCCTCTTCACCCTCTGCCACAATCCAACCCCCAACCCTGCCTTGCCTGGTGCTGTACTGTATTATTAATAAAATAAAAACCCTCCCTCTCCACCCTCCACCATGATCCAACCCCCAATCCAGCCTGGCCTGGTGCTGTACTGTATTAGTATAATATAAAAATCTCTCCATCTCCACTCTCTGCCATGATCCAACACCTAACCCTGCCTTGCCTGGTGCTGTAATGTATTATTAATAAAATAGAAATCCCTCCCTCTCCAACCTCTGCCACGATCCAAGCCCCAGCCCAGCATTGCCTGGTGCTGTAGTGTAATATTAATAATATAGAAATCACATCCTCTCCACCATCTGCCATGATTCAAGCCCCAACCCAGCCTTTCCTGGTGCTGTACTGTATTATTAATAAAATAACAACCCCTCCATCTCCACCCTCTGCCATGATCCAACCCCCAACCCAGCCTTGCCTGGTGCTGTACTGTATTATTAATAAAATAAAAGCCCCTCCCTCTCCACCCTCTGCCACAATCCAACCCCCAACCCAGCCTTGCCTGGTGCTGTACTGTTTATTATTAATAAAATAACAATCCTCCCTCTCCACCCTCTGCATCCAACCCCAACCCAACCTTGCCTGCTGCTGCACTGTATTATTACTAAAATAACAATCCTTCCCTCTACAGCCTCTGCCACGATCCAGCCCCAACCCAACCTGCCTGGTGCTGTACTGTATTATTAATAAAATAACAATCCCTTCCTCTCCACCCTCTGCCACGATCCAACCCCCAACCCAGCCTTGCCTGGTGCTGTACTGTATTATTAATAAAATAACAATCCCTCCCTCTCCACCCTCTGCCACATTCCAACCCCTAACCCAGCCTTGCCTGGTGCTGTACTGTATTATTAATAAAATAACAATCCCTCCCTCTCCACCCTCTCCCACGATCCATCCCCCAACCCAGCCTTTCCTGGTGCTGTACTGTATTATTAATAAAATAACAATCCCTTCCTCTCCACCCTCTGCCACGATCCAACCCCCAACCCAGCCTTGCCTGGTGCTGTACTGTATTATTAATAAAATAACAATCCCTCCCTCTCCACCCTCTGCCACATCCAACCCCTAACCCAGCCTTGCCTGGTGCTGTACTGTATTATTAATAAAATAACAATCCCTTCCTCTCCACCCTCTGCCACGATCCAACCCCTAACCCAGCCTTGCCTGGTGCTGTACTGTATTATTAATAAAATAACAATCCCTCCCTCTCCACCCTCTCCCACGATCCATCCCCCAACCCAGCCTTTCCTGCTGCTGTACTGTATTATTAATAAAATGAATATCCCCCTCTACACTCTCTGCCACAATCCAACCCTCAACCCTGCCTTGCCTGGTGCTGTACTGTATTATTAATAAAGTAACAATCCCTCTCTCTCCAACGTCTGCCACGATCCAGCCCCCAACCCAGCCTTGCCTGGTGTGTACTGTATTATTAATAAAATACAATCCTCCCTCTCCACCCTCTGCCACAACTACCGTACCCAGCCTTGGTGTACTGATATTAATAAAATAAAAATCCCTCCCTCTTCACCCTCTGCCAGGATCCAACCCCAAACCCAGCCTTTCCTGGTGCTGTACGGTATTATTAATAAAATAAAAATTCCTCCCTCTTCTCCCTCTGAAAAGATCCAACCCCCAATCCAACCTTGCCTGGTACTGTACTGTATTATTAATAAAATAACAATCCCGCCCTCTACACCCTCTGCCACATTCCAACCCCCAACCCAGCCTTGCCTGGTGCTGTACTGTATTATTAATAAAATAAACGTCCCTCCCACTCCTCCCTCTGCTACAATCTAACACTCAACCCAGCCTTGCCTGGTGCTGTACTGTATTAATATAAAATAAAAATCCCTCCCTCTCCACCCTCTGCCACGATCCAATCCCCAACCCAGCCTTGCCTGGTGCTGTACTGTATAATTAATAAAATAAAAATCCCTCCCTCTCCACACTCTGCCAATATCCAACCCCCAACCCAGCCATGCCTGGTACAGAACTGTATTATTAATAACATCAAAATCCCTCCCTCTCCACCTTCTGCCACAATCCTACCCCCAACCCTGCTTTGTCAGGTGCTCTACTGTATTTTTAATAATATAAAATTCCTGCCCTCTCCCTCCTCTGCCAGAATCCCACCCCAAACCCAGCCTTGCCTGATGCTGTAATGTATTATTAAAAAAATAACAATCCCGCCCTCTCCACTCTCTGCCACAATCCAACCCTGAACCCTGCCTTGCCTGGTGCTGTACTGTGTTATTAATAAAATAAAAATCCCTCCATCTCCTCCCTCTGCCACAATCCAACCCCCATCCCAGCCATACCTGGTGCTGTACTGTATTATTACTAAAATAAACATCCCTCCCTCTCCTCCCTCTGCTACAATCCAACCCCTACCCAGCCTTGCCTGTTGCTGTACTGTATTATTAATAAAATAACAACCACTCCCTCTTCACCCTCTGCCACAACCCAACCCCCTACCCAGCCTTGGCTGGTGCTGTACTGCATTATTAATAAAATAACAATTCTTTCTTTCCACAGTCTGCCACAACCCAACCCCCAACCTAGCCTTGCCTGGTGCTGTACTGTATAATTAAATAAAAATCCTACCCTCTCCACCCTCTGCCACAACTGTACTGTATTGTTAATAAAATAAAAATCCCGCCTTCTCCACCCTCTGCCACAATCCAACCACCAACCCAGCCTTGCCTGGTGCTGTACTGTATTATTAATAAAATAAAAATCCCGCCCTCTCCACCCTCTGCCACAATCCAAACCCCACCCCAGCCTTGCCTGGTGCTGTACTGTATTATTAATAAAATAACAAGGATGCAGCCATCTCCACCTTCTGCCATAATCCAAGCCCCAACCAAGCCCTGCCTGGTGCTGTTCTGAATTATTAATAAAATAAAAATCCCTCCCTCTCCTCTCTCTACCACAATCCAACCCCTAATCCTGCCTTGCCTGGTGCTGTACTGTATTATTAATATGTAACCCCTAGATGGCGCTATCCCAGGGGCTACTACCCCTGCCTGATTTGCCACTAACAGGTTGAGGGGCCTGGATCCAATGGCGGGTGCCTCCACCCAGAGGTCAGGGTTTGCAATAGTTAAACTAACTTGGTCACAGCCCTCTGGGACACTGCAACCCCCCTTTCTTCCCACTAGTGGCCCACACAATATATCAGAATTACCTTCACAGTATACACTTACCCCCAGAACTGGTTCAGGCACTGGGACCTCCTGTAAAATAAGATACAGTGCAACAATCACATTACAATACTTAAACATAGACAAATACCTCAGGCAGTATAACTTTGCTGAAACAAGCAGCTCTGATTTATTTAGGGATATAACAAGGACAGGGGAATCAGGTTAATTAGCTTATCACTTTGCTCATCTACCTATGGCTCTGTGCACGGCCTATCTCTACCAGTTACTGTCCCTGGAATCCAAGCCCTAGTGGCTAGTCCAAACCGTGGCAGCTGGTAGGGGCCCTTTCACACAGAGAAAAGAAAACATTAGTTAAACAGTCAGCAGTACAGTAATTCCATTTGGATTCAGTGTGGCAATTCAACAGGGAGCGACCCTGAATTAGTACTCACAACCTCCAAACAAGATAGGGTCCTTCAATGTCAGCAGGGCTCACTTGAGCTGCACAAGCCTCCTCACACATTTATATGGTAAAAAGAAAGTACTATACCAGGCAGGCTGCTTCTTTATCCCGATCGCAATTACTGCACAATACCTGGGAGAACACACAGCAGATTCAGTTCCTGACAGACCGAGTGCAATTCAGCAATTTCTCCAGTCTTCTACAGGGTGAGCCTGGTTTCTACTCTTCAGATATCCTTTGATTCTCTTCACAGGATGGATTCAGTCCTAACAAGCAGTTACACAAGCTGCAGACCGGAACTCGGGGCCTTACACATGTTTCCCGACTAAAACTGCACACAGAAAAAGCACAGGGCTCCTTCCCTCTTCACTGCCAGAGCTCAACTGAAACTCCAGCAGACAAAACCGGGCACTTCCTTTGAGTTCCTCCCAGTTCTTGGCTGGATTGGCTGTCACTCACAATAGACTGCCCTGTTGGTCCAAAAAGGCGCCGAAGTCCAAACTACATCTCCCAGAGTCACTGCCCATACAATCCTCTTGTGGCTGGCTCAGATTACGAGTCCAAGTTCTGATTCGTCCAAGGCACCATTTTAGAGCTACCTTAACCCATACTGATTGTCCAGTTCAGCAGTTCAAAACTAGACAGGGAACTAGGCAAACACAGTTCTGACTGCAAAGAAAGCAGGTTGGACAAACTGTATTTTCAATATTACCTAAATGATTTCTGGCAAACAGTTACATCTTTCAGATAGGTTCCCTTTGCACTCCTAGTGACTGCAAAAATGGAGTGAATTGGCAGCAGCTCTAGTGGTACTCAAGCAGAGAAGCACACAGTCCCCCATACAAACTAATTAGTCTGCAAGCAGACAGCTCTTAAAGAGACAGTACCAGAGGCTCTAAAACACTCACTGATAAATGGCTTAAACGCCAAACACCATTCAGGCTTGGAGCATTCAAGCAAGCTCCTGGAAGTCTTTTGGGAACCCCCATTTGCAGGGGGGTTACAAATAAAATAACAAACCCTCCCTCTCCACCCTTTGCCACGATCCAAGACCCAACCCAGCCTTGCCTGGTGCTGTACTGTATTATTAATAAAATAAATATCCCTCCCTCCCTCTCCACCCTCTGCCATGATCCAAACACCAACCCTGCCTTGCCTGGTGCTGTACTGTATTATTAAAAAATTAAAATTCCCTCCCTCTCCACCTGCTGCCATGATCCAACCCCCCAACCCAGCCTTACCTGGTGCTGTACTCTATGTTTAATAAAATAAATATCCCTCCCTCTACACTCTCTGCCACCATACAACCCTCAACCCTGCCTTGCCTCGTGCTGTACTGTATTATTAATAAAGTAACAATTCCTCCCTCTCCACCATCTGCCACGATCCAGCCCCCAACTCATCCTTGCTTGATACTGTACTGTATTATTAATAAAATAACAATCCTTCCCTCTCCACCCTCTGCCACAATCCAACTGCCAACCCAGCCTTGCCTGGTGCTGTACTGTATTATTAATAAAATAGAAATCCCTCCCTCTACACCGTCTTTTACAATCCAACCCCCAACCCCGCCTTGCCTGGTGCTGTACTGTATTATTAATAAAATGAATATCTCTCCCTTTACACCCTCTGCCACAATCTAACTCCCAAGCCAGCCTTGCCTAGTGGTGTACTGTGTTGTTAATAAAATAATACCGCCCTCTACACGCTCTGCCACATTCCAACCCCCAACCCAGCCTTGTCTGGTGCTCTACTGTATTTTTAATAAAATAACAATCCTTCCCTCTCCACTGTCTGCCAGGTTCCAACCCCAAACCCAGCCTTGTCTGGTGCTCTACTGTATTTTTAATAAAATAACAATCCCTCCCTCTCCACTGTCTGCCAGGTTCCAACCCCAAACCCAGCCTTGCCTGGTGCTGTACCGTATTATTATAAAATAAAAATCGCTCCCTCTCCACCCTCTGCCAAAATCGTCCCCACCCCAGCCTTGCCTGGTGCTGTACTGTATTATTAATATAACAAGGATGCCCCTCCTCTCTGCCATAATCCAGGCCCCAACCCAGCCCTGCCTGGTGCAGTACTGTATTATTAATAAAATAAAAATCCCTCCCTCTCCGCTCTCTACCACAATCCAACCCCTAATCCTGCCTTACCTGGTGCTGTACTCTATTTTTAATAAAATAAATATCCCTCCCTCTACACTTTCTGCCACAATACAACCCTCAACCCTGCCTTGCCTGGTGCTGTACTGTATTATTAATAAAATAACAGTCCCTCCCTCTCCACCCTCTGCCACGATCCAACCCCCAACTCAGCCTTGCCTGATGCTGTACTGTATTATTAATAAAATGAATATCTCTCCTTTTACACCCTCTGCCACAATCTAACTCCCAAGCCAGCCTTGCCTAGTGGTGTACTGTGTTGTTAATAAAATAACAATCCCGCCCTCTACACCCTCTGCCACATTCCAACCCCCAACCCAGCCTTGCCTGGTGCTCTACTGTATTTTTAATAAAATAACAATCCTTCCCTCTCCACCGTCTGCCAAGTTCCAACCCCAGACCCAGCCTTGCCTAGTGCTGTACTGTATTATTATAAAATAAAAATCGCTCCCTCTCCACCCTCTGCCACAATCCAACCCCCAACACAGCCTTGCCTGGTGCAGTACTGTATTATTAGTAAATTAAATATCCCTCCCACTCCACTCTCTGCCACGATCCAACCCCCAACCCAGCCTTGCCTGGTACTGTACTGTATTATTAACAAAATAAAAATCCTTCCCTCTCTACACTCTGCCACGAGCCAACCCCCAACCCAACCTTGCCTCGTGCTGTACTGTATTATAAATAAAATAGAAATCCCTCCCTCTCCATCCTCTGCTACAATCCAACCCCGGAGCCAGCCTTGCCTGGTGCTGTACTGTATTATTAATAAAATAAAAATCCCTCCCACTCCACCCTCTGCCACAATTTAACCCCCAACCCAGCCTTGCCTGGTGCTGTACTGTATTATTAATAAAATAAAAATCCCTCCCTCTCCACACTCTGCCACAATCCAACCCCCAACCCAGCCTTGCCTGGTGCTGTACTGTATTATTAATAAAATAAAATCCTCCTCTCCACACTCTGCCATAATCCAACCCCTAACCCAGCCCTTGCCTGGTGCTGTACTGTATTATTAATAAAATAAAATCCCTCTCCTCTCTCTAGCACGACATAACCCTAATCCTGCCTTGCCTGGTGCTGTACTGTATTATTACTTAAATAAACATCCCTCCTCTCCTCCCTCTGCTACAATCCAACCCCTAACCCAGCCTTGCCTGTTGCTGTACTGTATTATTAATAAAATAACAGCGCCTCCTCTCCACCCTCTGCCACAACCCAACCCCTATCCAGCCTTGGCTGGTGCTGTACTGCATTATTAATAAAATAACAATTTCCACTCCACACTCTGCCACAACCCAACCCCAACCCAGCCTTGCCTGGTGCTGTACTGTATAATTAAATAAAATCCTACCTCTCCACCCTCTGCCACAATTGTACTGTATTGTTAATAAAATAAAATTCTGCCCTCTCCACCCTCTGCCACAATCCATCCCCACTCAGCCTTGCCTGGTGCTGTACTGTATATTAATAAAATAAAATCCCGCCTCCACCCTCTGCCATAATCCAACCCCTAACCCAGCCCTGCCTGGTGCTGTACTGTATTATTAATAAAATAAAATCCCTCCCTCTCTCTCTACCATGATCCAACCCCTAATCCTGCCTTGCCTGGTGATGTACTGTATTATTAATAAAAAACAAACCCTCCCTCTCCACCTCTGCCATGATCCAAGCCCCAACCCAGCCTTGCCTGGTGCTGTACTGTATTATTAATAAATAAATATCCCTCCTCTCTCCCTCTGCCACGATCCAAGCTCCAACCCAGCCCTTCCTGGTGCTGTACTGTATTATTAATAAAATAAAAATCCCTCCCTCTCTCTCTCTACCACGATCCAACCCCTAATCCTGCCTTGCCTGGTGATGTACTGTATTATTAATAAAATAACAAACCCTCCCTCCACCCTCTGCCACGATCCAACCCCAACCCAGCCTTACCTGGTGCTGTACTGTATTATTAATAATAAAATAAAAATTCCTCCTCTCCACCCTCTGCCACAATCCATCCCCCAACCCAGCCTTGCCTGGTGCTGTACTGTACTATTAATAAAATAACAATCCTCCCTCACCACCTTCTGCATAATCCAACCCCAACCAAGCCTTGCCTAATGCTGTACTGTATTATTAATAAAATAACAATCCCCTCTCCACCTCTGCCACTATCCAACCCCAACCAGCCTTACCTGGTGCTGTATTTTATTATTAATAAAATAACAATCCCTCCCTCTCCACCCTCTGCCACAACTGTACTGTATTATTAATAAAATAAAAATCCTGCCCTCTCCACCCTCTGCCACAATCCACCCCCCACCCCAGCCTTGCCTGGTGCTGTACTGTATTATTATAAAATAAAAATCTCTCCCTCTCCACTCTCTGCCGCGATCCAACCCCCAACCCAGCCTTGCAATGGTGCTGTACTGTATTATTACTAAAATAAAAATCCCTCCCTCTCCACCCTCTGCCACAATCCAACCCCCAGCCCAGCCTTGCCTGGTGCTGTACGGTATTATTAATAAAATTAAAATCCCTCCCTCTCCACCCTCTGCCACAATCCATCCCCCAACCCAGCCTTGCTTGGTACTGTACTGTATTATTAATAAAATAAAAATCCCTCCCTCTCCACCCTCTGCCACAATCCAACCCCCATCCCAGCCATGCCTGGTGCTGTACTGTATTATTACTAAAATAAACATCCTCCCTCTCCTCCTCTGCTACAATCCAACCCCTAACCCAGCCTTGCCTGTTGCTGCACTGCATTATTAATAAAATAACAACGCTCCCTCTCCACCCTCTGCCAAAACCCAACCCCTACCCAGCCTTGGCTGGTGCTGTACTACATATTAATAAAATAACAATTATTTCCACTCCACACTCTGCCACAAACCAACCCCAACCCAGCCTTGCCTGGTGCTGTACTGTATAATTAAATAAAAATCCTACCCTCTCCACCCTCTGCCACAATTGTACTGTATTGTTAATAAAATAAAAATTCTGCCCTCTCCACCCTCTGGCACAATCCATACCCCACCCCAGCCTTGCCTGGTGCTGTACTGTATTATTAATAAAATAGAGAATAATGGATAGGCAAGTGTGTGTTATGAATATTTTTTTCACACCCAAGGTGTGTGATGACCCATAAACCTCGAAAGCGAAGCTCGAGAGGTTTATGCAGTCATCACACACCGAGGGTGTGAAAAAAATATTCATATGCACACACTTGCCTATCTTTTATTTTTTATAATTGCTGATGCAGTCTTATCCAGCGTTTTTCTCATAGAAAAAAAAAAATATACCAGAAGTCCAAATGTCCGTGATAAGTCGTTGTAGATATCCGCTGGTGATCACAGTCAAATGGTGGATGAGTGAAAGATTAATTAAAATTTAAGAGACTGTTTTGTAAAGCGAGAAATTTAAAATATTGAGCTTGTTTTAAATTGTGCCAGAGCAGTGCACCAAGCAAGAAGTGTTGGTGGCCACGAGATCTTCCGTTGCTGTGGTGACCTACGAGAGAGCGTCTTGAAATTGCGATATTTTGTTCGACATTGTTTTTCTGATGGTTTTAAATAACTTCGAGCAGGCAGTTGGTAAGCAGAAGCGCTTCAGCTGGGGAAAATCTGAGTTAGCGTCTGAGGTGTCTCGAGCACAGAGTACAGCTCTAGAGTGACTCTGAGATTATGAAACAATTACACACCGATTTCAGGTTATTACGGCAAGCCACAGTGTCTGAATTCAGGTTGTTAAAGGCCGCATCAGTAATTATATAAAAATCCCACCCTCCACCTTCTGCCACAATCCAACCCTCCCCAGCCTTGCCTGGTGCTGTACTGTATTATTAATAAAATAAAATCCCGCCTCTCCACCCTCTGCCACAATCCAACCCCCACCCCAGCCTTGCCTAATGCTGTACTGTATTATTAATAAAATAAAAGGATGCCGCCTCTCCACCCTCTCCATAATCCAGCCCTAACCCAGCCCTGCCTGGTGCTGTACTGTATTATTAATAAAATAAAAATCCTTCCCTCTCCTCTCTCTAGCACGATACAACCCCTAATCCTGCCTTGCCTGGTGCTGTACTGTATTATTACTTAAATAAACATCCTTCCCTCTCCTCCCTCTGCTACAATCCAACCCCTAACCCAGCCTTGCCTGTTGCTGTACTGTATTATTAATAAAATAACAACCGCTCCCTCTCCACCCTCTGCCACAACCCAACCCCCTATCCAGCCTTGGCTGGTGCTGTACTGCATTATTAATAAAATAACAATAATTTCCACTCCACACTCTGCCACAACCCAACCCCCAACCCAGCCTTGCCTGGTGCTGTACTGTATAATTAAATAAAAATCCTACCCTCTCCACCCTCTGCCACAATTGTACTGTATTGTTAATAAAATAAAAATTCTGCCCTCTCCACCCTCTGCCACAATCCATCCCCCACTCAGCCTTGCCTGGTGCTGTACTGTATTATTAATAAAATAAAAATCCCGCCCTCTCCACCCTCTGCCATAATCCAACCCCTAACCCAGCCCTGCCTGGTGCTGTACTGTATTATTAATAAAATAAAAATCCCTCCCTCTCTTCTCTCTACCATGATCCAACCCCTAATCCTGCCTTGCCTGGTGATGTACTGTATTATTAATAAAATAACAAACCCTCCTCTCCACCCTCTGCCATGATCCAAGCCCCAACCCAGCCTTGCCTGGTGCTGTACTGTATTATTAATAAAATAAATATCCCTCCCTCTCCTCCCTCTGCCACGATCCAAGCCCCAACCCAGCCCTTCCTGGTGCTGTACTGTATTATTAATAAAATAAAAATCCCTCCCTCTCCTCTCTCTACCACGATCCAACCCCTAATCCTGCCTTGCCTGGTGATGTACTGTATTATTAATAAAATAACAAACCCTCCCTCTCCACCCTCTGCCACGATCCAACCCCCAACCCAGCCTTACCTGGTGCTGTACTGTATTATTAATAATAAAATAAAAATTCCTCCCTCTCCACCCTCTGCCACAATCCATCCCCCAACCCAGCCTTGCCTGGTGCTGTACTGTACTATTAATAAAATAACAATCCCTCCCTCACCACCTTCTGCCGCAATCCAACCCCCAACCAAGCCTTGCCTAATGCTGTACTGTATTATTAATAAAATAACAATCCCCCCTCTCCACCCTCTGCCACTATCCAACCCCCAACCCAGCCTTACCTGGTGCTGTATTTTATTATTAATAAAATAACAATCCCTCCCTCTCCACCCTCTGCCACAACTGTACTGTATTATTAATAAAATAAAAATCCTGCCCTCTCCACCCTCTGCCACAATCCACCCCCCACCCCAGCCTTGCCTGGTGCTGTACTGTATTATTATAAAATAAAAATCTCCTCTCCACTCTCTTCCGCGATCCAACCCCAACCCAGCCTTGCAATGGTGCTGTACTGTATTATTACTAAAATAAAAATCCTCCTCTCCACCTCTGCCATAATCCAACCCCAGCCCAGCCTTTGTTTGGTGCTGTACGGTATTATTAATAAAATTAAAATCCTTCCCTCTCCACCCTCTGCCACAATCCATCCCCCAACCCAGCCTTGCTTGGTACTGTACTGTATTATTAATAAATAAAATCCTCCCTCTCCACCCTCTGCCACAATCCAACCCCCATCCCAGCCATGCCTGGTGCTGTACTGTATTATTACTAAAATAAACATCCCTCCCTCTCCTCCCTCTGCTACAATCCAACCCCTAACCCAGCCTTGCCTGTTGCTGCACTGCATTATTAATAAAATAACAACCGCTCCCTCTCCACCCTCTGCCAAAACCCAACCCCCTACCCAGCCTTGGCTGGTGCTGTACTGCATTATTAATAAAATAACAATTATTTCCACTCCACACTCTGCCACAAACCAACCCCCAACCCAGCCTTGCCTGGTGCTGTACTGTATAATTAAATAAAAATCCTACCCTCTCCACCCTCTGCCACAATTGTACTGTATTGTTAATAAAATAAAAATTCTGCCCTCTCCACCCTCTGGCACAATCCATACCCCACCCCAGCCTTGCCTGGTGCTGTACTGTATTATTAATAAAATAGAGAATAATGGATAGGCAAGTGTGTGTTATGAATATTTTTTTCACACCCAAGGTGTGTGATGACCCATAAACCTCGAAAGCGAAGCTCGAGAGGTTTATGCAGTCATCACACACCGAGGGTGTGAAAAAAATATTCATATGCACACACTTGCCTATCTTTTATTTTTTATAATTGCTGATGCAGTCTTATCCAGCTTTTCTCATAGAAAAAAAATATACCAGAAGTCCAAATGTCCGTGATAAGTCGTTGTAGATATCCGCTGGTGATCACAGTCAAATGGTGGATGAGTGAAAGATTAATTAAAATTTAAGAGACTGTTTTGTAAAGCGAGAAATTTAAAATATTGAGCTTGTTTTAAATTGTGCCGTTAGCAGTGCACCAAGCAAGAAGTGTTGTGGTGGCCACGCAGATCTTCCGGTTGCTGTGGTGACCTACAAGAGAGAGCGTCTTGAAATTGCGATATTTTGTTCGACATTGTTTTTCTGATGGTTTTAAATAACTGAACGGAGGCAGTTGGTAGCAGAAGCTTCAGCTGGGGAAAATCTGAGTTAGCGCCTGAGGTGTCTCGAGCACAGAGTACAGCTCTAGAGTGACTCTGAGATTATGAAACAATTACACACCGATTTCAGGTTATTACGGCAAGCCACAGTGTCTGAATTCAGGTTGTTAAAGGGCCGCATCAGTAATTATATAAAAATCCCACCCTCTCCACCTTCTGCCACAATCCAACCCCCCTCCCCAGCCTTGCCTGGTGCTGTACTGTATTATTAATAAAATAAAAATCCCGTCCTCTCCACCCTCTGCCACAATCCAACCCCCCACCCCAGCCTTGCCTAATGCTGTACTGTATTATTAATAAAATAAAAAGGATGCCGCCCTCTCCACCCTCTGCCATAATCCAGCCCCTAACCCAGCCCTGCCTGGTGCTGTACTGTATTATTAATAAAATAAAAATCCCTCCCTCTCCTCTCTCTAGCACGATACAACCCCTAATCCTGCCTTGCCTGGTGCTGTACTGTATTATTACTTAAATAAACATCCCTCCCTCTCCTCCCTCTGCTACAATCCAACCCCTAACCCAGCCTTGCCTGTTGCTGTACTGTATTATTAATAAAATAACAACCGCTCCCTCTCCACCCTCTGCCACAACCCAACCCCTATCCAGCCTTGGCTGGTGCTGTACTGCATTATTAATAAAATAACACAATTCCACTCCACACTCTGCCACAACCCAACCCCCAACCCAGCCTTGCCTGGTGCTGTACTGTATAATTAAATAAAAATCCTACCCTCTCCACCCTCTGCCACAATTGTACTGTATTGTTAATAAAATAAAAATTCTGCCCTCTCCACCCTCTGCCACAATCCATCCCCCACTCAGCCTTGCCTGGTGCTGTACTGTATTATTAATAAAATAAAAATCCCGCCCTCTCCACCCTCTGCCATAATCCAACCCCTAACCCAGCCCTGCCTGGTGCTGTACTGTATTATTAATAAAATAAAAATCCCTCCCTCTCTTCTCTCTACCATGATCCAACCCCTAATCCTGCCTTGCCTGGTGATGTACTGTATTATTAATAAAATAACAAACCCTCCCTCTCCACCCTCTGCCATGATCCAAGCCCCAACCCAGCCTTGCCTGGTGCTGTACTGTATTATTAATAAAATAAATATCCCTCCCTCTCCTCCCTCTGCCACGATCCAAGCCCCAACCCAGCCCTTCCTGGTGCTGTACTGTATTATTAATAAAATAAAAATCCCTCCCTCTCCTCTCTCTACCACGATCCAACCCCTAATCCTGCCTTGCCTGGTGATGTACTGTATTATTAATAAATAACAAACCTCCTCTCCACCCTCTGCCACGATCCAACCCCCAACCCAGCCTTACCTGGTGCTGTACTGTATTATTAATAATAAAATAAAAATTCCTCCTCTCCACCTCTGCCACAATCCATCCCCCAACCCAGCCTTGCCTGGTGCTGTACTGTACTATTAATAAAATAACAATCCTCCCTCACCACCTTCTGCCGTAATCCAACCCCAACCAAGCCTTGCCTAATGCTGTACTGTATTATTAATAAAATAACAATCCCCTCTCCACCCTCTGCCACTATCCAACCCTCAACCCAGCCTTCACTTTGGTGCTGTATTTTATTATTAATAAATAACAATCCCTCCTCTCCACCCTCTGCCACAACTGTACTGTATTATTAATAAAATAAAAATCCTGCCCTCTCCACCCTCTGCCACAATCCACCCCCACCCCAGCCTTGCCTGGTGCTGTACTGTATTATTATAAAATAAAAATCTCTCCCTCTCCACTCTCCTGCACTGATCCAACCCCAACCCAGCCTTGCAATGGTGCTGTACTGTATTATTACTAAAATAAAAATCCTCCTCTCCACCCTCTGCCACAATCCAACCCCAGCCCAGCCTTGTTTGGTGCTGTCACGGTAATATTAATAAAATTAAAATCCTCCTCTCCACCCTCTGCCACAATCCATCCCCAACCCAGCCTTGCTTGGTACTGTTGTACTGTATTATTAATAAAATAAAAATCCCTCCCTCTCCACCCTCTGCCACAATCCAACCCCCATCCCAGCCATGCCTGGTGCTGTACTGTATTATTACTAAAATAAACATCCCTCCCTCTCTTCCCTCTGCTACAATCCAACCCCTAACCCAGCCTTGCCTGTTGCTGCACTGCATTATTAATAAAATAACAACCGCTCCCTCTCCACCCTCTGCCAAAACCCAACCCCCTACCCAGCCTTGGCTGGTGCTGTACTGCATTATTAATAAAATAACAATTATTTCCACTCCACACTCTGCCACAAACCAACCCCCAACCCAGCCTTGCCTGGTGCTGTACTGTATAATTAAATAAAAATCCTACCCTCTCCACCCTCTGCCACAATTGTACTGTATTGTTAATAAAATAAAAATTCTGCCCTCTCCACCCTCTGGCACAATCCATACCCCACCCCAGCCTTGCCTGGTGCTGTACTGTATTATTAATAAAATAGAGAATAATGGATAGGCAAGTGTGTATGAATATTTTCACCCAGGTGTGTGATGACCCATAAACCTCGGCGACTCGAGGAAGTTTATACTGTCATCACACACGAGGGTGTGAAAAATATTCATATGCACACACTTGCCTATCTTTTATTTTTTATAATTGCTGATGCAGTCTTATCCAGCGTTTTTCTCATAGAAAAAAAAAAATATACCAGAAGTCCAAATGTCCGTGATAAGTCGTTGTAGATATCCGCTGGTGATCACAGTCAAATGGTGGATGAGTGAAAGATTAATTAAAATTTAAGAGACTGTTTTGTAAAGCGAGAAATTTAAAATATTGAGCTTGTTTTAAATTGTGCCGTTAGCAGTGCACCAAGCAAGAAGTGTTGTGGTGGCCACGCAGATCTTCCGGTTGCTGTGGTGACCTACGAGAGAGCGCGTCTTGAAATTGCGATATTTTGTTCGACATTGTTTTTCTGATGGTTTTTAAATAACTCGAACGGAGGCAGTTGGTAAGCAGAAGCGCTTCAGCTGGGGAAAATCTGAGTTAGCGTCTGAGGTGTCTCGAGCACAGAGTACAGCTCGAGAGTGACTCTGAGATTACGAAACACCATAATAACTCGATTTCAGGTTATTACGGCGTTTTCACAGTGTCTGAATTCAGGTTGTTAAAGGGCCGCATCAGTAATTATATAAAAATCCCACCCTCTCCACCTTCTGCCACAATCCAACCCCCTTCCCCAGCCTTGCCTGGTGCTGTACTGTATTATTAATAAAATAAAAATCCCGTCCTCTCCACCCTCTGCCACAATCCAACCCCCCACCCCAGCCTTGCCTAATGCTGTACTGTATTATTAATAAAATAAAAAGGATGCCGCCCTCTCCACCCTCTGCCATAATCCAGCCCCTAACCCAGCCCTGCCTGGTGCTGTACTGTATTATTAATAAAATAAAAATCCTTCCCTCTCCTCTCTCTAGCACGATACAACCCCTAATCCTGCCTTGCCTGGTGCTGTACTGTATTATTAATAAAATAACAAACCCTCTCTCTCCACCCTCTGCTACGATCCAAGCCCCAACCCTGCCTTGCCTGGTGCTGTACTGTATTATTAATAAAATAAAAAGTCCCTCCCTCTCCACCCTCTGCCACAATCCAACCCCCAACACAGCCTTGTCTGATGCTGTACTGTATTATTATTATTAAAATAACAATCCTGCCCTCTCCACCCTCTGAGACGATCCAACCCCCAACCCAGCCTTACCTGGTGCTGCACTGTATTATTAATAAAATAAAAATCCTGCCCTCTCCACCCTCTGCCACAATCCAACCCCTTCCCCAGCCTTGCCTGGTGCTGTACTGTATTATTAATAAAATAAACTTCCCTCCCTCTCCACCCTCTGCCACATTCCAACCCCCAACCAAGCCTTGCCTGATGCTGTACTGTATTATTAATAAAAATCCTACCCTCTCCACCATCTGCCACAACTGTACTGTATTATTAATAAAATAAAATTCCCACCCTCTGCCACAACCCAACCCCCACGGCAGCCTTGCCTGGTGCTGTACTGTATTATTAATAAAATATAGCCACTAGGGGGCACTATTCTAAGGGCTACTACCCCTGCCTGCCCTAACTGTGACAGGGTGACAGGCCCAGATCCATTGGTGGGTGCCTCCACCCTGCGGTCGGGGTTAGAACAGTCGAGAGTGACTCGGTCAGAGCCCTCTGGGTTGCTGCAACCCCCCTTTCTTCCCGCTAGTGGCCGACACAATTCAGTTTCAGTGTCCTTACCCTATACACTTATCCCCCGGCTCGAACTAATCATCTCACTCCTGGATCCCCTGAAAAGCAAGGTCCAGTTACACCACATTCACTGTGCAATATTTCCTCATTAATACACAAACTAGCCAGTGTACTTTTGCAAAACAAGCAGTCTGATTTATTCAAGGGGAGACAACAAGGACCAGGGGAATCAGGTTGATTAGCTTACCTCTACAATATAAGAATGTTCACCTAGGGCTCTGTCCACAGGCCTAACCTATAAGTTACTGTCCATGGGTATCCAAGCCCTTACTGCTAGTTCCTCGATGCAGCTGGTTGGGGCTCTGACACAGATAAGCTTTTAATTCCTACTACGATTTGATAGAGCCAGCTGGCTCAGCTAATGCAGTCAGCAAAGTTACCAGAAAATCTTGCCCTGGCTAGCAACGTTTAACAGGGTGCTACCCTGATTTAGTACTCACAACTCCAGAAGGAAAAGTGCTCTCACATCACTCACAGGGCTGAGCCTAAACTTCTGATACTTCTCTACACATTTATATGAAAGACAATGGAGGGGTACCATACCAGGCAGCTGCTCCTATGGCCCGACCGAACTCACAGCTCTCGGAGTCTCACTGCAGCTTCAACTTTCCTGACAGACTGAGCGCGATTCAACAGATTCTCCAGTCCTCTTCAGGTTGAGCCTGGTAGGTAGCTGTGTTTGTACACAGCCTCCTCTGACCACTGCCCTGCGGATTTAGTCCGTGGATCACCGGCGATTTAAACGGCTGCCTCAGGCCTTTCACATGCTTCCCGCGTGAACAGTGAATGGCGCAGGAGCTCAGAGCTCCTTCCTTATTCACCGCCACAAAGCATCTGCCCCTTGACAGTATGGGGCCATCCTCTCTGCTTGGGCTCCAGCCGATCCCATTGGCTGGCTACAGATGCCAGTCACTTAGTCCTGCTTTCTGTGGTGTGAAAAGGGCACCATGGTCTAGCCTTCACTTCCCACAGTTACCAGCAGTATCCCCATTGGTCCGTCGGCTCCCCAGGGAGCCCTCATTCTGGTTGGTCGCCAGTTACTCCTTTTACAATACCCCCTGCCCCTATTGGATCCTTCAGAACATCCTGGTCCAAAATGGAGGGGCACAGGAAGATATAGGCTGTTGGTTAACTAGGATCTGCGGCCTATTCTGTAGGTAGGGAAATGGGCAGACTAGATGGGCCTAGCGGTCCTTATCTGCCGTCAAAGTCTATGTTTCTATGTTTCACAGCTCACACAGTCTCAGCTGCAAAAGAAACAGGTTAAACAAACTGCAATCCCATCAACAGGCTAGCTAATTATGCCCAAACAGCTGCATCTTTCAAAAGGGGCTCCCCCTGCGCATATAGCGACTGCCAAATGGAAACAATTTCACCACGGCTCAGGCGGGACTCGAACAGGGAAACATCAGTCCCCCCCATACCAGCCCACTGAACCCTGCGAGCAGGCAGCCCTTAAAGAGGCAGTACTGCAGGCTTTAAAAACCTCACATCACTGCCCGCATTTTGGCGTCCTTAGCACGAACACCAGTTGGGCAGGGGCATTCGTTAAGCTCCGGGAGGCTGTGGGAACCCCCATTTGTAAGGGGGGTTACACCTTCCTGGTTTGAGAGAACTTGCATATCACAAGTAGTTACCCTTAAATCACTTTAAGGTAAAACAGTTTTAATTGACAGCACATTAGACCTTTTGTCACTTACATTGTCACTGTACTCACAGTTTACTATTGTTTATGCAATATTACACATACAGACAACCTTTCCCTCCCTTTTCAATCAGGTTGTTACTTCCTGCCCATGACACCTGGAAAGAGGGGGCCCTTCCCTATCAGCTACTTGCGGGCTAACTGGGGCAGGGGTACCATACTCAGAGGGCAATACTAACAGTCTGGAGTCATTTACCAAAGCTAACTTGGGCAAGGAGCTTGGGGACACATTCACCTCTTTATGGACTACATTTAAAGGCAGGTCCACTGGCTGACCCAGGGACTCGTAACTTAACCTTACTACAGGCCATACCTCTCGGCCAGTGCATCTAGGGGTCCCATTAAAATCTGCTACAGGCCCTGGCTCCATTTCTGCCTCATTGAGATTAGTAGAGGGAACCTCCACACTAGAAGGGGACCCCGTGCCCATAGTACTTTCGGGGACATGACCCTGTATATCAGGCTCCACACTACTTGGCTCAGCTGGGGACAGTTCGGGTACTGGCAAGAAATCATCAGGGCTTGCTCCCCCACATCGCTTCCTTCTTCAGAAAAGTCAGATAGTTTAGCCAGGCCATACAGTTCAGCCAGGCTCAAGGACCCCACCCCCTTGGCTTGGAGGCCACTCACATCATCCTCTGGGAGCATTGGCTCCAGAGACAAAGCTGGGGGCTCAGACAGTCCAGAAAGCCCAACTTCATCTCCAGAGTTAATTAGGGGATTGCCCCGAAACAGTTGGCTCAGTTCATAAGAGGGATAGTATTCAATATTATTCTCACTGTCTTCAGACACAGACTGACAGTCATCTTCATCAAAGAGGGTTGTAGAAGGCCCTCTTAGTTTGCTTGCTGAAGAATCAAGTGGTCTGTTTTTTTTCTTGGCAGCAGCTCTAGTTATAGGCCTGCATAGTGGGGCATTTGGAGGTTCAGCTTCTGTCAAGATTTGCCCAATTGGCAGCAGATGATTTCTGTGTATAGTTTTCACAGCTTTTGAATTGTTTTCAGGCTGCACTTTATATATGGGTAAACCTGCCAGTTTTCCCACAAAAATATGAGGGAGGTGATGCCATATGTCAGCAATCTTATGTTTGCCATGCAGTCCCAAATTCCTCAATAGCACTCTATCCCCTTCTCTCAGTTCCATTGCTTTCACTTTCTTATCATACCTCTCCTTATTGGCCAGGTTTCGTTTAGCAGCCATGGTCTGGGCCAGTTGGTAGGCATGGTTTAATTGGGCCTTCAACTTCTGTACATACTGTAGATGATTTGCTGCTTGTACTCCATCAGGGGAAACCCCAAAACACACATCCACTGGCAGTCTAGCCTCTCTTCCAAACATCAGTCGGTATGGGGAAAATCCAGTGGCATCTTTTTTGATGCAGTTGTAAGCATGTACCAAGGTGCTAATCTGCTGGCTCCATCTAGGCTTGTTCTTAGGTTGCAGTGTGCCCAACATATCAAGCAATGTGCGGTTAAACCTTTCAGGTTGAGGATCTCCCTGGGGATGATACGGGGTGGTTCTTGACTTTCGTACTCCCCACAAGGATAGCATTTCTTTAATCAGGCAGCTCTCAAAGTCCCTCACCTGGTCGGAATGGATTCTCTGGGGAGCCCCATAGTGGACAAAGAAGTTTTCAACAAGAACTTTAGCCACTGTGGTTGCTTTCTGATCTTTAGTAGGAAAAGCCTGAGCATACCGGGTAAAATGATCAGTGACCACCAATATGTAGCTGATATTTTTCAGATTAGGTTCTAAGCTCAGGAAATCAATGCAGACCAACTCCATGGGGGTGCTGGTAGTGATATTGACCATGGGGGCAGCTCTCTGAGGTAGGGCTTTTCTCTGCAAACAGCGGTCACAGGTCTTGACATACTGCTCTACGTCTGCACTCATTTTTGTCCAGTAGAATCGGGTCCGTACTAGGTCAAGAGTTCAGTCTATGCCAAGATGCCTCATATGGTCATGCAGGGACTTCAACACCAGTCCTCTAAAAGTGGTGGGCAACACCAGTTGTTGTTTGTCTATTCATCCCTCTTTGTCTACGGTCTCCTTATATAACAGTCTATTGTTCAACTTCAATTTTGGACCTTCTTTGTATAACAGGGCAGTTCTCAATTCAGCAGAACACAGTTGGGACATGTCTCTCCCTGCTTGCAGAGACTCCAAAGCAGATTTCATCATGGGGTCTCAGGATTGAGCCCGTTGGAGACTATTATTGTTGAATTGGGGCAGCGCACTAGTGTCTAAGGCAGAAAAATGACAGTAAGCAGCAGGTATGCAGTTCTTGGATGGCCCCAAGCAATCCATCATGCAGTCCACAGCATCAAGAGACATCTGTTCCTCCTTGTCAAATTTTTGGCAAAGGGCTCTTGTGTCAGGTTCTGACAACCTGACACAGTCAGTCTGGGGCACAGGCCTCCGAGAGAGAGCATCCACATCTATATGGTTTAGGATGGCTCTGTACTCAACAGCATAGTCGTAGGTGGCCAATGCAGAGAGCCACCTACGGCCAGTGGCATCCAACTTGGCTGAGGTCTGCACATATGTCAAAGGATTGTTATCAGTCTTCACCAATATCTTGGCACCATACAAGCAGTCATGAAATTGATCAACAATGGCCCACTTCAGGACCAGGAACTCTGATTTGTGCACTGGATAGTTTTTTCTGAGGGAGTCAGACTTCTGCTGGCAAAAGCTACAGGTCTCAGCCCGTTCTGCTGCTCCTGATACAAGACAGCCCCCAATCCTTGTAGACTGGAGACAGTATGGAGAACATACAGCTTGGCTGGGTCAGTACAGGGCAGCACTGGGGCATGGGTAAGTTGATATATGATGTCATAGAAAGCTTTCTCACACTCAGTAGTCCAGCGGTTTCCAAACACATCATTCAGACGAAAATACTTCTTCTCCGTCTCAGAGTGCACAACTTTCTTATACTTTTTGCAGGTGGGAGGGTACCCCTGAGTAAGGTTGAGGAGGGGGCGGATCACTTGGGAATAATCTTTGACAAACCGCCTACAATATTCACAAAACCCCAGGAACCGTTGCAGCTCTTTCAAATTCTTTGGCTGAGGCCTAGTAGTCAAAGCCTCCACTTTGCTGGGGTCAGTCTCTATGCCTTTAGTGGATACTATGTGGCCCACATACTTCACAGAAGTTTGAAAGAATTGGCACTTGTCTATAGATAACATGAGACTGAAATCATCCAGTCGATCCAGGACCTTGAACAATTGACGTTCATGTTCTTCCAATGAGCTGCTAAACACTGTGACATCATCTAAGTAAACCAAACACTCGAGCAAATTCATGTCCCCCACAGCATGTTCCATTAGGCGCTGAAAGGTAGCTGGGGCACCTGAACTCCCTTGAGGCATCCAGATAAACTCATAGAAACCTAGAGGGCAAATGAACGCAGTCTTCTCTTGGTCCGCTGGAGCCATTGGGATCTGATGGTACCTACTGCAGAGATCCAATACAGAGAACCACTTACTGCCATTCAGACAGTCCAAGGCATCCTGTATGCGTGGCATGGTATACTGGTCAGTGATGGTCCACTGGTTCAGGGTACGGTAATCCACACACATCCGAACAGCCCCATTCTTTTTGCTCACTATGACAATGAGGGAAGCATAAGGGCTCCTGGATTCCTGTATCACACCAGCAGCAAGCATCTCTTGCAGATGCTGTCTCACATCATCTATGCCAGCAGGGGCCAAGCGCTGAGACCTCTCTCGAACAGGCTTTTCATCATGCAATTAAATGTGGTGTTCGGCCCCCTGCACACATCCCACATCCCATTTTTTTAGGGAAAAGACCTGGTCTCTTTGGGCAAACTTTTCACTGACCCTTACTTTCCATTCAGCAGGCAATGGGGAGTCACCAAAATCAAACAAGTCTGATGTGACTCTGTCATCCCTCCCCAAACCCTTGCTATTAGGGATCACTGCAGTGTCTGCACAATGCACACTAGCCAGGGTGCAGCCTCTATTCACTCGGATCTCTGTCAGACACATTATGAACTTGAACCATCACTCTCCTGGCATAAGCATGGGCTCTAGCAGGCAAGATACTGGGTTTAACCAGCAGTCCTCCAGGCAACTTTCCTTCCCCAGGCGCATCCATCCTCAGTAGTTTATTCTTGACATCCTTTTTAAGCCGAACTTTCCCTTGCAAAACACACTAGGCATTTGGGGCCAGCAGCAACGGCTCCAGATCCTTCCTCTAGACAACACCCACCAGGCCTTCAGGCTCCTTCTGACTAGCCTTTCTCTGAGTCTCGTAGGCCTTCTAGATCAAAGCGGGTATCCTCAGTGCTCGCCCAGTCCTGGACACCTGCTTTTCAGAACACAATTGTACTAATCAGCCAAACATGTGAACATTGATCCTAATCAACAAGGGTACCCCATCATACAGTCCAGTGGGGGGGGGGGCAGACTAAAGCCAAAGTTTCCACCTGTTCATCCACTCCAGCCACAGAAGAAGGAAATGACAACCAGATCCTGATATACCCCAAATACGGATAAGCCTTGTCACTCAGTCCCTATACATGTAGACCATCCAAGCATTGTAGTGGCACCTCAGGTAGATATGTCTGATACCAGTCCTGAAACATAATGGTCACCTGAGAGCCACTATCCACTACAGCTCGGGTGGGAATCCCATTTACTTGCACTGAGGCCTCCATTAAGGGCCCGACCACATCAGACCACTCAGGGGGCACAGCGTTAACAGTTGCTTGGGCATTGGCCCGAGTCACAAAACCCTTCCTGGGGGGTCAGACGTGGGCCCTGCGATGCCAAGTGATCAGTCTGCTGTTGACCTTCCTTAAATTCTCTGGCAACTGGCACTCAGTCTGAAAGTGTCCATCCTCCCCACAGTGGTAACAGAACTTGGGGTCACAGGGGTCTCTGTTTGGCTGGGGATATTTCATTTGCATAGTGGATCACTTCAAGTCCCTCAGCAGTTCTCATAAATTCCAGACCTCGGCCCTCAATTCACTTTATACTTGGGGAACAGAGGAAATGGCACACACACACACACACACCTCTCCCTGTAACTCTGGGGATACATCAGGCCCTCCTGAAGGGTGGGTCTCATCAGGTTCACTAGACTCAGGGGTTTGGCTCAAATTCACAGCCCCCACATAGGGTTCCAACCCCTCTTCATCAGTCTCTACTTCTCTAATCTCGCTGATCAATTGACAGTATTCAGGCGGGGCAGCTAGCCGATTGTGTAACTTAAGTTTTAACAGTATCAGACTGGGCAATCTAGCAGACTTTAAAACATGTTCCAACCTGACCTGGTTCAAGGCTGAGGCGGTGATCCCCTCCTTTTTGGTAGGCCTTTTGTAAAGCCCTTTCCACCCTGGTGACAAAGGCGGAAAGCTTCTCATTCCTCCACTGCTTAGCAGACTTGAATTTCCATAATAAGTCTTCCCCAGTTTCCGTGCTCCCAAACACTCCCTCTAGAGCAGAAAGATACTCTGCAGTGGTAGCTTCCAGGCTAGTGGCCCGTAAAAACCGAATAGCTTCCAAAGCCGGACCCCTCAGACTCTCCATCAGTCTCTTTCATTTCTCCCCCTCAGAGCATTGCCACTCCTGGACTGGGGGTGGTGTAGTCCATCCACACCTCCAAATCATCCTCCCCTGAAGGCACGGGCACTGTGCCAGAAAAAAGTTTTAGCCTATGGTAAGAATCCAGCTGTATAGAGGGAACCACTAGGGGTGGTGGAGCCAAGATAGAACTCTTGGGGGGCTCCAGAGAGGCACCAGGGGAGGCCTGAGGGGTGGGTTCACCGGAAAGGTCCAAGGCCTGCATTAACTATTGGGTAGTTCTCCCTTCTACAGCCAACAATTTAAGTAGCTTATCTTTGAAACTATTAGTCTGGGGAGATCCCCCAGGAGTGACTGACCCACCAGTATGTGAATGACCCTCCACCCTGGTTGGGCACCCTCCGGTAAATCACTGGAGCCCTCTCAGGGTTGATGGCTATGCTGCACAAGAGTAGCACCTGCAAAGTCTGATTGAGTAGGTCAGCCATACGCCCCTTCACCTCTACCTTGCCTAAACACTTAACATGCTCCACGGCAGAGATAATGTCAGCGGTCGTTGTCCCCAGAGGTACATCGAGTACTAACACAGTTCTCTGAGAGTCCAGCTCTTCAGCTTCACCCCACCCCATTAGTTTATGTACCATCGTCTTAATAGGGTCCAGCTTAATCTTAGCCATGATATCCCCTTCCAGTTTCTCCTTTAATTTATCCATAGTTATGCACTTTGCCCACTCGGCCACTAGGGGATGCTAATCCCAGTGGTGCCTCCAATTTGTAACCCCTAGGGGCGCTATCCTAAGGGCTACTACCCCAGCCAGCCCTAACTGTGACAGGGTGAGGGGCCCAGATCCATTGGCAGGTGCCTCCACCCAGAGGTCGAGGTTAGAACAGTCGAGATTGACTCGGTCACAGCCCTCTGGGTTGCTGCAACCCCCCTTTCTTCCCACTAGTGGCCCACACCATTCAATTTCAGTGTCCTTACCATATACACTTACCCCCAGGCTCGAACCAATCAGCTCACTCCAGGGATCCCCTGAAAAGCAAGGTACAGTTACACCACATTCACTGTGCAATATTTCCCCATTAATACACAAACTAGCCAGTGTACTTTTGCAAAACAAGCAATCTGATTTATTCAAGGGGAGACAACAAGGACCGGGGGGAATCAGGTTGATTAGCTTACCACTACAATATAAGGATGTTCACCTAGGGCTCTGTGCACAGGCCTAACCTATGAGTTACTGTCCATGGGTACCCAAGCCCTAAAGGCTAGTTCCTCAATGCAGCTGGTTGGGGCCCTGACACAGATAAGCATTTAATTCCTACTATGATTTGATGGAGCCAGCCGGCTCAGCTAATGAAGTCAGCAAAGTAACCAGAAAATCTTGCCCTGGCTAGCAACGTTTAACAGGGAGCTACCCTGATTTAGTACTCTCAACTTCCGAAGGAAAAGCACTCTCACATCACTCACAGGGCTGAGTCTGAACTTCAGATACTTCTCCACACATTTATATGAAAGACAACAGAGGGGTACCATACCAGACAGCTGCTCCTATGGCCCGACTGAACTCACAGCTATCGGGAGTCTCACTGCAGCTTCAACTTTCCTGACAGACTGAGCACAATTCAGCAGATTCTCCAGTCCTCTTCAGGTTGAGCCTGGTAGGTAGCTGTGCTTGTACACAGCTTCCTCTGACTGCTGCCCTGCGGATTTAGTCCGTGGATCACCAGCGATTAATACGGCCGCCTGAGGCCTTTCACGCACTTCCTGCATGAAGACTCAATGGTGCAGGTGCTCAGAGCTCCTTCCTCATTCATAACCACAGCGCATCTGCCCCTTGACAGCATGGGGCCATCCTCTGTGCTCGGGCGCCACCTGATCCCATTGGCAGGCTACAGATGCCAGTCACTTAGTCCTGCTTTCAGGGGTGCAAAATAGGCGCCATGGTCTAGCCTTCACTTCCCACAGTTACCAGCAGTATCCCCATTGGTCCGTCAGCTCCCCAGAGAGCCCTCATTCTGGTTGGTCGCCAGTTACTCCATTTGTGATACCCACTGCCCCTATTGGACCCTTCAGAACATCCTGGTCCAAAATGGAGGGGCACAGCACACACAGTCTCAGCTGCAAAAAGAAACAGGTTAAACAAACTGCAATCCAATCAACAGGCTAGCTAGTTATGCCCAAACAGTTACATCTTTCAAAATGGGCTCCCCCTGCACATATAGCGACTACCAAATGGGAGCGATTTCACCGTGGCTCAGGCAGGACTCGAACAGGGAAACACCAGTCCCCCCATACCAGCCCGCAGAACCCTGCGAGCAGGCAGCCCTTAAAGAGGCAGTACTGCAGGCTTTAAAAGCCTCACAATGCCTGCATTTTGGCGACATAACACCGAACACCAGTTAGGCAGAGAGCATTAGGCAAGCTCTGCAAAGGCTTTTAGGAACCCCCATTTGTAAGGGGGTTACAAAAATAAAAATCTCTCCCTCTTCACCCTCTGCCACAATCCAACCCCCAACCCAGCCTTGCCTGGTGCTGAACTGTATTCTTAATAAAATAAAAATCCCGCCCTCTCCACCCTCTGCTACAATCCAACCCCCAACCGAGCCTTGCCTGGTGCTGTACTGTATTATTATTAATAAAATAAAAATCCTGCCCTCTCCACCCTCTGCCACAATCCAACCCCCAACCCAGCCTTGCCTGGTGCTGTACTGTATTATTAATAAAATAACAATTCCGCCCTCTCCACCCTCTGCCACAATCCAACCCCCAACCCAACCTTGCCTGGTGCTGCACTGTATTATTAATAAAATAACAATCCTGCCCTCTCTACCCTCTGCCACAATCAAACCCCTAACCCAGCCTTGCCTGGTGCTGTACTGTATTATTAATAAAATAACAATCCCTCCCTCTCCACCCTCTGACACGATCCAACCGCCAACCCAGCCTTGCCTGGTGCTGTACTGTATTATTAATAAAATAAAAATCCCACCCTCTCCACCCTCTGCCAGCATCCAACCCCCCCTTGCCTGGTGCTGTACTGTATCATTAATAAAATAACAATCCCTCCCTCTCCACCCTCTGACACGATCCAACCCCCAACCCAGCTTTGCCTGGTGCTGCACTGTATTATTAATAAAATAACAATCCTGCCCTCTCTACCCTCTGCCACAATCAAACCCCTAACCCAGCCTTGCCTGGTGCTGTACTGTATTATTAATAAAATAACAATCCTTCCCTCTCCACCCTCTGACATGATCCAACTGCCAACCCAGCCTTGCCTGGTGCTGTACTGTATTATTAATAAAATAAAAATCCCACCCTCTCCACCCTCTGCCAGCATCCAACCCCCCCTTGCCTGGTGCTGTACTGTATCATTAATAAAATAACAATCCCTCCCTCTCCACCCTCTGACACGATCCAACCCCCAACCCAACCTTGCCTGGTGCTGCACTGTATTATTAATAAAATAACAATCCTGCCCTCTCTACCCTCTGCCACAATCAAACCCCTAACCCAGCCTTGCCTGGTGCTGTACTGTATTATTAATAAAATAACAATTCCGCCCTCTCCACCCTCTGCCACGATCCAGCCCCCAACCCAGCCATGCCTGGTGCTGTACTGTATTATTAATAAAATAACAATCCTGCCCTCTCTACCCTCTGCCACAATCAAACCCCTAACCCAGCCTTGCCTGGTGCTGTACTGTATTATTAATAAAATAACAATCCCTCCCTCTCCACCCTCTGACATGATCCAACCGCCAACTGAGCCTTGCCTGGTGCTGTAATGTATTACTAATAAAATTACGGTCTCTCTCTCTCCACCCTCTGCCACGATCCAGCCCCCAACCCAGCCTTGCCTGATGCTGTACTGTATTATTTATAAAATAACAATCCCTCCCTCTCCACTCTCTGCCACAATCCAACCCCCAACCCAGCCTTGCCTGGTGCTCTACCGTATTATTTATAAAATAACAACCCCTCCCTCCCTCCTCTGCCAGGATCCAACCCCAAACCCAGCCTTGCCTCGTGCCGTACTACATGACTAATAACATTGTAAAAATCCCTCTGCTCCACCCTCTGCCACGATCCAGCCCCAACCCAGCCTTGTGCTATTTTGTAACATGGATCACTACAACATACTGGTAACTATCAACTGTCGGTATTAATATGTGAATCACAGAACTTACAAGTGCAGCAAAAATGGCAGTAGCACTAACATTTTATAGAACATCGGTATATGTTTCAGAAGCAAGTGTCATATTAGGTCAAACATGCATAGCACTGTCGTACTTTGCATAATGCAATACATGTGGGAGTAATGGCTACAAGAGCTTCTGATTTAATATTCAAAGGGCATGTCACAATAAAACACAAAAATTGTAACAATTGTCTGACAAAGGAATGAATGAATGATGATGTCATCACCTATAGTAATACCAGACTGATCACTTGTCAGCCAATCTGGTGTTACCCTAGGCAATTATGGCATCATTTATTCATGCTGGATGAATGAATGATGCATACCATTTTTATTTCTGCTCTGAATGTAACTTCTGTTTTAGTAAAATAAAGTGCTTTCCTTGGTATTCTTAGAGACAAAACAAAACAAAAACACAGTTGTCACAGATTTTTGACCTTGCCTTTCCCAGCTAGCAACCACGAGCCATCGAATACCTATCTCTTTTTCACTTTGTGTGTTATTTTGTAAAATATTGTACAATGTTTTATTTGCTATTGGCCACTGTTGTAAGTGAAACGTACTTGGTAGTTTCATTAGCTCAAAAATTAAAAAAAGAACGGTATTTATTGTCTTTTTGTTGACTGGGAAGGAGGGGGAAGCCTATTGTCAGCATCATCAACGGGCAGAGCAATACTGATGCAAACCATGCTGTTGGTGGTATTTTAGTAAAAGGGGAAAATGCAGCCAGGACACTGAAGAAATCAATTACTGTTTTTGAGAAGTGCCATGGGATCTTCAGTGTCTCCTGAATATCCCCAGAAGAGGCATGCAGGACCTCAGTTTAATGTCACATCTAAAGGATGACACATCCTGATAAAACAGCATCCTACACTTGGGTTTCAAGTTTGATGGTAGGAGACAGAGAAGGGTTCCTTGCAGGCAGCAATGAGGTGGCCACAGGAACAGTTACTGTACTACTGCAGTACGCTCCCTGGCATACCAATGTAGTCAGATGCAGCTGAAGATCTGATCTCCTCTTTTGCATATTGCCACCGCCCAATGCCAAGCTACATAAGATATGATGATATCAAGTGAATGTGTGAAGCACTGAAAACAGTGCTGATCCATTGCTTGGCATTCATACACAAACCAGAGACATGCATATCAGGCTGCCAGTATTCCATAAAGATGTGTGTCATAGGAACAAGGACCCTCTCATACACTGTACATCAAAATGCTTGTTCATGGACTAATGTGTTTACTTTTTCTGATCAGTGTATAACGGTTTGATTTTTTTAATATAGTGAATTTAAGTTACTTAAAGCCTAATATTAGATATCCAGACCAAGTGATACCGGCTGCTGGTGACTAAGAGATTAAGTATCACATATTTTACATCTGTTAAACTCATTTTACTGGTATAGTGGTGGCAGCATTTAGTTTTTCCAAGTGTTATATCTTCTCTGCATATAATTAGCCACAATTGATGTCTTTCTCTTTTTCCCTAGCAACAGAAATCCTACTCTGATATCCATAGCATAACCTGACTTACTTTTACTATACAAAAACTCAAACTGTGATACACTGATAGGCAAAACTAAAAATGTTAATCCAAGAAGGAGCATTCAGCTGAACTGACAGTTCACAGTTAACAAGATCAGGGGACAAGAATCAGACAGTCATTTTTAAAACGTGCCACAAGAATGTTTCTTCCTGATGCAAGCTCAGATGATGACGGTTCTCTTGGACATCACCTCTACATAGAACTGAAGCGGTTATATGCTGCCGCCCGAAACAAGTGCACTCGGGCCATCAGAAAGGCCAAGTCTGAGCACTATCAGTCATCACTCACTGCCTCATGGGGGAATCCCAGAACCTTCTGGGATAACATTAAACAGTTAAATGGGAGCACCTCCCCCACCCACCAGATCAACATTAATGGTGTGATCTCCTCAGACCCAGCCCTTATAGCCAACCACCTCAACACCTCATTCACTGACCTTAGCCCTATCCTCCTTCAAATTTTTTGACCCTCCTCCCCCAGCACCTGCCGTAAATATTTCTAGCCATTATTTCTCCTCCGCCATGTTTCTGCCCAGAACTTAGGCCGCACCTTGTCACTGCCCTCAAGAGTAATAGTACAGGCAGTGACACCCTGATCCGTGTATCCTACGGCTGGTCTTAGACACAGTCCTTACCCAATCACATGCCTCATCAACCACTCTCTTTGCCTGGGGAAGGTTCCAACTGCCTGGAAAGTCGCCACTGTCACCCCTATCTTTAAAGGTGGTGATAGGACTGTGGCTGGAAACTATCGACCGATCTCCATTCTCTCCTCTCTCCAAGGCCTTGGAAAAGTGGTGGCCCTCTCAAATCTCTGACTACCTCTCCACCTACAATGTCCTTTGTCCTGAGCAGCATGGCTTCTGGTGGGCCACAGTACCAACACAGCCTTCCTAGAGTTCTCCAACTTTCTCCACTCCTCCTTAGACACTGGTTCTCTGGCTGGTGCTGTCTTCATTGACCTCTCGAAAGCTTTCGACACTGTCTCCCACCCTCCTTCTTGATGCCCTTAGTCTCTCTGGTTTTGCTGCTGGGCCTATCTCCTGGTGCACCAGTTATCTGTCTGACTGCTCACAGCGTGTAAAAATTAATGGGACCTACTCAGACATCTGTCCCATCTTTTCTGGGGTTCCCCAGGGCTCCATTCTGGGCCCCTTACTATTCTCCCTTTACCTTAACATCCTTCCACGCTCTTGCTCGGGGAACATTCTATTGTACGCTGATGATGCAGTCATCTTTGCCTCAAGTCGTAACCCTAGAAAAGAAAGTGCTTGAATTTTCAAACTTGGAAACATGAAACCAAGCAGCCTGCATGAAATATGGGACCACAAACCATTATTTTAGTAATACTCTAGGTTGATTAGTTAATGCTTGACATTAACCAAGATGCCTAATATTGGAAAAGTATAGGAGTTGTTCCTGTGACATTATCAGATTGTATTTTCTCACTAGTTTGACCTCTTTTCCAGTGATCATGCCTCAGTATACTTATAGTTGCCTCAATAGTTTGGATCATCACAAACGCGCTCCACAGGTCAGGCCCTCTGCTCCCGCAGTGCCAACCTCAGAGTGCAATAATGTGAACTAGGGTTGCCACCTGTCAGGTTTTTTACCTGGTGATCAGGTTTTCAGGGTCCCTAACAGGTAATCTAGTTTTGCTCTGTGCTAGTCAGGTTTTTGAGCCATTTTGAGTGCTCACATACTTTTGAAACAAATGTCATATAATTCATTGTTTCAGCTACATGTCCAGGTTACAGACAAGTTCTGTTGTCAATGTAGCCTTTTGTTTGTGAATGTAGTCACCCTGGGAGGTGTAAAGTATAGCCATTAACACCATTAGCACTTACTTACCTAATCTTTTCCACTGCATCTTAAAGTGTCATAGGAGCACAGCTGCTCCCACCTTTTGTAACAGTAACAGAGCCAGTTGTCTTCCACTTTCGTTTGCTGGTAAAAATTTTCATCTCAAACAGAATTTAGGCATTTTTAAATGTTTTAAATTCTTTTTTTTCCTCAAGAAAAAAGTATGGTCACTTCTTTGGCTTTAAAATGGTACTGTGGACAAGAAAAGGAAATGGAGCCAAAAAAAGATATAATGTATGTATAGTGTTGTATGCTATTTACAGTATTTCCCTTACTCCCCCCAAGATCATATATGTAAATGAGATTTCTTTTAAATTATGTTTATCTGCTTAACCAGTGTCAATAAATAAATAAATACATAAATAAATAATTAGGAAGAACCTAGGAAAGTAACATAACCAGTACAGTTTTTATTTAACTGCTGCAGTAAGTGTTGTTTTTTAATGATATGACAAATGGACTTCTAGGTGGAACAATGCATGATGAGTCAGGCAGTATAGTGCAGTGGTCTTAGGCTCTGAGCTGCAAATCTGGTGACATCCAGCAGACCAGACCTGGGTTTGAATCCCACAGCATCCACTTGCATACTGTGTGACCCTGAGCAAGTCACTTAACCTCCTTGTGCTCCCAGGTCGCTCCTGTAAAAAAGCTTTCAGCTTAGTGTGCTATACCTGGTTAAACAACTAAAAAAAAAAGTCATGAAAAGGGGCAGGGCTACAAGCAGAGCTTAGGCTCCGGTTTTAGTCTTATCCAAAGGTGGCAACCCTAATGTGAACAGGTAACAGGCAGTGTAACCCTCCTGTCTGCTTTGAGTCCAAATTACCTTTAGCCTTGAGTTCTGGGGGGGGAGGGATTCAAACTGTGAACCTTATGCTAACATACCCAATGTACACACTCAGATATGTACCCTCTACAGGACTACAGTAGGATCTTTCACCAGAGGCACCCAGCCAGGCTTCCAAAATGAACCTTAAATCTCTGCAAGAGACCTCGGGTATATTCTTACCTTATCATACAAGCTCAGTACACAATCAAGCTTTTTAACAGCTGTCAGAATTAAATACATGCACTTCACATGCAAGGGGAAACGAAAAAGACACCCAGGCAGTATTTCAAAGAAATGGTTGTTTATGAAAACTAGGATAAAAACATGTAAAATTAAACACAGAACAATATATCATACAGCTTACAATCATGTAAAATAAAAAGGAAGTTGCAAACAAAGCACTCCTGCCACATATACTTAATTTCTTTTGAAGTATTACCTTTCTAAGGGCTCTCCCAGTCAGAGTCAAGAATCACATGTCACAATCCCATATACAATGATTCATTTTTAACTCTGTCTCCACTCCCTTTTGATGAGATCAGCTAAACCCTCCCTTAGATAATTTCTGATATACTGTATCTCTGAGGATGCGAGTCATTTCCTTGAAAAATATGTAACTAGCCACTTCCCAAATATGGCAGTCTTTAATTAAACATTTTTTCTTCGAATTTAACAATCCCACACTCATGTCCTCTTGGCTAACTTCCTGTGCTAGTGTGATCTGAGAGATTGTTTGACTCTTCACACATTTCTGGTTATATGCTAAAAGGAGAGGAACCAGCCTAATTTCCTTGCCTCCTGTAACGTCATAAAACTCACATTTGGTTTTGAACTTCAAAAGTCTAGGTCATAAACAGGTAATAAAATGCCATTCTGTAAGAAGTCTTAATTACTGGTTCTTCTGGTCTGTTTTACAACATCCTGTGGTTTCAGGTACTGACCTTGAAAGATAAAGGGCCAAATCTCTCACATACTGACATTTCATACACGGATCATTTATTTATAAATATCATACAGCTAACCTAAAGCAGGGGCAGAGCGTCACATGGATAAGTTACCTTACCATTCAATTTTAAATCAGCAAGTTAATGTCGCTTATCAAGCTAAGGAAATAAAGCTGTTTATTGGTGTCCCATACCACTGATTTGGGACCAAAAGCTCTAACAGTATTTGCTGGGTAACTTATTCTGCTGTCTTTGCCAGGGTTTGTTTTTTCAGGGAGCAGAGTACTGCCTAGAGACATATTAGTTTCAATGCAAAGTATTTATGATGAATCTAAAGCTTCAGAAGCAGCTCCCAGTTCTCAGTGGTGGACCCAAACAGAAACTCCAAGCCATTGCACAAACTCGGGGCACTCATAAACTCTAAATAATGCACACACCAAAGTTTAAAAGTTTCAATGCTTTAATAGGAGAAAGATAGTTAAAATATCTCCCAGTGACAGCAAACAGACCTGTCTTAGGTCAGAGTTGCTCACTGCAAGGGCTTTGTCCCCTTAGCATTTTAAAACATTGGTGTGTACATTTTTGGGAGCCTGTGAGTGTCCTGATTTTGTGCAGTTACTTGGATTTTCTTTTGGGGTGCACCAGGGACACCAGGAAACTGCTTGGGAAGTTTTACCTTTATTCAGCTGGTAGTGCAAAGCTGAAATGATGCTCCATGCTACGTGGGTTCAAATCCCACTTGATACACTTGTTTCATTATCTCTTCTATTGGTAAGTGTTCCCTAAACAAGCACACTGTGCTCTTGCAACTGGATATTTAAAATGTAGTTTGTCATTAATGTACTGCCTGCCACATATTAAAGGCTTACTTAAATTAATATTAACCACATTATTTTATTACAGGTAAAGGAGCCTGCTTTAAACAACATCTACTTAATACAGTGAAAAATCATTTATGGCATGACTTTACTTACAAGCATAAACAAATGCCACACACAAAAAAAAAAAACAACAGCAAGCACATACTGTACTGCAATTAAAATAATGAGTGGACATTACCACACAGTTAAATGCTGACAATCACAAAATACTTTTAGATGTACCAGACAAGGACATTTTTTGCTGTTAATTTCTTTTATCCACCTGGTCCCTGGTGCCTCTACATCCTGTTAGCTTCCCCTAGCCCTGTCCCCCACTCGCAGCCAACCCTTCCAGCTACCCCACAGCTTACCCCCTCTATGGTGGGGTGATGGGGAACCCCTCAACCCGCCTAACTCCAGATTTGGTGCTGGAAGGATTACTGCCCATCGCTGGGCGGTGCCTGTGGGGACCAACCATCACTCTCCTATGCCAGTACCCATTTCTTCCTCCTGTAGTGTTTGGATCCCTAGACGAGGCATGCAATGATGCCCAAGGAGTGAAGTCGCGTACCTCCCACGTGCTGCTGCTCAAACATCTGCCTTGTCTACCACCATGTTGTAGCTTTCAGTGTGCCAGCCCCTTGGCCTCCACCAGGGGCCAGTCAAGCACTGAATTGCTGGTGTCCCTCTCCCAGAGAAGGAGAACAGTCATTCGGACACGCGATCCCTCTCCTCCTGACCCCCGGCGGCACGTGCTCATTCCCGAAAATGGGTCCCCGGTGTAGCACGAGGTAAGGTGACCAGCGCCTCAGTGCCACCGGGTCACCAGACAAGGAAGCTAGTTTTTTAAATTATTACATTATTAAAACATGCCTGGCAGGCATAGACAGGATAACAGGAGCAGTCACAAATAGAACAGAACGGGGAGAATTAATAACTTTGCAAAACATGCAGAATGGTTCTTTAACAGGTAAAATCAACCATAGCACACTATGGCACAAACAAAAATATGTCACTTTTCAAAACGCATTTGTTTCTGACACTAAATAAAAAACTTTGCATAACAACTGCATAAAAATCTGATAGCAAATTGTGACAACATCAAAACTGTAATACAAAGATGAGTGAATTCATACAAACATACATGCAGCTTGTTGAATATTGATATAGAAACATAGTAACATAGATTTTGACGGCAGATAAGGACTGCTTGGCCCACCCAGTCTGCCCATTTCCCTACCTATTGGATAAGCTGCAGATCATAGTTAACCAACAGCCTACTTCTTCCTACCCCAACCCCCTAGAATTGCCTTATGACTGTCCCATGCATGCTTGAATTCCACCACTGTTTTTGACTCCACAACTTCCTCCAGAAGGCTGTTCCATGCATCCACAACCCTCTCTGTGAAAAAATACTTCCTTAAATTACCTCTGGCCGCCCCTCTTCTATCTTCAAATTGTGCCCCCTTGTTCTTTGCACACCTCTTTTTGAAAGATGCTACCCTCTTGGACTTTGTTGATTCCTTGAGATACTTGAAAGTTTCTATCATGTCCCCCCTCTCCCTCCTTTCCTCGAGGCTATACATATTCAGCTCCTTAAGTCTCTCTTCATATGTCTTCCGGTGCAGACCCTGCACCATTTTAGTTGCCCTCCTCTGGATAGCCTCCATCCTGTCTATGTCCTTGCAGAGATTGGGTCTCCAGAACTGCACGCAGTACTCCAGTCTCACCAACTGTCTGTACAGAGGGATAATAACTTCCTGTTTTCTACTGGTGATGCCTCTCCCTTTGCATCCCAGTATCCCCCCCAGCCCTCCTTGCTGCCCTCTCACATTGCTTGCCCACCTTTAGGTCATCTGATATGACTACCCCCAGGTCCCTTTCCATTTTTGTTGTTGTTAGTATCTCACCTCCCATTGTGTACTCTTCCCCTGGGTTTTTGTTTTCCAGCTGCATTACCTTGCACTTCTTAGCATTGAATCTAAGCTGCCATACATTTGAACATTCCTCTAACCTTGCCAAGTCCCTTCTCATCCTTTCCACCCCACCTTGTGCATCAACTCTGTTGCAGATATTTGTTTCATCTGCAGAGACATACTTTTACTTCCAGTCCCTGTGCAATGTCGCTTATAAAGACATTGAAGAGGACCGGTCCTAATACTGAACCCTGTGGTACCCCACTACTAACCCCCCTTTCTTCAGAGTGGACTCCATTCACTATTACTCTCTGTGTCCTATTCTCCAGCCAATTCTTTACCCAGGCTGTCATCTTGGGACCCACTCCCAGGCTAGCTAACTTGTATATTAATCTTTTGTATGGGACTGTGTCAAATGCCTTGCTAAAGTCTAGGTAGGCCATGTCCACAGCCCCTCCCTGATCTACTACTTTGGTCACCCAGTCAAAGAAATCTATCAAATTTGTCTGGCATGACCTTCCCACTGTGAATCCATGCTGCCTCGGGTCCTGAGCCCTCTAGCCTCTAGATACTCAACAATTCTTTCCTTCAGAAGTGATTCCATCATTATCCCTACCACTGAGGTTAAACTAACAGGTCTATAGTTTTCTGCTTCTGCCTTGCTCCCACTTTTGTGAAGGGGAATCACATCTGCCCTTCTCCAGTCCTCTGGTACCACCCCATCTTCCCATGATTTGTTAAAGAGGGTAGTCAGTGGTGTCACTAGTTCTACCCTTAGTTCTTTTAGAATTCTGGGATGAATCCCATCACGCCCCATTGCTTTGTCCACTTTACCCATAATTATTTTTAACAGAAAAGTTGATAACGAAAGGAGGAAAAGCAAACACATTTGTAACAGGTTGTGTGCACTGCTAAGTACACATTTGTAGAGGGTTGTGTGCTCTGCTAAATCCACTTGAGTGCACATTTGACAAGTCTACCCTGACCCTTAGCAGTCAAAAAGAAAGAACGGTTAAGGCAGTCTGCAGTGAATGAAAGCTGTCCTAATTTATTAAATGTGCAATTTGCCCTCCATATAACTAGTCAGCTCTTGATTTCCATTACCTGCAGCAGCTCACCTACTTAAAACAAGTTATAAGATTTTTATTACAGCTGACAGTCTTAAAGCTGACAAGTGCTGAAACATGTGGGCCCAGATATTCAGATTGCACAGGGCAGTGGCGCAAGCCTGGGCGCAGTGCAACTAGGATACGCTGGGACCAGGACCAGGTGATATTCAATGGTGATGTGCCATAGCGCAGCACCATTGAATATGCCAAGGTCGGCCCACATACTGCGCAAGGCACAATGGCACTGCACCAGCGCAAGCCACAGATAGAGAGCACAGGGATGTGTCAGCTCAAGTGCAGTTGTGCTAGGTGCATCACCCAAGATATTCAGCCAGGGGCATGCAAATGAGGCCATAATATATGCAAGAAGCAAATGGGGTCATTTGCATGTCATTATGGCCCCATTTGCATGCCTTGTGCAAGGCAGCCCAGTGACTTGCACCTGGTACCCTGCAGAGCATGAAGTGGGCAGTGGAGATCCTGGGGCATCCCTGCCCTATAGCCGGGATCACACGGTATATGTAAGGAAAGACATCCCTGGTAATCTAGTGGCCCACTGTGTTCCTGATTCCCCAAAAATAAAAGCCATGACCATCCCTGGTGGTCTAGTGGTCCCCCCTTCCACCCGAGTCCCTGATACCCCAATCAATGCCAGTATGACCATCCCTGGTTGTCTAGTGGCTCCCCAACCCATTGCCTTGATCGTGGTACAACCCTGTAACAAAATGCACTGGTGAGCCAGTGGCAACCCCTCCCCCACCCACACGGAGCCCTTGCCCACCCCATCATCAGCAGGTGGCAGCATCCCACCCACATACCATTATTCACAGATTTGGGACTGTCTAGTACAGTATGCCCCTGTAAGCCCATTGAACCATACTGGGACCAATGGGCTACTGCCCATACTGTACCTGTCATTTGGCAGGTGGCCAGGCAGTATGTGGGTGGACTGTTACCGCCGCAAGACTGGAGGAGTGGGGTGGGCAAGGGCTCTGTGGGTGGGTGGAGGGGTGGTGGGCGCCACTGGATCACCAGGGCATTTCATTACGGGATTATACCACAATTGCAGCAACTGGCGGGGGAACAACTAGACCACCTGAGATGGTCACAGCTTTTATTTCTTGGGAATCATGAACACGGGGGGGGGGGACTAGACTACCAGGAATATCTTTCTTAACATATACTGTGTGCTCGCGGCTACGGGCAGGGAGAGTTTCCACTAGACCACCAGAGTTGTGTGTGCTTGGGGACAACGTTCTGGGTGGGCGGGTGACCACCCATGGTGGATGGCTGCTGTGTTGCACCTTGCAATACAGCAGCCCACTTGTGGGTGGCCAGGATTTGTTCCTACTTTTCCAGGGCTCAACTTTGAGCCCCCCCACGTGGCGCAATGCAGGGTTGTGCCAGCATATGTGCTGTACCTTCCATGCTGAATATCGGGATGTGCTGCATATGCACTGGCATGGGCACATTCCCTGCATCTGCACCACATACGATTACATTCTGCCCTGGTGCATTGGGATTTGCGCTGTGCCGGGCAGCCCTTTCAATATTCCACCAGGGCACAATGCAGTTGCGCTGGTGCAACCCCTTTGAATATCCAGGCCTTGGAGTACCAGTACAAAGGAATAAAACTGTCTGTGATTTAAAGATCAGTGGCAAACATTATATATATACATACTGGGCCAGATATTCAAACTGCGCCCAAAAAGTGTGCAACAGCAGGAGCAAGCACAAGTCAATTGTGCACATGCTCAATAGACGCGATATTCAAACATGGAGCAAGACAAATTGAGCAAGCAGACAACGTCTGAATACCGCACAAACTGCGCCATAGCGCAACCAGGAAGGGGAAGCTGAGCAGAAATGATGCACCATAGCACAACAAGGCTAGCCCAGCTGAGCAGTCTGGAGGTGCCATAGCGCAAGCAGAGCCCCCCCCAGCAGAGCAATGGAACTGCACAACCAGGGAGGTAGGCTGGGGCCCACCACCAGCCATGCCACACATGGGCACCGGAACACACTGCAGAACTAACAATACACCCGCACACCCCAAGCACAGCATCACCGGGGGAGGGATGAATGATCCACCGGCCCATGGGGACAAGCCAACATAGCACAGCAGGGCCATGTAGACCCAGCACACCCACTGGCAGGCTGAGACTGTCACACACAGGGGGTCGACAACCACAGTGCACATCAGCCCCCCCTTCTGTAAGCACACCCTGCACTGTGACCCCAAGACACCACCCATGTGCAGTGACTGTCACTGCAGTAAACACCATGCAACCCCGGCACACTGCAACCTCATGTAGCACAGAACCATACAAGCCACACCCACCCTGGGCACTCAGCAGTGGGCGGCAGCAGATGGCAAGTCTGACTGAAAGGCACTTCCACACCGGAGACACTTCCCCATGCACACACACACACATATACCCAGGACCATACCACCCCAGATGCCATGCACACCACTACAACTGAGCAACCATAGCCAGCTGCAAATCAGAGACCACCACAGAATTCATAACAAAATATATATATTCGAAAAAGATATGTACAACACCAACAGCATCTATATACATATGTACAAGACAAGGGTGGGGTGGGGTACAAGGTAGGAGTGGGTAAGGGTAGGGGTGAACAACTGGGAGAGGAAGGCAGGATGGGAGGTCTGGGTGAAGTAGGAAGGGGAAGCGCATTCAGCACCTGGCAGGCTGGTCCCCTGCTGCCTGTTGATCCTCCCGGTTCCTCCGGGCCCTGACCCCATGGGGCTGCATGTCTCTGAGGAGGTCATGTGTAGTGACTGACACCTGCGTCAGCCGCTGGAGGGCATGGTCCATCTGCCGTAGAATGCTGAGACCTAGAAAGGGAACACAGTCAATGGCTGTGACTGTCCACAACCCTGAACACCACCCACCCTGCAAGGCATATAGCCTAGTGCCCCACACCTGTGATGGTATGCACCCACCCACAGTGACCATGCACATGACATGCCCAACCAGGCAGCACCAGCTATGTGCACCACTGCACACACACACACCCATGTCCATCACAGCACAAACAAGGCTGTCAAGTGATGTGGCAATGTGGTGGGATGCCAGTTCCACAGCCATGTGCCTAGTGCATGCATGGACCACCAGTGACGCACACACAGACATGCAGTGACACTGGACAGTGATGACTGTCGCCTGTGTCGTGCATGGTTGTGTTGTCCGTGGCTGGTGTTCATGCCCACCTCCTCCAGCATGCAATAGCATCCATGATGTAATGACACTCACACTCATCAAGCAGCTGTGGCTGCTGCTGCTGCCGCTGCTGCTGTGGCCCACCCATCACGCCTCCTCCAGCTGCCACCTGAGCCCCGCCACGGCCCTCCTCAGCTTGGGCCTGCATCCTCTCCACCAGGCCTGTGGGTGACAATGGTTGAGAAAAACATCAGTGTGACCCCAAAGCAGACTGCCCCCTGCCCCAGTGAGTGTGCCTGCCCACACAGCCAGACCCATGAATCTCACACCTGCACACACTGACACAGCCAACCATGGCAGAGCCATCCCCCATGCACTGCCACCAATACACAGTCACACCCCTACGGAGAATACAGGTGCATAGATGGTACACCCACCTGGCCTAGGCACAGTGCCCCTCCTGGCATGTGACCTGAGGCATTGCAGCACATCCAGCTCCCTCCTGCGGAGGTCACTATACCTGTGTCTGCACTGTTCGGCAGACCGGCACCATCCTGTGACCCCCTCCAGTTCAGTGGCCACCTGCTGCCACACATGGGTGTGGGCCATGGTGAGGGGCTGATCCCCAAACAGTGCCCCACAGTGAGGCTCAACCACAACCACCAGGTTGGCCACCTCCAACTGACTCCATTGTGGAGCTCTCCTGCGTGCCATTACTATGGTAGTAGAGCAGGCAAAATGGCGCCCCACAGCACGGCAACCTCACGTGGAAATGTTGCGCAATAGACCACCATAGGTTCCAATCGCGCTGTTCGTATAGCACCGTCGGTTCACATAGTGCTGTCACCAAACAGCGCAACAGAGCCGTACACATGGCAGCCGAACAGCACCAGGGGGCATAGGTCGGACACAAGGTCAGGGGTCTGTGATGCAAGGCCACGCACAGCGCCATTGGACGTCTACGCATCCTGCGCGATCGGACACCTGCTTGCCAGTGCCACAGTGGACTATTGCGCAGTACTACCACTGCGCCATGTGGTGACCAGTGCTGTAGCGCCAGTGGCACAATGATGGCCATGGCCTGAATTGCCGATTGTGCACAGCACGTCATCAGCACAGCAGATGCCTGTGTAAGCTACCTGGGCATGTGCAATGCAGTGTACCATACAGTCACAGATATGCGCCATTGGCTCAGCCGGCTCAACCATATGGCGCAAAACGCAACAGCGCGATATTCAACCGACACATGCAAATCATCTGATCAGCCATTCAAAGGCGCAGTGGCGCGATTTGCATCTCATTACAGTTGCTCCACTCCTAATTTGCATGCATTGCACTATAAATGTGCGACATTGGGCTGCGCTGGCCAGTTTCGGTTACTGCAGGTGAGAGGTGGGTTGCATGCTGTGTGATGTTCTGGACAATGGTCATGGGATAATGCTGTAGACTGCACAGTGACAGGTGTCCACTTCCACCCATACAGATCGACATGACCGAGCAGAGCCAAGGTGAGGGTGAGGATGGTGGGTGGAGGAGGAGGCCCAACTTCACCACGGTGGAGACAGAGGACCTTTTCCAGGCCTACCTGGAGGAGGAGCCACTACTGAATGGATGGATGGCAGGGCACCCCTCAGGCCCATGTGGCTGCATGGGAGGGGGTAGCTCGGGCAGCGAACCTGCATGGAAGCCACCAGCGCTCCATGCAGGAGTGCAAAAAGAAGATGGGGACAGACCACAGGAGGGTGAAGGAGAAGGTGGCAGCCCTCAGGGCGGCACGTGCTGGCACAGGCGGGGGCCAGCCAGCGGTGGTGGAGCTGACCCTGGCTGAGGACTGACTGGCTGCATCAATGCAGCGGAGTGCTATTGAGGGTGTACCAGGAGGTGGATTCCAGACAGGTGGAAGCCCATCACTGCACGGTATGACATGGTGGTGATGTTGGGGAAGGTTGTTCACATGCACTCACATGTCCTCACTTTCTGTTACAGATCCTGTTCGTCTTCAGGGGATAGTGGTGGTGGGTCCAGGCAGTGAGGAAGACCTGCTGGACATGGAGGAGGGTCCATCCACCTCTGTCACCAGCCAGCATGCACTGCACCAGCATGCACGCCGGGCTGCCAACTCTGGTGTCGGTGAGTCGGGTGTGGGGGGTGCACAGCCTGTGTCTCAGCAGTCTGGCATGCAAGCATGCCAGCATGCTGTGACTGTGGCTGTAGCACGTACCGGCACCATTGATGATGCAAGGACTGCAATGGGCAGTGACATGTGTGTGTCCCATGACGGACACACAGCAGGCCAGCACATGCCTCTGGGCCTGGCTGGTTCCAACGTGTGTGCCAGCATGTCAGCACAGTCCCAGGCTGTGCCTGTCAGCACCGGTGGCTGTGCAGGTGTCTGGCACTGTTGTGGCCACAGCAGTGGAACGAGTGGTCGCTGAGGCACAGTGGTTGGAGGGGCAGCAGCAGCAGTCACCCACCAGGTCTGAGGGTACAGTGTCCAGTGGTGGCACATGCCCACCGCCCTTTGATATGCCCATTCCTGGTCCTGGTGAACAGTGCCCACCCTCAAGGGGTATTGAGCATCAGGACCTTCCATACTCTGGGGGACAGGATGCCGTTGTGGCAGAGTACCCATTTGAAGAGCACATCCGCCTGCTGCGGGAATCAGTACAGCAGCAAAGGCAGGTTGCAACGTCCATGGAGGCACTGTGCGTGGCTGTGGAGCGGCACAGCAGGGACTGTGCTCTGAACCTTGCAAAGATGGTCCATATGCGGATGGATGTGACCGCTGCCATTGACAGGCAGACCCAGGCATTGGTCGCTGTCGTGGCTGCATTGGGCACACAAGCAGGTGCCCCTGTACCGTGCACCCCACACAGTATGCTCTCCACTCCCCGTTCCCGGTGTCGTGCGACACCAAGCCTGTCGACTCTGGGTTCTGCTGTGGGCATCCCGAGCACCCCTGGTGCAGGTATGTTTGGCATACTGCAGACCCCAGTGCGGACAAGGTCGCGATCATGCAGTGGGACCCCTGGTGGTCCATCGGTGCCACCCCATGTGGCCCTTGCTCAGCCTGCCAGTGCTGTTGGGTCACGGCGGGGCCGCCCATGCATCCACGGTGGCTGTGGAATGGTGCAACATGACTGACCTGTCTCCCAGTGTGGGCCCTGTCTGGTGCTGCCCTGTGTGCACTGTGCGTCATGGTGGGCAGTGCAATGGTGGGTGCCCTGCACATCATGCCGACATATGGATCACCTGCACACCATCCCAACTGCTGTCCACAGGTGCGTGTGCATGATGATGCTTGCATTATGCTGTACACCAGTGCAAAGGTGCCCAGCATCGACACACGTGCTGGACAGTACAGGTGGTGGGTTGGTCTGTGGATCTGTGTGTTTGCCATGTCTCTTCCTGCTCTGCTGTGCACCTGCCCATGTATGCTTTGTGCCTGGTGTGTGTGTGTGTGTGTGTCCATATGACTGTTCGCCCCTCCCTGATGGTGTGTTTGTGTGCCTGGTCCCTTCCACTCCCCTTGCCGTCATGCACCCCTGGTGTGTTACTCTGTGTGCCTGTGGGTTGCGCCAGGACAGTGTTGGTTGCACATGGCCCCTTGACTTACCTGTGTCGTGCATAATGCTCCTCCGTGATGGTGTCCGGTGCAGCTGGGCCTGCCGGATCAGTTGGGGTCCCGCCGTCCAAGAGGGGCTGCTCATCACCATCATCACCGGCGCGCTGGCGTCCCCACGTCTTCCCTCCTCGACCTGAATGGCTATCCCACAGTCTTTGGCCATGTTGTGCAGGATACAACAGGCCAGGAATATCCCACAGGCCTTTGAGGTGCTGTACTGTAGGGCACCACGGAGGTGTCTAGGCATCGAGGCGTGCCTTGAGCATCCCAAACACCCGCTCGATGATGTTGCATGTGGCGGCGTGCGCCTCATTATAGCGTTGCTGCGATGGGGTCATGGGGCGCCGGTATGGTGTGAGCAGCCAGGGATGGAGTGGGTATCCGCTGTCACCTGTGTGGAGATGGTGGAGATGAGTATCATGTTCAGGTCCATATTGCCAATATCCCTGTGTGCCACTACCATAGCACCTGTGGCATTCCCACCCTTGCCCCATGTTTGCAATTCCTACATGCGTACTCACCCACTAGATGACCTGTGAGGATGTCCCCACTCTTTAATCGATGGCACAGTGCGGACTGATACCATATAAAGGCATCATGTGCTCTGCCAGGGTGTGTGGCACAGACATTGATTATGCGCCCAGTGACATCACACACCACCTGGCAGTTGACACTGGAATAGCCCTTCCTGTTCCTATATGCAGCCCCATTGGGGCCAGGTGGCATGCATATGGCCACATGGGTGCAGTCTATGGCCCCTAGCACGCCAGGCATACGTGCTACCCTGTGGAACTCCTGCATGTTTGCTGTACGCTCTGCCGCGGTGCTGGGGAAATGGATGTACTCCGCAGCATGTGGTAGCAGTGCACTGAGGAATTGGGTAAGGATGCATGATGTGGCCGATTGTGTGATGCCTGTGGTGTCCCCTGTCGGCCTCTGGAAGGTGCCCGTGGCGAGCAGGCACATGCAGGCTGTCACCTTGGTCTCCACCGACAGAGCGTGACTCCGTCGTGAGGGTGCCTGCATCACATCACGGCACAGCTCACAGAGCTATCTCAGTATTGCCCTGTTCAGGCGGTACCGGCCCACGATCTCTACATCTGTGCACAGCTCAAAGCTGATGCGGGCACGGTACTGCCTGTTGGGGGCGTTCTGCCGACGGGCCCTTCCACGGCCACGTCCCCCTGCAGCATGCATTCTCACCCCCCTCATTACAGCTTCCATGTGGAAGCTGGCACTGTCCATCTCCCTGGCTTGTGACCCCCGCTGATGTTGCTCTGTTACCCCGCTGTCCTGACTGCTACCTCCACTGCACCAGGTACCCCCGCTGGCCTCTGCAGCTATGGCACACAACTTCCCTTGCCTGCCCTGTTCTGGACTATCACTGTCTGTCTCTCTCTGTCTGTCTCGCTTGGCATCTCTGTCGCGTTCTTGTGCCTCTTCCTTGAGCCTTTTTATTTTGGCTCATTTCCGCTGTGGCGCAACTTCTGGCTGTTTCGCTGTTGCGCATTGCGCAACCCTTTGAATATCGCGTTGCGCTCTTTAAGCAGGGATCCACCCCCTTCAGTTGTGCATGCCGTCATTTGCATTGCGCTGTTGCTCAGCCTGTTTTCGGTGGCGCAACTGTCTCCTGCTGAATATCGCAGAATGGCGCACTTTCGGACTTGCACATGTGCAACCCTATTGTGCATGGCGCAACCCTTTTGAATATCTGGCCCACTGTATATATTGGGCCGGATATTCAAACTGCACCATTCTGAGGCGCAAGCCCTTGCGATGCGCAAAATAGTCGCGCTGGGGTGTGGCCGGTGCGATATTCAAAGGAGTTGCGCTATTGAGTAACTCCTTTGAATATCACCCACCAGCCACCGCCACTGTGCATGGCGCAGTGGAACTTGCGCCACCGCAAGTTGTCAGAGTGGAGCATTCAACTTGCGGTGGCGCAAGTACCATTGCGCCATGCGCAAAATCACGATATTCAAAAGGTGACATGCAAAGGGGCCATAATTCATGCAAGGTGCGGGGGGGCCATTTGCATCTGATTATGGCCCCATTTGCATGCCATTAGCATGTAGGTGCGCCCGATCCCGAGGACTTGCGCCTGGCGCCCTGCCAGGCAGCAGCCGTTGAGGACCGGCGCACCCTGAACTCCGATCGAGGGCAGCAATGTGGCTCCCCATCTCCTCCATACATCTCCCTGGTGGTCCAGTGGACGAAATGCCCGATCATGGGCAGAATGTAAATTGAACCCCCAAACATCTCCCTGGTGGTCCAGGGGACGAAATGCCTGATTGGGCGGTATCTTTAACCCCCGTTCATATTCCTGGTGGTCCAGTGGACGGGTTGCTGTCCTTGGTGGTATCTTCAAAACACCCCCGAACATAGCCCTGGTAGCTATTGACCCCACCCTATCATTCACAAATCTGGACTGTCATATACGGTATGGGCTGCCGCCCATTGGCTCTTACTCTGCACCAATGGGCATGCAGCCATACCAAACTGTCAGTCAGCGGGGGCAGCAGGCGGGTGGGATGCTGCCGCCCGCCGGCTGCTGGAGGGGGAGCGGGGTGGTGGGGCTTCGTGGGTGGGTAGGTGGGGGTCAATAGCCACCAGGGCTATGTTCAGGGGGTGTTTTTAAAGATACTGCCCGCGATCGGGCATTTCGATCCACTGGACCACCAGGGAATATGAACGGAGGGGTTAAAGATACCTCCCGCGATCGGGTATTTCGGTCCACTGACCACCAGGGAATATGAACGGGGTTAAAGATACCGACCAAGATGACGGGCAGTCCGGTCCCACTGGACCACCAGGGATATGTAGGGAGGGGTGCCACATTGATGCCCTGATCGGGCTGGTGGAGAGACACTATGCCGATTGGGCTGGGGGGCACAAGGGACTGGGTTGGGGGCCAGCCACAGGTGGCAGCTGGCGGTGTTTGCGCCCTGCAATACAGCAGCTCACCTGTGGGTGGCCCTTGACTTCAGCCTTTTTTTTTTGGCTCAACATCCTGCAGGCGCAGGTTGGGGGTTGCGCCTGCACAACTCTGCACAGCCCAGCTGAATATCGGGGTGTGCAGTTTATGCATGGTTCCTCCCCCTCCAGTTGAGCATGCATTCATTTGCATTGCACTGTTGCTCAGCATGTCTTCTTTGGCGCAACTGCCTCCTGCCTAATATCGCAGAATGGAGCAAGTTTGGACTTGCTCAGGCGCAACCCTATTGCGCATGGCACAACCCTTTTGAATATCTGGCCCATAGTGTTTATTTTCCACAGGTGTTTCTTATGGCAGAGCAACAAACTTAATTTTTTAACACCAAACAACATGTTTCCAGTTGTCGTTATTTAATCAGGATTCTAATTAAACACTTTGTAATATGTCCCCTGTTTCTCTGTCAGCTCTGAGATTTTTTTTTTTTTGACTGATACCTATCCACCATGTCAGCTTCTGACATTATTACAGGAGTGACAACAGGTAGCATTGCACAGGGATTATCTCCCCGGTGTGCACTGACCATTCACCCCCTGACACCTGTGGCAGGTGTTTTTATCATCAACACATTCATTTTAGTCAACCTTTGCTGTGTTTGTTCTTACAGAAGAAAGATACTCGATGTACCCTGCCTCTGAATTTACATTAATGGTTTCTCCATTTGCTGTGCTCCGTTCTGTCTGTCTAAATCATTTCTGTTTTTCTTTTATCGTTTCCATCACTAGCCCAAGCTGTTCTAACATTAGAAATGAAATCTAACAAGGAGGTTATTTTTTTTTTTGGGGGGGGGGGGACAATTTGCTACATCTGCAAGCTTATAGAAAAGGAAAAAACATGTTTGTGTGACAGTGTGTGACTGAGAGGATTCACTGACAACATAAATGGATCTCTCTACAGTCTTGGTGCATTTTCCACTGTTAAAACAAATGTTTAAACCAATAAATATTACAGTGGTAATACATGAAAATGCTATATTTATTAGTAATCCCTGTCATGACCATGGAGGAGTGTGATAGAAAGTCCCTGAGAGAACTGTGAATACTTAGTTTTAAATTTCAATTGCACTCCTCTTGGATGAGTGTTCATTGTATACAGCCTCATCAGAGGGATTTAAAGAAGAAAGCTGTTTACATCCATAATAAATGACAGAGACACTAAAAAACTATTGTAAGTTATGTAAGAAGAGTAGTTTCACCTAAGGGCCCGGATATTCAAACTGCGCCAGGCTGTGGCGCAAGCCTGGGCGCAGCTCAACTGTGTTGCGTAAGGGTATGGCCTGGACAATATTCAACGGAGCTGCGCTATGGCGCAGCAGCTTTGAATATCGCACCCTGGCCATCCCCACTGTGCATGGTGCAGGGGCACTGCGCCAGCGCAAGTGGCCAGAGTGGAGCATGGAGATGAGCTAGCGCAAGTGCCATTGCACCATGCACAGCACCTATGATATTCAAAAGGGGAAATGGAAATCGGGCCATAATTTATGCAAGGTGCACAGGGGGCCATTTGCATCTCATTATGGCCCCATTTGCATGCCATTAGCATGCAGGTGCGCCACTTCCCGACGACTTGTGCCTGGCGCCCTGCCAGGCAGCAGCCATCGGGGACCTACACCCCCTGCAGCCCGATCGTGGGCATTCATGTAAAAGAACCCCCCCAATATCTCTGGTGGTCCAGTGGACCACTATGTGACCGATCGTGGGCATTTGTGTAGAGAATAAGCCCTCCCTCCTATATCCCTGGTGGTCCAGTGGACCTCTATGTGCCCCCCACCTCCAATATCTCTGGTGGTCCTGACCTCTATGTGCCCGATCACGGGCATTGGTATAGTACCCCCCCACGTCCAATATCCCTGGGGGTCCAGTGGACTGATCGCCACATGATCATGGGCATCTGTAACATATAAAATACCCCTACTACCCTGGTGGTCTAGTGTACCCCGCTCCCCACCCACCCACTGAGTGCCACCACCCCACCCCTCCGTCAGCCGGCGGGCGGCAGCATCCCACCCGCCTGCCACTCCACCGCCTGCCAATTGACAGCTTGGTAGGGCTGCACGTCCATTGGTTCACAGCATGAGCCAATGGGTGTGCAGCCTATACTGTACTACTCAGTCCAGTTTGGCTGAAGCTAGTACAGAATGTGTCTGCTAGGCTGTTGACTAGCCAGCCTAAGTAGAATCTTAGAACTCCAGTTTTGCCTGAATTGCACTAGCTGCCAGTTAGGTGGAGGGTTCTTTTCAAGGTGGGCTTGCTCACCTTAATGGCCTACATGGTCTTGACCCTGGGTATTTGTTGGACCGTCTTACACTTGCTGCATCCATTAGCTCCATTCGCTTCTCCTCAAGGGGCATCCTTGCAATTCCCAAGATGAGATTAAAAACTGCCAGTGACATAGTGTCACCAGCCCCATCCTGTGGAATTCACTTCCTCCTGCTTTCAGGAAGGCACCCTTCAGTTGAGATATGCAAAGCCCACCTCAAGACATACCTGTTCAGTCAGGCCTTCCCAGACTTACTCCTCTAGGCACCTAATCCTACTTGGGTTATGTCATGCAATGTCAGGTCATTGAGGAAAGAGACCACTATAATAGTGGACTTGATATCCTTGGTCAACCTGGCTTGCATCACAGAGACCTGGCTGGATGAAAATGCCACCCCAATTTTGAAAGTGGCAGTGCCGGTCGAGTGTTCTGTGATAAACTGCCCAAGAAAGGATCACGGGGTGAGAGGGGTGACTGTTTTAAATCTAGCTTGAACCTCACGGTACTAACTGTAGGCCATACACAGTACTTTGAGTGTGTGGCAGCCTGAGGTAGTGTCAGTGTGGGCTTTGGGGTTCTCGTGCTGTATTGTCCACCAGGAAGAGGTGGCGACCTTTTATGGAAAGCTGAGGAGTTCATCACCGGCCTGGTGTTCGAGCCCCCCAGATGGTTGATCCTGGGGGACTTCAATACTTGGGTCAATGGCGGGCTCTTGAGATCTGGGAATGACCTTCTCAGTAGCATGGAGAGGCCTGGGCCTGACAAAAAATGTAATATTAGTGATGCACTCAAGTGGCCATACACAGGACTTGTTTTTTTCACGAGGTTTAGACATTTTAGACCTCAGTACGGATCTGGTGGTTTGGTCGGATCACAGCTCTGTGGGGTTCACGTTTAGGGCCCCACAGTTATTCTTGCCTCTGTGGAGATGATCATGTACCACCTGTTAAGAGAAGTCTCCTCTGTGGGACTGTTGGCGGTGCTGGACCTATCAAGTGTTGTGGCAGCTAGTGCGGTTGGGCTGGAGGAAGCAGTAGCAGCCTATAACGGGGCTGTTATTGTGGTCTTTGACTCAATCACACCTGTTCATGTTCACCCCTTGTCTACTCACCGGTGACCTCCTTGGTTTGATGAGACTCTCCAGAGTTTAAAGATTAAGGAGCAGAGGTTAGAGAGATGCTGGAAGAGATCTGGCTCAATAAAGGGCAAGTTGGCCGGCTTGAAGTCATATTATACTGACTGTCGGGGGGGTCTCCAGAGAAAAGGTGGAATTTCTGTCTCCGATAATTGCAGCAGTGAGTAGCAGACCAACTCAGGTCTTCCACATGGTAAATAGGCTTTTATACCCTGTCTGTCTCCATGCTGGGGGAGCCATTTCTAGCACTAGATGTAAGGAACTGGCTCTGTTCTTCACCCACAAGGTGTCCGCTAATAGACCTGAGGTCTCCTTGAGTATTATAGAAAAGGGGTGTACTGCCCAACCTGAGTTGGCCCAGAGTACTCCTCCTGTCTGGGATGAGTTTGAACTAGTTGGGGTAGAGGAGGTGGTGGTGATAATCTCAAAGTTCTGGCCTATGCAGTGTGACCTAGACCCAGGTCCGATCTGCCTTTTAGTTGAATATTTGGACCTGATTAGACCTGTGCTGGTTGAGGTTGTCTAGAGTTCCTTTAAAAGTGGGGTCTTTCTGCTGCCCTTGAAAGAGGCATTGGTTAGGCCCCTTTTGAAGAGGCCCTCATTGGACCTTGACTGCGTCTACAATTACAGGCTGATTTCAAACCTCCCATTTTTAGAGTAGGATATTGAAAAGGTGGTGGCCATGTAGCTTGAGAAACATCTTGCCTCTTCCTCTGGCTATAAGCCTGTTCAGTCTGGGTTCCAGGTGGGTCATAGCATGGAGATGGCATTGATAAGGGTGCTAAATGATCTTCTGATGACGAGGATCAGGAGAGCCCTTACCATCTTGGTTCTCCTTGACCTCTCAGCAACATTTGACACTGTGGACCTTGAGGTGCTGCTTGACAATCTGTGGTTCTGGTGTGGCTTGTCTGTCATCCACTGGTTCAGATCATAACCTGACTGGCAGAAAGAGGGTGAAAATGGGACTGGTCTCATAGAACCCAAAGCCACTGTGCTGTGGATTTCTGCAGGATTCAGTCTTGTCACCCTTACTGTTAATGGTGTATATGTGCCCATTGGGGGACATTATCAGGTGGTATGGACTGGGTTTTCACTGCTATGTAGATGATACCAAGCTGTATCTGTCCTTGGCACCCAAAAATCAGTTGTCGAATTCTGTAACTGCATCCCTGAGGAAATCCAGTCAACGCCAGCAGAGTACGCCTATTGATCTATCAAGTCTGCTCATGTTTCAGCACCCTGACTGAGTACCATAGCCCTCTATCTGTCTCCTTCCACTGTTACTCCATCCCCCAGTCCTGTTCCCCTGGGCTATCTAACTGGGATTTCTGTAAGAAAACAGCTGCTAAAGAGCTCTAATTCAGTATTTGTGTTTTTGATGTTAAAACACTCCTGCTAGCTAGACTTGATGCACATAGAAAACAAAAATAGGGAAGTAGAGCTATTTAGTAGCTGTTGTCTCACAGAAACCATAGTTAGCTTGCTCTCAGGTATCTACTAAACTAACTGTTGCCATTTGTGCTCCCTGAATAAGAACACTTACAAAGCTCTGCTGTTGCTAAACTGATTTTAAAGCAGTACACATGCTAAATCTAAGAGCATGGCTGCATCACTGTCACATGAGACGGGGGTCATCATGGGAGAAAGAAAGTCAATAAACCTATTTGTGATGGAAATCCCCAGGGGTTGTAAAACTACCATACAGTTAGCAGGCAATTTAGGAAATACTCCTAATAGCAGAAAGAGGGAAGGACACACTAGGACTTAACATACATATCAAAACACTCTACATGACATATGTTTTTTGCACATTCTGGGTGGACTACTCCTTTAAGCTGTTGGTGGTATTTTTAGTGAATGGGGGAAATTTGGCCAGGACACCGGGGAAATTCCCCTGCTCTGCTGGCGTTCTGCGGCCAGTAGGGGTGTTGGTCTCGACCGTCGAGATGGCCACTTCTGCATCATCTTTGCAGCAGACGGAGGTGGATTCGGAGAAGATTTTGATTCCACAGTATGTTAGTGCTATTATACCTGATTGCTCTATGACGGAGGCAGACAGCAAGAAAATCTTCCATGAAGCTTTGTCTGCAAGTGTTGATTTTGTTCTACAGTTGGACGACTTGTCTGGTCATGGATTTGGCGAGAATTCTTGGAAGATTTTGGAAAAAGCCTGTTCTGAAGGTACGCTGCTTCCTGTGCGTGCTGAGTGTATGTCAACGTCAGTAGGTGTCGACTCTCGAGTGATGGTATCATCTGCGACGACCGCGGAAGAGAATGCATCGCCTGTGTTGCAATCCCAGGGTGCAGAACAGTCTGCTGTGCACGGTGAGGGTGTTCATTTGCCGGTTTCTTGCGCCACAGATTTTCTGTCAGGAGGCAGTCTGCCTTTGGTTGCCCCTTCGGTTTCTCCTTCTAAACGTGGATTGGGGTCTTCTGTACCGATTTTGCCCTGTTCTACAGAGAACATCCCAGCGAGTGTACCGACTGAATCTTCTGAGGGATCTCAGCGGTTTTTGGATAAAGAAACAGGGTTTGTCTTTCACCCTGTTTCGGGTGGAACTTTGCCTATGTGCCCTCCTCCTGCTGTTATTTATCAAACGGATGGGACTCATCAAGACGGGGTGACTGAGTTTAGCTTTTGTAAAGACCTGGCTACTCCTTCTCTGGTTGCCATGCCTGAGCGAAACATTGTTAAAATTCAGCCTATCATTTCTACTTTGGGGTCATTTATCTAATGTTGTTGTTGGTCCACGCTGTCATGATCATACTTGGTCTCCACAGGGTGCATTATTAGCGGCTGGTTGGCAATGACAGGTGAATGGTTCTTGGTCTTCAGATTTAGCTTGGGATCCTACATTTGATTTACGTAGCCATTCCCCAGGGTGGAAACCGGGTGACTCACGTAATACACACGGGTTGGCTGGGTCAGTAGGGGTAAGTTCCCTAGATGATTAATTTGTGAATCAGGCTCCTCTTGATCAAGGGGGTAGTGTTACTAATCCCACTGGTGTTGTCCCTAATGACACCTCTGGATCTTTACCTGCCCAAAAACCTCTTTTATGTGACTTATTTACTCGTGTGAAAAGGGAGGCGGATCCACGCCGCAATGCAGTCCGCATTCGATATAAGGGGGGTATGGCTGAGAGGCCTGACCGATATTTTGTGGGGAAAATGTTAATTAAAGAATCTCTACATTTTTCCCCCAGGGATGTTTTTGCTTTCATCAACATCTTGGGGGAGGATAATTATGACGTCAGTTTTCGCTCAGCGAGTTTGTTGGATTTATTCTGGGACAGGTATAATCAAGTGAAGTTTTCCCCAATGTGGGCTCCTTTTTTAGTGGTCCCACTGTCACAACCTGCTATTAAATTTGTGACAGTGATGTTTTGAAATGAAGGAGTACATGTTGAGGACATTACCTATTGGTTGTCCCTAAAATGTGACATTCAGGGTAAGCCTGACCTTATCTTGGATTCAGAGAAATTTTGGACTGGGGATGGAAGTATAAAGTAAAACTTGTCAGACTGCTCAGGGTTTGAACACATTCCTAATTCCTTTTATTGGGTAGGGATAGGGAGTATGTTTTACAGTGGACAACCAGAGCTTGTTACAGATGCGGATTGAAAATGCATCTTTCCAGTGTATGTGACCGTCCACGCTGCGATAATTGTGGGGAAGTGGGTCATGTTACCATACAGTGTAATAATTCAAATAGATGTGACCTTTGTGATGGAATTGATCATTGTTTTAAAAAATGTTCTTGGGCTGCGAAAAATAAGATTTCTTGTGGTAACACTGACTTGCTTATTCAAAAAGCACAAGAAGCTTTGGAAGATGAGCCCTATGCACTTCCTCATGTGAGCCCCACCCCTTTACCCTCCAGACCGGCACATCAGGTTATTATACCTGATGACAAGGTGTTTCCTCCTCCTCCCCCCCCGGGGGTGACTGTTCCACTGCTCAAAGTGGAGGATACTACTCTGGATATGGCACTATTGAAGCCAGTTTGCTACAAGGATATTGTGGACAGGCCACGGGTGCCTATAGTTCAGCAACCTCCATTACCTCCTAGAAGGTCAAATAGGAATTTGAAAATTAGTCCTATTCCAATATCTGAACCGGTGGAATCTCAGAACTCCTATGCTGCCCTTTCTACTTCATGGGGTGACTCGGAAGTGGATATGGGAGATTCTGATTCTCAAAAATCTATTCTGGATGCTATAGGGGTTGCACGGGAGGATTATAAAGATAAAAAAAAGGGGGAAAGAAATGAGAGTTAGATTTCTTGTTTGGGTTTTTTCTTTCTACGTATGGGTTTTCATTGGGCTTCATTGAATACACATAGTATTCTTCATAGTAGTAAACGGAAAGTCATTTTTATTGTAATATATGAGGAGCAGATAGATATTTGTTTCCTACAAGAAACCTGGATGTTTTCCATGAATCAGATTACTTCATTTCAATATGATTGGCCGTGGGGACCTTCTTACTGGTCTTTCGGAGAGGAAACAGCAGATGGAGTCGGGATTTTGTTTAGTTCATATCGGTTTGTTTTGCTAAAATTGATTGATTTGATTCACGGATGGGTTTTGATTATAGACGGTAGGTGGGATTCCAAAATTTACAGTTTCATTAACTTTTATAACCCTCAGACAAAATCATCCAGGATATCTTGTATGAAAGAGGTACAACCTTATTTGGTCACTACGTTACCTATTCTATGGGGCGGTGACTTTAACTGTAGTATTAAGTCCCCTACGTCTGTTTCAAGTAAAGTTTATTGTGATTCTAACTGTTTGAAATCAATTTGAAATCAATTGTTAAGTTGGCGGATTTAACGAATTGTAACTTATTGGAGTCAAAGAATCTTGGTTTCACTTTTTGTAAAGGAATTAAGGGATCTTGTATTGATTATTTATTTAGTTCAAAAAATTTGAACGTTGCCAATTTTAAAAGGGTACCTATGGAGTTCTCAGACCATATGATGCTACAAGTGCTGGTAGAGGGTAACTCTGTACAATGTGACAGGAGACGGAGATAGAAGCTTAATTCCTCTATTTTGAAAGAACAATTAGTTGTAAATTCCATCAGATTGATATTGCAAGCTAGACTCTCTGTGTTTTTTTTTATATTCAGATCTAGGGGTATGGTGGGTGGAAACTAAACGGGATTGTATCAACTGGTTCAAGATGTATGGAACCCGACGAAAGAACAGTAAGTTTTTTGACTATTTGAAACTTCGTGGTCATTTACAAGCCTTACTTTCGTTGGCCAATTCCTCTAGGCAGGATTGTTCTTCACAAATTGAGATTCTTAAATCACAAATGAAGCAGGTTCAATATGACCGAGCGAGAACTCTGCAAGCTTTGATAAATAATCACATGAAAAAATCAGTTGTGGGTGATCCTTATCTCCCCTGTAAAAATATTAAAGATGCCTCTAATTTGGAATATTTGGACTCTGAATTGGGTAAATTGGAAGATTCTGGAACTATTGGTGATTGTATTGCACGGTATTTTCAGGAGCTTCGTCCTCACACTAATATATCTCATGTTGAAATCTATAATTATTTACAATGTTTACGTGGTCCTAGTGTTGATGCCACAATACTAAAGGCTATGATACAGCCATTCTCGTCACAGGAAATAGAGGGGATTATTTCAAATTTGTCGGTCAATATTTCCTTGGGTAAGGATGGACTTCCCAATATTTTTTTCGAAACTTTCCATATTGAATTGGTTGCTTGTTTACAATTAATTTTTAACAAATTTTTGGCAGGTGACCCAATCCCCCATTATTTTTCGGTAGGTGTACAGACTTACATTTATAAATCTGGTAATAGAGGCGAGATTGGAAATTGGAGACCAATAACCCTGCTAAATACAGACTACAAATTTTTGTCAAGTTAATTACGAATAGACTAAAATTGTGGGTGGACATTGTTATTTCTCCTATGCAGCATTGTAGTTTGCCTAATCGGAAAATTCAGACGTTATTATATTTGATAAGGGATTTAACTGAATATTTGTCGATCACTGGACGCTCTGGTATTTTGCTTTCTCTGGACCTAGAAAAAGCTTTTGATAGGGTTAGTCGTCCCTTTATGTTTGCTACTTTGGATTTTCTAAGCATTCCCAGTGCCTTACTTGCTATCATAAAGAAATTGTATGTAGGTGCATGGATTCATCCTGTAATTAAGGGTAGAATTGGGAAGGGTTGGGTACTGGAGTCTGGGGTGCAACAGGGTTGTCCTTTGAGTGCACTATTATATGTCTGCTCATTGGAACCCCTGGTTAGAGCTATTAACATTTTTCCTCAGTGGGAAGGTTTTCATTTACCTACATCAGATTATGTTTTGAACATACAGGCCTATGCAGATGATTTATGCCTCTTTTTTCAACATAAGGAACAAATGGGTAGGTTTTTCCAGATTTTTCAGACATATGCAGTTTTCTCCAATGCCAAAATTAATTTTGAGAAATCTAAAGGAGTTTTGCTAGGATGTTCACATCAGAAAGCTGTTGTATTCAAGTCTATTCAGGTGACTACTGAGCCCATTACTATATAAGGGATTGTTTATGGTCCATCGAATCTCCCAGACAACAACTGGATGAAGGTATTGAACTCAGTAGAAACCAAAGTTATTCGATGGAAACAGTTTTGTTTTTCGAAACTGAAGAGAGTACTGATTTTTAAACAGTTCATATTACCCTGTCTACAGTACGTTGCTGTTCTTTACCCATTGCCTCCCCATTTGGAAACAAGACTTTGTAGCCTGAGTTTCCAGCTATTCTGGGGTAATCGGCTTAATCCAGTTAAAAGATATTACACCTATTTGGATAAACAGAAAGGTGGCACAGGGATGATTGACCCGGTAGTATTTTGTCAGACGTTATTTTTCTCAAAATCTTTGCAAAATTGTTTTAAACTTCTTATAACGGCCGAGGTTATGTGGTTTCGGACAACTTTGGATTGCTATTGTGTTGCATGAATACATTGTGCCCCTAAATTACATCCCAAATTATCCATCCCTGCCTATTTTAGGCCTGCTGCTCAAAAACTGTATAAGTGGCAACTGACTAAAACTCAAATCAGCGATAGTTCTTCACATACACTGTATGAAGTGGTTATGTCATTGATTTATCCGGTGTTACCCAGTTTCAAGAATTGTCCTTCTGTACTGAACCATAACATATTGGATCAGTTGAATAATCCCGGTTTACCATCGCACATGTGGGAAGTACAGTGGCTCATTATGTATGGTCGTCTAAATATTAGGGGTACTGCAAAATACAAGGCAATAGAAGAAAGAAACTGTCCATATTTGGAATGTACCAATAAGGAGGAAACTATGGAACATTTTTTTTTGTATTGCTCCTTTTCAATTAAATTATGGGGATATTTGGTGAAGAAATGGGTAATGGCCTGGTTGGCACATCCTGCCTATGATTTATTGGTAGTTGGTCATTTTTCGCCACAATTCTGTATGTATGATATCGGAACATTAAGGGTATTTCTTGCAGTAATATGGTTTTGTTTATGGCAAACTCGTTGTCAATGGGTCTTATATCAAAAGAAACCCACTGTAGAAGGATGTTGTCAGTATATCCTAAATGAATTACAAAAAGTTTATCTGACACATATGCAAGTGTATACTACTGATAAAGTTAGAAATTGGTGGAAAGGGTTAAATAGGAGTTGATTTGTATTTACTTGCTATTTGTTATCAAATAATTGTGTTGCTTCAAAGGTTTTTTTAGTTTAAGTTGTTGTTTCCTTTTTATTTTGGTGTTATGAAATCTGTAATTTGTAACTACTTGTGATGAAGGTACCCTTTGCATGTAATGTGTATATTTTTTGTTACATGTTTTATTCTAATAAAGAAATTACCCCTACTCTTTTCAATAAATGCCATGGGATCTTTAACATCCACTTGAACTACCACCAATCCAGGCAGATGGGACCTCAGTTTAACATCTCATCCAAAAGACGGCACCTCAGAAGTGCAGCACCCTTCTTATGCTGCACTATAGTGTCAGTACTGGGATATTAACCCAAGTGCCAGATGTGGGAACTGAACCCACAGCCCTCTGATCTCCCAGCCTCAGAGGTGAGTGTGCTACCTACTGAGACACTGACACTGCATTTATTTTATTCTACCTGTTCTTGCGTTTCCCTGACAGAGCCTCTTGCATGCTGTGGTCAATCTGCAGACACCTGCTGTTACCTTATATTCAATGTTCTTTGCAAAAAGCTGTGCTAATGCACCAGTTCAGTTGGGGAAACATGTTCAACACTAACTACCCACCCCAAGCAACAAATTTAATCTGAAGCTTAACTAGTGCATTAACACAGTTTGTTGCAAAGAATTTCCTTACTTTTTGAGACAGCAGAATCATATCCTCATTTGGACCTTTGTGAACATATCCATATTACCGTAGAAGTGCAGGTCACTGTAGGTTCTGTGATTTCATACCTCCATGTTTTTTTTTTTTGTCTTTGTTTTACCAGGAGAGAGACACACTAAGCTGAAAGCTTGTTTACAGGTGCAACCTGGGAGCACAAGGAAGTTAAGTGACTTGCTTAGGGTCATACAGTATGCAAGTGGAGGCTGTGGAATTCAAACCCAGCTCCTAGCCTTAAACCACTGTGCTACACTGCCTCCTTAGTCACTACCATGTGTGCATCCTCCCAGCTGTCCTGTCTCAGCACTATGGTGATACACACATCCATGTGGGTTTGAAAGTAGACGGCACAGCTTCTGTGAATTGAGTAAGGCATTTTATAGATTTTTTGTAATTTTTTTTGTGGGGGGACGACACGCTTCAAAGAAAAAATATGTTAAGTGTGCCTCAGCTCTTGGTAGTTGCTTCTATATGGCAAAATATGTTTTTGATTTTTATAGCTATAACTAGGTCAATTACTGTTGGCTTGATAGCAACCTTGTTATGGTTCTACTCCAAGGAGAGATGCATACTTTGTGCATTTCTTGTGATGATCAGGCTATGTTTGTGGATTTGACACTGTGGTGAAGTGAGGAAGTAATTCAGGGAGCTGTGTATACTCCGTGAATTTCTGGGGTATTATGTGCTAATCTTGTACTCCTTGAACTCTTCTATTTTGATGCATGGATTGTGTCTTAACTCCAAATAGTGACAGAGTTATGCCTTTTAAAGTTGCATTTTTATCCTCTGGGAAATTCATTTTTTTATTTTTATTTTTATGTATTTTTTTTATATGGGCCAAAGATTTGGGGGGTGTATCAAGTGTCATTCTTGTAGTACTAATTGACACTTTTTATTTGATATATAGAGAGTCCATTAACTGCAATTATTCATGGAATTATGGCTTTTTAATTTTGAAATGTGAAAAAGACTAAGTCCAAATTGTTTTTTCATATGAACTGCTTTTTCATTACATTTTCTTGAGCTCACAAAAGAGGATTGGGTCATATGACAGAAGAATGTAAAAATAAACTAAATTCAAATTCTTCTTTCATATGGAGGCATTTTCTTTTGTGAGATTTTCATGAGGTCATAAAGGAAGACACATTCATATAAGAGAAGAATGTGGAAAAAATTTGCATATGAAAGTTTCTTTCGTGAGATGTTCATACACTCGTGAAAGAAGATGCCTTCATACAAAAGGAAAAATGTTATAAAAATTAGGATTAAACTCCGATTTTTGCGTGGCTCTCATCCCATATGGCCCTACAAAAGAAGAAAATCCTCTCACAAGGAAGAATTTTTATAAGCTTTAAAAACAAATTCTTAGGTTGTTTATCAAAAAACAAATTGCAGAAAGGAGCTAAGCAGGTCGTATTTAGAAACATGCATGTGTTGGTGTCTCTGTGGGGCATCATTTACATGGATTTTCAAAAAATTAAGAAAAACAGACAATAGTAAGCTACCATATGAAAAAGGTATTTTTTCTCACAAAAGATGATTAACCCTTCCCGAGATAAAATCCTCTCAAATGACCAAATTCATCTTTAGTATCAAACCAGTATTTAAAACATCGTCCTGAGCATGTTGTGACATTACATTTCAAATCATCATAACTTCGGAAAGAATACATTTTTTTTCATTAGAACAGTGAAAGACACCATTCTGGGACTGGCTCTTTCCACTTTGAACAATTTAGATCAGAATTCCTAATCATCTGGGCTGTATGTTGTAACAGAAAACTGCAAACAAACTCTTTCCACTTTTTGCACAATCTTTAAATATGCACATTGGACTGAAAAGAAATTTAGCAGTTCAAGACACCCCCCCTGACTTAGCATGCACACTTTGCAGTTCCATTGAACAGAGGCATAGCTATAGAAATGCAGAACTAGTGGTTTAATGTTAAACAACCTACTCTACCCTAACTATAGTTGTGTTACTGTACCACAATAGATCAAGACAACTACAGAATTAGTGCTCATGTGGGGTATGCATACAAGCTAATAAGCCCATATTGGGCATGCAAATAGCTCTTAGATTCTTGAATGCCCAAAGGTCTCATTAGCATACTGTGATATGACTCGTGTGAACCCTGGTGCTATCCTGTTTGTGTTGTGCTATCCTCATTAGGCTCATGTAGGCCATATTTTGTTTGGAGCTGTTTCGGTGCAATGCATAGTCATGATGCACTGTGTTAACCTGGTCCATATTCAAACAGTGCACTCTTGCTGTAATGTAATTGTCTAAATATTTACCCAAAAGCTGTCTGTGCACTAACAGCCACACAGTGCTCTTGTCCACACTGCACACATGGTTGGCTCTGAATATGGGGACCTATACCACTTAGCTCAGTGGAACCCAAAGTCCACAGGACAGTGGCTACTGGAACTAGTAACATAATGTAAGATAACATGTTCTGCATTAATAAATGCTTGTTGGGATATTTGCAGCTGTTCTGTCTGGCTTTAGTAATGTGTTAACTGTATTGTAAAAAGCACTGAACCCACTTTGTGTACTTGTTTTGAGTAATGTTTGTATTTACTTACATTTAGAGCCTACTTGTTTTTCCTCTGTGTACTTTATCCTTTAGGTAACTATTCCTGCTGACTGATGCTATCCTCCTTGGGGGCCCCCCTCCCACCATGAAAATGAGATGTTGTATTTTAGGGGGGGATCCTGCTTGGAGTAATGTCTGGTACATAAAGAATAAAAATGTGATTTTGATTTTTTACTCTGTTTTGACATTAACTGTCTGAATTTTAATAATGTAATTTTTTTGTAATTTTTTTTTTTTTACTAGGGGATCACATTTTTATAATGCAGATAGTTACCAGAGACAGTCAGAATGCAGTTGCACTGTACTATTGTAACCCCCTACCCCAGTTCCCTGGGGTTACTAGAATCCCATCAATGTCCGTGTTTGGTAGGGAATACAGCTGGTGAATATCTAGTTAGATGGATTTTCACCTGCTTCATCCCTGTTTACTTGGTCTCAGCTGAGAGGTGATGTCATTTAGAACTCTCGCAGCAACATAAGCCACAGCTTGCTGTGAGTGTGTGGAGTTTAGAATTTTGAGAGTAGTTCAGTTTGAGCTGGAGTGAGTTCCAGTAGCAGCTCAGAGTAAGCAGCTGGAGGAGAGAGGAGGGTCTTCATTTCTCACCCTAGTCTGATGACATCTTTTGCCTGACTTGTGAAGTGGTGGAAACCTTCTCCAGGATGTCCTGATCCCAAGGAGATGAGGGTAGACTGCAAAGGATTTGGGGGGCAATTCTCAGATCCAACCTAGAACATTTTGAAGCTGCTTTTGGTGTACAAACTGTGAGTAGATTTTGTCTTAAGAGTTACCCAGGATATGTACCTGCCTTGTTTTCTGTGGGGTGACACTCTGAAAAGGGACCCATTCACCCATTTCTGTGAGATTTTCTCAAGAACTTTATTTTAATGATTACTGACAACAGTGGATGTTCCATATGTGAATATGCCCTTTGTTCAGAACTTTAACTTTATACCTTAGTGATGTTTTCTGATGCTAAAATATACTAAACATTTGAAGAAAGCATAATTTCTACTGTTCAGTACTTGTTGAGGTGTAACTCTGAAAGAATGGCTGGGTATTGATGAGAAAGCAAAAGGTGGGAGGCCCCCCCATCTGAAGTGACCGGTTCAGAACTTCAGGTTCTGTAAAGGTGCCTGTTTTCATTCAGTGCAGCCAATGGTTGAAGAATTTTACCCCTTGTATGTGAGTTTTTTGCTAGTTTTGAGCCCTAGTGTGCTCAGTTGAGGCTAATGTGCCACATTCCTTTCTGCTAAATCCTATGTCATATGGGAACTGTTCTAAGTCATGGGCTAGTGCCACTTCAAGGAGAATTTTGTATGTTTTCGATGTGGTTAGTTCCACATTTCCAGTTGTCTAATCCTATGCCATATGGGAACTGTTCTAAGTAATGTCCTAGTGCCACTTCCAGAAGAAATGTGTTTTTATTGTGGCTAGTACCATATTTTCAGATGTTTAATCCTATGCTATATGGCAGGTTTGAATTTCTGTTTTCTACAAATGTGTTCTGCATTGCCTTGTGTCACAAAGTGTAAACATTTTGGGGGGTCTATCTTTGCTTTTGTGTTCTTCAGAATAAAGCCACACTCTAGAATCCCAACCTGGTATAGACAATCTAGTTGCTGCTTCCTGTATGGATTTACTGGGTACCCCTGTGCAGAATTAGCAAACCTAAGATAGCCTCAGCAAAAGTTCTGTCCTCTGGACCTGGGTTTTGGTATAGGTCAGTTTGTGTCTAGTACACCATTTGTGTTTCTGTGCAGTTGCTTTGTACCTCTCCCCTCTCTTTTCTCCTAGACAGGAACAGTATGGGAGGTGTGCCTACCAGTTAAACAAGTGGCCAGTGGGAGGTTACAAAAATGGGGGCTCGTCCAAGGGTATTGTTTGAATTTGGGGAGAGAACAAGAGATGTTTACTGAAGGTAGGGCTAGTGTTTTTCTGTCTGGAAGTTTGGCAGCCCAAAACAGGAAAGAACACTTTGCACAAAAGGATCCTGCCCAGAAGAGTGCCATCCATATGTGCTGCTGTTTGTCTGCAAGTACAGTGTTGCTGTGTGTTTGTGTCAACTAATGATGGACTGTAAAGCCAGAAAGTGTTTGTCCATGTCTCTGCATCTAGAATGTTTTACAGAATTTTTAATCCTCATGTTTTAATTGCCCAAAGTAATGTAAACTTTAGGAAACAGAGACAGAAATGTGCCCTGAATGTTTCATGTACTTTGTGTGCAAATTGGAGGAGTCGCTAAAGAAAGTGGCAAGCTCTGTGAGAGAAAATGGTCAAAAACAGTGCTTCCACCTTGAAATTGCAGCCAAGAAAAAAGCAATTTAAATTTGCTCTGCTCGATGATCACCGTGAAGAAAGAGCAAGTGAGAGAGAGGGACTCATTTGCATGGTGTCGAGTGATTGGTGCGACTGCAATCAGTCCCACCCTCTAGCCAGCTTCAGAGTGCAGCTGAGTGTTCAAGAAGGAGAGAGAGTGGCATGAGAGCTGGACCAGGATCAACAATTGAGGGGCTTAGGAAGGTTCTGATCTGTAAAAACAGACTTTTGCTGTTCACATTCGGCCTCAACCCCATTATCCGACCAATTGAAAAGTGAGTGTGGCATCCGTGGTAATAGTCGACCTGTTTTACCCCAGAGACCTTCAAGGATCAGCACCAGGCCAAAAATTTTCACTGGAGAAAGCCAGCTGCTGATTTCTGTGAGTACAGTTCAAACAACTGTGTTGTGATTTTCAAGCCAGCTGATGGACAGGCATACAGTAACACACGTGTAGCTACTCCTCGCCCTCCTACCTGGACGTTAAGAGTGCAGCGCTCCATTGGTTTGAACCGCACTTGACCCTTTATCTCGAATTAAATTCCACCTGCCATTGGTGGCTCTCATTTGCTCGTCACTCAAGTTGTAGGAGGTTGCCGGTCGTGTGCAGGTTGGTGCTGGTGGTGATTGTTGCTGCAGCGAAAATACAGTGAAAATTTTTGTAATACAATTTTGGTTCACTTTAATGAAACCTGCCGAAGTTTAAGTGCGGGGAGTTTACTGGTTGCGTATTCTACATTATCTTCTTGTCTTGGCGCTGCCTTTTATCAAAGTTTCAAAGAGAAGACGGAAGCACACTTCTCAACCAGTGGTGGAGACAGGTGTGGAAGCATTTGGGGGCCATTCAGTCAGCCACGGGCTACACAGTGGGCACTAAACAGTGAATAAAGATGGTGGTGGGGCACCAAAACTCACCCCCCCAGCTCCGCCACTGTTCTCAGCTTTCTGTCACTGAAGTGAGGGACACGGACATTTTTTGACACGCAAAATGAGGAACACTTCCTCAAACATGAAGATATAAGTTCAGAACATTGTCTTTACTTGTACAAAGTTCATTTTTGATTTAGCAACTTAGAATTTTATGAATTTCTGCTTTAAAGTATAAATTTACATTACATTGTCTGTGTGGGCAGTCCCTTTTCCCTGAGAGACAGGGCAGTTTTAAACAGGTAAAATGAGGCATGTCCCTCATTATCAAGGACAGTTGAGAGGTATGGTCACAGACGCTACTTCTTTCTGGATCAGCCTGTGCCTAGAGCATGGCTGGTTGCAGACCTGCCAACTCATTAATTGTCCGGTGTAGTTAGCTACGTTGTAAACTGTATTAGTTCCAAAGTTTCACTGTCACACCATAATAAGTTAAAACTGGAGGAAATATTGTGTCTATTTTATTTGTGAATGTAAATTTCTACAGTGTGTTATGTTCTAAGTGGAGCAGTGAGTACTGATGACAAAGAGACTGAAATGTTCATTAAATAAAACTAAGTTGTAAACTGTAAAGTTACAAATTAATGTACTATTACAATTCGAGAAAAGTTGCAAAAGGTTTTTTTAATTAATTTTTTTTTAAAGGTCATGTAATTGGGGCTGCAGTATAGCTTAGAGGTTAAAGTACTAAGCTGTGAATGGGCTTGGTACATCCAGCACATAGAACTGGGTTTGATTCCCAACCTCCACGTGCAGACTGTGTGACTCTTAGCAAGTCCTTAACCTCCCCAGTGTTCCTGGGTTGCCCCTGAAAACAGGCACCTGTGCCTAGTGGGCCTTACCCTGTTACCAAAGAATAAAATAAATAATTGATAGCGTCAATGTAATCCCCGGGTTGCTGCATCCAGATTCACACCCCTGCCTGGTGACTGTACAGGGTCCTTCTGGTTGAGGAGGTTAGGTTCATCCCAGACCAAATAAGAAATAGCACAGTGCCTCAACCAGAGACAAAAAGTGGGGCAGATGTGTGCAGTATCACTACCTGTTGTGCAGTGCCTTCCCACCTACACTGGACTGGACCACCCCCCGAGGGACCAATAAGATAGTTCCCTTCAGTAATAAATACTTCAGTCGGTTATACAAACTGGGTACACACACAGAAGTAAAGTTCAACAAATTAATAGTGATTTTGTCTAAGAGCCCAGGCCTAGAAGCCGCAGGAAAACAGGCGGTTAGACAGTTGCAAGTTACCTTGCACAGTTCAGCCCTATAGCAGTGCACCCTGGGAGCCACCATACTGTGTCAGTACCACTCTAGAGCCCACATAGTCTATGAAGCACCCACCCAAGCAAGAGGCACAAAAAGATTACTATAGGGTGTTATAAACATTTCAGCTGGTACCTGTAATGAAACTATGATTTTCACAGATTCATAGAAGTGTGATAGCAGAAAAGGCCCACAAGGCCCACAGAGTCTGCCCATTTGTTCAGCTATCTGCTTGGGCGTGCACCTCACCCTCAACACTCCCCTGTGGTTGTCCCATACCCTTTTGAATCCCTCCACTGTTTCTTCTCCAACAACCACCTCTGGGAGGCTATTCCACTTATCCACCACTCTCTCTGTGAAATAGTACTTATGTTATCCCTGAACTGTTCCACCTGCAGACCATGCCCCCTCATCCTCTGATTATCCTTCCTCTGGAAGATGTTTTCCACTGGCACCCTGTTTATACCCTTAGGGTACTTGAAGGTCTCAATCATGTTCCCCGTCTCCCTCCTCTGTTACAGGGAGTACATGTTTAGATCACTCAACCTTTCTTCATAGGATAGGTGGCTCAACCCTTTTACCATCTTAGTTGCTTTCCTCTGAACTCGCTGCAGCCTCCCCACATCCTTTCTGAGGTATGGCATCCAGAACTGGACTCCGTATTCCAAATGCAGTCTAACTAGATGGGTGTACAAGTGTACTATGACCTCCCTATTTCTACTGGTGATCCCCCTTCCGATGCATTCCCAGCATTCCGCTACTCCTAGCCACTGCTCTCCCACACTGCCTTTCCACCTTCATGTCCCACAATATAGTGATGCCCAGGTCCCTTTCTTGTTCTGTTACCTCCAGATCTCTGCCCCCATGCAATACCCTGCCCTCTGGTCCCCATATCCAACATGCATGACTTTGCACTTTTCTGTGTTGAATGAAAGTTGCCACCTCTTTGACCATGCCTCAAGCCTCCCCAAATTCCTCTGCATTTTTTATACCCCTGAGTGTCTACCCTACTGCAGATTTTAATATCATCTGCAAACCGACACACACCCTGTTCAAGTCCCCACATTGTCCCCTACAAATATATTGAATAGTAGGGGCCCCAACACTGATCCCTGAGGGACTCCGCTAGTGACCTTACCCTCTCTGGATGCCACCCCATTTATAATGATCCTCTGCCTCCTGTACCCCAACAAGCTTCTCACCCATTTAACCACCCTCTGACCCAGTCCTGGGCCTGACATTTTATACAGCAGTCTCCTGTGGGGCACGGAGTTAAACACCTTTTTGAAATCCAGGTAAACCACATCTACTGCCCTCCCTGATCCAGCTCCTTTGTGACCACGTCAAAAAACTCTATCAAATTTGTTTGGCAGGATCTGCCCCTTGTAAAACCATGTTGCCTTGGATCCATCAGGCCACTTTCCCCAAAGCAGCTGGTGATCTTGCCTTTTATTAGTTTCTCCATGAGCTTACCTACAACCAGTGTCAAGCTCATGGGCCTGTAAGTTCTCATTCCCTCCCTCCCCCCATGCAGCGGGACCAGATTTGCCTGCCTCTAGTCTTCCAGCACCACCCCAGTCTCCAAGGACTGATTAAAAAGTGCTGTCAATGGCACTTGCGATATCTCCTTTAGTTCCCTTAACACCCTTGGGTGCACCCCATCCGGCCCCATTGCTTTGTCCACCTTCATGCAGCCTGGTTCTCCCAAAATCTCCTCCATGAGGAATGGCCTCATATCCTCCTTCCCCCTCCCCTGCCATTACTTTTCCTGTGCTGCTGCCTTCACCCTCTTCCTCCCTAGTGAACACTGAGCAAAAATAGCTGTTTAGCAGGTCCGCTTTCTCTGTCCCTTTGTAGCAACTCCTCGTCGTTTGTCTTTAACTAGTGTATTCCCTGCCTAGTCTTCTTCTTTTCCCTTACGTACTGAAAGAAGGTCTTAGCCCCCTTTTTGACCCCTCTAACTATGCGCTCCTCTGTCTGTGCCTTTGCCTTCCTTACCTGTACCCCAGCTTCTCTCTGGCTCACCTGGTATTTTCCCTAGTCCACTTCTGCTTGCATTTCCTTAAACCTCCTGACAGCCTTCCTTTTTGACCATACCTTTTTTTGCTACCTTCCTAGTGTATCACAAAGTTTTCCTTCTCCTCTTATTTTTACTTGCTCTCTTGGCACAGATGTCACGTAGGACACAGACTTTAAGTATTACACAAGACCCAGTGATTCTGGGTACCTAGAAATTACACTAGAGTCCTGGTACAGGCCTTGTTGGTGCACTTGATGAACATTAGTAAGCTTGTAGTTTAACCCTCCAACAGGCCATAGTGTGCTAGCAGAATTTTTTTTATACTGTTTATTGAACTTGTTAATACTTTAAAACAATGAGTGTTCAGTAATATCATCAAGCAGCTATTGTAAACCCTTGGTCAAATATAACAGATACAGTCTGATTAAAGAAATAAAAAAAATGAACAGTGAAACATTGGAAATAGGGGAGGTACCCAAAGACTGGAGGACAGCAGATGTAGTCCCCTTATACAAAAGTAGGAACAAAGAGGAAGCAGGGAACTACAGACCAGTCAGTCTCACCTCGGTAGTGGGGAAGATCATGGAAGCACTACTGAAGGAGAGATTGGTGGAACATCTGGTTGTCAATGGACTATAGGACACAAGGCAGCATGGTTTCACCAGGCGGAGGTCATGTCAGACCAACCTCGTTGAATTTTTTGACTGGGTGACTAGGGAGGTGGATCAGGGGAGGGCAGTGGACATGGCCTATCTGGACGTCAGCAAGGCCTTTGACACTGTGCCACATAGAAGACTATTACACAAACATGGAATATGGGTGTGGGCAGGACAGTAGTGTGGTGGGTAGGTAACTGGCTGGGTGGCAGGACACAGAGGGTGGTGGTAAATGGTTGTCACTCCACAGAGGGAAGAGTGACCAGTGGGGTACCACAGGGATCAGTGCTGGGACTGGTCCTATTCAACATCTTCATCAGTGACATTGCGGAGGACATAGAAGGCAGAATTTCACTGCTTGTTGATGACACAAAGCTCTGTAACAGAGTAGACACACCAGAGGGTGTAGACAGAATGAGAAGGGACCTGCAGAAACTTGAAGAATGGTCAGGGGGTTGGCAGTTGAAATTCAATGTAAAGAAGTGCAAGATAATGCATATGGGGCACAAAAATCCTGGCACAATATATCAGTTGGGGGGTGAGGATATAGCATGCACCAAGCAGGAAAGGGATCTTGGGGTTGTCATCTCTGATGACCTCAAGGTAGGGAAACAGTGTGACAAGGCAGCAGGTAAAGCAAATAGGATGCTGGGATGTATAGGCAGGGGCATCACCAGCAGGAAAAGGGAGGTCATAATTCCACTATACAAGACACTAGTGAGGTCCCACCTGGAGTACAGTGTACAGTTCTGGAGACCATACCTACGTAAGGACATAGACAGGGTAGAGAAGGTTCAGAGGAGGGCAACAAAGATGGTGCATGGATTGCATCACAAGTCCTATGAAGACAGGTTGAAGAACTGAACATGTACTCCTGGAGGAGAGGAGGGAGAGGGGATATGATAGAGACATACAAGTATCTTACAGGGAGGAACAGGGTGCAGGAAAACACTATTTTTAAGCGAAAAAGATGTTCCAGGACTAGAGGGCATGGGATGAAGTTGGAGGGAGGACAATTCAGAGGAAACATGAGTAAGAATTTCTTCACAGAACGGGTGGTGGACAAGTGGAATACCCTGCCAGAGGAAGTGGTAGGGGCTAAAACAATCACGGGATTTAAGAATGCATGGGATAGACATTAAGGAATTCTGGAGGTCAGGGGTAAGGGGCAACAGACTTCTAGGAAAACAAACTGAACTTACAAGCTCAAATGGGCAGACTGGATGGGCCATAGGCCCTTATCTGCCGACACTGTCTATGTATCTTTGTATGTCAGCAAAAACAAAATGCTGTCCAAATGAAGCATCGAAATTCTGCTTCTTCCATATCTGTGGGGCAGGTGCATATTTTAGGTTCCAAAATCAACCATCCCTTATACTAAAATCTGTCATGTATGGGCCATCCTCTGCCGGGGGGGGGGGGGCACACTACAATGAAGAAAACTGTTTCTTCTATAAGGGTATCAAAAATGGTATCCATATTCAGGGAACCTGTGAATTAGGAAATGAAATACTAATAAAGGGAACCCTTAGATCCAGAAGCAAGGTCTGAGGTCACACAAAGGAGTTATGGTTCAAGAGCATCCTGTAGCTCCCATCTAGTCCATTAGGTTTGAAAACTCAGGAGTCTGTGCTGTAGAGCAAAGGTAATTCTTTCAAGTTTATGAATAGACTGTATAATACCAGTCCCGTCAGCTATCCCTGGTGGATCTGGGTAGAGCCATTGTTTGGTGATGGCTTTGATAGCTACTGCTGTTAAGATATAAGTATTTGGCTTCCACCCCTTAACTCTGTAGGATAAAGTCCCAGTATTAGGTGTTCAGGTCCTAATAGAGGAGTTGTACTGAAAACCTGTTTAAGGTGACGTATTGTAATGCATTTATAAAAAATGTGTCTTTTTTAATACCTGTCTGCTGACAACATGAAGAGGTTGCCTTGGTGGCACCACCCTCAGCCAAAAATAGTGGGCTTAAACTGACTGAGGTAACAATGTCAGGTCGTTCGACCCGACAGCTGGATGCCCAAAATTTGGTGCAGAGCCAGCCACTGGCAGGAATGAAAAAGTGCCTTAAAAAGGGGGAGGCACTGTTCCCCTTGATGGATACCACTGCCACTACACAGAGCAACAGACTAAAAAGGGGCACCAAGATCTGGTAAAAAGAAGCACTCATGTTTTAGTCAAGTAGCTTTAACTTTCAGGATGAAGAGAAAAGGGCAATGCAATACAAAATTTCAGTTATTTATTTATTTATTTATTTATTTATTTATTTATTTATTCATTCTAGGATTACAAGTACGTTTGAGTCAAGGCTGTTTTACAAAGGTTCCACATCAGAAATAACAAACAACAAGGAAGCAACAGTGAAATAACAGTAAACAACTAATGTACAGCAGTGCTATTGAAATGGGTCAATTATAGGAAGAGTAGGTGTAGAGGAGGAGCAAGAGAAGTGTAGGTAGTTAACAGAGGCAGCTATAGTAAAATGGTGAACATAGCTAGGACACATGTGCCCACACAGAATGGGTAGGGTCAGGTGCCTGAGGTGGCAGAGAAACAGGGATGAGAGGAGAGGGGGAGGATGAAGATGCAGCCAGAGGCATTTGTTGAAACATAAATGGGAAGGAGTGATAGAAGAAAAAGGGGCAGGGTGGGAAATAAGTGCTATAATGGGGCAAGGAGAGATTGATGAGATGGTATGAAGACCTGAGATTTGAAGTGGCACCTCAGGAGCTGGGTGGAGAGGGACTGGGGGGGCCTGGGGTTAAGTAGTATATAAGTTAGGTCTAAAGCTGTGTAGGTCATCAGCTAGGAGAGGCAGTCACAGAAGCTAGAGGCAATGAGATGGGCCCAGAGCCTGGTTTTGAACAGACCTAGTGTTGAGGCAGAAGAGATGGTGTGGCTGAGAGGAGCACTATAGGTCAAGGAGCATTGGCCCTGCATAGTTTGACAGTGAGGAACTTGTAGAATCTGGGTTGTTGAGCTGCTGGTGGTCTGTCAGTTGGTGTTTTGATGTAGCAAGGCAGTAACACTGGGGGGTGTGAGGCCAAGGTTGATTTTTCCTGCCATAGCACATGTGAGATACTTTATACAATTGGAGAGTTGCAGCCATGCGGATTCTTCATAAAGGGCACAGGTGTGGGTGAGGCTGTGGGCACCAGTTGAGTCAGCATGCTTTGTTAAGTGTATTTGTTATATGTTGGAGGGCGGATGTCATGGTGGAGCCAAAGATAATGAGACCATAATCAATAATTGACACCACTGAGCTCTGTACAGCAATCTTCAGGGCCTCTGGGGTGAGGTGCTGCTGTGCTTGTAGAGTAATCCAAGGCATGTGTTGGCAGCTTTAGCCACACTGTCAATGTGAGCCGTATAGGAGAGATTGGGGTCAAGCAGAATCCCTAGGTATTTGAAGGAGTAAACTAGTTCGAGTACAGTCCCCTGCTTGGTGGAGATGGCAAGGGGGTATTGCTTGTAACGGTTACGTGAACTGCAGAATAGCAATGACTTAGTGTTCTTGTGATTGAGGACTAGTTTATGATTGGAGAACCATGTTTCAACGGCACTGAATCTGAGTTGGATGCTGTGTTGTAGTGGCGAAAGGTCCTTGTGCATAGAAAAGACAACAGCATCGTCAAAATGCAGGATGATTTGTTCTGAGCAGGATTGTGATAGGGAGTTTAAAAAGAGGCTGAAAAGGAGCGGGCCCAGTACGGACCCCTGAGGGACTCCAGAGCAGACAGGCAAGGTGTCCCAGATAGCGTTGGCAATTTTTACTCTTTGAGAGCGGTTGTCAAGGTAGCTTCTGAACCAGCGGGCTGAGTCCGGTGCGAGGCCAGCAAGGAGTTGTTGGTCATACAGCAGCCAATGATGGACCATGTCAAATGCTTTCAAGAGGTTGGTGAAGATAGCCCCAATAAGAAGACCTTTATCAAGGGAACTATGCACTGCACCAGTAAATTCAAGCAGAGCAGTGGTGGTACTATGCCCTTTTCTGAAACCGCACTGTTGTGTGCACAGAATATATGTGTCCAAATAATCAGTGAGCTGGTCCACAACAATACGCTCTAGGGCCTTGGATAGTGGTGGCAATATGGAGATTGGGTGGTAGTTAGAGTGGCTGGTCTTATCCCCACTTTTGTGGACCGGGGTCACAGTGACAGTTTTCCATATTTCAGGGAATGTACTGGTGTGGAGAGAGAGAGAGAGAGAGGTTAAGAATTTTAGTTAGGGGACTGAGGACCTTGTCAAGTGTAAGTGATAGCAGCTTAAGGTCCAGGGTGTCACTGCTGATTATGGAAGTGGAGATGGCTGAGGCGATGTGGCAGTTACTAAATCAGTAATAGCAAATAACACTCTAAATGGCTTATAACTGTAATCTGAGCAATAAGAATCACTGTACGGGGCTTATCACTGTGACATTTGCAATAAAATCACTGTACAGAGCTTATTACTGTAACCTTTGCAATAAAATCACTGTACAGAGCTTATTACTGTAACCTTTGCAATAAAATCACTGTACGGAGCTTATTACTGTAACCTTTGCAATAAAATCACTACTGGGCTTATTACTGTAACCTAAGTGAAAGAATCTCTGCACAGGCTCACCACTGTAACCTTAGCAATAAAATCACTGTACAGGACTTATCACTGTACCCTTAGCAATAAAATCACTGTAAACTTGGCAACAAGAAAGGGCCATCCCACCCCCCAAGCTCACAGGAAGGAGCAGAGGGGCAAGATCCTACCTCCACTAGCCTTTGAAAACTGGACGCCACAGCTAGAGGTAAGGGGCACTTGCCAGTCCTGAAAAGAGCTGTTGCAGGGGATCAGAACTGCCCTGAAGCTCTAGCCCCAGTAGCCAACTGGTAAGGACAAGGGTGAATTGTTAGCCCACCCTAGCACCTTAAGTACTAGTGCTCACTACACCACTATCCCAGGCTTCCCCTCACTGGTGCCAAACCTCCCCATAGAACTGTTGTAAGTTTTGCAAAAAGGATACAGGCCTTTGAAGCTGAGGTCCACCACTAACTGAGTGTCAAAAGTGTGTTTTATTGCTAGCCCAGTGTCCTAAGATTGCCCCACCGCTAGTCGACCTGCTAGCTGAGTCTACCAAGATTGCTCCACTGCTAGTCAAATGTCCCAAGGTTGCTCCACTGCTAGCCGAGTGTCCCAAGGTTGCTTTGCCGTTAGCCGACCTGCTAAGTGAGTGTCCAAAAGGTGATGCACCACTAGCTCACCTGCTAGCTAAGTGTCCAAAGGGGTGGGAGGATGGGGTGGTACCTGAGGACTGGAGGAGGGCAAATGTGATTCCACTTCACTAAAGTGGGAGCAGGGCAGAGGCAGGAAACTACAGACCAGTTAGTTTGACCTCAGTGGTAGGGAAAATGATGGAATCACTTCTGAAGGAATGAATTTTAGAGTATCTAGAGACCAGTGGGGCACAGGATCCAAGGCAGCATGGTTTCACAGCAGGAAGGTCATGTCAGATGAACCTAATAGATTTCTTTGACTGGGTGACTAAAGTAGTAGACCAAGGATGGCCTACGGATATGGCCTACCTAGATTTTAGTAAGGTATTTGACACAGTCTCACACAAAAGATTAATATACAAGTTAGCCAGCCTTGGAGTGAATCCCAGGATGGTGGCCTGGATAAAAAACTAGCTGGACTACAGGACACAGAGGGTAATAGTAAACGGAGTCCACAGTGAAGAAAGGCGGGTAACTAGCGGGGTACCACAGGGTTTGGTACTGGGACCAGTCCTCTTTAATGTCTTTGTAAGTGACATTGGAGAGCACCTAGAAGGAAAAGTATGTCTCTTTTCAGATGACACAAAGGTCTGCAACAAGGTTGATACACAAGGTGGGGTGGAAAGGATGAGAAGGAACTTGGCAAGGTTGGAGGAATGGTCCAATATATGGCAGCTCAGATTCAATGCAAAGACGTGCAAGCTAATGCATCTGGGAAACAAAAACCAAGGGGAAGAGTACACAATGGGGGGTGAGTTAATAACAACAACAAAAATTGAAAAAGACCTAGGAGTAATTATATCAGATGACCTAAAGGTGGGCAAGCAATGTGAGAAGGCAGTAAGGAGGGCTGGGGAATACTGGGATGCATAGGGAGAGGCATCACCAGTAGAAAACAGGAAGTTGTCATCCCCCTGTACAGACAGCTGGTGAGACCCCATCTGGAGTACTACGTGCAATTCTGGAGGCCCCATCTCCGCAAAGACATGGAGTGGAGGCTGTTCAGAGGAGGGCAACCAAAATGATGCAGGGTCTGCACCAGGAGACATATGAGGAGAGACTAAAACAGCTTACTATGTATACCTTTGAGGAAATGAGGGAGAGGGGGGACGTTGATAGAAACTTTCAAGTATCTCAAGGGAATTACCAAAGTGCAAGAGGGTAGCATCTTTCAAAAGAATAGATGTGCAAGAACAAGGGGGCACAATTTGAAGGTAGAGGGAGGACGGCTCAGAGGTAATGTTAGAAAGTATTTTTTCACAGAGAGGGTTGTGGGTGCATGGAACAGCCTTCCTGGGGAAGTTGTGGAGTCAGGAACTGTGGGAGAATTCAAGAATGCATGGGACAGACATAAAGCAATTCTAGTGGGGGTAGGAGAAAGTAAACTGTTGATTAACTTGAATCTGCAGCTTATCCATCAGATAGGGAAATGGGCAGACTAGGTGAGCCAATCAGTCCTCATCTGCCATCAAATTCTATATTTCTTTGAATCTGTGTGCAGCAGTTAGATTGTTTTGCAAAGAGAACTGTGAGTTGTAAAACAGCAAGTGCAACAAACAAAATTCTGAGTGTAGACTGTAAGCATTTATAATGGAATCAGCAACAGTAAAATGTTCTAAGCAAGTGAGAGAGTGTGAGTTGTATGTTAGGCTGCAACAAACAGGCAATCCTGTAAAAGAAATACTGTTGCTTACAAGTGACTTGGAGCATGTGTAAATAGTTGATTCATGTGTGAATCACAAAGTCCTGTAAAATCATGTGAATGTGCTGAGAGAGATACATGCAATGCAGTCAATTACAGCTTGAGCAAAATCAGTAGCAGAAAAGGTTGGATGAGCAGTTTGTGGGTCAGAAACAGATCTGATGCACAAGGAGAGCTACCACCACCATTACATGGTTGGGTTAGCAATGTAAGCACAGCAGCAGGGAGCCATTTTGTGAGACTGTATTGAGACAACTAAACAAACAGTAACAACAAACTTTTTATGAGTTTTAATTGTAGACATGGTTTCAGAAGCTTCCCACTACCAGGATCATGCCTGAGCTGTGATAGCAGAGGAGGAGGCCACACTAAGAGAAATAGAGAGAACTTTCGATGGTGAAGGGTTGCCTCCAGATGTAGCGATCCCCAGCTATCCAGTAAGACTATGCATTATGTGCCTCAGAGCTGGAAGGGAAGTGTTTCTGATAACCCACTGTTCAGATTGGCTAGTGAAGTATGGTATGAGCAAGGGTGCAGTGCCAGAGAGGACATCATGTATCCGATTGGCTCCCACTTAGACCCAAGTAGGAAACCCCTCAAGTAGCAGAATGCAGCACCAGGTTGAACCTGTTGGGGGATGCCCCATAGAGTGTGGCACAGAAGGAGAGAGTATGGATTTACTGCAAGAGCAGACACCTAGAGATGTTTCCATGGCTGTGTGCCAGATGGGCAGTGTGATGGAATAATCTGTGGACCCATGGAAGGAGGATCCTAGTGCTAGCCTAGTAGGGGAGGATGAAATGCGAGAGACATTGAACTGGGAGGTGTCTACCTCTCCACCCAGTGAGGAGTGGGCTATCCCAGGAGTGAGGATGGCTGTACACAGATCCTGAGTGAGGAAGAGTAGGGTGAACAAATATGTCTTCATGTTGAGGGACCCAGTGAGCAGCCTCAAGCTCTTGCCTTGGAGGAGCTGGAGAGAGAAGGCGGCTCCAGTACCCTGCCTACAGAGATGGTCGGGGAAAAGTTGTTTTGTCCGTTAAGTATGTGGCACTGACTTAACCAAGACTGGCCACCCCCAAGTAAAGCCATGTGCCATACACTTGTGATGAGTAGTAAGGAAGAGAGACTGGCACGTAGGAGGGCCAACACCATGTATGGGAGGTCCATTCCTACATAGAAACATAGACTTTGATGGCAGATAAAGACCACTTGGCCCACCCAGTCTGCCCATTTCCCTACCTATTGGATAAGCTAGAGATTCTACAGTACAAGTCACATTAAACTGTACCTCCAATGAGTTGTTTTAGCATTGCTGACTGAGCTGCATAAGTGTTTCTGTACCCAGCACAAAGCCCTGTGCAAACTGTTTCTTAAGAGTTAAAACTCAGTTTTGCATTGCATTATGCCTGGACTGCAGATGCATTCCAACTAAGCTGCAAAAACATTTTACAAACATTCCTCTTGAGTTGGTTAAGCAGTAACAAGCAATGCAATATGAGTTGCCATTTCATTGCCAACCATAAAAAACAAGGCTAAACCAACTCATTGGTGAGACAGTTTAATGTGACTTGTACTATAGTTAACCAGCAGCCTACTTCCTCCCACCCCCCACTATAATTGCCTTATGTCTGTCCCATGCAAATTTGAATTCCTCCACTGTTTTAGACCCCCACAACCTCCCCAGGAAGGTGATTCCATGCATCCACCACTCTGTCTGTGAAAAAATATTTCCTCAGGTTGCCCTTGAGCCGTCCCCCTCTATCTTTGAATTGTGCTCCCTTGTTCTTGCACATCTCTTTTTCTGAAAGATGCTACCCTCCTGGACTTTGTTGATTCCCTTGAGGTACTTGAAAGTTTTTATCATGTCCCCCCATCCCTCCTTTCATCAAGGGTATACATATCAAGCTCTCTGTCTCTTCATACGATTTCTGATGCAGGCCCTGCACCATTTTAGTTGCCCTCCTCCGGACTGCCTCCATTCTGTCAGTGCCCTTGCAGAGATGTGGTCTCCAAAACTGCACACAGTACTCCAGATGGGGTCTCACCAACTGTTTGTATGGAGGGATAACCACTTCCCTTTTTCTACTTGTGATGCCTCTCCCTGTGCATCCCAGTATCCCCCCAGCTCTTCTTACTGCCTTCTCACATTGCTTGCCCACCTTTAGGTCATCTGATAAGACCCCAGGGCCTTTTCCATTTTTGTTGTTGTTAGTACCTCCCCCTACATTGTATACTCTTCTCCTGGGTTTTTGTTCCCCAGGTGCATTACTTTGCACTTCCTTGCATTGAATCTAAGTTGCCATATGTCTGACTATTTCTCCAACCTTGCCAAGTCCCTTCTCATCCTTTCCACCCCCTTGTATATCAACTCTGTTATAGATCTTTGTGTCTTCTGCAAAGAGGCATACTTTTCCTTCCAGATCTTCTGCAATGTCACCTGTAAAGACATTAAAGAGGACTGGACCCAGTACTGACCATGAGGTACTTCACTCATAGCCACCCTTTCTTCACAGTGAGTTCCATTTACTATTACCTTATGTGTCCTGTTGTGCAGCCAGTTTGCTACCCAGTCTACCACCCTGGGACCCACTCCCAGGCTGGCTAACTTAATTATTAATATTTTGTGTGGGACTGTGTCAAATGCCTTGCTAAAGTCTAGGTAGGCCATATCCACAGCCCCTCCCTAATCATCTATTACTTTGGTCACCAAGCCAAAGAAATTGATTAGACTCATCTGACATGACCTTCTTGCTGTTGAATCCATGCTGCCCTGGGTCCTGTGCCCTGCTGGCCTCTAGCTACTCAACAATTCTTTCTTTCAGAAGTGATTCCATCATTTTCCCTACCACCAAGGTCAAATTAACAGGTCTATAGTTTCCTGCTTCTGCCTTGTTCCCACTTTTGTGAAGGGGAATCACATCTGCCCTCCTCCAGTCCTCGGGTACCACCCCATCCTCCCATGATTTGTTAAAAATGATGGTCAATGGTGTCACTAGGTCCCTCCTTAGTTCTTTTAGGATTCTGTGGTGAATCCCATCAGGCCCCATTGCTTTTTCCACCTTGAGCTTTAGGCGTTCTTTCAGGCCGTTTCTTCTGTAAATGGACTGGTGTCAACCCCCCTGTCCAGAGTGCTTCTATTGTTTTGTTTAGGTAGCTCCTCTTCTCCTTCTTTTGTGAATACTGAGCAAATGTATTAATTCAGTATCTCTGCCTTTTCACTGTCTCCCTCTGCCCACCTCACCTCCTCTTTGTTAATCTTCACTATCTCTCCCTTATCCTTTTTTGCTCCCTAATGCACCTATAAAAGGTTGTATCCCCTTCTTAACCAAGTTGGCTATCTTTTCCTTGGTTTGGGCCTTTGCTATTCTGACTGCCTTCACCACTTCCTTCTACTTTAACTGATACAGTTCCCTGTCATTCTCCTTCTGTGATTCCTCACACTTCTTGAATACCACCTTTTGCTCCCTAACCTTCTCTACCACCTCTTTTGAGAACGATAGTGTTTTTCTACTCTCTTTAGTTTTCTTTATTTGTTTCACACAAAGGCTTGTTACCTCCATGATGGCAGTTTTGATTTTTCTCCATTGTTCTTCTACCCCTCCTTTCTGGCTCTTTGCTAGTGCATTTGTTAGGTATTCACCCATTTTGTCAAAGTCAGCCCTTCTAAAGTCTAACATCTTTGTTTTGGTATGGCTTGTCTCCAAGGTTGTGCTTACTGTGAACCACACTGTGTGGTGGTTGCTTGTTCTCAGATGGCTACCCACTTCTAAATCCATGATCCTTTCCCCATTTGAGAGTACCAGGTCTATTGTTGCTCCCAGCCAAGTGGGTTCCAAGACTAGCTGTCTAAAGCATGCCCCCTGTAGGGCATCGAGAATGACCCTGCTCTTGGATTTGGCTGTGGTACATCATTGAGTTAACATCTGACATATTCAGCCCCCCTATCAACAATATCCCCCTTTCCAGCCATTTTGAGAATGTCTTCTATCATTTCCTTGTCCATTTCCTCCCCCTGAGATGGGAGTCTGTATACAACCCCTGTGCTGATTGTGGTGCCACTCCCTGTCTCCAAGGTGACCCACAGTGCCTCTTGTCCTCAACCTTTACCTTTCAGTTCTGTAGCTTTGATCCCTTTCCTTATGTAGAGAGCTACTCCACCTCCTCTTTTACCTTCCCTGTCCCTTCTATAGATTGTGTACCCTAGTATGTTGACATCCCAATCATGGTTCTCTGTGTACCATGTTTCCATGACTGCCACGATATCCAAATGTTCCTCTTCCATCAGGGCTACTAGCTCAGGAAGCTTGTTTCCTAGACTACGGGCATTGGTACTCATTGCCCTCCTTTTAATGTTGGCATTACCCCCCCACCATCCCTGCCCTTATTGTCTTTGTCTCTATTTCCATTTACCCCGTCCTGCCCAACTCTGTTCCTCTATGTTTACCTTACTATCTGCCATGTTTTATGGGGGGAGACTTGAAATGTCCTGCATCCTATCAGCATCTCCCCCTTGGCTAGTTTAAAAGCATGCCAAGGAAGCATTTAAACCTATCACCTAGGAGCTTGGTTCCCTTCCTGGACAGATGCAGAGCATCATGCAAGTGTAGACCTACATCTCTCCAAGTGAACCCCTAGTCCCCAATGAATCCAAAGCCCTGTGCTCTGCACCAGTTTTGCAACCATTCATTGAACTGCATGGTGCACAGCACCCTAGCCTCACCCATGCCATAGACCAGCAGCACCTCTGAGAAGGTTACCGTGCTTATTACCTGTCTGAGGCCTCTCCCCAGCTCCACAAACTCATCCTGCACTGCACTGATCTCATGCCCTGCTAGGTCATTTGTCCCAAGGTGGACAATGATTTCTAGTTCCCTCTCCTGTGATGCTGCTCCTGCAATCCTGTGGATTCGCTTCCTGTCCCTCCAAGCCATGGCACCAGGCAAGCACCTTACCTCCCTCTCCCCTCCCTTACCCAGTTTTACCCTCTGACAATTAAATCCCCTACCAAAAGCTGTTTCCTTCCCCTGTGGTGTTCCTTGCCACCCTTTTGTGGGTCTCCCTTTTGGATGTCCCCAGCATTCTTCTTGGTCTCCACTGAGAGTGTCATCATAGTGGAACCTTGCTCTATCAGAATGGCATATGAATTGCGAAGAGTTAAAACTAGAGGTATGTGCCTCTGTTCCACCACCCTCATGCTTCTAGAGCCTACTGTAGTCCTACTGCTCCTCATTCTTGGCAACCTCTGAAACAGTGGTTATGGCATTGGTGCTCTTTGGGTGAGGGAGGCTTTCCTAGTCCTTTCCAGTTCCTCCTGGAGATGGGCAGCCTCCTCCCTCAGAGCTAACAGTTGCCTGCAAATAGAGCAGCAATCAGTTCCAGAATGTCTCCCAGAAAACAGCTGCCCCACAGCTAGTGCATTGCATCACTCCCCACATGTCCTGAACCCTTATAACATATTTAATAGTTTTTTTTTTTGGTGGTATGTGTGCTTACCCTTTATGCACTGTGCTGGGTTATTAAGGATATGACAGAGTTGTGCCCCCTGATCTATGGGGAAGTGATGTCAGAACCTTGGTTATAAAGGAAATGACACGCTTGGGATGGGTATCCCCCAGCCACCAGTGACTATCAGAAACAATTTACTACACCACTGCCCCACCACCCTGGTGACTGCTGCCCTTCATTACAGTAATTCAACCGACATCACAATTTACTAGATTGCTGCACCTACAGAAACCACTCTACTGAACCCAGGGATAAAAATGTAGTCAAACCTCAGCCAGCAGGACAATTCTAAAAAGTTGCAAAAATATCCTTACAAATCCTAGGTCTCAACAACAGCAGTAGAGCACAGAAAAAAAAATCAAATTCAGTAGTATTTCACTCCCTCTGGTTATAAAATTACTACATTTTAATGGAATCCTGCAAGTCTGTTCCTAATTCCAATAAGCCAAAATGAAAGTGTCAGTATAACATGTAGCTCACTTCCCTCACAAAGCCCAAGCAATATTGTGTCTTACCAGGCTCCCAGGTCTTAAAATGAGGATTATTTTATTCTCTGTAGTATAGCAAAGTTTAGGAGCATCAAAGAGAAGCAAACAAAGTCTGCCTGTCTGACCTACCTTTCCTCATAGAGTCTGGAAGGAAATTGAACAGAACATGCAATCTTGGTTATTGGAAGAGGCAAGCAAGGATTTGCATCCTGGTGCAGCAGCATGTGTCAGAGATTGAGTCATCAGTGACAGACTCAAATTCTGGAAATTGGGCAGAACTTTGTTTATGGACACTGTGCAAATCGTGGACAAGGCAAGGAATGAGACATTCCCCAATATCAGCTTTGAATGCCAAGATGGTATCTTAGTTCTTGCACCTCACCCCAAGTGGTATTATCCTTAATGGTGCTACTCCCTGTGATATATGCCCAACATATCATAAAAAAAACCTTGATGTATATACCTTATGTGTATGACACCTGTAAATGTTGAAAATACCATGGCACTAGGTGTTTTTGATAAATGTAAACAATATTAGGTGTGCAGTATAATAGAACTTAAGCTACCAGGATAGAGATATCAGAAAAAAACCCTGTTGTTGTGTTAAATGCATGTACAGTAAACTGCAGATTGTTTGAGAGGCCTTTTTGGTACCATGCATTCCTGCTGTAAAGTGAGCCAGTCTGAAATGGCATGGTGATTTGCATATACATTCCATGATGCTTTGCGTTATGGGGGTATGTGTGATGTTGTGTTTCTTTGAAACTTGGCTTTATTGCTAATGCCCTTTGGGATAACCTTTGATTCAGTGTTTCTGCACTGAGGTTCTTTGTCTTTAGCTTGTTTTTTTTAGTCCCCTTCACCCAAACAAACAAGACAAACATATGGATGAAATGGTTTTCACTAAAAAGCTAGATCAGTGGGTGCTAACTTAGTGCAGAAGAAGGACATGCATAGTCTTTTGCTGCAAACTGATGTATTGAAAAGGGATATGCCACTGCTGAAGGTTATCTACTGTATTTTAAATAAACATCACACAGAGATTGTGTGTTAAACCTGAAATTCTGCGCCTGGTCCATCTTTTATCCAACAACCCCTTCCACAGAGGTGGTGAGATGCAGATAGCTTCTACTTTGTCTGACTTTGGTAACAGTCTATATTTTAAAACAATTATATTTTTCTTTATTAATTGGAGCAGCTGCAGTTGTTTTGTATTTTGACTCTGATAATTACCTGCCATCAAACAAAATTTTGATGTTTGTTTTTTACTCAGGGAAGGGGTAGCTATAGTTGTATTGTGCTCTGTCTGACTTGTGTGACAGCCCATATTTCAAAATGAGATTTTGTTTTTGGTTTTTTTACTTAGGGAGAAGGTAGCCGCAGACCAATATTTTACTCGGTCCTGTTCTGACTGTGATTTCTCCCGGTATTTTAAAAATATATTTTTCCTTGCTGGAAATTTTCTATGTGGTCCTTCTTGAGTTGATTAATGATCTTTTGTCCTGTATCATTACTGGTTTTGATTAGCATACCCTCTTGTCATGCTTTATTACTTGTCAACATAATCCCTTGTGACCAGGTATTGATCAATGAGAAGCCAGAACTGGTCGGATCAATTCTTTGAATATTATCAATAAAAATAATTCAATCCAAAGTATAGTATTCTAAAATGGAGATGTCCGAAAAAGCAGATTTTTGAGGTAGAATCTCAGGAAAGTTGACAGAGATCTCATACAGATTAAGATAAAATAAATTACACATGTATTTCCTTATTGTAAGCAAATTCTAATTTAATATATATTTTCAGTCAGCAGGAAGTCTGAGTGCAGTGAGAGTTGGAGCCAGCAATCATCGATTGAGAGTTGCCAGCTGAATAACGTAGCAGAGAAACCTCATCAGTATTCTTCATGCAAAAAGAATTTCCATGGTCTAAAACAGATTAATGGAGAGGGGCAGTTTAAATGTACCAAATATCAAAGCAAGTTAAATGCTGCTAAAGATACTGATAAGAGTTTTACTCTTCACCATAAAACTATAACACACCAAATTCACAGGAAACCATATAAATGTGCTCAGTGTGACAAGAGTTTTGCCCAGAAGTGTTCCTTGGTACAACATCAGCGAATTCACTATGGAGAGAGACCATATAAATGCACTGAATGTGACAAGAGTTTTGGCAGTAAACGTTACTTGACAAGACATCAGCGATTTCACTGTGGTGTGAAAACATATAAATGCACTGAATGTGATAAGAATTTTGGCCAGAAAGGTGCCCTGATAAAACATCAACGAATTCACTCAGGAGAGAGACCATATAGTTGTGCAGAATGCAATAAGAGTTATGCCGAAAAGGGTAACATGATATCACATCAGCGAATTCACTCTGGAGAGAGACCATATAAATGCACTGAATGTGACAAGAGTTTTGGCTGTAAACGTTACTTGACAAAACATCAGCAAGTTCACCGTGGTGCGAAACCATATAAATGTACTGAATGTGATAAGAGATTTGGCAGCAAAGATTGCCTGATAAAACATCAACGAGTTCACTCAGGAGAGAGACCTTATAAGTGTGCAGAATGCAACAAGAGTTATACCCAAAAGAGTACCCTGATAACACATAAGCGAATTCACTCTGGTGAGAGACCATATAATTGTGCTGAATGTGACAAGGGTTTTGCCCAGAAGGGTGGCCTGATTAAACATCAGCGAATTCACTATGGGGAGAGGGAGAGACCATATGAGTGTGTTGATTGTGACAAATGGTTTTATGATAGTAGTGCCCTGATAAAACATCAACGAATTCACTCAGGAGAGAAACCATATAAATGTGCAGAATGCAACAAGAGTTATGCCAAAAAGGGTAACATGATATCACATCAGCGAATTCACTCTGGGGAGAGGGAGAGACCATATAAGTGTGTTGATTGTGACAAATGGTTTTATGATAGTAGTACCCTGATAAAACATCAACGAATTCACTCAGGACAGAGACCACATAAATGTGCAGAATGCAACAAGAGTTATGCCAAAAAGGGTAACATGATATCACATCAGCGAATTCACTCTGGAAAGAGACCATATAAATGCATTGAATGTGACAAGAGTTTTGGCAGTAAAAGTCGCTTGACAAGACATCACAAGTTCACTGTGGTGCGAGACCATATAAATGCACTGAATGTGATAAGAATTTTGGCCACAAAAATGACCTGATAAAACATCAAAGAATTCACTCAGGAGAGAGTAAAAGTAAGCAAAGAATATTTTAGAAGGTTAAAGCTAATTCTGAAAATTGCTTTGACAACACGAAATAAAGTGCAAGCTATAAATCAACTCGCCCTTCCAGTGATATCATACAGCTTTGGTGTGATAGGCTGGCCACAGAAAGTGTTGAACCAGCTAGACATAAAAACAAGAAAAAATTTTTCATGCTCACCAATTAATATACAAAAATCAGTCATGCCAAGATTATGCATCCCAAGGGCAGAGGGAGGCATGGGCCTCATTGAGATTGATTACACATATAGATCCACAATAGTGGGGCAACATACATACTTACTGACATCCTTGGACCCAAATATAGTCAAGGTCTTGCATCATGAAGAAAATAAGCCTAAATGACTTCACTCATCAAATTAGGAGAAGCCTTCAGAAGGGTAGCAGAGATTGATGTCAGTCCACAAGTAGATAAGGAATTGTCAGCAACAGAAAACGCAAAGAATCAGAAAAAGGAGTATAAGGATAAAGACCAACAGAAAAGAAAAAACAACTGGAAAGCCCATAATTATAGTGGAAAATACAAGGAGCTACTGGAGAAACCACAGGTCGATCAAGCCCTGACCCATGAGTGGTTAAGAAGAGGTGAATTTAGGCCACGAGATGAGAGACTAATAATGGCAGCCCAAGATAGTGGGCTACGCACAAGATGGTTCACAAAATCCATAGAAAAAACAGGAAAAACAGACAAGTGCAGGTTCTGTAGTACAGAATTAAAAACAGTTGCGCATCTTGTGGCTGGATGTGAAGTACTCATGGCAGAAGGCCTGTATACTGAAAGACACAACAATGTAGCAAGATTGATCCACTGGAAACTGTACAAACACTATAACATACAGGTAGCAGAGAGACACTGGAAACATGAACCACAAAGAATCACAGAGAATGAAGAAGTAATGATCACATGGGATCATGCAATACCTACAGCCAAGAAAGTGGAAGCAAGAAAACCCGATATTGTAATACAAGAAAAGAGAACAAAGGTAGCATTGCTGATTGAAATAGCCACCCCTAGTGACTACAGTGTGCTGCGTACAGAGAGACACAAAATCATGAAATACCAAGATATGCAGTAAGAAACCAAACCGATGTGGAATAAGGACACACAAATTGTTCCAGTAGTGCTTGGAGCAATGGGACTAATCAAAAGAACTTTCAGGCACATTTAAATATGCTACCAATACTTGTGACACCTTATGAACTTCAAAGGAAGCCATTTTGGGGATGTTCGTGTGCTGAGAAGCGGTCTCAGCAAACATCAAAGATTAATACAGTACTAATTTCTTGAGTTTTGAATATGCCCTGGCTAAAGAATGGGGTCTATTCTTGCCACGGTATCAGAAATCCCTAAACATTTGGAGACACTAACCCTGAGAGAGGCCATATAAATGTGCTGAATATGATAAGAGTTTTTGCCAGAAGAGTAATCTGATAATACATCATCAAACTCACTCTGTACAGAATTAGATACAGTTGCGCATCTTATGACTGGATGTGAAGTACTCATGGCAGAAGGCCTATATACTGAAAGACACAACAATGTAGCAAGATTGATCCACTGGAAACTGTGCAAACACTATAACATACAGGTAGCAGAGAGACATTGGAAACATGAACCACAAAGACTCACAGAGAATGAAGAAGTACTGATCACATGGGATCACCCAATACCAACAGCCAAGAAAGTGAAAGCAAGAAAACCCGATATTGTAATGCAAGAAAAGAGAACAAAGGTAGCATTGCTGATTGAAATAGCCACCCCTAGTGATTATAGTGTCCTGCGTACAGAGAGACATAAAATCATGAAATACCAAGATATGCAGTCAGAAACCAAACTGATGTGGAATAAGGACACACAAATTGTTCCAATAGTGTTTGGGGCAATGGGACTAATAAAAAAGAACTTTCAAGCACATTTAAATACGCTACAAATACATGTGACACCTTATGAACTTCAAAAGGAAGCCATCTTGGGGATGTTGCATGTGCTGAGAAGAGCGGTCTCAGCAAACATCAAAGATTAATACAGTACTAATTTCTTGAGTTTTGAATATGCCCTGGCTAAAGAATGGGGTCCATTCTTGCCACGGTATTAGAAATCCCTAAACATTTGGAGACACTAACCCTGGGCGAGACCATACAACTCTGCTGAATGTGGAAAGAATTTTAGTACTAAGCGTAACCTAATACAACATCAGCAGATTCACTTTGGTTGCTGATCAGAATAGCCACCCCTAGTGACTACAGTGTCCTGCATAAAGAGAGACCAAAAATCATGAAATACCAAGATATGCAGTCAGAAACCAAACTGATATGGAATGAGGACACAAAAATTGTTCCAGTTGTGCTTGGAGCAATGGGACTAATCAAAAAGAACTTTCAGGCACATTTAAATATGCTACCAATACTTGTGACACCTTATGAACTTCAAAAAGAAGCCATTTTGGGGATATTGTGTGTGTTGAGAAGAGTGCTCTCTGCAAACATCAAAGACTAATACAGTAACAATTTCTTGATTTTTGAGTATGCACTGGCTTAAGAATGGGGTCCATTCTTGTCATGGTACTAGAAATCCCTGGATAGTTAGAGACACTAACACTGAGAGAGACCATGTAAATGTGCTGAATGTGACAAGAGTTTTGGTCAGAAATGTGATAAAACATCAACAAATTTGTTTTGGAGAGAGAGCCTGCAACAGAAAGTGCAAAGAATCAGAAAAAGGATAAGGGCAAAGGTCAACAGAGAAGAAAGAACAACTGGAAAGCCCATAATTACAGTGGAAAATACAGGGAGCTGCTGAAAAATCCACAGGTGGATCAAGACCTGGCCCACGAGTGGTTAAAAAGAAGTGAATTTAAAGTTATGACATGAGATACTGATAATGGCAACATAAGATAGTGGACTACGGACAAGATGGTTCACAAAATGCACAGAAAAAAACAGACAAGTACAGATTCTATAGAACAGAATTAGAAACAGTTGCACATCTTGTGGCTGTATGTGAAGTACACATGGCAGAAGGCCTGTATACTGAAAGACACAACAATGTAGCGAGAGTGATCCACTGGAAACTGCACAGACACTATATCATATAGGTAGTAGAGAAGCACTGGAAACATGAATCACAGAGAATGGAGACGTAATGATTACATGGGATCACCTAATACCAACTGCCAAGAAAGAGGAAGTGAGAAAACCAGACATTATAACAGAAGAAAAAAGAACAAAGGTAGCATTGCTGATTGAAATAGCCACCCCTAGTGACTACAGTGTCCTATGTACAGAGAAACACATCATGAAATACCAGGATATGCCATCAAAAACTAAACTGATGTGGAATAAGGACATGCAAACCATCCCAATAGAGTTTGGAGCAATGGGGCTAATCAAAAAGAAGTTTCAGGCATATCTGAATATGCTACATGTAATTGTGACACCATATGATCTGCAAAAGGAAGCCATCCTGGGAGCAATGCATATGCTGAGAAAAGCGCTGTCAGCAAACATCTAACATTAATACAGTGCTGATTTCCTGTTTTTTTTTTTTATTAATATGCACTGGCTCAAGAATTAGGTTCATTCTTGCCACAGTATTAGAAAACAATGAATATTTGGAGACACTAACCCTGGAAAAGACCATATAAATGTGCTGAATGTGATGAGTTCTACCCAGAAGTGTTACCTGACAGTACATCAGAGAATTCACTCTGGAGCCTGATTTTTGAATATTTTTTTAATAAGCCCTGGTCTAAGAATGGGGTCCATTCTCATCACAGTATAAAAAAATCCCTGAACATTTATAGACACTAACCAAGAGAGACAGACACCATATAAATATGCTGAATGCAACAAGGGTTTTGACCAGAAGGGTACCCTGATAGTACATCAGCTAATTCACTCTGGGGAATATGATATGCATCACAATACCAGAAATCCCTAAACATTTGGAGACATTAGCCATGGGAAAGACCATATAAATGTGTTGAATACAAAAAGAGTTTGGGGGATAAAAATAACTTGTGAAAACATCAGAAAAGTCAGTCTGGAGAAAGACCATATAAATGTGTTGAATCAGACAAGAGTTTTTTTGTTGAGTAGCCTGATAGAACAACAGCAAATTCACTGTCAATAGAGACAATATATGTGCTGAATGTGACAAGTGCTTTCACCAAACGAGTGGCCTGATAGTACATTAACAAATTCACTGTAGAGAGACCATATAAATATGCTGATGTGCAAACAGAAGCTAAACTAACATGGAATAAAAACACAAATCCTCCCAATAGTGCTCAGAACAATTGGGTCAATCAAAAAGAAGTTTCAGTATCCTGACGCCACATACCTGACAGTTTTCTGCCCATGATATTTCACGCATGGAGGAGTTTATTTTCTTGTTTTGGGGGATTTGCCTCCCCCCCCCCCACACCCTTCTTAATTTTTATAATAAACTCCACTGCTTGCAAACTTTGTCAGGAAACCATGGTTAAGGCTTCTGGCATTGGGATTCTGAAACTCAAGCAAGTGGGTTTCAGTAAAACAAAAGCATACCAACAAAACATCGCTGAGTTCACTCTGGAGTGCCAAGAAAGTGGAGGCAGGAAAACTAGACCTGGTTACTGCAGAAACAACAGCACATGTAGCATTGCTGATTGAAGTAGCCACCCCTAATGACTACAGTGTCCTCCATACTGAGAGAGACAATATCATGAAATACTGATATATGCAAACAGAAACCAAACTGATATGGAACAAAGACACATAACTCATTCTGATAGCACTCAGAGCAACAGGGCTAACTAAAAGAGCTTTCAGGAACATTTAAATATGCTACCAGTATCTGTGAGGCATTGCCTACAGCTGCAGGGGATGGCTATGGGTGCATCTTTAGGCCCCAGTTATGTTAATTTATAGCTGGGACTGTGTGAAATTACCACAGTAGAAGATATCAATTTGAATCCCTTCTTCAGACATATTGAGCTTTACTGGTGTTTTATAGATGGTTCAATATTGCTATGGAAAGGAACAGAGACACGACTTCTGGAGTCTATGGAATACCTACGTAATTCAAATCCTTATTTATGTTTCTCCCTTAAAAACAGTAAACAAAAATAGCTTTCCAGGATTTGGTTATACAGAGGGGATTGGATTTGGGGATGGAAATGGATTTCTATAGCAAGTCAACTGATGCTGCCTTTTGGAAGCATCCAGCTGTCATCTTTCCCATGTTATTATCAACATTCTCTGGGGCCATTTTCTCCATATTAGAAGAAATTGCAGTCATAATAATACATTGGAAAATAATCATAATAAGAGGGCATCTAAGTTTAAGGAGAGGGGATAAACAGAACATGAAATCATGCCAGTGAAAGAATGGCCTGGGGCATATGATTCAACAGCACTTTTAGTATCTGATGAGTGTGAAAGCAATGAGGGATGGTGATAGACTTAAATTTGTACATTTTAATTCATAACTACTTGTACAAAATGCTCAGTTGAAGTCTATGAAATTATAGAACAGTACTGATATATTATTTAGGCTGATCCAATATGAATTAAATACACACAAGCTCTCAATGTTTGTTTAAAAGACAGCCACAAATCAGATATATATTTGTATGCTTCCTGCAGCCATTTCCTCAACAGAAATTTGAATAGCTGATTTGGAGGATCATTTACAGGTAGTGCTCTTTGTAAGCAATTTAATGAGACCCCATCAGGGAAGTGCTTTTAGATCAAACAACAAATAACCTGTGACACCTCTGGTATTGTTTATAGAGCAGCATGCCTCTGTGGCGCACATTACAATATGTTGGGAAAATGACCCATGCCTTGAAACTTCACTTGGGAGAGCATATCTGAAATGTAGAAGCTGAAAAAAATGGAACTATAGATTAAACATACAAAGGGCATAGGGGCACAAAGATAGGTTTTCCATGAAATAGAAAAAGTGTCCTTTGACTTAGAGGAGGGGCCCTTAATGCTGCCCTTCTCAGCAGAAAGGCATTCTGGATGTTGCCTTTGGATAGCCTGACTGCCCCAGGACTCAATGAGTGCTTTGACATCACACCTTTTGGCAAGCTTTTTTATAGATATATGTAAATATATATTTATGTAACATGTGTGTGTCTCTTTTCAGGAAGATGACATATCTCACTGACCACATATGAGATATCACTTTTTATCTTCACAGTTGGGTATGTCATAAAAGGGCTGGAACTCATTTTGAATGTTTGGCCTTAGTAACAGTACTAGTGGTATTCAAATGCAAATAACTTTAAAATGAAAAATGAGATAGCTACCTTTCATTTTTTTTTAAATTACCAAATCAACAATAGAAAATTTATTTTCTACACTTTTTCAACAAATAAATGTGAATAACTTTAAAATGAAAAATGATAGTATGGTTCTGTGAGCACAAAAAGATCTATAAAATGATTGGTGTTTCATTTACAGATATCTTTTTTTTTATAATTAAAGAATAGCACAAAATCCAATTTTTTCACTTTTTGCAACAAACAGCAGCAAATAACTTTAAAACTGAAAAAAGAGTGAACTACAATTGTTGTATAAATTGAATATGATGGGTGGCAGTGAGATAGTAGAAATATCTCCACTCGCTGTCATTAAACTCTAGATATTCCACTTGTGGCTTTGCCACTCTTGGGATATCAAGAGTTCAATGGCAGCTTGTGGAGATATTTCTACTGTCTCACTCTCACCCATTTCATATCCCATATTTATGCAATACGCGTGGACATAAATCCTTTGTGATAAATTTCTGTATCTAAGCTACAATGTGTATAGATGTGAAATCATACATTTACACAAATAATAGGCACATCACATATTTATACACATAGGGTCTGATATCCAGAATTGCACCTGGCAATGGTGCAGTTGAGTTGTGCTGGAGCAACAAAGTGATATATTCAAAGAGGAAGTGCCATGGTGCATCTCATTTGAATATACCACAAAATACCTGTGGCACAAATACAATGTGCCAGCACATCTCCAGACAGGTCTGAATACCAGGAATGGGAAATATGCCAGCACATCAGAGATATGCCATGTGCAGATTCCTGATATTCAGACACATATATGCAAATGGGGCCATAATGCATGCAAGGCACAAATGGGACTATTTGCATGTCATTATTGCCCCATTTTCATAAGTTGTGCAGGGCTGGCCAGAGAAATGTAACTGATGCTAGTACCAGGTACCACAGTAGTACCCCTTCCCCATCCTGTACCACAGATCACCCAAACTAACTGTAGTACAGTCCCTGATAGTCTAGTGGTACCCTCCTCCACCACTGTATCCCTGATAAACTTTAAATCCCCATGCAAAGCACCCTGGTGGTCAAATGGTACCCCTCCACCTGTATCACTAATCAACTTTAAATCCTATTGCAAAACACCCTGGTGGTCTAGTGGTACCCCCATCTGGCAGCCCCGATTGCACAAAATATCTGTGTGGACTTTCCCTGGTAGTTTAGTGCCATCCCCCCACTCACACAGTACCCCCAGGCCACCCAACTAGGTAAGGAAGAGATGCCTAGCCTTTAACCTCCACTGAGTCAGCAAGAGGAACTTAGGTGGTGTACCAGTTGCAAACTTTAGGCTAGGAAGTAACCATATGACTGGGATAGAGGGCCAGTTGTTATCCAAGGGCAAGGGTGGATGCTTCATGGGACAAGCATGGGAGAACACTGAGCTGCATGTTTCCCATTGTGCCAGCTTTACCAAGTGTATGGTAAAATTGCTTTTGTATTGGGGAAGGTGCATTTGAGCCAAAACAATCAACAGGAGTAGGAGCAGTTGTAGAAGGATTCTGTGTGTGACAAGATCTATGCACACTTTAGGGTCCATAGTGTATGAACCTTCTGGCACCCCCTTAATTTGGGAAACCTGACAAATAGGTGGGGGGGGCAGGGTGCACTATCACTGAGGAGAGAGCACTAAAGAACTGTAAAAATGTGCAGTGCCAATTTGTGGCAAACACTCAAGCACTAGGGTGCACTACCAATTCAGGGTGCTCCATTCCCTTGTCCAGTGCATCACTCACTGGTTCATACACATATAGTTGATTTGTCAAGTAGGACCTACCACTACTAAATCCATGTTGTTCTGTATCAAAAATTTTTCTGACATGATCAAATGTTTGTTCTTCTACAAACCCTTCCCTGTGTTTTCCCAGAGGGGAGGTCAGGCTAATGAGCCTATAGTTCTCCGTCTTTGATCTATCACTTTTTTTATAGATTTGGGTCACCAAGGCTTCCCTCCAAGTTTGTAATGAAAACTGCTTGAACAAAAGAAAACACTGTGGGCTATAAATCAACTTACCCTTCCTGTGATATTATACAACTTTGGTGTGACAGCCTGGTCACAGAAAGTGCTGGAACAGCATGTTGCCAGAGCACAAGTGACAGACATTGGAGCACATCCCCTGCAACAGACACAAGCGACAGCATGGAGGGGGGACAACAACAGAGGAGACCACAGTGCCACCCAAGGCAGACGTGCACCATACTGGTGACAGGAGGCAATCCAGCATTGTGCCGGGTACAGGGGGTGTCCAACATGGACAGCCACCACTGACATGCCAGCAGACCATGCATAGCACAGTCATACAAGGGTGTCAGCTGCACAGGCCATGGACAGTCTGACAGGGGCACCATGGGCACAGTGCATGCACCGTGGACCACTGCACACAGGCATCCAGTGCACAGAGAACAACACACAAACCCCAGACAGTGACCGAGTTCCCCCACCCACACCATAGGCGGTTCCCTGCTGGACACACACATGCCCATGCCTGCACTACCCTGATGCCATGCGAACCACTGCAGCCGAGCACCTGTAACCTGCTGCAAATCAGAGACCACCACAGTTGCCATAACAAAATGCATGTATTGAAAAGAGGTAACAAAAAAACTATTTACAATGGTGGAGGGAAGGGACACAAACCAGGTGGGGGTGGGCATGGGGCAGGGGTGAACAAATGGGCGAGGGAAGAAGGGGTGTGAGGGTTGGTCCCGGGGGGTTAGGTGAGTCAGGGGGCAAGGAGGGCCTATTGCCTGCCCTGCTGTCCTCTCCTATAGCGCCTCCGGGTTCTTCTTCTCTGGACCCTGTCCTGCTTCAATCTCAGCTGTAGCAGCTCCTGCATGCCTCTTTCCAAAGCCATCCAGTGATGTCCACCTAGGACAAGGGAGCAGAGTCAAATAGTCAATATGTGTGACTGTCCATCCCCCTGCAGCCCACCCATTGTGCATGGCATATAGCCATGGGTCACGTCCCTGTGATGGTGTGCAACCACCCACAGTGACCATGTCCATAAGACCCGCCTACCCAGGTGCACACAGCCATGCAGACTGCTGCACACACCCATTGCCCAAGTCCCGCACAGCACCACTGTGGCCATACAGTGACATGGCTATGCGGTGCGAAGGCAGTAGCACAGCGTAATACCCGGTGCATGCACAGACCACCAGCAATGCACACCCACACATGCAGTGCCACAGGACAGTGCTGAGTGTATCATGTGGCGTGCACGGCGGTGGTGTCAAGGGCTGGTGGCCATGCCCCGCCACCTACCCTTCAACACAGCATGCACAGAAGTTCATGGAAGAAAGGCACTCACCTGCATCTGCAACAGCTGGGCGCTGCTGCACTATGGGCCCTCCTTCTCGTCCCTGTTGCTGGGCAGCATCATGGTCTCACTGTGCCCGTGCCTCCCGAGCATGGCGTCTCTCCTCAGGGCCTAGGGTGCAAACACGGAGAGGGGAACATCAGTACAAACCAGTAGCAAAGCCCCCCCAGTGTGTGCGATCCTGCATAGCCCAGCCATGCTGCAACACCACCACCATCCACACTGGATGGCCCCCACCTCCCTTCATGGTGGACACATGCACACCGCGATACCCGGACGGACGGACGCTACCAGTGTATGGATGGAGCACCTACCTGGCCGTGGCACTGTACCTTGCCTGGCGCGTGCCCGTAGTCGAGCCAGCCTATCTGGGTCCCTCCACCGGAGGTCCCCATAGTGGTGGCGACACTGCTCTGTGCTGCGCTGCGGGCAATCCCAGTGGCCTCCTCCATTGCCTCTGCCACCTCCTCCCACACAGCGCTTCTAGGCCTTTCCAAAGGGTCTTCCCCAAACAGGGCCCCAGCATGGGGCTCAACAGTAGCCACAAGATTGGCCAGTTCTAGTGTGCTCCACATCGCTGCTGTCCTGCATGCCATCATTCGTGCAGGCTGGATCACAAAATGGCACTCTGTAGTGCACGTCCCCCACGTGCAGATGCTGCACGGTACAGCGCTGCCATTCCCCATCGTGCTGTTACCAAACATCACAGTAGAGGTGCACCCATGCAGATGCATGGCGCCTAGGGGCCAAAGGTGGACCGCAGGGTCAAGGGTCTGTCGTGCATGGACCACCACAGTGCTATCAGGACTCCCTGCATGTAGCACGGTAGGGTGCCTGTGTGTGATGCCCTGCAGTGGCCTACTGCGCTGTGGCACCATGGCACCTACGGTGCACCAGGGCACGAGCACCACATGCGAGAACAGTGAACTAGTGCCACTGGCACAGTGGTGGATGTGCCCTGCACTGCCTCCCATGCTCGGCACATCATCAGTGTGGCAGGCGTCAGTGTCAGCAACCCGGGCATGCGCTGTGTGGTGCCTACTGTGCACATCACAGAACTGCGCCATTGCACAATCAAGCTCAACACAGTTGCGCAAGGCACAACAACATGATATTCAGCCAGCATATGCAAATCAGCTCATCATCAATTCCATGGCGCAGCTACTGCATTAGCATCCACTTAAAGTTGTGCCTCACCTCATTTGCATGCCCTGCACTATATATATCTGCGACATGGGGCTGCAGAGGACATAGTTTGGTATTGCAGTCTATTGTGGTGGGTTACATGCTGATTAGAAGTGTGGACTGTGGTGTGTGAGAGATGCATGGGACTGCACAATCAAAGGTAACGCCTGTCATTCCCACATGCTCTATAATGACTGAACATGAGACAGAAGAGGCCCAACTTCACTCGGGTGGAATCAGAGGCCTACCTCGACAGGGAACAGCTGCTCAGTGGACAGCGGGGAACACCACAGGCCTGTGCTGCAGCATGGGGTGAGGTTGCGTGTGCCGTGAACCAACATGGCAGCCACCAGCGGTCTGTGCAGGAATGTAAAAAGAAGGTCGGCACAGACAAGAGGAGGATTAAGTACAAGGTGGCTGCCATCAGGGCAGCACGTGCTGCAACCGGTGGTGGACAGCCGGATGTGCCACACCTGATGCCACAGAACGAGTGGGTGGTTGGCAGCATGTGGCATTGTGACATAGAGGGTGTTCCAGGTGGTGGCTTCGAGATGGGTGGCAGCCTGTCACTGCTTGGTAGGTCCTGTGCTGTCACTGTGTGGGAGGTGGGGGAATGCCACAGGGTAGGGCACAGACATTAATGCTACTGTGTTCCCTTACAGCTCCTGAGCATCTACATGGGTCAGCAGTGGTGGGTGTGTCCACCGTGGTCAAGGCCCTGGACACAGAGGAGCACCCATCCACCTCCACAGGTGTCCAAGGGTCAGGACCACCGCATACTTGCCTGTCTGTCTGTCTGGACTGAAGATGGTGGTGCTGGTGCGGACGAGGCCCTGCCTGTGTCCCAGCGTGACAGCGGCCACGGACTCCAACATGCTGGGACACGGACTGGTGCCAGATCAGGCACTGATGATGATGGATCACACATCCCGGACAGTGATACATGTGGGACGCAGGATGGTCCCACAGCAGGAAATGGCACGGGCGTAGCCATGGGTGGTGCTGCCGTAGAGGCATACGTGACATCACAGTCCCAACCTGTGCCTGTATGCCCCAGTGGGGCAGCACTGATGTGCGTCCAGGCTGGTGGGGCTGTTGCGGCCACTGTGGAGGCACCAGTGAGCCCTGGCAATCGGCAGCTGGAGAGGCAGTGCCAGCGGTCAGCCAGTGGGGACGGGGGGAAGTGTCAGGGGTGGCGTCAGTGCACCACGTGTGGACATGCCCCGGCATGGCTCTGGTGTGCAGTGCCTATCATCAAGGGGTGCTGCCCAGCATGGCCAGGAACACCACAAGGGACAGCATGCCAATCCGGCAGATGGCCTCTTTGATGAGCACAGCTGTGAACTCCAGGATTCAGTGGATCAGCAGTTGTGGCTTGTGACGGCAGTGGATGCACTCAGTGCAGTTCTGTGCCAGGCAGAGGAGCAGCACAGCAGAGACCATGGTCTGCTCCTGGCAGAGATGGCCCGGCAGCGGGAGGATGTGACCGCTGCCATTGACAGGCAGACAAGTGCATTCACTGCTATCATGGCCACGTTGGGCACCCAGTTCATTGCCCATGTGCCGTAGACACCGCCCAGTGTCATGTCCACACCCCGTTTCCGGCATCGTGTGACACCATCCGTGTCGACTCCGGGTTCGGATGTGGGCATACCGAGCACGCCTGGTGCTGGCATGTTCGGTGAGCTGCAGATCCCTGCATGAGCATGGTCATGTTCCCACAACGTCACCCCTGGGGGACTGTCGGTGCCACCCCATGAGGCCAATGGTCAGCCTGGCATGGCTGGCAGGTCTTGTTGGGGCTGCCAACGCATCCGTGGTGGCTGAGGCACTATGCTGTGTGACTGACCTGTCTCCTACCATGGCCACTGTCTGCCGCTTTCCTGTGTGCAGTGTGTTGTGCATCGTGCGACGCATGGGTGGGGTACCCAGCCTTGCAAATGCACGGTCCCTGTGCACACCCCTCCGCTGCTGGCCACTGTGGCATGTGCATGATGATGCCTGCATTGCGCTGTCCGCCAGTGTGCAATGGTGTCGAGCTTCTGAGACAGGCACAGTGATGGCCAATGGGCGTGGTCGTGTGTGGACCTGTGTGTGGGTAGGGGTTGCATTCGGGGTTGGCGTGCCTTCTGCCCCTTGCGCATGTGTGTTTGTGTGTGTGCATGTGCATGTCGTGTTTGGCCCTGCCCATCCCTGATGGTGAGTGCAGTTCCATGCTCAGACCCATTCCTTTGCCGCCATCCACCCTGGGTTTCATCCATGCCTGTCTGTGGGTTGTGCCCTTGCCATTGGTGGTTGCACATGGCCCTGTGACCTACCTATGTTGGCCAAAGTGCTCCTCTGTGATGGTGTCCCAGTGCAGTTGTGACATCCGGATCAGGCAGGGGTCCCTTCATCCACGGGGTGGCTACCCATCACTGTCTGGACTGGTGTCCTTATCATCCCCATCGCTGTCCCCCTCTTTGACCTCTACAACTATCACACAGTCGTTGGCCATGTTGTGCAGAATGCAACAGGCCAGGAATAGCCCACAGGCCTTCGAGGGGCTGTACTGTAGGGCACTGCCTGATGTGTCCAGGCACCGGAAACGTGCCTTCAGCATCCCAAACACCCACTCGATGACATTACATGTGGTGGCGTGTGCCTCATTGTACCGTTGCTGCGATGGGGTCGCGGGGCGTCGGTATGGTGTGAGCAGCCAGGGACGGAGTGGGTAGCCACTGTCACCTGTGTGTAGAGAGTGGATATTAGTATGGTGGTCTGCATCGCTCTGCCATGGGCCATCAAGTCCGGTACCCATGGCATCTCTGACTATGCATCCCCCCACAGCTGCTCATGTCATCCTGCATGATGTGCATACTCGCCCACTAGGTGGCCAGTGAGGATGTCCCCACTCTCGAACCTGTGGCACAGTGCGGACTGGTGCCAGATGAAGGCATCATGTGCTCCTCCAGGCTGCATGGCACAGACATTGTTTATGTGCCCCATGGCATTGCACACCACCCGGCAGTTGATGCTGTCAAAACCCTTGCGGGTTAATGTACGATACACCGTCCAGACCAGGTGGCATGCGGATGGCCACATGGGTGCAGTCAATGGCCCCGAGTACTCCAGGCATATGTGCTACCCTGTGGAACTCTTGTATGTGTGCTGTGTGCTCCGTCTGTGTGCTGGGGAAACAGATGTACTCCGCAGCATGTGACAGCAGTGCTCTGAGGAATTGTGTGAGTAGGCATGTCGCGGCCAACTGGGTTATGCCTGTTGTGTCCCCTGTTGGTCTCTGGAAGGTGCCCATGGTGAGCAGGCACATGACAGCTGTCACCTTTGTCTCCGCTGACAGAGCATGGCTCCATCGTGTGAGTGCCTGCATCTCATCACTGCACAGCTCACAGAACTGCCTCAGGAATGCCAGGTTCAAGTGGTACCGGCCCACAATCTCTGTGTCAGTTTAGTGCTTGAAGATGATGCGGGCCCAGTACCGCCTCTTGGGGGCATACCGCTGACGGGCCCTTCCATGGCTGTGCCCCCCTGCTGCCTGCCTTCTCACACCCCCCATTACCACCTCCATCTGGAAGGTGGCACTGGCCATGTCCCTGGCTGGTGTGCCCCCCGGCAGCTGTTATCCCATTCCCCCCCGCTGTCCACTTGTGATGCTCCCCCTGCACTGGGTATACCCCCAGCCTTTGGCTGTCCTGCCTACTGCCACTGCCTCAGTCCACTGTGGCACTTCCCTGTCACTCCTGCACAGTAGCACAGGCTTCCCACTCCTGTCCTGTTCCTGGTTGTTTCCAGGTGTGCCCTGTCCTGCTCCTGCCCAGTCCCACTCACTGCTACCATCTTCTCTGTTGCTGTCATCTCGCTCCCACCTCTGGCTTCCCTGTAGCGTTCTTGCACCTCTCCCTTGTACCTTTTTATTTTGGATCATTTCTGCTGTTGTGCAACTATTACGCATGGCGCATGCTGTTGAATATTGCACTGCTCCATTTATTCATGATTCCTCCCCTACAGCTGCACATGCATTCATTACCATCTCGCTCTTGTGCATTGCAACTTGCAACTCGTGCGGCGCAGCTGCCTCCCGCTGAATATCGCAGAATGGCGCATTTTTGTACTTACAGTGGCGCATCTCTGTTGCACATGGCGCAACCCTTTTGAATGTCTGGGCCTCTATGTTTAAATACAATTTTTTATGTTTCCTTTTTTCCCCAAAAAAATATAAAAAAAATTTCATTTTTATGCTTTATTAAGTTAATTTCTGAATTGAAGTATTTCATTTACTTACTGTTTCTTCTGTAGATGAAAAAGTATTGTTTCTTATTATTTTAATTAAGGAATAAAAATAAAGTATTGAAAAAAATAAAATGTTTGGCTATTTGATTTGTGCAACTTGATAACTTTAATATATTAAAACAACTGGGTGCCCTATCCCTATATTAAAAAAACCATTAGCTACACTCTTTAGATGACATACAGTATGTCTAGTGCACTGTTGCTGCCATTGGATGTTGTATTTTCTAATATATCTGAACCCATGCTTCCTAACATTCTTACAGAATGCATGAGGATAGTTCGGGACAAGACCTTCAGCTTAGAAAACCATAGGTTAACTTGTGTAACTACTGCTATCTAGTGGCACCTTGGGTTATTACCTCTGTGTAACTTCAGTAGTAGTAGATTTTATTTATTTCAAGTACCCTTCCCTGAAGGCCCAGGGCACCCTAGCAGCATAAAAAAGACAAACAGTAACATAAGTACATACATACATACATGCAACTTATAACATGATAAATATAGATAAAAACACCATCATTTATTTATTGAAATATTTCATCAAGAAGGCACACTGTACAACAAGTTGCTCATCTCCCAGTGCAACCTGGAGGGTGGGGGTTACAATGAGGATAAGACAAACGGATAGTATATAGAATAATAAATAGAAGAGCAGTACATATGAATTAGAGTTTATGCAGTATCGATAACAATCAGTAATCAGTTCAGATAATACAAGTTGGAAAGATTAATACTGTCAATGGGTAGACACAGAATCATGAACTGATAGACAGGCAACTAATAAGCTGCAAAACAACAGTAGTGCAAAGATGTTCTAAGTGCCAGGCTCTAAGGTAGTAACAAGTATTAGAGTAGGAGTCATGTGGGTGAAGACAATTACCATTGATAGAATAGGGAGGAAGGTAGCTAAGGAGTTGGGACGGGGGAGTTGGGTGGAGGGGAGGGAAATTATCCAAAATCCTAGACCCCTACAGGATATCAAGAACCCTGCAAGGGAGACACAGAGCAAATGAGCTGGAGCAAATGTTAAAAGGGAGAGACAGAATGCCAAGAGCAGCCAGTCAGCCATAAATAAAACTCAGAACAATTAATGACATGCTGCTTGTCGTAGGTGGCATAAATCTCAGGCCCCAAATGCCATCTCGAAAGAGGAAAGTTTTTAAATCCTTCTTAAATATCCCAAGAGAGGGTGCTTTCTGGAGGTACCCTGGCAAGGAATTCCACAGGACTGGGGCCACTACTTCAAATGCCCAGTCCCGGGAAGATTTTAACCTCGCTCTAGGGACCTCCAGGATGGTCTTCCCTGCTGATCTGAGAGAGTGACCTAGGGTGTAGGGATGCAAGAGCTATTTCAGGTAGACTGGACCCAACCTGTATCAGGTCTTATACTGTAGGTCAAAAGACCTATTTTAAAGGAGATGCACCAGTGCATCCACAGACAATGTAGTTCACACACAACTGTCATAATATAGCTGGACCTTGACAGTCCAGTCAATAGCCAGGCTGCAGTGTTCTGTAACAGCTGCAGGTGCTGCAGTACACCCCACTGACTGACCCCGAGGTAGAGTGTGTTACAGTGGTATTGAACTATCTCTTGCTTATTTATTGAAAGGAGAACTAAACCCAAATGCTCCCTTATGTGCTCAAAAGAATGATTTTTGAAATATAAAAAAAATCATGTAACCTTAGTGGTCCGCTACAGGCATGTTCTCTTGTTACCTGTGACTCAAGTGCCTGGGGAGCCACCACGTCCCAGACTGCTGCATGCCATCTTCATCTGCAGCTGCTCTCCCCATTGTCTTTTGGTCTCACTAGGGAGAGAAGTCCACACATAGAGCACTCCAGGCTAAAATGCATGAAGAAATCAACATTTATTCAGGGCTCTGTCCCAAACCCAACACTTCGGCAACAACCTTCATCTAGGGGTGTGGTTGAAGATACAAAGACACACATTTTTACAGGTCCCTACCTCCATCACAAACACCTGGAGGTAATTATCATGACAAAGTAAGTTCACTTCATGTTTGTTTTTTAGCTTAAGTACAGTTATTCAAAAAATATATATGAATTCAACTAATATTGACACATGAACTTTACATGAATCTTTCTTTTTTCAAAACAATATATTTTAAGCATGTCTGCAAAAAAATAATTTTTCTATATCAAATATCTATTTATGGTACATTTATAAATTAAAGCACAATTTTTACATAATAGTTTTTCAAAACAAGACTTCAATAATTTACTTATGTTTCTCTTTCATTAATCTTTAAGTGCTGTTTTCACATATGCTGTATGGAGGAAAGATAGACAAAACAGCACTGTGATCACCCTATTTCCAGAGCTCTGAGTCCACGCTTCAAGTTAAAATGGGGGTGCACTCAGCTGCTTAGGTATTCGTAGAAGGTCCACAGAGAGGTGATCAGCAAGGGAGAGCCATCTGTAAAAGAGAAAGACATAGCATTGTCATGTTAGTGGAAAGCCATGGAGACTTGTAAAGCTCAAACTGTACAGTTGAGCTCATATTCATCTGTTTATTCGCTACACTGTTTCTAAATATGCTTCAAGCCTATTCAGTTAAAGAACATGTGTAGAAGCTTAGCAAATGAGTCCAGAAACACCAGACCATAGGGAGTGCGTGTGCCATTAGAAATTGAAATCTCATTATGATTTACTTTTCTTCTTTTTCAAGAATGGCTTTAGATCCCATTGCTCATTAACACTCTTCAATCTGTAGATTCACTCACTTTCCTTCCTGAGTAATAGGTTCACTCTATCACCCCCATATTTCACAGGTGCAACCCATTCAGTGCCCATAAATGTAAGGCCTTGTTCTGAAGAGCTGTGATGTTGTGAAAAGTGTAAACCTACTGGTGTGTCTGTTTTTTTATTTATAATATTTCTGATGTGTTCCTTGATGCAAGTTTTGAGCATTCTTATTGTTCTTTCAATGTATACCTTATTGCAAGGACACTATAACAGGTAAACTACAAAAGTTGAATTACATATTATGAATTGTTTGATGTCAAATAGTGTCCGTGGGCATGCTGGGTTTTCAAATTCTTTGCCGGTTTTGCTGTATTTGCATTTTAAACATTTAAATCAACCATCTGGTTATTTGGGAAGCCAATTGGATTTTTGTTATTGCTTTTCCTGGGTGACTCTGCTATGGATCGACTTGTGTTTTATATTGGGGGCCCTGCTGAATGTTACCCTTGGTTTGACTCCCACTGCCATTTTAACTTTTCTGTCTGTCACTTAATAGGATAGGCCAATTAGAGAGCTCAGAATGGCCTTAGTTATGACCAGGTTAGGAATATAAAGCTACAGAAGTGTATATTGCATTAATTATAACTGGGGAGGAAGTTAGTCTATGGCGGGTGCACAGGGGGCTATGATTATTTCTTGGAAATAACAGAGTAAAAGATCAAAAATGAAGAATATCCAACTACTAAAAATACACTCAGAAAAAAGAATTCTCAATTAACAATGGATAAAAAAAAATACTTGAATTTTACCTTCTCAGGTTCTTAATAGTAACCATCTTCTAATAGTGCAGTTAGCAGCCTATGCAGTATTCTCTAGCCCACAGTCACAAGGGAAGAAAGAGACTTGGGCATCATCATCACAGATGTCCTGAAATCATCCAAGCAGATCACTAAAGCAGTAGGTAAGGCTAGGGGGATGTTGGGGTGTATTAGTAGGGGTATCACAAGTCGTAAGAGGGAGGTAATAATCCCTCTTTACAAGACACTGGTTAGGCCCCATCTGGAGTACTGCATGCAGTACTGGAGGCCACACCTTCACAAGGACATTAACCAAATTGAGGCAGTCCTGAGAAGGGCAACCAAAATGGTACAGGGACTGCATCAGAAAACATATGAGGACATAGTAACAGAGCTCAATATGTATACCCTAGAGCAAAGGCGGGACAGAGGTGATATGATTGAAACATTCAAACACCTTAAGGGCATTAACAAGGTGAACGAGTCTAACATGTTTCAATATTAGAAAAATAGCAGGATGAGAGGACACAGCATGAGATTAGAGGGAGGCCGATTAAGGGGTAATGCGAGGAAGTTCTTTTTCCCAGAAAGGGTGGTGGATGAATGGAACAGCCTACCTCAGGAAGTGGCAGATAGGATACAGTGCAGGGCCTTAAACAGGCATGGGATAGGCATAAGGGAGCAATACAGATAAGTATGAATAGATAGGCCATTGACAGAGCAAAAGCCGATGGCACATTCACCAGGTAGAAACAGAAATGGGCAGACTGGATGGGCCTCGCGGTCCTTGTCTGCCGTCACCTTCTGTGTTTCAGGTAGGGTTTGGGCCGCTGCTCAGTGTGCTTCAAGCCCTCGGGTTGAGGTGTGCCAAAAATAAAGGCAAGTGCAGTAACCAGCCTGATGTGGACAAAAGTAGCAAGGAGAATGGGGGAGGGGGGAGATCTAGGGCACTGGCAGTGGACTTCAGGGGGGCAGACTTTATGGGCATGGGAAATATTCTCAAGGATCACTTGAAGGGGGGTTACATCAATGACAAGTGTGGAAAGGAGATGGGAGGTTATAAAACGGGGACTTCATGAGGCAGTCAGGATCTGCGCTAAGTTGAAACGTAAGGGAGCAAGGTCACATAAACCATGCTGGTGGTCCAGTGAGGTTCAGGTAGCAGTCAGAGAAAAGAAGGCAGCCTACAAAAAATATAAAACAACACGAGGGGATAGGGATAAGGTAATGTACCAGCTTGCATCTAGAAAAGTCACCCATATGGTGAGGGGAGCAAAGTCCAGTAAAGAGCAGTGGCTGGCACAGGGGATACATGGAGGGGAAAAGGGGTTCTTCTGGTACATTGGGGAGTGGAGAAAAACTAAGGGCCATCTCTGCAGATTGAGATCAGAAGGAGGGTGGGTGGAAGAGGCGAGGGACCAGGCAGAGGTATTTACCGAGTACTTTGCCTCTGTGTTCACTAGAGAGGGGGATGGGATATCTACAAAGCAAGGCATGAAGGGGATAGAAGCGGCAGTAAGTGGGATCAGAGGAGCAACAGAAATGGATCAAGAGGGAAGGAGAGGTATCCCAAGGGTGTCACATCTGGGTAAGGATAAAAAGGCCAGTAAGGTGGAGGGGACGGATGATGCTATCTTCGCCAAAAGGGTGTGGTTAGCCCTCAAGGCCCTAAAGAAAGACAAATCTCCTGGGCCGGATGGCATTCATCTGAGAGTACTATGGGAATTGGCGGACATACTGGCTGCACCCCTGGTGGAACTCTTCAACAGGTCACTTGAGACAGGGAGGGTACCTAGGGATTGGCGAGAGGCACATGCGGTGGCAATCCATAAAGGGGGGTCGAGGGAAGTACCAGGTAACTATAGACCCATCAGTTTGACCTCGGTGGTGGGAAGATTAATGGAGAGTATACTAAAGGAACGATTGGGGTGTGGAGGAGGTGGGAGGTCTGGATGATCGGTAACATGCGTTTGTGCCAGGTAGATCATGTCAAACCAACCTTGTGGAGTTCTGAATGGGTAACATCAGAACTGGACAGGGAAAGCCTGTGGATGTATTATTCTTGGACTTCAGCAAGGCGTTTGACTCTGTCCCCACAATGGTCTGGTGGAGAAACTGATGGGGTTAGGAGTAGGCCCTTTGATGGTCAGATGGATTGAAAACTGGCTAGCTGGACGCACCCAGAGAGTAGTGGTCTGTGGGGAGCTCTCTAACCCTGGAGAGGTTGGTAGTGGGGTACCGCAGGGCTCGGTCCTGGGTCCAATCCTGTTTAATGCATACATATCGGACATCAGGGAGGGTATAGGGTGTGAAATGAGTCTCTTCACCGATGTCTCCAAGATGGGAGCAATAGTTGAGGGAGAAGAGGGGAGGTTGGCCTGCAAGGGGACTTGGACACCCTGGAAAGCTGGGCTCACACATGGAAATTAAATTTCAATATCACCAAGTGCAAGGTGTTGCATCTTGGGTGGGGAAACCCTAAACACAGGTACACCCTGGGAGGAGGTGCTGGAGGCCTCAATAGGGGAAAAGACCTAGGGTCATGGTGGATGCATGTATGAATAACTCTGAGCAGTGCAGGAGGTGGCTAGCAAGGCAAACAGGATGTTGGGATGCATCGTGGGGGGATCACCTCTAGGAGCAAGGAAGTGATTCTGCTGCTGTACAATGGACTGGTTAGACCACACCTTGAGTACTGTGCACAGTACTGGAGACCACACTTGAAGAGGGACATACAGCTCCTGGAGAGGGTACAGAGGGAGGCAACAAAGATGATACAGGGCTAGGGTTTGACATATGAGGACAGACTTGAGGAAGCTCTGCCTGTTTTCATTGGAGGAGAGGGAGGCAGGGGACATGATTGAGGTCTTCAAGTACCTCAAGGGAATAAATAGGGTAAACATGGAGGGATCTTTAGACTAAAGCAGGAGGTATCACCAGAGGCATGGTTTGAAGTTGGAAGGTGGAAGGGTGAGGGGAAGGGAGGAGGTTTTTCACTGAGAGGGTGGTGGACCCTTGGAATGCACTGCCTGGTGACCTGGTTCAGAGATCCACAGTGGAGGGCTTCAAGAGAGGGTGGGACAGACACAGAAAGTGGATGTATCAGATGATGGCCTGTCCTAGGGGGGTTGGGATGGATGATAGGGGTTTCTGGAGCACAAGGGATGGGAGGGTCTCGGCACCCAACTAAGGCTCTAAGGTTCGAGCAGACTCGATAGACCGTAAGGCCTAATCTGCTGGCAAATAGTATGTTAGTATGTTAGAATCACGTTTTAGTTACCAGAAAAGTTGAATTATCAGAAAAGGTTAGTAAAATCATCAAGTAAGATTGTGAGCAAAAGACATATGCCCATCTAATAAAATCTCAGCAAGAACTGAATGTTACTACTCTAATAAAAATATCTTCCACAGGTGGCCACTGTTCGCATTTACCTAAAATGCTGTTGGTAATTCAAGTTTGGGCAGAAATCAGTTGCTCTGTTGCTACTGCCAAAATGGTGATTCTGGTCAAGGATACTGGTGCGTGCACAGTTAAGGGAATGGTCACATGTTTGTGCTGCAGAATTTAAAGGGATCAGTGACTTTTATTTTAAAAAAGATAGTTTTTTGACTTTATAGGATTAATCTTTATATGTTAGAGAAATGCTGGGGAAGAAAAAAATGTCTAGAAGTCAAAAAAAAATTACTTAAATTGGAGAGATGATAAAAAGAAAAATGAGTAAAGAGAAATGAGGATGGCTCTAAATAACTTAAGCTAGCCAGGCAGTTTTTGGAGGGAAGAATTTTACAATTCCATAGTATTGGGGAGTTATAAGAATGTCCTTTCCCCATGAATTCCTTCTTCTTTTGCTGTCTTGTGATTTACACTAAGCCATTTGCCTTCACTGCTTCACTCCCTTTTCTTCTTTGTGTTCTCGCTTCCTGGCTTTTGGCTTCTCTGTTGTCTAAGTTTCCAGTGACAGTCTTTACAGGACCCCCATCTTGGGGATTCACAGGACGGTCTGTGGCCACCGCACACTCCTGGCCCTCTGACTACAAAAAGCAGCAGCAGGAAAATAGTCAACAAAAATACAGCTGCACAAGATGGACCGGAAAGAGGGCTAGGGACGATTTATATAATTTTTTTCTCTCAACAAAGTGCAGGCAACAGTGGCATATCTTTTATAGCATCCAAAAGCGCTTTCCTAGATGTCCTACTCTCTGAGTTCCTTCTCAACTCAGCCACATGAAGCAGCAACCCCAGCAGTCTCCACTCCAGATAGAGTCTCCTCAGTAGTTTACTTGTTTATTTTTGCTTTGTCTTTACCATTTAAAACGGAAGATTAAGGTGAAGGATGCACTGCTGTTTCCATCATCATCATACATTAACCCTACATGGGACCTGTAGCGTCAGTCACAATCCTACCTTTGGTTCAGGTACGAATATATGAACATATAAAATTTGCCAGCAGATAAAGGCCTAGAGGTCTATTAAGTCTGCTCGAATGTGCAGCTAGCACCCCTTATTCTGCAGCTGCCCCTCTCTTCCACCCTTCCCTTTCATTAACCCTCCCCCTTGTCCTGTCCCATCCCCTTTTGAAGCAGTCCACTGTTCTACTGGATACCACTTCTCCAGGTAACGCATTCCACCCAGCCACCACCCTCTCTGTAAAAAAGTGTCTCATCTCCCTCCTGAACCTTCCTCTAGTCTCATATCATGGCCCCTGGTGGCCCTCCCCTCTCTTACTTTGAACAGCCCCTCTGTACCGGTCTTGTTTATTCCTTTAATGTATTTAAAAGTTTCAATCATGTCACCCCTGTCCCTCATCTCCTCCAGTGAGTACATGTTCAACTCCTTCAACCTCCTCTCGTATGATAAGTCTCCCAGCTTCTTGATCATCTTTGTCACCCTGCTCTGCACCCCCTTCAGTAACTTAATGTCCCTCTTCAGATACGGGCACCAGTACTGCATGCAGTACTCCAGGTGTGGTCTAACTAATGACCTATACAGTGGCAGAATCACCTCCTCCCTCCTCGAGGATATACCCCTTGCAATACAACCCAGCATTTTGTTGGCATTTGCAGCTGCCTTCCTTCATTGTGCTGAGTTGTTCATTGACCCTGTAATGAGCACCCAGATCCTTCTCCTCCTCTGTTTGGGCTAGCTGCTCCCCTAGCTGGTAATTCCTCCTTGGGTTCTTCATCCCAAAATGCAGCACCTTGCACTTTTGGCATTAAAGCCCAGTTGTCAGGTGTCTGACCAGGTTTCAAGCTTGCCAGATCATCCTGCAACCCCTGCCATCCCCCTAGGTCATCCACCACCGTGCCTACCTTGGTATCATCAGCAAACAGACTGATCTTGCTCTTGATGTCCCATGATATGTCTGCAATGAATATCCCAAACAACACTGGTCCCAACACCGAGCCCTGTGGAACACCGCTCGTCACTGCTCTTGGGTGTGAGAGCTCCCCACCCACCATCACTCTCTGTTGCCTTCCCTGAAGCCAGTTTCCTACCCATCTCACCAACTTTGCACCCACCCCTGTGCCTACTAACTTCCTTCCCAGCCTTCCATGCGGCTCAGAGTCGAAAGTAATCAGGAGTACAGGTGATAATCATTTGCCTATGTGACACACACACACACACAAAAAGAAAAAGAAATGTTTTGGAATACCCACAGATGCGATCATTATGGCAATCATTAAGAATGTGGAGAGCCGCAGCACTAACACTAGGGTCTGGTATCTGGTGGTACTGTAGGAAGCAGTGAAGGAGAGGGTGGGTTGATGTAGGATAATGTAATGAGTATTTTTGTTTGTTTTTCCAGTAAAAAAATCAATGGATTTGTTGTTTTGATTCTGGCAAATCAGAGATACAGTCAAAGGAAGTGGAATTGTAGCACTGAGCACGTGGTGCTACTAGAAAGAAGTTTTAGACTTTTTTTTTGCTGGACATGTTTGGACTAAAAGAGACTCCTTAGCTGAAACTTGATGCTGGTTGTCATGGTTATTGGTTACCCCCTGCAGGCACAGATTTTTTTTCCTGTTTACTAAATGTCTTTTATCCACCCATAGAAACATAGAAATTATTGCAGATAAGGTCTGCTAGGCCCACCCAGTCCACCCATAGGCCCTATACATTGTATGTGGTCACTGACCCTATGTTATCATCGACTTTTCGTCACTCCCTCCCCACTCAGGCTTCCCTTGTGCCTGTCCCACACATGTTTAAACCCCTCCACTGTGCTTGCCCCCACTACCTTCCTGTGGCAGACTATTCCAAGAGTGAACTACACTTTCTGTGTAGAAAAATTTCCTCACATTACATCTTAATCTACCCCTTCCAATTTCATATGATGCTCCCTTGTTCTAGTACTTTTTGTACAGTGGAAAAGGTCCACCACCTGCAACTTGTTTATGCCCTTGAGGTACTGTACTTAAAAGTTTCAATCTTGTCCCCCCCCGCTGTCTCTTCTCCTCCAGTGAGTACATATTGAGGCCCCTTAGTCTCTTCTCATATGTTTTGTGGTGTAAGCCCTGCACCATCTTTGTTGCCCGTCTCTGGATAGTCTCCATGGATAGTCTTCTTCTCATCTTTGTTCTTGTACAGGTGTGTTCTCCTCCAGAACTGCATGCAGTACTCCAGGTGAAGCCTTAGTAATGTTTTATACAATGGCATCACCGCCTCCTGGTAATGATACCCCTGCCTGTGTACCCCAGCATGGTGCTGGCCCTCCCTGCTGCCTTTGTACAATGCTTTGACAACTTAAAGTCATCAGAGATGATAACCCCTAGGTGGCTTTCCTCTGGTGACAGTCAGTTCTCCCCCTAACCTGCAGCTCTCCCCAGGGTTCCCTCTACCCAGGTGCATTATTTTGCACTTCTTTGCTTTGAACCTGCCACTTGTCACATCTCCAACCATCTTTCAAGCATCTCCAGGTCCCTTTTCATTTTCTGCACCCCTTCTGGAGTATCCACCCTGTTGCAGATCTTGGTGTTATCTACAGACAGGCAGACCTTTCCTTCCAGCCCCTCTGCAATGTCACTAATGAAGACATTAAATAGGACTGGTCCTAATACTGATCACTGTGGTACCCTACTAGTCACCCCCTCTCCCTAGATTGTACCCCATTTACCACCACCCTCTGTCTCCTGCTAACCAGTTCCTAACCCAGCTCACCATCTTATAGTGTATGTTGGAATGCAGTTCTTACTCATTTTGTGACACTCCAAAAATGTCGTTCTGTTGCAGTAGTGACATCTGTACTGCAGCAGGATGACTTTTCGTTCTGCTTCAGTATGGACATCATGCCAGTTCCCTCATGAGCACCTGGGATGCCCAGGCAGTGATTCATGCCACTGCTCCCACCTGCCAAATGGCAGTTTGAAAAAACAAAAGCCTCACCAGTGTGTTTACAAAGTCGTAATCCTGTCAGCCAATTGAAACATGAGTAAGGCATTTAATTTTTTCTTTTCTCTCTCTCTCTCTCTCTCTCTCTCTCTCTCCTCCCTTTATGTTCACTTTATCTACAGGGCCAAGATGTGATGCCTGGTCACTCTTGATGACCCACTGTGCATGCTTGCTGCTGCACATTCATCTTTTCAGTTGTTGCTGTGTTTTTGCTGTTCTGCTCACAGTAAAGTACTTTCACACTGTAATTTATGTCTCTGTATTTTTTTTTAATGTGTGTACAGTGTAGAGCAGTGTATGGCTGAACGTTAACAACAAGGCTGATTCTTACACTCGTGGTTGCTATACCAAATGTTGACCTCTCGAGGTCATCAATTGGCAGAGCAACCACTCATGTAAGAATGGCCTTGTTGTTAACATTCAGCCATACACTATGCTATATGTCTCCCTTGCCCAGACTACCCATCTTGGTAATCAGTCTTCTATGTGGGATGGTGTCGAAGGCTTTGCTGAAATCTAGGTAGGTTATGTCTACTGCCCTTCCCTGACTAAGTTCCTAAGTCACCCCTTTTTCTGTCTGTGCAGGACTAAGATATAAGTGAACAGCATGGTTTGTTGGCAAGGCAGGGCTGTAATCATTGTGGTTACACATTTAAAAAAAATACAAATTGATATGTGCTGCTGTTGAGTGATGTTTGCAGTTGAATGGGAATGCTGTATTCTTGTTCTCTCAGGTAAGCTCGACACACTTCACATATTCAGAGACTGAGAGGGGGGGGAGGTGGGAGTGGAGCAGGGGTATACTTAACAATGAGAACACAAGATGGAACCAGTGTTTTTTCCTAAGGCAGAGATCTAAGCTGCTTTATCAGTCAGTAGTCACTTGTTAGGAGTTCGATAAACTATGACCCAACCAGCCAAAACCTGGAAGCGGCTGCATCCTGACTGTCTGCTGCTATCATCTACCTGTTGTGTTAGCCTTCTGGATCTGGGGATGGAGTGCAGGCAATCTAAGCTGTCCTACCACTGTGGTAGAGAGTTGGTGATATATGACAAGCCCATTGATGTGACTGTTGAGCAGAAAACAAACAAACAAAAAAACTCTTGTGTTATGTGATTTTTTTTTCTCTTGATTGTGACAGCAAATTGGGGGTGGGCGCTCTCTCACTAACTGAAATTCAAAAGATGGTGGTATTTTAAAATTGAAAGTTCTGTTGGCACAAGCATTTAGAATGTAATCAGACAACAGAGACTGGGACGCATTATTTCTTGGTCTCTGTTGCCTGATACTGGATTGGGTAGCTGGTGGCCTAAGCCAATCAGTTTCAAGTATTTCTGAGGCCAGCTATTGGTGGGGGTGTTTGGGGGTGGGAGGTGATTGTTGTAATTATGTCTGACGGGGGGTCCACTAGATGCCAGGAATGCGGAATTTAATTAAAAATTTTTTTTTTTTTACATGTGGCCAACTGGTCAATTATTGGTGTGTGTGTGGGGGGACAGGAAGGTGATTGTTGTAACTGTGTCTAGCTGGAGGCACTAGACACATTGTGGCCAAAGTGTGTGAGAATTGTGGAATTTTGGGGGTGAAATTTCACACTTTGCATTTGATCTGTCCTCAGTGAATTTGGTAAATATTCTGCAGAGTGAAGTTTGTCAACTTCGCCCACCTCTAGTTGGGAATGATTCAGTCCTGATTACAGTTATGCAGCTCTGATGGATTACACTGAAACAGATGATGTAGTGCATTACTGGGCATAAAGATTGAGGAACTTATATCAAGGACTTTAAACTAACAGGATGAGGGAAATGGAGTAAATAGGATGTTGTTAGACAAAAAGGACAAAAATCTGAAAGAGGATGCATACAAGGTATCTTTGCAAATTCAGTGGATCATGCTTATTGCCACTGTATAACCACTTATTATGGAACAGATACTAATATGCAATTGGATAATTGAGAAAATCTGGAGCAGATACAAGAGTGGTATATGCTTGATTTCCACGGTGAGGTGGTGCTATATACCTAATAACAAATTGTATTTGCTAGAAAGAAAGGGAGGGGGCAGCAGTGCTCCTATTTGTTTAATAACGCACCCAGTATCCTATATGCCACTCAGCTACTCAGTGGCTTCCCTTGATTGAACACACAGTCTGAACCATTGGATATATACACCACACATACTCCCAGATCACGTCCCCAAATGCAGAATTGCAGTCAAACACCAGACATACATCTACACCACCTCTATCAGTACTTCCTACCTGTGCCCACACTGTGACACAGATGCCAGACATCCACTCACCTCCATAATCACCAGCGCCAGAATCCACCCACCTCCATAGTCACCAACGCCAGAATCCACCCATCTCCATAATCACCAGCGCCAGAATCCACCCACCTCCATAATCACCAGTGCCAGAATCCACCCACCTCCATAATCACCAGTGCCAGAATCCACCCATCTCCTTGCTCTCCTCCCTGATGTGTCAGCACATTGCCATCCATGCAGTATATCCCATCCACCTACCCAATTGCTTCCCCACTGCAAAACTTCACATTACCACTACAACCCACATTCATGATTCCTTAGCTGGTGAGCCTGCAGAGTCCTACCCTTTTCATATATATTACCAACCTCTCCAATCACTGAAACGATGTCCTCACACAGTCCCACCCCTTTCTTATATTCCCTCCCACACCATCAAGATTAATTCCAGGTTGTGGGGAGAGGTAGGAGGGTGAGTGTTGCTGTTGATTTGGGATTATATTACATCTTTATTTAACTTTGCAACTGATTTTTTTTTTGTTTGTGACTTTGCCGTTGCTTTCGGATTAGTTTAAACCGTTAACTCTGTAACTGATTTTTTTGAGAGTTTGCTGTTGGTTTAGGAGTAACTAAAAGCTTTCTTTAGGTCTGTAACTGATTTTCAGGAAGACTGTTGCTGGTTGGAGTAAAGGCCCCCCCCCCAACAAGCTTTTCTTAAATACTGGAAAGCCACTGAGAGTTGGGCTTGCAATCTGTGAGGGAGGAGCTTGTGGAGCTGCAAACTGCCCATGTGAACTACCGGTAACTCCTAAAGCTAGAAATCAAGTGGTGAAAAGTTCAGACACTCGAGCTTTTACTAGTTGGATTTTAGGGTTTAAATGTTTTAAAGTTACAAGTTTAAAAGTCAGACTGACAAGCTTGGGATAAGGAAGAGTAACTGCATATTTTAAAGTTAAAAGTCCAAAGCCAAACTGACAAGGTCATGTACAAATGTGTTAACTAGAGTTACTAAGCTAGCAAGCTGGGGACATTGGCGTAAATAAGGACTAGGAAGCAAGCTAGGAGGGTCACATATGGTATTCAGCTGTCACTGTATAGACTGTGGGATAAGGAATTGAGGTTATATTTAAGTGTAAATTATGGAGGGAAGGAAAATTAGGCATTATGGGGAATCCCACTGAGGGGTGGAGAGGCATGAATAATGTATCATAGCTCGCAGAGCCAATAAGACCAAAAAAGTCCATGACAACTTGCCAAGAGGGTTAACTATAGCCCACGATTTCAGACAACACTAAGTGGCTATCTAATCTTTTAAATTCTGCAATGTTCCTACTAGCCACTACCTCAAGTTGTAGCTCATTCCATATTTTTGTAACCCCTACACTAAACCAAGATTTCAATTTTTTTGTCTGATATGGAACACCCTTTAATTGAACAGAATGTGCCCTAGTGTTATAAACCTGTGTCTGCAATTCTAAACCTAGTTGTGCCCACAATTTATTGTCAAACAATGCTGTATATACTAGGCATATATCACCCCTGAGTCTGCGATACTCCAGGGAATAGAGTCCCAGAGATTGAAGCCTCTGTTGATAGCTCAGCCCATCTAGTCCACTGATGTGTTTGGTTACTTTTCTCTGTACTCACACCAGTGCCCCAGATTTGGTCTTACCCACTGGTGACCAAAACTGGGCACAGTACTCCAAGTGAGGGTGAACCAATGCTGTATAAAGGGGCAACATAATCCACCTGTCCCTGCATTTCATGGGCTTTTTAATGCAGTACATCAGACTGCTTGCTTTTTTAATTACTTGGTTGCAGTATGATTTAAAATGCAGCTCATTGCTGATGTGTATACCCAGGTCCTTCTCATCCAGTACTGATTGAAGCTTAACACCATTTAATATATACTTATGCTGCCCGTTGTTTTTATCCATGTGCATTACTTTGCACTTGTTTATATTGAAGGTGGATTTTTTGATGACCACTTGATGCCCACTGTTCTATTTCACTAAGGGTTCCTTGCAGAAGTTGGGCATCATCCTTGGTATTTACTGTGAACCCAACCCTTGTGTCATCTGCAAACTTTGATAACCAAATACCTGTATTAGTTCCCATAGAGGCAATGTATAAATTAAAAAGGCAGGGGCCCATCACTGAGGCCTGTGGAACACCACTAGACACATGTTCCCACTCTGACATAGATCCCTTAACACAAACCAGCTGTCTTCTGTTTGTCAACCAATGCTCTATCCCACAGGTTATGCTCCCATGTAAGCCATGCTGTATTAACCCTTTGGCTGCTGCTGTCATACTATTCTGTCCTAAAAACCTATGCATTCTAAATCTTCCGACAGCCAAAGGGTTAAAGCATCTATCAATTGGCCATGTGGGACCTTGTCAAAGGCCTTTGAATACCCCAGAAATACAATATCCACTGCATTCCTTGAATCGTGGGCCTTACTGACTTTACCATAAAACTCTAACAAGTTTGTTTGACAGGATCTGCCCTTCCTGAACCCATGTCGGTGCTGATCTATATCCCTTGTCAGTGTCAGTTCATTTGTAATATAAGTTTTGATAATTCCCTCCAGGATCTTTCCCAGGACAGATGTTAGGCTTATTGGTCTGTAATTTGATACCTCCTGTCTAGATCCCTTCTTATACAGGGGTATCACACCAGTCTCCATTCATCTAGCACTTCTCCGCAATTCAGTGACCTTTGGAACAAAGGAGCTGCTAGAACTTAAGCTAGTTCTTCCAATACCCTAGGATGGAGACCATCAGGTCCCTGGGCTTTATTTTGGTCCAAGGCTGTCAATCTATCTCCGACATCTGTTATGCTGACTTTTAATGTCTGTATAGCCTTCTGTTCATGGTGCTTCAAAGCTGGCTGCATTTAGTCATTAAATACTGAGGTGAAATTACTATTATAGAGGTTGGCCACTGCGATATTATCCACAAGTTACACACTTATGTCCTTCAGGGGTCCTATTTCTTTATGCTTTATGCTGATGATACCCAGCTCTACCTTTCTTTTGCACCCAACCAGGATGGAGCTCTCTCCGTCTTTAACAACTGCCTTGCAGAAATTCAGGATTGGATGGATTTGAGCTGGTTGAAGTTGAACTCAGAAAAGACTGAGGTATTGGTTGTGGACCAGGGGTGCCGGGAAGGGGATAGGAGGTAGGTTCACCCTCAGGACTTTTTGTTGGGGGCATTTCACTCCCAGCCTCTGAACAGGAGTGAAACCTGGGGGTAATCTTTGATGAGGGTCTGACACTGCATTCACAGGTGATGGCCATCCTCAAGTCCTCTTTTTGCCACCTGAGTAATATCTCCAAGGTTAAGCACCTTGTTCCATATGGCAATTAACTCCCTGTACCTAGGGCTACCTGGGGTTGAAATCTACCAGTTGCAACTGGTGCAGAACGTAGCAGCCTGGCTTTTGACGGGAACTCCCCGGTCCTGTCATATTACTTGAGTACTGCGTGGACTGCACTGGCTGCCGGTATAGTGGTGGATCACCTTTAAAGTCAGTTTTCTGACTTATAAAGCCCTACACGGTCATGGCCTGGACTACCTGAAAGAGCTTCTGGTTCCCTACTGCCCTAGGCTATAGCTCAGCTCGGCTGACAAGGGGTTACTAGAGATTCCAAGGGTATGTTTAAAATCCTTTGGGGGCCCAGGCATTTATGCATTTGGCCCCAGCCCCTTTGGAATTCTCTACCCCATCAGTTATGGGAGTACATGACCATGGAGGGATTTAAACAGACACTTAAAACACAATAGACCCTTAAAACACATTTGTAGATCCATGCATTTGGTGATTGATTTAAATATTTTTTTTGTGATATTATTTGTTTTTATATTATTTATGATGTTCTGAAATTTGAATGTTATTTTAATTGCTTGTTAGGCACCTTGGTTGCTGAAAGGTGCCATATAAATAAAGAATTACTTACTTACTTATTTCCCTTCCTGTTATTGATGTATGAAAAAAAGGATTTATCGTTATCAATAACTATAGTTGCCAGTTTTTTCATAATCTGCTTTTGCTTTATAGATATTGTTTTTGCAGAACTTGAGTGCTGATTTGTGTACTGTCCATCTAAACTGTTGCCCACTTTTCCTTGCCCTGCAATAAGCTCTGTTTTTCCTTTTTATAGCGCTCCTAACTACAGGTGTCAGCCATGGTGGGTGTTTGGGGGAAGGGTGGTGGGAGACATCAGAATAGTGGTTGGAATGGGGGGGCACCATGGAGTGATGGTGACAGATACAGGGAGGATAGTGGGGTGCAATGGTTGTGGAGTGGGTGTTTGGATGAATACATTATGGAAACTGGAAAGTTGTTCAGTTTGTTACAGGCTGAGGAGACTGGGAGAGGCAATACAGGGGCCCAGGAGAAAGCTGGAAAGGGTGAGGGAGGAAGGGGGCTGAGGAAGGAGGGACCCCAAAGAGGAGTAGCTGGGAGAAGAAGGAGAAGAACAGCAAGACTAAATCCTGTGATGATATAGGAAAGGGGTGAGGGTGAGGAGAGCAGAGGGCAGTAAGTGGGAGAAAGGCTCATGGCAGGAGGAAGAGAAGGGCACCACTGTGGGGGTAGCAAGTAATAGCATTTCAGTGTTGGCATCGGAGGTGGTAGTGGAGGTGTCAGAAATCATGGTGGGAGGGGGGAGAAGGGTAGTGAAGGCCCGGGAGTCAGGCTGGGAAAGAAAGAAAGGGGAGTAGAAGAGCAGGGTAGAGGGAGAGGTGGAAACGGGAGGAAGCTGTAGGAGTTGCAAATGGTGTGGACAGAGGTAATAAGAATCAGAGCAGTGTGGACTCTGGAAATGTTGACAACAAAAATAGGAGGAGGGGTTATGGGACAAGAAGATAGGGGTACTAGTACTGGGAGATTCTATACTGAAAGTGGTCAGATGGTGTGGATGGGGAAAAGGCACAGTCTCATCTAGATTGAAGCTATTCTAGGGTTGACCACAGGAAAAGCAAGGCAGGCACATCTCAAGTGTCCATGGAGGGAAGGGGAGGGAGAAACCTCACATAGTGATGCATGTGAGTACAAACAACTTGATGGGGAGACAGCAGAGGTGGTAAAGGGGAGGTTTAAGCAGTTGGATAGGCAGTGTGAGGGGGTGGGGTGTGTCAGTGGTGTTCTCTGAGGTACTCCCAGTACCATGTGCGAGTACAGTGAGTAATAAAAGGATAGAGGAGTTTGGTGAGTGGCAGAGGGATTGGTGCCATACCAGGGAGTATGTATTAGTGTTTGACTGGGGCAATAGTGACCTATATGCAGGGGACAGGTTACATTTGAGAAGGGAGGGGAAGGGAGTATTAAAACAGGGAATAGAGGTACATATATTAACAAAGGTGTGTTTGAACTGGATGGGGTGGTGAGGGGACTGCTAATAGGAAAGGGGTCCAGAAAGGGGAGCCTACTGAGTTCACCCCCCTAGTTATGGGTAAAGACAGTTGGGAAGTGGTACAGGGAGGGATAAGGGGGAAGAATAGGGTAGGGAAGAAGAGGAGACAGTCTGGAGGGTGGTCTCACTGAATGCAAGAAGCCTAAGGAACAGAACAGTGGAGTTACAGGCTCTCTTGGTGGTGGAGGGGGTGGACCTTGTGACCATCATGGAACTGTGGGCCACCCAGTAACAGGACTGGAATATGATGGTCCTGTGGTTCAGGTTACTCAAAAAGGATAGGGTTAAGGGGAATGGGGGGAGTGCCAATTTATGCAAGGGAGGGGATAAAGTGTGTAAGGGAGGAAGGGGAGGAGGGTAGGACAAAAGCACTATGGATGCAGTTCCAGGATGCAAAGAATAGGACACTGAGGATGGAACCTGGATAGAGAATTAGCTGAACAAATTTGAGGTCTGCAGGAAGGGAGCACAGTGGTCGTGGGGGCCTTCAACCTACCAGGGGTGGCGTAGGGCACCCCATTCACCATGAGTGCAAGGGAGTGGGTCCTGCCAGAAGCATGTCAAGACAGGTAGCTGGTCCAGGAGCTGACTTGGTTAGAAAGGACTCTGGACCTTGCACTTGAGAGCAGGGAAGCTGTACGGAATATGGAAGCAGAGGAACCACAGACTGGGAGTGACCACTGTTTGGTGTGGTTCATGCTCAGCATGGGGAGGGGAAATGGGGTACAGGTGCAAGAATGATTGAGTTTAGTGGGGCAGGCTTTAAGAAGACGGGGGAAATTTTGAGTAGGCACCTGGCAAGAATACAATCACACATGGATGCAGACCAGAAATTGGGACATCATAAAGGAAGGGCTGGCAGAGGCAACAGAGTCTTGCACTAGGAAGAAGAGCAAGATGGGAAGGGCAAAGGAACCCAGTTGGCTGACACAGGAGGTTATGGAAGGGATGAGGGCCTAGAAGGCAGCATTTCAAAAGAACAGGGAATTGGGGAGGGGTGAAGATAAGGATACATATATGGAGAGGTTCAGTGAGGTTACCAAACTAGTCAGGGTGGCCAAGGTGTCCAGGGAGCTGAGACTGGTGCAGGTAATCAAAAGTGAAGAAAAAGACATCTTCCACTACATCAGAGAGAGAAGAAAGAGCAAGGATCAGCTGGTGAGGATTAAGGTGAGTGGAGAATTCCGCTACATCAGAGAGAGAAGAAAGAGCAAGGATCAGCTGGTGAGGATTAAGGTGAGTGGAGAATTCCACTACATCAGAGAGAGAAGAAAGGGCAAGGATCAGCTGGTGAGGATTAAGGTGAGTGGAGAAGAGGCAGAACAGGCAGAGGCACTGAATGAATTCTTCTGCTCTATATTCACACAGGATATGGGGGACAGACACCCCAGGTGAGGGTAGGATGGGAAGGGGGGAGGGGATGACAGATGTAGGGATTACAGAGAGCAGGGTATTAGATGGGCTGAGAGCATTAAGGGTGGACAAAGCACCTGCACCTGATGGTATTCACCCTAGGGTACTAAGGGAGTTGGCAGGACCACTGACTGACCTGTTCACTACCTCCCTGGACACGGGATGTGTACCACAGGACTGGAGAATGGCCTATGTGGTGCCCATCCACAAAAGTGGGCCAAAGGATGAACCAGGAAATTATAGGCCAGTAAGCCTCACATCAATCATAGGAAAGCTTATGGAGACCATACTAAAAGAGAGGCTAGAGAGTTTCTTAGAGGAAAGCAGTCTCCAAGATGGTCAATAGTGTAGGTTTATAGTGGGCAGATCCTGCCAGACAAACCTTGTAGAGTACTATGACTGGGTGATGCAGGAACTGCACAAGGGCCATGCAGTGAATATCCTGTATTTGGACTCCAACAAGGCCTTGATTCAATGCGGCATGGGAGGTGGGAGAGGCTGCAATATGTGGGGGTGGGACCAAAAATGGTGAAATGGATCATAAACTGGCTAAAAGAAAGACAGTAAAGGGTGGTGGTAGTGGTGAGGGAACTCCCATCACCGAGAGCGGTGACGAGCAGGGTACCACAGGAATCAGTACTGGGATCAGTGCTGTCTGGGATTTTTATTGCAGGTATCTCACACAGGATCCAGAGTAAAATCAGTCTGTTCGCAGATGATACCAAGATGGGAGCTGTGGTTGATGACACAGAGAGGTGGAGTGGGTTACAGGAGGACCTGACTAAGCTGCAGGATTGGGTGAAAACATGGCAGCTGGGGTTCAACACCAAGAAGTGCAAGGTTATGCACTTCAGAGTCAGGAACTAGGGGAGGGATTATCTCTTGAGTGGGGTATAGCTTGGGAGCTCCATACAGGGAGAAGGACCTAGGAGTGGTCATTACGGGAAGCATGAAGAACTGTGCTCAGTGAAGGATGGCAGTAGCAATAGCCAACAAAGTGCTGGGGTTTATTGCAAGAGAGATCTCCTCCAGAAGGAGGGAGGCTATCCTGCCCTTGCATAGGTCATTGGTCAGGCCCCACCTGGAGTACTGCATGCAGTACTGACATCCATTCCTGAAAAAGGGCATCAGATTTTTGGAGGGGGTGCAGTGAAGAGCCACAAAGATGACCCAGAGATTGGAAACATAGAAACATAGAAGTTGACGGCAGATAAGGACCGCAAGGCCCATCCAGTCTGCCCATTTCTTTTTCTACCTTATAAATGTGCCATCGGCCTTTGCTCTGTCAGTGGCCTATCTATTCATAGTCATTTGTATTGCTCCCTTATGCCTATCCCATGCCTGTTTGAAGCCCTGCACTGTATTCATAGCACCACCACTTCTTGTGGTAAGCCATTCCATGCATCCACCACCCTTTCTGTGAAAAAGAATTTCCTCACATTCCCCTTAATTGGCCTCCCTCTAATCTCATGCTGTCCTCTTGTCCTGCTATTTTTCTATATTTAAACATGTTAGCTCTTTCACCTTGTTTATGCCCTTAAAGGTGTTTGAATGCCTCGATCATATCACCTCTCCTCCTTTGCTCAAGGGTATACATATTGAGCTCGGTTAATCTGTCCTCATATGTCTTCTGATGCAGTCCCTGCACCATTTTGGTGCCCTTCTGGACTGCCTCAATTTGGTTAGTGTCCTTGTGAAGGTGTGGCCTCCAATACTGCACCCAGTACTCAGATGGGGCCTAACCAGTGTCTTGTACAGAGGATTATTACCTCCTCTTACGACTTGTGATACCCCTACTAATACACCCTAACACTCCCCTAGCCTTACCTACTGCTTTAGAGGTCTGCTTGGATGATTTTAGGTCATCAGTGATGATGATGCCCAAGTCTCTTTCTTCATTTGTGACTGCTAGCAACTCCCCTCCCAGCCTATAGGTGTCTTCAGGGTTTCTCTTCCCTATATGCATGATTTTGCACTCTTCTGACCATTCTGCTAGTTTATCCAGATCTCTTCTCATTCTGCCCACCCCATCTGGATCATCTACTCTGTTGCAGATCTTGGTGTCATCTGCAAACAGACAAGCCTTACCCTCTAGTCCATCTGCAAGGTCACTAATGAAGATGTTGAAGAGAACTGGCCCCAGGACTGATCCCTGAGGTACCCACTTGTGACTTGCATCTCTTCTGACTGTATACCATTTACCACCACTCTCTGTTTTCTGCCCGTCAACCAGTTTGCCACCCAGTTGACCAACTTCTGACCCACCGAGCCTACCCAGCTTATTTATCAATCTTCTATGTGGAACAGTGTCAAAGCTTTGCTGAAGTCAAGGTAGGCGACATCAACTCTCCCCTTGGTCCACCACTCTGGTTACCCAGTCAAAGAAATCTATGAGATTAGTTTGACAGGACCTTCCTTTGTAAACCCATGCTGTCTTGGATCCTGTGCCCCTATGGATTCCAGGTGTTGCACTATCCTTTCCTTAAGGAGTGCCTCCATAATCTTGCCCATTACTGAGGTAAGACTGACTGGTCTGTAGTTCCCCCTCCTCCCTGCTACCACTCTGTGGAGCGGGATCACATGAGCCCTTCTCCAGTCTTCTGGGACCTCTCCTGTGCTCAGAGACTCACTAAACAATTCTGCTAATGGCTCTGCTAGTTCCTCCTTTAGCTACTTAAGTACCCTGGGATGTATGCCATCAGGTCCCATTGCCTTACCCACCCTGAGCTTAGCAAGCTCTTGTGGAGACCCTTTCTTTTGTGAAGGGAGTAGTGCCTCACCTCCCTCCCCGTGTCCATGATGCTGAGCTGTGGGCCCTGCCCTACCTTCTCTTCAGTAAATACTGAGCAAAAGTATCTATTTAGGATAGATGCCTTTACAGGGTCCTCCTCCTCACATGCTCCCTTTTCTCCATTAAGCTTAGCAACCCTCTGGACTTTCTCCTTTCACTAATGTATCTATAGAAAGTCTTGTCACCTTCTTTACTGTTCGTGCTAGTGTTTCCTCAGTTTGGGACTTTGCCTGCCTTACTGCCTTACCTGCTTCCCTTAGGGCAGTTTGGTATGCCTCCTATCTTCATCCCGCTGTGTTCCCTTATATTTCCTGAAGGCCAGCCTTTTGGCTCTGACCTTTTCTGCTACTGTATTTGAGAACCAAAGTGGTTTCCTTCTTCTTTTGCACTTCCTTTTCTGTCTAACACAATGGGATGTTGCTTCAAGTATTGCATCCTTAATGCTTGCCCACTTTGCCTGTACCCCCTCAACTGTGTTTCTTTTTGCCAGGGCTAGCTTAACTCTGTTGGCCATCTTATCAAAGTCAGCTCCTCTGAAGTCCCATATTTTTGCCTTGGAATGGGATGATTTAGATGTAGTAGCCAAATTGAACCATACCATGTGATGGTCACTGGCCCCCAGGTGACCTTCTACCTGGAGATCTGTGATCCCTTCTTTGTTAGTCAGTACTAGATCTAGGATAGCCCTGTCTCTTGTGGGTTGCTGTACCAGTTGTTTGAGACCCTCCCCCTGCAGGGAATCCACTATGAGTCTAGTTCTGGCAGATGTTCCTGCTGGTATTGACCAATCTGTATCTGGCATGTTGAAGTCTCCCATTATCAGAACCTCCCCTTTAGCTGTCATGTTTTGTATATCTTCTAACAGTAATGTGTCTATGTCCTCCCTCTGGGTCTGGGGGCCTGTAGACAACCCAGTTCTTATGGCTGTCCCATTTCCTGTTTCCAGGGTGACCCACAGTTCTTCTGGCTCCTTGTGTGTATTCTGAATTTCTGTAGCTTTGATATTTTCATTAACATACAGGGCCACTCCTCCCCTTTGCACTCGGTCTCTTCTGAACAATACATAGCCAGGTACTGAAGTCTCCCAAGTGTGGTTACTGGTAAACCACGTCTCACTAATTGCTACTATGTCCAGTTTAGCCTCTGACATTATTGCCTGCAGGTCTGGGATCTTATTTCCCAGGCTGTGAGCATTGTGTACATGATTTTCCATTGGCCAGATTTTGGTGTGTTAGTTGTTGGGTGAAGTTTGGCATTACTCCACGCTCATGTGGGAGATAAACCTTTTTCTTACCTGGTGATGCAAATGAGCGGCAAACATGCTGAATTCCTGTTTGACCACTAGCTGAGGGGAGGGGTGTTCTTCCATTCGACGTATGGGGTGCTGCACCCCTCTCCCATTTGCTAGTTTAAATATTCTGCAAAGAGCGTCAAACTTCTGCCCCAATGCACTGACTCCTCTTTAGTCAGATGCAGTCCATCAAATTTAAAGAACTTTCGCTCCCAGAACTGTTGCCAGTTCCTACAAATCTGTGCCTTTTTCCTGGCAACAGTCCTTGAGCCATGTGTTTAGCTCCCCTATCTCCCCTTCTCTGACCTTCCGTCCATCTGCTCCCCTCTCCCAGACTGGCAGGATCTCAGAGAAGGAGATGCCGGACGAAATAGATGATAGTTTGTCACCCAGCCTAGTCAGGTGTTCCTTGGTCTCCACAACTGACCGGCTGGCGAGATCATTAGTCCCTATGTGTACTAGGACATCAGTGTTTTCTTCTGCTTTGTTGGAGAGCAAGGCATGTTGTTATTTTTTAAGAATTTCGTTTTTTTTTTCAGAATTTCATTTTATTTCTTATTAGATTTTTTTATGTGCAAAACAGTTAAATAACACAATAATATATTTCTAGCAGTTAAACTAGCATTAAAGCAGTATTTAGCTGTTTAACAATTAAAAGCAAGTATACAGCAATAGTCAATATTTTCCTTTTTCATATTTTGCTTAACTCACTAACACTGAATGAGTACCTACCGAAACAGTGTTCACAATCCACACTTACAACTGGGTACATTAGGCAGCAGATAGTAGTGTTGGACAGATGTGCATTTTGCCATCTCATACCAAACAGAATGCTAATAATTTTGACAGAGCTGTTACAATTGTGTATAACAGCATCTTTTACACTGTCAGAAAATTTGAGTTACAACAGCATAAAATCATTTATCTTAACATCTCTTAGCAGATGCACATTTATAATCCATTGTCTTTACATTTTTTTGTCCACTGATAGATGTGTACCAATCTCTACAGGGTTAAACAGAGAGTTAATAGATGTCAGGGGTTGCATAGTAGGTGAATTTGCTGGCATGTGATTTTCCAGCTTCTTTGCTGACATCTGAAGGGTCAGCTTAAGTTGCAGAATTGCCCTCTCTTTGACGTGTCTTTATATCTATAACAATGATTTTATTCTCAACTATTATCAGAATCACAAAGTTTCTTTGCAACATCTGTATCTTAGCTAAAATCAAGTTTGCCCAAGCCTATTTTGTTTCCTCCAATTATGCAGTTAAATCAGCAACTGTTACACAGTATGCCTTTATGAAACTGCACTGAAATAATACCACTGAATAAAACTCAGTATCTTTCAGTAAACTAATCAGAGCTTTCATGCTGGCTAGTTTCTACTTACTTTGTTTGAAGAACTCTTCCAAAGCATCTAAATAATTATTTAGATAAAAAGACTGCCATGAACGAGGAGTTCCATCTGTTTAATCAGATTGTGCGTACAAAACAGCAGGGAGCTCTGGTTATGTTTTTTTGTAAGAAATCTGGAGTATGCAGACTTACGTTTTCTAGACAAAGAAAGCTGTATTTTTACCTTGGCCATTCTAGAATTCAGCTCTTCTAAATTATCCATAAATGCATTCCAAAAATGTGTAGTTTGTGAGCCCAACATGTCATGTTCCAAACCTGTGGTCCTAACAATAGTTCTAGTGCACTAAAACATTTCAACATATAAGCAGCTAAGTCAGTTACAATAGCAAGTACATTTGAGTGCTCAACAATGTAATTAGTGTGTCCATGTTTGCCTGTGAACCTGTGGTTGCATTAGCAGTCTCTAAGAAAAATACTGCAGCCGAATGGATGCCGCTAGTTGCTTCAAGCATTTTAAAAAGAACAGCAAACACACAATGTCCTGTACTGTCCATTGTTTCATCACAGATAATGGTAATTCTTTTCCCTGCTATGGCAGACAGGACCTCCTCTTTTGCTAACTGGTCATCTCTAGGAAGATATTCATGCCTGAGATGGTCAGCTGTTGGAAGGTCGCCAGCTCCTAAACGCAATGACAAAAGGGTTGCGTTCATACACTGGTAACCTGGAGATGTATAAAAAAACATAAAACAGTGCTGAAAATATATCTCACCTGGTATATACTTGTTGAACTGCAGGTGGGTCCAGTTTGTTTCCAATGGTATGTTAGCTGTGGTGCACTTTAAAACAGTTACCTCTATAAAGGCTGTCTTGTTCAATTTTGCCTTTGAATGCCAGATTGACTCACCAGTTGGGACTGAATGGAGTCTTTCTTTGAACTTTCAGCTGCCATAGCTTTCTTTTCTGAGTGGTCAGCAGAACGACAATGTTTAACGAAGGTCTCTCTAGACTCCCACTCTAAATGGCAATTACAGAACAAGCACATTAAAACATTGCAGTTGGCCAAATACATCCCCTTAACTTCAAACTCCTTACATCTCTGGCCAATATTAATATGCAGTTTTGGCATGCTTACACCCACTTACATGACCCCCCCCAAAGTATCTACCTCACTGACAGAAAGCAGATGAAGTCACAAATGAAATGCACCTTTATTCTGTTGAAGTGCTCAGAGCACCTGTCAGGATGCCCTGGACCGAAGTGATCGCTGGCAGATGTCTGTTGAAAACCAATATGGAAAGTACTTCTGGAATGGGGTAACGGGTCACAGAAAATAGAACAGGAGAAAATGCATCACAAGGGCAGGAACAGCCAATTATTACTCAAGACTGACACAGAGATTACAGCCTGAAAGTAAAGTGAGCAAGCAGATTAAGTTGCAAGCACTCAAGGTGAGAACACATGGGAAACCAACAGTGAACACTGGAGTAGCTACAAATGTGATAACTGAAGGGCGAACAAGGTGCTGCAAGGCTTGTTAAGATGTATGGTACCCACTTAAATGTGATTACTGTGCCATTCATGCAGAAACACAATAAAAAAAAACAGTAAAAAATGTCTTTGTTGTACAAAACTGCTCATTTAATTTTTTATGGTTATTTTCATTTTGTTTCATTTTATGCTGGTAATTTTGTTTCATTTTGTGCTATTTCACTTTTGCGATTTGAACGGGTTTCTGCCGATTACTCTATACTGGTCCATCATTAGTGCTGGTTTTTCATTGCTGTTAATGAAGTGAAAAAGTCCCACTTTTAGGTGGCTGTAGTCCTAATGCTAATCTCTCTTACAGCACTTTTACACAGTTTGTTTTGTAATCCGCTCTGCTCTGCTCACAATTCTCTGGTCCCAGTCCTGTTTATACACAACACCCTGTGTAAGTGTCTTTGCACTTCCTGCTTGTCAGTTGGTGGGGAAAACAAAATGGCTGTGGTGCAATGACAAGCAGGACATATTTACATGGTCTGACATAACAGAACAAATGACTATGAATCCAAAAAAGTATGGGATGCGGTTTCAGCGAATGCTTACTTTGGTCGTGGAATGAATCGCATTTACACAGCATAAAAGTTAACATTACAGTGTGTCTGTACCAGCCGTTCTGATACAGACCACTGTGTGTAAAGGGGTATCAGTCTTGCAGATTTATTTAGTTTTTGTTAACTGGGTAGGTACACTAGACAGCATAGCTGCCTATTTTCAGGTACGACCTGGGAGATAACAACAAAGAGTATGCAGACAATAGTAGATACAAGAAAACATCATGTAAACAAGTAGAAGTCAGACACAGTACACTTATACAGAATTTTCAGCAATGACAGTACATTTGCAGGAATCTATATGTAGTAAAAAAACAGAAATATAAGTGCAAATACCTAACAGCCATAAGTCATACAACCTTTATTTATTTTATTTAAATGTTTGATGACTGTGTAGGCCCACTGAGACAGAAACAGACCCTTTTTCAGGGACGACCCGGAATTAATTGCATACATCTATAAACATAACAAAATACATACATGTCATTTCACAATTAACAGTCAATATAGACATACTGACCCAGTCATGGATACAATAACAAGTTAATTATAGTCAATATCAATAGGAATAAGCTTACTTGTGGAGGGGTGTCGAACAATTGGGGCTCTCTTTTCTGTCCACACACAGCAACGGATTGTTTTTCCTATCTGTTATTTGGACAACTAGTGAGTAAGTGCTAGATGAGAGGAAATAGCAAGATTTCTAGGCAGGTTTGAGAGCAGTAAAGGTTAGAGCCAGTAGACAACTAGGAGGAACCAGTACAGAAGTGGGTGGATAGAGAACAGGAGCAGGGTTCAGAGCTTAGAAGAGCCTTATGGAGTTCCTATTTGAAGCTGTGTGGAGAAGGGGAGATTCTTAAACTCAGTGGAAGGGAGTTCCATAGTTCAGGAGCTCAGCTAGAGAAAGCATTCTCCCCCAATTTGGTTTTACATCTCGGTTGGACAAGAAGGGATTTGTCAGCTGATCTCAGTGGGTAGGCAGAGGTCACAGGTTTGAGCAGTAGAGCCAGTTTGTCAGGTATTTGGGAGGAGATTATATTCTTTATAAAACAGTCAGAAATAAACTGTTGGAAGGCTGAGGGGATACACCTTCCCAGACTGGAGTATAGTGTGCATCGGTGAGTAAGTCTAGGTAAAGACAGAGCAAAATAGTAAATGCTGTTGTAGCAGACATCCCACTTTCGAAGGATCCCTCCAGTAGTTGCCAGAAAGGCTATTAACCCATACACCAATTTGGATTTCAGGATCCCCTGTGCAATGGCCATCTTCACCGTGGATGTTAGGCTATGTCTCACCTTGTATGCCATCCCAAGTTGAATATTGATGGATTTAATGACTGAGGCTAGGTGCAGGTGTGATCGCAAATTCTCTCACTGTAAGTATTACCTGAGCAACCGCTCCCGTCATCACGGGCCAAAAACCACACCACTGGGTTTTGTCTTAACATCACTTTATTTGATCAAACCTTACACATGCATGTGGGACATCTACAAAGGAGACCATCCCTGATTAAAGTTTACAGCAGCTTTTTATAAGCTAGATTTTGCACTTCTTATCTTGAAAAAATACCAACATTTCAGTATAAGCCAATCATAAAACAGCATAACAAGTTTTCAGCAATGTAAAAGAAAAACACGTTGATATGTATGAGGTACTTTTCCACTGCTTATTTCATTTCTTTCCCAGTACTGCTTGATACATATGCCTGGGTCAAGCTGACCTGAGAGAGACAATGAGTTTCACTCACACCATAGCAACGTACAGCTTGCCTTCAATGCCTCTAGGTGCTGTTATCTTTATATTTTGCCCAGGCATGCTCTTATCTTTATATTTTGTCCGAGCCTGTTATTCAGGCTGGTACAACCAGTTCTGCTCAGTTTTATCTAGCTTTCTGTTTTTACAAATGTACCTCAAGTAACCTCAGTACAAATTCTATAACCCTTAAAAAGAAAACATGAACTCAGAAATTTCTACTACATTCATTATTACTTTGTTACAGCATGGCTTTCAAAGCAAGCATAACTTCAAGGCATATAATAGCAAATATGGCTTTAGGATATATAAAAAAGGCATATATAAAAATTCCCTCACACTCTCCCCCCTTTTGATACTTTGTATCAACTTGTTAACTATTATACTTTAGTCACATCTGGTACATCACAGAACGGGAACACCCCGGCTAATTCACTAGGGTCTTGGTCCTAGGTGTAGTAGGGTGCAGCTGGGTGATGGCATGTGGCGACAAGGTGCCATACACAATTGTCGCAAAGAGAAATTTGAGCAACACAATCGGGAGCCATAATGCCAGCATCACCACCACGATTACTGCCACCCAGTGGAGGAGGGTAGTGCTCCAGTCACCAAATATGCTTGAGAACCATGACCGGGGTCCCAGCCCTGCGATACAGGTGCATGCTCACTTAGAACATGTTGCTGTAGCGTTCGTATTCCCTCAATTACTTGCTCAAGTTCTTGGGAATTATCTGGTATATAGGTGCAGCATTCTTCCCCTATAATGTGCACACCCCCCCTGAAGCTAATACATAATCAAGTGCGGCTCTATTCTGCAAAGCTACAATTCTAAGGGCTTTAATTTCAGCTGTCAGCAAGTCAGTTGATTTTAAGGTATCATTAATTAACGTTTCTAACTCATAGCTTAACTGGTCAATGTAATGCATGTTTTGAACAACACCCCACCATGGGAAGATTCCTGCCCCAAATTTTTCTCCCACTGGGACACGTTTTATTTGCATCTGGCACCTCCCTTTTTTGAACTTGATTTATATAGCTTACACGCTGATGTATAGCAGATGCATTGTACTTATATACATGGGCCGCAGGGTGGAGTGTGGCTAGATAGCAGCATCCCATCCACCCCATAGGTAGGAAAAAATAAGCCCTATCCCCACATACCCAGTATAGACCTGACAGACTGCCCACAGCAGTGAAATCAGGATGTACTGTGTGGGCATCTGCTTGAGAGCAGTTGGTTATGGTGGACTCGGACTTGGTGGTGCTGTTGTAGTGCCTACAATATTGGCACGTGGATCATCCCAGTGGCACTAAACACATGGTTAATTGTTTATTACACAGGCAGAGCCTGGCTGATATTTTCTGCTGTCTAACGTCTAGATACAACGGGTTTGACACATTTGTATCGTTCAGTGGGCTGTACCATGCAGTAAAATCATGCCCCCGAAACACAGTTAGGTTCTTTATTTTGTTTGTAGCATAATCTGGGGCATTAGTGATGTTTCTTCCCCTGATGGCACCGAGAATCTCACTGGCCTCAGTGCTATTTACAGGCTTGGGTTTCAGGTGGAGCCCTATGGCTGCAGAGAAAGGAGAGCTAGTGCATACATAGCAGTCAGAGACATTAGCATTATTAGCATGTAAATTCATTAAAGTCCACCAAGTGTTAAGTAATGTGCAATGGCTCTGTGCTGCTGGTGAGACAGTTGCCTCCTAGTATCAGAGCCCCATAGCAAAATAGCAGCGATAGTCCAAGCGAAAACAGAACGATAACAATTTTCATGGTTGCTCAGTTCACTGTGCAATGGTGTCGACTGTAGAGGCTGTCACAAGCGACAATGAGATCACGTGAATCCACGTTTCTCTCTCCGATCTTTATGCAGTGGCGGTAGTCAGAAACGCAGAAGCGGTCCTCGCCACCTCGGGCGCACCACTTTTTCTTCGAAGTCCTTGATAACCTGAAGTCTCCTGGCTGTATCCTATGCAGGGGTCCTCCAAGGAACTGGAAGTACAGCTTTTACCCTAGGATAGAGATCTTAAAACAGCATTAAGAGATAAACAATAGGCAATCATTTCATTATCTAAACCATGCAATGTTATTCGGTTTTGTGGGAAGGGACATTTGTCATTCTGAGGGGCCTTCCCATCAAAATTTCATGAGGTGATAAACCCCATGGGGCCAGCTCTCCCCCTCATACTCATTAGGGCTATTGGTAGTGCTTTTACCCAACTAAGGCCAGTATCTGCCATCATTTTGGTCAATTTTAGCTTTAATGTCTGATTTGCCCTTTCTACTGCCCCTCCCGATTGTGGGTGGTAGGCACAGTGCGTTCGTAAATCCACTTGCAGTGCCTCACATAAGGTTCTGATGACTTCATTTGCAAAATGCGAGCCATTATCGCTGGAGAGCCGGGTGGGAATCCCCCACCTTGGTATGATTTCTCTAATCAGGGCCTTTGCTACTGTACAGGCCGTGGTTTTCCGTACTGGGAATGCTTCTACCCACTTTGAAAACATATCTATAATCACTAAACAATATTTATACCCTTCACACGGGTTTAGCTCAATAAAATCCATCATTAAATGTTCAAAAGGTCCTGTAGGAAAAGGATGGGCAGAGGAGGTTACTTGGAGTCCTCTGCCAACATTATTTTGCATACATATTACACACTTTTTACAAAAATCTTCAGCATATACAGTAAAGCCAACAACATACCAATGTTTATTTACAAGGTCGACCACGCCACTTTTTGAAACATGATCGGCCCCATGGGCCAATTTTGCCAAAAAGGGAAATACTGCAGAGGGCAGGCACAGCCTGCCATCGGGGCTTGTCCACACCTAAGTGCTAGCATCAAATTTACAGTTTGTTTGCCAGTTACGTTTCTCTTTTGCACTGGCCGACTGTTGTAAAGTTGCAACATCCTTTACTGAGAATAAATCAAGTTGGTTAGTTATAGTCAAAGACATTAGAAATTTCGGAACACTCCCAGAAAGAGCTGCTTCCTTTGCAGCTGCATCAGCCCTCGCATTTCCTGCAGAAACAAAATCTTGGTTAGAAGTATGGGCTTGACATTTTACAATTGCTAACTTTTCTGGCTTCTGGATTGCTAACAAAAGATTTTTACCAAATTACGCATGCTAATAGGTTTTCAGCTGCTGTTAAAACCCTCTGTGTTTCCATAGGGTGCCAAAATCATGAGCTACCCCAAATGCATATCGACTATCTGTGTATTTGTTAACTGTTTTACCCTCGGCTATTATACAAGCTCTCATCAGAGCTATCAGTTCAGCAGCTTGGGCTGACGTTCGTGGGGGTAACTTTGCTCCTTCCATGACATAGTTTTGAGTACACACTGCATAACCTACCAAGGGGGATCCTTTTTTGTCTCTTTGTGCTGAGCCGTCAACAAATAATTCTAAGTCTGCGTTTTGTATGAGTACGTCAGTGATATCCGGTCGAGGTTTACAGTCTAAGTCAATTACTTGCCCACAGTCATGCTCCTCCACCTCCTCCGGGGTGGGGAGCAACGTCGCTGGGTTTAAAATGGTGCATCTTTTCAAAGTTATGTTAGACATGGTTAGTAACACATTTTGATACTGAAGCAATCGTGCAGGCGTTAAATGAGCTGTCTTGAGCTTGTAGCAGAATAGAATGTACAGAATGAGGCACATGTACTGTCAAAGCACAGAATCTACCAGATCCACGCATGCCAACACCGCTTCAGTAGCCGCTGCCACTGACTGCAAGCAAGACACCATCCCACATACCACTGAGTCCAAACGCTTCGAGTAATATGCTATGGGCCTCTGCCCCCTCCATGTTCCTGTGTCAAGACAGCTGACATGTAACCTCCCTTTCCATTTACAAACAAATTGGAACCCTTCTCATAATTTGGTAGTCCCAAACAGGGACTTGTGATCAATACATTTTTAAGTTTTGCAAAATTGGTCTCTAGACCAGGTGTCCACCTGATCTCCTCCTTCATCTGCATTTTTGTGCCATATATGGCTTCATGGAGGGTTGTGCCAACATAGCATAATCCACGATCCAAGCTCTGCAATAGCCCACCATACCCAAAAAAGACATCATTTGCTGCTTTGTAACTGGGCGTGGCCATGTTGCTATGTTTTTAATTCTCTCAGGATCTAACTTTCTACCACTGCCAGACAACACATGACCCAAATATTTTACTTGCTCTCTACACAATTGCAATTTTTCTCGAGACACTTTATGCCCATTCTCAGCCAAAAAGTAATAAAGCTTTTGTATCCTGTTCATTTGCTTCCTTACTGGGGCTAGCAAGCAATAAATCATCCACATACTGTATTAAGGTACTGCCCAATGGGGGCACAAAAGCGGATAGATTCTCTCTCATTTGAGCTGAGAATACTGCTGGAGACTCAGCATAGCCTTGGGGCATGCGAGTCCAGGTCCACTTTTCCCCTTTGTAGGTGAATGCAAACCATTCCTGGCTACTGGGTTCTACGGGTTACTATAAAACGCATTTGCTAAATCAATGACTGTGAAATAACAGCTGTTATGTGGAATGGATGACAATACTGTAATTGGGTTTGGCACTACCGGGGTATGCACATGTACTGCTTCATTTACCGCTCTCAGGTCCTGCACAAAGTGGTAACTTCCATTTAGCTTTCTCACTGGTAAAATTGGTGTATTTACCGTTGCATATGGGCAGGGGATGATTACTCCCCTCTCCACTAATGCTGCATGCACTGGGGCTATTCCCTCCTCCGCCTCTTTACCCAGTGGATATTGATGCCTATTCGGTCTGTAAGAGGACTTTGGCTTGACCATAAGGGGTTGCACATTCTTCAGTAATCCCACATCATACTTTGATTCTGCCCATAGATTTGCTGGTAACTCATTTATCCAACTTACACTCTCCTGCATGCCTATTTCTTCACAAACCCTACGACATTCACTTCTCTTTCATCCACTGATCCTGAACTTTTCTGTTGATTATGTATTTTTCACAATTTCCAGCCTTTGATATTAGCTTGCTTCCTACACATTCCCAATCACACAACTGTACCATTTCTGCTACCCATGGCCCCAATTTCTTCCACTCAAGGGGGGGTTCTCTGGCCAAAGAAATGTGTGGATATGACCCTGGCACTTGGAATACTTTCAATTGCTCTGCATTTAGTCTGACTGAGGCTGCACAACAATTCTTTGCCACATATATCTCTGACACCCAGATGGTCTGCTCTGGGTTGTTTTCCCACTCTTTGCACTCATAATCCATGTCCCGACCCCTACTGCATAGTGTGTAGTGCAATGCAAATCTGTTTGTAACTGCAACCCTATGTGTTATTTCTTCTGCCCACCCTTGTAACCAACACATTTCCTTGGTTCTGTCAGTTCCCAGCTATACAGCCAATCCCTGTTCTTTCAGCTATACATGGGTACAAGCCTATTCCTGGTGCTTCTATATTGACCCCTCCGGTACAAGTAATTTGTGCATTTACCTTTGACAGGAGATCCTTCCCAATAAATTCACAGGACAGGTCATGCTACTGAGGAAAATATGTTGTAATTCCATTTTCCACACCGAACCGGTAATGAGATTGTCAATTACTCTCTTTGTGGTACTCCTGATGCCCTATTGTTGTCACCATTCGACTGGATAAGGTGCATTTAACTTGCTTCTTTGAATTACTGACATCGAGGCACCTGTGTCTATCAAGAAGGTCAACTTGGTGTTCATGATTATTAAGTCTATTACTGGACTACCTTCTATGCTTGTTGAAGCACATAGCATTTGTGAAAGGGGGTGCAGTGTTCCTCTAACCTTCAGCTGTCATTGGCAAAGCCAACATTATTAGTCCAGAACTGAGGATCCCAGGATTTTCACTCCATCCTTGCTGCTGATTTGGCTGCCACTGTTGTGGAGCAGGAGGGGTGGTGGCGGAGGCAAGAGGGCATTGGAATCTTGATTACACTGCCACTGGTTTTGCCTTTACACAATTTCTTGCTATGTGTCCCTGTTCTCCACAAGCAAAGCAGATGATACCTCCGGTCCGGGTCTTTGTCCTGCCGTTCCTTCCGATGGCTGCCTTTTCCCCTCCTCCTGTGGATAACCTCCATTATTTTGTCCTCTCTGTCTTCTTCTGTTGCCATTTCCACCTCCCTGTTGGGGCTGCTTATTGTCTCTTTCAAAATACATTAGCTGAGCCTTTTCTAGCTTTTCTTTCTTTCCTTTTGTATCTCCTTCTGCTGTCTCTCAGCATGTTCAGCATCTGACACTAGGTCAGCCATTTTCATTGTCTCCCATCCAATGCACACTGTGGTAACTCCCAATCTAATTGGCTCACTCAGTCCAGCGCAAAAAGCCATACCCAACTGATGCTGGTATGCGGGATTATCTGGTCCAATACCGGAAAATTGCCTAAAGACCCCCTGCAATCTTTCCTTGTAATCACGTACTGATTCCTCATCTTTCTGGCTCGTATCCCGGATGCGAGGCCAGTCTGTCACATTCCTGTATTTTTCCCGTAGTTTTATGCACACAGCATTAAATTGTGGCATAATTTCGGCCCTTGCCTTCTCTGGGTCCCAAGCCTCTTTTACTTCCTCCCACATGCCCTTTAGTGTTCATCTAAAACATTCTCCAACCTCAGTCATGGATTTCTCATACATTTTGATTTAGTTTGTTAACTCTGTGATATATTCTTCTATGATATTCTGAGGCTTTGGTATCTCTTTCAGGGCATCTCTCAACTCCTCTGGGTTCCATGGGTGGTCCACTTCAATGTATTTAGGGACTGCAGGCTGGTCTTCGGTAGCCAGTCTCCCTGCCTCGGGGTGTGGGTTGGGATAACGTATCAAAGGCAACTGCTGTTTTAGTTTCTTTCTTCCCCCTGCCTGTTTTGGGCCCTTAGTCCTTGCATCAGTTTGCCTAAACACCCAAGCCTTCCCATCTCCCTGGCCCTGTACCTTTCCCACCAGTGACATAGATTCCAATGTTTCAACCAGGTCCTCTTCCGTCCCCTCTATTTCTATCTCCTCATCTGAGTCAGTGTCCAACTGAACAGGGAAGGGGGACCATTGGGGGGTTCTGACCATGACCTCCTGCATCGGAGTCACAGGAGGTTGAACAGGCTGTTTTTGAATTGGTGGGACCTGAGTTGGTAGGGCAGCCTGTTGTATGACCTGCGCTGGTTGTACTGCTTGGGCTGGTTGGGCCACCTGTACTTGCTGAGCAGGAAGGGCAGCCTGCACAGCTGGGGCAGCTTGTTGTTCAGGCTGCACTACTCACTGTATTGGTGGCCCTTCTGTAGAAGGGAGTTCCATAGTTCAGGAGCTCAGCTAGAGAAAGCGTTCTCCCCCAATTTGGTTTTACATCTCGGTTGGACAAGAAGGCATTTGTCAGCTGATTTCAGTGGGTAGGCAGAGGTCACAGGTTTGAGCAGCAGAGCCAGTTTGTCAGGTATTTGGGAGGAGATTATATTCTTTATAAAACAGTCAGAAATAAACTGTTGGAAGGCTGAGGGGATACACCTTCCCAGACTGGAGTATAGTGTGCATCGGTGAGTAAGTCTGGGTAAAGACAGAGCAAAATAGTAAATGCTGTTGTAGCAGACATCCCACTTTTGAAGGATCCCTCCAGTAGTTGCCAGAAAGGCTATTAACCCATACACCAATTTGGATTTCAGGATCCCCTGTGCAATGGCCATCTTCACCGTGGATGTTAGGCTATGTCTCACCTTGTATGCCATCCCAAGTTGAATATTGATGGATTTAATGACTGAGGCTAGGTGCAGGTCAAAATCCAAGGTGGGATCAAGGGTTACTCCTAGGTATTTAAATTAGGAAACTGTGTTAAGGAGAGAGCCTTCAAGAGCTCTGATACTTAATGGTTGGGTGCAGGACCGAATTTTTGAATCTGAACTGAAGAGCATAGTCACTGTTTAATTTTTATTTAAGACAAGCTTGTTTAGCAATAGCCAGCTCTGAAAGGTATTGAAGTTACTATTGAGATTCAGGTTGATATCTAGAGAGGTTTGAGGAGGATGAGTAAAGAATAATGGCATATAGCATACCTGAGCAAGCACCAGTGAGCAGTGGGATGTCGTTTATGAAGACTATAAACAGGAGAGGACCAAGAATCAAACCCTGGAGCACTCGATCCAAGTAGGAGCAAGAGGAGACTTGGCACCTCTGATCTGGACAAATTGCTGATGCTTCGAAAGATGATTTTGGAACCAGGCAGTGACAGAGGTAGAGAAGCCTAGGGATGACAACTTTGATAGGAGCAGTGGGTGGTCAACTAAATCAAACACTTTTGTAAGATCAACAAAAGTAGCCCCAGTGAGAGAGCCTTTGTCCATAGTGAGTCTGACATCATTTGTAAACTGAGAGCAGTGGATGTACTGTGCCTGCATCAGAAACCATGTTGGTCAGGGGTGAGGAGTTTGAAGGAGTACAGGTAATCCGAGACCTAGGTGGCAATAATTTTCTCCAGTATTTTAGAGAGGGTGGAGAGGATGACAATACGGTGGTAGTTATCCAGATTAGTGGTTTCTCCCTTTTTGTAGACCAGTACAACTCGAGCAATCTTCTGGAGGGAAGGGACATGTCCTGTAAGAAGAGACAGGTTGAAAAGTCTAGTCACTGGAGAGACTATAGGCAGTTGCAGTGGTTCTTAGGAATTTTGATGGAGTCCATCTGCCCCTGCCGACCCAGCAGGAGAGATGGACTTAAGTAATCATAAGGTTTCACTCTCAGAGACTGGGTGAAGGGTGAAAGATGGGTTGGAAGGTTTAAGGTTATCCTGCAGAGTGACAGGTAAAGGCCCAGGTGGTGCAGTATAGGAGGAGAGGTCAGTGAACCTGGAGTTAAGAGCCTCGGTGATAGTGAGAAGGTTATTGCAATTACAACTATCCATGACCATGTCAGAGCTGTATTGCACTTGTTTTTCCCCATGATGGTGTTAACATGACTCCAAAAACCACAATAGTCACTGACAGAGGTACCAAGGAGCTGACGGTAATAACTGCCCTTAGCAGATCTGATGGAAACCTTACATAGGTTTTGGAGTCTTCTGTACTCCATCCAATCTGATGGGCACTGGGTTAGCTTAGCTTTGTTCCATGAGTTATCCCTGTTTTTGAGAGAGGACAGGAGTGAAGAATTTAACCAGCAGGTAGTAGATCCCCAGATGTGGTGTCTCTTTACTGGGATATATTTGTCTTGAAGGTTCAAAAGTGCGGTAAGGAGGTACTGAGCAGCACATTCTGTATTACAAGTATTACATAGAGGTGCCCAGTCCATGTTCTGTAGCTCCAAGATTAGGGCTCTCTTATCCATTTTTGAAAAATCCCTGAAAATAATTTCTCGGGGGGGTTAGGGGCCTTAGCCTTGCAAATACAGTAAACTGGGGAGTGGTCATTGATTGAATCTGGCAAAACCCCAACAGCACTCATCCTCTCAGGCCTGTTGGAGATGACCCAGTCTAGAAGAGGCTGCTGTTACTAGTCTGTCTGGTTGGGACAGTGACCAGTTAAGACAGGTGTAACCTGCTGAGTTCAGCAGCATATAGATTAGTTTTTCCCTAGCTAATCCAGGCTGAGGTCCCCTATAACAATGAGCTCTTGTCTGCCCTTTAGCAAGGAAAGATGGTCAATTACCTTAGTCAGACCTGTTAGTCCATTTTTAGGAGGGTTATAGATGCACACTACATTTATCTTCTTAGTGAGACCTAAGGTAATAACTATTTGAATAGTTTCACATAGACAGGTAGTGTTGACTGGGAGGACTGTAATGTCAAGGTCCTGTCTGGTATAAAACAAAACACCACCACGCTTTTTAGCATTTGAACAATCACATCGGTGAAATTTATATCCATTGATCCTACATAATGAATCTGTTATATGGGGTTTTAGCCAAGTCTTGGTTAGGCCTAAGACATCAGGGAAGTTGTGAGCAATCCAGGCTTCAAGTTGCACAAAATTAGCTAACAGACTTCTAATGTTCATATGTGCAAGCCTAAGCCCCTTTTCTGTGAACCAATAAGATGGGTTCTTGGGAAAAATGCCATCAGGAGGGCCTGGGTTATGTTCAATATTACCACAGTGAGAGAGAGAGAGAGAGAGAGAGATGACATAGGGGTACCCAGGTCTCAATGAGAGAGGTTTGGAGTTTGCCCTCCAGTGGCATATAAAAAGGGGAAAGGCTTAGGTGGTCAGCTATACTAGCAAATGGGATAAGCTTTAGGAGCCAGGTTTCAGGGATAGAGGTATTACCCCTGATAATTAGGTTTGAGAAACAATAGCTCCAGTCTTCAGCTTTATTTGAATAGCCAGAGTCAGTAGGTGGCTAACAGAGAAGATCTGCTGAGAGTTGGAGGGCTAGCAGAAGGGGGAATACTCCTACAAAGCTGCAGTGAAGTGATATCACCCCCAAAGTGTACACTGGTAAGGAAAAGAAAGGAATGTAGAACTAGGGAAAAAGAAAGAAAGCAGTGAATTCAGGACTGGATATGGGACTGAAGCAAATGTGCAGTTGACTGCAGGAGTGAGACAGTAACTAAGTCCAAGGATGAAACTATTCAGCAGGCAGAGATGTAGAGCTGCAACTGGAAACCCTATTAAGGCTTTTGCTAAGTGTGAAGATATTCTGAAATTCACGAGCTAACTGCCTTGAGATCCTCACACCAGAAGAAATGGTCCAGTCACTGATGGAAAAAAGAATATCTGCCCCCAAGTAACAAGCATTTAATAAGACATGGGGTTGGGGGACGGTGAAAATTTGACTTCAGTGTCTCACAGAAAAACAGGTTAGGAGCATACAATTAAATCAGAAACAGCACCATAAACTTCGAGACTGCAACCAGGGAGCTGCAATGCAAGGCACAAATTCAGTTTACAGCTCAGCTGGACAGAGGCATATTTAAGTCAGTCTGCATAGGGGTTTTTGTGGTTTCCTCTAGTCTGCAGTAGTGCAGAGGTAAGTTGAGGTAGAAATTCAGCCACAGCTTGGAAAGCAGGGAGTCACTTAGAGAAGGTGCCAGAATTCAAAGCTAGGCTGCCTGAGGACTTGAAATGGAAACTGCTGGCTACAGTACTTTGTTGTCTTTGAGGTGGGCTGGTGAGATCTAAGGAGCCATGGGGAGCACCGTTGTGACCCCAACATGGGTGACTAGAAGCCTTGCTGGCTTTGAGGTGGGCTGGTGAGGTCCAAGGAACCAGGGGGAGAACTGTGATGACCCCAACAGGGGTGACTAGGAGCCTTGCTGGCTTTGAGGTGGGCTGGTGAGGTCCAAGGAGCTGTGGGGAGCACCGCGGTGACCCCAACAGGGGTGACAAGGAGCCAACAAAAGCACTGTCGCTATGGAAGTTCAAGTCACTCCCTCCTCTCGTCCATCCATGGGTGAGGATGGCTCCAAGGTACCCGTTGTGATTAACAGCCCATTGTGAGCTGCAAATATCTGGCAGTTCAACAGTAGGATTCCACAAAAGACTCAATGTGAATCATTATCATTCAACTCTTGGACTGCCAGCTACATTGCAGGCTGTGCACTTGCTTCAAGGTTTTCTGAACTTTTCTTTATCTTACAGTATATGTACCACATTTTCAAGACCAGTGCACCCCTCATTTCTTTACATTTTGAGTATCTGTGTTCAGCATGCTGGTGACAAAACATGAGGTATACTGGGTCTGCCTTGAAGGTTGTGTTTTGTCACCATAACTTATCCCATCTCTCCTCCAAATCTTTCAACTCTGTATGTCTCATGGACACCATATGGCAGACCAGACTCTAAAATGACTATCCATAGATCCCTAGTTAACATTATTGGGTCGTGTAGGGGGTCATAGCTTTTCTACATGGACCATGTTATCCAATGACATTCATTTAGTTACACCTTTCTCCCACCCTGCTTGTTGTTTCATCTATTAAATAAAGCTTTGAAGCATGTATGGTAGAAAATATATCATTTGAAAGGTTAAAATAAAATAGGCATTCTTGGAGTGAATAGGTCATCCTACATAGAAATGCAAGTAGTATAGCATCGTGCCTGTGTACTGTTTCCCTGGCCTGATGAAAGAACTATTTTTAAAATCAGTCTGTTACTGCTGTGACAGAACTTGCTAAAATCAATACTTGTAAATATAAAATGTCATGAACTTGTCTATTTCACAAGCCACATAAGTTACAAACATACAAAGAAGTCAGCGGGAGAAGGCCATTTGGTCTATCAAGTCTGCTTATGTTTCAGGGTTCACAGCTTGAGCTACAGTCCCTGCCCCCCATCCACTTCTCCCATTCTCTCTACCCATGACCCTTACCCTCCCGCTATACTTGTCCCAGCCTCTCTTAAAGCTGCCCACTGTCTTCAATGAGGTTACCTCTTCTGGCTGCACATTCCAAGTGTCCACCACCATCTCTGTGAAGAAGTACTTCCTGACCTCCCTTATAAACCTCCCATCCTGTAGCTTGAGACTGTGCCCCCCCCCATGTTATGGTTGCCACTCAGCTTAAAGAAACTCTTCATATCAACCTTATTTATCTCTTTCAAGTATTTGAAGGTCCCAATCATGTCCCCCCTCTCTCCCCTGTCTTCCAGGGAGTCCCATTAAGTGTGGGTAGTCCCATCCCAAAAGAAAGCCTAGATGTGCCTTGCTCACTTGACACTGTATGAAAGTGAAGACCTCCAGTTAATCACAGGGTAAGGGCTTGGGTCTTCTCTGTGTTCATCGCCCTGTGAGTGGTGGTGAGTGTGGTGAAGTGCGTGATAATGTTGGGTATTATGGGTGCAGAGTTAGGGCTGCTTGCCTGTACATTTGCTATAATGATATCCTGTAGTTCAGTGGGGTGCAAAAAAGAAAGACGGGGAACAAAGTGCAAAACAATGGGGTGTGTACCAAGTGTGAAGGCATTGAAGTCTTTTCTTTCTGCTGGGTCAGGAAACAATGTGGGAGCAGGACAAATGTGCAAAAATCAACAGCATTTCTTGGCTTGCACTTTTTTCTCTATAAAAGTTATCTTCATTTACCATTATAGCTGTGAGCTGTTACCATAATCTGTGGGCTAGTGCAGTTTTGAATAAACCTGTCCTACTGGACAATGGAAAAAAAAGTTAAGGTTGACCCCTTAATAAATCCAGCACACCACACTGATTGCTTCCATGGTCTTACTATATAATGCCACCCCTGACATATATCACACCCACATATCCTGTATCCTACTACTTCCACAGGACACAGGAGGATGGAGGTGTGCACTAGTTCCTTCACAAAAAAAAAGGGTCCTACAAGAGCTTGATAAGCTCAGGGTGGACAAGGCAATGGGACCTGATGGCATACATCCCAGGGTACTAAAGAAGCTAAGGGTGGAACTAGCAGAGTCATTATCAGAACTGTTTAGTGAGTCTCTGAGCACAGGAGAGGTGCCAGAAAACTGGAGAAGGGTTTATGTGATCCCGCTCCACAAGAGTGGAGGCAGGGAACTATAGATCAGTCAGTCTTACCTCAGTAGTGGGCAAGATTATGGAGGCACTCCTTAAGGAAAGGATAGTGCAACACCTGGAATCCATAGGAGCACATGAGCCAAGACAGCATAGGTTTACAAAAGGAAGGTTCTGTCAAACTAATCTCATATATTTTTTTGACTGGGTAACCATAGTGGTGGACCAAGGGGAAGCAGTTGATGTCACCTACCTTGACTTCAGCAAAGCTTTCGATACTGTTCCACATGGAAGATTGATTAATATGCTCAGGGTGGGTCAGAAGTTGGTCAGCTGGGTGGCAAACTGTTTGTCGGGCAGAAAACAGACAGTGGTGGTAAATGATATACAGTCAGAAGAGATGCAAGTCACAAGTGGAGTACCTCAGGGATCAGTCCTGGGCCTAGTCCGCTTCAATATCTTCATCAGTGACATTGCAAATGGACTGGTGGGTATGGTTTGTCTGTTTGCAGATGACACCAAGATCTGCAACAGAGCAGATGGTCCAGATGGGGTGGGCAGAATGAGAAGAGATCTGGTAAGCTGGCAAAATGGTCAAAAGAGTGGCAACTGGGGTTCAACACAAAGAAGTACAAGATCATGCACATAGGGAAGAGAAACCCTGAAGCCACCTATAGGCTGACAATCACAAGGGAAGAAAGAGACTTGGGCATCATCATCACAGATGACCTGAAATCATCCAAGCAGACCACTAAAGCAGTAGGTAAGGCTAGGGGATGTTTGGGTGTATTAGTAGGGGCATCACTAGTCATAAGAGGGTGGTAATAATCCCTCTTTACAAGAGACTGGTTAGGCCCGATTTGGAGTACTGCATGCAGTACAGGAGGCCACACCTTCACAAAGACATTAACCAAATTGAGGCAGTCCAGAGAAGGGCTACCAAAATTGTGCAGGGACTGCATCAGAAAACATGTGAGGACAGATTAATGGAGCTCAATATGTGTACCCTAGAGCAAAGGAGGGAGAGAGGTGATATGATCGAAACATTCAAACACCTTAAGGGTATTAACAAGGTGAAAGAGTACAACATGTTTCAATATAAGAAAAATAGCAGGACAAGAGGACCCAGCATGAGATTAGAGGGAGGCTGATTAAGGTGTAATGTGAGGAAGTGCTTTTTCACAGAAAGGGTGGAGCATGCATGGAAAGGCCTACCTCAGGAAGTGGTGGATATGAATACAGTGCAGGGCTTCAAACAGACATTGGATTGGCATGAGGGAGCAATACAGATGAGTATGAATAGATAGGCCATTGACAGAGCTAAGACCGATGGCACATTCATAAGGTAGAAACAGAAATGGGTAAACTGGATGGGCCTTGCGGTGCTTATCTGCCATCAAGTTCTATGTTTTTATGCATGCATGGTCCCAACCCAGCAGTGTCTCTGGCCATTATCCCAAATCACTTCCCCACTGTGCCCACACAGTTACACCTCTGCCATATATCCCCCCACTTCCAAAATCTCCTCACAGTTGTATCCACACAGTCTCTTCACTACCACGCAACCATATCACAAATCTTTAAGATGGGTTCACCACTGTGCCCACACACTCCCACCTGTATCATACTCCCCCTGCCACCACAAGCTCTTCTCTGTTGTCTGCAAAGTCCAACACAACCCATAAGTCACCACTCACAGTTCCCCAATTGATTCCCCCATGACAATACCACAGCATCATTGCCATACAGCATTCCAACCTCCTTAGCTCATCACTAATGTTCCCTCAAGGCTCTACTGATAAAGTTCCACCCTGCCATATATATACCACACCTCACCGAGAGCTTCTTTGATCTGAATGCTCAGTCACACCAATACCATATATGCCACCTACCTCTGACTTCTTCTGTAGTGTACAGTCACACCCTTGCCATTTAATACACCATCACCTCTTCATTGGCTACCACGGTGTGCCAGAACAGTGTTATCCCAGCCATATATCCCCCATGCTCTTGATTGTTACTACAGTTTGCACTCACCACCCCACCACACCACTGCCATACATCCACCCATACCTCACTGAATGCTTCCTCAATATGCCCAAACAGTCCAATCACATTAAACATAGAAACACAGAATTTGATGGCAGATAAGGACCACCTGACCAACCTAGTCTGCCCATTTTCCTACCTAACAGATAAGCTGCAGATCCTAGCTAACCAACAGCTCACTTCCTCCTACCACCCACTAGGACTGTCTTATGTCTGTCCCATGCATTCTTGAATTTCCCTACTGTTCTTGACACAACGACCTCCTCAGGGAGGCTGTTCCATGCATCCATGATCCTCTCCATGAAAAAATACTTCCTTACATTACCTCTGTGCTGTCCCCCCTCTATCTTCAAATTGTTCCCCCTTGTTCTTGCACTTCTCTTTTTCTGAAAGATGCTACCCTCTTGGACTTTGTTGATTCCCTTGAGGTACCTGAAAGTTTCTGTCATGTCCCCTCTCTCCCTTCTTTCCTCAAGGGTATACATATTAAGCTCTTTTAGTCTTTCTTCGTATGTCTTCTGGTGCAGACCCTGCACCATTTTGGTTGCCCTCCTCTGGACAGTCTCCACTCGGTCTATGTCTTTGTGGAGATGGGGCCTTCAGAACTGCACCCAGTACTCCAAATGGGGTCTCTCCAACTGTCTGTACAGAGGAATAACATACTTCCTGTTTTCTACTATTGATGCCTCTTCCAGCATCCCAGTATCCTCCCAGACTTCCTTACTGCCTTCTCACATTGCTTGCCCACCTTTAGGTCATCTGATATAATTACCCCCAGGTCCCTTTCCAATTTTACTATTGTCAGTATCTCACCCCATTGTGTACTCATTCCCTGGGTTTTTGTTTCCCAGGTGCAATACTTTGCACTTCTTTGCATTGAATCTGAGCTGCCATACATTTGACCATTCCTCCAACCTTGTCAATCCCTTCTCATCCTTTCCACTCCATCTTGTGTATCAACCCTGTTGCAGATCTTTGTGTCATCTGCAAGGAGACATACTTCTCCTTCCAGTTCCTCTGCAATGTCACTTACAAAGACATTAAGGACCAGTCCCAGTACTGAACCCTGTGGTACCCCACTAGTAACGCTCTTTTCTTCACTGTGGACTCCGTTTACTACTACCCTTTGTGTCCTGTTGTCTAGCCATTGTTTTATCCAGGCTACTACCTTGGGTCCCACTCCATTGCTGGTTAACTTGTGTATTAATATTTTGTGTGGGACTGTATCAAATGCCTTGCTAAAATCTAAGTAGGCCATGTTCACAGCCAGTCCCTGGTCTACTACTTTGGTCACTCAGTCAAAGAAATCTATTAAATTTGTCTGACATGACCTTCCTATCGTGAATTCATGCTGCCTTGGGTCCTGTGCCCCACTGGCCTCTAGGTACTCAACAATTCTTTCCTTCAGAAGTGATTCCATCATTTTTCCTACCACTGAGGTCAAACTAACTGGTCTGTAGTTTCCGCCTCTGTCCTGCTCCTACTTTTGTGAAGAGGAATCACATCCACCCTCCTCCAGTCCTCAGATACCACCCCATCCTCCCAAGATTTGTTAAAGAGAGTAGTCAGCGGTGTCACTAGTTCTACCTTTAGTTCTTTTAGAATTCTTGGGTGAATCCATCAGGCCCCATTGCTCTGTCCACCTTCAATTTTATTAGTTCTTTCAGAACCCTTTCTTCTGTAAATGGACTGGTATTGACCACCGTCTTCAGAGTGTTTCTCTTGTTTGGTTTGGTACCTCCCCCTCCTCTTCCTTTGTGAATACTGAGCAGAAATATTCGTTCAGTATCCCTGCTTTTTCACTGTCACCCTATGCCCACATTCCTTCCCCTTTATTAAACCTCAGTATCCCTCCTTTGGTCCCTAATGTACCTATAAAAGGTCTTATCCCCCTTCTTAACAGAGTTGGCTATCCTTTCCTCAGTTTGGGCCTTTGCTATTCTGAATGCCTTCCCTGCCTCTTTCTGCTTTAACTGATAAAGTTCTCTGTCCTGCTCCTTCTGTGTTTCCTTATATTTCATGAATGCTCTCCTTTTCTCCTTAACCTTCCCTGCCATCTCTTTGAGAACCATAGCATTTTTCCTTCGTTGTGTTTTGTTGATTTGCTTTACACAAAGACTTTGTTGCCTCTGTGATGGCTGTTTTGATTATCCCCATTGTTCCTCCACCCTTACTTCTTTCCTGCTTGCTAGTGCTTTTTTGAGGCACTCTCTCATTTTCCCAAAGTCAGCCCTCCTAAAGTCCAATACTCTTGCTTTTGTATGGCTTGATTGTATGGCTGCATTTATCGTGAACCACACTGTTTGGTGGTCACTTGTTCCCAGATGGCTAGCCACTTCTGGATCTGAGATTCTTTCTCTGTCCCCATTTGAGAGTATCAGGTCTAAGAGTGCTCCCTCCTGAGTGGGTTCCATTACTAGCTGTCTGAGGCATGCCCCTTGTAGGGCATCAGGAATGACCTTGCTCTTGGATGTGCCTGCAGCAAAGGTGCTCCAGTTAACATCTGGCATATTCAGTTCCTCCATCAACAATATCTCCCCTTTTTCTGCCATTCTAAGGATGCCTTCTATCTAAACTATACAAAACAGTTCCTGATTGCTTCACTGGTGTAACAGCACAATTCCACCTCTGACATACATCCCACCTTACTCTTCAGTCTCTCACAGTGTGTGCAAGATGAGCCCAACCCGTACATGTTTCAAGACCATGCCCCATACAGTTTCATCGCTCTACCTACACTGTGCCACCACTGCCATATATCCTAACCACCACCTCGATCGCTATTGCAGTGTGTCTGAACAGTCCCAACCCTAATATATACATCTGTGAAACCTCCAAGATCACTTCATTAGTGTGCCAGTGTAGTCCATGATCACTTCTGCAGTTTGCCAGTACAGTACCACACTAGTCACTGCTCTCACAGACTGCATGATAGCTTGATTGGTGTGCCATGACAGTGTCCCCCCCACAATAGATCCCATCCACTGCACTGATTGCTTACCTCAGTGATGGAAAACATATGACCCACAGGTCACAAATGCCCTGCACAGAGGCTGTCTGTGGCTTGCAAAGCTGTAAACGAATGACAATTTTCACCCCAAGTTAAGCATGAGTACTTTTTTGTTTGTTTGTTTGTTTATTTTGTTTACAATTTCTGGGGACAAAGAAATCAGTACCTATACCAGCATTTTGATTTCTTTGGGGAGACACACTGACATGCTAACAATTTTCACCACAAATTAAGCAAGTTTTTATTTTCATTGAACCAGAATTTGAAATAAAATCGGTACCTGTCTTTACTGAATGACAGGTCAGAAAAATCAGTATTTCCCATCACTACTGCATTGTCTTTGCTAGTGATTTCTGTCTTTGGGAACACACCAACAACATCAAACCAGTGTTAAAAATCATGGTTGTCTGAGTTGAGAACAGTCTTCTTCAATCGGTTGCCCCTCATTCTCCAGTCCAATGGGCGTGTCCTCTCATTCCTGGGCCTCTTTAGAATTGCTGAATTGAAAGGTCTGACCTCTGTACATTATATTGTAGTCAGTCAGAAGGAAGTTGGCAATGGAGCCCCCCCCCCACCAAGTCTGCAAAGTTGTTGCCTTACAGGATCAAGTTCAGGTTTCAGGTTTTGTTTATTGGGGATAACTTAATTGAGCAAATTCATTTACAATGATGTCCCGTTGCACAAAAACAAAGAAATACAGTTCCATACAAAAAGTACACAATATACAAAAACAAAGAAATACAGTTCCATACAAAATTACACAATATACAAAAAAAAAATCCAACAAAACCAAGGTTAACAGGGTTCTACCACTGTTCAACGACACTATCGATATCGACTGCCCCAAGATCAACATGAACAATGCCAGCAGTACCAACAAACTCAGAGTGAGAATTTGTTCAAAATGAGGGTGAAACTGTGCAAAATGGCAAAATTCCACAACAGGGATGATTACAGCGACAATATTAAAACTGTTTGAAGTTGCCACTGTAATGGTCTTCACTGTCCGAATTTCATTGTTTCACTGGTATACCTCACAATATATTGCACAGAGATCCCCAAGTGACCCCGTTTTTGGAAAGATTACACATCTCACAACAAGATGTAACAGTCATAAGCCTGGCCTTTATAGCTGTTTGGGATAGAACTTTTGCATCCTTCAAATGAAACCTAGCTGGCAAGGAATTCCATTTGTGGGGAGTCATATGACTATAGAAATAGGTAGCTCTCAGTGTATTAGACCTAGGACTTACCAACTCCACCAAATATGAATTCCTTAAAGATCCTTTCTGTACCTTATGCTCTAGATGTCCTACCAAATAAAGAGGAACATCTCCCTAAATACTGTTCAATGCAAACAATATTTTATGTAACTGATGCCTTTTCTGTAGCGAAGCCCATCCTAATTGTTTACATAATGTACATCTATGGATATCATAGGGGTCATTTAGCACAAATCGTGCCATCCTTTTGTGCACTACATCCAATCTTGTAAGTGTTTCCTTTGTACTGTACTCATACACAATATCTGCATAATCTAGAATAGGTAAGATTTGAGACTACACTATCTTTAACCTAGTCTGTAAGTTCAAATGCCCCTTATGTTGATGTAATGCCCCAATCAGTTCCATACCTTATTTATCAACTTAGCCACATGTAGATTTCCAGATTCTATCATATCCATCTGGTACCCCAAATACTTACAAGCCTTTACTTGCTCCAATTTTACAACTTCCAATGTATGTATATATATATATGTGTGTGTGTGTGTGTATATATATATATATCTATATATCTATATCTATATATATATATATATAGATATAGATATATATATATATATATATATATAAGACAAAAAACTCCATTTAATGCATTAGTTGAGTTGTTCCACAGCAACAAAGTGGGAAATTCAGTGTTAGGGTTGAAAACCCCTTGGACCATACCCACCACGGCACTGGGGTGTGCATTGAGGTAAATCATGCTACTCTCACCCCATCACATGTGTAAAGCTGCAGAAGTATAGGAGAATGGGGTGAGAGTTAGGACCGATAACCCCAATGCACACCCCAATGCGGTTGGGGGTGGGCCGGGGGTCAGGGTTTTCAACCCTAACACTGAATTTCCTCACTTTTGTCACTGTGGAACAACCCTAACTAATGCATTAAACTGAGTTTTTTGCCTCTAATTTCCCTTCTTTTTGAGAATGATAACGAGAAATAGTAAATGTAATGCAGTGGCGGGAGTGCGGGGCCCCTCCCTCCATGTAATGCAAAGGGCCCCACGCTCCCGCCATGTGATGTCTTGTGGCATAGTAACAGGAACAACAATGCAAACAGAAGCGCTAAAAGTAGCGCACATGGTAACACAAGTGCGAATGAGAACAGAAAGGGTAACGCACACGGTGTCGTAGATGGGAACGGTCTGCCACGTGATGTGTTGTCACATAGTAACATGGTGCCTGCAAACGGAAATGTCAATGGGCATGGTGACGCAAAGTGAAACAGAAAGAGAAACAGTACTGTAGACACAAATGGCAAAAAATAACAGAAATGCAAGCGCAAATGAAAACGCAAAGGATAACGCACATGCTGGCGTACACGTCAACGGTAAGTGAAACAGGTATGGAACCAGAAGCAGAAAGGGCAACGGTAACAGTATTGTAAGCGCACAGGCTGGTTTTCCCCAAAACCTGCATAGAGAAAGACAGTGAGTACAAAGAATGTATGCATAATAATGGGTAACAAAGCAGAAAATGAGGACTTGGAATACTAAATAGGTTATATCTCAGGAACCGTACGACGTAGAAAAAAAATGTAAAAGTCATATGATTTACAACTGTCCTGGCTAGTTTTATATCTGACAAAAAGTCCATATCTAGCACCGTTTCTGAGATACGGGCCCTGAAAGGCACGGCGAACGCTGTAATATTATCCTATGGGAAAAAAAGAGAAGTTTGGAGCACCATAACTTTGCCTCCCTGTATTATTTTTTCACCAAACTACTGAAAGGCACATCTGTGGGCTGTTGGCTGTCTTCCCTCCAAATTTCAGGAAAAAGACCAAACCGTTATTTTGCAGCAGGGTGTCAAAGGATTCCTGTAATGCTTTGGGCGCCGTAATGTTATCCTATGGGAAAAACTGTCAACTTTGGAGTACCATAACTTTGCTGCTGTGTAATATTTTTTCAACACAACACTGAAAGGCATATCTGTGAGATGTCGGCTGCGTTTCCCCCAAATTTCAACTCAAAACTCCCAACCGTTCTTTTGCAGCGTGGTGCCAAAGAATTGCTGTCATTTTCCCACAGACTAGAAAACTACTATCGCAATTTGCGAAAGCTTTCGCAAAAATTTGCGACACTTTCGTGAGCATGAAAGTACTTTGTGAAAGTACTTTTTCCAGAAATTTGAAAAACACATTTCTGGGGTGTTTTACACCAAAATAAAGACATGGCTAGCATCCTCAGGGTCCGACTACGTGAATACAAAAAGAATTAGGTTGCTAGAGGGTCCCAAATTTAAATGCCAAGCATTTTTCTGATCACTAACTGAAAACAAAATGGCGGATTTGCAAAAGTAACAGGGCCATTTGCGAAAGTAAAAAATGCATTTGCGACACTGTCGAACTTTTTGTTAACTTTTCCCATTGACTTATAATGGGAAATTGTTTTTTGAATAACTTTTGAACCGTTTAATATTTTTTCACCAAATCTTTGAAAGGCACATCAGAAACCCCGGCCACATGTTACCTGAAGATTTCAGGCTGGTCGCGCAAATCGTTTGACCTGTAGGCGTGACCGTAGAATTCCAGAAAAAGTGTAAACGCGCATGCAGATCACGCTTAATACCTCCGCAGCCGTGTATCTGACTGGTACAAAACTTGGCAGATCCCAAGGCCTATGGTTTTTTAATTGTGTATTCCAAATTTCAGGCTAATCCGTCAAACAGTTGTAAAGTTATTAAGGTGCAAAATTTTGGGTTTAACATAGAAATGGCTCCTCAACCCTAACTATGGTAGCACTACCGTGCTACCATAATATATATATATATATATATGTATATATGTATAGTTTTTGTTAACTGGGTAGGTGCACTAGCCATGAAATGACTATTTTCAGGCATGACCTGGAAGAGTACAATAATCAAAGACAGGTACATAGCATGAGTGCAATGAAATTACAATAGCATAGGTCAAAACAGTTAGTAGTAATGAATACATGCGGCCAGAACAATAACAATCAATGAAATTCACATAGAAATTTTAGGCATAGAAAACCTACACAGTCTAGGAAGAGATACCACAACATAGCAGCAAAGAAATATTGTTCAAACTAGTCACAACAATGAAGACTGAAATAGGCAGTGAAACAAGGCAAGGGCAAATTCCTGACTGTGCAGGATGAATTATAATGGCCTCTGAAACAAGACTCAGGTGTGGGGGGGGATTGTGGTAGATTAGCTGTCAAGGCGATAGTAAGGGTAAGAAGTGCTATGAGGAAGGGAGGTTAAAGTTAGGCCAGGCAGCATCTGGTAAGTGAGTGGATTAGGGATGATCAAAACAAGTGTAGAGATCAGCAAGGGATAGATGTATGTGTAGCTCCTTTTTGAAGTTGTCATGGGATCCAGATATTTGAAGTGCTTGGGGGACAGAGCTCCAAAGCTTAGGAGCAGAGCGATTGAAGGAAAAAGAGCCTTTTGATGTTTTACATCTAGGTACATTCGGCTGGGATTTATCTACTGATTGCAGGTGGAGGGTTGAGGTACCAGCAACGTTGTGAGCACTAAAGGGGTCTGGTTTCTAATTATAGAGTCAATCAAGGAGCAAAAAGAGTATTGACCGCAAGCTGAGGGGGATAACCAGCCCTGGTCCCTGTACAGTTGGCAGCGATTCTTAAGCTGTGGTGATGAGGTGGCATATTGACAGATATTATTATAAGTGACATCCCACTTATGAAGGACATATTTGTATGTGGCAGCAAAGGTCGGCATGCCAAAGGCGAGGGCAGGGAGTAATATGCCTCTGACAATAGCAAGTTTAACAGAGGTCAGCATGAAACTGGACTTGTAAGCAACCCCAGTTTAGCATTCACTGCCTTTCAGGCAGATTGTATGTCTGCAGGCTAAAGTCCAGGGATTGGTCAGAAGAATTCCAGGTATTTAAATGATGTAATGCATTCTATTTGTGTGCCACTGTGGTCTTGTACCACTAGGGGAGTTTGACATGTCCTAAGTTTAGGGGCAGATCCAGGTAACATTGCTTGAGTTTTCTTATCATTAAGTACAAGCTTATGTGCAGAAAGCCAGTTTTGGACATTTGTGAAATCTGAAGAAAGGGATGCATTTATGCTGGCAACCTTATCAGAGCTTGAATAGAGTACAAGATCATCTGCATAGAGAATTGATGAGCACGAAAAAAAACTTATTTATGTTATTGATAAAAAGGGATAAAAGAAGAAGTCCCAGAATAGAGCCCTGGGGAACCCCAATATTGATGCTAGCACCATCAGATAAAGAGGAGTTGAATTTCATTTTTACATACATAGTGCAACAAACTTTGCTAACACATCAGGGTTGACATGACAAAAGTAGGGAAATGAGACATTAGGATTGAGCCCCTGACACCACCAACCAACCCACCAGCCCATCCCCATCCACCCTCCACAGATCAACAGGTATTGGAGTGTGCCTTGGGGTTATCAGGCCTAACTCTCACCCTATTCCATGCATAAGAAATTTTGGCACAGTACTGTAAAGGAGACTGGGGTGAGAGTTAGACTTGACAACCCCAAGGCGCACTCCAACACCTGTTGGTCTGTGGAGGGTGGGTGCTTCAGACCCTGTGCTCCCACCCGTCCACAGATGCACATATTAATCTGTCTGTGGAAACACAGGGATCTCTGGCCCCTGTGCTTCCACACATTAAGTTACAAGCTGGAGTACTGAAAATGCAACAAATAGTCATAACTGTGCCATCTTAAATCATTTTCACTGCAGATGTTCAACATAAACTTCTTATCACCTCATCGCATGTACCCAGTACAGAAAGCTTTCAAATCCCTGTGGAAATGTAATTCTGCACAACTGTAATGCCATTTTGTGCCACAGGTAGAGAAAAACATTTTTGGCAGGATTTGAAAAATTACAGCTGTACTGTTCATGAGGGGTTGCGAAAAGATGGCAACGTTGAAAATCTGGTTTAAAAATATAAAAAAATTGATGAAGTTACAAGCATGTGTAGAAACTGCACAGCACATGCTTGTAATGCAGTCATTTTTTGGAATTTTTTCACCAAATTTTCAACATGACCTTTTTGGGACCACCCCTCAAGAATGCTGGCATTGTGATTTTGTTAATTCATCCCAGGTATTTTTTCTTTACAACTAGTTTCAGTTCTGTTACTGTTCCATCTTTAGTATCATTTTAGTTGAAGGGAAGCAAATTATATTTATAGACAGTTATCCTAATTTGAACGTCTGTGTAACACCATTTTACATGTATTCGACTTACTTTTTTGTACCTGTCAGCTGTAGAGGGACTGATGACTTGGCATACATTGATATTACATTGCCACCATTTTAGAAGCTTGTGATGCCCTGCGGAGTGAAGCTGTGGATTAATGAGACTGTAGTTAGGTGAAGCCTTCACCCTGGATTACATCACTTTTGCAGTGTAGTATCAATATAGGACAGACTTCGTCCTCAATATCTCTGAACTACACCCAACTACAGGTAATCCCAACAAATGTGGTTTTGGGCTTTCATGGAACCTGGGTGTTATTTCTGACAGTGTCCTAACCCTTAGATCTCAGGTGTCAACCATTGTCAAGACCTCATTTTTCCATCTGAGGAATATCGCCCAGGTGAAGCATCTGGTTCCTCCTGATGATCTTCCAGTGTTGGTCCACGCCTTCGAGACCTCCCACCTTGACTACTGCAATGTCCTTTACCTAAGGCTACTGGGGGTTGATATTTGCTGCTCGCAGCTAGTGCAGAATGCTGCGGCCAGGCTTTTGACTGGTACTTCTAGGACCAGTCATATTTCACCTGTGCTGCACGGACTGCACTGGCTGTCAGTACTGTGGCAGATCACCTTCAAGTTTGGGTTACTGACCTGTAAAGCCCTACATGAACAGGGACCCCACTACCTGCAAGATATCCTTCACCCTTACTGTTCCCTCTGCCCACTTCGCTCCGTCAATGAGGGATTGCTGGAGATTCCCAGGGTGTACTTAAAGACATCTGGGGCTTGGTCTTTTGCTTTTGCAGTCCCTACCTTGTGGAATTCTCTACCTTATCAGGTTCAAGAGTGCCTGACCATCCAGAGTTTTAAAATAGCCTTAAAAACACACATTTATTTAGCCTAGCATTCCTGGATTCTGGTACATGATTTTTTTCCTGGTGTATGATTTTAGTTTATCACTGATTTATATTTGGTCTGGTTGAGAGTTGATTGTTTTAAGATGTTTGTTTATGTGGCTTCATGTACAAGCACTTTGGTTTCGGAAAGGCGCTTTTTAAAAATAAAGATCGACTTGATTTGATTTGATCCCAAAAGATGATTTTACACAGCGGCCATGCCATTCTGTGCCACAAGTGTAGAAACATGTTTCAGGCAGGAGGTGAAAAAGGACACCTGTATTGTTCATAAGGAGGCATGAAAAAAATGGCAATGTTGAAAATCTGGAGTGAAAATATAAAACATTGGCAAAGTTACAAGCGTGCATAGAAACTGCAAAATGAACACTCCTAACGCAGTCATTTTTTGGAATTTGTTCACCAAATTTGCAACAGGGGCATTTTAGGAACCCACCTCATGAACAGGTAGTAGATCAGGGAGGGGCTGTGGACATGGTCTACCTAGACTTTAGCAAGGCATTTGACACAGTCCCACACAAAAGATTAATATACAAGTTAGCCAGCCTGGGAGTGGGTCCCAAGATGACAGCCTGGGTAAAGAATTGGCTGGAGAATAGGACACAGAGAGTAATAGTAAATGGAGTCCACTCAGAAGAAAGGAGGGTTACTAGTGGGGTACCGCAGGGTTCAGTATTAGGACCAGTCCTCTTCAGCGTCTTTATAGCGACATTGCGGAAGGACTGGAAGGAAAAGTATGTCTCTTTGCAGATGACACTAAGATCTGCAACAGAGTTGATGCACAGGTGGGGTGGAAAGGATGAGAGGGACTTGGCAAGGTTAGAGGAATGGTCAAATGTATGGCAGCTTAGATTCAATGCTAAGAAGTGCAAGGTAATGCACCTGGGAAACAAAAATCCAGGGGAAGAGTACACAATGGGGGGTGAGATACTAACAACAACAAAAATGGAAAGGGACCTGGGGGTAGTCATATCAGATGACCTAAAGGTGGGCAAGCAATGTGAGAGGGCAGCAAGGAGGGCTGGGGGGATACTGGGATGCATAGGGAGAGGCATCAAAAACAGGAAGTTATTATCCCTCTGTACAGACAGCTGGTGAGACCCCATCTGGAGTACTGTGTGCAGTTCTGGAGACCCAATCTCCACAAAGACATAGACAGGATAGAAGCTGTCCAGACGAGGGCAACTAAAATGGTGCAGGGTCTGCACCGAAAGACATATGATGAGAGACTTAAGGAGCTTAATATGTATAGCCTCGAGGAAAGGAGGGAGAGGGGGGACATGATAGAAACTTTCAAGTACCTCAAGGGAATCAACAATGTCCAAGAGGGTAGCATCTTTCAAAAAAAGAGGTGTGCAAGAACAAGAGGGCACAATTTGAAGATAGAGGGTGGCAGCTCAGAGGTAATTTAAGGAAGTATTTTTTGACAGAGAGGGTTGTGGATGCATGGAACAGCCTTCCAGAGGAGGTTGTGGAGTCAAAATCAGTGGTGGAATTCAAGCATGCATGGGACAGTCATAAGGCAATTCTGGGGGGTGGGGGTAAGAAGAAGTAGGCTGCTGGTTAACTAGGATCTGCAGCTTATCCAGTAGGTAAGGAAATGGGCAGACTGGGTGGGCCAAGCGGTCCTTATCTGCTGTCAAATTCTATGTTTCTGTGTTTCTATGTAGTTGCATTGTCATTTTGTTAATCTGTCCTGAAAGATGATTCCATGCAACAACAGTGAAATTACCTTTTGGGACCAAGTAATGAAATGGCAGTGCCAGTGTTCATGAGGTGGGGTCCCAAGGACCCCATGTTAAAAATATGGGGCCAAAATTCCTGAAATTGTCAGAGACAGCAACATAGATTAAAAACCCTTTGGCTGCCATTATACAGAGCATACCTTGATTCTTCAAGCTGCAGTTCACCTTAGAAGAGTGCAGACATGTTCTAGTCCACAGATGATGATGGCAGTCAACCTTTGGAGGTAAGTATAGGGTAAGGGGGGTGCAGGAGGTGGATGCACAGAGGGAGGGTTGGGATGGGGGTGGGTGGTGTTGGGGACAATGAGAGACCATTTTGTTTTTCAGGTAAAAAAAAAGACATCAGGGACAGTTTTCTTTTTCAGTGTTTTAAACACATTTCAGCACACTGGGAAGGGCTTCTAGTGTTCCATGGTAGTGGAAGGGAGGATACATGCCAACATGGGGATTTGGCACCTCGATGTCAGTGAAAAATCATAGGGGGTACAGTAGTTTGTTGCAGGATTCTGCACTGTAAAAAAGATGTTGAGTGACTGTTTTCCCTTTTTCAGTAACATTCAAAAACACATTTTCAGACACTGAAGGTGGGCTCCCCACTGTCCAAAGCCACTGGCAGGTTGAGGAGGTAAAAACCCATACGAGGATTGCCCCCAGTTTTGCCACATTTCAAAATAATGGTCTACATGCAGAATTATCTGACACTGGGAGTGGGCATCTGGGTGTCAGAAAATAAACAAGCATTTGTCAATTCCGAATGTTTGCTTGCTGGTATTACTATTAGAAATGCATGAATTAGACAGATGCAGAATAGGAATGGCAGTGAAGTGCTGAAGTGATGGCACCCCCACTCCCACCCAACAGCGATGGAAAGTCACTGAGGTGTGCCTTTGGATCATCGACCATATGCTCACGCCATTTATCCTCACCCTATCCTGAAGACACTGAAGTGTTGAGGTGTGCTTTGTGGTGTTCGGCTTTATAGTCACCCCATTCCATAAGGAGACACACTGAAATGGGTGCAGTATAGGAGAATGTGGTGAACTTTGAGGGTGAAGAGTCCAAGGCACACCTCTATGCCTGTCACTGGCTGCAGGGTGTGGGTGGAGGTGGAATGACTTGAGCATTACAGCCAGCAATCAAAAGGAACACCTCTGATGCCTGTCAGTTTGTACAGGGTGGGATGTTATGATTAGAAACCCTAATGCCCAGGGGCATTTGCTGGTATTTGCAGTACAAATTTTCAACATGGCTTTTTTGTGACCACTCCCCCTCCCCACACACACACACACACACACACACACACACACACACACACACACACATGTTGGACCTCTACTCATGAACAGTGGCACTGTGATTTTGTTAGTTTGTCCTGAACGGTGATTTCCCACAGTGACTGTGCCATTCTGCTTCACATGTGCGAAAACACAGTTTGGGCAGGATGTCAAAAATAACAGCTGTACTTTTGATAGGCAGGTGTGAAAAGATGGCAATGTTGAAAATCTGGAGTGAAAATATAAAACATTCTCCCACTTTTGAGTGTAGGTGGGAACTGCATAAAGCATGCTCCGAACACAGTCATTTCATGGAGTTCTTTCATCAGATTTTCAACATAGGCATTTGGTGACCTCTGCGCATGAACAGTGGCAGTATAATTTTCATAATATGTCCTGAATGTTGAATTTCCACAGCAACCACGCCATTGCGCACCGGATGTGCAGAAACACATTTTTTGGGCAGGATGTGAAAAATGACAGCTGCAGTGTTCATAAGGAGGTGTGAAAAAAATGGCAATGTTGAAAATCTGGAGTGAAAATATTACAAATTCTCGAAGGTGCGAGTGTGCATGGGAACTGCACAATGCACGCTCCTAACTGTGTCATTTGTTGGAATTTTTTCACCAGCTTTTCAACATAGGCATTTTGCAACCTTTGCTCATGAACGGTGTCACTGTGGTTGTCATAATCTGTCCAGAATATTGATTTCCCACAGTGACTGCACCATTGTGGGATTTCGGACTCGTTTTTAAAAAGTAAATTGCTGGCCTCTTGGTGCTCTATTTTTTGTTCCTACACACCAGCAACAATTCCAGTAATTAAGATGCTCCAGAAGGAAGTGATTTTATATACTGCATGTTCCAAAACTGCACTTCGGGACTGCGCTTGTGGCAGACACGTGGTCTTGTACAGCTTATGCTTCCGGGAGCAAGGTTAGATTCAGTCGGTCCGACCGACAACCTAATCTTTTAAAAATAAGCAAAACTGACATAGTTAACTATGTTTGTGAGGTATAAGCGTGTTCTAGACTCAGTCTTTGATACATGTGTGCCAAGAGGCACACTACTTGCATTTAGTGAAAAACGGACGCGCAAAGCTGACAGTGCCCCTTTAAGTCTGCAAGTGGAGTTTGTGGGAATGAAACCTAAATGTGGTGGGCGGTATCAAGTTCATTCACAGATTGTTACTCTAACCAGTAGGCTATACTGTCTTTCAACCTATTCCGTTCTTATTATAGTATGTTAATTTATCAAATTTGTAAAACTGAGTAATTGCTGTGCTGTAGCATCAGTGTTGTTCTGTCCACACTAAGTACATTCTAGTCACCATATTTGTTACAATACTGCACTGAAATAAGTTGGTCAAAATGACAGTCCTGTACTTGGATAGCCCATATTCTAGATTTGGCTCTATCAATAAAGTAAGGCAATATAGCACAGTGGTTTAAGGCTGTGAGCTGCAGACCTGAGTTTGAATCCCACAGCCCCCACTTGCATACTGTGTGATCCTGAGTAAGTCACTTCGCTTTCTTGTGCTCTCATGTCGCATCTGTAAACAACCTTTCAGCTTAGTGTGTCTCCTGGTTAAAAAAAAAGAGGAATGCCTTCTGCAAATATTTCATACAGGAAAGAACATTTTCTAAATAAATCATAAAACAATTTTTTTTCTTGTGTGTTTAAAGATACCTGGTGTAAGCACCTCACACTTTAAAACACACTGGAGGTATGATGACTACTGACCCATAGCAACAGTTTGAATACATAATACATTACCCAGTGGATCACTGTCACTTTCTGTGGCCCAGAAATATTTATTTATTTATTTAGCTTTTGTTAACCGGGTAAGTACACTAGACAAGTTGTATGCCTATTTTCAGGAATGACCCAGGAGAGTACAACAGGTATTACAGATACATCAGCACAACACAGCAGGTATTCAGTCACTGGCCTGATAACTGCCTCTGTGTGTGTGTGTGTGTGTGTGTGTGTGGTGTTCTTAATTTAAGAATCAAATTTCCTCTTCAATCCCATGGCAGAAGGAATCAGATGACTCCCACAGAGATTGATGGATGTTCCTAATTTCAGCATTTGTATACTTTGTAAGGGCTAATTGTTGATTGCCTTAAACAACAGAAGCATCTTAGTAAAGCATATATAACAACTCTCCAAATGTCATGTTTAAAGCATATGAAACACGTTAAAATTAAAGAATGCAGGCATCAAAATTCAGCTTTCAAGTAGTCACAAAAGTATGGTCTTCCATTTGTAAAACTCAAAACCCTGTGTGGCAAGAATTTGTAAAACACAACGTTTGCTTCTGAGTTAACCTAATTCTTTTCACTTTTTATCTGCTGCAAGGTAACAGCCCTCTTAAAAAACTGGGAAAAATTGCTTTTTAACACAGAAATGAAGGATGTACATTATTCATTAAAAGGTCCCAAGATTAGCTCAAGAAAGAAAGTAATGCAAACTTTTATTCTCACAGGAAAACAAGGAAGCGCTGTTTTAAAATAAAAGCAGCAATGTGGCAGCACCCCGATACAAAGATCTACATTTGGCATCGCACTTGACGTGTTATCAAGATGAATTAATTAAATACAAAACATGTCATACTGTATGTAGTATCAAAGCCATAATCATTCAAATTATATTACATCAAAAAAGACTGTCTCAAAAAGAAAAACTCAGCCCATATTATACTAATAATTATAATTCAAAAAGATTACTGTAAATAATGCAAAATCTGTTAAGGCAAAGCAGAAAATACATGGCAATTCAATCCATTATATCACCTGAGAAAATTTAAAACTAGGATTCTGGAACACTGGAGACGCATTAATTTGGCTTTGCCAGAAAATGCATTGGCAAATCATGTTTGCTTAAAAGGAAAGGAGCATGAGTTTACATTTTTTGGTTTAGAGAAAGTTTATAATAACATTAGAGGGGGAAACTTAGATAATAAATGAATGTGTAGAGAAACATATTGGCAGATTAAATTAAGAGCTGGCAGTTTTCCGGGGTTAAATGGACATTTCCAATTGGTTCCATATTTAAAGAAAAGGTGATGCAATGGATTGAATTGCCATGTATTTTCTGCTTTGCCTTAACAGTTTTTGCATTATTTACAGTAATTTTTTTGTATTATTATTATTATTATTATACTATGGGCTGAGTTTGTTTCTTTTTGGGATGGTCTTTTTTAATGTATTATAATTTGTAACCTTCAATTTTGTCTTTTTAGATGTGCTACCACTGTTGATAGGTTAATGGGAGCCTTTTTCCATAATATTGTGCTTATCCTATCTAAAGTTATCAGTATTGATATGTTAATGGGAGCTCTTTCTCATAATATTGTATTTATCCTATCTAAAGCTGACTATTTGATGGGCAAAAATTGTACTTCATTTACTATAAGAGTCTGAATAGCTAATTGAATAATTCATATAGATAGCCTGAAGTGTTTTTAACTGTTGGTGAGAACGCTTTTTATAATATGTCACGAGTGTCTTGTGCATTTTTTAATTAAAATAATTGAATGATTATGGCTTTGACACTATGTATGACATGTTTTGTATGCAATTAATTCATCTTGATGAAGCATCAAGTGCAACGCGAAATGTAGATCTTTGTGTCAAGGGTGCTACCACATTAATAAAATTGCTGCTTTTATTTTAAAACAGCACTTCGTTGTTTTCCTGTGAGGTTTGGGTGAGCTGAGGGTTCTCTTGTTTACTTTGCATTCTGTTTTGTGCACTTTGCCTCCCCTTTTTACAACCTTTGAGCATGTTCTTTTTGGTTTTCTTACAAAACTTTTATTCTGTCTGTTAGACCATGACTAATTACCCAGTTTAGCTAACAAAGTAATAAAAAAGAATTTGGTGTAAATTAGCCGGCATACTAGAAGTAAACATTTCATTGTCCAAGTCATTTTACAAGTAGCAGGGACAATGCCTGGAGAACAGAATCCAGCTTTAAAACAAATGTTTTCAAATATACAATGTTCTGGCTCCATAATTGTATCATAAAAGGATGCTGGGGAATTCTAGCCCACTTCACTTCTCTTTGTTTGGCAGACTGGGTAAATAATCATGGTTTCAGAGAAAGAATAAAAGTCCCTATCTCTTGAGATAAATTATGCGGCACCCTATAGCTCGCCTCCACCTGTCACTGTAACAGTTTAAAAGGGGAGATCACCATACATGAGTGTGAAATGAATGTTGCTCCCTTTTCTTTGACTGGTGGTCTGGGAATCTGGGAATGTGATCTCTCAAGGGGTTCTCTGCTCATCGATGTTCATATTAGTTAATTCTACAGTCATTCAGCTTTTTCATTTTAAGAAGTTCAACAAATGTTTTGCACATATTAACACTTCAGCCATAGCAGTGAAGTTTTCCCAATCACTTTGTTAATGCCAAAATGTGGTTTCTCATAAAGAATAATAAACGAAAAGGAGTGTCATTCATTTAGTGTCATAGGATGCGTATAGAAGGTTTGATTACTTTAATAATTTGTAACTTCAGAAATACATGGCTCCCTGCTCCAACGTTGTGTGGAGAAGAGCAGACTATGTTCATGGGTGTGTGTGCCTGCAGGAAGAGTGATATCTTCCCTTCAGGGACAATTGCAGCTCTGAATCAGACATGCTTCATTGTTTTTATTCCCAATGAGTCTGAGTAAGTTAAAAAGTAAGCAAATAAAAATAGAGCATGCCAGATGCAGAGCAGTCATTATCACTGAATGGAAGATTTTAACTGTCTAGCCTGTTATGTAGTGTACATTATGTGACAAAGAACCTCTGTGCACAAACACTGAAGCAAGGGTTACCCCAAAGGGCATTTGGCTGGGAAGCCAAGTTTCAAGAAAATACCAAATCACACATGCCCACACAATGCAAAGCTTCATGGGCTGCATATGCAACTCACCACAGAATGTTATGCTGGCAGAATTGCATGGTGCCGAAAGGCCTCTCACACAGTTTGCAAAGGGTGCTAACAGATGACATAGACACGTGTTTTGTCCTACGTGTACATTATGTGTATACCTTCAGAAACGAGATATAACTTTTCTGTTCCAGCATTTGCAGACTACAGCTACTCATTCTTTGCTATCTGTGTCCCAGTTACATATTGTACTGATTGATTAGATATAGGTAACACTTTATCCAGGCTGAAAATGTTGTGCCACTTAAAATAAAACTAGAGACATATATGCATCTTGACTTTGCACAATCCAGTAACTTTACAAAACAAGAAGTAAAGCGATCTGCCTCTCTCTCTCGCTCTCTCCCTCCCTCCCTCTCTCACTCTCACTCTCACTCTCTGTCTCTCTCCCCTGGCTCCTGACTTAAGTAAAAGACATAGCCAAAACACATTTTCATGCAATAACATCAAAAGAAAACAAAATAAATAACTTCACAGTTCTAGGAAGCACATTTAGAAATTGAATGGCTAGTAGCAAGGAGCGCATTGCTCAGTTCTGGATAAAGAAGTGCTGAGGAAAACTGACAGTTTCATTCTTTACCTGCTGATCCTAGAGCTGCTGCTAACCCAACTGTAATTTTCTTCCAGGATCCACTGCATTTAGTACACCTAAAATAAACATTAACAAGCATTTGTCAATGCTGGACGTTCGCTTGCAGGTATTTGCAGTGGTGTTTGGCACATGTGGTGCTTTACCCTAATGCCCTGGGCAATTGCTGGTATTTGCACAATAAATTTTCAGCATGACCTTTTTGTTACCCCCACCTCATAAAAGCATTTGAGACCTCTGTTAATGAACAGTCCCACTGTTATTTTGTTAATCTGTCCTGAGCGTTGATTTCCCACAGCAACCACATCATTGTGCTCCACATGTGCAAAAACACAGTTCAGGCAGGATGTGAAAAATAACAGCTGTAGCATTCATAGGGAGGTGTGAAGGGATGGCAATGTTGAACATCTGGAGTGAAAATACAACAATTTCTTGAACTTATGAGCGTACATGGAACTGCGCAATGAACGCTCATGACAAAGTCATTTTGTGGACTTTTGTCACCAAATTTTCAACATAGGCATTGTGGGACCTCTGCTCATGAACAGTGTCACTGTGATTTTTATAATCTGTCCTGAGCATTGATTTCTCACTGTGACCACACCATTGTGTGCGGGATGTGCAAAAACACATTTCAGCCAGGATGTGAAAAATGTCAGCTGTACTGTTCATAAGGAGGTGTGAAAAAATGCCAGTGTTGAAAATCTGGAGTGAAAATATTTAAAATTCTCGAAGTTATGAGTGTGTGTGGAAACTGCGCAATGCATGCTCGTAACTGTCATTTTTTTACATTTTTCACCAAATTTGCAACATAGGCTTTTGGGAGCCCACCTCATTGACAGTGACACTGTTGTTTAGTTAATCAATCCCAAAAGGTGATTTTGTGCAGTGACCATGAAATCACCTTTGGGGACTGAATAACTCACATGACAGTAACTGAATTCATGAGGTGGGGCCCCAAGAACCCCCTGTTGAAAATGTGGTGTCAAAATTTGCTAAAATGCCCGAGATAGCCACCTAAGTTGAAAAAAAAAATGTAAGCCATTATACAGCTTACCGTCATTTCTTCAGTTTGCGTTTGGCATTCAAGAGTGCAGACGTGTTCCCACTTGACTGAAGATCATTGTGCCAGGCTAAGTATGGGGTGAGTGGGAGGTGGGGTATGCAGAGGGTGGGTGTGGGTTCGGGAAGGGGGCACAAGACACAGCGAGGGATGGTTTTCTGTTGTCACAGGTTTTAAAAAAACAAAAGATGTTGCGGGACAGTTTTCCCATTTACAGGGACAATGGGCATGCTGGGGTGGGCTCCCAGCATGCCACCTGGGTGCTTGTTGGGGGGGCCTGGAGACAATGGGGACTGGGCACTCCAACTGCACATACAATGTGTTTGGTGGGGGCAATAACAAGGGAGCAGGGTTGACGGCAGCAGAGGGAGGAAGTGGGAGGGATTTTATTAGCAGCCAGAGGGAAAAGGGTGATGTCAATATGTTAAATATACACACACGTTACCACCGCTGATTGCAGTGGTGCTTTTCTTTTAACTGAAGACCACTGCAGTCAAACTGCTGTCATAGACAGCTCATACATCCATGGGTGCAGTAGGGTTGCACACGATACACTGAGCACTGCATTGGACAACCTTCAAAAAGTTGTACTGTCCCAAAATGTTCCTTGCACATGCATGCAAGCGAATGCAAAAATAAACAAGCATTTGTCAATGCTGAATGTTGCTTGCTTCTATGTGCTGTTTAGGTATTTGGAAGTCATTGGAGTGCAAATATTGAAAATTTGTGAACTTACGAGCATGCGTAGGAACTGCGCAACGGCACGTTTGTAAAACAGTCATTTTTAGGAATTTTTTTCACCAAATTTTCAACATAGCCATTTTAAGACCTCTGCTCATGAACAGTGTCACTGTGATTTTCTTAATATGTCCCATACATTGAGTTCGCGCACCGACTGTGCCATTGTGCACTACATGGGCAGAAACACATTTGGGGCAGGATGTGAAAAATGACAGCTGTACTGCTCATAAGGAGGTATGGTAAAATGGTAATGTTGAAAATCTGGAATAAAAATATTGAAAATTCGCAAACTTACAAGCGTGCATAGGAACTGCGCAACGCACACTTGTAAAACAGTCATTTTTAGGATTTTTTTTCACCAAATTTTCAACACAGCCATTTTAAGACCTCTGCTCATGAACAGTGTCACTGTGATTTTCTTAATGTGTCCCATACATTGAGTTCACACACCAACTGCACCATTGTGCGCTACATGGGCGGAAACATGTTTTGGGAAGAATGTAAAAAATGACAGCTGTACTGCTCATGAGGAGGTGTGGTAAAATGGCAATGTTGAAAATCTGGAGTGAAAATATTGAAAATTCGCAAACTTACGAGTGTGCGTAGGAACTGCGCAATGCACACTCATAAAACAGTCATTTTTAGGAATTTTTTCACCAAATTTTCAACACAGCCATTTTAAGACCTCTGCTCATGAACAGTGTCACTGTGATTTTCTTAATGTGTCCCATACATTGAGTTCGCACACCAACTGTGCCATTGTGTGCTACATGGGTGGAAACACGTTTTGGGCAGGATGTGAAAAATGACAGCTGTACTGCTCATGAGGAGGTGTGGTAAAATGGCAATGTTGAAAATCTGGAGTGAAAATATTGAAAATTCGCAAACTTACGAGCCTGCGTAGGAACTGTGCAATGCACGCTCGTAAAACAGTCATTTTTTGGAATTTTTGCACCAAATTTTCAACATGGGGTTTTTGGGACCCCTTCTCATGAATGATGTCACTGTCATGGCGTTATTCAGGCCTGAAGGGTGATTTCACGCAGTGACTGTGAAATCACCCTTCGGGCTGAATAACCCATGACAGTGACATCATTCATGAGAAGGGTCCCAAAACCCCATGTTCAATTTGGTGCAAAAATTCCAAAAATGCCTGAGATATGCAATAAGTTGCCCCCATCTAGCCCATTATACAGCTTACCGGCATTTCCTTAGTTACGTGGTCGGCTTTGAAGAGTGCAGACGTATTCGGTCGAATGAAGATTGTCGCGCCAAGTTCTGGAGGTAAGTATGGGGTGGGGGGTGTGGGGAGGCAAGTGCGAGTGGGTGGAGTGCGGGTTGTGGGAGGGGCCAGGGAGAAGCGCAGAGGACCATTTTAATTTATAGGTTTAAAAAAATAAAAGACGATGCGGGACGTTTGCCATGCTGGGTGGGCTCCCAGCATGGCAGAAGAATGGCTGGGGGCATGGAACTGACGGGGATTGGGCACCCGTCAGCTAAAACAGGTTTGCCACACTGGGTGGGCTCCAGCATGGCACCAAAGCTTCGGGGCGTGAGGCTGCCAGCACAGCGTTCGACGGGATTAAGCCACGCTGGGGTGGGCTCCCAGCATGGCAACAGGGAAAGCTGTTTGGGATATGGAGCCAACAGGGATTGGGTACCCCCGTTGGCCAAAACAAGATTTGCCACGCTGGGGTGGGTTCTCAGCATGGCACCAAAGCTTTGGGAAGGGCGTGAGGTGCTGCCAGCACACAGCGGTGGTTTTCTTTGAAGTGAAGACCACCGCTGTCATACACAGCACCCGCATCCATTGGTGCGGGGCCGTCACGCCTGCTCAACAGAGCAGTGCATTGCACAGGACAGTCACACCTCCAAACTGTCCTATTCTCCCAAGACGTTCCTTGCGCATGTGCACAAGCGAATGTAAAAATGATTCTATTTCAATAAATCTGCATCTCAGTGAAGTCAGTATAACTAGCAGTACCATGCAGCAAAAACAAGGCAACTTTGGGACCCCACTTACATCAAGTCTGCAGTGTGAATGCTGGACTGGAAAGCTAGCCCATGTTCCTCTAAACCACAAGTTACTGAAAAGTAGTATTCCAAAGATCAGGTTGATTAAAATGTAAAGTGTTTAGCTTGTTATTTTTTACTTATTTTTTATACTCACATGGAGGGAAGTTTGGGATGATCTTTAGGGGGTAATTTTTATTTATTTATTTGTATATCAGTTTACAGTCTTTGAGCCACAGGCTCATTTACAAAGGTACCTCGTCACAAAGAGGACAAATACAGTAAAAACAAATTTGTTACATCATAACAGAGTACAAAAATTGGTGAAACATGAAGACATATATTGGATACAATTTTAAGGTTACAGGATTGGCAGAGCACCGGTTGGTACAGATATTTTGTACATCAAACAAACAGTGGTAGGAGTATACAGACTGAGGAGTGTAGAGACAGGAGGAGATGAAAAAAGAATAGGACAATAGGAAATGGATGGTAGTAGGTTGGGTGCAGCCACTCAGGGAGCTTTGTCAGAGCAATTGAGCAAGAGCAAACTTAGTAGCAACCACAGCTGCACGTATTAAGTAGGTGATTACGAAGGGAGGTTTTGAAACAGGAGATCATGGAGGCACCAGCAATAGTGGTGGGGAGAGTGTTGTACCAGGATGGGGCTCTGTAGCAATAGGCCCTTTGACCTTGTGTGGTCCTTGCCCTGGGAACTAACAGTGTGGTTTTGCAGGAGGTTCACATTTGTACTAGCGAGTTTGTTCGGTGGATGGAGGCTGTCAACCCTGGTGGGGATAGTCCAAGGAGAGTTTTTTTTGTTATGAGACAGGTTTGATATCGAAGACATTCATCTAGGTCGAGCAGCATAGCCTAAGCATATAAGTGGCAGGTATGTGTTAATCTGGGGGACCCTGTAATTAGCCTACATGCCTTATTTAACGTTAGGCAGATTTTGTTTAGGGAGGTCTGGTCAGCAGCACCATAAACTGGTAAACCATAATCAACAAGGGACATTATAGAAGACGTGACCACGAGTCTGAGGGCGTAAGAGGGTAGACAATTTTTGTGGTGGTATAAGATACCCAGCCGAATATTGGAGGTTGAGGCTAGGTTAGCAATGTGGTCATGGAATGTGTGGGCAGGGTCGAAAGATATCCCAAGGTACTTGCTCGAGTGGAAACTTGGTGCTAGAAAGGACCTGGAGTAGAAAGTTGCTAGCTTTGTTTTGGGGGTTTTAGGTAAGGGCTCAACAGGAGGGGAGAACAGAAAAAGGCATCAGATACATTATCACCTAGATTCACTAACACTGGCTACAAGCTGCGACATCAGCAGTTTGCAGCAACAGCCACTGAGTCCTGGACCCTGTGCCCAGTTCAGTACTGGACAGGGTCCAGGAGCCTGCATCCTATGGATTGCAGCATCCGCACATCACAGGACACAGCAACCAAGAATGCAGGAAGCCACAGGACAGGCGGGCAGCAAATGTTTTTCACAGATTTCTAACTATCAGCTGCAGTCTTGTATATACTGTGCCAGAGAATGATGGAGAGAGAGAGAGAGAGAGAGAAAGAAAGATTTTCTCCAGTGTTTTACACAACTGTCTCTTTTCTTTCTAAACCTGAGAACATTTACGGGGGCTAAGAACCAAACATAATAACCATTTCAGCTGTATTTTTTATAAAATTACTAATGGATTGTGTGCAGTTGTGGTATGCTTTGATGGCCAGAACAGATTCAGTTCTATCAAGTTAAGGTAGTTGCAAGTATGCCACTCCGTTTCATTAATTGGCAGGGTTATTTATATTATATAGGTTTGTTATGCCTTTCCCTCTCTAGATAACTGCTCAGAGCATTATCCTGAGAATCAAAATTATCCTGCAAACCTGGAGACCTGGGTTTCAATCCCACAGCCCCCACTTGCATATTGTGTGACCCTGAGCAAGTCATTTAACTGCCTTGCGCTCCCAGGTCAAACCTGTAAGCAACCTTTCAGCTTAGTGTGTCTCTCCTGGCTAAAAAAAATAAAAAAATAAAAATATGAGGGGAGCTTCTGAACAAGGGAGTGGCTGTTCTGCAGCAGCAATTCGGGGCAGACTAAGCAGTATGGTAATGTTATTGTTAACCTAAATCTCTGTTGCATGGGCTACCTTTCTCTACAGAAAATGCCTTGTCGATAAAACTAATAATTTCCCCATATGTACCTAAGCCTCTTCTCTCATTTCTTTTTCAATCACAGAGGCAAATGGGAAACATTTACCTGCGGAGTGGCATTTTCAAGTGAAAGTAAAATCTAAGCAGCTCCACTCTGCATCAGAGTGTATTTCTGGATTACTCTGAACTTGCATGTGGTATATATTCACTGTCTTGTTTTCATCCACAGTTTCAACTATTTTCATTAAACAGTGCCACAGACTGAGTTAAGAAATTGAGTTTCAGGTTTTCCAGATAAGCTGACAACATTTCTTCTCTACGGCAATGCAGTAACAAACTACTCCTGCAAATGCCAGGTTTATTTGTATAGTGCATCTAACTAGCTTTTAACTTTTTTCCTAGGTTGGGCACTTAATTAAGGTGTTTTTTTTTACCAATATAGCGGCTTTGATAATGGAAATTGGGTCTGAATTGGCCCACTGAGTCTACAGTTCATGAAGGCTAGAGTTTGGCATCGAATGCTGCTGTTGAGCTCTGTTTTGGCCCCCGTCAGACAGACTGCTAGTAAGGCTGCTTTTAAGGGTCAATGACAGAAGAAACAGAATATTACCTAAATTCTCAGAATGAACTATGTACATGTTTAATATTATATATGGAAGGTGTATTAATGATGCTAAAATTATCCTAACTCTGCAAAATACCAATGCTGTTTTTTTTCTGGTTTGGTTACAGCCTACATGCATATTTGATCATGTGTCTGTGCGTGTGGGGGCTATCCCTATTGATGGGGCGGTGGAGTCCTGCCATAAAACAGCTATTTTTTTTAAAGATAGCACCACCATCTAATACAGCATGATGTGAAATTTTACAAGGCAGTAACATCATCACCAGTTGGCTGGGGGTGGGGGTGTAACATGACAGCTCATTAACAGCTCTCTTGATAGGATTCACAGCTTGCCAGGAGGTGAAACCCTCCTTATCTGTAGAATGGACAGAAGGAAAAGTGTAACCCTTTACTTGAACATAGTCATCCCCTGCAGAGATTGAAAAAGTAATGTGATGAATGCTGGTTTTGTTACTAAACATGAGCATTCCACTTTAAGAAGCTAATTGCAAGTCCATATTGGAAAACATTTGATGACTTCTTTTATGTCCATTCTTTCACAGCACCAACTCTTGCAGTTGTATGCATTTTGTAAACAGAAATCTCTTGTTTTGTTATTATGCTGGCAGAATTTCATTACGGCTGAGTGGAAATTGTTGTGTGGTAACATACTAATGTAATTACATTTAATGGTTTCTGTTCCCTAATTTATAATTATCAGTAGAGTATGATCAATATGAATTGAATTGGTTTCTTAATGTGTCTATTACAACATGAGTTTTGAAATAGTGAAACTGTGTCTTCCAACAACCACAGGTTGTGATGGAACTTTATTAAAATGTGGTAACAGTTTTTTTTTTTCCCGAAGCCCACTACGTTTTTTTGAGCAGGTAATGATAGCAAAATTCTGCAGAATGCTTAATGAAAGACAGGTAATAGAAGAAATAATGGGAACAAGTTAGAAACAGAAACAGAGACATTTGAAACACAAGTTTCTAACTTGTTCCCATTATTTCTTCTATTACCTGCTTCAGAGTGCTTCAGAATGGAACTGCATGTCTATGTCTGTCTCTAACTGTGTTTTTAGTGCAGGGCACTGTTGTTAATCATAGAGATTTCAAAGCCAATAGGTTTCTTAGCTCAGCATATCAACTGTTTCAGAATATGTGATGCAGTGGAACATACAATTTAAGGAACTTGTGTCACCGTTGATTTAAGTACAGTTTCTAAACAATTAAATATTTCTATATATCCCCAGGAGTGTAACATCATGTGTAAAAGAGTGCAATTCACTGTTGTACTTCATGATGGACAAAGAACCACCTATATAAACAATGTAGAAGGCTGGAATCTGTAAATCCTAACTAGATGGTGTCATAAATATTTAGTGACAGTTGTTAAAGTCATAAAGAGATATTTCACTTCAACATGGCGACTGGCTGGCTAGAAAAACATGCACTTTTGATTTAATGAGCTGTTACATTGCTCAGGTCAGTTACAGGCATCAGCCAACGGTAGTTTACTCACCTGGTAAAAGTGATTATAAGAGCACCTTCTTACAGCACTCCGAGTCTCAACGCATGGGTTACAAGCACTCTTCTCATAGGCTGATGCACAAAAGGAATCCCAAATTCGAAATCTGATCCTTCTCCTCCCTTGTAGCTCCCAGAATCTCCAGTATGAAATCTTCCAGAGCTTATGCTACTCCTGAAAACATAATATAAAAAATCCAACCATACAGGACCCTCAGTCGGCCCTGTAGGTTAGCTGGTGGGTAGAAAAACACAACACAATCTGATGCTATGCAAGGGACAATTATTTACTTTCCATTGTATTCCCACCAACGTGGCAACATGTTCCACTGTTACTGGCAGTGTAGGGCTGAATGGCCGCTACTATATATTTACTGATCAGTATTGCACATACATTCTTTAATACACAATCCCTTATTCTATTACCCCATTTCTTTGCTTGTTAAGTTCCTCCTCAATGGGTGGGATACGGAGTGTTGTAAGAAGGTGCTCTTATAATCACCTTTACCAGGTGAGTAAACTACCATTATCTATCGCACCTTCTTACAGCACTCCGAGTCTCAACACATGGGTGATTATACAGCAGTAGTGGACTTGTCTTGGGAGGGAGGAGGAATGACTCAAAGCTGTCTGGAGAACCTTGCAACCAAGCTCTGTTTCCTGTTAGTGTGGTATCTAACCAGTAATACACGCCAGTGTTGTTATAAGTTCTGTTAGTGAACTCCCTACTGGCTTGGATCAGTGTGTCTGTCACCTTACTGGATACCCCTAAGTTCAACAGTGTAGCCTTCTGAATGGCCATGCTGGCAGTTTCAGTGGTCGGGGATCTACATGCAAGGTCAGCCCCTAGAGGCCTTGATAGGTGTTGTCTGCAGAACAGTATTGACCTGTGGTCACTGGTGAGAGTGTCTATATAATCAGTGTAGACACTACAATAGGGGCTGAACTGAGAAACATACTGAACCACCCTGAAATGCATAAGATTAAGTAACTGCAGCCTCTGGCCATTTAAGACTGTATTAGTGTAGCCACTGTAATAGGGCTGACTTAAGGTGTATATGGTAGAGATGTCTTTAAAATGGAATAACGTTTCATGAGTTAGAAGATTACATCCCTGCCAGGATCATAGCCAGTGATCCCTGCCCGCTAGGAAAAGACCTGTAGACTGACACTAAGCTGTGGGCAGATGTTGTATTATAGTTGTCTTGACCACTGCTTTGCAGACACTGTGCAAACCATAAGCAGGGAAGTACCAGGATGTGTGATTATGAGTAGCTGTACTGGGCCTGCATGTCATACCTGAAGAATTATAGTTTCTTTGCCACTACTGTGCAGACATTATGATAAACATAAGCAGGGGGAAAGAGGATATGAGATTATGAGATATGCTGTACTTGGTCTGCATGTCATACCTGGGTTTAATGTTATGAAGGTCCTCTGTCCCTTTCCCCATGGTTTGGATTAATTAAGTGACGTGGAGAAGGGTTAGTGTCAGAAGCCACTGCAGCAGGGGGTACAAGGGGTCACTAGCTGTGACCGACTTTAGGTTTACCATTTGATCACCCTGCTGAAAGTACTACAAGTACATACTTAGTGCATTCATCTTTAGTGTGTGTGTGTGTGTATGTGCCATCATATGGTTTATCCCTGGATGACCTTCTGGACCCAGCACTGTACCTGGTGTAACAGGTGGGTGTGATGGTTCCCATCAATAAGGCTATGCATGTAGGTAGGTAGATAGATAGATAGATAGATAGATATGTAACCCCCTTGCAAATGGGGGTTCCTGAGATGCCTTATGCCTGGTTGGTGATCGGCATGAAGTCGCTTAAATGGGGAACCGTGGAGTGCTCCTGAAAGCCTCTGTAAGCTGTCCCTTTAAGGGCTGCCTGTTGCAGTCCGAAATAGTTGGAAAGAAAGGGGGTTTGAGTGTTGCTATGCTCGAATTCCACCTGTGCTGCAGAGTAAGCGCTCCCTTCTGCCATCGCTAGTGGTGCAGGGGGAGCCCTGAAGAGGGGATGCGATTGATGTGGGAAATAATATGTAGTAATGATGATAATGTAGTTGTTATAACCTGACTTGTTTTGCAGCACAGAAGGTTTCGATTGCCTCCTCCATTTTGATCCAGAACTGCGGCATTGGACCAATCAGTATTTGGGACCCCACAGAGTCGGCTGACCAATAGAAGCACTGTTCAAATTTGAGCAAGGTATTATGGGCTATGGCGCTTTTTCCACACCAATGAGAACTGGAGGAAGTGACTGCAGGTTCCGCCAGCCAATGGAAGCGGGTAGTGCCCGAACCGAAAGAAGAGCCCCTTGTTACTAGGGGGCAGATGCGTTGTGGTTGGTGAAGGGAGAGGAGCTGTGTGCTTCTGCGCTGGAGAGTGTTCACGTGGGAAGCGTGTGAAGGCCTGAAGTGGCCGTTTGTGTTTTCGGCTCCAGCGGACTAAATCCGTAGGTGGGCAGTCAGAGGAGGCTGTGTCATGCACAGCTACCCACTGGGCTTGACCTGTTTGCAGGACTGGAGAAAATTGCTGAATCGCGCTCAGTCTGCGGGTGAAGTGGAAAAGCTGCCGCTGCAGTGCTTTTGTGACTGCAAAACCTGGAGAGCCCAGAAGCAGCCGCCTGGTGTGGTACCCCTCTGCTGTTGCTGTTTGCCATATAAATGTGTGAGGAGGTTCATGGAGCTCAGGCTCAGCCCTCCTGGAGTTAAAGGACTTTGTCTGGTCTGGAGGGCATGAGTACTAAATCAGGGTAGCTCCCTGCTAAGTGTGCATCATTGGATCCAAAACTGTTGACTGCTTAATCAAACATTTTCTTTCTTCTCTGTGTGATGGGCCCCTACCAGCTGCCACGGTTTGGACTAGCCATTAGGGCTTGGGTACCCAGGGACAGTAAACAGTAGAAAAATACACAAGTATCTGGGTAATGGTGAACCAATAATGAATTATTCATCGACTCCTAGAGGGTGCTTCAATGTCCAATCTAAACAAAAACAACTGGAGTCTGTTGTTCCATAAAATCATTTCTTTTATTCCAGTTCGTATACCCCTACGTTTCGCTCCAGTGAGCTTGTTCACGGGGTTCATTGAAATCTATTGAAAAACAAATTGACAATTAATTTATATCCTGACTTTTACTCTGAATAATAATTTATAACGTTAAATTCAATTCCATAGTTCTACCTGGTAAATATATATCTGTATGTCTCAATTCATTCACACTTCAAATAACTTCTTCCTAAACGGAATGTGAAAAACAATTAACAAAATGTAGTTTCGATGATGCTAAAAGTAGAAGCCGTGTCATAAATGCTAACAAAAGTTATAAAACTTTAACGCCCCCATAACCCGCATACCTGGGGAAAATATATGTATTTCACAATACACTCTCTGTGTTATAAGAGCATTCTGTAAACATTAAAGAAATATCAGTGTAACCAACACGATTTAAATGACAAACTTATGCGTTTTCAAAACAAAAATTTCTTATTGCTACAATGCAGAATATAGCTTACCTCCTTTTAACATGCTCCGAAAGAGTATCAAAACGTTTTAGTTTTGCACTGGCTTTTCGAACTTAAACCGAAATATTTAAAAAAAAGGCTTATGTATAGCGTAATGGCGTGTGCTTGCTAAAACGCTGTGGCATTTCCCTTGGCTGCAGTCCCTCTTGAGCAGCCTGAATTTCCGACGGGAGTGACGTATCACATCCTGTGACTCTCGCAAAAGGCGAGAGCGTTGCTAAGCAACAATACACCCATTCCCTTACCATTGGGAATGAGCGCGGTTGGTTCAGGCTGCTCTAAAAAATGAACAGAGCTAGCCGCTTTGGCGTCAAAACTACTATATTTTTTACACAAGATGACTGAAAGGACAAAAACTATTACAGGCACGAGGGTGGCACAATATATGCACTCTAATATTTACTTTATGAAAACTTCACAATTTGTATGATAAACAGCTAACTACAACTTTAAAAGCAACAAGGGCTGGGGAGATAAATGTGCTATAAACTTTTTAAACATAATAAACTTAACTTTTAGCAATTGACATATTGAATCTATAATTCCTATTGCCAGGATTATGCACAATGATAGATTCATATACATTTTATAGATGAATTAATTCACTCCAATGGTTGGTCCTTATTCGGACTCAGAACTGAGCATATAAGGATACAGCAGTGTAATTGTCAGCTAACATTATATATATATATATATATATATATATATATATATATATATATATTACTACATATATATGACAATTCTAAACCATGTTAACACATGTCAAAAAATCTACTTAAAGAATTTTTACAAACAAGCCTGCCAATTACAATCTATATTCCAACCAATGGACTGATCCAGGGTTCTCAAACTGAAAATCCACTTCATTTCACTTCTGTCAAGCAATTTAATATAGTTACCTCCTCTAAGAGGTTTTTTCACTGCTTCAAGACCCCAGAACCTTAAAGAGGCTCCCGTATGTCCGGCCTCGTTAAAATGTAAGGCCACTGGTGACTTGTCATCTTTATTTCTAATATCGCTTTTATATTCCAATATCCGGATTTTAAGAGCCTTTTTTGTTTGTCCCACATACAGTCTGTCACACGGGCATTGTAGAACATAAATGACCCCTTCAGTGTTGTAGTCAATATGGTCTTTGATATGAAATTCTTCATTAAAATGTGGATGTTTGAAAACAGCTTTTTGCTAGTATTATTGCAAACTGTCCATTTGCCACATCTAGTCATCCCTGGTTGTAAAGGTCCAAGTAGTAACTGAGTTTTGTTGGTTTCCTGGTACTTAAATTGTGAATGTACTAATCTATCTTTCAAGTTACGTACTTTTTTTGCTACTATGATCGGTCTTTGGTGTAAAGACCTATTATTTGGATTGTCCATGGTAACTAAATGCCAATATTTGTTGATAATCTTTCTAATCTCTGTCATTTTGTGATTATATTTTGTGGCAAACACCATTCTATCCTGTTTTTTAGTCTGTTTTTTACTAAAAAGATGTTCTCGAGTCACATGGTCTATTTTGTTACTGGCTTGTGTAAGAACCTTCATGGGGTAACCCCTATTGTGAAACCTATCCAGCATATCTTCCTTTTGTACTAAATATTCTTTAGAGTCTTTACAATTGCGTTTTACCCTTACCAATTGTGCATAAGTGATACTGTTTTTTAACTTAGGTTCATGGTAACTTTTATTGTGTAGTAATGTATTCCTGTCTGTACTTTTTCTAAATAATGAAGTGCTAAAACTTGATTCTGTGACCTTGATCAACAGGTCCAAAAAAGGAATAACTGATTTATTGTAATGTAATGTAAAATTTAAATTCATATCAAAATGATTTAACATGTCATTAAAAGTTAGCAATTCCTCTTCTGTTCCACCCCGTATGCAAAATATATCATCTATATATCTTTTCCATAACTTAATTTTGTCTTTATAAGGATTTTTTGCAAAATTCAATACACATTCTTCTTCAAAATTGATCATATACGCGTTAGCATAACTCGGTGCCATCGTGCTACCCATAGCTGTACCTTTATCCTGTTGATAAAAGACCCCTTCAAATTCAAAATAATTATTCTGTAGAATGAATAATGCCAATTCCTGTAACATGGTTGTTCTTGGTACTGAACCCACTGGTCTCTTATTTAGAATTTTTCCCATGTTAGTGACACCCTCCTGGTGTGGAATGGATGTGTACAGATCTATTATGTCCCAAGTGACAAGGAAAATGTAATCCAATTCAATCTGATCAGATAAAGTTTCTAATTTAATCATTAAGTCAGTTGAATCTTGTATGTATGTTTCATTTTTTTCTATTAAAGGTTGCAGATAGTAATTAACATATTTCGATACAAGATCAAAAACTGAATCTATCCCTGACACAATTGGTCGGCCAGGGGGATCTGACATGTTTTTATGGATCTTTGGTATACCATAAAATGTAGGAATTCTTGGAAATTCTTTCAATAATACTCTCATTTCCCAATCCTGTAACCAATTAAGATCTACAAATTCTGCCAATAATTCCCTAAGTTTGCCCTGTAATGAGACCGTAGGATCTTCCATTAATTGTGAATAATTATTTCTATTTTGTAACAATTTTAAATACATTATTTTATATTGTTCTCTATCCTGAATGACTATTCCTCCTCCCTTATCTGCCTGTTTAATAACAATCTCTGCATCATTACTTAAGTTATATAAAGCACACCTTTGATCTTTTGTGAGGTTTTGGTTAGAGGGCCATAGTGAGGACTTATCTTTAAAAAGTGCCATAATTTCCTTTTCTACAATGGAACAAAAACACTCTATTCCATGATTTCTGTCTGTGGGAGGACTAAATTTGGATTTTATGTTTAGGGCTTGTTTTAACTTCCTTTCTTCACTAACCTGTATACTATCAACTGCAAATAGATTTTTAATTCTTAGGTTTCTAAAAATTCCCTGTAAATCTACCTCTAGATCAAATAAATTAACTGGTTGTGATGGTGCAAAAGAAAGTCCTAGCCCCAAAACATATGATTCTATTTCTGTCAACTTTCTTTTACTTAAATTGAAAATGGGTATTACTTCTGGAACTCTCTGGCTGGCCCTCTGTCCATATTGGTATTTCTTATTGTTCTTCCACCTGGTCCTCCTCCTCCTCCTCGACCCCTTCCCCTTCTGGCCCCGCAAAAACCCCCTTGTGGTCTCGAATAATAACGGTAGGTGTTAGAGGTTCTAAGATCATATCTGTGTTCCATAACATCTTCTGATGATGTACTTCATTGATGGGACTCTCCTATACTGGAATGTTCCTCTCCTGGACGTGTGGAGGAATCAATAGTGTAACTATTGTCACTATCTGTGCCACTTTCTATATTGTAACTGTATCTTTGTTTAGAGAATTGTTTATATGTATAAACTTTATTATCTTTATAATCATTGTGTCTCTTATGAATTTTCTGATTTTTTGTTGCTTCAATTTATTCTCATAGTCCAAAATTTTCTTTTTTAATTCATCTAAAGTTGATGTATATTCATCAACTATTAGTTGTTGTTTTAAAAGATCTTGATTTTTTTGAATTTCTTCAGCTAAGACTGTTCTTTCATCTATTATTGCCTCAATGAGGGTGTACATAAAATCACAACTTGCTCTATTTCTGATTCCATCCCATTTTGAAAAAAGTTTAGTAGTATTTATACCTATATTGGGTTCTACAGCAATCCTTAAGCCCCTAGGTATTCTATTATGTTCCAAGTATTGTGTGAGAGTTAACCCATGCCATTCTAATCGAGTGTCTCTAAATTTAAGATTCTCTAATTTTTGTGTTATATTTCATGGAGTTTCCCCCCATCCGTGCACTTAGATCTTTACCACCCCTCATAGCCTGAAACAGTGTCCTTTTCTCATCCTCTGAATATGTAACAAAATGTAAGGTATTTTGTATACTATTACCTATGTCCCTAAGGACTGCTAATCCTTCCTCCATTCTAAATATTATTTACTATAAATGGTAGACAACTGGAACTTCACTTAGACATTAACTGTCTTAAAACCCTTAATTATAGCCCTATTCAAATAAACACCAACATCCAGATTTATGAAACCCACCCACAAGGTACATACAAACATGCAGAAAAATACACAAGTATCTGGGTAATGGTGAACCAATAATGAATTATTCATCGACTCCTAGAGGGTGCTTCAATGTCCAATCTAAATAAAAAACAACTGGAGTCTGCTGTTCCATAAAATCATTTATTTTATTCCAGTTCGTATACCCCTACGTTTCGCTCCAGTGAGCTTGTTCACGGGGTTCATTGAAATCTATTGAAAAACAAATTGACAATTAATTTATATCCTGACTTTTACTCTGAATAATAATTTATAATGTTAAATTCAATTCCATAGTTCTACCTGGTAAATATATATCTGTATGTCTCAATTCATTCACACTTCAAACAAGTGTACCTTTTAACTTGTTCCTAAATGGAATGTGAAAAACAATTAACAAAACGTAGTTTCGATGACGCTAAAAGTAGAAGCCGTGTCATAAATGCTAACAAAAGTTATAAAACTTTAACGCCCCTATAACCCGCATACCTGGGGAAAATAAACGTATTTCACAATACACTCTCTGTGTTATAAGCGGATTCTGTAAACATTAAAGAAATATCCGTGTAACCAACACGATTTAAATGACAAACTTATGCGCTTTCAAAACAAAAACTTCTCATTGCTACAATGCAGAATATAGCTTACCTCCTTTTAACATGCTCCGAAAGAATATCAAAATGTTTTAATTTAGCACTGGCTTTACGAACTGGAGCGAAACGTAGGGGTATACGAACTGGAATAAAAGAAATGATTTTATGGAACAACAGACTCCAGTTGTTTTTTGTTTAGATTGGACATTGAAGCACCCTCTAGGAGTCGATGAATAATTCATTATTGGTTCACCATTACCCAGATACTTGTGTATTTTTCTGCATGTTTGTATGTACCTTGTGGGTGGGTTTCATAATCTGGATGTTGGTGTTTATTTGAATAGGGCTATAATTAAGGGTTTTAAGACAGTTAATGTCTAAGTGAAGTTCCAGTTGTCTACCATTTATAGTAAATAACATTTAGAATGGAGGAAGGATTAGCAGTCCTTAGGGACATAGGTAATAGTATACAAAATACCTTACATTTTGTTACATATTCAGAGGATGAGAAAAGGACACTGTTTCAGGCTATGAGGGGTGGTAAAGATCTAAGTGCACAGATGGGGGAAACTCCACGAAATATAACACAAAAATTAGAGAATCTTAAATTTAGAGACACTTGATTAGAATGGCATGGGTTAACTCTCACACAATACTTGGAACATAATAGAATACCTAGGGGCTTAAGGATTGCTGTAGAACCCAATATAGGTATAAATACTACTAAACTTTTTTCAAAATGGGATGGAATCAGAAATAGAGCAAGTTGTGATTTTATGTACACCCTCATTGAGGCAATAATAGATGAAAGAACAGTCTTAGCTGAAGAAATTCAAAAAAATCAAGATCTTTTAAAACAACAACTAATAGTTGATGAATATACATCAACTTTAGATGAATTAAAAAAGAAAATTTTGGACTATGAGAATAAATTGAAGCAACAAAAAATCAGAAAATTCATAAGAGACACAAATGATTATAAAGATAATAAAGTTTATACATATAAACAATTCTCTAAACAAAGATACAGTTACAATATAGAAAGTGGCACAGATAGTGACAATAGTTACACTATTGATTCCTCCACACGTCCAGGAGAGGAACATTCCAGTATAGGAGAGTCCCATCAACCAAGTACATCATCAGAAGATGTTACGGAACACAGATATGATCTTAGAACCTCTAACACCCACCGTTATTATTCGAGACCACAAGGGGGTTTTCACAGGGCCAGGAGGGGAGGGGTCGAGGAGGAGGACCAGGTGGAAGAACAATAAGAAATACCAATATGGACAGAGGGCCAGCCAGAGAGTTCCAGAAGTAATACCCATTTTCAATTTAAGTAAAAGAAAGTTGACAGAAATAGAATCATATGTTTTGGGGCTAGGACTTTCTTTTGCACCATCACAACCAGTTAATTTATTTGATCTAGAGGTAGATTTACAGGGATTTTTTAGAAACCTAAGAATTAAAAATCTATTTGCAGTTGATAGTATACAGGTTAGTGAAGAAAGGAAGTTAAAACAAGCCCTAAACATAAAATCCAAATTTAGTCCTCCCACAGACAGAAATCATGGAATAGAGTGTTTTTGTTCCATTGTAGAAAAGGAAATTATGGCACTTTTTAAAGATAAGTCCTCACTATGGCCCTCTAACCAAAACCTCACAAAATATCAAAGGTGTGCTTTATATAACTTAAGTAATGATGCAGAGATTGTTATTAAACAGGCAGATAAGGGAGGAGGAATAGTCATTCAGGATAGAGAACAATATAAAATAATGTGTTTAAAATTGTAACAAAATAGAAATAATTATTCACAATTAATGGAAGATCCTACGGTCTCATTACACAGCAAACTTAGGGAATTATTGGCAGAGTTTGTAGATCTTAATCGGTTACAGGATTGGGAAATGTGAGTATTATTGAAAGAATTTCCAAGAATTCCTACATTTTATGGTATACCAAAGATCCATAAAAACATGTCGGATCCCCCTGGCCGACCAACTGTGTCAGGGATAGATTCAGTTTTTGATCCTGTATCGAAATATGTTAATTACTTTCTGCAACCTTTAATAGAAAAAAATGAAACATACATAAAAGATTCAACTGACTTAATGATTAAATTAGAAACTTTGTCTGATCAGATTGAATTGGATTACATTTTCCTTGTCACTTGGGATGTAATAGATCTGTACACATCCATTCCACACCAGGAGGGTGTCACTAACATGGGAAAAATTCTAAATAAGAGACCAGTGGGTTCAGTACCAAGAACAACCATGTTACAGGAATTGGCATTATTCATTCTACAGAATAATTATTTTGAATTTGAAGGTTTTTATCAACAGGATAAGAGTACAGCTATGGGTAGCACGATGGCACCGAGTTATGCTAACGCGTATATGATCAATTTTGAAGAAGAGTGTGTATTGAATTTTGAAAAAAAATCCTTATAAAGACAAAATTAAGTTATGGAAAAGATATATAGACGATATATTTTGCATATGGGGTGGAACAGAAGAGGAATTGCTAACTTTTAATGACATGTTAAATCATTTTGATAAGAATTTAAAGTTTACATTAAATTACAATAAATCAGTTATTCATTTTTTGGACCTGTTGATCAAGGTCACAGAATCAAGTTTTAGCACTTCATTATTTAGAAAAAGTACAGACAGGAATACATTACTACACAATAAAAGTTACCATGAACCTAAGTTAAAAAACAGTATCCCTTATGCACAATTGGTAAGGGTAAAACGCAATTGTAAAGAGTCTAAAGAATATTTAGTACAAAGGAAGATATGCTGGATAGGTTTCACAATAAGGGTTACCCCATGAAGGGTCTTACACAAGCTAGTAACAAAATAGACCATGTGACTCGAGAACATCTTTTTAGTAAAAAACAGACTAAAAAACAGGATAGAATGGTGTTTGCCACAAAATATAATCACAAAATGACAGAGATTAGAAAGATTATCAACAAATATTGGCATTTAGTTACCATGGACAATCCAAATAATAGGTCTTTACACCAAAGACCGAACATAGTAGCAAAAAAGTACATAACTTGAAAGATAGATTAGTACATTCACAATTTAAGTACCAGGAAACCAACAAAACTCAGTTACTACTTGGACCTTTACAACCAGGGATGACTAGATGTGGCAAATGCACAGTTTGCAATAATACTAGTAAAAAAGCTGTTTTCAAACATCCACATTTTATTGAAGAATTTCATATCAAAGACCATATTGACTGTAACACTGAAGGGGTCATTTATGTTCTACAATGCCCGTGTGACAGACTGTATGTGGGACAAACAAAAAGGGCTCTTAAAATCTGGATATTGGAACATAAAAGCGATATTAGAAATAAAGATGACAAGTCACCAGTGGCCTTACATTTTAACGAGGCCAGACATACGGGAGTCTCTTTAAGGTTCTGGGGTCTTGAAGCAGTGAAAAAACCTCTTAGAGGAGGTAACTATATTAAATTGCTTGACAGAAGTGAAATGAAGTGGATTTTCAGTTTGAGAACCCTGGATCAGTCCATTGGTTTGAATATAGATTGTAATTGGCAGGCTTGTTTGTAAAAATTCTTTAAGTAGATTTTTTGACATGTGTTAACATGGTTTAGAATTGTCATATATATGTAGGTAATATATATATATATATATATATATATATATATATATATATATAATGTTAGCTGACAATTACACTGCTGTATCCTTATATGCTCAGTTCTGAGTCCGAATTAGGACCAACCATTGGAGTGAATTAATTCATCTATAAAATGTATATGAATCTATCAAGTAGTCACTGTGCATAATCCTGGCAATAGGAATTATAGATTCAATATGTCAATTGCTAAAAAGTTAAGTTTATTATGTTTAAAAAGTTTATAGCACATTTAGCTCCCCAGCCCTTTTGTTGCTTTTAAAGTTGTAGTTAGCTGTTTATCATACAAATTGTGAAGTTTTCATAAAGTAAATATTAGAGTGCATATAATGTGCCACCCTTGTGCCTGTAATAGTTTTTGTCCTTTCAGTCATCTTGTGTAAAAAATATAGTAGTTTTGACGTCAAAGCGGCTAGCTCTGTTCATTTTTAGAGCAGCCTGAATTCAACGCTGCCATTCCCAATGGTAAGGGAATGGGTGTATTGTTACAGAATGCTCTCGCCTTTGCGAGAGTCACAGGATGTGATACGTCACTCCCGTGGGAAATTCAGGCTGCTCAAGAGGGACTGCAGCCAAGGGAAATGCCACAGCGTTTTAGCAAGCACACGCCATTACGCTATACATAAGCCTTTTTTTTAAATATTTCGGTTTAAGTTCGTAAAGCCAGTGCGAAATTAAAACGTTTTGATACTGTTTCGGAGCATGTTAAAAGGAGGTAAGCTATATTCTGCATTGTAGCAATAAGAAGTTTTTGTTTTGAAAGCGCATAGGTTTGTCATTTAAATCGTGTTGGTTACACGGATATTTCTTTAATGTTTACAGAATCCGCTTATAACACAGAGAGTGTATTGTGAAATACGTTTATTTTCCCCAGGTATGCGGGTTATGGGGGCGTTAAAGTTTTATAACTTTTGTTAGCATTTATGACATGGCTTCTGCTTTTAGCGTCATCAAAACTACATTTTGTTAATTGTTTTTCACATTCCGTTTAGGAAGAAGTTAAAAGGTACACTTGTTTGAAGTGTGAATGAATTGAGACATACAGATATATATTTACCAGGTAGAACTATGGAATTGAATTTAACATTATAAATTATTATTCAGAGTAAAAGTCAGGATATAAATTAATTGTCAATTTGTTTTTCAATAGATTTCAATGAACCCCGTGAACAAGCTCACTGGAGCGAAATGTAGGGGTATACGAACTGGAATAAAAGAAATGATTTTATAGAACAACAGACTCCAGTTGTTTTTTGTTTAGATTGGACAGTAAGCGGTAGGGTTTAGGCCTGTGCACAGAGCCCTAGGTAGATAAGAATAATGTAAGCCAATTAACCTAATTTCCCCCCATTCCCCTTGTTATCTGCCCTTCTAATAAATCAGATTGCTGTGTTATAACTACACCCTGACTGGTTTGTACACTTCTGATGAGCTGCTGCATGGTGACTGTCATATAACTGTACTTTACTTTACAGGGGGTCTCTGGAGTGAGCTGGAATATACTCTCCGTGGGGCAAGTGTACTGGGGAACAGAAGTGTGGGCACCCAGTGTGAGTCACTAGTGGGACGACAGGGGGCTTGCAGTAGCCCAGAGGGCTGCAACTGAGGTAGGCTAAACTGTATTAACCCCGATCTCTGGGTGGAGGCACCCGTCCACGGATCTGGGCCCCTCACCCTGTCTCATTGGGGACAGGCAGGGGTAGTAGCCCTAAGGGTAGCACCCCCTGGGGCTTACAGACAGATAGATAGATAGATAGATAGATAGATAGATAGATAGATAGATTGACTGAGCTATATATGGGGAGGGGTCTTTACCTATAAATATGGAATGCATGGTAGGAGTCTATCTTACTAGCACATATGGCAAGCCAATAGAGGTTGAATACCACCCACCTTTCTTTCTTGAGATTGTCTGTGGGTCCATGAAATGGAAATTCAGCACCTTCTACATTAGGAGACCTATACTGTAATAAAACACTTCAAGTTCCTGCTTTCCACAACCATTTGGTTGTGATGCTGAGGTGGCTGCAAAGGTACTGTTAACAATAGTTTCTGGGTCATGTGTTTTAGCTGGCATGGGCAAATTACAGCTAGCTGATGAGTTTTCACCCCCTTATAGTTTCCGCACTGCGGCCTGCTCATTTGAGGAGTGTGATTGCGTCCATATGCTGCATGTGGCATGGATGTGTTGGTAGTTGCAATGTATTGTACATGTACCTCTTTTAGTCCCTTACCGACATGTCTGGCTGTCAGCGTGTGGTGCTTTGCCCTTCCTTAGTCCCATTACATACCTTGCTCCTCCATTATATACATCCAGATCATTGACTGTATAGTTCTGTACTATCTATATGGTTCTGGTCATAGGATGACCCATTATATGAAGCTTAGAAAACTTGCCAGCACACTAGGAATTACTTAGCTTTGTACTTGTAATGAGAAATAGATGAGCCCATAGAAGGTAACCTCTCGAAGAGGGGTTGTGGCTGGTGAAACACCAAGTCCAGACTACCAGTATCAGAATTCCTGCTGAGGCATTTGGATGGCAGGCTAAGTATTTGGAGCAAGTGAGCATTCTGTAAGTGCTCTGGGTGCAGCTGCTGAGTGGGGGCTGCCTGGGTGCTGGCACTGCTTCCAGTCAGAATGGAACATGACTGAAGTGTGAAAGAATTGTGCTGGACACCAACAATAGAAACATAGAAACATAGAATTTGATGGCAGATAAGGACCGCTTGGCCCACCCAGTCTGCCCATTTCCCTACCTGATGGATAAGCTGCAGATCCTAGTTAACCAGCAGCCTACTTCTTCCTACCCCCACCCCCCTAGAATTGCCTTATGACTGTCCCATGCATGCTTGAATTCCACCGTTTTTGACTCCACAACCTCCTCTGGAAGGCCATTCCATACATCCACAACCCTCTCTGTGAAAAAATACTTCCTTAAATTACCTCTGAGCTGCCCCCCTTCTATCTTCAAATTGTGCCCCCTTGTTCTTGCACACCTCTTTTTTTGAAAGATGCTACCCTCTTGGACTTTGTTGATTCCCTTGAGGTACTTGAAAGTTTCTATCATGTCCCCCCTCTCCCTCCTTTCCTCGAGGCTATACATATTAAGCTCCTTAAGTCTCTCTTCATATGTCTTCCGGTGCAGACAATGGACAATTTTTGTCATTACAGTAGTGTGTGTGTTTATGAGGAAAATAGTTAACAGGGAAAACTGTAATGCTGATATGCTGGGTGAGGGGATAGAGGACCCAATCTATCTCACTAATAGATGGTACTCATTTATGCTAAACCAAGTGTTTAAGCTTACACCAGCTGAGCCATTGGAGTAATGCTTAAGTTTTCAGTTTCTTGACACTAGGTTCATACAGCGAAACTGGTACTTAATAAGTTCCTGAGGACAGTCATTCCAATGTCTGATCTTTTGTCATAACAGATGCTGTACGCCATAGTGATAACATGAGGGGATGTTGTGTCTCCCCTCATAGGACTTCTAAGTTCTGAACCTCTCACCCTATGCTTGTAAGGCCAAAACACATCCACTGAGCCACCTGAGTCCGAGCTTCACATATGATTTCCTCTTGTTTTCTGCTATCCTTCTTTGGCCTTCCTACTGACCTGAAACTCACTGGCTCTAAATAGTGGCCAGAGATTTTAAAGAGGCTCCTGCTTCAGAGTGTCCCCCTCTCCAAGGGCAATCTTGGGTCCAACCCCCTTGTTGTTGTAGTCTGTGAGGGATGTCAACTGCTAGGGCAGTCACAGGGTGGAATAGCCCCCCTAGGTATAAGATGGCTAGAATACAATGGCCACGTGTATGCTGGTTATGCCCTGTTGAACTGAGCAGGGATGGACATGAACCAGCAGTGGGTAGGGGGAACTGGCCTCCATGCTCTATAACTGGAGGTGCAGAAGATGTGAAACCAGCCAATCCACAACCCTGCCAGCTGACATAGTGATGGGTGCTGACAGACCGTCATTGATTACACTGGAGAAGTGGTGATGCCAGTGTTATTTATCTGAGGGAGGACAGCTGCCCAGCCTTAACATTTAGTTTTCAGGGTGAAACTAATGTCAACATGGTGGAATTGCTATGAGCTGATCCTAGCTGGTTCTTGGGTGCCAGTAAGTTCTGTGTCATTTGCATTACAAATAAACATGATAGGATGGCCCTTTGACATGGGCATAGCATGCTAAGGAAAATATGACCCCCAGAGGGGCTTTTAAGCATCCAGCACTTACTGCTTCTATATGTCATTGCTATTTTCTGAACAGTAAGTAAGTAGCCTCGGACATTGTATGAATCCAGTTGTGACTTACTGGGTGGAAATGGTACTGTAGCAGTTGCTACATCAGAATGAGGCCCTGAGGATATGCATCAGGCTTCTGTACTAGAAAAAAACTGGCTTATTGCTGCAACAGGATTTGAATGCAATTTAAAATTAATAGCCCTTGAGGTATCACTGCAAAGTCATCCTTATCTTAGTAACCGAGCTCCAAAGGAAGGCAGTGTCACTCCCAATAGATGCACCTCATGGCATGAAATGCAAAGGCCAGGCATACCACAGTGCATGGAGATTCTAGTATGGGAGATGAGGATGTTCCTGCCCACCTCGGGAGTCTCAGGCTCTCAGGAGAGGTGTCCCCGGACACCAGATGTACTCTCGGTCGTGGGGGGGAGAACTCGCAATCCCAGTTCCAGAGTCCTGCTTGATGCAGGTAGGTCTCCCAAGTCATGGGTGGAAGGGAGGGAGAGATTCAATCCCCAACAGTAGGCTCGCCTTCACGGTTGGACAGGGTGGCTTGCGAGGTGATTAGCTGGGAACATACGCTGTATCTAGCTCACTATCCCGGCTGAGCAAGGTAAACTGGGGAGTAGAGTAAGGCACTGGTCGCTCCAGCCAGGTACATACGCTGTATCTGTCTCACTACCCCCCGGTTGAACAAGGTAAACTGGGAAGTAGAGCAAGGCACTGGCAGCTAGTTACATACTGATCCGGACTAACAGATCCTGCTCCAGTTCCTCTCCCTCAGTAGAATGAGGTAAACTGAGGCAGGGGGTGGATTACATAGGGCCCTAATATACAGTTTGCATAATCTACTAGATGCAGTCATAGTTTCAGGCACTGACTGGCAAAAACAAAGTGCTGAGGATGTACATCAGGCTTCGTATTTTTAATTATGCACCAAACTCTAGCCAGGCATATACAATTAGGCTTTATATTTCTTTATCATGCCCCAACCTCTTGCCAGGCATACACAGGATAAATAACTTCCCCTTAGAATGCTGTCGACATTACTGTAAAAAACAAGTGTATATTATAGTGCCATGGGCATAAGGGCACGATGTACTCGTGGGCACTTAAATCAGAAAAGGAGGTGATTTGCCCTTTAAACTGGGTAGAGTTACTTTAAAGTAGGCGGCGTGGTTGCCAGAGCCATTTTGGGAGAGGATCCAGTGTATTGCGGTCTCCATCTTACGAGAGGTATCCCCAGCCTGGTTTCTGGTGAGGCCCCTGCGAGATCTCGGCTGGTACTATCATGCGATGTTAAGCGCGAGACAAGATGGTAACCATTAGACTAGTAGGGCTCCTCATAGTTGAGAGCCCCCATAGAGAGAAGTGGCCGTGGACTGGACAAAAGGAGGGACTGACTCAGAACTGAGTCACTACAAGGAGAGATGTTCCCTGTGCTGGCAGAGGTGAAAAAGGTGACTGTGGGTCACGCTACTCAGCTGCTAGGAGGCGCATAGTTCTGCAAGTAGGGGCTCTGGAGAAAGACTTTCTCCCCTGCATTTCTTTACTCAAATGTAGGCATTACAGTAGTGCATTTTAAGTCAATTGGTGGGGTGGTTCTGTGGTGGTCGCAGTTGAGCAAGGTAAACCGTGACCCCCAGGATCAAAAGCACAGTTGGGTGTGAAATGGAGCACAGTGCTCCCCTATTAGAGTCACCTCCTTCTCAGCTGAATAAGATAAGCTGAGAGGGGGCTCAGAAGTACCAACAGACATGGCCCCAGGCGATGGCCTTCCTCCCACTCCTTGGTCGAACAAGGTAAGCCGAGAGGGGTTTTAATGAGCAACAATTCAGTAGGTAGCTAAATTTCTTTGTTCACAACACCCTATGCTAAGCCCTGATGCCAAACGTAGACTAGATTGCAGTAAGCATAGATAGGAGTACTTGCACTACAGAGGTTAAACCTGCTGTTTCATGTTAGTTTAAGGGGCTATAACTCCTACTAAGCAAAAACATTTGTTGTTTTGAATTGTTGCAAGTTAGCTTTCTGGCGCTAATGTCCACATTGTAGTAGATAAAAGGAGTTTTGTTCTTACCTTAGTTAGCTTGGCATAGAGCCAGAAAAAACATGACCAGCTTGGGAAAATGCACAAAAAGAACTGGGAATTCTGGGAGCTACAAGGGAGAAGAAGGATCAGATTTCGAATTTGGGATTCCTTTTGTGCATCAGCCTATGAAAAGAGCGCTTATAACCCATGTGTTGAGACTTGGAGTGCTGTAAGAAGATGCGATAGATAATGACACTTACCATACTGAAAAAACACATAGGAAGTTATTTTCTTTTAGAATGCTGTGAATAGCACTTTGGATATTTGAGCAGTCAGAAAGGGAACTCTGAATTAGTATCAGCAGTATATGCTGGTGTGACACATGTACACAGTAGGATTGCAGTCTTTGCAATTGTTCATATGAGTGCCTTATTAATATTGTCACTGGAAGATATGTAGTACAACTTTACTGGCATTATATAGATCAGTCCTAATATCTGTACTGCATCCTGGCACTGCACACGAAAAAAAAAAACTAGGCTTGCAGTCCATATAATTGACATTTGGAATATGCTATCCTTGTCAGTGAAAGGTATGTAGCACAAATTAACTTGTATTATATGGACATTACTTAAAGTAGCAGAGAATTGGAGTGTGTGTGTGTGCACGCGCGCATGTCTCTGAGTGATGCGTCTCCATACTGTGTTGGCAGTTTTGTTTTTTAGCTCTGGGTGGTTGTGTTTTCCACATAATAAAGTACAGTGGACATTTGTCCTCTTAGCCATGTGATTATATATATATATATATACATATATATATATCTGTGCTGTATTCTGTAGTACATGTCTCATTCAGAATGGACATTTTTAGTTGTACCCAGGGATGTCAGTAGAAGCCCATTATTAGTACCTATGATACAATGCAATGTTCATATATTAGTTATTCTGGCACATGGTGTAGTACAGTGTTTATATGTTTGTAATTTGTTTGCATAGCTATGTTCTAAGTTTCTCAGTCACTGATTTGTTCAAACAGTGATCTGTACCTTAGGTTTCCTAATGTGATAATAGTCATCCACCATGTTTTAGTCATTGCACAAGATATTCCAGCTGATATATATGTTATTTGTCACTGCATAGGATGCACTGACTCTAAGAATTGACAGACTAACAGCAAAGTTACAATGCAAACATGTGCATAAGCATCAGTATTGCAGGTACCAATGCAGTCCAGACAATTTTACTGAACTTATTTTTACAACAGGTTTACAGCATGGCCCCATCCTTGTTCTATGTATTCAGACAATGGTATTTGCATATGTTATGATAGCTGTCATAATGCTTGGTGTAACAGACATAGTCCACGGTGTAATAATGTAAGAATGTCATAGCACTTTTTTCCTCTATTCTTCTTTAATGTTGACTAATTGAAAAGACAATAAAAAATATTTAAAAAAAAAAAGAAGTAAAGCAAGAAGGTAGCATGATTCACAAGCCTAACAGAATAAATGCATAGTCAGAAGCCTCTAATTGAAAGATCTGACATTTGATTCCCTACATGGAAAAAACAAGGGTTTTATGACTGTCAGTCTTATAATTATTACTCTTTATATTTTCAAGCATACAAAACTGAGGCTTCTTCGAAGATTTGCAATCTAATTTAAAAATAACTGTAACTCTCAACCATATTTCCACTGTCCATCAATTTTGATTTCTTGTCAGTGTGAAATATGGCTTGTAATTAGCATACAACCACACTGATGAATATTGTATGTACGTTGTGAACCTAATGTTTAAGTACAAGCTCAGAAGCATGATACAAGTCTACCATTCATTCATGAGCACTCAAAAGTCAAATGTTTTTGCTGCTTGTTTATACAAGTGTCAATAATAGCTGCCTTTTTTCAAAGAACTGCAACTCTCAATCATATTACCACTGTCCTTCCCTTTTAATTTTTTTAGTGTAAAATATGGCTTTTAATTAGCACACAACCACAATGCTGAACCTTTTATGAATGCAATAAACACATTTTTTTGTATAAGCTCAGAAGTATGTTGCAAGTCCATCATTCACTGAAGTTTTGTCCAAAGAGGGGGTCAAAAACCTTGAGCCGCATCCAAAAACATAATTTTATAAAAAACATTCTGCTGTTTGGTTGTGCAATGTGGCAAGATTTGCTGTTTTGTTGTTTTGTTTTAGCCCCACCATGTGTTGCTGAGGAGGTAATAATAGCATAAGTCTGTAGGGCAAATGTAACCTTGCATAAGCAAAAGTGGCATAGTAATCAAATAAAATCATGTCAAAGTAATCTTTATTTATAAGAGGTAGCACAATTAAAACACCTAACCTTGGCAATAGAAACAAATGCCTTCAAAAATACTATGCGCTTCTGGTAAAACATGAATTATCCAGTAGATTACTGGGTCACTTATTTATTTTTCCTGGAATAAAATTACACTAGTGTTAAATAGAACTGTGCCACAAGTTTTCAGAGGAATACTTTGGTAGGAATCAAAGCAAGAAATGTTCCCCTTGATGAAAACCACACATGTAACAAACATGTCATTTTATAAGACAAAGCACCATTGAGACAACTAACCACGGCAACAGAAACAAATGCCTTCAGAATTACTCTGCAGGTCTGGCAAAAAAAAAAAAAAAAAGAATTATCCAGTAGATTACATTCTTGGTTATTTAATTTTGTAGGAATGCAATTATAGTACTGTTAAATGCAATGGTATCACAAGTTTTCTGAGGAACACTTAGGCAGGAATCAAAATAAGAGACATTCTCCTTGGTAAAAACCACATTGGTAACAGACCTATGTGCTATTACTTTCAGTAATCTGCCCTGTATATTTGTACATCACTGGACCCCTTATCATCAGACTGTCCATACGCTGTGCAGCTTGAATTAGTACGCAACCACGTTGCCGAACCTCTCATGTATGGTATAAACAAACGTTTTATGCAGAAGCTCAGAAGCATGATACACATCTATCATTCATTGATGTGCAGTCCAAAAGAAAAAAAAATGTTGCTGCTTACTTATACAATGCTGCAAGACTTACTGATTTTTTTTTTAATCCCACCATGTGTTGCAGAGAAGGTCATAACAGTGTAAGTCTGAGGGGCAAAGATAATGTTGCATAACCAAAACTGCCACATTAATTAAATAAAAGCAAAGTAGTCTGTATTTTATAAGACAAAACACAATTGAGACAACTAACAGTGGCAATAGAAAAAATGCATAGAAAATTACTCAGGCTCTGTGGAGAAAAAAATGTATCCTCTAGATTACAGCCTCAGTGATTTTAAGTACCAAAGAGACAATGAAGGAGTTTGCCCCTGTAATGATAGAGAATAGTTTCCACACGTCCTTCCAACTGAACTGCACTGAAGACGTGTGTGTGTGTGTGTGTGCGTGTGTGTCTGTGTGTAGGCCTACGTGGGAGGATGAATGCAGTCCTGAGTACTGTAGCAAGGGAAGAGGTTTTAATTTTTTGTTCACAAGTGATGGTCTCTCTTGAAGGCCCAGGTGTAAACCGGTTAATGAATCATCCAGGCTGTGTGTGTTGGTGTTGATGTGTGAGATGGCCATCAGTACACATTCAGTCACTTCACTACCAGTCTAGCATTGCTTGTAAAGCGCTTTTGGATACACTGTATGAAATGCGCTATATAAATGCTGATTCTTCTTCTGCTTCTTTTTCTGAAGCTGGTCTGGCAACCCAGTAAGGGGTAATCTCCTCATGATGTAGTGGTGCTGTCTTCATGCTGCTAGGTTACTGTGTTAGGCATTGGAACCTGCCCCTGAACGTCTTACCTCTGCTGTACAGAAATTCCCTCACCGCAAGCGCAGTAAAACTGCCAATGGTAAAAATAAAAGAGAAACAAAACCAGTATGTAATCAAGCAAATAAAAAGTACATCGTTAATACATAGGTGTTTTTACAGGTTGGAACACAGAGAAGGGGGTGGCATCCCCAGCACTTTGACCCTTAGGTATATAAATTGTGTTTTGCTTGCAAAACATTTGCATTACCTTTTGCATGCTATGACTGCCATGGGTTTAGTGTGCTGGTACTATGAGTTAGGCAGTGTGCCATTCATCTGCCTAAAATAATGGAGAAGGTGCAAGTCATCTTTTCACAGACTTTCCCCCATTGCGGGTAACTTTATAGAGGGGTACAACACTGACTGTAGTTGTGGCCCCAGGTAGAACGGTGCCCTGGTGACTGAGTAAGATGGCATCTCCTCATGAGCCACTGGTAGGAATGATGAGGAATTAATTTTTTTTGCACACACAACAGTGTGTTTGTGCACCAAGTAGAACGGGTAGGACTCAGGAGGAGGAATTCAATTTTCACTCTGGTGACCAAGTAACACTGTATCTCCTCTCCTTTTGTATTCCTGTGGCAGTCTGTCACAGATTAGCTCTGCAGAGTAGGCATTTAATTTTTTCCCACAGGCAACTGTGTCTCTTGGCCCCAGTTAGAACAGGGCTCAGGTGGCGAGTAACAGACCATCTTCTAATGAGGTACTGCTCATAGCTTTCCTACTCCTGGGGTAGTCTGTTACAGATTAGGATTCAAAAGAAGGAATTCAGTTTTCACTCTGGTGATCCTGTAACAGGGCATCTCCTCATGAAGTATTGGTGGCACTTTTGTATTGCTGCGGCAGCCCGCTACAGATTAGGACTGCGGAATACAAATGTAATTTTTTTCCAGATGCAATCTTGTCTCTTGTGGCCTCAGGTAGATCTAGGCTGTGGGGACGAGTAAGAGGCCATCTGCTAATGAGGTACTGCTTGCATCTTTGTCCTTCTGGGATATTCTGTTACACACTAGGACTGAGACGAAAGAATCCAATTTGCACTCTGGCGACCCAGTAACTGGGCACCTCTTCATGAGGTACTGGTGGCACCTTTGTATCCCTGCAGTAGCCTGTTACACATTAGGACTGTGGAGTAATACGTGAAAATATCACCATTCTCTGCCGTTAATCACCTGATATTTGGGGGTATCTGACAAAGGTCTTAGCAAACCATAAAAAAGTGAAATTTTGATCCAGTCTTTAGGACAGCAAAAGTAATCTAACTACTTGAATAAATAATTTGTATTTATACAGAAATGTTGCTCAGCAAAACCCTGTGGCAAAGTGGCAGATTCTCCACTGATCCCATCCCACTGGAATTATGTTACAGTATCGAACCGATGAGCGAAAGGGCAGAAAAACTCACTAACCTGAAAGAAGCTGACCGCTGCTGTTCCACTCACTGCCAATGACATGCGAAAACCAGGAACAAAGGTTGAGGACACAAGATGTTATATTATTCATTTCTGTAACTACTGGCTTGCAACTTGCTGCCCAAACGTACTCAACCCCTTGTGCCAGAAGCAGGGTTCGCATAAACCGGGTTGCTGCTGTGTTTAATATGCAAGAAGATTATGAAAGCTGTACAATCCCAGATAGAACAGTGAGACACACATGTACACCACACCTGAGCAGACAGCTGTGGGCTGCCAGGGTTGCAATGTGAGTGAATGGCGAGGAGTTCCACACCACTGAAATATGAGTGTCCTGTGTCCAAGCAGCCACCAATGCCGGAGCCCCAGACCCCGCACTCTGCACCAGCCCACAGTCCAGGTCCCGGTTCAGTTCCTGCCAAGTGTAGCCAGAGTTCTGCTCCAGCTAACCATCAGAACCTTCTGCCTCTGCTCAGCAACGCTTCTGACCCGCATCACTGACAGCCCCTGGGTGGGCTACTGGGATTCTGCTGTGGGAGCCCTGGGTGTGTGATGAATTCTGCTCCTCTGCGGGCACTCCGGTGGGCACGTGATGGAGCCTGGAGACTGAGTGAGAACCTCGGGAGGGTGTGGGTAGTTGGATGCACTGTGTGTAAGCCTCACTTCATTTTACAAATGAGAATCAAGCCAAGGGCAGCACGGAACACATTAGTAAATAAATCAGAGACACGTTGCATGGGTTGATTACGAGAATGATGTGGACTGCAGTGGCTGTCTGTGCAGAAACAGGGTTTTCCCTTTCTTCATCTTGCAAGTGCTGCTCAGTAGTCTGTTGCTAATGGCGGTATAGGGCTAGAGGGTGAGATGGAGAGGCAGGCGTAGTGTGCATATACCATGAAGACACGTTTCATGCAGTGATTGAAGCAGACCTTTTCTTTGAAGCCAATGCCACTGCTGTCAATCTGCTGCCATACACATCTCACTGCTCCATTGGTGCATATGGGATGCACCCCACAGACTGAGCACTTCACTGGCAGGGACAGGCACACACCTCCAGCAAGTCGTATTCTCCCAAGATGTTTCTTGCGCATGCGCACAAGCAAACGTAAAAAGGGAATGAATCTTTTAATGGAGTCAAGGGGTCTGCTAGCTACCAGGGAAAAAGGCACAATTAGCTTTAAGAATACGTTTTTCGATCCTTTTTCACCAGATTCAATCCTTTTTTCGACAGCCAATCTGGCAAAAAAGGGATCAGCTGACAAAAAACGGTTGTGAAAAGAGATTTTTAAAGTATAGAAGTGCCATTATTAAAGTAGAAAAAAGTAAAGGCATGGGTGGGTAGAGGACATCCTCCTCACCAAAATCTATGCCTTGGTTTTTAAAAAAGACTGCCGTGAGACAAGTTGTGAGGTTTTGTTTTCTCCTGTCACTAAGGAAGAAAACAAGATGGCAGCTGATGAAAACGGATTTTTCTCATAAAGAAGGATTTTCTAAGATTTCCCAGTCCCTCATTGCCAGCCCTTCATGACCACGAATCTTTGATTGAATCTGTGCATCTATCCCAAAGACTGACCTGAGCAGCTGCTTGGGGGGGGGGAGGTTGCATGAGAATTGTATGGTATATAGGGTGTGTATGCTTAGTACACATGACAGGAATTTTTGTTAGTGAGTTAATTTAATTTTAGGGTTTTGTTTTGAGTATCTGGTTTGGGGGGGGGGCATTGGGATAGTGAGCTGTGTTCTTTTCGCATTTTTCAGAATTCTGGTGGGGACTAGAATAAGCCAGGCAAGATGTGTTGGTCCAGGGCCCTGCTTGAATTATTTATGCTGCCACTTGGCTCCACAACCTTTATCCCTTTTCTGATCTCCATGTTTCTGACACTGCAGGGAGGTCAGAATTACTAGGAGATGAGGGATCTGCAGGGAGCCAAGGGCAGATTAGGAGGGGGTGGTGAGCTGTATTGAGGTTGTCCAGTCCAGGAGACACCCTGGGTGTAAATGTAGCTGAGGGAGAGACCAGACATATTTGGTCTCCATATGCAGGGTTTACACCGGACCGAGTGTTCAGGCAGCTAGAGGTCTGGCCGTGTCTTCTCATTCTCTTTGGGCAGTGCTTTGTAATGCCAGATTGATAAGGAACAAAACCACTGTTTCTGCGGACTTGATTTCTGCTGTTGACTTGGCTTGCATAATGGAGACCTGGCTTGATGATGATGCCAGCCCAGTTCTTGCAGCCACCATCCCTACTGTGTACTTGTTAGTGCGCTGCCTGAGGAAGGATCACAGGGGAGGAGGTGCAGCCATTGTGTTTTGAGACAGCCTGGGCTTCGTGGTACACCAGATCTTTTGAGTGCATTGCTGTGCATGGGGGTGCAAGTGCAGGCTGCAGGATTCTTCTAGTTTGCCACCCTTCTGGGGTGGGGAGAGATTTCCTGCAGGAGATGGTGGATCATTGTTGACCAGGTGTTGGAGTCCCCCCAGGTGTTTAATCCTGGGAGACTTAAATGCCTGGATTGGCAATGACTCCTTGCATTTTGGTTTCAACCTCTTCCAGTTGATGTACTCACTGGGCCTGTCACAAGCTGCTGCTTCTGCAACCCACACTCGATGTGGTGTTTCAGCTAGGTTTTGACACTGATAACCTCAAGATTGGTCAGGTCCTTTGATCTGACCACTGTACCATGGAGTTCACATTTTGGGCCTCCAGTAGTCCCCCCAGGAGATGGTTGGCTTCCATCCTTTAAGGGGCATGCACCCAGAGGGACTGCTGGCACTAGCTGATCCACCTCGGGTTGACATGGCATGTGGGATGGGTGCCGGAGAGGTGGTGGCCACTTGTAACTGGGTGGTTTCTGAAGTTCTGGATCATCTCACACTAATTCATATATGACTTAGATCTTATCACTTGAGGTCCCCTAGTTTGATGGGGACTTCAAGGAGATGAAGATCAAGGGTCAGAGGTCGGAGTATTGTTGGTGGAAGACCCAGCTGGAGGCCGTTAAGCAGGCCCTACATGCCCAATATGTGGAGTACCTAGGGCAATTTTCCATAAGAAGGCAGAATTTCTGTACAGGGAAATTGCCACAAGGAGAAACAGACCATCTCAGTGATTTCAAACTGTAGACAGGCTTCTGCACTGTGCCTGTCTGCAGCCAAGAAAAGCATTGTCATCCACCTTGTGTGAGGTGTTTACTCTCTCTTTTTTCTCTAACTGAGTGTCGGCTATCTGCTCCGGGATTCTGCCAGGGAGGCATTTGCCTCACAGTGTTCGGACTGAGGGTCTTGGGGGCACTCTGCATATCTGGGAAGATTCTAGGCCAGTGGAGGTGTCTGAAGTGACTAGGGGGATCTTAGAGATGAGAAACACTTCTTGTGAACAGGACCCAGCCCCGACGCATTTCTTAATGGGATGTGTCAAAGCTGTTGGCCTGGCATTCACCAGGATTGGCAGGTGCTCAATGGCAGAGGGGGATCCTCCCTGCAGCTTTGAAAGAAGCACTGGTGAGGCCCCTCCTTAAAAAATCTTCCCTTGACCCTGACATTCTGGTGGATTACCATCCTATCTCCAACCTGCCCTTTTTTGGCAAGGTTGTTGAGAAGTTAGTGGCACATTAGCTCAAGGAACACCTAGTGTCCTCAGACATCTATGAGCCATTTCAGTCAGGTATCTGGGCTAGACACAGTACCGAAATGGCTCTAATGAGGATGCATAATGATCTGCTCAGGGCTAGAGATGGAGGAGATAAGTTAGTTCTTGCTCTCCTTCATCTCTCCTCAGCATTCGGCACTGTGGACCACATTGCGCTTCTTGATCAGCTCTGTGTTTTGTGGACTCACCGGTACTGTAATCAGGTGGTTTGAGTCCTATCTCTCAAACAAGCTGCAGCAGGTGGTGATGGGGAATTTCTCCTCCTCCCCAATGCCCCTGTCTTGTGGAGTGCCACAGGGCTCGATCTTGCACTGATGCTGTTCGTAGTGTACATGCTGCCCCATGGGTGAGATCATTCAACAGTACAGTGTGGAGTTTCACTGTTACGCAGATGATACCCAGCAGTACTTATCATTTGCCCCGGAACATCAGGAGCTGTTAGTGTGCTTAACAACTATCTGGCTAAAATCAATGACTGGATGACTTCCAGCTAGCTGAGACTTAACCCGGCCAAGATGGAGGTACTGGTGATAGAGCCTGGTCATGGAAGTGATGGGCTGCCACCTGGGTCTGACTCAGGGCTTTTTCTGGGTTCTGCTCCATTGGCAACTGTCCCAAGGGTGTGAAACATGGGCATGATCCTTGATAATAGATTGACTTTTGAAGATCAGGTGTCACCTGTTGTCAGTAGCAATTTTTATAATCTGAGAAACATTGTCCTGATTATGCCCCTTGTTCTGTCTGAGGACCTGCTGATGCTAGTGCATGATTTTTGTGACCTCCAGACTTGACTACTGTAACTCTCTACATTTCAGGGTCATGGGAGGGACTCTCTGCAGACTTCAGCTAGTGAAGAATGTGGTGACCCAGTTGCTGACAGGCCTTTCGATGTCTAGTCACGTGACTCCAGTCCTGCAGGCTCTGCACTGACTGCTGGTCAGGTGGAGGGTCCTTTTCAAGGTGGGTCTCCATACCTTCAAGGCCCTATATGGACTGGGTCCAAGTTATCTGTCAGAACTCCTGACACTGGTGACATCTGCTGGCTTCCACCACTCCTCTTTGAGGGAACTCCTGCATGTTTCCAGGGTTCAGCTCAAGACCTCAGGAAATCATGCATTTACTGTCTCTGTGCCGATCCTGTGGAACTTACCATCTTCTGTCCAGGAGGCTCCTTCAGTTGAGGTGTTGACGTGGAGATGGAAGGCCCACTTCTTTGTCCTGGCTTTTCCAGTTTCTTGAGTACATTCTGTACTAGTCCCTGATGTGATAGTCTTAACCCCTTTTTAATCCATTTTAAATTGTTATATGCTTAATTAAGTAATGCTACTGTATGATTTATCTACTATATGCTGTCTTTTATTATTTCTTGTTTTAAATATTGTTAGGCACCCAGAACATCTGGAATTGGGTGTTCTAGAAATAGAATTGCCTTGCCATGCCAGGCTCAGAACCCAAAACAATTCACAATTTATTAACTTTGGAAAGATTAATATTTTTTCACCAAACCAATGCTGGATTGTTTATTAGGATAACCTCTTTCTACCCTAAAACCTTCATCACAAAGTTCCAAATGGGGTACAAACAGCATGATGTCGAAAAATGCTGACATTTGCCAAAAAAAGCAAAAAAACAAGATTATAACACTTTGCTGTGCAAAACCCCCAAATCAGATTGAAACGCAATTTGGCAAATCAAGATAGATCTGCCGCCCAAGACCATGTATTCCAAATTTTGAGCAAATCTCTTGTGAAGCTATTAACATGCAAATTTATAGGGGGTTAACATTCAACTACCTACTGAAACGTAACTATAAAGGCACAACTGCACCTTTATAATCCAATGGATTGTTAATAAGGTCATACTGTTTTTAGAGGACCCAATCAACATCAAATTTGTCTTAGCTGAACTCAATTTTAAATGGGACAGTCTGAAATAAGTTTGTAGTTCATCAAACATTTGTAATTTCAACTGAACCTCCCTAACTGTAACACCAGCGGTATAGACCACAGTCTCATCAATAACACTGATTGTCTACACCCCGATGCAACTCCCCAACCCCCTCAAATAGATGGCAAACAGAAGGGTACCTAAGATAAATTGTTATGGAACTCCCTTCCTATTATTTGTAACCCTGGAATTGTATCTGTTCATCATTGTACTTTGCTGTCGCCCAATCACGTAATTTAAAAACCAGATCAACCCACGGTCACCCAATCTTTTCAACAGTATTATATGGTCCATCGTGCTGAAGACCTTAAAGATGACAACAAAGATGGCCCTGAAAACCTTCCTCCTCAATCTAGTTGCAAACAACCAGATTGGGAACAGCTTGACTACATGTTCTTCAGTACTGGTGAGAAAGTTTTGTTAAGCCCATTGTCTGTTTGTGAGCCTGCCATCACCAGCAGAAATGTACAAGGTTTACTGCCTCCTTATTGGGCCATTCTGGCATTTACTTGGTAGGCTTGCTTGAGGAGATATGGTCTTGCAAACCTTGGTCTTTGGGGATTGAAGGTATTTAGCCAAGTTTTTTTTTTTTTAAAAGGATAGTCCATCCTCTCTTTCCACTTCTTCTGGAAGGCCAACCACCTGACTTTTCAAAGCAGGAGCACTATATTCCCATATTTCAGAGTATAGAACCACACTGCAAGTTAAGCATGAGTGGATTTCTTTTTCAGTCTTATTGAGGCAAACAAACCGGAACCTGTGCTTGCAGTTTGATTTCTGTCTCTGGGGAGACACGCTGAAAGTTTTCACCACAAGTTAAGCATGTGTTTTTTATTCTGCCAGAATTAGAAAACAAATCAGTACCTGTTTTTATTGAATGACGTCAGAAAATCCTTATTTCTCATCACTACCACACTGTCTTTGCCGGTGATGTCTGTCTCTGGGAACACACTCTGACAATTTGCACCCTGAGTTAACCATGTGGGGTCTTTTATTCAATGTCTGGGAGCAAACAGTTACCTGCACCGGTGTTTTGATACAAATAATATTCAACCAAAAATCTTCACTAGTCTCTGGGAACAAATACTGACCATTTTCACTGTAAGTTAAGCATTTTTTTTTATACTGAGAGCAAACAAATTCGTATTAAAAATTTGAAATCAAATGGTGCCTGTTTTTATTGAATGACAGGTTGGAAAATCGGTATTTCCAGTTGCTGGTGATTCATGTCTCTGGGGACACAGACTGACAATTTTCACCACAAGTTAAACTTTTATTTACATTTTATGCAGTGTCTGGGGGCAAACAACTTCCCTACATGAAAGATTTGATACAAAAAGTATTGTACCAGAAAGCTTCAGTTGTCTGTCAGAAGACACACGTGTATTCATTTATTTTTATGTGTTGATGTCTTGCTCAACTTTTGTCACCTTGGGCCATTTCACAGTGGCCCTCAGATGATTCAAGTTTTCAGTCTGGTCCTCCATAAAAAAAAAGTTGTGCACTACTGGCTTAACTGGTATGCCTGCACAGTTCAGCCCATGCCATATATACCTCCTCATCCATGATAGCTTCCTTGGTCTGTCCTCAAGATGATTTACACACTGTGCACACACAGTGCCACCTCTGCCATACATACACCCACATCCATAATCTCTTGTATGTGGTTCGAATAGTCCCATTCCTGCTCTACCATTATCTCAAAGTTCTCAGATTGCTTTCATGCTTTCCATACAGCATAGCACCAGTGCCATACAGCATTCTCACCTACCAAATGTCATCTCTCATGTTCCATCATGGTTCTGTCTGCACAGTTCCACCCCGTGTGTATATAACACCCTATCCAGGATTGCTTCCTTTGTCTGACTGCACAGTTCCACCTCTGCAAAATAAGCCAACTTGCAATTTCTTCTACAGTGTACTGTCCCATCCCTGCCATACACAATGCCCAACTCTTTGACCTCCCATGAAGGTATGCTAGCATAGCCATACCCCAGTGATATATCCCATGCTCACTAACTGCTACTAGTTTGCCCTCACTGACCACTACCACTGCCATAAACACCACATCCTCTGAACACTTACTTGATCTGCCAAGAGAATCCCACCCCTTCCAAATATGCAACACAGCTCCTGATTGCTTCACCAGTGTACCCACATAGTCCCACCTCTGACACACATCATGTTATCCTCTTCAAATGCTCACAGGGTATGAAAGCACAGTCAAATGCATCACATAACAGCTCACAGTAGCTGGTGTGTGCATTGTTTATTGCATTTCTTCACCACATAATGGTCCACAGTAGCTGGTGTGTGCGCTGCTTTATTGTATTTCTCCATCACATAACAGCCAACAGTTGCTGGTGTGTGCACTGTTTTATTGCATTTTTCCATCACATAACAGCCCACAGTTGCTGGTGTGTGCGCTCTTTTATTGTATTTCTCCATCACATAACAGTTCACAGTAGCTGGTGTGTGCACTGTTTCATTACATTTCTCCATCACATAACCATCCAGAGTAACTTGGGTGTGCAGTTTCATTTCATTTCTCCATCACATAATAGCCCACAGTAGCTGGTGTGTGCACTGTTTTACTGCATTTCTCCATCACATAACCATTCACAGTAGCTGGTGTGTGCACTGTTTTATTGCATTTCTCCATCACATAACCATTCACAGTAGTTGGTGTGTACACTGTTTTATTGCATTTCTCCATCACAAAACCATTCACAGTAGCTGGTGTGTGCACTGTTTTATTGCATTTCTTCATCACGTAATAGTCCACAGTAGCTGCTGTGTGCAATGTTTTGTTGCATTTCTCATCACATAGTAGACCACAGGATCTTATGTCTGCACGGTTTTATTGCATTTCTCCATCACAACATAATCCACACTAGCTGGTATGTGCACTGTTTTATTACATTTCTCACCACATAATTGTTCACAGTAGCTGGTGTGTGCACATTGTGCTTATAAAATGGGCTCCTTTTTTAAAACATTTGACAGTTGGCAAAAGCATGTTTATATGTAGAAACAATAGATTTACTTGTGTGCATTTATGATAAAATAATCCTTCCTCCCACTGCAAATGATGTCATCGATGATGTCATTGTAGTGCTGCCTACTTTCTTCTTCCTGTTTTTTTCTGTTTTTTTCCCACATTCAGCATATGGAATGTTTACCATGGAATGTATGGATTCAAAATTCTGTTCAGTCCCACTGCTAGAATGTTACTCTCCTAACATACTATAAACGCACACACAAAACAAAGGCCTTTGTTACAGCCAGAGACTCAATTATCTCACTGTCAGAGCAAAAAGAAGAAATTCCCCTGATGAGCAGGTAAATATAGATGGGGGGGTTCATTGTAAATAAAGAAACAGTTGTAATGATAACTATAAACAATACTTAAGGGTGGGATAATCAAAGCAGTTGTGCATGGCGCAACTGAGATGCACCTGTGCAAGTGCAAAAATGCACCAAAGAGCAATATTCAGCAGGTGCCAATGCACTGCACAAATTGCAGTGTGCCAATGCACAACCCTAATGAATGTATGCACAAGTGCAGGGGCATAGCCATGAATAAGTGGCGCCGAGCGATATTCAACAGCAAGCAAACGGTGCAAGCGCAGAGCAGCAGGGACATGCACAGAGCAAACTTGTGCCCATAAAAAGAGGGAGCAAGCATGGGATGGAGGCCTGTGTCACAGGGGAGCAATAGAGAAGGAGAGCGAGTGGGCAGGCAGGATAGCTGGAGGGGTGGAAGACAGAGACAGAAGCGGGCAGGAAGTGCAACAGAGAGTAGGACTGGGCATGTGACACTGATTGTGCATGCATGTGTGAGCGACTGTGTGTGTGCATGTGTGTGTGACAGGTGCAGGGGCTGCAACAGCAGCATGAGCCTGCACTACTGGGCATAGGAGAGGCAGTGACAGTGCCCGGATGGGTGGGAGGTAGAGGCCACAGCCAACAGGCCAAAAGCTGGGAACCCTGAACACAGGTGTGTGCCCAGCGCAGGGGCACATGCAGTGGTACACAGCCAGGGGTGCCTGGTGAGACAGCTGCCCAGGGAGGCAGGACAGCCAGGCCATGGCCAGTGCCATCTTCCAGATGGAGGCAGTAATGAAGGGTATGAGGAAGCAGGAGACAGGAGGCAGAACAGCACAGCCAGGGAAGGATTCATCGGTAGTATGCCTGGAACAGGTGGCACCGTGCCCACACCACCTTTGAACAGTACAGTGACACAGAAATTGTGGGCCGGTACAGCCTGAACTGGACAATTCTGAGGCAGCTCTGTGAGCTGTGCAGTGATGAGATGCAGGCACCCACAAGATGGAGCCACACTCTGTTGGTGGAGACCAAGGTCACTGCTGTCATGTGCCTGCTCGCCACGGGTACCTTCCAGAGACCAACATGGGACACCACAGACATAACCCAGTCAACCGCATCACTACTCCTCACACAATTCCTCAACACACTGCTGCCACATGCTGCAGAATACATCCATTTCCCCAGCACACAGGCAGAGCGTAGAGTGAACATGCAGGAGTTCCACAGGGTGGCACGTATGCCTGGCATGCTAGGGGATATCGACTGCACCCATGTAGGCATCCACACACCACGTGGCTTGGAGAGGGTAGCCTACATCAACAGGAAGGGCTGCCCCAGCATCAACTGACAGGTGGTGTGTGATGCCAGGGATTGCATAATCAATGTCTGTGCCACACGTCCTAGTGGAGCACACGATGCCTTCATCTGGCACCAGTCAGCACTGGGCCACAGGTTTGAGAGTGGGGACATCCCCACTTGCCACCTAGTAGGTGAGTATGCTGTTGAAATGGGCAGCCTGGCACAACAGGGCAGGGTGTGGTGGATGCTAGTCCAGAGGCATCAGAGGGTGTGGCCAGGAAGGTGGGGGGTGCAACTACACAGACTACCATGTTAACCACACATGTCAACACAGAGGTGACAGTGGATAACCAGTCCAGCCCTGGCTGCTCACCCCATACCACTGTCTGTTGACCCCAGCACAGGAGCATTACAATGAGGCACATGCCAGCACAGGGAACATCATCGAGCATGTGTTTGGGCTGCTGAAGGCCTGGTTCCATTGCCTGGACAGGTCTGTCAGTGCCTTACAGTACAGCCCCTCAAAGGTCTGCAGCTAATTCCTGGCCTGCTGTATGCTACACAACATGGCCACTGACCGTGGGACATCTGTCGAGGTCAAAGACGAGAACAGCAGTGGGGACAACTTGGCCACCAGGCCAGGTGGTGGTGGGTAGCCCCCCGATTGAAGGAAACTCCGGCTGAACAGGATGGCCCAGCAGCACCGAGACATGATTGCAGAGGAGCACTATGGTGCATGCAGGTAGGTGAACATCACCACATGCATGTCCTAGGGACCATGGCAAAGTACTCAGGCATGCAAGGGCAGGCCCCATGACAGTAATGGCTGGAGGGTAGCATGGATGGACATGGGACTGGACTCTGTGGAAACACCCTGTACAGCACTGAACACCTCACCCACACACCCCCAACACACACACATGCACACAGCCACCCACATGCACACGCCCAGAGCCCGCCAATGGGCGTGTGTCAGATGCTGAACACCAGTGCACAGTAGCATCCAATGTTGTGTTGGCATCATCATGCACATGCCACAGTGGCCAGCATCCAGGTGGGTTTGCACAAAGCCTGTGTGCGGCATCGACCATGGATGACACATCCCTGGAATGCACATGCCACATCAATGTGCACAGAGGGCAGCAGCTGACAGTGGACAGGGAGGATGGTGGCTCAGGACCGCCATGCAGATGCACAGCTGCTGCGGACATGTGGATGGCCCTGCCTAGACTGCTCAGCAGAAGCGGGCTGTGCGACAGCCACAGGGGGTGTCTCTGATGGTCCCCCAGGTATGTCATTGCGGGAACATGATGGTCCCTCACAGGTGTCTGCAGGCTCCCGAACATGCTCGCTCCAGGCATGCCCGGAATTCCCACAGTGGATCCTGGTGTCAACACTGAGGGGGTTGCACAATGCCATTACCGAGGGGTGGAGAGAGCACTATGTGGGGTCTGTGGTGGATGGCCCCGCACCAGGGTGGCCAGTGGTGCTAGACCAGCCATGACCATGGTGATATGCCGATCCAGGGCTGCGGTCTTGTCCTCTCACATACATGTGGTTTTGGCCAGGAGCTGCTCATATTCCCTGTCATGCCTCCCTGTGGACTGGCGCAGCTCCCTGCAGAGTGCATGCACCCTTGCCATGACCAGCACCTGTTGTTCCTTGGAGGCCCATAGCAGATGGGTGTGCTCGGTCAAGGGGTCAGCACCCTGGGGGGCATGGGCATTGCACCAATCCACGGGTGGTGCATGACCCCACAGCCCAGCCCCCCATGCTGGTGGGTGATGCACAGCTGGGCCCCCTTGGGGCTGCTCATTCTGCGGTGCACCATCGGTGGCCACTGCACCCATCCCCCCTTCAACCTCATCTTGCTGTGGCTGCTGCCCTCTGCCACTGTATGCAAATCAGTGCCAGTGCAGCTGCACCACCACAGCCACCCCCTTCAGACTGCATCACAACGATGGCACCCACAGCATCGCTGGGTTTGGTGGCTTGTGGGCAGACAACTGCCTCCAGGGCAACATCTGCACTGCCATAGTGGGTGTGTGGTATGGGTGCCTCCCCCTGAATGGCAACACCACTATCCATGATACTGGCCATGTTGTCATCGTTCCTGGACCCTGACCCGATCTGTGTTTCGGTATACTGGATGCCATGGCGGGTGTTCTGTTGAAACACAGCCAAGGCCTCGTCCACAACCATGCCACAGGCATCCGGATGGACAGTGGGGTTGGGCTGCCTGTGGTTGAGACCCCGGACACCAGTGAAAGTGGACAGATGGTCATCCAGGTCCAGGACTGCCCTCAAGTTGGACATCCCCACCCCTGCTGCTGCACGCAGGCACTCCGGAACTGAAAGGGAACACAGTCGCATTACTGTCACTGGCACACACCCCTGCTCACCTGCCCCAGGTGCTGCCATACCTACCAGTGCAGTACAGTGATGGGCTACCTCCCATCTGGAACCCACCACCGGGCACCCCCTTTATGGTGCTGTACCACATGGTCATTGCCACCATCTCCTTCTGCGGCAACAGATGTGGCACATCAGGCTGTCCACCGCCCGTGGCAGCACATACAGCCCAGATGGCAACCACCTTCTCCTTAATCCACTTCCTGTCTGTTCCGACCTTCTTCTTGCACTCCTATGCAGTCCTTTGATGGATGCTCTGCTGGTTCATGGCCCTGGCCACACCCTCCCATGCTATTGACCGGGCCTGTGGGGTGCCTGTTGAGCCACTCAGGAGGCTACTGGTCAGGTAGGCATTGAATAGGGCATCGCTCTCTGCCCTCATGAAGTTGGGCCTGCACCTCCGTGCAGGCCAGCTCCTCAACCTCTTCATGGTCCATCATGCTGAGTCCTTTGAGTATGAACATGTCATCACTGATGGCTACAACCCACACCTCCTCCCATTCCACTGTCCCGACAGGCCCACAGCCTGGTGGCTTTTCTCGGAAGGATGCAATACTGGTCTAGTGCCTGTACAGTCCTGTGACATCTTTATAGCTCATCACATGCAAATGAGGGATGTGCAACTGAAATGAGATGAAGATGCCTCCAATGCTCCATGGATATGCTGATTATCTAATCTGCATATGGCAGCTGAATATCGTGAATTTGCTCATGGCGCACTGGTGTTGTGCATGCACAAGCCAAGGTGCAACTGTATGACGTGCGCAGTAGGCCGAGTGTGTGCATGTATGCATTGCTGTCATGCACATCAGTGGTGCATCCTACGCATACTGCGCTATACGCAGTACAGCACTCTACCACTATTGGGCATGTGGCACTTGTGTGCTGTATGCATTATGGTGCCCATGTATGATTGGCCCATGGACCATGAGGCCCACATGCCCCTATTGTGCCCCATGTATGGTGCACCCAATTGCGCTGTCGCACATGATGCGCATGTTGACCGTTGACCCCACAATTGCCCTTTGACTCTCCGGGTGACCTGTGGCACATGCCAGTGCTGCATCAGCTGTTTTGTGCAGTACCGTGGATGCACGATCAGAGATGGCAGTGCATCACCAAGCAGTCATGGACTTTCATTTTGTCTCAGGACATCCGCCTCCTGTATTGCTGAACATTACTCTGGAGAATGGAGTATCAAGCACAAGGTGCTCCTCATATTTTATCGGCTATGGATTAAGGATGCCCGGCATGTATTGAACATGTAGGCAGCGGATGTGCCAACATTCATGAATCATTCATTATTTGCCACACACTGACAAGTATGGATAGTCCTACACTGTGAAAGTTTGAGCAAAAGTTCAATGATATATTCTGTGCCAACACGGTTAGTACAGTGGAATATAAATGTGATTTGTACACAAGATGTCGCTTTGGATTTCCTAGATGTGTGTGTCGGAATGGTTGTATAAATGAACTATTTTCAGTAATGCGACATCACTTGAGGGCAAAATCAACCAAGAGGGTATATGAGTTACCCAGACAGGAGAAGGAAGTGTACATCAATAATTACAACCCCACACTTCTTTTGATGTGGCAAGCTCATAGATGTTCAGTTTGTAGCTGACAACCTATTGGCTCTGGTTTGGTACGCCACTTGTACATCACTAGACATGAACAGACTAGTTAGCAAGATCTTTTGGAATATATGCCAATTTAAGCAAGTCACTGACATCTCAATTGTGGTCACTTGGGTTTGAAGACCCTGTCACAAAGAGAATGTGGCACACATGAGGCCAGTGATCGACTGATGGGTGCTACATTTGTATGGCAAATCTGATGCTGTGCACTTTCTCAGTGTTAACTACAAAGAGAAAGCATAAATGTATATGAATACCTCACATCGAGATTGAGGAACTGGCACTAAACCGACCTTCTTCTAACAGATTATTGAAGAATAATTGATTGACACATACTACCCCAGACACACAATGACATGGACATGTGTCTATTTGAGGTTGCTAAGTGGCACAACTTCAAGGCTGATGTCTCACCTGATAGTACACAAATTATTTACAGGGTCACAGGAGTGTATGGTTGTCTTGTTAAGAGATGTGAACCTTGGCTTACTGACCATTGCAAGTTACATCTAGGCACATCTGAGAGAGCAGAGAGAATTATTACTACAGTTGTTCTTATTCAAACCCTGGAGGAATGAAGCTGAATTGAAAGGTCACTGTGATACAATTGAGGAACAATTTAATTACAATTATGAGACATTCAAAACTGAATACTCTTAAGACATACAAGAGACTAGATGCTGAGAAGGAACACGTTGAAAATGCACAAAAACAAGTTGAGGAGGATACTCCAGTTAGTTCCCAGGATAACCTTGATCTGGATGGACAAGGTACACTTGAGTGCCTCTGCCTCTCAATGGCTATCAAGTACTCATGTCAGCAGTGGAAAGTGCTATGGAGCATGGCACACACTGCACTACTGATGCAGCGGAATTGAGAGAGAAAGACTCAGTGAGCAGGAATGTGTGGTTCACTCTGCAATCACAGATGCTGTTCGACATGATATACTATATGAACAGAAGAAATGTGTCATTAGCATAAGCCACTACTAATGTTTGTTAGTGGCTCAGCAGGTACAGGTGGGGTTTCCTTATAGAGGCTATTATGGCTGAGGTAAGGACACCGACAGACTCACCAATATCTGTTTCCATTACTTCTCTCCTGGACTGGCTTCATAAAACATTGGTGGAGAAACCCCTACACTGTCTGTTCATGTTGCTGTGGAGAATGGTAAACAGGACAGCATCATTAGCTATCATTTGAGGTTGCATCTCAGCTTTGTTCTGTGTTTACTAAAATGCAGCTACTGATCATTGATAGATCAGCATGGTATCTAAAGTGATAGTTGCCTGTACACTTTAGTCTATAGGAGTTTTGGCCACTGACTATGGAGATGCATTTGGTGGTAAAAACATCATTGTATTTGGAGAACTTTGTAATTGCTAGTTAATGCAGATCATGTCTTTGCAACTCTGTCTGTCAAGCAGGCAAAGAATACACTGGACTGCATTGAGGTTGTAACCTGTGGGAGTTATTCACGTATGTTGAGTTGTGTGAGAACATGTGGCAGAGTAGTGATCTGGCTTACCAAGGCACTGCTGATCAAACTCGTACAGGTACATTGTCACCAGCACACTTTTGATGCTGAATAGTGAAGAATCACTACAGATACTACATCTACAGTATATATGCAGCATGTGATGTTTTCAGAGATGTCTGCTCCAATGGCACACAATTGTCTGTTTTATACAGCGACTTTAAAAAGTCCTGAATTCAACAGTGTTATGTTGCGAGAGAGAATCAAGAAATGGTCACTGCATGCTGTTGATACAGTTGACGGTGTTATTTTAAGTTGTAAGCCGGTAGCAAAGATGACTGAGCACCTGTCTGAACTTATGTCAGATGTATCACATACAGCTGGACTAGAAGCTGTTTGTACCATTTGTAAGAATGCATGTGTCATGTTACGTTGAAATCTGGATGTTAAACGTGGCATGGTAAATGGTGCAATGGCTCACCTCAGACTTCCAGTACAATGTTCAGAAGATGTTTATTGAGGCACGTATTCATTTATTTATTTCAGATCTCAGATTAACCATTTCATCTCAGAGCTCTTTATATAGGTTCCACGTTAGTACATTTAGAACAAGTATGTGATAATTCAGAGGATTGAGACAAACAAGACAACATAATTAGAATGAGAACATTTAGGTACATTGGTATTTAAACAAAGGAATGCAAAAATACAGCAAAAACTAAAACTGGAATAAGTAAACAGTCAGATACATACAGGAACAGACTAAATAATTGTGCCCAACAGAGGCCTGTTAGTTGTCAGCAACATGAGGGGTTGGCGCATAGAAGTGCTGGAGAGACTGGGTGGGGGTTGAGCCCAAAGCGCAGGGTGTCCGAGAGAGAGAGAGAGAGAGATCTGTTTGGCAGAAGGGCAGATGCCTTTGCTAGGTGCTAGCAATGGCAGACATATTGAGATTACTGTATTAAATGGTTCTTTAGGTTCTTTTTGAAGGACCAAAGAGTGGTCAGGTTAATAATGTTCTCATGGAGGGAGTTGAGTTTGACAACAAGCAACAGTCTGTGGAGATAGCGCGGACCTGTGTTAGGTCCCAGGACTTCAAGGATATATGTCATCAGAAACAGTTCTTATATGTGTTGCATGTGCTGTTTCCATACACAGCTCACAGGGCTTGAATTTGGATTCAGCGATGGTGGACATAGGCACTGACATTTCAAGTATGGATGACCTATGTCATGCTTTCATGTATTCATGGTCTGTCTGGGTTGACATCATCATACTAGCACCACAGAAGATACATGCTGACAAGCAGTGTATCGTTGAGTACAACAGATTACGTACTCTATACAAGCCACAAATGTCTCATATACCACAACCTATTTTAAGTGGTTGGATCAAATGCCACAGTCAGAGTTTCAGCTGGCAAGAAGTGGAAACAGGGAACCACTACTGAATTAAGTACACAGAATACCAACAAGGTCACAATGTCAAATATGGAACATCACCTGCTCATAAGAAGTCACTTGATAAGACTGTTTTCCCAGTGTTTGATAACAGTACTGGAGTTAACTGCTATGCTAATTCAGCTATGCAAGCATTTCTCCACCTGCCACACTTTGTGCAGGCTATATCAGCTAGGAAGAAACTGCCTTATCAAAGGCATTGAAACTAGTTGTGAATGTCACTTGAGCAGCTACACAATGCACACTCTTTGATACTTCTCCGCAGAAACATAGAAACATGGAATTTGACGGCAGATAGGACCACTGGCCCACCTAGTCTGCCCATTTCTCTAACTAACAGATAAGCTGCAGATCCTAGTTAACCAACAGCCTACTTCCTCCTACCCCCACTAGAATTGCTTTATATCTGTCCCATGCATTCTTGAATTCCCCACTGTTTTTGGACTACATGACCTCCTCAGGAAGGCTGTTCCATGTATCCACAACCCTCTCTGTGAAGAAATACTTCCTCTCATTACCTCTGAGCCATCCCCCCTCTATCTTCAAATTGTGCCCCTTGTTTTTGCACATCTCTTTTTCTGAAAGATGCTACCCTCTTGGACTTTGTTGATTCCCTTGAGGTATTTGAATGTTTCTATTATGTCCCTCCCTCCTTTTCTCAAGGCTATACATCTTTAGTTCCTTTAGTCTTTCTTAATATGTCTTCTGATGCAGACTCTGCATCATTTTGATTGCCCTCCTCTGGACAGCCTCTATGCTGTCTATGTCTTTGTGGAGATGGGGTCTCCAGAACTGTACACAGTACTCCAGATGTGGTCTTACCAACTGTCTGTACAGAGGGCCAACAACTTCCTATTTTCTACTGGTGATGCCTCTCCCTATGCATCCCAGTATCCACCAGTCCTCCTTACTGCCTTCTCAAATTGCTGGCCCACCTTTAGGTCATCTGATATGACCACCCCAGGTCCCTTTCCATTTTTGTTGTCAGTATCTCACCCCCCATTGTGTACTCTTTCCCTGGGTTTTTGTTTCCCAGGTGCATTAATTTGCACTTCTTCGCATTGAATCTAAGCTGCCATACATTGACCATTCCTCCAACCTTGCCAAGTCCTTTTCATCCTTTCCACCCCACCTTGTGTATCAATCCTGTTGCAGATCTTGTGTCATCTGCAAAGGACATACTTTCCTTCCAGTCCCTCTGCAATGTCACTTATAAAGACAATAAAAAGGACTGGCCCCAGTACTGAACCCTGTGGTACCCCACTAGTAACCCTCCTTTCTTCACTGTGGACTCCATTTACTATTATCTGCTGTGTCCTGTTGTTCAACTAGTGTTTTACCCAGGCTACCACCCTAGGACCCACTCCCAGGCTGGCTAATTTGTTTATTAATATTTTGTGTGGCACTGTGTCAAATGCCTTGCTGAAGTCTAGGTAGGCCATGTCCACAGCCCCTCCCTTGTCTACTGCTTTAGTCACCCAGTCAAAGAAATCAATTAGATTTGTCTGACATGACCTTCCTGGCTGTGAATCCATGCTGCCTGGGTCCTGTGCCCCACTGGCCTCTAGGTACTCAACTATTCTTTCCTTCAGAAGTGATTCCATCATTTTCCTACCACTGAGGTCAAACTGACAGGTCTGTAGGTTCCTGCCTCTGTCTTGCTCCCACTTTGTGAAGGGAATCACATCTGCCCTCCTCCAGTCCTCAGGTACCACCCCATCCTCCCATGATTTATTAAAAGGCTAGTCAGTGGTGTTACTAGTTATTCCTTAGTTCTTTAAAATTCTGGGGTGAATCTCATCAGGCCACATTGCTTTATCCACCTTCAGTTTTAAGAGTTCTTTCAGAACCCTTTCTTCTGTAAAAGGACTAATATCAACCCCTATCCAGAGTGCTTCTATTGACTGGATTAGCTATTTCCTCTGCTTCTCCATTGTGAATACTGAGCAGAAGTATTCACTTAGTATCCCTGCTTTTTCACTGTCGCTCTGCCCAACCACCTTCCTCTTTGTTCAGCCGCAGTATCCCTACCTTAGTCTTTCCTGTTCTCTAATGTACCATATAAAAGGTTTTATCCCTCTTAACTGAGTTGGCTATCTTTTCCCAGTTTGAGCCTTTGCTATTCTGACTGCCTTACTCACTTCCTTCTGCTTTAACTGGTACAGTTCTCTGTCCTGCTCCTTCTGTGTTTCCTTATACTTCCTGAATGCCATCTTTTTTCCCTTACCTTCCCACCACTTCTTTTTGGGAACCATAGTGTTTTTATTTCATTTTGATTTGTTTATTTGCTTCACACAAAGACTTGTTGCCTCTGTGATGGTGATTTTGATGATTCCCCATTGTTGTCCACCCCACCTTCTTGCCTGTTTGCTAGTGCTTTTCTGAGACATGCTCCCATTTTGACAAAATCAGCCCTCCTGAACTCCAGTACCTTCACATTTGTGTGGCTTAACTCTACAGTTAACTTTATCATGAACCACACTGTTTGGTGGTCACTTGTTCTCAGATGGCTAGCCACTTCAAGAGCAGAGATCCTCTCTCCATTCCCATTTGAGAATACCAGGTCTAAGATTGCTGTCTCCTGAGTGGGTTCCAAAACTAGCTGTCTGAGGCATGCCCCCCTGTAGGGCATCGAGTATGGCCCTGCTCTTGGATGTGACTCCTGCAAAGGTGCTCCAGTCAACATCTGGCATATTCAGGCTCTCATCAGCAATATCTCCCCTTTCTCTGCCATTCCAAGGATGCCTTCTATCATTTTCTTGTCCATTTCTTCCCCTGATATGAGGGTCTGTATACAGCCCCTGTGTGGATTGTGGAGCCATTTCCAGTCTCCAGGGTGACCCACAGTGCCTCCTCTCCTCCCTCTTTACCCTTTAGTTCTGTTGCTTTTATCCCTTTCCATTACATATAGAGCTACTACTCCTCCTCCTCCTCCTCCTCTTCTTCCCTCCCTGTCCGTCCTGTAGATTGTGTACCCTAGGTATGTAGGATGGACACAGTATATTTGCAGGTAACTTGCAATGGGATGACACTGATTTTATGATGGCCACCATAAACACTTTGGATGAAGAGGGCATTCCAGTGAGACAGTACTTTACATTTTCTGGCATGTTACCAGGTATGAATGTGTGTCATGTGGCCATTCACAGATAGAAACCACTGAACACATGCTTGGATTTTGCATGTCTCACAGTCAAAGTGTAAAGTTCCAAAGCTATTTATGAATGCAGAAAGTGGTCACCTTTGTGTTAGGTGTGGAGGGTCTTGTACTCAATCTATACAGCTCAGGACTTCTATCTCAATATCTTATGCTTGTCCTGCATAGGTTTGACTCTCACAGGCTCAGAGTTGACACACCTATCACAGATTTTGCAGCTAGTAGAGTGATATTTAATCAAACAGTGTTCAACACTCATGCTGTGATCTACTACCAAGGACAGTCAGTACATTCAGGACATTACATTACTTTGCTGAGGTACAGAACTGGGTGGGTTGAATGCAATGACTCCACAAGCAATTTTAAGCAGAGGCTACCACACCACTTAAAAATGCTTATGTACTGATTTTAAACAACTATGAGAATCTTCATCAGTCAGATGAGTAGTCACACAACATGTGATATACATTGTTGTCCTATTTTGTAACACAGTAACCGCTACTCCTATTCTTTCTTCTATGCTTCTATGTGCAAAATTACATTCACTGTATATCTCATAATTTACATGCATGTGGTTTTACCAACCTGACATCTAAGGTAGTTGTGTTAATCAGTGATAAAGTAAATGTAGTTACAGTAGTCTTCAATCAGCGCCAGCCATGTTTCCAGTCATTAGAAAAACCACACTTAGTTGATTAACGAAGACTTTCTGGTGGCAAAACTGATATGATCACTTGGCTATCATGTTCTACCATTGTCTTTTGTTCTGAGCAAATGCCATCAGGACATTACAAGTATTACTTGGCGCACTTGCCAATTGCGTATCTGTTGTTATGTGCAATACTTGTACATGTACGCAAAATAACTGTGTTGTATGTATTATTATATGTTTCTACAGCATTTTCATATGCTAAGGATTTTTCTGAGTAAAAGATATCCTTTATTTGTATTTGACACTTCAGTGAATCACATACTTTCACTTTTTTACACTGTTCTGTGCTGAACTTCACTTATCAGTGTCACACAGTCCTATTGCTATGACTATGTCGCATGCTGAGTATTACCAATTGTGGCTTTTGCTTCTTGCCCTTTTGCAGTTTCGCTTTAAACATTAATATTTAATAGCAACACTGTGCTGCTACGTCTCCTTCATTTTCTAACACTTGTATGTATGTAAATATGCTGTATAAGTCTCTAGTATGAATTTTTAAACAGTTGTATTTATTAATCTTAAACTTTATGTATTAAGCAATGCCAAATATGTACCTGTTTAACACACTGTTTTATTAACTATTTCAAAAAGTTAGTTGTATGCTTTTATCATATTACCTAGATATTTAGTATTATTTTTATATTTAATGGTGACTTTAAGATAAGTATAATTGATTGCAATACATACTATACTGGTAAAGGTTTGTTTTCAAGAATGGGTACCATGTCTGCAATACTAGGACAAAGTGTGTACCATTTAATGGTATGATATACAACTGTTAAGTATTATTCTGTTATATGTTTCAGAGTTCTTAGTTATATACTGACTTGGTTACTTTAATACTACATTTTGTTACTGCATTTGTGATATGTGTTGTTTTATACAGTAGCTAGCAGCATAAAACAGTTAATATTATTATGCATAACAAGGTAAGCTAAATACATGTAGAGAATTGTACACTGTTGTAAATCAGATATTTGCACTGATAACAGCTTTTTATACTCCTGACAATACTTTCTGATTGCCTCAACTGGGGTGTTAAGTGGCAATTTTCCACATGCATCTGTATATCTATATTTGTTGACATATATCTATGTGTAGCTATATAAAGTAAAGTTACGTAAGAACTTACTGTAACAGTAGATCTTTGAGAGAAGCTCTTGCAGCAGTTTCCACAATTAGGACTGACATCACCTGGTGGCGGTTCCGGCAATTTTTTCTTCCAGCCGTACCGATATGAGAACGCACCCCACCGACATCAGCTCCACCCCCGGTGTCACGCTATATAAGGGAGGAGTTCTTCACGTGCTCCAGTTCTTAAACGCCCCCTGTCAGATAGAAATTGGAAACAGAAAATGGTCGAAAGTATAATTAACAACTACTCCCTCAAAGAGGGAAGACCGGCTGGCCCATCGGCAAAGCAGTTGGATTTCCTCTTGTGACACCTGAGACCCGGGTTTGGGAATGGACCAGGGTCGCTGGAGTTGGCTGGGGAAGAAGGATAGTGTGTCCCAGGACTGCTCTCCTTCTTCAGGAGGAGGGTAGTAAAGTGTCTGGTGCATGATGACCCCTGGCAGAGGCCGGGAGTCACATAGCTACGGGCACTAGCATGCACAGGAGGCAGGGCAGACACTGGACGTCATTGCACGAACCCCCCTCCCCCAGAAAACTGAAAAAAGGACAACTGCTGGCCACCTTCAATGAAGCCCACCACGGCTTCAATTAGACCCTCAGGCCAACCCTCTGACCTATCCCGAGAGACTGCAGTGTGTAAGGGGAAAGCCATGGGGTATCTGAGGGCTCACAGCTGATATGAGGGGTGGAATTCCGTGGCCCGTGACCAGACCAAAAGTACTGGATGGCTGGTGGCTCAGGAAAGAAAAATAATTAAAAAAAAAAAAAAAAGGGAAGACCGGTCTGAAAAGGACCTGATCCCTGGGGGAAGGAGGGTGGGAAATATACCTGCTGCAAGAGCTTCTCTCGAAGATCTACTGTTATGGTAAGTTCTTACATAATTGTACTATCTTGCTTTGAGAGGAAGCTCTTGCAGCAGGTTCCACAATTAGAACTGCGCCCCAAGCAATATGAACATATAACACCCCTAGGGAGGGGGAACAGTGAGGAGAGAGAGACAGCAGGAAAAAAGAAGGCCCCTCAGGAAACCAGGCCTTGCAGAACTGTAAGGTCAAACCCTGCTCTGCCTCTGGAAGCAAAGTCAAGGCTGTATTGCCTGATGAAGGTATGAACAGAGTTCCAGGTAGGAACAGCACAAATATCAGCTGCTGGTACCCGCCAGCACCTAAAAGAAGCAGCAATAGCTCTCGTGAGAATGAGCTCTAACCAGCCCCAGTGTTGACCTGTTGTGCTTCTTGTAACAAAAGTAATACAACATACCAACCAGTGCAAAGCATCTGTTGTGTGACGGGCACCTAAGGACCATTGGGCAAATGACACAAAAGCTGATCAGATTTCCTGTCCCCTTAATTCTGGCCAGGTAACATCGTAGAGCCCTGTGAACGTCCAATGAATGAAGAAGGATTCCTCATTAGAATGCTTGCTGTAATACCGAGAGCTGAACAGATTGATTCAGGGTGAGCTCAGAAACTACTTTCGGCAGAAACTTCGGATTAGTGCAACGATCAATCCAGTCCTTGTGAAAAACAAGGTAAGGTTTCTTACATGAGGGCCTGAAGTTACAAAATGTGCCTCGCTGAAGTGATAGCAACCAAAAGCAAAGTCTTCCAAGATAGAAGACGGAGCTCAGACTCCATGGCTGGTTCAAAGGAAGGAAGAGTGAGCTTCCCAGGATGAAAAGAGATCCCGGATGGGGAGGGAGGGACAGGATCCCTGATGGGAGGTCTGATATGAAGAACACTGCACAAAAAGCATTGAAACCTTCATCTGAACCATTGTCTTGTCTGCCGCGTAGTAAAGTGGTAGCTGAGATTGCAGCCAGGTGCACTATGATGGAGGAATAGGTGAGACCTTTTTGAAAGAGAAAGTAGGTATCCCAGAACTGAATTAACCAGACAGACCAACGGGTCCGCCTCTTTGGCTGTGGTCCAAATACAGAAACATTTCCACTTCATAGTAAGTGGCCCTGGTGGGATTTGCGCCTCCTACCAGAACTTGTGCAATCTGATCAGACACACTGAATCAGACTTAGCTAGGTCCTGAGGAGTCAGGCATGCAGGTGAAGGAATGCAGATTTGGGTGTATCAGGGACCCACTGTCCTGTGACAGGAGGTATGATAGGGGAAGAAGCAGCAGGAGCTCTGCTGCTAAACACTAAAGTAAGGGAAACCAAATCTGATGAGGCCACAGCGGAGTGACCAAAAGAGAGTGGAAGGTTCTGACTGCACTTTGAGGAGAACCTTCTGTAACAGCAGGAAGGAGGAAACTGTAGAAAACCTCCATTTCCAGCAGAGGGACAATGCACCTTGCCAAAAAGCTCCAGGCTCTGGACCTAGCGAGCAGAAATTGGACAGTTTGTGTTGAATAATGACATGAAGAGATCCAGTCCTGGTGTCCCCAGTGACAGAAGATGTGATCTGTGACTTTTAAGCAGTTCCCATTCTTGGAGCTTGCGATGTTGTCCTACTGAGCTATCGGCTAATATATTTTTCCCGGGAACATGTAACACCGTCAGAAAGAGCTGGTGCTGCAAAGCCCAGTCCCACACTCACATGGCTTCCTGTGGAGGAATAGGAGTGTGTAAAGCACCAGTTTGTTGATGTAGAACATCATTGAGGTGTTGTCTGTCTGGAACATGAGGTGGCACAGCATTAGGACCAAGACCAGGGCTTGGGGGCATAGAAAACCGCTCTCAGCTCCAGAACATTGATATGCAGATCTTCCTCTACTGGGGACCAGGAACCCTGGGTGCGATGTGCTCAAATGAGCGCCCAACCCCACGGATGATATATCCCTGGTCAGAGTCTGGGCACGTGCCTCATAGGAAAGGATGCCCACCAGCAGATGTTTGGATGACATCCACCAGTGTAATCCCTGGCAGACTGGCTCTGAGATCTTGATCGAGGCATCCTGACTGTCTGAAGTCTGATCCCACTGGACCCTTAGAGACCATTGGCTGGTTCTCATGCACAGACGCACCAGAGGAACTGAAACTATGTCAGCAGCCATATGCCCCAACAGCCTGTGCAGAAGTCTTGCCAGGACTCTTGAGGTTGAAGAGACCTGAGACACCAATACCTGAATGCAACTCGCCCTGTTGAAGGAAAGAAAAACCTTTCCGAGAGTGGTATCCAGAAGAGCACTGATGAATTAGAGAGTCTGGGTTGGAAGTAAATGTGATTTGTCCTTGTTGACGGTGATCCCCAAGTGCTGAAACAGCGAGACTGAATCCCTGATAGTTTCTGACAGGCAAAACCTGGAGGGGGCCAGGAGGAGCCAAGCATCCGATAGGAGAACACAAAGTGGCCCTGTCTCTGTAGTGCTGTGGCAACAACTGCCAGGCACTTGGTGAAGACTCTGGGGGCTGAAGAGAGACCAAAGGGGAGGACTCGAAACTGATAGTTCTTGTCTTCGAACCTGAACCTTAGGAATCTTCGATGGTTCCTGGCAAAAGGGATATGCACATAAGTGTCCTGCATGTCCAGGGATGCCAATCAATCTCCCGCTGAACTGAGCGGAAGGATAGTGGGAAGGAAGACCATTCTGAATGTCTTGTATGAGACCCATTGGTTGAGACTGCTGAGGTCCAGAATGGGTCTGAGATCTCCTGACTTTTTTGGAACTAGGAAGAAGTGGGAGAAAAACTCTCTCTCTCTCTCTTGTTCAGCTGGTGACACCAGCGTGATGCCCTTTGTCCAAAGGGATAATATCTCCATGCTGACCAGGCTCGGTGTTCCGTGGATAACAGGGTGGGGCAGTGGTCTGTTCAGTGGAATAGAGTCCAACTCTATGGAGTGCCCGAACTCCACGAGATCAGGTACCCACTGGTCAGTGCTCACCTGACCCCACGATCCACAGAGGGAAAAGTGGCTCTGACTGGCTCCCTGACTGAACATCTCGGGAAGGAGAGCAGCCTGGATAATCAGGTGGTGGGAGGGGAGGTAGGCGCAGTGGCTGCTTTAGCCTGTCTAGAGGCGGAGGCAGAAGATCCTCTGGCTTCTCCTCTACAACTGAAGCTGCCTCGCTGCGAATGATGTTGGAAGTGAGGCTGCCAAGGCTGATGTCCATCTCAACCACAAAAACGAGGCTTATGAGCTCACCTCTGTTTCTGGTGGTACGTGGACTGCATGGATCAGATTGCCTTGCAGGAGTCCTGCAGCCTGGTGATGATCCGCTCTGTGTCTTCGCCAAAGAGCACGGAGCCCTTGAAGGGAGCATCCAGTATGTTGGTCTGGACATCTGGCTCGAACCCAGAAACCTGAAACCATGCATGGCGTTGGAGGCAAATTCCAATGTTGGCCACCCTAGAAGAGGTGTCCGCAGTCATAGGCTGACCATAGAATGTGGGTGCCAACATCTGAGCCAGTCTGCAGTAGTTTGGCAAGCTCTGCCTGCTGAGGCCAATTGGGCATGCTGCACTATGTCCAAGCTCTGTTCCCAAGGCGTTCTGGAATTGGACCATGTGCGTCCAGGAAATTAGGCTCCTGATACTGTAGATGGTAGCAGAGTACACTTTGGCCCACAGAATCCAGCTGCTTTGATTCTCTCTCTCTCAGGTGGCTGGGTGCTCAGGTGTTTGGGCCTCTGCGAACAGCCATGAGCTGCTGAAATCACCACTGAGTCCGCTGTGGGTGGTTCAGCCAAAAAAGGGTGGTCCGAAGGTGCCCAGTAAAGCTGATGAGCCTTTTTAGGCATGGCAGAGGAGGAATGAGGTTGCTTCCAGGTCGCACGGATGACATCCTGAAAGGTGTCGACCATGGGAGGGATGACCACCAGCTTCGGGTCTTTTTGGCAGAGGCATTTAGCCAACTGCAATCGCTTGGGGTCCAGGGCCTCAGTATCCCAACCCATGTTGGCCTGGATGTGCCTCATCACCTCCATGAAGCTCAGATCATCAGGCGGGGATTTGGGAAGTCCCTCCAAGTTCCCAGGTCTGGCTCTATGTCGGAGTCTGGACATGAGGAGACCGAATCCACATCAGAGTCTGGTGAGGAAGTGTAAGGGGATCTGTGCCTCTTCCTTTTGCACCTCCTGTCCGGTGAAGGAGAGGGAGAGTGGGAGGAACTCCTGGATCTGGTCCTCCTTGGCTTCTTTGTATGCTTTTTAGGAGGAGGTGTTTTTTAACTGTGTCTCACCAGTAGGAGAAAAGCTCCTTCACTTAAGAAAGGTTCAACTTAGGTGAACCAGGTGCAGGGAGGGGAGGAGCACCCGAACCAAAGCCAGCATCGGTCCCACCATCATCGGATCTGCACCCTTATCTACTGGCGTAGGCCTAAGAGGGGACGTAGGTGCGGCATCAGCAACTCCATCATTGGGGTGCAACGGGCCAGTGACTAAGGAGAAGGGGTGCCAGAGCTGACATTGGGAAGGGGGTAGCCGGCATCAGCAGGACAGTAACTGGCAGTGGAACAGGGACTGGAGGGGCCATGGGTGGACATTGATCAAGCGTCTGCTTGTCCATATGAGCCGACGTGTGTCCTTCTGAGGTGTGAACCCTGTGATGGTCTGCTTTATGACTGGTGGACTTCTCAGCCAAGGGCCAGTCTGTAGCCAGAGGCTGGTGATGGTCAGAGTCACGTGGTTTTGCCAACAAGGAGGAGGCCCTGCTGCCAGAACACCTGGAGGCCTTTCCTGAACTCCTGGGAGTTGGTCTTCAAGGAGGAAGCCAAGCGGAAGAAAGAATTACCTGTGCCCATCGAGAAAGCCTTCTTGGCAGGCTGGAGAACTTTCAAGGGCTGCAGAGTATTGCCAGAAGGTCTGGACACTGCAGCAGAGGGTTTAAGGGCCGTGAGAAGGGAGTCGTGCCCTGAAGACCTGGACTTTGAGCCCGAAGACCTGGGTCTAGAATGAGACCTTCTTCTGTCATGCTCCTAGTGCTTGTGTTTTTTGTGGGTGGATGGTGGGTCGGATTCCCCAGAAGAAGAGGCCCGTTCCATGGTGGCAAGTCTGGTTTCAGCAAGGAAGGCCGCGAGGGACTTCTGATGCCTGATCCTGGTGCGGGAGTTAAAGGCCTGACAATAAGGACAGGCGACGGTGTCGTGGCCAGGCCTGAGACAGTAGAGGCAAGCTGAATGGCTACCACTGGAGGGAATCTGTAGCCCACAAGTGCACTTATTGCAATGAGTAGAGGACATAGAAACCAGTGAACAACTCAAGATACGAATCGGTGGAGAAGAAGCGAGTGGTACTACTGACGGTAACCGAGTGAACTAACCCTGACTGTGCAGCAGGAAAGAACTGGAGGACGTGGGGAACTCCTCCCTTATATAAGGTGACACCGGGGTGGAGCCAACGTGGCGGGGGCATTCCCATGTCGGTACTGCTGGAAGAAAAAATTGCCAGAACTGCCACCAGGTGGTGTCAGTCCTAATTGTGGAATCTGCTGCAAGAGCTTCCTCTCAAAGTAAGATCTGTGTATACATACATATAACATTTATGTAAATAGTAATAATAAGTAAGTTTTGCTGGGATACCAGAATTTGGTATTAGTGTTATTCTTTAAACACTTGGCATCTGGTTTTTCTCCCACCCCAAGAACACTGACACTCTCAGTCACACAGTGACAATAACAGTATTTCTGTTACATACATATTAAACAGTGTGCACATATGTATGTTGACAGCTGTCTTTATGTGGTCCTTACTAGTATGATGGCTTGGTTCTCAACTATGTGTCATACTGTTTAATAAAGATATGTAACATTCATGCAATACTTTATTTTAGAAATATTGCATTGTGATACTGATTGTGTCATTCAATTTAGCTTTTCATTCGGCCTTTTTCATCAAGAATTGATTCAGTAATAAATATTTATTAAAACTTATCTGTGTTGTGTCTTTACTTATATATAATGTGAAAGTGGTGATATTCATATTGCATTTCTTATACTACTGCATATAATGCAAATATAACAGGGTCCACCTGTGTATGCGTTGTACTTAGCATAGTACATGTATTGTTCATCTATGTTAGATATATTACTGCCCTATAGGATTTCTGCATGAGTATGTCTTTCTCTATGAGGTATAGCACAGGAAGCATTGAAACAAACATTTATAAAGAGAAGCACATGTTACAATTAAGTTACATATATCTTGTTAGGAACGTGAGGCCCAAAGTGCACCATGCTCCCAACAAAATATTCTATGTAGTATTTACATTAGACGTTCTCAAAAAGACAGGAAATTCATGGCAAAAAACTCTGTTTAATGTTAGGGTTAGGGTCTTGTAGTACATTTAGACAGCTGTATGTTACTTCTGTTACCTGCTGCTGGTTGTCTGTGATTGGTTGTGTTGGTCCTGCCACTGTTGCATGTGTGTGTGTGTGGTGCTGGGGGAATGCAAAGTTAGGGTTTTAACCCTAACATTGAATTTCCTCACTTTTGTTGCTGTGGAACAACCTAACTGATCCATTAAACTGAGTTTTTTGCCACGAATATATTATATAAAATCAGTACTCTATTTGTCTTTGATGTTTGCTGACAGCACACTTCTCAACACAATCCCCCAGGATGGTTTTCTTTTGTAGATCATAAGGTGTCACAACTATTGGTAGCATATTTAGATGTACTTGAAAGTTCTCTTTTTTTTTTAGTCCTGTTACTCAAACACTATTGGGATGATTTCTGTGTCCTTACGCCACATCAGTTTGGTTTCTGATAGCCCTCTGAGCTTTACAGATCTATCCCTCCATACATGCACATATGCCATCATCATTATTCTTTATTTATAAAAAAGGGCACCTTTCTAAAATCAAAGCACCTGTACAACAACTAATGAAAACACATCATGATTTTGTTTATTTATTTATTTGAAGAAATTAGAATTACAACCCTTTGAATCAGGGACTCTCTCTTACAAAGGCTCATCATCAAAATGATACATACAAAGTACACAGTACCATGAGGGAATAGTTTACACATATGAATAAAATTAGAGTGAACATCAGCTATACTGGCAGCGGACAGAGAGAACACAGGGTTCTATGAGGGATATTTTACATATATGTACACAGTAACAGTGAAAAGCATCCAACATGGGAGTGAACACTCTATGCAGGTCCTATATAAAGGGGAAACCACTTTGCATCTTTCTACATAATTACAAACAAGAGTCCAACATTGGCATCACCCTATGTAGGTCTTATGCAATGCGGTAACTAAAATATCATAGATCAACCAAAACAAAAAACTACCATGTCAAAGCTGTGAAAGTCCTAGCAGATAGATGCTAGGAGCAGGTGAACTGAAAGGCTTGAGCGGTGGCAATGTGCAGTTACAGTTACAGCTGTGGCTGGAGACAAGGTGTTGCCTGAGGGCTGATTTAAAAGGCCCTAGTCTTGGTTGAGTGGTGATAACAGTGGAGAGAGCATTGCTCCAGCCTGGCACCTGATAATAAATAATAATAATAAAAATACAATTTATTTGTATGGCACCTTTCCAGTGCCAAGGCGCTTCACAGTAAAAACAGGGATACGACATCAGATAATCAACACATACACTAACATCAGATATCTCTATAATAATTAATCAACTCAGTTAGCTTATAAAAGCTTTCCTGTACAGGTAAGTCTTCACACCCTGTTTAAATTCCTCCACAGTTGCACACTTCTGTAACTGGTGAAGTAGAGAGTTCCAGTGGGTGGGGGCTGCATAATCAAAAGTTCTAAAACCGGATGACTTCAAATTCACCCTCAGAGTCTCTAACAACCCCTCATTGGCTGAGCGGAGTGACCAGCTAGGGTAGTAAGGAATCAGAAGCTCTTTCAGATAGTCCGGGGCCTGTCCATGTAAGGCTTTAAAAGTCAGTAAACTGACTTTAAAGGTGATCTACCGCTGAACTGGCAGCCAGTGCAGTCTGCGCAGCACCGGGGTAATATAACAGGATCGAGAAGATCCAGTCAAAAGCCATGCTGCCACATTCTGCACCAGCTGCAAGCAATGGATTTCAACCCCAGAAAGACCTAGATAAAGGAAGTTGCAGTAATCTAAGCACGAGGACACAAAGGCGTGAACCGGAGTTGGAAGGTCGTCGGACGTAACCAGATGCCTAATTCTGGTGATATTCCTATGATAATAAAAGGAATTCTTGATGACCGCCGACACCTGAGAATGTAGGGTCAGTCCATTATCAAAAACTAACCCCCAGGTTACACACCCAATCAGAGGTCAGGATTGAGACACTCCCAGAAAGATTCCAGAGGGTAAGCCAACACCCTAACCCCCTATCCGACAACTTGGGTCCACAACCAGTTCCTCAGCCAACTGGAATCCATCCTCTCCTGGATTTCTTTCAGACAGTTGATAAAGACTGAGAGGGCTCCATCCTGGTCAGGTGCAAAAAAAAGGTAGAGTTGGGTATCATCTGCATAACAGTGAAACCTCAGCCCACACCTTCTTACAATGTCTCCGATGGGTAGCATATACATCATGAACAACATGGGTGACATCACTGTACCCTGAGGCACCCCACAAGACAAAGCAGTTGGGCCTGAGGAAAAGACCTCAGACACAACTCTTTGTGTTCTACCAGTGAAGAAAGAAGTAAACCAACTGAGGACTGTCCCCGACATTCCACATATATGCCTCAGGCATTCTATCAGCATCACATGGTCCACGGTGTCAAAGGCTGAGGAGAGATCCAGAAGAACCAAGATAGAACAGTTCTTCCGATCTGTCGCCATCAGGAGATCATTGAGCACCCGAACCAGCATCGTCTCAGTACTGTCTTTTACGAAAACTGGACTGGAGTGGTTCATAGATGTCATGGATGGTCAAATGGCCCTCCAGTTGTGCTGCCACTACTTTCTCAATCACCTTCCCTACAAAGGGAAGGTTAGAGATAGGTCTGTAGTTTGCATGGCAGTCTGGGTCCAAGGTAGCTTTCTTCAAGAGTGGTGTCACTACCACCTCTTTCAGAGAACAAGGAAACACTCCTGATTCCAAGAAGCACCAGACTATCCACACAAGGATTGGCCCGATGATGTCAATACAACCCAGAATTAGGGAGGTCGGTCCAGGATCCAAACTACAGCATGTAGGAATGGAAGGATCTTTGCGCCAGGGAAGTCCTGACCCTAGGGCATTTTGGGTGTGGACAGCCAGGGTGAAGGGGTGTGAATGGAATTTAGACCTGTAAGGGTAAGGCCTGCAACAATGTTCTTGGCTAGAAGACAAGTCTGGTAGCACAACCTCATCTCAAGGTTGAAAAGGTCAGCAAGGTCATATAAGGTGCAGGTGTGGGTGAGTCTGCCGGAGCCTATAAGTAGATGGCAAGCTTTATTCAGGGACAGTTTGATTTTATTCAGAGTGGTGTTGACCTCTGCACCATACACCAGAATACCGTGCTTAACTATGGACAGTACAGATGAGGTGATAGCCAGTCTGAGGGCTGTGGGTGGAAAGCAGTAATTGTGGTGGTGCAATAAGCCAATATGGGTGTTTATGGCTGCAATGAGGTTGCAAGTGTGGTCATGAAAAGAGACAGAGGAGTCAAAAGTGACACCCAGGTATCTGTATGTTTTTACTTGCTCTAATGGAAGGAGGGAGCCAGAAAGGATGGTGAGTGGGGTGTCCCTGTATTTGTTTTGGATGTATAGGAAAAGCATGTGCTTCACCTTTTTATGCCAATTACAAGTTGTCAATCCAGGAACCAGGATTCTGCCTGATTAAAAGAGTGCTGAAGTGCACTTTGAAGGAGAGAGGGGGCCTGGTGGGATGTGAAAAGAATGGCATCATCCACATAGAGCATTTTTTATTACAGGAGCCGGGGAGCAAATTGAGATACAGACTGAAGAGCAGAGGTCCAGGAATTGAGCCTTACGGAACACCCAAGCTAACCTGTTGCATGCTGGAGAGGGTATTGCTGAATTTTAACCGTGACCGGGCAGTGAGGTAGTTAGAGAACCAGGACTGTATGCAAAACCTAGCTGGGAGAGAGTGGATATGAGGAGTGGCTGGCAGACTGCACTGAAAGCTTTCAATAAATCAGTGTAGACGGCCCCATGAGGTGTCCTTAATCCAGAGCAGTGTGTACAAAACTAGAGAACGCAATAAGGGCAGTAGTGGTGCTAGACCTCCTATGGAATCTATGTTGTTCAGCACAGAGGAGCTTGTTCTTATCAATGTATTCAGTGACTTGATCAGCCACAATCTTCTCCAAGGCTTTTGAAGGGGGCAGTATTGAGATTGGCCTGTAGTTCCAAGGGGTGGTACGTCCCCCCCTTTGTGAATAGGGGTGGCCACCATGGTCTTCCAGGAATGGGGAAATTGGCCAAGGCAGAGTGAAGAGTTGAGAAGGTTAGTAAGGGATTTAAGGACAGAGTCAAACACTAAGCAAAGCAGTTTTGGATCCAGTGTGTCATTACTAAACCCAGTGCCACTGATAGCTTTTAGTAGGTATGGTTTGGCCTCCGATGGTGTGAGGGCCCCGAAATGGAAGGGGGGGCAGTGGAGGAGGGGGAGCAGGAACAAGGTTAAAGAAGCTGGTGGGGAGGACTGAGCTGAGGTCCAAGAATGCTTCACTGAGTCTATTGGCAATACTTTGTGGGTCTGTGGTGAGCGAACCATTGACATCTAACAGTGCCGGGGGGAAGAAACTTAGATTTTCCATTCAGCTCCTTTATATTATCCCAGAACATCTGGGCAGATCCCAAGGAGGAGGCTAGAAGGGATCTGTAGTAATCTGGTTTTGCCTTGTTGATGGCCCAGGTGCATTTATTACGTGTCACACTATAGGCTTGCCTATCAGATGGCTTACCAGATTCAATAGCACTGTGCCAAAGATTATCTCTGCTCTGCAGCTGATTGATTAGCGCTGGGGTAATCCATGGGGAGTTATGTTCCTTGATAGTAGATTTGGTGAGGGAGGCAAAAATGTCACATGCCATGTTGAAAGATTGCACGAAATAACTGAAGGCAGAGTCTACGTCTGGGGCTTGGGAAATTGGGGACAAGTCCCAGTTGGCAAGATGCTCTCAAAATTGTGCCAACTTGCCATGGCGTATGCACCGTTGTAAGACAGGTTTTTGATGCCGTTTTTTTTCAACTCACAGGACCAGAGAAGGGTGATCGGGGAGTGGTCACTGAGGGCATTGGGCAGCACAGTGGTGCTGCTGATTTTGTGTGGTCTGTTCCAGAGGACAATATACAGCAGAGTGGCAGTCCCTTTGGTAGGATGGCACCATGAGGGAGCAGATACCAGCTGTGTGAGGTCAAGGGCCGCAACAGCATCCTCGTCTTGGGAGACCGTGCTGGAAAGCCAGTTGATGTTGAGATCACCATCGATTTGTTCCAGCTTATTAGGTAGACTGTCGAGGTGCTCAAGATGTAACTGAAATGCGGGGTACAGTTGTCATGGAGGGATATAGGCAGCTGTGAATATTAATGACGCTCTGGAGGCGCCAGATGTGATTTTTAGGGAGATTGCCTGGGCACCATGCTCCAGCTTTGCTAGTGGCAGGGCAAGTCCTTCCAGTGTGTCTAAAAGGTAAATCATGCAGCCCCCTCCACATTTCCCAACCCTGTCTTCCCGAAATAGTGTGTGACCCAGTATGGCAATAAAGTGATAGAGGGTTTTGTTTGAAAGCCATGTCTCCACAACTGCTAAGACGTCTGGTTGGTGTTGGGCAACCCAACCCTGGAGTTCCGCAAATGTTTTAAGAATACTGCACATGGTCGAGCACAGGCGCTAGGAAGAGCTGGCAGACTGAGAGAAAGCTCTCCCATGTATTTAAAATCCGTCAATAATTTAACAGTTTAAAAATAATATTTTAGTGATACATTAGTCGAGTTGTAAGAGATTTATTGTTTTTCTCACATTTTGTCAAAATACAAAGTAAATCGGGTGCTTTTATCAGTATTTATTGATTCCGTTATCAAAGACACTCACCTAGACAAAAGTATGCCATTAAAAGTGACACTCGGGACGGCTGGGAACAGCTGGTCGGTCTGGGGGATCCCCTCCCAGTTCTCTTATGTTACAGGGGATTCGTACAGACACAAAAAACTTTCCAATTAAACATAACCACAAAACTACCACAAATAATGTTAATGACATGGAGTTCATTAAAGAAAAACTCCAGTCATTGCATTTGGATGTAGTGTCACTAAACAGCAGGCGGGGATGAAAAAATTAAATCGATTATTACAGAGGAAAGACTAAATACACTGGAAGAAAGATTGGCACTGCCTGAGAAACTGCTTTGTGTGGTTTAAGACCTAACTGAAAATAGCCTGTCAAAAATAGAATATTTGGGTGCTAAGCTTGACGATTTAGAAAACAGATCCAGAAGGAACAATCTGCAGATAGTGGGGGTGCCAGAAATGTCAGAAGGAACAGATATGATAAGATTTTTGGAGGACTTCCTTCCTTCCATATTAAATTTTAATTGGAACTGGCCATTAGAAATAAAGAGAGCTCACAGATCACTGAGGGCCCTCCCCAAAAAAGGTAAAAATCCAAGACCTCTTATCGTGAGATTTTTAAGATTCACCAGCAAAGAAGAAATTTTGACTATTGCGAGGCAGAGGAATGCATTGCATTGGGGCAAAGATAGAGTATACTTATTCCAGGATTATTCTACTGAAATTGTAGAAAAAACATAAGGCATGTGGGGACATTAGGTATGTGCTTCAGGTTTTAAATGTTCCATACTACATCAAATACCCTGCTGTACTGGTATTAACAAAAGGAGGTGAGTCCCATAGCTTTAAGACACCTGAGGAGGCTTTAGGATTCATAAGTAGGCAATGGCAAGATGCAGAGCATATTTTAATCAAAAGACCTCAAAGAAATTCAACATTTTCTCAGGCCCCAACTGTCAAAGAGAACTCTAAGAAGTCAATCATCCAAACTCCAGAATGTCAGACTCGTGCTGCAACACATCAGACCAGCCCTCGAGCTCTCATGCCTCCTCAAGCCCCAAATGATTCTATTCCTGTAAAAACTCACATTTCTGTGTTAAAACATAATGTAAGGCATCCCAATACCAAGGCTTCTTTACTGAAATCAGGGCTGTGGCCATCCAAAATAACGTGGAAGTTGCAACCATTCTATAAAAATAAAACTGCAATCCTGGCATCTATTTCCGCTAAGCATAACCCGAAGCATGTTTCTAACAAAGTGTGGCCCAATACACAAGCAGAGGAACATTTACTAAAAGCACCCTGTTCAGTTTCTTATGGAATACCTGATATGTTGAAAGGTCCAGATAGCCCTGTCGCTGATATGTTTGAGGAGCCATCATCACCTGGTTATTCTGAATCAGACATGGAAGCTTTGGGCACTTTAAGGAACTCTGTGTCCTTTGGTTACTACATACATCCTCGTAGGGTAGTCTGAATTTAGACGTCATACATGGTTGTGACCAGTCACATGACTGTTGTAAATGCCGTTATGTTAAGGTTTTATTTATAGTGTGTTGACATCCTAGTGGGGTACTATTATATCTGTAGAGCATTTGCATCATTAAATGTTATATTTTATTGTTAAGCTAAATTCTCTAGTACACAACGGAGCAAAGGAAAATCTGTACCCTAATGCTAAAGGTCAGACAGTACTTCCTGTTTCAGAAATATTTCATCTAGTCATGTTCTAGGTTGACTGGACTGGCGTGCTGTTAGTACAGTAAGCAATTAATTCATTGGCATAGAAATGAAATCATTGGGGTGCTTTATCTCATTTACCCTTATCGGGGGGGGTACTTAAACAGAATCATTGTTTTTTCCCCAGGTCATGGAAAAACTTGATTTTGATGTGTTGTTGTAGCAAATGTAGCTCCAATAAGCTTCCTTATGATTCTCTAAAGTAAAAATAATTCATAAATTGTTTTTGTCATGAGTACATGTCCTCATGTCTGCCATGCCTCAGTTTTGGATTCTCCTAATTGGTGGACTTTGCTAAGCTCAGATCATTAGTCAGATGTTGGTGAAGTATGTGTGCTTTAATAACAAATTATGATCTGTCTGAGCTTCCCTTTGAGGCAGATCCCTGTGATATAAAGTCGTTCTGAATAGCAAACATCTTATGGGCAGGCTGGGTTTGCATATTTCACCTGAAAATGGTTTAGGCTGCCTGACCAATGGCCAGATGTGGTTTTGGCTATATTTTCAAATATGGCTATTATTATTGCAGAAGATCTACAGAAGGGTAATGTGAGTGGTCTGATTACATATGGAGGATCTGAGTGAAATGAAATACAGATGCTTGGGGCTTAGTGGATATGGCTTTGGATGAATATTCATGGAAATAATATAATTTTGCTGTTCTAATGCATCAATATTCAATATTGAATAAATAAAGGATTAAAATGAATACATAATTAAGGGGGAAATCAGTTAAAGTACCTTCCTCTTGATCTTTTGCAGTTCGATTTCAATATAGTATACTTTATTTTTAAACTGTGATTATCTAAATAAAGTGGGTTCTTTTTCACACTCAGTAAGCCATTGTTTTGTTTGTGTGTGAATCACTTTGAGGGAATATCCTCAGTGAAGTCTCCACGCAAACTCCTTGGGGTAATTGTTAATTAAGAGTTAAGTATAAGAAATAGCTTATTTATTGTAAAAAAAAAAATGTGTCTTTAATTTAGGGAGCGTGACAATTCGCTCCCTACAACTCGCTCCGCGTCAACTGGTGCGCGACAATACACACCGGCATCTATTCACACCTGCGACAACTCGCTCCTGCCCCTTTCACTCCCCTATTTGTTCCCCAATACACAATGCAATATTTTTTTCCTACCAGAATTTGCTGATTCTCTGGAGTAGTATTGGGATTACTGGAGAATCCACTACTTTTGTCTGAGGGAAGGGACTGTTTTCATTAGGCAGTTATGATGTGTAGAGAATTTACTACTTTTGTCAGAGAGAAGGGACTCTACTACATTTGTTTGCAATCTTTATTTTTTCATTTAAAAACAGTATTTCAGTTCACTGCATTTATCCATTATGTAGGCAACATGCTCCACATTTGCCAGGTAAGCTCTCTTAGATCACTTACTGTGTGCACCCTAGTGTTGCAGTCCTTGGGCTTCCTAACTTCTCTTTCACACTGCCACATAGCCTTTTTTTTTTTATGGCCCAGACATTTTTCAAAATGTTAATGAACATTGTACCTGATGTTAAAAATAAAAATGACAGGAGACGTAATTATTCTCATCCACAAGCTTGTTCCAGTTTCATTTAGATTGCACCTGATGTTAAAAATGACAGGACTGAGTAAAACAGCATGACAGGAGCAAGTGTCATGGGAGTGAATTTGATAAGGAGTGAGTTGACTCGGGAGCATAATGGAGGGAATGAGTATGGCAAGAGTGAAAAGTCAGGAGCGAGTTGTCGTAGACCTTTTAATTTATATACAAGTGTTCATAACTAAGTTGCTCAGTTGTGCACTTAAGAGGAGTAATATAAATTTATGTTCATGGAATGTGCAAGGGTTAGGATCCCCTGTAAAAAGACATTGAATCTTGAGACATTTAAATAAGCATGCAATAGATATAGCAATGCTTCAGGAAACTCATCTAATTCTTTCTAAGGCTGATAAATTGACTCTGGGATGGGTGGCATCTGTAGACCACTGTTGTTATTCCTAAAAAAAAGGGTGTGTGGCTATTCTAATTAGGAAGGGTGTGAGTTTTATTAAACATTCTCACCTTACAGATCCAGAAGGAATATTTCAAATTCTTCTTGGGAAACTGTATGGTAAGGATGTTGCATTATGCAACATTTATGTTCCCAATATAAAGCACAAGGAGTTTTTCCATAAGCTAACTGATGCACTTGGTAATATAGGATCATATGAGATTATTATAGGTGGAGATTTTCATATTGTGATGGATTCTTCCTTGGATATATCACATCCCCAAACCCCCAGTAATGCATCTTCTGCCCAGAAGTCCTTGCATAAGATGCTAGAGGAATTAGGCTCATTGGATGCTTGGAGGTTACTGTACCCAACGGACAGAGATTATTCTTTTCTCTCAGCCAGACATGGAATCTTTAGCAGAATTGACTAGATAGTGTCAGCAGATAAGGGCATACAGTCCACCCAGTCTGCCCATTTGAGCTTGTAAGTTTACTTCATGTTTTCCTAGAAGTCTGTTGTCCCTTAACCCTGACCCCCAGAATTTCTTTATGTCTATCCCATGCATTCTTAAATCTCGTGATTGTTTCAGCCCCCACTACTTCCACTACTTTCTTATGGATTTACAATTTAGTAATAACATAAGTCAGATGATATATGAAAATACTTTTATCTCAGACCATTGTCTGCTAAAATGCTTGGTTATGTTTGAAAACAAATCTGACAAATCTGGAAACTCGAGGTTTAATAATTCGCTACTACAAGATATTGATTTTCAAAAGTGGTTACAAGAGGAGACAAAATCTTACTTTCAAATAAATGATAATGGGGAAGTGTCAGCAAAAACAGTGTGGGATGCATACAAAGCATGTATAAGAGGGGGTTTAATTAGTGTATCATCCAGGCGGAAGTGAGAAAGGCAAAAGGAATTAAAACAAAAAGAAAATAATCTGGGGGCTGTCTTACTGTAATTAAAAAATAATCCACTTAATTAAAAAACACTGTTTTATAAAATGCTTAACCTTAAATATGAAATTAATAAAACACTCAACTAAAATTGAATATTCACTTTTCAGGACTAGACAGTCTTATTGGGAATCAGGGGAAAAGGCTAGTAAACTGCTTTCACATTGGCTTAGGAAGTTACAAAATCAAAATACTATTAAGGGGTCAAAACTAAAGATGGGAAGATAACTTTAACATCAAAGACACAAATTAATCTTTCAAGACATGTTATGAAGAGTTGTATAAATCTAAGGTTTCCTTTAAGACTGATAATATGAATGATTTACTAAACAAGGCTAATTTACTGAGTATATCAGCCTTGGGAAAAAAACAGCTTGATAATCCTCTTACCCTACAAGAAATCTCTAGTGTCATTGCTAAGCTAACAAAGGGGAAATCTCCTGGACCGGATGGATTGACAGGAGGATTCTACAAATCCTTGAATAGTATTATTTCTCCATATCTGACGAAAGCCTTCCAAAATTCTTTTGAAGAAGGATCCTTACGAGACACCATGAATCAAGCTTATGTATGTTTATTAAGTAAAAAAGATAAAGATCCATTGGAGTGTGGTAATTATAAGCCTATTTCATTATTGAACAGTGATTATAAAATTATTGCAAAAGTCTTGGCTGAAAGAATTTCGGCTGTTCTAAATAAACTTATAGGTGAAGAACAGGTAGGGTTCAAACAGGGCAGGCAAGCAGCAGATAATTTTAGGAGACAATTCTCTGTCATATGGGCTGCCAACTTAGCAAAGAACAAAAGAGGGACAGACAACTGCAGCTATTTCCTTAGATATAAGGAAGGCATGTGATTCCTTAGACTGGAATTTCTTATACAGAGTGCTTACTATGTATAACTTTAGTACTGATATATTGAGATGGATACAAACATTGCATTCATGTCCTAAAGCTAGTGTAATAACTAATGGTCTTAGATCCTCCCCTTTTACATTATATAGGGGTTCTAGGCAAGGGTGCCCTCTTTCCCCTTTACTTTTTATCTATAGAACCCCTAAAGAAAATAATTTTATACTCAACCAAGATTCATTGAGTATATACAGGAAAGTACAATAATAAAGTTTTAGCATTTGCAGATGATATTCTTCTGACTCTTTTGCATCCCTCAATCTCTTTACAAAATGTCAAAATATTACTGCAAGAGTTTGGAGAGATATCTGGCTTATGCGTCAAGTGGTCCAAAACAGAGTGCCTGATGCTTAACCATTCAGATACTGAAGTTAAGAAATTAAAAGAATTCCCTAACATCAGGTGGCCTTCAGAGGGATTAACCTACCTAGCAATTAAAATATTTGACTCCCTTGAAAAAATATTGAGTTGTAACTTATCAAAGATTCTTAATGTTATCACACTGGATTTAGATAGGTGGGCACATTTACATTTATCCCTCTGGAGGAAATTAATCCCATAAAAATGGTAATAGCTCCTAAGATTTTCTACTGTATGAATAATGTTGCTGTTAATATACCAAAACATTGTTTTTTTAAATGGATAGAATATTCTAATGGGAAGGCAAACATCCTATATTATCAAAACTCAGATTAAGGGCCCCAGTTAGAGTAGGTGGTTTTGCTCTCCCTTGGTGGCAAGGCTATTTTTGGGCCTACAAACTAAAACAGTTGGTCATGTGGTTTTTACCTCAGGATAACCCAAATGCTCCACTATGGTTAAAGATAGAAAGAGAACTTGTAACTCCTCAAAAATTGTCAGATTTATTTTTGTGCATTCTCCATCAAAACTAGTAAATTACCCAGTAATACAGGTTTCAGTAATGATAGGTAAAAAGTTTAATCAGCTTAAAAAAGCTGAATTGGGGCCTGTACCATTTATGCCCATTTGGACAATCCTTTGCTCACTGGAGATAGGAAAGGTATTCCAGATATAGGTTGGAAGAAAACAGGTATAAACAACATTGGTGATATATTGGATGGGAAGAATAGGCTTATGCCCTTTGAGGAAATTTGCCAAAAATTTTAATTGAACAAATGGGTTTTCTGGCTGTATTTACAGTTAAGAATCATTTTATCCAAAAAGGTACTATATAGCATTTTCAATGTCCTTTCGTCGAATGCATGGTCAAACCTTTTTAAAATAGCATTTCTTTCAAAAGATTTTAGCCTTATTTATAACTCTTTACATGAATCGGATGGAATCTAAGAGACTCTGCTAGAGAAAAATGGCAGAAAGATTAGGGAATATGTATTTCTAAAGGATCTTGGGATAAGCTTTGGGAGGATGGTATCGAGACATGTAAGGAAACACAAGGCAGATTGGTTCAATTTAAAATCTTACACTATTTCTATTACTCCCCACAAACTCTCTATAGGTTGGGTATAATGTCCAGTGACATTTCTTGGAGATGTGGCCAACCAGATGCAGGACTGGCTCAACTATTATGGTCATGCAGAGAAATAAGGAAAAAATGGAAGCAGACACATGACATTTGCCAATCCATATTAAAGCCAAATTATCCCTTTATGCCGTCATTATATATTCCTGGGGATATATCAGTTATCACACTCATTCCTAGAACCAGGAAGTTATGGATTTGTGCAATGGCTTTGGCTTATACAAGATTAATTCTTCAAATTTTGAAAGATCCCAAAGCTTCTTCCATCCAACAGTGGTTAGATTCATTAAGTGAGGTGGTTAATAATGAATGAATTAGTTACACAATTATGGGGAAGAAGGAAATGTTTGAAAATGTTTAGAGCCCTTTCATGGGATTTTGTGATAGGGTAGTGGCTTAGATGCAGGTGCATACTAATTCTTAAATACTTATATGATGTATATGTATTTGTCTACATATAGAATATTTATTTTATTAAATAACCTTTGGTGCTGGCATAAGGTTGATTGAAAGATATTTAAAATTATAATGTATGAGTTTACTTACGATAATCCTGTTATGAATATTTCTTGTACTGTATTTATTGAATAATTATTAAAAAATGTTGATGGAAAAAAGAATACTGCACATATTCAATGAAGCCATGCATAGGCCAGTATATGAGAAGGGGCAGTTTGGGATGGCTGCAGTGGGGCCTGGGTTGGGGTGGATGTTGCCAGACAGTAGTAGAAGAAGGGAAATGAGCCGGATAAGGGCTGTGTGTTTTTACATCAGTTGGATGGGGTGATAGGTGTGCCTTGGAGGACTATTGGGAGGGGATGAGGAACCATAAGTCTGGGATGGCCAGGTGGATGGAGGGCCATAAGGCATCAGGGAAGGGGTGGGGAGCAATCAGTTGGGCTGGAGGTGCATAGGGGAGTGCTGACCACTGAGGATGGGCTGGGGAGTGGTACTGCAGGGAGTGAATGCAGGTGTATAGGCAAGGGTGTGATGACCTCCATGGGGGTGGTCATGCTTTGCATGATTAGCATGAGAAGCACCAGTCTGATAGCCACCTGCTGCATTGTAGCGTCAGTCATGAACTGAGTTATAAGGGGTCCCTAGTGACAAACTGAGATGTGGCAACCACTTTAGAGCAGTGCCAGTGACATGAACTCTGGTGCAAAGCTCAGGCCCAAGGTCTAGAAGCTTGGTGAGAGCCAATGAAAGAGGGTATGCAGCGTGGGAATGCACTTTCAAAGTATTTGGTGAAGAGGGTTAGTGTAAGGGCCAGTAGTGACTCCTAGGGGGCACTTTGGGTACTGCATGCAGGGCACTGGGATATGGGCTTGTAGAATGTGGGAGAGGAGAGTGGAGTAGTAGATATAGTCAGCTCTAGAGTAGGCTAGGGAGGCAGGATGTTTTGCAAGTTGGCTCAGTACTGCCACATGGTGGCTGGAAAGTATAACCTGCAAATGGGATTATAAGGAGATATAAAATTAAGGGACAGGAAGTCACATGAGTAGGGTCATCCTTAAATTAAGGGCTGGCCTTGGGTGGGAGGGTGGCTGGGGCAGGTAGGGCAGTTGACACACGTCAATGGGCTAACACCCTTAAGGAACAAGCTGAGTCTGGAGGGGGTCTCTATTTACCTTAAGGCATCCCACAGTCCTATCCGTGAACTCCGGGTGCTTGTTGAAACTGAGTGGGGCAGGGGAGAGGTCCCGAGGCATAGAATGGGGAACAAACACGAAGAAAACCATTAGTATTCAGCAGGAGGGACTGGGTCTAGTACGCATGTACAGACTGAGGGGGGCACTGCTGTGCATGTGCAGGTTGCAAGGTACTGGGGGGGTGGAGGAAAGGCCCTGAACAGTGTGCCAGACTGCAGGAGACTCCAGAAATAATATATGGCCACAGTAAGTAAATTACACTTCTAAGCAATACTGCCTTAAAAATACACACTAACAGCAGAATAAAGGCACTGTAAATCAAGTAATACAGTTAGTGACTCCTGACAGTGATGAAAGCAGGCTAAGAGGCAGAGATGCCAACAGAGAACTACTGCAGTCCAAGCAGGAAAAACAGGCTCCTCAGAGAAACGCAGAATAATGTTGGTGCTAGTGTCCACATCTGAGTTCGCCTGAGTCTGTCTGTTGCAGTAGGAGGGAAGAAAAAAAAAGAACACCCTTAAGGAACAAGTTGAGCTTGGAGGGGGCATCTATTTACCTTAAGGCACCCTGCAGTCTTATCATAGAAACATAGAAGTTGACGGCAGATAAGGACCGCAAGGCCCATCCAGTCTGCCCATTTCTTTTTCTACCTTATAAATGTGCCATCGGCCTTTGCTCTGTCAGTGGCCTATCTATTCATAGTCATTTGTATTGCTCCCTTATGCCTATCCCATGCCTGTTTGAAGCCCTGCACTGTATTCATAGCCACCACTTCTTGTGGTAAGCCATTCCATGCATCCACCACCCTTTCTGTGAAAAATTTCCTCACATTCCCCTTAATCGGCCTCCTCTAATCTCATGCTGTGTCCTCTTGTCCTGCTATTTTTCTTATATTTAAACATGTTAGTCTCTCACCTTGTTTATGTCCTTAAGGTGTTTGAATGCCTCGATCATATCACCTCTCTCCTCCTTTGCTCAAGGGTATACATATTGACCTCCGTTAATCTGTCCTCATATGTCTTCTGATGCAGTCCCTGCACCATTTTGCTGCCCTTCTCTGGACTGCCTCAATTTGGTTAATGTCCTTGTGAAGGTGTGGCTCCAATACTGCACGCAGTACTCCAGATGGGGCCTAACCAGTGTCTTGTACAGAGGGATTACCTCCTCTTACGACTTGTGATACCCCTACTAATACAACCTAACACCCCTAGCTCTTACCTACTGCTTTAGAGGTCTGCTTGATGATTTTAGGTCATCAGTGATGATGATGCCCAAGTCTCTTCTTCCTTTGTGACTGCTAGCAACTCCTCCCAGCCTATAGGTGGCTTCAGGGTTCTCTTCCCTATGTGCATGATTTTGCACTTCTTTGCATTAAATCCCAGTTGCCACTCTTCTGACCATTCTGCTAGTTTATCCAGATCTCTTCTCATTCTGCCCACCCATCTGGATCATCTACTCTGTTGCAGATCTTGGTGTCATCTGCAAACAGACAAGCCTTACCCTCTAGTCCATCTGCAAGGTCACTAATGAAGATGTTGAAGAGGACTGGCCCCAGGACTGATCCCTGAGGTACCCACTTGTGACTTGCATCTCTTCTGACTGTATACCATTTACCACCACTCTCTGTTTTCTGCCCGTCAACCAGTTTTCCACCCAGTTGACCAACTTCTGACCCACCCCGAGCCTACCCAGCTTATTTATCAATCTTCTATGTGAACAGTGTCAAAAGCTTTGCTGAAGTCAAGGTAGGCGACATCAACTGCTCCCCTTGGTCCACCACTCTGGTTACCCAGTCAAAGAAATCTATGAGATTAATTTGACAGGACCTTCCTTTGTAAACCCATGCTGTCTTGGATCCTGTGCCCCTATGGATTCCAGGTGTTGCACTATCCTTTCCTTAAGGAGTGCCTCCATAATCTTGCCCACTACTGAGGTAAGACTGACCGGTTCTGAAGTTCCCTGCTACCACTCTTGTGGAGCGGGATCACATGAGCCCTTCTCCAGTCTTCTGGGACCTCTCCAGTGCTCAGAGACTCACTAAACAATTCTGCTAATGGCTCTGCTAGTTCCTCCTTTAGCTCCTTAAGTAACCTGGGATGTATGCCATCAGGTCCCATTGCCTTATCCACCCTGAGCTTAGCAAGCTCTTGTAGGACCCTATCTTTGTGAAGGAGTAGTGCTCACCTCCTCCCCTGTGTCCATGATGCTGAGCTGTGGGACCTGCCCTACCTTCTCTTCAGTAAATACTGAGCAAAAGTATCTATTTAGGATAGATGCCTTTACAGGGTCCTCCTCCTCCTCACATGCTCCTTTTTCTCCATTAAGCTTAGCAATACCCCCTCTGGACTTTCTCCTTTCACTAATGTATCTATAGAAAGTCTTGTCACCTTCTTTTACTGTTCGTGCTAGTGTTTCCTCAGTTTGGGACTTTGCCTGCCTTACTGTCTTACCTGCTTCCCTTAGGGCAGTTTGGTATGCCTCCCTATCTTCATCCCGCTGTGTTCCCTTATATTTCCTGAAGGCCAGCCTTTTGGCCTTTATCTGTGTGTTCAAGGTGCTTGCTGAAGCTGAGAGGGGCAGGGGGGAGGTCCTGAGGCCTTATGGCATCCCATGATCCTATCCATTTGCTCTGAGCACTTGCTGAAGCAGAGTGGGGTCTCTGTACACAGGACGCTGTAGTCACTATGGGTGGCTATTTCAATCAGCAATGCCATCTTTGTTCTTTTTTTTTTCTATTACAATGCCTGGATTTCTAGCTTGCTGTTGGTACTGGGTTATCCCATGTAATCATTACTGCTTCATTCTCTGTGATTCTTTGTGGTTCACATTTTAAGTGCTTCTCTGCTACCTGTATGTTATAGTGTTTGCAAATTTTCCAGTGGATCAGTCTTGTTATGTTGTTGTGTCTTTCAGTATTCAGACCTTCTGCGCTGAGTATTTCACATCCAGCCAAAAGATGCACAACTGTTTTTTATTTTGTACCACTGAACCTGCACTTGTCTGTTCTTTCTATCGATTTTGTGAACCATCTTGTCCACAGTAATTATCCTGGGTTGCTATTATCAGTAGCTCATCTCATTACTTTAAATTTACCTTTCTTCAGCCACTAGTGGGTCAGGTCTTTATCCACACGTCGTTGTTCCAGCAGCTTCCTGTATTTTCCACTGTAATTATGGGCTTTCCAATTGTTCTTTCTTCTCTGTAGGCCTTTGTCCTTGTATTCCTTTTTCTGATTCTTTGCACCTTCTGTTGCTGACTGTTCCTTATCTACTTGTGGACTGACATCAGTCTCTGCTACCCTTCGGAAGGCTTCTCCTAATTTGATGAGTGAAGTCATCTTAGGCTTATTTTCTTCATGATGCAAGACCTTGACTATATTTGGGTCCAAGGATGTCAGTAAGTATGTATGTAGCCCCACTATTGTGGATCTATATGTGTAATCAATCTCAATGAGGCCCATGCCTCCCTCCAACCTTGGGATGTATAATCTTGGCATGCACTGGTTTTTGTATATTAATTGGTGAGCAAAAAACATTTTTATTGTTTTTATATCTAGCTGGTTCAATACTTTCTGTGGCCAGTCTACCACACCACAGCTGCATATCATCACTGGAAGGGGGAGTTGGTTTATAGCTTGCACTTTATTTCATGTTGTCAAAGCAGTTTTCAGAATTAACTTCAACCTTCTAAAATACTCCTGCTTACTTTTACTCTCATTTGTTCATGTTGTGCTGCTGCTCCTTCATCTATTCCAAGGTATTTATACACTCCCTCTTGCTCAAGTTCTTTTATGTCACAAACCTCTGCCAAATTCATGTTTTCTTTATGAGTTAACTTTCCTGCTACAAATGTTGCTTTGGCACATTTGTCCAGTCCAAATGTCATCCATATGTCATCAGAAAAGGTCTTAATAATTTGTAGTTGTTCTTTCCAATGTTTGTCAGATGAACTATAAAGTTTTAGGTCATCTACAAATAAAAGGTGAGATGTTAGCTGTTGATTGTTTTTGTGTCTGGGGTTCAAGCTGTATCCATAGCCCAGGTTGTTGATTAGGCTACACAAGGGATTGAGGGCAAGGCAAAACAGAAGTGGTGACAGAGAGTCACCTTGAAATATTCCTTGTTGGATGCTTATATTTGGGATGGTGATTTGACCTTTCTCATGATTTAATTGCAGAGTGGTTTGCCACTTTCTTATTGTTGTGATGAAATTTATCAGTGTGGGATGTATTCTGTAGATCCGTAAACACTCAGTGATCCAGGAGTGTGGGATGCTGTCAAATGCTTTTTTTGTAGTCGATCCATGCTACACTAAGGTTTCAGCAATTTTTTGCAGCTCTCCATAATGTCTTTGTTCAACAGGAGATGGTCCTTTGTACCATATGATTTTCTTTTATTGCCTTTTTGTTCTATTGCCATGAGTTTATTGTAATCTAAATGATTGTAGACTCTGTCTGCATCAATTCCAGTATATAGTTTATATGTTGTTGGCAAACAGGTTATTGGGCGATAGTTCTTGGGGAGACTGGCAGGCTCAGATTTAATAAGAAATGTGGTATCCCCTGTTGTTAACCAGATGGGTGTCAACTCAGGATGTGCGTATAGTTTTTTGAGGTGGCTAAATCTTGGTGTAAAGTTGTTAGTACTTTTAGCCAGAAGTTGGGTACTGCATCTGGACCTGGGGTTTTCCAGTTGAAGGCCTTCCTTATCTTCGCTTCAATCTCCTTAGCTGTTACGTCAGACCACTCCATATCCCTGGTAGTACCATTTCTTGTGCTGTCTTATTTCCCGTATCCACTTTGCTTCCCTGTTATGTTCAACTGGGTCTTCATAAATGCTTCTCCAGAATTCCTCCATTTCTTTCTTTACCAGTGGTGTTTTTACTTTGGTTTTCTTTCCCAGCTCCCTATAGAATTTCTTCGAGTTTTCTCTAAACCATCTAATTTGCATTTTTTTCATTGTTCCTTTCTACATATCTCCTGAGCTTCTTGGCTTGAGCAGAGATCTTGAGTTTGTTATTCAAGATGGTAAAATTTAGGTTCTGATCTGTTTTAATGCAGTGTTTTTCTTTGATTTCATCCACTTTCCTGATGACTTTCATTGATCTATTACCCTTTCTCAACTCTTCCAGCAGTGATACTTCTGATCTTAGCTCCATGAGTATCCTCTCCATCTGCTTTTGCCATGGTGGTATGCTGCATTTCCCTCTCTTTTTGTTCTTCATTCCTTGCTTTTGTGGCACTGCTGTATTTGTTATTAGTCTCGCTGCACAATAATGTATTCTGTTTATTTCAGTGACATCATGTGGATGCCTCTGGATGGTTCCAATAACTTTATCTGTTTTATGTGTTCCCTAACTGTGTAAGTCATGCGCAATTTTTGCAATCTTTCCCTTTGATGTATTTTGATATATTTGCCCATGTCGATTAAGTCCAGCAAGTCTACTCTCATGTTTTCTTCCTCTTGGTTTAGGGTTACTCCTGTAATTAGCATTTCCTGCTCTTCCGCTGTCTGTATGGGTTGAACTGGAACTTCAGCTGTTTTGTTCAGATATGACACTTGATGTGCACATTGCTGAGTGTCTTTAGGAAGTGTGTCATGTTTTGTTTCATGTACCAGTATTGGCTGAGCAGTTGTCTGCTGTAACGATTTACCAGATGATAATTGTGGAGCCTGAGTCTCTACCTCAAATCCTTCTTTCTTTAACTGTTCAAGGACTTCTATTTTGATGTGCTGCCTTTCTAGACCAATAAACTGTGCACTTTTCATTACATTCCACTTTTGTGCGGTTATTCTTTTCTTTGTGATGTTTGTCATATCTGGACGTCTCTGTCTATATGTCTGTTTGAATATATCTGCAGTTTTTGTTGCTGTGCTGGTAAGAGCTGCTTTCATTTCTGCATAAATGCTACACCACATCAGATCCCTTTTCTTTGCTGTGTCCCATGCATCTGCTCTTCCAGCTTTCAAAACCCCTGGTACCTCTTTCTTCTCTTTTGCTACTTCTTCACCTGCTTCCTTCTGTAGCCTGCCCAAGTTAATATCATATACATACTTTTTTATTTGTCCTATTAGGGATTTAAAGTTGGCATCTGTCACACTGTTCAGTTTGTCTGTGGCGACTATTCCTCATTGCTGCAATTTGCTCCGAAGTCTAATGGTATATCCTCTCACTGGAAATTCGTGGTGTGTTGCACAGTAATAACAGTATATCATTTCTAGTTTATCCTTGTCACTCCACTTAACTGTTTCCAGTCCTCTGGGCTGGCCTGTCAGTCTTTTTAATCTTCGTGGCTTGCTGGCTTCTGCTGCCACTGTGGGACCCTGTTCTCCATGGTCTAACACTGTGGCAGGGGTAGTACTAATACTTGAGGATGCGGCACTATCACCTCGTCCAACCCTTGCTCTAGTGCCTAGGCTAGGGTTGGGCACTTTTTTATGCTAGGATCTGTGCACCCAGCTTCTAGTTTAATTTTTCTCTCTTTCCATACTATATAGTTGTTGTCCACCACATGAAGGTACTCACCATGACTTGAGCGTGAAATAACTTTGGCTTGTCACTAGTGTCACAGATTGCTCCACCAATGATTCATCACTCTTACTTCATCACTCCATCTGAGTCTCTCTCCAGAGTGAATTCGCTGATGTTTTATTAGGCTACTTTTGTGGCCAAAATTCGTGTCAGTCAGTGCATTTATATTGTCTCTCTCGGGGTTAGTGTCCCCAAATGTTTAGGGATTTCTGATACCGTGGCAAGAATTAACCATATTCTTTAGCTACGACATGTTCAAAACTAAAGAAATTAGTACTGCATTAGTCTTTGATGTTTGCTGAGAGTGCTCTTTTCAGCACATGCAATGTCCCCAAGATGGCTACCTTTTGAAGTTCATAAGGTGTCACAAGTATTGGTAGCATATTTAAGTGTGCCTGAAAGTTTTTTTGATTAGTCCAGTTGCTCCAAGCACTATTGGAACAATCTGTGTGTCCTCATTCCACATCAGTTTGGTTTCTGACTGCATATCTTGGTATTTCATAATTTTGTGTCTCTCTGTATGCAGGACACTGTAGTCACTAGGGGTGGTTATTTCAATCAGCAATGCTAACTTTGTTTGCTTTTCTTGTATTACAATATCGGGTTTTCACGCTTCCACTTTTTTGGCTGTTGGTATTGGGTGATTGTATGTGATCATTATGTTTCCATTCTTTGTGATTCTTTGTGGTTCATGTTTCCAATGTCTCTCTGCTACCTGTATGTTATAGTGTTTGCACAGTTTCCAGTGGATCAAACTTGCTACATTGTTGTGTCTTTCAGTATACAGGCCTTCTGCCATGGGTACTTCACATCCGGCCACGAGTATTGTCTACTATAATTATGGGCTTTCCAACAGTTTTTTTTCTTTTCTGTTGGTCTTTGTTATTATACTCCTTTTTCTGATTCTTTGCACTTTCTGTTGTTAACTGTTCCTTATCTACTTGTGGACTGACATCAATCTCTGCTACCCTTCTGAAGGCTTCTCCTAATTTGATGAGTGAAGTAATCTTAGGCTTATTTACTTCATGAAGCAAAACTCTGGTTATGTTTGGATCCAAGGATGTCAGTAAGTATGTATGTAGCCCCACTATTGTGGATCTATGTGTGTAATCAATCTCAATGAGGCCCATGCCTCTCTCTGACCTTGGGATGTATAATCTTGGCATGCACTGTTTTTTTGTATATTAATTGGTGAGCATAAAACATTTTTCTTGTTTTTAAATCCAACTAGTTCAAAACTTCCTGTGGCGAGTCTATCACACCAAAGCTGTACGATATCACTGGAAGGGCGAGTTTGCACTTTATTTCGTGTTGTCAAAGCAGTTTTCAGAATAAGCTTCAACCTTCTAAAATATTCCTTGCTTATTTTTACTCTCATTTATTCATGTTGTGCTGTTGCTCCTTCATCTATTTCCAGGTATTTATACACTCCCTCTGGCTCAAGTTCTTTTATGCCACAAACCTCTGCCAGATTCACATTTTCTTTAAGAGTTAACTTTCCTGCTACAAATATTGCTTTGGCACGTTTGTCAAGGCCAAACGTTGTCTGCATGTCATCAGAAAAGGTCTTAATTTGTAGTTGTTCTTTCAAGTGTTTGTCAGATGAACTACAAAGTTTTAGGTCATCTACATAATAGAAGGTGAGATGTTGGCTGTTGATTGTTTCTCTCTCTCAGGTTAGTGTCTCCAAATGTTTAGGGATTTCTAATACCGTGGCAAGAATGGACCCCATTCTTTAGCTAGGGCATATTCAAAACTCAAGAAATTAGTACTGTATTAATCTTTGATGATTGCTGAGAGTGCTCTTCTCAGCACACGCAACATCCCCAAAATGGCTTCCTTTTGAAATTCATAAGGTGTCACAAGTATTGGTAGCATATTTAAATGTGCCTGAAAGTTCTTTTTGATTAGTCCCATTGCTCCAAGCACTACTGGAACAATTTGTGTGTCCTTATTCCACATCAGTTTGGTTTCTCTCGGGGTTAGTGTCTCCAAATGTTTAGAGATTTCTAATACCGTGGCAAGAATGGACCCCATTCTTTAGCCAGGGCATATTCAAAACTCAAGAAATTAGTACTGTATTAATCTTTGATGTTTGGTTTCTTTCCAGAGTGAATTCGATGATGTTTTATTAGGTCACCCTTGCAGGCAAAATCCGTATCACATTCAACAGAATTATATGGTCTCTCCCGACAGTGAATTCGCTGATGGTTTCTTAGGCTACCTTTGTGGCCAAAACTCTTGTCACAGTCAGTGCATTTATATGGTCGCTCTCCAGAGTGAATTCGCTGATGTGTTATTAGGTTGCTTCTGTCGCCAAAACTCTTGTCACAGGCAGTGCATTTATATGGTCTCTCCCCAGAGTGAATTCGCTGATGTTTTAATACATCACCCTTCTGGGCAAAACCCTTGTTACATTCAGCACATTTATATGGCTTCTCTCCAGAGTGAATTCACTGATGTTTTATTAGGCTACCTTTGTGGCCAAAACTCTTGTTACATTCAGCGCATGTATATGGTGACTCTCCAGACTGAATTCGCTGATGATTTATTAGGCTACCTTTGTGGCCAAAACTCTTGTCACAGTCAGTGCACTTATATGGTCTCTCTCCAGAGTGAATTCGCTGATGGGATATCAGGTTACCCTTTTGGGTATAACTCTTGTTGCATTCTGCACATTTATATGGTCTCTCTCCAGAGTGAATTCTATGATGTTTTATTAGGCTACCTTTGTGGCCAAAACTCTTGTCACAGTCAGTGCATTTATACGGTCTCTCTCCAGAGTGAATTCGTTGATGTGTTATTAGGTTACTTCTGTCGCCAAAACTCTTGTCACAGTCAGTGCATTTATATGGTTTCTCCCCAGAGTGAATTCGCTGATGTTTTAATACATCACCCTTCTGGGCAAAACTCTTGTTACATTCAGCACATTTATATGGTTTCTCTCCAGAGTGAATTCGCTGATGGGATATCAGGTTACCCTTTTGGGTATAACTCTTGTTGCATTCTGCACATTTGTATGGTCTCTCTCCAGAGTGAATTCGCTGATGTTTTATTAGGCTACCTTTATGGCCAAAACTCTTGTCACAGTCAGTGCATTTATATGGTCTCTCTCCAGAGTGAATTCGCTGATGAGATATTAACTTACTCTTTTGGGTATAACTCTTGTTGCATTCTGCACATTCATACATTCTCTCTCCAGAGTGAATTCTATGATGTAATATCAGGATACACTTTTTGGCAAAAGTCCTGTCACAGTCAGTACATTTATATGGTCTCTCTCCATAGTGAATTCGCTGATGTTTTATCAGGTAACACTTCTGGGCAAAACTCTTGTTGCACTGAGCACATTTATAAGATTTCTTGTGAATTTGGTATGTTACAGTTTTCTGCTGCACAGTAAAACTCTTATCAGTACCTTTAGCAACATTTAGCTTGCTTGAACTCTTCTGATATTTGGTATATTTAAATTGCCCTTCTCCTTTATACATCGGTTCTACAGTGATGAGATGTAGGCCAAGGAAACTCTTTTTGCATGAAGGATACTGATGAGGTTTCTCTGCTACATTACTCAGCTGGCAATTCTCAATCGATGATTGCTGGTTCCAACTCTCATTGCACTCAGACTTCCTAGTGACTGAACATAGATATTTAATTAGTATTTGCTTACAATAGAGACATGCATTTGTTAGTTGTTTTACCTTAATCTTTTTGACACCTCCATCAGCTTTCCTGAGATGTAACCTCAAAAAAAATCTGCTTTTTCAGACATCTCTATTTTACAATAATATACAGTACTTTGGATTAAATTATTATTTTTACAGCATTTCAATGTATTGTTTTTATCGATAATATTCAAACAATGGATCTCATCAGTTCTGGCTTCTCATTGGTAAGTACCTGATCACAAAGGAGTATGTTGAGATGTAATAAAACATGGCAGTAGGGTATGCAAATCAAAAACAGTAATGATACAGGATAAAAGATTAAGCAGCTCAAGCAGAACCACGTAGAAAATTCCAAGCAGGGAAAAAATATTTTCAAAATGCAGATTGAAATCAAAGTCAGAGTAAAACAGAGTAAAATATCATGCTGCGGATGCCCTTTTCCTGAATTAAAAAAAAAAAGCAAAATCACATTTTAAAATATGGGCTGTCACAGAAGAAAGATATAGCACAATACAATAATAACTACCACCTCCCTTGAGTAAAATATACAAATCACAAATTTGTTTTAAAAAGCTAGTGTACTGCTTGGGATGAATAGTAATTTTCAGATGCAGTCAGCTATTAGTTCTTCTATCTCAAGTATATTTTTCTTTTCTGTTTGTTACTTAGAAGATTTTCCACCTGGCAGGACTAGGTGATGTGTGGAGCAGCACTCCGTTTGGAGGGAAAAAAGGTCAGTTCTGTTCCTCCCACTACATCATCAGAAATTAGACCAAACACCGTGAGGCTTCTCAATCCTTAAAGCCTGAGCAGTGACTCTTACAAGCTACCAGTGAAAATGTAGGAAATTGCAAAATCACTAGTAAACAGAGACAGCCAGTCCTTGCTGCTTTGTGTGAAAGTGAAACCTGGCAGTGGGAAATCGTTCTCATTGGTTACTAGTGATGTCATAGTCTGTGCGTTGATTTAATGTGTGGAACAGAGTGCTGCTCCACACTACACCCTAGTACTGCCAGGTGGAAAATCGTCTAATTAGCAAACAGAAACAGAAAAGGAAAACTGTTTAAGATGAAAGAAGTGATAGCTGACTACATTTGAAAATTTAAATTAATTGCAGACAGTTTCCAGGCAGTACACTAACTCTTTAAGGCATGTAGTAATCTGAGTCAGTCAGAATACAAAAAGACTGCAGCTATGCCAAAAATAAACAAAAATCCTCTTTTTTAAATAAAGACTGTCACCAAAGTTAGATAGAGTAGAAAATATATGCATCTCACCCCCTCAGTGGAGAGGTTGTATGATAAAAGATGTACCAGACACAGAACTTCAGGTTCAAGACACAATCACTCTGTGAGGTGTATTTAAAAAAACAGGAGATTACTGTCAGCAATGGCATATCCCTTTTTCAATACATAAGTTTGCAGCAACAGAATATGCATGTCCTTCCTCTGCACTTATCACCTACTGATCTAATGTTTTAGTGAAACCATTTCATCCCAGTGTTTGTCTTGTTTGTTTGGGTGTTCGGGGCCCACCGCCCAAAAAAAAAAAAGGTAAAAACAAAGAACCTTAGTGTAGAAGCACTGAAACAAGGGTTACCTCAATGGGCATTAGCAAGAAAGCCAAGTTTCAAAGATACACATCACACATACCCCATCATGCAAACATCATGGGATCCATATGCAAATCACCATGACATTTCAGACTGGCTCAGTTTACAGCATGAATGCATGGTACCAAAAGGGCCTCTCAATCTGCAATTTGCATGCATTTAACAACACAACAGGGTTTTTTTCTGATATGTCTACCTGGTAACTTAATTTCTATAATACAGTCACCCAGTACATTTTAACTTTATCAAAACACACCTAGTGCCATGGTATTTTCAGATTTTAAAGGTTTCATATGTATACAGTATATCAAGGTATTTTATGACATAGTACCATTGCATACTAAATTTAAAAATGAGGAACACAGCCTGCTTTACATTGGTTTGGAGGCCACAACAATAACCTCCCTGTACAAGGACTTGAGAGGAAAAAGCAAAATTAAAGAGGGCACTACAGCATAGTCAAGAAAGGGGAGGTGGTACCCATAGGTGTTCAACCTTATGTACTAGAAACTGCAAAGGATAGATTAGGCTAAGAAATAGTAGAACTGTTGCAACAGATTCAAGGTCAGTCCTCAAGAGTGGCAGGATCTTCCTATCATATCCTCCTGAGTAAAAACAGAAGAAACGCTATTTTGTAATGCAGTCACTAGTGCAAGTCAATTTCTGTAATACAGATAGTCACCAGTCACAATGCAAAGCAAATGTACTCTGACTGGCCCCAGTGACTGTACTATAAAAATGTAATTCCCCTAAGTGAAGAACAAAATCATGTTTTTATAATGCAGATAGGCAGAAGAGCTAGTCACAGTACAATGGAACTGTTTTCTGACTGGCTCTGGTAACTATCTGCAATATACAAATGTGATTCCACCCAAGTGAGAAAAAAAAAGCAAACTCACATTTTTAAACTTTAGACAATTAAAGTCAACCAGAGTAAAAATCAAAATCACATGTATTCTTTATGTATCTGAAATTACTCCAAGCTGGATAATCCCATGAGATACAGCTGCTCATTTTCATGGGGTTGGGAGGGGAGTATAGCATAAATCGGCAGGTTAACATAGTCCAGTAGGAAGAGTTATCTAAAAGCTAAAGTATACACAGGAAAAACAAACAAGCTCTAAATATAAGTAAATATGAACAGTAATCAAAACAAGAACTCACAGGGAGTTCAATGCTTTTTGTCCCCAGAACTCTGCCAATAAAGACACATACCACATTGTGTGTGGTTGCTCAGTTTGGCAATTACTTCACTGAATTATCAAAGATATCACAGTTTACAATAATCATGATCACAACATGGAACATCGCCACAATTTCCACGTACAATCTCTTCACAATAAAATTTATATATATTATAATACATCCACATTCTTGTTCAATTCATACACTCTGTCACTTTTTGCTTTTTCTTCTGCCCCCAGATGCACATCATGGGGAGCCCGGCCTCTTTCTCTTATGTTGTAAAGGGGTATGAGCGTACACACTGTGCCCCTGCCTCTTGCTTGTCAACCCTGTGTCCTTTTAGTGTTTTCCATTTTTCCTCCTTTCTTTCCTATCCTCCTCCCCATTTCCATTAGTCCACCTCCAGCTTGCGATGGATGATGGACTTGCCCTTCCTACCTTTTATCCTTCCTTTCACCTATTTTGTCTCTGAGTCGGCCAGTCTTCGATGACGTTTGATATTTCTGTGTTAAACCTGACCATGCCGAGGCCCGAGAGGTGTATCTCATCTCCCCAGTAATATTCATCTACCCACTCTACAATTTGATGGTGGATTACTAATCCTCTCATACCTTTCAACAATCTGCCCACCTGCGCATTCATGTGCTTCCGGGCCTTGTCCATTCCCTTGTGGCTCTCTGCTTGATGCCATACCCTTCGAGGCGTGATCTCGGACCAGGCCTGAGTAACCTCCAGCCACCACTCTTATTTTTTTCACATCATGCTTTATTTGATAAAATATGTCCATCCAGGGCCTTGGCCCCAGGTCGTTACCACCCAGATTATCACAATTAGGTCTGGCCATTTATGGTCCTTCCTGATCTCCCCAAGTTCTGGTAGCAGCTGTGCCCACTTCATTCCCCGCTGGCCTTTCCACACCAGATGGATTGTGTCACTATCCAAGTACAGCTGCTTTCTCCCTTGTCTCCTGGCTGCCAATTATTCTGCCCAGTAGATAAATAAATGCCTGCAGATCCACACCTCAAGCCTCTTGGATGTCCCTGCATAACCAGAAGCACACTGTTTAGTACAGTGTCCCCTCAGTCCCCCAAAAGTCCTCCCTTCCCCCCTTCTTCCCTTTCATTCTTGTACCTGCTATGGGAAACAAAACAGAGATAACGTTATTGTTGTATTTTATGTATGTACTTTTTATAACAGTCAGAAGTTCATCTGACTTTTTCTTTGATCTCCCTTGGCATGTTGCTGCAATCATTAAGGCCACCCCAATCTTAAATGAGTGGGAGGAATATCCTTCCCCCCAGTTCCCCCAGAAATCTGAGAAACTTGTGCAGCACAGCTGTCACCTGGTACTCTGAGACTGGCCTGCCATCCCCATGTATGAACATCAGTGACCTTCCTTTTTTTGGGGTGCTCTGCCATATACACGTGCAGAGCCCCCACTGAGCAAATGGTTGCATTACAATGTTTCCTTAACCACATCCTACTGCACTGTCCCTGCTGATCAGTCTTTGACCTTCTTAGTAACACTGCAATTGCCTCCCCAGCCATTCTATGTCATCCCATTGTAGCCCCCCTCCCTCTGACATCTTGCCGTACCCTACCACCTTGCTCAATCTAAATGCACCGCTACACAGGGTAGCATACAAGGCTTTAAACAGCACTGCTTCACTCCCTGACCTGCAGATGTGGTGTAGCACCCCCATCAACCTCACCATCAAACCCTTCAATATCAGCTTTCTAGTATCCTGCTTCTTATCCACTCCCCGTAACCAGCCCTGCATGATTCTGTGGACCAAGTTCCCTTTTGTTGGATGCTCCCAACCCTTCAGCATACAGATCTACCCTATGGCTGCCAAATGCACCCCCATGGTTGCATGTACCATGTTCTGGTTCCATCCTGCTACAATGAATCTAGCCACCTGCTCCCTTGTCACTGCCCCACTTACCTGTCTGCCATACTGTTCCTGGAATTTCTGAAATGCCCTCCATGAGGTTTCAAAAGCTCCAAGGGTCCTGGGGGCCCAGGAGTTGGGGAACAGTACTTAAGCTCCCACAATCCAATCGTTCATATGTATGTCGGGATGGTGGTCTGCCACAATTCTGCTCCAGGTGCGATGGTCCCGAGTTTGTCCATCTGCAATTGGGAGAGGCAATCAGCTATCACACTGTCCACACCATCAATGAGCTTGGCCCTGAATGGCATGTTCAAGGTCAGGCCAAAACCCAACATCCTTCTCAACACCTTCATGACCCTTTCTGTCTTCATCCTTTTCTTGTTCAGCAGTTCCACAACTGCCCATTTATCATTCCAGAACGTGTCTTGACTGTTCCTGAGCTCCCCTCCCTAAACTATCATTGCCACACTTATGGAGAACAGCTCCAGAAAAGTGATGTCTTTCGTCACCCTTTCCCATACCTATTCCTCTGGCCATGGTTCTGCAAACCACTGGCCTTGGAGATAACCCCCATGCCAATGCCCCAGCCACATCTGTGTACAGCTGCAAATCCATATTGTATAGCCATTCCTCCTGCCAGAACGTCTGCCCATTGTATTCCTGCAGGAAATGCCTCCAAACTACCATATCCTTCCCGGTTTCTTTACTAATATCTACCCAGTGATGGGGCTGTTTTGCCCCCCCTCCCCGAGTCACCCAGGCTAAGAACCGCGTAAATATGCACCCTGGAGTGATGGCTCTACATGCAAAATTCAGGTACCCCAGCAGCTGCTACATCTGTTGTAGTTGCACCCTCCTGCATCCCCTAACTACCCCCAACAACTCCTGTAGTCTCCTTACCTTTTGGTCTGGTAAATGGTGCAGTTCCTGGACCATGTCCAGCTCCAACTCTAAGAGTTCTATTGTTCAACTGGACCCTTCCATCTTATCTTCCGCTAATGGTACCCCCAAATCTTGGCATAGAACCTTGAAATCCTGAAACATGGCTTTAGTCTCCTTTCCCCCACTCCAATGAACAGGAAATCATCTGGGTAGGGCACCACCGTCTGATATCCATACTGTGTCTGAAAGACCATTTGCAGCCAGGTACTGAACATCTTAAATGTGGTGCATGCTATCGAGCTTCCCATTGGCATGGCCTTGTCAAAATAATACTGCCGTTCTACCTGAAACCCTAACAAATCCTAATCCTGCAACCTAACTGGAAGCAGTTGGAACGCTGCCTCTATGTCCATCTTAGCCAACCATGCTCTCTCCTTAGACCTAATGAGCTGCATGTCCTCCTCCAGGGTGGCGTATGTGATCCTGCTGTCTTTCTCCCCAATAGAGTCATTGACTGAATCCCCCGCTAGGTAGGATAGGTGATGTATCACCCCGAACTCCCCCGGCTGCTTTTTGAGCACTAAACCCGATGATGAAATCCACAGATTCACCAATGGGGGAAGGTAAATGGGCCTTCCACCATCCATGCATTCACCTTCCAATTTTTGTGTACCAGGGTTGCCTCCTTCCCAGTGTGGATTGGATGTTCTCTGCCCTGGTCCCTTTCCTACAACCTTGAAATGAAGTTAAAACCTTTCCAAAAACCTGTCTGTAATTTGCTGGCCACCTCCTGGTCTGGGTAGTTCCCCAACCACCTCTCTACTGTTTCCACCCTGATGGGTGTCCGAGCCAGCCAGATACTGCTGCCTACTGGTCTTTCAATTGTCCTGATGTTGTATCTGATAGGTGTGTTCCCTTCCCCCGATGCTCTCCCGGTACCCTTCCCCCACTGCTGCCCCTAAAAGAGCCTTGGTTGGTCCGAAAGGGCTGTTGGTATGAGTTATCCAGTAGCTGAACCCCTTCTTCCAGCACCACCTGAATTTGGATGCTGGATGGTGCCCCCCACATTTACAGCATACATGTCAGAACCATCAGTTTGGCCATGAGCTAAATGCCCTGTTGTATCCTCAACAGGACTTCGACACCCCCCTCTGCCTCCATCTCAGTTGGACCTGTGTAAATTTCCAGACACAGGTCAATCTGCCTGGCATCCCATTTCATGTCCCCAAAATGCACCATTCTTTTCCTAAATTTCTTGTCATATTTTAGCCAACCATGGCCCCCTTTTTTATACGCATTCTTTATAATGAGGGAATAGGTCAAGAGTGGGGTAGTGAGCTCTGACCACTCATGGCAGGGCCACTGGACAATGGGGTTTGCCCTTTTAATTGGGCAACCTTCTTTATAATACAGATAACATGTCACTACAGCCAGACAGTACAGCAACAAATATCCCAACAAACATTTATTAATGCAGAACATGTTTTCTTTCATAATGTTACTCGTTCCAGTAGCCACATCTGGCACTTGGGTTAATATCCCAGTACTGACACTGTAGTGCAGCATGAGAGGTATGCTGCACTTCTGAGGTGCGGTCTTTCGGATGAGACGTTAAACTGAGGTCATATCTGCCTGAATTTGTGGTAGTTTAGGTGGATGTTAAAGATCCCATGGCACTTATCCAAAAGAGTAGGGGTAGTTTTATTGATAGAAAACATAACATCACAAGAATCCATACAAACATAAAAGATATCTTATATAATAACTAGTACTCTCTTTTGTATCCTTTTATACAACACAGTGCAAAAAAAAAACAAAAACAAAACAATAGTTACTTAATGTATCATAGAAAAATAAAGTCTTTCCAAAGTAAATCAACTTTTGATTTGGAAAATTTACTTAGATCTCTGGTTTTGACAGAAAGTAAACCTGTTTCAATTTGCATAAATAAAGTGTTCGTTAACACATTTAATTGTTGAAAGATAAATTGACATCTGGCTTGCCACAGGTAATATTGAACAAAAGCAAAAAAAACATTTAAAGTACTCCTATTATAATGTCTCCAAGATCCAGTATAATTACCTAAAACTATAGTTTGATATGAGACATTACCCAAAAATGGGAGATTCCAATGAATGGCAGCGTCTTGCCAAAAGTTTTGACTATAAGGACAGGAAACAAAAAAATGAACCATGGATTCTTCACAGTTGATACATGTGTTTGTAAACAAATCTTTCAGTAGTGGGTTTGTATTTTAAATTGCCTCGAACTCCTAATTTCCCTTGTATTGATAACCAGACAATATCCCAAATGAAAGGAGGTATTCTGAAATCAGTCAATTTCCTCAAGGCATAAATCATCTGTGTAGGTATACATTCTGGGAACAGGGAATACATTTCTGTCACGTCTATACCACTAAATTATAAAAGGTTTTTCAAAAGTAAGCAAGTTTGAAATGATATCTTCCATTGTTGTAACTTCTTAAATGTAAAACTCCATATGACGGTAAAAATGCTTACCACATATTTTAGGGGAAACATAGACCATTTATCTAAATAGACAGACCACAAAGATTTGGACCATTTTGCCAAGTCTTAGTGACATCAAACCATAAGTAAGAAAAGAATCAAATAAAAATATGGAATGGTAAAAACAATAGGGTTAATCATTCCCAGGCCTCCTTTGTTAAGTGGAAGATACGTTATGTCCCTACGCACTGGGTTTAATCTATTACCCATAACATTTGGAAAAAATACTTAATAGCCTTGTCTCTAAACTAATAGGGTGGAAACATATAACTTAAATATAAAAAATTGGTAATATGAATTTTTATAATAATAACCTCTTCTTTTTCCCAATTTCCATCCTTTCCACCTGTGAATTTTAAATTCTCCAATGTATAACTGTTTCTCCCAATTGTATGTAGCTAAATCACCATTTCCAACCAGATTCCTAAAATCTTACGTGATGATTCTACAGGATATTAGCAATATTAGTGGGGTCTGAATTTGTAGGTTGTAAAATAAAAATGAAGCTCTTACCCATATTTATTTGAGCCCCCGATATTGCCTCAAAACATGAAAAGGTATATAATGCTTTTTGCAATGAGGGTATATCTCTTAAGAGTAGAGTAATATCATCTGCATATGCAGTCAGCTTTTCCATTGGTAAATCAGGGGAAGGGGTTAAACCTATAATATGTGTATCCCAAACAATTTGTCTAATAACAGGATCCAGAGCAAAAGAATAGAGAAGGGGACTTAAAGGGCAACCCTGCCGGACTCCAATTGAAATAGGTACTTCTTTTCCAAATAAAGTATTAACCATGGGAATACAGTGAGCCATTCCATATAAGGTTGATATCCATTGTACAAAAGGAGGTGGAATTCCATATCTCACTAGTACTGAAAATAGATAGTGATGATTAACTCGGTCGAAAGCTTTGGTTTGATCTAGGGCAACAATGTACCCTGAAATCTGTTTCTTATTACTTAACTCAAATAATTCTCTTAAAAGATATAAATTATGTTGAATTTTCCTATTAGGGATGGCACATGTTTGGGCTGGGTGAATAAGTTTTTCAGCTACTAATAATAATCTGTTATTCAAAATTTTAGTCAATATTTTATAATCGCTGTTTAATAAACTTAAAGGCCTCCAGTTTGTTATTAAGGCTTTATCACCTGATTTATATAAATAAAATAACAGCGAGGTATTGAAACCTAACAAGTCACTAGAAGTAAACAGCAAAAATTAAATATTTTAGGTAAAAGTGTATCAATATGATAGAAAGAGTTTGTAAAATTCATTGGGTAGTCCATCCCATCCTGGTGCCGTATCCTTACTTAATTGTTTAATAGCAAATTCGACTTCTTGTGGTGTGATAGGTTGTATCAAGGAATCAGTTCAGATTTAGTCAATTCAGGCACAGGGGCGTGAAAGAAAGAAAATCCAGAGGCCTGAACTCCTCTGAACTCTTAAAGATGCTTCTACATGTTCCTGAACTGTAGCTAGTATCTCCATGTCATTTGTGCATATAACCCCAGTAGCTGTTTTAATTGAGTCATAAGAGTAGTTTCTAGTCTTAATTTACATGCTGTAAAAGGGTCCGAGGCTGAGGTAGTTTTAACCCCAAATTTAAACTCTAGTTCTAGAGATTTAGCCCTGTCATATTGATATTCTTTCATTCGTTCCTTCAAATTTTGATTTGGGAAAGTAATCCTTGATTGTTTTTAAATCAAATGACATCAGTTATATAATTGATTACGGGTGAGCAAATAGTTAATATATTTAGAATTAGCTGTAGATTTTCCAAAAGAGACAAATAATTTTTAATTCTTGTTTTGTGTCTATCCACCATTGTAGCGGGTTTGAATATACAATATACAGAATCCTATATGTAAATAAAAGTTCCGTTTGGTTTTGAAAAGATAAATTATCGAATAAAGATATATTAAGTCTCCAGCGATAGTATTTAGAATAAAGTTTTGGTGGGATGAATTGCAAGGAAAATGAGCAAAATAAAATGTTATGATCTGAAAATTCCGAGGGTTGTGAATAACACACAGTAGGGTGTAGATGTAGAAAAAAGAAACATATCTATTCTAGTAGTATAAATGAATCTATGATATGTAGCTCCGGATCATTAGGATGTAGTTTCAGAAAAGCATCCTGCATATTTGAAACTGCTAAAGATTGTTTTAAAGCGTTGGAATCACAATATATTTTCTTTTGTTTGCTTGTAGATACAGGGGTGTCTAAAGAACAATTAAAATCCCTCCCAAATAACATGTAGTTTAGTGAAAAGAAAGGGTTTAATTTCACCAAATAGTTCCACCCTAGCAGATTTAATTTGTGGAGCATAAATATTGATCAATCTAAAAGAAAATCTTTAATTGAACAATCTAGAATTAAAGTTCTGCCAGGACATAAATCTATCAAACGGAAAACATGGACATTAGTGATTTTAAATAAAATACCAATCCCATCTGCAAGTCCTGTACTGAAGGACCAGAAAGAAGGGCCCCAGTACCATCGTTTCTTTAATGTCTCTACCTCTTTAAGTGATGAGATATGACACTCCTGCAAAAAAATGACATCCACAGGAAGAGTTGATAAATGCGATAGGACAGAGATTTGTTTCTTATATGTTTGTAAACTTCTAACGTTAAGTGATAAAAGTTGAAGTGCTGACATCAAATATTTCAAATTCAGCTAATACCCCCCTTTGAATTATTGCTTGCTTTCCTTTTTTTTCCTTTTTACTTTTTTTTTCTTTCAGTATCTCTATCAACTTTCCTTCCTCATCCTCAGTGATCATCTCAGATCTGTGGGATGTGTTTGATTCTAAATCGGAGTCTTCCAGATCTTCTGGCAGTGGTAAAAAAATATTAGATGTTGGTAGGGGGTCAGGAACCAACATTTTTAAAGCTGATCTAGTGACCCTTTTCCTTTCATGGTTTCAAAATCTTTTTTGGGGGGTGACATGCTGACTTTATCTATTCCAGACTCATCTGTAGGAGCCAGTGATGATTTAGGAACCTGGTCAGCTTTTGTCAGAGGGATCATTAACGGCTCTGTGTCTGCAGAAGGCCCCGCCTATGGGTTTGTCCTGTGCTTGAATTACTAATTCCTCATGATTCCAACCCTCTGTTTTATTACGTTTTGCCCATGGGCATTGGTGGAAGGCATGCCCTTTCTCATCGCAGAGGTTGCACTGGAATATATTCTGACATAAATCTACCGAATGACCAAAACCTCCGCATAGTGGACATTTCATCATATCACAGGAACTGCTAATATGAGACCGTGATCCACATTTGTAACAGGCCCTAGGTTGGCCGTTGTAAAAACATACACCCCTATCTTTCCCCAAAAAAAAACTGTTAGGAAGATGGATTATTTCTGAGTTGACTTGAAATAATTTTACTTTAAACTTCCAACTCCCTGTCCAGATACCCTCAGGTCTAGTAAGGGCTCAGGGGGCCTAAAATGTCGCATCTTTTTGTATCCAGTGATAGATGTCACTGACATTCACCCTTCATTCCTAAACATTACAGTGATGTACCTAATCTGTGGTCTAGTTAAAGGATGGCTAAAAGGGCAACCATAAAGGTGTGTTTTTCAGATTTGAATATTTTTCCCAAAACTTTTCCAAACTATGATTTGTTCTAAAACTGATGTCAAAAGAATCTTCTCCGGACACGTGAATAAGAGCAAAAAAATCAGATGGAGAAAAAAACATAGTATTCTTCAATAAAGCATTCACAATGTAATACCTATCAGGGTGAATATCTAAGCCTCCTCTATATCTTAGCCTCACAGCATTTCTCCTGGGAGCCTGCTCAAGCTTTTGCTTGAATAGATCTGCCATGGAAACACGTTTAGGAGGCACATTTTTCTCTGTGTTTGAGGTATCATTGGCACTTGTTTTTGTATGCAGTTTCACTCCCTCCCCTTCTAAAGGAACCTTGGAGCTACTAGTAGCTGCCTTGTCCTGCAATAACTGGTGTACACCTTTAACAGTATTTTTAGTAGCGCTACTACCTGAGCTCAGGGTGATGGCATGCTGTGGTGAGGTATAGGCGTACCGCTTCCATTCTGGATTAGGTGTCCAACTGCCTGACTCGCTCTGGATCCATCCTGCATGGAGAAGCGAATCCTCCTCTGACCAGTCTATAACGTCCGATACTTGGGACTGCAGTTTAAACTGTCTTTCACCATTTGCGAGCTGTCGGCGTCGGGTTAGGCCTCCCAATGTCCTGTAACAACGACGGACTGTTCACGGGTGCATCCGAAATGTGCTATTCCCACTATCTTCCGTGGTGGAAAACCGCAGTTTCACGGCAAAGGTTCCTGTACCAAAAGATCGATTCCGAAATGTCAAAATTGCCAGAATTACCATCTTGCGGGCTTCTTCCATAGTTTCTGGCTCGGAAAATTCACATCCACTCCCGGAGTATCTTTCAGCGCTCCGTAGAAGCGGTAACATCATTACATTTACTTCAGGAATTAAAGCACTTTTGTATAGCCTACTGTTTGCATGCTCACAAGCCTGCAATGCTCCCTGAAACAAATCGATTCTCTCCGGCATTAGTTGGGACTGTGTGTCAAACTCCTGCGAAGCTGCAGGCAGAGCTCCTGCCTGTACGTCCTCCTCCATCGCTGCTCCTGCTCAGACTGCAAAGAGTAGGGGAATTTCCCCGGTGTCCTGGCCAAATTTCCCTCATTCACTAAAAATGCCACCAACAGCTTAATCTGGTTCAAGGTCAGTTGGCATTCATCTGTAGCTCCTTCCCCTGGGTTGTGCCTGAAAATAGGCAGAAAATGTCTAGTGCACTTACACAGTCAACAAAAACCAACATAAAATACTGCAGTAATCATGTAAAAACTGATCATTAGTGCACCGCACGTATATGCAGTAAATCAGATTTCTGATCAACTTTTGCATGATTACCACTGTGCACTTGCCAGATACCTGTAATGATTAATAACACATGAAAGCATACACAACCACTTAAAAAAAAAAAAGTGTGTTTATTGTTAGTGTATTAAAAATGTATGGAAAGCATATTGTATATTATGCTACCTGTTAAATAATTAGTCCAGTGCCATTCTGTTAAGAGTGCAGTCTGTGAGCCTGTTTCTGTGCAGTTAGCTGCTGTATTCTTGGTCTGACATTTGAAAGATAGAGGCGCAAGTCATCTTCGACTTTAAGACAGGCCCGATATTTTGTTTTTATTGCTGTAAGTGCTGAAAATCCAGATTCACACAGATATGTTGAGGCAAAAGGCATAAGAACAGAAACAGCTCGATTTTTTAGTGCTGGAAACTCTTGTCCAACTGACAGCCAAAAGTTTGCAAGGGGCTGTTGTGCAAAAGAAACCTTCAGAGTTGGGTCTGTGGCCAGATCAATGAGGCTCTCCTGTTCTCCTGGTGATAAGGAGTCTGCAGAACTTGGCCTGAAAATGAAGGGACTCCTGACCCACTGGTCACTGTCCTCTGTCCTGTCTGCCATGTTCAGGGAAGTAGTCTCGCAGCTTGCCTTGCAGCCCACATAAATGTTTTGCATTTACTGCTTGACACAGTCGACTGAAAGTTCATGTTCCTGAAGAAAATCCTCCAAGGTTGGAAATGTGGAAACTGATCCTTGCTGCACTTGTGTGGACCAAAGTTCAAGCTTGGAGCCAAATGCCTTGATCTTATCCCTGACTGTGAAAACACTGGCATCCCATCCTTGAAGTGACAAATTAAGTGAGTTCAGTCTCTCAAAGATATCTGCCAAGTATGCGAGCAAAGCAAGCCACTGTGGACTGTGGAAATTTTCCACAAGTGGAGAGTTACAGTCAGCAAGAAATATGCAAACTTCATCATACAGTTCATAGAGGCGGGTCAGCGTTTACCCCGGGACAACCAATGGACCTCAGTGTGCTAGAGCAACTGTGTGTGTGTGTTTTGCTGCAATCTTTTCACACAGTACTGCAAAGTCTGGAATTCACCTTGCCTTGATAAAGTTCACAGATTTCACTGCATCAGCCAAGACTTTCTGGAGCTCAGCTGGCATCTTCATGGCTGCCATAGCTTCCCTGTGAATCATGCAGTGGTTGCAGACAGCATTGGGAGCCACTGCTTGTACCCTTGTCACCATCCCACTATGTCTTCCAGTCATCCAGCGAGCTCCATCACTGCAAATACCAACACAGCGACTCCAGTCAAGGCCTTCATTCTCAATGAAGGCATTCAGCAGGTGAAACAGCTCTTCCCCAGTTGCTCTTGCAGGAAGTGGATTGCAAAACAGAAACTCATCCTGAAGATTTGTGTATGCGGCATACTGAGCGTATACCAGAAGCTGTGCAGCATCTGCTATATCCATGGACTCATCGATCTGCAGACAGAAGAATGGGTTCAGACGAATGGAATCTATGATCTGTCTCTTCACATCTGCAGACATCTCAATACGGTGGCAAACTGTGTCATTTGAAAAAGGGATTGCATCCAGTTCTGCAGCTACTTTCTCTCCAATCATCACTGCACCACAAATTTCCTTTGCAGCAGGAATTAGCAGCTCTTCTCCAATATTGTGTGACTTCCCAGCTTTGGTAACTCTTAGAGACAGAAGGTACGATGCTTCAACAGCTTTTGCAGGTACAGTCCCATGCTGCTCCACAACTTTTCTTTGCCCTCTCAGTTCACTCAGTTTTCTCTGGAAAAACTCTACTGGTTTTGAAAGTAAGCTGGGATGTTTTGTTTCCAAATAACGCTGTAGCTTGCAGGGACACATGCTGTTTTGTGTCAAAACCTCAGCACACACAACACACGGAGGTCATGGCGCATCACTGGTCCCAATCCAGGTAAATCCTAGCTTCAGACAGCTCTCATCATATCTTCTGGCCTTGCGTTTTGCTTGAGGTTCTCTCAGTACAACAGCTTCCCCCTCATCATGCACACGCTTCCTTCCAGTCACCAGAAAATGATCCATTCTTGGTCTACAACGCAATGGTAGATTCATATTGATGAGAAGTTGACAAGTAAGCCACTCTGAGGCCAGACCATCCTGGGCATGCCCATGTGTTCCGACACAAGTGCTACATAGAATACAGCTGCTACAGACAACCCACCATCACCAACATTAAGAACTCCGCAAAGTGCTTATCAATTGAAGCACATTTTGAAGACAGATGACAGAAGACAGCAAGATCAAGATTGTGAGCATTTATGCCCATTTGAAATCAGGCAACTGCTAGCAGCAATTATGGAAGTACCTTGACTCTTATCAGGGCCAAAACAAACAAACATAAACAAACACACACACACACAAAACCAGTAATAAAAAAGAGCCCTCTTTGCACAAAACAATATGGTCCATTACACCTGCCACCCCATCAGCCCTGATGCCACCACACATGAAGACATGAAGTTTGACAGTAATCCCAGAAATTTGAAGCATTGTCCACGGCATCAACAACATGGTAACTCTTGGCAGAAACTGCCCATGAGGTCCCTTACATCAAGCTCCTCCAGCAAATCCTTCAGTCAGTACAAGCCCCCACCCCAGCAGCCAGATCCTGAAGCATCGGCCAAATGTCAAGGGAGGATAAGAAAAATTACTTCATACTTTCCATAATTTCCTTTTCTGTTAGCTTCAGCATTGTCAGTGGGAGTTATATATAAGTAATCCTCAAAACCCTCCCGCCACAAAAATATTGTCTGGTTATTTCTTGCAGTTAAGACACAAGTAACTGTTAGGTAAAGGGCCATTAGTGTGTCTGCCCCCACACACACCCCCACATCCACCCCCACATACACAACACCACACCTCTGGCATTACCAGAACGTGACACGCTTTGCAGCACCTTGTAACAATCCCTCCCAACACAGCAATGGTAGGACCAGATCAGGATTGCATCCCTCCACCCCAAAGGTTAAGTAGAACTGGATCAGGAGTAAATGACTGCAGCTCTGCAGCACTTTGACCCAGAACAGCCACTCAGCAGCACTTTGTAACCCTCCATTAACCACCAAAGTTCAGGCAGGACCAGATCAGAAAACCACTGTGCAGCACTTGGTAACCCTCTTTCATGCTCACCCCCAGCACAGCTCTGGCAGGACCAGAGGTGCTCGATGGAGGGTTACAACGTGCCTCAGAGTTGAAGTTCAGATCAGATCCTGCCAGAGCTTTTTTGGGGGAGGGATGCTGAGGGAGGGTTATGAAGTGCCGCACAGTGGTACTTCTGCTTCGGCCCTGCCTGAACTTTTTCTGGGGGGTTTACCAAGGGTTGCAAAGTTCAGACAGCACCAGATTGGAAGTACTGCTGCACAGCACTTGGTAACCCTCCTTCACCCCCACGCCTCAACAAAGTGCTGGCAGGACCCGAACTGAACTCCAAATCTTAGGCACTTTGTAAACTTCCATTCATTCAAATCCAACAGGCAGGTTTTGCTGCTTTTGAAATGAAGGGCCTTGGGGTGTGGGGTGCTCCTGGGCTTAAGACCTGCAGAACACACCTGCTTCCCAAGCCACACCAGAAGGCACTTTGCCAAAAATGCACCCCACAGAAACCATCACATATGAACCCAACATAGGCAGGGTCCTCCTAAAGATCTGAAAAAGACCCCTACCCTTCAGCCACCAAAATCAGTGTGCAGTTTCAACTCTTTCTTTCAGGACAAACAGAGACACCATATATGACCCCCCCCAAGCCATCAAACACAAACAGTGAGCAATTTCAACTCTCTTTCAGGACAGAGACACCATATATACCCCCCCTCCAGCCATCAAAAACAGTGTGCAGTTTCAATTCTCTCTTCCAGGACAAACAGAGACACCATATATGACCCCACCACCAAAATCAATGTGCAGTTTCAATTCTCTTTCAGGACAAACAGAGACACAATATATGCCCCCGCCACCAAAATTAGTGTGCAGTTTCAATTCTCTCTTCCAGGATAAACAGACACCATATATGACCCCCCAGCCACCAAGATCAATGTACCATTTCAGTTCTCTTTCAGCGAAACAAACACCATATATGACCCCCAGCCACCAAAAACAGTGTGCCATTTCAACCCTTCTCTTTCCCCCCAACCACCATCATTTTAAACCCCTCTCGGGCATACAAAGAAAACATTATTTATGTAGTACAGAACAAGTCCTTACCAGCCCTGTACATGGTGGGTCTGGGAGAAGTCTGGAAGGCAAGAGATGGTCTGGGTTTGGAGCTCAGGAGGTCTGAGGCAGCAGCTGGCAGCCACAATGAGTGAGAGGTTCCAGGCAACAGCTAAAGTGGGTGCAGATCCCAGGCAGCAGCATAATGCATCAAAGATGCAGGTCCTAGGCAGCAGTCAAGTATAGGTCCCAGGCAGCAGCGGCAAAGCGCAAAGGTCAGAGAGGGCAACTGGCAGTGGATCAAATCAGCAGCTTTAGGCAGGGGGTCCAAGTTGGCAGCTTCGGGCAGGCAATTGTGATCTCTGCAGAAGTTAAAACTCCCTGACTTTGCACCATGCTTTATTGCCAGAAGCGATGATGACACTGTCCTGAACTGGCCTTTGATTGGCCGAGAAAGCCTGCAGAAACCAGCCAATGATTGGCTAGCTAAGTTTGTCCACTGATTGGGCAAAATGATCTTGCTCCCTATTAGTCTGATATAGACCTGCTTCCTATTGGTCTGATACAGACCTTTTCTGCATTTTGTTTGGCCGGCTGTGGATCCCTTCCTATCCCAGCTACATTTGAACAGTTTGGGGTGGGGGACTGTACAGAGCTGGGCATCGTGACGGGACACACACCCTCTTGCCAGCAGGAGATAGAGGACGTGTTGGTAACTGCATACATCTTGGCTGATGGGGGAGGTGTGTTAGTAGTGGCCAGTCAGGAAGGGAGTCGGGGCGCATAGTGCAACTCACTGCTACACCCCTTTTTTCCCAGCATCCCGTACCTCCCCTGAAACAGGAACACACCTCCTTGGGGAGGCGCATCTCACCATTTGAGAATCCCTGAATTAAAACTATGAATTGGTAGGAAATCAAAAATAACTTAATAAAGGGAGCTTTATTAGGTTATTTATGATTTCCTACCTATTCATAGTTTTAATTTTAGTTGCAATATTAACGTCATATTGTCATTATAAATACTTTCTCGTCAATATTTTATATAATAAAATCCATTATATGTCTGTCACCCTTTCCACTGATGTGGAACCTTTGTAAAAGAGCTGTTATGTGCTCCAAGGCACTGTAATCCGAGAATGAATGAATGAATAAATAAATAAAAATAATGACTATGCATTGTGCTGACACAGCCTCAAACAGAATATGGCCCACAGAAGCCTAATGAGGATAGCACCGCCCAAACAGGATAGCACCAGGGTTCCTGTGAGTCATATTCAGCCTAATATGCTGGGTTGGGCATGCAAGGATCTAAGTGTTATTTTCATGCCAATTATGGACTCATTAGCTTGTATGCATATCCCCCATGAGCAGAGATTCTATAGTTGTCTTGAACTATAGTGGCATGGTAGCACAACTATAACCAGGGCAACTACAACCAGGGCAACATGCAATAATTGAATATGGAAAATGTTATTTTTTTTTTAACTTGTATGTGAATATATGTGATTGTATGTAAATATACGTATTTTGTATCATCTATTTGTAATGACTTCCAGTTGAACAATAAATTATTTTTGAACTTGAATGCAACTATAGTTAGGGTTGAGGAGGCTGTTTAATATTAAAACCCTAGTTCTGCACTTCAATGGCTTTGCCCCTGTTCAATGGAATTTCAAAGTTTACATGCTGGGGGGGGGGGGGCAAGGTCTCTTGAACTACCAAGTTTTTTACAGTCCAATGTGCATATTTTCAGATCCAGATAGTGCAAAAAGAGGAAAGAGTTTGTTTCTAGTATTTCATCAAAATGTACAGCCCAGACAAGTTGGAATTTTGGTCTAAAATGTTCAAAGTAGAAAGGGTCTATCCCAGAATTGTGTCTTTTACTGGTTTGATGAAAAACAATATTAATTATTTCCAGAGAAGCAGCTAGTAAGAACTCAAGGTTTCTCATGAGGAAACTCAGATGTCAGTATGTGCTGATGCTGAATGTTACATGATGGTAAGGAGGAGAGGATGCCGAACTTCAGATTCCCATATCCTGCTAACTTTTGCTGTAACCTCATTTTTATAATTTACCACTGAAAAGGAGGACACAGTTACACCACAGGAAATAACTAAAAGCCTTTCTCAAATGCCTAATACTACAGTTGCTACTTCTCTTGGGAAATATTCACCCCAACCAGGAATCTCCACAATCTGGCATCAGTGAAGTCCAACACCTCTGCTACTCTATGCTTGGCAAGTATAAATATCTGAAGCCTCCTTCTGAGCCTCGATACCATCACTGCCTGTATCTCCCAACACAACCCGGACATACTACCGGTTATTGAGACATGGCTATCTGGAAAGATCCCTAACTCCACTAGTGCCATTCCTGGTTACACAGTCTTTAGGCATGACAGGCTGACTAAGAAAAGGTGGGGGCTGTGCCCTCTACTTTAAAGACACACTTGTGGGTCATGTTCTGGCCCTACCTAACACTAGAAATGACATTCAGATTCTAGTCATTAAAGTACTACTAGATGCACACAATAAGGCATTGACCATTGCGTCAGTATATATCCCATCTAAGCTGACTAATCACGGTCTCCCCCCCCCCCACTGACTGAATCGACTCCTGTGGGCAAAACTCAGATGTGATTCTGCTTTGTGACTTCAATGTCAACTGGCTGGTCCCCTGTGCAAGCACCTATAAAGATGCCTTAGGAGCTGCCAAACTGGCACAAATGGTACACTCACCCAACCAGATAAACTACAGGTTGGGGAACACTTCTCTCTTTGACTGAGTCCTCACTAATCGACCTGAACACATCACTAAGTCTGAAGTACTCCCAGACACCATAAGTGACCATTGTCTAATCGTTACCCTCTGGTCTAACAAAATCAACAACCCCCCACCAAATATTTATTGTCAGTAGAATACTTCTACCTGGTCGATAAGGTCCATTAAACATGCACCTTCCCATCACCTGACTGGTCTCCAGTTGATGATGCTCAGGACATGGACTCAGCCCTAGAATACTTTATCACTACCTATAACACTGCATGTGATGTTCATGTTCTGTACAAGAAATGAAAGATTAGGGGATCAGTAAACCCAAGGGTGAGTCATGACCTCCTTGAACAGATGAAATCCCGTGACCAACTATGGTACCATGCTAAAGCATCCAACACCCTAGGGAATATTCAGGCCTACAAAATCAGCCTCCTACTTTAGGAATGCCCTTGCAAACACCTAGAATGATGGGAGGTAGTTCTGGGACAACCTATCTGAGGTAAATGGGGAAAAAAACAAAGTTTCACCAGCAACACTTAGCACTGGATAAAGTAACCATTGCTGATGCCTTTAACTCAACATTTTGTGACCTTAGTCATGTGCTCCCACCTAACGTCTTTGATCTTACACCAACAGTAACCAATCCCACCATTCCCTCAGGCAGCCCAGCTGTGTCCCCCCATTTTATTTTAAGGCCATCACTGAAGGTCTAGCCAGGAAATGTCTACTCAAAGTACTTGGGAAGTCTAGGCATAGTGCTGACTCCCTTGATTTGAAACTCATCACCCTCACCTTTGATGAGGTTCTGCCACCCCTCATGAAAACTCTTAACTGCTCTCTTATGCTCTCACAATTTCCAAGCAAATGGAAGTCTGCTGTGGTGTATCCTAAAAAGTGGTGACAAGACTCTCACAAGCAACTACAGGCCTATATCCACCCTTCCCCACTCTCCAAGGCATTGGAAAGGATAGCTGCTGAACAACTTCTATACTACCTGGAAAAATATAACCTCCAATGTTCCCAACAATATGGTTTTTGTCAAGGTCACAGAATCACCACTGCACTACTAGACTTTACCTCCTTCATCCCCCAAACACTAGACCGCAACCAATTGGCTGGTGCCACCTTTATTGATCTGACTAAGGTGTTTGATACAGTTAACCACTCCCTACTAACTGGACAACTATTACATCTTGGCCTTTCGCCAGATGCCACTCGCTGATGTCAAAGCTACCTTAGTGACCTGCACTCAGCAGGTCAGAATTAACATACTAACATACTATTTGCCAGCAGATTAGGCCTTATGGTCTATCGAGTCTGCTCGAACCTAGATCCTTAGTTGGGTGCCGAGACCCTCCCATCCCTTGTGCTCCAGAAACCCCTATCATCCATCCCCACCCCCCCGGGACAGGCCATCATCTGATACATCCACTTTCTGTGTCTGTCCCACCCTCTCTTAAAGCCCTCCACTGTGGATCTCTGAACCAGCTCACCAGGCAGAGCATTCCAAGGGTCCACCACCCTCTCAGTGAAAACCTCCTCCTCTTTTCCCCCTCACCCTTCCACCTTCCAACTTCAAACCATGCCCTCTGGTGATGCCTCCTGCTTTAGTCTAAAGATCCCTCCATGTTTACCCTATTTATTCCCTTGAGGTACTAGAAGACCTCAATCATGTCCCCCTGTCTCTCCTCTCCTCCAATGAAAACAGGCAGAGCTCCTCAAGTCTGTCCTCATAAGTCAAATCCTAGCCTCGTTATCATCTTTGTTGCCCTCCTCTGTACCCTCTCCAGGAGCTGTATGTCCCTCTTCAAGTGTGGTCTCCAGTACTGTACACAGTACTCAAGGTGTGGTCTAACCAGTCCATTGTACAGCCGCAGAATCACTTCCTTGCTCCTAGAGGTGATCCCCCTTACGATGCATCCCAACATCCTGTTTGCCTTGCTAGCTGCTCTCCTGCACTGCTCAGAGTTATTCATACATGTATCCACCATGACCCCTAGGTCTTTTTCCCCTGTTGAGGCTTCCAGTGCCTCCCCTCCCAGGGTGTACCTGTGTTTAGGGTGTCCCCGACCAAGATGCAACACCTTGCACTTGGTGATACTGAAATTTAATTTCCATGTGTGAGCCCAGCTTTCCAGGGTGTCCAGGTCCCCTTGCAGGGCCAACCTCCCCTCTTCTCCCTCAACTACTGCTACCATCTTGGAGTCATCCACGAAGAGACTCATTTCACACCCTATACCATCCCTGATGTCCGATATGTATGCATTAAACAGGATTGGACCCAGGACCGAGCCCTGTGGTACCCACTACCAACCTATGTGGGGTTTGAGCTCCCCACAGACCACTACTCTCTGAGTGCGTCCAGCTATCCAGTTTTCAATCCATCTGACCATCGAAGGGCCTACTCCTAACCCATCAGTTTCTCCACCAGACCATTGTGGGGACAGAGTCAAACGCTTGCTGAAGTCCAAGAATAATACATCCACAGGCTTACCCTGTCCAGTTCTTCTGATGTTACCCATTCATAGAACTCCACAAGGTTGGTTTGACATGATCTACCTGGTACAAACCCATGCTGCTGACTATCCAGACCTCCCACCCCTCCAAGTAAACCCCCAATCGTCCTTTAGTATACTCTCCATTAATTTTCCCACCACCGAGAGTTAAACTGATGGGTCTATAGTTACCTGGTACTTCCCTCACCCCCCTTTGTGGATTGGTACCACATGTGCCTCGCCAATCCCTAGGTACCGTCCCTGTCTCAAGTGACCTGCTGAAAAGCTCCGCGGTGCAGCCAGTATGTCCGCCAATTCCCATAGTACTCTCGGATGAATGCCATCCGGCCCAGGAGATTTGTCTTTCTTTAGGGCCTTGAGGGCAAACCACACCCTTTGGCGGGATGGCATCATCCGTCCCTCCACCTTACTGGTCTTTTTTATCCTTATCCAGATGTGACACCCCTGGGGTACCTTTCCTCCCTTTGCTCCATTTCTGTTGCTCCCCTGATCCCACTCCCTGCTGCTTCTATCCCTTTGTGCCTTGCTTTGTAGATATCCCATCGCCTCCCTAGTGACACACAGAGGCAAAGTACTAGTTAAATACCTCTGCCTGGTCCTCGCCTCTTCCACCCACCCTCCTTCTGATCTCAATCTGCTGAGATGGCCCTTAGTTTTTCTCCGCTCCCCAATGTACAGGAAGAACCCCTTTTCCCCTCCATCTATCCTCTGTGCCAGCCGTTGCTCTTTACTGGACTTTGCTCCCCTCACCATACGGGTGACTTTTCTAGATGCAAGCTGGTACATTTCCTTATCCCTATCCCCTCTTGTTGTTTTATATTTTTTGCAAGCCGCCTTCTTTTCTCTGACTGCTACCTGGACCTCACTGGACCACCAGCATGGTTTATATGACCTTGCTCCGCACGTTTCAACTTAGCGCAGATCCTGGCTACCTCCGCAGAGTCCTCGTTTATGACCTCCCATCTCCTTTCCACACTTGTCGTTGAGGTAATCCTTCAAGTGATCCTTGAGAATATTTCCCATGCCCATAAAGTCTGTCCCCTGAAGTCCACTGCCAGTGTCCTAGATCTCACCCCACTCCCCAATGCTTATTTGAAACCAGACAGTATTGTGGTCACTCCCAGTCAGGGGTCCTGTACAACCATGTCCCTTACCAGATCCCCATCTGCCAGAACCACATCCAGGACATGCCCCTCCCTTGTGGGCTCCATCACATGCTGTGTTAAGAACACATCCTGAAGCCATCCAGCAGCCTCTGCTCCTTGGCCACCTTAGAGACATGGTTCCCCGGTTTGTACCTGGCATATTAAGGTCCCCCATCAACACCACTCCTTCCCCTTTTGGACCACACTGGGCAATGATGTTGTCCAGCTAACCATCCTCTAGAACATCACTCATCCCGGGGGGCCTATATGCTACTCCCAGCTTGACCTTATCTCCTGCTGGGGATCTTAAGGTGACCCATAAGGCCTCCATGCTTCCCTCTGCCTCTTCTACCATAGCAATTTCTATGTCATCTCTAATGAACATAGCCACTCCACCCCCTCTGCCCTCCTTTCTATCCTTCCTAAGCATAGTGTACCCCGTACATTTAGGTCCCAGTCATGGTTTTGTTGTCCGCTTCCGTGACTGCCGCCACATCCACCCCAACAGCATGGCCTGGAACTCTGGCAACTTGTTTCCAAGCTCCTGGCATTTACTAACACTAACCCCCACCCTTATCCCTGATCCTCCTTGTCGAATCCCACCCAGATTCCTTATACTCCATCCTCCCCTGAAACCTCCACCTCCAGTCTGTTTCCCTTCCCCCTTGAGCTTGAAGGCTACTCCCCTCATCTGGATGGGAGGGCTCTGGTCAGCCCTCCCTTATCCCTTCCCCCTTAAGTTTTAAACCCCACCTTTCTTGTATGTAGTCAGCCATCCCTGTTTAAGGACTCCTTCCCTAATGGGGCAAGATGAAACCTGTCCTTGGCATATAGTCCCTTATCCTCCCAAACTCCATTCCAGTTCCTAACACCCCAACCCATTCTCTTCACCCCACTTCCTGAGCCAGTCATTAACCTCTGTGAGCTTCATTTTTTCTCCACTGAGGCCTTTGGTACTGGCAATATCTCGAAAAGGAAATGTTGCATCCATTATCCCGACAGACTCTGGCAAGTTCTTGGAACCTTGCTTGGATTTCCATAATGCTATTTCCCTCTAGATCATTAGTTCCCAAATGCACCAGGAAATCCGGTTTCCCTCCACAATCCCTAACCATTTCATACACCATGAACTTTGCTCTGTGCACTGTCAGCCCAGAGATACTCACTACCTTCACCTGGCTATGGCATCCACCCCTTGTCCCTCCCAATGGATACCCTTAATCATCGAGTCTCCAGTAACAGAACCTTAACACCGCCATCATCCTTATGGTTACCTCCACTATGCCCTCTCAGCCCCCCCCCACTTTATTCATGATCACAATTTCATGGGAGTCTTCCTGCCTTATTTGAGACCCCCTTGTCACCCTCCCCTTTCTGCCTCCCTTGCTATTTTGCCCACTTTACTCAAACCCCCTCTGAATAGGTGTCCCCTTTAACCCTCTCTTATCTGAACCATTTAGCCTGGCCCTGATGGTTTCCCCTTCCCCCGCACCACCATCCCCCCCTTGTAATAGTACCCCTGTCTCCAGAGGCTCTCTGTGGGTCCCCTTTAGCTAGGGTCCCATCCTTGGTACTGACCTCCCTGCTGAAGGGGGGCTCCTCTCCCACCTCCTTGTCTCCCAGTTTCTCTCCAATTGTGCTCTCCTCCCTCATGTCTGGAATATGTTGCATCTCCCCCATTTGCTTAACATATGTGTTTCCCCTTCTCCCTCTGGGACTATGTCTATCCTTTCCATAGCTGGTCTGTGATGCCCTATGGGTATCTGACTCCCTCCCCCCGGCCTCTGTATAAGTTTCCTCATTTCCACCAACCCCTTCCTCCCCCTCTAGGATGCTTAGTATCTCAAATTTATTGTGACACTCTATGTCAGCCTCCATCAAGTAACCCGAGTTTCCCCTGACTGCATCTCTAAACTGACCCTCTTCTTCCTCTCTTGCACTGTTCACCTTAGGGCTCCTTCCCACAGTCTGCTGTTTAGGCTTCGCTCAACAGCCCCTCCTGACTCTTCCCTCCAGTCTCTTTGAATTTAGAATGTTTCACCCTGTCGCTTTCCCTTAGCATCAACTTCCCTATCTAAGGGTCCTCTGTCCCTAATACCCCCTTCTGCTTGCTGTAGCATAATGTCCTGTAATTTCAGAGTGTTGCCCCAGCCTCCCTCAGCCCCACCCTTCTGCTGCCCATATCCACACCCCTTATCCTTGGACACCCCCCAGCTCCCATAGCTTACTCCTCAACCAATATACCTCACCCTGATACAAGATAGCTGTCTACAGAGTGGGCAGCCTCCTCCCTCTCCAGGCCCAATTTAGAATTATTGCCATCCCACAGCCTGTGCAGCCTACAACCCTTCCGAAGATGCCTGCCATGGTGGAATATGGCCACCCAGGTTATCCTCCTCTGTTTATAACAGCACACCCCTTTCTCAGTCCCTTTCCTGAGTACAGTTTCTCTATACTGACTGTAGTTATTTACAAACCCAATTTCAACCCCACCAACAAAGTTCCCAAGTCTCACAAACACATACAGTCCAGTATGTGTTCGGTCCCACTAACAGTGTGTGTAAGCAGACACCAGGTACCAGATGATGTCACAGGCCCACCAACTCCTGTTGCTTCAAATTTCAGTCCCAACAGAAATACTCAGCCTTTCAATCCCAACCCCAGTGGCTTTTCAGTATTTAGAAAGCCTACAAACAGGGTGGGTGGAGGGCTCTACCAAACACCAGGCAAACAACACATTTAAATGTCCTTCTAATTTTCCCTGCCAACACAACTATCCCCAAACCTACAATATCACAGCCCAAGTAACAGTTCAAATTCAAGGTAATAATTTTTAACACATAGAACCAATTTCACTTACAAACTATTCAAATATTTCAGTTAAAACAAAATATAACTCCTGACCTATTTTCTACCAGCCTGTTGCTTAAGCTCCCAAGTGAACAATGAAAGCCAAGGTAATTCCTGTTTAAAGACAAGTTAATTGCAGCTAATGTCCATTCCCCCTAACACCAGGCAAACAACACATTTAAATGTCCTTCTAATTTTCCCTGCCAACACAACTATCCCCAAACCTACAATATCACAGCCCAAGTAACAGTTCAAATTCAAGGTAATAATTTTTAACACATAGAACTAATTTCACTTACAAACTATTCAAATATTTCAGTTAAAACAAAATATAACTCCTGACCTTGTTCACTTGGGAGCTTAAGCAACAGGTTGGTAGAAAAGAGGCCAGGAGTTATATTTTGTTTCAAACTGAAATATTTGAATAGTTTGTTAGTGAAATTAGTTCTATGTGTTAAAAATTATTACCTTGAATTTGAACTGATACACATTTAAATGTCCTTCTAATTTTCCCTGCCAACACAACTATCCCCAAACCTACAATATCACAGCCCAAGTAACAGTTCAAATTCAAGGTAATAATTTTTAACACATAGAACTAATTTCACTTACAAACTATTCAAATATTTCAGTTAAAACAAAATATAACTCCTGACCTCTTTTCTACCAACCTGTTGCTTAAGCTCCCAAGTGAACAATGAAAGCCAAGGTAATTCCTGTTTAAAGACAAGTTAATTGCAGCTAATGTCCCTTCCCCCTAACACCAGGCAAACAACACATTTAAATGTCCTTCTAATTTTCCCTGCCAACACAACTATCCCCAAACCTACAATATCACAGCCCAAGTAACAGTTCAAATTCAAGGTAATAATTTTTAACACACAGAACTAATTTCACTTACAAACTATTCAAATATTTCAGTTAAAACAAAATATAACTCCTGACCTCTTTTCTACCAACCTGTTGCTTAAGCTCCCAAGTGAACACGATCCCAACACCCTCTCACAGTCCATTCATGTGTACCACAAGGTTCCATCCTTGGCCCCCTACTCTTCAGCATCTTCATGAATGACCTCCCTGCCACTTGCCATGATCAAATTCTACTCTAAGCAGATGATGCAGTTATTTTCTTGAGCTAGTATGACCCCCATCACCTCCAGCACCAGCTACAGCATAGTTTCTCAGAAGTTGAAACCTGGTTCAGGTCACGTAAACTCATCCTAAACTACTCAAAAACCAAATCAATGCTGTTTCATGGTACTCACAACAAACACAAGCTCCAACAACGATTAATCTACAATAGTGGTGGCACTGTGCTGGAACAGGTTGACCAGTTCAAATACCTGGGAGTGACCCTTGACTCAACTCTTTCATACTCCACGCATATAAATAAACTTGCTAAAGCTGTGAATACACACATAGGCCTATTACATAGGCATAGGCACTGTCTGACAAACGGAGCATTAAAACTTGCCATGCAGAGCTCAATCACTTCTTTAATTGATTATGGCCTCACAGTTTATGGATCAGCTACTGACATTGCCCTCCGGTGTATAGCCATAGCCTTAAACAATGCCTGCTGTCTCCTCACCACAGCCTCTAGACACACACATGATCTCTATGAACAGGCTAACTGGCTGCAACTTCAAGGCAGAATTAAGCATCAGACCTGCTTACTTGCAAAGAAGACAATGCCAGGCCTCCTTCCACCAGGGGTTCAGTCTAGACTTTTGCCTCACTGTGCCACCCACCGTACCAGGAGTTCTGGAACACTACTCTTCACAGTTCCCAGCTGCCGGACTACTCAAGGGCAGTGCTTCTACAAAGTTAGTTCCTCTAACTGGTTCAACACACTCCCAGTGGATATCACCAATGCACTGAATCTCAGCTCCATTGAGTACAAACTATGGCAGCACTTAATGGCCAGTGCCTACTACATTTAAATTCCCTGCTCACTCTCCTGGCCTCACCATTACTTATGCACTCTCCCCGCACCCCACTCCCTCTCTATTAACTCTTTCCAATATCTCATGTCAGCCACCTCAGCCTCCTCCCTTGCCCCCAGATTTCACTCCTCCCTCTCTCCATTTCCTCTCACATCCTTGTCCTTCCCCTCACCTATTTCCCCTGCACCTCCTAGTTCTCATATTCTCTCTCTTTCTCCCTTAGCCCTCAACTCCCTTCTACTTTTCATTTCTCTCTCCTTTCTTCTACTTGCCCATCCTAACTCTTCTCTCCTCCCCCACCAATCTTGTTACCCCTACTTACATCTCCCATCCCTTTTCCCCTTCCCTCCATCACCACCTACTCCTCTCCTTCACTACCTACCTTATCCCTCCAATCCCCAACCCCCCTCGGTTCTTGCCTGTCCCTTACTACCTTGTCCTCTCACCAACTACCTCTGGCTCTCCCATGCACTTGTCAGATCACTATTTCAACTGTAACCACCCCAAGTTCTCTTTGTATAATGTCTGGTGATATTGCACCGTTGCTGCCTTACAAGTTGATCCTGACAAAGCCTTTGGCAGCTCATGCATTCTGTAATGTTTTATCTGTTATTAATTCTATTGTCTTGTCCTATCTGGACAAAGCCACTGGCAGCTCATATACTGTAATTGTATTGACTGTTATCTACCTGCCTGTTCTTGTCTATACTTGTCCACTGTCCATGATGTGGAACCTCTGTATAAAAGCACTGTTTTGCTTAAAGGTGTTATCCAAAATTGTCATAAATAAATAAATAAACGCCATGGAAGAGTGCGAGTCATCATACTGTTTGAGTAAATGCAGCTTATAGCTCATGTAGGGTAAAAGAAATGCCCATAATGTGTGGATGTTTGATTCAGCTTTAGGAAAGGTTTTATTTTGTCATTTAAATATAGTTCGGTTTGAAACACAGTAATAATCATGATACATATGTAGCAACAAAAGAGATATTTGTGGCATGTATATGTTCGCATACTCTGGGGTATATGCTTTTCTTGAGGCAGCTGATTTAAAAAGAATGTAAGATTTGAATCATCACTTCAGCATGTCTGAATCAGTTTGGCAAACAAAAGAAATCATGGAATCCAGAGGAGAAAAGAAAAATTGAGCTACGCTGTCAAAAATAAGAGAAGGCTTGTTAATTTCACCTGATTTTCACCCACTATCTGAAGGTATACCAGTAATATTGTTCCCATTGGTAAGCCCAGTTAGAAGGAAAAAAAAGAACAAGATAACAGTGAATTTTTTTGTGCAAAAAGAAAATGGCTGCACATAGTGTGTTGTGATCACATTTTGTTTTAGCCCAAGAGGAAAATGGACAAATGCGGGGGATGACTTAAAAGGTGATATACAAATGTCAGGTACTTTTGCCAGTCCTTTGCATGAAATGCTACCTATTTTGGCATAATATGCCACTCAAACAGGCCTCATATATACTCAGATCACCTTTGATGGTGTACAACATTTAGCTGAGCATTCTAGCATCAATGCAGCTTTGGCTGACTTACAATCGTAAGGCCTATAGATAAAAAGCAGGGATAGCTTACATTTTAAAACAGAAGTACTGGAGGATATAAAAGGTTCTTTGTAAAGACTTACCATTGCTTTTTTAGATATGAATACCAAATTTCAAGCACTGACCTTTAAAATGGAATACTTAGAGGAAAGAGTTTCCCAGAGAGAAGACTCCACGTGAGGGGCTCCACAGCAGATACAGCAATTTGAAAAACAGATGCAGGCCTTGAGACTGAAAGTTACAGAACAAGATCAGGTAAAAAGAGTGAATATTAGGCTATGTAAACTCCCGGAGGGAGTAGAAGGAACTGAAAATCCAGTGGCCTGTTTTGAAAAGATTCTAACTAACTGCACCATGAGATTCAATGAATGGTTGAAAAAGTGGTGTGGAGTACAGGGTTTTGGCTTCATTGGGGACTGAGCAGCCACCTGGAGGTATACAGACCTATACTGACATGATGGTCTGCATCTTGGGAGCCAGGATCCTAGGTGATAGGCTTAAATGCTTCACTGACAAGCATTTAAACTAGCCGGGGGGGGGGCACTGAAAAGAAGCAGGGAAATCGCAACCTTCCCCCACCAAACATAATAATTAGCAATGTAAACACCAAGGTAGAGAAGTCATTAGTAAGCAGTACGGGGGTAAATCAAAACAAAGGCAAAGGCAGTAAGGACAGGGATGGCGCTAAAAGGGATAAAGCTATCAAAAAATGGAGGGTGATGAGTACCAATGCCCATAGTCTGTGTAACAAGCTCCCTGAACTAGCAGCCCTAATGGAAGAGGGATGCCTGGATATTGTGGCAGTCACTGAAACATGGTACACAGAAAACCATGACTGGGATGTTGACATACCAGGATACACAATCTACAGGAGGGACAGGGGTTAAAAAAGAGGGAGAAGTAGCTCTCTATGTAAGGGAAGGGATTAAAGCAACAGAACTAAAAGAGTAAACAGGAAGTAGATGAGTCACTATGGGTCACCCTGGAGACAGGAAATGGCACCACAAACCGCATGGGGCTTGAGTTGAATGGCCTTACATCTTTGCAGTGGCACAGGAGATGGGCCTGGTTGCACAGCTCAGCAGATGGGTAAAATTAATTTATGATACACTTACAGCAATAAAGTCAATAATATAAGTTTAGCAAAGATACCTCTGAAGAGAGGACCTAGACAAGGATGTCCTTTATCACCTTTAATTGTTGCTCCTATTACTGAACCCCTAGTTATCAAAATGAGAGAAAACAAAGAAATCTTTAGTATAATACTTAATTTAAAGGAGGAAAAAATAGGATTATATGCTGATGATATTTTACTCTACATCACCAAACCAGAGATACCAATTATGCATATAATTCAAGTAACCAATACATTTGGTCAGTTCTTAGGATATATAATAAATTGGGCCAAAACAGCTATGTTAAAACTAAATATATATATATATACTTCAGGGATTACCAGGAGTACAAATGAAAAGTGTAGATGATAATATTAGATATTTGGGAATCAAAATAAGCCCTCCAATTGAAGACCTTTATAAATTAAATTATGAAGAACTATTAACGCATATTGACTCAGATCTTAAAAAATAGAACTCTCTGTATCTAACACTGATTGGCAAGGTTAATCTAATTAAAATGCAAATTTTGCCTAAGGTACTCTTTTTGTTTGAAGCTCTGGCAATTCCAATCTCAACATTTTTTTTTTGCAAAACGTAAATCTTTAATTATGAAATATTTATGAAAAAATAATAGCGTGAGGACAGGCATTACTGGATTTTTATTTATATTATACCTCAACACAATTAGTACAAATTTGGCATTGGCTTCACAAAGAAAAATTGGACTTTTCCTTCGTGCAAATAAAATTAAAAGCCCAATTGTATAAGTCATTTATTAATTAGCTTTACTCTGGTTTCCCTTCTAAGAAACTAAAATCAGCAATAACAACTAAGACCACATATCAATGTTGGATCTATGCTCAAAACAGGATGAATAATATAGGTGATATCTATCACATACCAGATTTATAAAACCATAATTTCATGCCATCAATATTATGCTATGAAAATGAGGACAATGGGATATCTTAATAATGAAATATATACATATAAACAGCTGATTAACAAATATAATTTCAGTCTTGTCTTTTTTTTTTTTTATGATAACAACTTAAATAATTTCTCAATAAAAATAAGATGCATATTAAGTTGAGAGAACTTCACTCCCACCCCCCGGCAATCATAATTAAACATTTTTAGGAGAATAAATCTGGGGGAAAAATTATTTCACAGATACATAATATACTTCAAGAGCCATTGGACCATAGCAATGATAAAGTCAGGCGAAAATGGGAAGTGGATCTGGGTATCCATATTCCGAGTCACTATGGCAAGTCATTATAAAAACATATACATATTCAGTGAAACTGTTAACAGATACAAATGAACACTACACACTGAATTTACTTCACCACTAAAAATCTGCACTTGATAAATCCAAATATATCAGCTACATGCCCAAGATGTCCCAATACAACAGTCACTCTAATTCACTTGATTGCATCATGCCATGTCTGTATTAAATTTTGGCATGAGATTGAGAGATTTTCTCAAAGTGTTTTTAAGAAACAAATGTATTTTTCTTCAATGATAAAGTTATTAGCAATTTTACTGAGAAAAAAAAAACACTGGAAACACAGCAATGTAAATTATTATAACTGTTTCTTATAGTGGCAATGAAATGTATACTGCAAAAATGGAAGGACCCTGATCAAAGGCTGAATTTAGTCACAGATATATTTATCCTGGAACATATTTGGGGCCAGATATTCAAAACTTTGCTCTGGGGCTAAATTAGCACTGCCCGTCAGGCAAACGTAGCCCGGAGCACAAAGTAAGCTATATTCAAAAGGAAATAGCCCAGTGCTAATCCTGCTGAATATAGCAGTCTAAGGAAGCTGGGCAAACTGGTCTGGGAGTGCAGGGCAAAAATAGCCCAGGAATAAGACAGCACTGAATATAGCAACAGGGAAGTGCAAACTGCAACTGCAGCTCATTAGACTCTGTAGCAAGCCAGTGTTGCAGGTGGAGAACATTGTGTGTGATTGCACAGAGCTGTCTCACATCTACTGCAAACACACCTCTCACCCTCCTGCCTCATAAATCAAGGACAAGACTTAAAAAAAATCAGGGACAAAGGTTTAAAATCAGGGACACACCTTAACAATTGGTGATATCCACTCAGGAAGCTGGTAGAATAAGTGGTGTAGTGTAAAATGCATTTTCTAAGGAAGAGCACGTCTGTAACATTAATGTCTGCCACTATGTTATGCTTACAACCCCCACTGTGTGGTCATGGAAACACAATTTGTAGGAGAGACAGAGTAAAGGTTTGAGGTAAAATCAGGGACAGCTGAAAGGTATGACTGCAAACAACAATGTAAGACACACACTGCAGAACTGTGCTTAGTGTGCTATGCTGAAGTGAGGTTTGCCCAGGGCTAACTTGATTGCACAGTGCTAGCACATTAGCCCAGGGCAAACGGGAGCTATATTCAAAGCTCCCATGCAAATGAGCCTACTTAGGTAATCCGTGGGCAAACAGGCACATTTGCATCTCATTATGTGCTGCTTAGCAATCAGTACCATGCAGTTTGCCCCGTGCTACTGCATGGTGCACACAGCTCCACCTTTTGGTCAGAATGGAAGTACAGGCTGGATGCTGCAGGCCAAGGCATGCCCACAGCATCCCCTGCTGGTCAGAATGGAAGTACAAGCTGGAAGCAGCAGGAACTGTGTGCCGGCAGGCACATCAGTGCATGCAACACACCCATGCAGCTATGCAAGCAGGACCTGTATATATGTATGTGCATATATCTATATATATAAATTGATAGCTAAACAGACATACTGCCCATGGCCATACATGACCTGGAAGCTGCCTACCCCAACAACATAGGTACCCCACTGCAGTAGTGGGTGAAACACAGTGGGGGGACGCAATGCATGGGACAGGCATAAGGCAAACCTGGTCATGGCGGGAGGCCATAGGGTCACTAGGATATGCAGTATATCCAGTAGATAGGGAATAGGGCAGACTGGTTGGGCCAGGCAGTCCTTTTCTACAGTCACAGTCCCTGTTCCAGTGTGTACCTGTGACACCCTGGTAGGCTAGTGTCAGCCAGGCCAGCATGATCCTCGATCCCCGGTAGCCTCAAAACACACTGAAACCCCTCATGTTCCCATGGTCCCCCAAGCACGGCTTCCAACCCCTGTTGAAAATGAAATCAATAACTTTTCCCTGGTAGTCTAGTGGTGCCCCAACCCCCACACACATATCCCAACCCCCGTTCACATATAAAAATTAACATTATCCCTGGTAGTCTAGTGGTCCCCCACCCCCACACATGTATCCCAACTCCCGTTCACATGTAAAATGAACATTATCCCTGGTAGTCTAGTGGTCCCCACCCCACACACGTATCCGACTCCCGTTCACATATAAAAATGAACATTATCCCTGGTAGTCTAGTGGTCCCCACCCCACACACGTATCCCAACTCCCGTTCACATGTAAAATGAACATTATCCCTGGTAGTCTAGTGGTCCCCCACCCCCACACACGTATCCCGACCCCGTTCACATATAAAAATTAAATATTTCCCTGGTAGTCTAATGGTCTCCTCACCCCGATGCACGTATCCCGACCCCTTTGCACATCTCTATCAAACTCTTTCATTCCCTGGTAGTCTAGCGGCCCCCCCTTGCACCCAGCAGTAACACCCTGCTGATGCCAAAACAGTCTGAGGACAGAGCTGGTGACTGGCTCAGCCCTCCTCTCACCACCATGACCGGCCACTGACTGAACTTTCTACCTCAGTCGGTGGCCATCTGTGATGGTGAGAGGAGGGCTGAGCCGGTCGCCGGCTCTGTTCTTGGACTGTTTTGGCATCAGCAGGGTGTTACTGCCGGGTGGGGGGCCGCTAGACTATCAAGGAATGAAAGGGTTTGATAGAGATGTGCAAAGGGGTTTGGGATACGTACATCGGGTGGGGGACCACTAGACTACCAGGACATTGTTAATCTTTACATGTGAACGGGTCTGATATGTGGGGGAAGGGAGGACCACTAGACTACCAAGGAAATATTTAATTTTTACATGTGAATGGGGGTCGGGATACGTGCATGGGGTGGGGGGACCACTAGACTACAGGGAATATGTATATATATATTTTAAAGGGGGTCGGGATATGTGCTGGGGGACACTGTTGCCACCTTACTGCCGGCACATTACTACCGGCCTTTTCTTGATGGTATTCAGTGCCGTGCTACACGTTACACTAATGGTTGTAGCACGGTACTAAACCTTTGAATATGCCGGCGCGCTGGCATTCAGGGCCCCTCCCCTCAGTCCTTCTCTTGCATACATTATAGTTTAGCATCAGCGCTAACACCTAGTGCTGGCGCTAAATGTCCTTTTAAATATGGCAGTCAGGGACAAATTTGGTGCTAGTCCAGCGCAGCGGATTTGCGCTCCGTGCTATGCTTTGAATATCTGGCCCTTGGTATCTAAAAAATGGCAAAAGAACTCAGTTTTTTGAAACATGGAGCTAGTTCAAAGTGGAATTAAATAAGGAAAAGTAAATAACTTCAAAATAGCAATTTATATACATAATAATGTGTTAACAGGCTCTCCCCTCTGAAGATGATCAGAGAATGGAGAGAAGGCTCCTATCTGAAGCAAACATTTGATGAACAGAGTGGACTCAGACCCATGGATCTGACAAGAGGGGGGAAAATATTCTTTCCAAAGTTATGACTTGAAATAGAATTTCACAACATGCTCAGGAGGGTGTTTTAGATACAGGATTGACACCAAAGAAGGATTTGGTCATTCAGAAGAGAATTCTCTCTTGTGAGGGGTAATCATGTTTTCTGAGAAATGTGTTAACCAACTATTTTATTTTTCTTAATACCCATAACAATGATGCCCAACAGAGATATCAACATATGTACTGCATGCTTCTAAATGAGACCTGCTTAAATCCCATCTGCAACTAGTGTTTTTGAAAACTAACCTAGAAATGTGTTTTTAAAGCTTATACTAACATACTAAAATGTCAGTCGAATAGCCCTAACAGTCTTTCGAGTCTGCTCAATTGGTCGGCCCCCACCCTGGGTGCTGACCTTGCTGCCCCCCTCGGCTTCTCTGGCTTCTCCCTTCCCAGTTCCAGATATTCTTGCTGCATTGGATTTTGCTTCCAGAACCCTTCCCCTGTACCTGTCCCAGCCCCTCTTGAACCCCTCCACCGTCTCTGCCTCCACCAGCCCCCTAGGCAGTGCATTCCATGGCTCCACCACCCTCTCAGTGAAGTAGCACCCCTCCTTTCTCCCCTGAATCTTCCCCCCTCCAACTCTCACCCATGCCCTCTAGTGGCCCCCTCCTCCTTCCTTCGCAGCACCCTGACTGTTCCTCCCCTATTTACCCTCTTTCTGTACTTGAAGACCTCCATCATGTCCCCCCGGTCCCTTCTCTCTTCCAATGTGTACATATTTAGCTCTTCGAGCCTCCCTCATAGGTCCTGTCCCCCAAGCCCCAAATCATTTTGGTTGCCCTCCTCTGGACCCTCTCCAGGAGTTTAATGTCCCTCTTTAAGTGTGGCCTCCAAAACTGCACGCAGTACTCAAGGTGTGGCCTCACCAAGCAGTTATACAGAGGGAGTATCACTGCCCTCCTTCTGGAGGTGATCCCCCTAGCGATGCATCCCAGCATCCTGTTGGCCTTGGCTGCTGCCCTCCTACAAGTCTCCGAGTTGTTCATCTTGACATCCACCACCCCCAACATCCACCACCACCCCAAACACAAATTACTGTTCTGTGAGATGATTTTCTTCTTTTGGATTTTAGATATAATTTTTCTTACAGTATATTCTTTTGTATGAAGGAATCTTCCTGCATAAGAACATCTCATGAAAGGTGCCTTTATATGAAAGGTTCTTCCACATGCTTCTCTAGTATAAATGTACTGTATCTTCCTCTGTGAGTGCATGGAAATCTCACAAAAGAAAATGCCTTCATATAAAAGAAGAGCATGAATTTAGTTTATTTTTACATTCTTCTGTTGTATGGACCAATTCTCTTTTTGTGAGCTCAAGAAAATGCACCGAAAAGCAATTAATATGAAAAAAGGAATTTACACTTGGTCTTTTTCATATTTCAACATTTAAAAGCCATACCTCCATGAATAATTGCAGTTACAGGACAATATATACAAGTAAAAAGTATAAATTAGTACTACAAGACTGACACATTATACATCCCTAAAACATTTGACCCATGTAAAAAAGCATAGAAATAAAAAGAAAATCCTAGAGGATAAAATTGCAACTTTAAAAGGCATAACACTTGCCACTACTTGGAGTTAAGGGATAATCTATGCATCAAAATAAAAGATCTTAATGAGTACAGGATTAGCATATAATACCCCCAGTTCCTCCCGGCAGCACATAACTCGTGGACCGTTTCACGTTCCGGTAAAGTATAGGACAAGAACTTCATGTTTGCCAGTCCCTCAGAGTGGTGATGGGGCACAGTCGTGGTCAGTGAGCCTGGCAGTGTCCGCTGGCTTGTGTGGAATGCAGTGCTTGCCTTCAGTTACTGCAAGTGGCATTGCTTCCCCTTAGCACTGACGGAAGGAGCCCGCGGAGCTGGATTGGAGATTGGCGGCTGTGTGATGCGCACTTTTTGGAGTTCCGCGATGGTGACATCATCATTGTAGTCTCAGCTGGTTTCACCTTCCGTGCATTTCTTTGCAAGGGGCAAGCAGATGCACAGAGCTTCAGAGGATCCTGTGGTGCCTGAGGGCTGCCGATCTGGCCCTCCACCATCCCAACCCCCCGAAAACCCGCTCGAGGATCACTGACTGAGAAGGTAACTCAGCCCCTGAGACACAGAGGGAGCGCTGAATGTAGCGACTCTCCTTTGACACTGTTTCTGTGGATTTCTGCCCAATTTTTGCGAGAAACTCTGCAGTCTACCTGGACAGTGGTGCCTCCTACCTTGACTCGAGGATCGCCAGGGTGCTGAGTCTGATCACCTCTCCGCCTGCATTCCTGTGCCTTCTGTATATGTGGAGACTGTTTTTTTGACTGCATGTTTTTCACCTGCCCTTGCACTGCATGCAGAAAATCCAGAGGTTACCTTAAGAGGAAACTGTATTTTGTCTGCCTGTTTTCACCTGTCCTTGCATTGCATATAGTAAATCCTGAGGTTACCTTTAGAGGTATATAATGCACAGCATTAAGAAAAGAAACTCCAGCGGTTACCTTTAGAGGCTCACGTGGGCGACTAAGCCAGTAGCGTGGGCTAAATTTACCTTAACTCGCCTTTTGGGCAACTGAGGCCACTACACGCATGTGTGGCCACCCTCTTGTCAGGGGCTCTGAAGGTACTACCTGCCTCAGCCATCTTAAAGCCCAATAGTCCTTTGAGCCTCAGCAGTCACTTGTTATTTCTGTACCAAATAGCAGACTCAGTTACTACCTGCACTGCCATTTCATTTCATTGCAATTGCTACCTGTTTAAACGCTGGAACTCAATTACACTGCCTGTGAAAAATGTAATTAGCCCCAAAAGACCTCTGTGCCTCAGCAGTCGATTACGATCAGACTCTGTTGGGCTATCTCCTGGTTTAAAGTGACTTACTGCTTCTGTAAAGATTTCTGAGCCTTAGCAGTAGCTGGTTTTTGCATCAACGATCACACAATGTTATGTTTAATCCTGGTCCAATTGTCATACTGTTACTGCTGCTTCTGATTAACTTGGTCTCCATACACCTGGCCCATAGTGGTACTGGCACTTTTAAACTGTGACCTGACAATCTTTTTATTTTCTAGCCTGCCACCTAGATAGATTAGCCATTGTCAATCTAGTGAGCCTGTGTCTCAATCAGACAGCAATCAGCCAACAGCCTGTACTACCTTGGTGTTCCCTTGACCTGCTGCTCTCCCCGTACCCCACCGAAATTGCTCCACTTACACCTACCCTTCCCCCATACCCCTCACTGCATATAAATGCTCATGTCTTTTTTTCCTTATCCCCACAGGGTGCACGGAGCTTCAGAGGATCCTGTGGTGCCTGAGGGCTGCCGATCTGGCCCTTCACCACCCCAACCCCCCGAGAACCCGCTTGAGGATCTCAACTGAGAAGGTAACTCAGACCCTGAGCCAGAGGGGGAGCGCTGATTGTAGCGACTCTCCTTTGACATTGTTTCTGTGGATTTCTGCCCAATTTTTGCGAGAAACTCTGGAGTCTACCTGGACAGTGGTGCCTCCTGCCTTGACTCGAGGATCGCAAGGGCGCTGAGTCCGATCACCTCTCTGCCTGCATTCCTGTGTCTTCTGTTGCATGGAGCACTGGACCTGCCGGCTGTGCCGGCTGCCCCACCACCCCCGCCACCACCCTAGGTCATCGCTCGTTGATATAGTGGAGGTCACGTGTTGCTGAAAAACCTATCAGCCCACTTCTCCACAAGCAAGCTATATAATACATCCACTAGGGGCATTTCACCACTTCTTGCGATATTCTCTCCCAAATCCCAGCAGATCACAAAACTGCAAGCTCCTTTTATTCCACTAGGGGCTTCTTCCACTCAAGGACTTTCCGCCTTCCTAATTCACTGTACTACCAGCTCAGTGCCACTTGCAGCCCCCTCCGATATTCCACGATTCACCCACAGTTCACTAGCTCCTAGCTGAGTCTACCTCTTGGTCTCATCCCTGCTCAGCCTCTTCCCTATCCCTCCCTCCTCCCCTGACTTGACGCTCTACTTGGGTCCCCCGTCCCTGAGAAGTGCCCTGCGTTAGGGCTGCATGCTTCCTGTGACATGGCTCTCCTCGCTCAGGCTGGTCCCTCAGCCAACAACCTGGGTCCTCTGGCGCACTCGGTCTCCTTCAGTCCTCCCCCTGCCTGGGGGGCAGCTAAAGGGTTAAAGACAACCCACTTAAACATCTGCAGCCTCCTACAAAATCATGCGCAACTAACTGCCTGGACTGCCTTCTACAAGCCTGACATCCTGTGCATCACAGAAACGTGGCTCAAACCTCACACCCCTGACTCTGCCTGCTCCCTCTCGGGCTACGGCATGGTCAGACTCGACAGGGCCGGCAATAAAAGAGGCGGGGGTGTACTCATTTACCATAAGGTCCATTTAAATGTCTCCATTGTGCCGCACCAAACCCAGGGACCCTCACCCTGTGAGTTTCTCCACACACTTCTGCTACTTGGTAACACCAAGAAGGTGCACATAGTGTGTGCATACAACCCTCCTAAGGGGGGTCTGCCGGGACTCTCGATGCTCATAGAGCTACTCTGGGATAAGGTGGGCTCAAGTGAGCTCCTCATCCTTGGTGACCTAAACCTTAATTGGCTGGGGCCCAGTGCCAAATTGTTCGAGCCAATGCTCTCAGGCCTCTCCCTCAGTGAGGTTATCACGGAAACCACCAGGCTCTCCTATCGTGGTGACAAGGGGGTGCTCATTGACTGGGTCTTGAGCAACCGACTTGACAAAATCATCAACTCGGGGCTCCTTCCTAACTCTATCTCTGACCACTCGCCAGTCTACTGTGTTTGGAGCTTGAACCCAACCAAAGTTCTCTGCAGAGTGATACAAATGAGGGACTACTCGAAACTTATACTCCCAAACTACCTGGAGGACCTACAGGGAGCAGACTGGTCCTGTGTTATGGCTAAGCATGACCCCGTCGAAGCCCCAGACCTGTTCATTGTGGCATTTGCCCTGCTTCAAAATAGGCATGCTCCCCTATCTAAGAGGGGAGTCAGAGGCTCGGTCACAAAATGGCTTCACAGCGAGATCCTCTCCCATATGAAGCAGCGATACAAGTCCTGGGCAAAATACAGTGCATCCCGCAACCAGAAAGACCTCCAGGAGTACTGACAGCTAAAGAACTCCTGCAAATGGGCCATACGTACTGCGAAAAGTGAGTACTGTAGTACAGCACTGGTTGCTGCTGCAAATGACCCATGATGTTTCTGGAAGAACATAAAAAATCTAGTCGGTGGTTCGACCAAAGTACAAGTCACCGACATGACCACTGGTAAGGCCAACTGCAATAACTCCCAAACCATTGCCTCCTCTTTTAACCACCTCTTCACTGACCTGCCAGCTGCCACCCCCCACCAGTCCTCTGCCCCAGCTCATGCTTACAGGTCTCCACCCCCTCGTCCACCTTTCTACCTCAAAAAGATCACTGTGGGTGAGACCCAGGCTCTCCTTGCTGGTCTTTTTCACCACACAGAAGCGGGTCAGGACAGCCTGGAACCCAGACTACTCAGCCTGGGTGCCCCCTTCATCGCTCATCCTCTTGTCCACATATTCAACGCCTCGCTTATCTCAGGGGTCATCCCTGACATATGGAAAGTTGCTAGGGTTTTCCCCATCTTGAAAAGTGGTGACCCTAAGGATATCAACAATTATCGCCCTATTGCAATACTATCGGCTGCCTGCAAGCTCTTGGAAAAAGCTGTTGCATCACAACTTTCCCACTACCTACAGGGATATGATGTCCTTTCCTCATCTCAGCATGGCTTCCGTAAAGGCCACAGCACCTCAACGGCACTAACCGAGGTCACCACTGGGATCAGGACTGCAATAGACCAGGGCAAGTTGATGGGGGTTATATTTGTTGATCTATCCAAAGCCTTTGACTGTGTGGACCATTCCCTCCTCCTCTTCACACTACAGACCCTTGGCTTCTCCCTCCGTGCCCTTGACTGGTTCACAAACTACCTCGGGCAGGCAACAACTCACCTGTTTCAATCAGACCCTCTCACCCCTCTTAACCATGAACAATGGGGTACCACAAGGATCTGTCTTTGGACCTATCCTGTTCTCCCTGTTCATCAATGAGTTACCCTCTTTTGCCAAAAAAGGGCTCCTAACCTTGTATGTGGATGACCTGGTCATCTTAGCTGGTGCCCCTGATGCCACCAGCATCAATAACCAGCTCAACTCGGACTTCTCGTATGTCAGAGCATGGCTAGATGGGCATAAACTCACAGTCAACCTGAAGAAAACCCAGGCCATGCTATTTGGCACAGCAGCCAAAATCTCCTCTTGCACTACGCCCCTCAAAGTCCATGGGTCCAACAACTCCCTCTTGCCGACAGTCAACTCAGCTAAGTACCTGGGGGTCACCCTCGACCCTCTCCTTGACCTCTCCGGACATGTCAGAAACATATGTAATGCTACTAATGGCAAACTTGACTTAGCATATAGGGCTGAAGACTGCCTTACCCCCACCGCCCGGCTGGCTATAGCTAAGGGGATATTACTTCCCACCCTTTCACATGGTCTCATTGCCTTTGCCTCTATCCTGTCCTCAAGCCTCGCTAAGTGGGACACCACGTACAACAACATCTGCCACTTTGCCCTCTCGGCCCCCCGTCTCACACACTGATGTATGCTCTACTCATGACTGGAATGGCTCCCCCCTGAAAAACACCGGACCTACATCATGGGAAACTTCATTGACAACATAATTCGAATAGCCACTCCTGCCTCGCTTGCCCTCCTCCTGAAACATGCCTCCCCCATCTACCACCTCAGGCCTTGTGTGTCCCAGACCCACTTGGTCCCCAAAACCCACACCCTCTCAGGAGAACGGGCATTTACCACTCATGCCCCCAAACTGCGGAACTCCCTTCCTTTAAAAGTTTGTGCATCCCCCTCCCATTCCATCTTCAAAACCTCCCTCTGGAACTTCCCAAAACCTGCTGCGCCCTGCCTGTGTGCCACTTAACACCCAGTTCGACAGCCCTCCCTCCCTCAATGGTACCCTAGCTAGGCTCTTTCTGCCCCACCACCTTGGTGAGGCAACTTACTAGTGGTTATGTTATGTATTGTCTATTATCAGCCTAGGGGGGTCATATACCCATTTGCTGCCCCAGGCCTGTATGTACCCTATGATATTTGACCCACTATTGTTGCATATATGCTTATCCCTATGCTATGTACTTCTGCTTTAATAACCCTTGTTGTTTCACTCTTGTGTTTGGAGCATGCTGCTCCAGGTTTGTAATGTTGACAATGTATTTCTCTCATGTGTACCTTGTAACTCTCCTGGGTCGCACCTGAAAATAGGCACCAGCTGTCTAGTGTACTTACCCGGTTACCAAAAGCAAATAAATAAATAAATGTATGGAGTATACAAAGCTCCCCCAAATTACCTCCTAGCTTCACCATTGTGTTCAATCTACAACTAAAGTCTGATCCTCATAAGAAGTGCACAAAATTCATATCTCCCACTGAAGCAGAAACAAAACAAATTTAATATCAAGCCAACAAAACTGTACCTAGTTATGGCTACACAAATCAAAAGCACATTTTTTGCTAGTCCAGGTATAAAATGGCATATTTTTAGTGGAAAGTATAAAAATACAGAAAACCTAAACATATTTATTGAAGTATCAGTGTCATAAAAGACAATAAGGAGAATACTATTATTTATTTATTTATTTATTGTCAGGATAGAGAGGATTGTGACTGAATTAGCATGTGGCGCCAACAGCACAGTCACTGAGAACATCAAGCAGCAGCAGACAGTACAGCATCACCATCAGCATCAGGAAAGTTACAGTAGGAAGCCTGAGCTTGCTCCAGCTGGAGCATCAAATTCACTGTCATCATCATCATCATCATCAACAACACTAGTGACAGCCTCAGGGAGATTTTCATGTGAATCAGCATCAGCAGCTGAACTAGTAGTTAAACTAGCATGACCATGAACATGGCGTGTGCCAGGACAAGACAGTAGCTAGTGGGTGATACCTTGATCCAGATCAAAGCTGTCTAATGCAGGACCTTCAACTGCTATATGTAGAAGTGACTGGAGTGTGACATTGGCCAAACTTGTTCTTATTTTGGTTTTTATAAGATTCTGAATGGAAAATACTCTCTCATGTGCAGCTGTAGACATACTCCTAGCCAATAACATTTCTATTAGGCCAAGGATGTGAATTCACTTGCAGATATGGCTTATCAACTGCAGATTTGAGCATTGCTTTGAATGCAGAATATTCCCCTTTTATACTGGTTACGTGATCTTCAGAAAAAAGTTGGGAAAGTAGTTAAATTACTTAAATCAGTCATGCCAAATTTTGTAAATTATTCTCGTGATAGACCAACATTTTTGAAATCTAAACAACTAAACCATTTTAGATGTTCCTCATGAAATTCTGAAAATGCTGGTCAATGTAAGATGCTGCTACATCTATTAAACTATGCAGCTGTGTATCAGTCATAACATCTAGTTCTGGGCAGTTTCCTTTAAATGTAAAAGGAACAATCTTGTCCTCACTACTATGTTTTGAAATTAGATAGTTCATGCATTTCTCTACAGGTTTACACATTGGTTTAGAAATTATGTCATAGACTTTCCAGGTCTTATGTTTAGCTTCGTCAACTGGAGTAAGCATGTTTTCTGAGGAAAAGATAGCCAACTCAGTTAAGAAGGGGGATAAAACTTTTTTAGGTACATCAGGGAGTGAAGAAAGACTAAGGGAGGGATAGTGAGGCTTAATAAAGGGGAGGGTAGGCAGAGGTTGACTGTGAAAAGGCAGAGATACTAAACAAATATTTTTGCTCAGTATTTACAAATGAAGAGGAGTAGGCACCTAAAACAAACAATAGAAACACTCTGGATACAGAAGTTGATACCAGCCCATTTACAGAAGAAAGGGTTCTGAAAGAACTCTTAAAACTGAAGGTGGACAAAGCAATAGGGCCTGATGGGATTCATCCCAGAATTCTAAAAGAACTAAGGGTAGAACTAGTGACACCACTGACTACCCTCTTTAACAAATCATGGGAGGATGAGGTGGTACCTGAGGACTGGAGGAGGAATGATGTGATTCTCCTTCACAAAAGTGGGAGCAGGGCAGAAGCGGGAAACTACAGACTAGTTAGTTTAACCTCAGTGATAGAGAAAATGATGGAATCACTTCTGAAGGAAAGAACTGTTGAATACCTAGAGGCCAGAGGGGAACAGGACCCAAGGCAGCATGGATTCACAGCAGGAAGGTCATGCCAGACAAATCTAATAGATTTCTTTGACTGGGTGACCAAAGTAGTAGATCAGGGAAGGGCTGTGGACATGGCCTATCTAGACTTTAGCAAGGCATTTGACTCAGTCCCACACAATAAAATAATATACAAGTTAGCCAGTCTGGGAGTGGGTCCCAAGATGATAGCCTGGGTAAAGAATTGGCTGGAGAATAGGACACAGAGGGTAATAGTAAATGGAGTCCACTCTGAAGAAAGGGGGGTTACTAGTGGGGTGCCGCAGGGTTCAGTATTAGGACCGGTCCTCTTCAATGTCTTTGTAAGTGACATTGCAGAGGGACTGGAAGGAAAAGTATGTCTCTTTGCAGATGACACAAAGATCTACAACAGAGTTGATGCACAAGGTGGGGTGGAAAGGATGAGAAGGGACTTGGCAAGGTTAGAGGAATGGTCAAATGTATGGCAGCTTAGATTTAATGCTAAGAAGTGCAAGGTAATGCACCTGGGGGAAACAAACCCAGGAGAAGAGTACACAATGGAGTTGAGATACCTACAACAACAAAAATAGAAGGGGACCTGGGGGTAGTCATATCAGATGACTTAAAGGTGGGCAAGCAACATGAGAGGGCAGTAAGGAGGGCTGGGGGGATACTGGGATGCACAGGGAGATGCATCACCAGTAGAAAACAGGAAGTTGTTATCCCTCTGTACAGACAGCTGGTGAGACCCCATCTGGAGTACTGTGCGCAGTTCTGGAGACCCAATCTCCGCAAGGACATAGACAAGATGGAAGCTGTCCAGAGGAGGGCAACTAAAATGGTGCAGGGTCTGCACCAGAAGACATATGAAAAGAGACTAAAGGAGCTTAATATGTATAGCCTCGAGGAAAGGAGGGAGAGGGGGGACATGATAGAAATGTTCAAGTACCTCAAGGGAATCAACAAAGTCCAAGAGGGTAGCATCTTTCAAAAAAAGAAGTGTGCAAGAACAAGGGGGCACAATTTGAAAATGGGGATGGCTCAGAGGTAATGTAAGGAAGTATTTTTCACAGAGAGGGTTGTAGATGCATGGAACGGCCTTCAGGAGGAGGTTGTGGAATCAAAAACAGTGATTGAATTCAAGCATGCATGGGACAGCCATAAGGCAATTCTATGGGGTGGGGGTAGAAAGAAGTAGGCTGCTGGTTAACTAGGATCTGCAGCTTATCCATTAGGTAGGGAAATGGGCAGACTGGGTGGGCCAAGCGGTCCTTATCTGACATCAAATTCTATGTTTCTATGTTTGACAAGCTGGAGGATTTCTAATATTAGTAGGGCATCCTTTTAAAATTCTAGTAATAAATTTTTCAATATTGGCAACAAATCTTGAAGAATAAACAGTGCTTTTGCAAACTGTACATCTCTTAGAAATGCCTTTGCTTTGGCTCCATCACCACCAGCAGAGTTTGACACACATTCGAGATATTGAACTACTGTTGGTAGGTTGACTTGAACAGTATGAACTGATCGTATCTTACTTGCAAGCCAACAAACTTGTCTTATCACACTGAAATAAGCCAGCTCACTGTGCATAACATGCTTTTTCCTGCAGTTCTCCAAGTTTCTAGGGGCTGTAGTGGTAAATTTTTAAAATTCCTTTCAGGTGTTTTCTACTTTTTGAACGAAGGCTTTTTTTCATGACGTCAATAAACTCCAGTTTACGGGCCACGCAATGCATGGGTATTACAGTGGGGGCACATTCTTAGATTTTTGCTATGCCCATAGAATGGTATTAGTGTCAGTGGCTCAGTAGGTAGCACACTCGCCTCTGAGGCCAGGAGATCAGAGGGCTGTGTGTTCAGTTCCCACATCTGGCATATGGGTTAATATCCCAGTACTGACACTGTAGTGCAACTTGAGAGGGGTGCTGCACTTCTGAGGTGCCGTCTTTTGGATGAAATGTTAAACCGAGGTTCCATCTGTCTGGATTGGTGGTAGTTCAGGAGGATGTTAAAGAACCCATGGCACTTATCAAAAAGAGTAGTGGAATTTCCCCAGTGTCCTAGCCAAATTTCCCTCATTCAATAAAAATACCACCAACAGCTTAATCTGGTCCAATTTCAGTTGCTTACCATCTGTATCCCCCTCCCCCCCGAAAAAGGGACTTCTATGCCCAGTGGGCTTACTGGGTCAACAAAATGCATCAAACGAACAGTGGCATGGTCCATCATCACACTGGCACTATCAAAGCTGACAGATATAAGAATCAGTCCTAACTTGCTCACATAATTAAGTTCCACACTCAACAAACTCAAGCACAGAGCTTATTGCTTTAAAAACTCCATCTACATGAGAATGTTCGAGATATTGCTGATGGGGGATCTGAACATGCCAGATGTTAATTGGAGTGCATTTGCAGTAGCCTCTTCTAAGAGTGGGGTCATTCTAGATGCCCTACGGGGGGGCATGCCTTAGACAACTAGTATTGGAACCCACTCGAGAGGGAGTAATCTTAGACCTGGTACTCTTAAATGGAAATGGTGAGAGGATCACAGATTTAGAAGTGGGTAGCCATCTGGGAACTAGTGACTATCGAAGAATATGGTTTACAATAAACACAGCAGTAGAGTCAAGCCATACAAAGGCAAAGATATTGGATTTCAGGAGGGCTGACTTTGCCAAAATGGGTGGGTGCCTAAGGAATGCACTAGCAAATGGGCAGGAAGGAGGGGTGGAAGAATAATGGGGAATAATCAAACTGCAATTACAAAGGCAGCAAGCCTTTGTGTGAAGCAAATAAATAAAACAAAATGATGTAAGAAACCACTATGGTTCTCAAAGGAAGTGGCAGGGAAGGTTAGGGAGAAAAAGAAAGCATTCAGGGAGTACAAGGAATCATGGAAGCAGCAGGACAGAAAACTGTATCAATTAAAGCAAAAGGAAACAGGGAAGGCAGTCAGAACAGCAAAGGCCCAGACCGAGGAAAAGACAGCCAACTCAGTTAAGAAGGGGGATAAAACCTTTAATAGTTACATCAGGGAGTGAAGGAAGACAAAGGGAGGGATAGTGAGGCTTAATAATGGGAAGGGGCAGACAGAGGGTGACTGTGAAAAGGCAGAGATACTAAATAAATATTTTTGCTCAGTATTCACAAATGAAGAGGGGGAGGTACCTAAACCAAACAACAGAAACACTCTAGATACGGGGGTTGATACCAGCCCATTCACAGAAGAAAGAATTCTGAAAGAACTCTTAAAACTGAAGGTGAACTTTGAAGGTGGACAAAGCAATGGGACCTGATGGGATTCATCCCAGAATTCTAAAAGAACTAAGGGTAGAACTAGTGACACCACTTACAACCCTCTTTAACAAATCATGGGAGGATGGGGTGGTACCCGAAGAATGGAGGAGGGAAGATGCGATTCCCCTTCACAAAAGTGGGAACAAGGCAGAAGCAGGAAACTACAGACCTGTTAGTTTAACCTTAGTGATAGGGAAAATGATGCAATCACTTCTGAAGGAAAGAACTGTCGAGTATCTAGAGGCCAGAGGGGCACAGGACCCAAGGCAGCATGGATTCACAGCGGGAAGGTCATGCCAGATGAATCTGATAGATTTCTTTGACTGGGTGACCAAAGTAGTAGATCAAGAAGGGGCTGTGGACATGGCCTACCTAGACTTTAGCAAGGCATTTGACACAGTCCCACACAAAAGATTAATATACAAGTTAGCCAGCCTGGGAGTGGGTCCCAAGATGACAGCCCGGGTAAAGAACTGGCTGGAGAATAGGATACAGAGAGTAACAGTAAATGGAGTCCACTCTGAAGAAAGTGGGGTTACTAGTGGGGTACTGCAGGGTTCAGTATTAGGACCGGTCCTCTTCAATGTCTTTATAAGTGACATTGCAGAGGGACTGGAAGGAAAAGTAAGTCTCTTTGCAGATGACACAAAGATCTGCAACAGAGTTGATGCACAAGGTGGGGTGGAAAGGATGAGAAGGGACTTGGCAAGGTTAGAGAAATGGTTCAAATGTGTGACAGCTTAGATTCACGCTAAGAAGTGCAAGGTAATGCACCTTGGGAAACAAAAACCCAGGGGAGTACGAATGGGGGGGGTGAGATGCTAACAACAAAATGGAAAGGGACCTGGGGTGGTCATATCAGATGACCTAAAGGTGGGCAAGCAATGTGAGAGGGCAGCAAGGAGGGTTGAGGGGATACTGGATGCAGGGAGAGGCATCACCAGTAGAAAACAGGAAGCTATTATCCCTCTGTACAGGCAGCTGGTCAGACCCCATCTGGAGTATTGCAGTTCTGGGAGACCCAATCTCTGCAAAGACAAAGACGGATGGAAGCTGTCCAGAGGCGGCACTAAAATGGTGCAGGGTCTGCACCAGAAGACACTATGAAGAGAGACAAAGGAGCTTAATATGTATAGCCTCAAGAAGGGGGCATTATAGAAACTTCAAGTACCTCAAGGGAATCAACAAAGTCCAAGAGGGTAGCATCTTTCAAAAAGAGGTGTGCAAGAACAAGGGGCACAATTTGAAGAGAGAGGGGGGGTGGCTTAGAGGTAATTTAAGGAAGTATGTTTTCACAAATAGGGTTGTGGATGCATGGAATGGCCTTATGGAGGAGGCTGTGGAGTCAAAAACAGTGGTGGAATTCAAGCATGCATGGGACAGTCATAAGGCCATTCTAGGGGGTGGGTGTAGGAAGAAGTAGGCTGCTGGTTAACTAGGATCTGCAGCTTATCCATTAGGTAGGGACATGGGCAGACTGGGTGGACCAAGCGGTCCTTATCTGCCGTCAAATTCTATGTGTCTATGTGTGAAGCAAATCAACAAAACAAAATGAAGAAAAACAACACTATGGTTCTCAAAAGAGGTGGAAGGGAAGGTTAAGGAGAAAAGGACAGCATTCAGGAAATACAAGGAAACACAGAAGGAGCAGGACAGAGAACTTTATCAGTTAAAGCAGAAGGAGGCAGAGAAGGCAGTCAGAATAGCAATAGGCACAAACTAGGGAAACGATAGCCAACTCTGTTAAGAAGGGGGATAAAGCCTTTTATAGGTACATTAGGGAGCGAAGAAAGAATACGGGAGGGATACAGAGACTTAATAAAGAGGAGGGAATGTGGGCAGAGGTGACAGTGAAAAAGCAGGGATACTGAACGAATATTTCTGCTCAGTATTCACAATGGAAGAGGAGGGGGAGGAATCTAAACCAAACAAGAGAAGGACTCTGAATAGGGGGGTCGATACCAGTCCATTTACAGAAGAAAGGGTTTTAAAAGAACTCTTAAAACTGAGGGTGGACAAAGAAATGGGGCTTGATGGGATTTACCCAAGAATTCTAAAAGAACTAAGGGTAGAACTAGTAATGCCACTGACTACTCTCTTTAACAAATCATGGGAGGATGAGGTGGTACTATACCTGAGGACTGGAGGAGGGCAAATGTGATTCCACTTCACAAAAGTGGGAGAAGGGCAGAGGCAGAAAACTACAGACCAGTTAGTTTGACCTCAGTGGTAGGAGGGAAAACGGTGAAATCACTTCTGAAGGAAAGAACTGTTGAGTACCTAGAGGCTAGTGGGGAACAGGACCCAAGGCAGCATGGTTTCACAGCAGAAAGGTCATGTCAGATTAACCTAACAGATTTCTTTGAGTGACCAAAGTAAGGCATCTGACACAGTCTCACACAAAAGATTAATATACAAGTTAGCCAGCCTTGGAGTGGCTCCCAAGGTGGTAGTCTGGATAAAAAAAACTGGCTGGACAACAGGACGCAAAGAGTAATAATAAACAGAGTCCACAGTGAAGAAAGGAGGGTAACTAGCAGGGTACCGCAGGGTTCGGTACTGGGATGGGTCCTCTTTAATGTCTCTGTAGGTGACATTGGAGAGCACCTGGAAGGAAAAGTATGTCTCTTTGCAGATGACACAAAGTTCTGCAACAGGGTTGATACACAAGGAGGGGTGGAATAGATGAAAAGGGACTTGGCAAGGTTGGAGGAATGGTCCAATATATGGCAGCTCAGATTCAATGCAAAGAAGTGCAAACTAATGCATCTGGGAAACAAAAACCAAGGGGAAGAGTACACAATGGGGGGTGAGTTAATAACAACAACAAAAATTGAAACAGACCTAGGAGCAATTATATCATATGATCTAAAGGTGGGAAAGCAATGTGAGAAGGCATTAAGGAGGGTAGGGGGGATACTGGGATGAACAGGGAGAGGCATCAACAATAGAAAAAGGAAGTTGTCATCCCTCTGTACAGACAGCTGGTGAGACCCCATCTGGAGTACTGCATGCAATTCTGGAGACCCCAACTCTAAAGTTAATGACATGGGTTGTAGAGGCTGAGGTTGAGGCTGAGGATCCACCATATTAAGACTGTTGGCAGTGTTGTGTGTAGAAGTTGCTGACAATCCCACTGAATCCACCAGTTTTTCTTTTACTTTGTCTTCCAACATCCATTCATCTAGTTGTGGGCACTCCTTGTGGTAATTTGTTTTGATTTTTTTAGCAGATACTTACATTTTGGAGTATTTTTAGGTGTCTGATGATCGAAGCTATCTCCTTAGTTCTGCATTCCCCATGGTGATGTCAGCGGAAGTTAGGCCAGACGCCTTTCAGTGATATCTCCTCCACGTGACTTGATCTGTCTCTTCCACTTGATTTGATTTATATCACATCCACCCTCCCCCAGACTTGATTTCCTGCCCCCCTTGGTCCCGATGCCTTTACTTTTATATTTTTATAGCAAATTCCAAAACAGATATTAGTAGCATATTACAGATTCAATCTGTAGGTGCATGATGATGAGTGATGGCCTCAAAACACACAGAAAGTGCGAGTTGAGGCACCGCCACCAAATGCTACTGCAACTGGAAAGATGACAGAGCAAAATATAACAGCTCTCTTCCCTAGCACTGTCAGTAGAGAAATGGTGCCTCTTCAAATGTGCGCTGAGCTACTGACACTGCTAGCTCCACTCCACGTGTGATGGCCAAAACCCAGGACTGACAGGGAATCTTCCTTCACCAATATGCTGCCTACCCCATCAGTCTGGCTGTGCTGGACTAGACACAGCTGTATTTCCAACAGGGGTCCCTCACTCCCCTTGCTGTCTCCTCATGCCCATCCCCCATTTGAGTACTTGACTAATACACTGTCTGCTCCTTGCTGTTACAATTCCACTTTGTGCCAGGATAGTCTCACATAACTATAACTAAGACCATCAGGTGACTGCCATGGCAATGCAAATTTAGGGGACATCTAGCAGCTGGTGATGGAACCTGCAATCAAAGAAAAACAGGTACACACACAGAAAAAAAAAAATGTTGAACTTTTTGGTAGTCTGTGGGACAAGCAGTAAATATCCGACTGCTTGTCCCCACTTAAAAAATGGTTGTCCCAAACGTTGGGTTATGGGATTTGTCAAACCCTACATATTTGAAATATGCCCCACAAAAAAATACAACAAATTAATAAACCGCCTTCCTCAACTTACAGATGCAGGGACCTTGCTTTCAAACCCACATGGATGTGTGCATCTATCTATGTAGGTATGGAATCACAGGGCCTACAGTGACCTGCACTTCTGCAGTAATATGGATGTGTTTATGAAGGTCCAAATGAGGATATGATTCTGCTGTCTCAAAAGGGAAGGCAATTCTTTGCAACAAACTTTGGTAATGCACCAGTTAGGATTCAGATTAAAGCAACAAAAGTGGAAAATTCTTGTGCTAGGGTTTCCAACCCTAACTGGTGCCCACTAGCCAACAAGCAACAAGAAAAAAAAGAAATTACAGTTTCAGCTGCTCTGAATGTTGATGAATCAGGGGAAGGATCTTTCTTGGGAAGCTCAGCCCTAATGCTCACCCCATATTGACATTGTTGTCAAATGTACAGAACTGTGTCTACCCACATGCTGCCAATGGACTGTTGGCCCTACTTGAAGAAAACAAATTACATCTGATGATGTTTGATCATGCAATGGGGTGAGGGTAAGGGCTAAGAGCCCCACAGAAGAGATGACCCCTGATTCACCAAGATTCAGGGCTGTCAGAAGTTTTCTTGCTTTTAATTGCTTGGTGGTGGGGTGGGAAGTTAGGGTTGAACACATTTCCCTGCTTTTGTTACTTAACACTGAACCCTAACTGGTGCATTAACACAGGTTTTTTTTAGCAAAGAACGTTGAATATAAGGTAACAGCAGGTGTCTTCAGATTGGCCACAGCCTGCAAGAGGCTCTGTCGGGAGACACAAGAACAGGCAGAATAAAACACAGTACCCTGTACACTTATATTATATGGATAGGCCCCGGAAGGGTTGGGATGATGGTAAGGGTACACACTCCTCAGCCTGCGCCAACACAAAATTCCTTCACCATAGTGGTGAGACAGGACAGCTCAGAAGAGGCACATAAGGTAATGCCTAGGGGAGGCAACGCAAATGTTATTTTTAGGCACCCATTCCAGGAGGCTCTGGGTGCCGTGCAAATGCAAAATGCACAGAACAATAGCAAAGATAAGACAAAAAGTAAAACGAGGCTAAATATAAAACAGCAGGCAAATAATAATAGTTCAAATACAGCAAAAGCCTGAACAGCAGCAGCTAATAAAGGCTAACATTAATGCCTAGAAGAGTAAGTCCAGGAAGGCTTTACTGAACAGGTAGGTCCTTAGGTGGGCTTTGCGTACCTCAACTGAAGGGGCCTTTCCTGACAGCTGGAGGAAGCAAATTCCACAGGATGGGGCCGGTGACATTAAATGCTCTGTTGCTGATAGTCTTGTCCTGGGAATTGCTAGGAAGCCTTTAGAGGAGGAGCAAATGAAGGGATTGATGTGGTGGGTGTAAGAAGGTCCAATAAGTAGCCAGGGCCAAGACTGTGCAGGGCCTTAAAGGTGAGCAAGTCCACCTTGAAGAGAACCCTCCACCTGACCATCAGCCAGTGCAGTTAATGCAAAACCAGGGTGATATCACTTTGCTTAGGCTGTCCAGTCAACAGCCTAGTGGTTGCATTCTGCACTACTTAAAGCTGATGGAGGGTCCCCAAGACCCCGAAGAGCAGGGCATTTGGATGATGTGGGGGGTCCTCACAAGAAGAAGACCCAAAGTGGGAGGAAGATGCACCCAGTCCAAGGGGAAGCAGCTGCTGGAAGGTCACCCCCTACTGTTAGTGAGACAGACTTGGGAGACAGCTGGAGAGTAGAGGTAAAGTGCCTCCTAGCACTGTAGCTTGGCAGGCTAGTGAGATGATCCAGTGCATTTCTCGGCCAACAGGTCAAAGGTGGCAGCCAGATGTCATTGTCCACCTGCAGACAAATGACATGGCAAGAACTGGAGCAGGAGTAGTGCAGGGAAATTTGTTGCAGCAGGGTAGGGATCTTAAGTAACTAGTGTGAACAGTGGCACTGATCAAGGTGTTATCTGTGTATGGCTGTAAGGAGAACAGGGCTCTCTGCAGCAGCACTTTTAATGATTGGTTGATGGAATGGTGCAGGGAAGAAGATTCAGATACATTGGAGAATGGGGGCCAGCTGAGGTGGTTCTAGAACTCTAGAAGGGTGAAGATCTGCATCATAGAAACATTAACACTGTCAGCAGAAAAGGACAAGTAGACCCATCTAGTCTCCCTTTTTCATTTTTGTTCTGAGACCACTGACTATATGTAATCACTGGTGTCCCACCCTCACCTCATTGCTTTATCTAATTTGTCCCTGTGCCAATTCAATGCATGCTTTGAGAGCCCCATCAATCTGCCCCTATTACCTCCTCTGGCAAGCAGTTGCTATCATCCATCACCCTTTCTTTGAAGGAGCGATTTTCTCATATCTCTCCAAAATGTCCCCCATAGCCTCACTGCATTCCCTCATGTTCTGGTGCCTTTTATTCTCTGAAAACAGACCCTTTACCTGTACCTTGTTCATACCTGTGCGGACTTGTAGGTTTCAGTCATGTTCCTTCTCACTCTCCTCTCCTCAAGGGAGTATATTTTGTGTTTCTGCAGCCTTTCCACATATGAGTTCTCATGAAATCCTCACACCATTTTTTGTTGCCCTCTCTGTATTACCTTCACCTTGTTAATGTCCTGGCAGAGTTGTGGCCTCTAAAAGGACACTACTCCAGGTGGGGCCTCACTAGTGAGCCATGCAATGGCAGCACCACCTACCTCCTCCTATTAGACGTCCCCTTCCAATGCAACCCAGCACCCTATTAGCATTTCCCACTTTTTTGCCACATTGACCAGCCTCCTTGTAATCATTAGATATGATGACCCCGAGATCTCTTTCTTGCTTGATGACTGTGGTTCTTCTCCCCCATCTTATACACAACTCCTGGGTTTCACCATTTAGATGTATTACCTTGCTGACTTTGGCACTGAAGCTCAGCTGCCACTCCATAGGCCACTCCTCTAGTTTCCTCGGCTCCCTTTGCATTCTCTCCATCCCTTTAAAAGTGTCCATCCTGTTGCAGATTTTTGTATCATTCATAAAGAGACACACCTCCCCCCAGCTTCTCCACAACATTATTTATAAAAACAATTGAAGAGGACCACTTCCAACACCTATCCCTGTGGCACCCAGTTAGTAACTCAGCTGTTCCTTGAGTGCTATAATTTTCCACCACCCTTTGTCTCTAATCCTTCAGCCAGTTTGATACCCAGTTTATCACTTCATCCCTCATCTCCGGGCTGCTTAGTTCCTTAACTAGCCTACTGTGCAACACAGTGCTGAAAACACTACTGAAGTCTAGATAGGCCATTTCTACTGCTCTCCCATGATCCCCTCCCAACTAACCCAATCAAAGAACTCTGTGAGAACAGTCAGATATGACCCTCCTGTGAAACCATGTGTTGGTATCCTCCTCCCTTCAGGACAGGACTTCTGTCCTTAGTGGGAGGAGCAAATGTTACTTAGATGATCATTTAAACTAGCCAGGGAGGTGACTGTTTGTAAGAGAGGCAGAAATTGCCCATCTGATACATGATGAAGAAACAGGGAGGCAGGGCCCAGGAGAAGGTGCTCCCCAAGGCAGGGGCACAAAAGGAAAGGGTGCAGACAATGCAGAGGGCAAGTGTGGTTTAAACTAAGGATGCAAAAAGAGAAAAGTAACAAAAAAGAGACAAGAAGCAGGGAGGTTAACATGAGAAAAGGGATAACTGGGACAGACAGGGAGCAGCATAGGTAGTAGGAAAGTTGAGTTACAGGCAGGGAGGCAGTAAGGTATGGAATGCCATTTGCAGACAATGCAAGGAATCTGGACATCAAAGTCATCTTGGGGGAGGTTGGCCTGGACTTGGTGGCTGTAATGGAGTCATGGTGCACTGGCAGTTATGACTGGGACATGGTCATACTAGGCTACTCTCTGTTCAGAATAAACAGGAAGGGCAGAAAGAGTTGTTCCATATGTTAGAGGGGAATGAAGACTATAGAAACACAGGGGAACCTGGTGTAGAAGGAAGGTCTGGAGGTGATGTGGGTCATCCTAGAGACAGGAGCTTGGGCCACTAACCATACAGGGGTAGTATACATACCTCCAACACAGGTAGAGAACTTGGATAAGGCACTAGTGGAAGCTGTCACTAGGATGGCAGCCAAGGGAATGGTGCTGCTAATCAGTAACTTCAGTCTTCCAGATGTAGATTGGAGCTGCAGCCTCAGCAAGGAGTTGGACTATGCTTGACTCACATCGGGGACATTTCTCAGGCAGCTAGTCAGTGTACCCAGCTTGGATAGGGTGGTGCTGAACCTCATGCTTACTAACAGGCATATCATTGCAGACATCATAGTTGACAGTCATCTAGGGACCAGTGATCATCACACAGTGTATTTCAACATTAAGACAGGTGTCGAAGCAAACCACACAAAGACAAGGGTCCTGGACTTTAGGATGATGGATTTTAAAAGAAAGAAATGGGGGACTGCTTCAGATGCTGCTTAGTGGGGGAGGAATGCCAGAGAGGGGGTAGAGGTACAGTGGTGGAAAAATTAGGGAAGGGATAATTAAGGCAAACAGCCTCTGCATGAAGTAGGTAAACAAAAGACCATCATGGTAGTCTAAAGAAGTGACCACAGTGGTGAAGGAAAAAGGGTGGCATTTAGTAGGTACAAAGAAATGCAGAGGGAAGAAAACACAAAGGAGTACAAAGTAAAATAGGAACGCACATAAGGAAGTGAAGCAAGCAAAGGTGCAGACAGAAGAAAGGCTACCCAATGGGGTAACTAAAGGATATGAGACATTCTTCAGATACATAAGTGAGAAGAGGGATACAAGATGGATAATAAGAATTATGCTGGCTGGGGTTCAAACCTGACCCCCAGCTTGCCTTCTTGGATTTTACTCCATGTACATGGGATGGCCTTCTGACCTCACCAAGACCTTCAGGAGAAACCACCCCATTCAGAAATTTTGCTTGAATGGGGAAGTCTAACCGGGTGTGCATGTTGCATGCACTTGGCTGCGTGTTCAGTTAAAACCTCACTACCTCAGTCGTGGTCTAGTCTCTTTTTCTGATTAAAATTACCTTATCCTAAACCTTTATAGTTATTTTTCTTTTAATATTCTTGTACCACTTATATATACCAATAGTCACAATTAAGCTTTACCCCACATTGTGAGTCTACAACTTTATAAGTAAAAATATTTAACCGAAAAGAAATACCAGGAAATGTCACCTTGTCTTAATTCTTTACTTAAAGCTGGTAATGAGTATTAATATCATTTGAATCTACAGTGCAAGCAAACAATGTATGAGTAACTGGAGATTAAGTCTCTCCTACTTTAAGATACAATCATACAATAAAGTAAAAGTAACATAAAATGCAAGTATCATCCCTCACTGCTCCATATCAGGGATAACTGCAGTTCATAACACACAGTGCCATACCTTGATATCTCAATGAAGTCCTAGGCAGAAGGACGTGCTGCCACAGCTCTTTCATCTCTTCTGCCCTCCTTAGCTTAAATGAGTCTAAATTTAAATGTTTTTGATGTACCTCATGTCACACTTGTAGAAGTGTGTCTCATGATGCTCTTCTTGTAGAAGTATACCCTGTGACACATTTCTTGTACAAGTGTGTTAATCATGCAAGGTGGCAACAAAAATATCTTATTTTAAAAGTGGAATGTCACGTCAGATTCTTGCTTTACTGGAACATTGTTTTGTAAGCTCTAACTCTTTTTGCTACATAGGAAACTGGTTTAGCTAGCATTCTGTCTAGTACGAAATGTCTTCTTTCACTTCCTCAAATAAAATCTCCCCATTTTATAGTTAGTTCCAAATAAGACATGCAGACATATTTTCTTTTAACCAGTAAACTGTTAATAGCACAAAAAAACCTACAATGTATCTTTAAACTATTAGAAATATTTTACAATGAGACACATTCAATTCATTTGCCAAACAGAATTATGCTTGGCAATAAAGTTGTATTTAATTCAACTTAGGAGAAGCAGAAGTAAAGCAATTTTCAATTGGCATTATTTAATTTAGAAAAAAGTCAGTAAGTCAGATCTATTTATTGATTTGTCTCTGGGAAATAACAGGTTCTTGCTCCATTGTGTCCTCTAGTTCAAGGAAAAGCTGCTTCTTTGGAATATTTGGATCAGGCAGTCCAAATAGGGACTCAAGGGGATTGCCAACTCTGCAGAATAAGGAGGGAGACTGCACAGCATCTTGACAAAGCAAGCATCCAGAAGAGGTACATACTTTGGTTAAATTTTAACAATAGAAGGGGGAATGGATGACCAGGGAGCAGCAGGAAAAATTTTTTTGGGGGGGAGTGAAGTACACATGAGTCCATTTTCAGTGGAAAGAATCCTGAAGGGACTTGCAGATGTGAATGTGTGCAAGGCTTGGGACTGGAAGGGCTACACCCAAAGGAAATAAAGAAACTCAGGTAGTTGCTTGCTGTACTTCTGATGATTTAATTCAACTGGTCACTGGAAACATGTGTGGTTCCAGAGGACTGTAGGAGAGCAGATGTGGTCCTGTTCCATAACAGTGGCAGCAGGATGGGGGCAAACAAGTATAGTCCTGTCAGTTTACATCAAGTTATGTGGAAGGTAATGGAAACCCATTAAAGGAGAGAGTTGGAAGAGTATCTTAAATCTAATGGGCCACAAGACCAAAGGCAACATGGATTCGTGGTGGTGTCGGAGGTCATGCCAGATGAATCTGATTAACTCTTTGACTAGGTGACAAGGGAAATAGATAAGGGAAGGCAGTGGATATTATCCATTTGAACTTCAGCTAGACGTCTCGGCACTGTGCCATACAGGAGACTGATAAAGAAACTGAGCAGTCTTAGAGTAGGATTAAAAGAAATTCCTTCATACTTCCTACACGTTTCTTTTCTGTTAGCTCCAACATTGTCAATGGAATTAACACTTTCCCCTTACCTTCAGTGATTTATTCTGTTCGGGAAGGGTGAAGGTTGATCAAGACAGCAATCCTTCTTACTGGGTAGGCTTTTATAGACCATATCTGGATTGGCATATCTGTGTCAGGAATTCTGAATTTATTTATGCTTTATTACTCCTCAAGCCAGCTTATCAGAGATGTGCAATTTTCAAACACTGTAAGACATGCAGGAGGTGATGAGACCCTCCCTTAGGTTCACATTGCCCTAACAGTGTAATGCAATCTAATATGTTGGTTTCTGTCTCAACCTCAGTTGAACCCCCAAGCTGGGGTTGCACCTGTATACTGACTGGCAATGGCAAGGCTGAGTTGCATAAATCCTTATTATTGCTCTTAAATGAGATTCTGAGTATCTATGTTCTGCAGGGCGTCCCCCTCCTCCCATATGCACACACCCAAACCCAAGTTGGGCCCCTCAAGTCAGGTGGGCCCATACAGGTATGTCCAGGTGAACCAGAGAAGGACAGGACTGATCTCCCAGCTCTACAGACAAACCATGACCTTGACCATATGGAGGGTCAAGATGATGATACCGGGGTCACAAAGAAAATCCTGACCTGAATGTACTTTCTGTTGAGGAGAAGGACCCCTCAAAAGAGGAGGAGGAAGGTGAGTGGATGGAGCCTAAGAGAAAGATTGCAATCCCTCCCCTGTTTGATTTATAATCTCTATCCTATCTAATAATGGAGGCTAGTAGGGCATTACAGTTAAAGGAGGCACCCGCCATGGAGGCTCTGGATGTGATTCTGATACTGTCTGAATCTTCTGATGCACTGAGGTGTTTTCTAAACATTGTGCACTGTGACTAGATTATTAAAACAGCAATGAGCAGGCAAGGATCAGAGAAAGCACCTACCGTGACCATAGGTGAGATGTTGTCCATTTTTGGAGAATTCCCAGAACTGGGAAACTCCTCACTTGGCAGATTAAGCTGTACACAATTCTGTTAAGCACACAACTATACTGACTGAATGTTCTCTGCCCTTAACTGCAATGCATGATAAGAGAGTGGACACAGAATGCAGAATAGCCTTTTCCTACAATGGAGTAAATATTTGTACCTACTATGCATCTTTGCTTCCAGAGCTCTGAACTCTTGAATTTCAGCTCTGGGTAGTAGTATTGTTTTCATTTATTTTGTATCCTTTTCTAGAGGCTCAGGCTCCCATTATATAAAACCAGGGCTAACTTTAGTAACTTCCATAATTCGCATTCTAAGTAATATAAAATAAATGAAACAAGACAAATAAAATAAAACTACATTAAACACATTTGTTAACCAGAGTGTGGAGGATACCAAACCACCCCAAATGCCGGCTGAAAAAAATATATTTCCAGGCCCCTTTTAAAGGCCTTCACTGAGGGGCTCTACACAAAGTACTGGACAGTGAGTTCCAAAGTACCGGGCCTGCTACTTCAAATACCCAGTCTCCTGACATCTTCTGACTTGACCTTGACACTACCACAAGGCCCTCTTCAGTGGAGCACAGTTGGCAAAAGGGTACCTAGGGATGCAGGAGTTCAGTCAGACAGCCAGAACCCAATCTGTGAAATGCGTATAGGTCATGAGACCCAATTTAAAAGATACACTATTTGACTGGCAGCCATTGTAGATCTCTGCAATGCACGGTCTTGGAAGGTGTGTTGGTAACTGTCTCTGCATTCTGCAGCACTGCAGTGTACCTCCACTGACCACAAGATAAAAAGCATTACAATAGTTGAGCCTCCAGATCACAAACGCATGAGCCAGCATAACCAGGTTGCCAGGAGGGATAAGGGGCATAATCTGGGTGATTTTTTGCAAACAGAAAAAGATATTTCAGACTACTGCCAACATTTAAGCCTCCATTGGCAGACCCTCATCCAAAATGACACCAAGATGTTTCACCTTAGTGGCAGCCACCAGATCAGAGGAACTGAGATATAGCCTGGTCTCTCCAACTGCAGCTCCCTCCCATGGCCTGGCTCAATCTACTAGAACTTTGATTTTCTCTGGGTTAAACTTCAGTCAGCACAATGACATCCTGTCTTGAATCTTGGCTACACATGTGTTACACGCGTCCACTGCACTCACCATCCCAGGTGCAAAGGACATATAGAGTTGGGTAATATCTCCACAGCAATGAAACCATAGCCAATATTTCCTAATGGCCATGCTCAGAGGTAACCTATAAACTGTGAACAGCATGGGTGACAGGACAGAGTCCAGGGATATGCCAAAGGACAGAAACCCAGAAGTGAGGAAAATCTTTCCAACACCAGCGTCTGGGTTCTGTGTTTGAGGTAGAACTCAAACCAGTGGATTACTTTGCCAGAGAGCCCTGCATACTCCCTAAGCCTATCCAAAAGCAGCCCATGGTCCACAGTATCAAAAGCAGATGGGAGATCTAGGAGGATAAGAATTGGCCAATCACTCCATCTCATTCCTGAGCAGGGCATTGTGCAACTGGACAAGAACAGTTCCAATGCTATGCCTAGTCCTAAATCCCAATTGGACAGGCTGAAGATATCAAAGACTATGAGGCATGGTTCCAACTTTCTCAATAACCTTTCCCAGAAACAGAAGGTTAGAGACTGAACATTAATTCTCCAAGATCTCTGGGTCCAAGGTTGGTTTCCTCAAAAGTGGCTTCATGAAAAGTGCATTAGCACTAATGGGAAGTACCCATCTTACGGGGAACAGTGGGCAGTCTTAGTGAATACTGGGTCCAGACGTCCAGTGAAACCCACGAGAAGTCATTTTGGACCCTGATCCAGATTACAAAACACTGGCCACAGCTCTGTGATCACCCTGCAAACCTCTTTCATCTTCACTAGGTGGAACCCTTCTCAGGACCACTGACTGTGGCTTGAATAAGAGGCTATCCACTGCAGGGCTGTCCCAGCCCAGTTGGAGTGATTCCAACCTTAAAAGAGGGCACCCTATCTATGAAGAGTGGAGTGAACTCCTCACATTTCACAGCTGTTAATGCTCTCATGGGCTCCAGATAAGCCTGATAAAGAAGCCTGTCCACAATCTGAAAGAGCTAAGCCAGTCAGTTTCTCCCAGCAGCAATCTCTCTTGGCAGAAAATCCATTATTTTTTGAGTGACTGCCTTCCGATATTCCTTATAATGGGACACCTAGAACTAATTTGCTCTCCAGAATCTTTGAACTCCTCCAACAACAATCTAACCTTCATTCCCTGGCCTTCAAAGCTCTAACTCCGTGTCAAACCACAGCACGCTGAGGTGCATCATGAAGGGACAGACACAAACTGCCACAATGAGGTCAAAGGCCCAGTGATTCCCCTATTACAGTCTTCCATTGCCACCTCTGTAAACTGAGCACAAGCTGCCAGCATTTCGAGCTGTCCAGAATCACCATAAGTTCTTCTGGACTAAGTCTTCTCAAAGGTCAATACTGAACCACCTCCACCGGGACGGACTACAGAGGGTGACCTGAAACTGAATCTAATAGAAATGGTCTGACCCACTATCTGGTTCGATCTTGAGACTTCCCACCTCGAACCCTAGAGAGAACACTTGGTCCAGAGTGCAGCCATGTTGGTGGGTCATGGAAGTAATTAGTTGTGCAAGGCCCAGAGCTTCCATGTTCTGGAGAAAATCCTGACCAAATTGTGAACATTCATCATCCACATAGGGTTTGAAATCACTAAGAAAAACCCATCTTGATGATTCCAAAACCAGGTCAGTGATGACAGATGTGATTTCCTGCAGAAATTCCCACTTGTAATCTGGAGCCTAGTACACAAAGAGGATCCTGCAGTCTGCACCCAGGCCCCCCTGCACAGCCATGTATTCAAATGACTCTTGTGCCCCCCACTAGGAGTGCCACCAGATTCAGATCAGATCTAAAACAGATGGCCCCTCCTACCCATGTGGTCTTTTCTCTGGCAGTACGCAACTAAAAACCCTGCTGGGACCAGTGTAACTGGAACTGTGCTGGAGTCATCCCCTAGCCAGGTCTCTGTAATGTAAGCTGAGCTGACAGCAGAAACAAGCTTCACTATAACTGTGGACCTGTTCCTCCACAGCCTGGCATTACATAGCACTGCCCAAAGGAAACTCAGAGTCAGCTGGTCACTCAGTCGCAGACTCACTCAGTCCAGCAGGAACCTGAAACAGAAACACAGACTTTGATAGCAGATAAGGACTGCTTGACCCAGCTAAGTCTGTATTCCTATGTGTTGTACATAGCTGCAGATTCTGGTTAACCAATAGCCTACTTCCTCGTACCCCTTCACTATAATTGCCTTTATGTCTGTCCTATGCATTCTGGAATTTCCCCACTGTTTTGACCCCACAACCTCCTCAGGAAGGTGGTTCCATGCGTCCACCACCCTCTACACGAAAAAATACTTCCTGACATTGCCCCTGAGTTGTCCCCACCTCTATCTTCAAATGTGCCCCCTTGTTCTTGCATATCTCTTTCTCTCAAATATGTTCCCTTCTTGGATTTTGTTGATTCTCTCGAGGTACTTGAATGTTTCTATCATGTCTAACCCGTCCCTCCTTTCCTCAAGGGTATACATATTAAGCTCTTTCAGTCTCTCCTCATATGGCTTCTGTTGCAGACCCTGCAACATTTTAGTTGCCCTCCTCTGAACCACCTCCATCGTGTCAATGTCCTTACAGAGATGGATTCTCCAGAACTGCACGCCGTACTCTAAATGGAGTCACACCGATTGTCTTACGGAGGGATAACAACTTCCTGTTTTCTATTGGTGATGCCTCTCCCTATGTATCCCAGTATAACTCCAGCCCTTCTTATTGCCTTCTCACATTGTTTGCCTACCTTAAGGTCATGTGATATGACTGCCCGAGGTCCTTTTCCATTTTTGTTGTTGTTAGTGCCCCCCCCAACTGTGTCCTCTTCCTCTGGGTTTTTGTTTCCAGGTGCATTACTTTGACATTTTTGCACTCGAATCTAAGCTGCCATATTTTCTACCAGTTCTCCAACATTGCCAAGTCCCTTCTCATCCTTTCCATCCCACCTTGTGTTATTAAATATGTTGCAGATTTTTGTATACGTCTGCAAAGAGGCATACTTTTCTTCCAGCCCCTCTGCAATGTCTCCTATAAAGACATTAAAGAGGACCGTCCTAGTGCTGAACAATGCAGTGCCCCACTAGTAACATCCCTTTCTTCAGAGTGTACTCCATTTACTATTACCCCTGCATCCTGTTGGTCAGCCAATCTATTACCCAGGCTATCACCCAGGGTATCCACTCCCAGGGTGGCTAACTTATTTATTCATTTTTGTGTGGACTTAGTCAAATAGAGTTGCTAAAATTTAGGTAGGCCATATCTACAACCCCTCCCTGGTCTACTACTTTGTCACCTGGTCAAAAGAAATCTATTGGGTTCATCTGACATGATCTTCTGCTTCTGAATCTATGCTGCCTCGGGTCATGTCCTCGCTAGCCTCTAGGTTCTCAACAATTCTTTCCTTCAGAAGTGATTCCATCATTTTTCCTACCACTGAGGTTAAACTAATAGGTCTATAGTTCCTTGCTCTGCCTTGCTCCCACTTTTGTGGAGAGATTGACATCTGCCTCTCCAGTCCTCAGGTACCAGACCATTCTCCATGATTTATTAAAAAAGGGTGGTCATTGATGTCACTAGGTCTCTCCTTAGTTCTTTAGAATTTGGGTGAATCCTCAGGCCCCATTGTTTTGTCCACTCTGAGTTTTAGGAGTTCTCGCAGGACCCTTTCGTCTGTGAATGGACTATTATCGACCCCTCTGTTCAGAGTGCTTCTATTGCTTTGTTTAGGTATCTCTCACTCTTCTTTTGTGACTACTGAACAGTCCCCTGGGGATGGGGACTAAACATGTCTGGCCTCTCTCTGGTACCTGTCTAACCCCAGGACATCTCCTGGTCCTCAGTACACCTCTCGGTACCGCTCCACTTCCCTATCCCTCTCTCTCCCTCTCTCCCCCCCTCTCTCTGGTACCTGTCTAACCCCAGGACATCTCCTGGTCCTCAGTACACCTCTCGGTACCTGTCTAACCCCAGGACATCTCCTGGTCCTCAGTACACCTCTCAGTACCACTCCACTTCCCTATCCCTCTTCGTCATTTCCCTCATGATACAAACCCCTCTGCAACACTGATATATGTTGGTCAATGGGGGGAGGATCAAAGGGGTGCTGGACCCTCAGCAGGGAAGCAGAGTAACTATGCCTTGGAGCCTGAGATGGATGCATGCAACACTACCTTACCCTATGCTAACCTATAAAACCTCTCCCCCTTTTCTCTTTACCAAATAATCAAATCCCTCCCAGCAACCTAAAAAATCTACCATAGCCACCCACCAACACCCATATAACCAAAAAGCCTATCCAAAACTGCAATAATAAATGAAGCTAAGTTACAGTTACTTAGAAATAGCTCTTAATTATTTCATTAATGTCCAGGTGCTGCAATGCCTCATAATACAGTACCCTATAAACCTAATGAACAGTTCATATGCAGTAGGAAAATTTGAACAGACAGTAATGAGAAGAATGTTCTGGTTTAAAAGGTCAGTGTGAGTCGGAGTCAGAGTTTGGCTGCCTGGTGCATCGGGAGGAGAATTAAGAAGGCTGAAGTAGCAGCTAGTACTTGTAACTACGTTCTGCTTGCTGTTTATAGTTTGTTTTCTCATTGTTCATACTGTGTGAGTGGGAGGAAATACTACTTATTTTTATTACAGGGGCTGAATGTACCAGAATAGGACATTTTGTGCCGTTGGAACATGATAACAATGATTTCTTTACAGGGGACCAATTGTACCAGAACTGGCATTTGTGTGTGTATGTGTGTTGGAGTCCATGAGCAGGGATTTCAGGCACTGACTAGTAATCTGTTATGCAGATAGTGTCCTTTAGTAGCTGGAGAGGACATCTGGGTGCTAACTAAGGCACATTACATACAGTATATCAGTGAAAGAATTTGTTTATCGGCATTGACCAGTTGAGATCCACCCTCTCCTCAGCCTACCCACCCTGGGCTACTTCACCTTTATAGACTAGTACTTCCTCTTGCTGCACAGGAGCAGGTGATTATAGTGTATATTATATACATCTATATAAAACTTAGTTAATGCATTAGTTAGGGTTGAAGCAGCAAAGTAGAAATTAGATGTTAAGGTTGAGGCCCTGATATCTCCCCATCCCCCCGCACCCACCCTCCACAGACCAGCAGGTGTTGGGGTGGGCCTTGAATCATCAGGCCTAACTCTCATCCATTCCATGTGTGAAATTTGACATGGTACAGTATAGGAGAATGGGGTGAAAAGTTAGGCCCGATGGCTCAAGGCACTCCAACACTTGTTGTCTGAGAAAGGTGGGTGGAGGTGTTAGGACTCGACCTGAATGTCTAATTTCCCCACTTTTGTCACTTTTCACCTAACTGATGCATTAACAAAGTTTTTTGGCAATTTATTGCCTCACCTTTGAGCTAGTATATTAGTATCTTTATTTTACTGTGGAAGTGCAGGGTCCCATCCCTCCACGGTGCATATGTATTTAGCTGTGGAAACACAGGGTCTCTCTATTTGTACTTCCACCGCAAGTTAAGTTACAAGCAGGCGTGACTGAAATTGTAACATATAGTTATAACTGTGCCATCTTAAATAATTTTCACCCAAAATGTTCAACATAACCTTCTTATCACCTCACTGCATGTACCCAGTACAGAACACTTTCACATTCCTGTCAAACTGCAATTCTGTGCAACTGTTACACGTTTTTGCACCACAGGTGTGGAAAAACATTTCTGGCAGGATTTGAAAAATTACAGATGTACTATTCATGAGGTGGTGGTGTGAAAAATGGTAATGTTGAAAATCTGAAGTGAAAATATGAAGAACTGGCAAAGTTATGAGAATGGGTAGAAACTGTGCAATGCATGCTCGTAACACAGTCATTGGGGGGAATTTTTCACCAACCTTTCAACATGGGCTTTCTGGGACCTCCCCTCATGAACAGTTGCACTGTGATTTTTGTTAATCCACCCGAAAGTTGATTTTGTTCCAGCAACTGTGCCATTCTGCGCCTACAGCTGTGAAAACATGTTTCAGGCAGGATGTGAAAAATGACAGATGCACTATTCATAAGAAGATGTGAAAAATGGCAGCGTTAAAAATCTGGAATGAATACATAAAACAATTGGCAGAGTTACGAGTGTCGTGGGAACCTGCACAACGTGACGCTCATAAAATGGCAGCACCACTCCTCCTCCTATTAGATGTCCCCTTCCAATGCAACCCAGTACCCTATTAGCCTTTCCACTGTTTTGCCACACTGACCAGCCTCCTTGTAATCATCAGATATGATGACCCTTAGATCTCTTTCTTGCTTGATGACTGTGGTTCTTCTCCCCATCTTATACACAACTCCTGGGTTTCACCATTTAGATGTATTACCTTGCTAACTTTGGCACTGAAGCTCAGCTGCCACTCCATAGGCCACTCCTCTAGTTTCCTCGGCTCCCTTTGCATTCTCTCCATCCCTTTAAAAGTGTCCATCCTGTTGCAGATTTTTGTATCATTCATAAAGAGACACACCTCCCCCCAGCTTCTCCACAACATTATTTATAAAAACAATTGAAGAGGACCACTTCCAACACCTATCCCTGTGGCACCCAGTTAGTAACTCAGCTGTTCCTTGAGTGCTATAATTTTCCACCACCTTTGTCTCTAATCCTTCAGCCAGTTTGATACCCAGTTTATCACTTCATCCCTCATCTCCGGGCTGCTTAGTTCCTTAACTAGCCTACTGTGCAACACAGTGCTGAAAACACTACTGAAGTCTAGATAGGCCATTTCTACTGCTCTCCCATGATCCCCCTCCCAACTAACCCAATCAAAGAACTCTGTGAGAACAGTCAGATATGACCCCTCCTGTGAAACCATGCTGCTGGCCATCCTCCTCCCTTCAGGACAGGACTTCTGTCCTTAGTGGGAGGAGCAAATGTTACTTAGATGATCATTTAAACTAGCCAGGGGAGGTGACTGTTTGTAAGAGAGGCAGAAATTGCCCATCTGATACATGATGAAGAAACAGGGAGGCAGGGCCCAAGGAGAAGGTGCTCCCCAAGGCAGGGGCACAAAAAGGAAAGGGTGCAGACAATGCAGAGGGCAAGTGTGGTTTAAACTAAGGATGCAAAAAGAGAAAAGTAACAAAAAAGAGACAAGAAGCAGGGAGGTTAACATGAGAAAAGGGATAACTGGGACAGACAGGGAGCAGCATAGGTAGTAGGAAAGTTGAGTTACAGGCAGGGAGGCAGTAAGGTATGGAATGCCATTTGCAGACAATGCAAGGAATCTGGACATCAAAGTCATCTTGGGGGAGGTTGGCCTGGACTTGGTGGCTGTAATGGAGTCATGGTGCACTGGCAGTTATGACTGGGACATGGTCATACTAGGCTACTCTCTGTTCAGAATAAACAGGAAGGGCAGAAAGAGTTGTTCCATATGTTGGGGGAATGAAGACTATAGAAACACAGGGGAACCTGGTGTAGAAGGAAGGTCTGGAGGTGATGTGGGTCATCCTAGAGACAGGAGCTTGGGCCACTAACCATACAGGGGTAGTATACATACCTCCAACACAGGTAGAGAACTTGGATAAGGCACTAGTGGAAGCTGTCACTAGGATGGCAGCCAAGGGAATGGTGCTGCTAATCAGTAACTTCAGTCTTCCAGATGTAGATTGGAGCTGCAGCCTCAGCAAGGAGTTGGACTGTACTTGACTCACATCGGGGACATTTCTCAGGCAGCTAGTCAGTGTACCCAGCTTGGATAGGGTGGTGCTGAACCTCATGCTTACTAACAGGCATATCATTGCAGACATCATAGTTGACAGTCATCTAGGGACCAGTGATCATCACACAGTGTATTTCAACATTAAGACAGGTGTCGAAGCAAACCACACAAAGACAAGGGTCCTGGACTTTAGGATGATGGATTTTAAAAGAAAGAAATGGGGGACTGCTTCAGATGCTGCTTAGTGGGGAGGAATGCCAGAGAGGGTAGAGGTACAGTGGTGGAAAAATTAGGGAAGGGATAATTAAGGCAAACAGCCTCTGCATGAAGTAGGTAACAAAACAAAAGACCATCATGGTAGTCTAAAGAAATTACCACAGTGGTGAAGGAAAAGGTGGCATTCAGTAGGTACAAAAGAAATGCAGAGGGAAGAAAACACAAAGGAGTACAAAGTAAAATAGGAACGCAGATAAGGAAGTGAAGGAAGCAAAGGTGCAGAAGAGAGGCTACCCAATGGGGTAACTAAAGGATATGAGACATTCTTCAGATACATAAGTGAGAAGAGGGATACAAGATGGATAATAAAATTATGCTGGCTGGGGTTCAAACCTGACCCCAGCTTGCCTTCTTGATTTTACTCCATGTACATGGGATGGCCTTCTGACCTCACCAAGACCTTCAGGAGAAACCACCCCATTCGAAATTTTGCTTGAATGGGGAAGTCCAACTGGTGTGCATGTTGCATGCACTTGGCTGCATGTTCAGTTAAAACCTCACTACCTCAATCATGGTCTAGTCTCTTTTCTGATTAAAATTACCTTATCCTAAACCTTTATAGTTATTTTTCTTTTAATATTCTTGTACCACTTATATATACCAATAGTCACAATTAAGCTTTACCCCACATTGTGAGTCTACAACTTTATAAGTAAAAATATTTAACCGAAAAGAAATACCAGGAAATGTCACCTTGTCTTAATTCTTTACTTAAAGCTGGAATGCAGTATTAACATCATTTGAATCCACAGTGCAAGCAAACAATGTATGAGTAACTGGAGATTAAGTCTCTCCTACTTTAAGATACAATCATACAATAAAGTAAAAGTAACATAAAATGCAAGTATCATCCCTCACTGCTCCATATCAGGGATAACTGCAGTTCATAACACACAGTGCCATACCTTGATATCTCAAATGAAGTCCTAGGCAGAAGGACGTGCTGCCACAGCTCTTTCATCTCTTCTGCCCTCCTTTAGCTTAAATGAGTCTAAATTTAAATGTTTTTTGGATGTACCTCATGTCACACTTCTTGTAGAAGTGTGTCTCATGATGCTCTTCTTGTAGAAGTATACCCTGTGACACATTTCTTGTACAAGTGTGTTAATCATGCAAGGTGGCAACAAAAATATCTTATTTTAAAAGTGGAATGTCACGTCAGATTCTTGCTTTACTGGAACATTGTTTTGTAAGCTCTAACTCTTTTTTGCTACATAGGAAACTGGTTTAGCTAGCATTCTGTCTAGCACGAAATGCGTTCTCTTTCACTTCCTCAAATAAAATCTCCCCATTTTATAGTTAGTTCCAAATAAGACATGCAGACATATTTTCTTTTAACCAGTAAACTGTTAATAGCACAAAAAAACCTACAATGTATCTTTAAACTATTAGAAATATTTTACAATGAGACACATTCAATTCATTTGCCAAACAGAATTATGCTTGGCAATAAAGTTGTATTAATTCAACTTAGGAGAAGCAGAAGTAAAGCAATTTTCAATTGGCATTATTTAATTTAGAAAAAGTCAGTAAGTCAGATCTATTTATTGATTTGTCTCTGGGAAATAACAGGTTCTTGCTCCATTGTGTCCTCTAGTTCAAGGAAAAGCTGCTTCTTTGGAATATTTGGATCAGGCAGTCCAAATAGGGACTCAAGGGATTGCCAACTCTGCAGAATAAGGAGGAGACTGCACAGCATCTTGACAAAGCAAGCATCCAGAAGAGGTACATACTTTAGTTAAATTTAACAATAGAAGGGAATGGATGACCAGGAGCAGCAGGAAAAATTTTTGGGGGGGTGAAGTACACATGAGTCCATTTTCAGTGGAAAGAATCCTGAAGGGACTTGCAGATGTGAATGTGTGCAAGGCTTGGGACTGGAAGGGCTACACCCAAAGGAAATAAAGAAACTCAGGTAGTTGCTTGCTGTACTTCTGATGATTTAATTCAACTGGTCACTGGAAACATGTGTGGTTCCAGAGGACTGTAGGAGAGCAGATGTGGTCCTGTTCCATAACAGTGGCAGCAGGATGGGGGCAAACAAGTATAGTCCTGTCAGTTTCACATCAAGTTATGTGGAAGGTAATGGAAACCCCATTAAAGGAGAGGTTAGAAGAGTATCTTAAATCTAATGGGCCACAAGACCAAAGGCAACATGGATTCGTGGTGGTGTCGGAGGTCATGCCAGATGAATCTGATTAACTTCTTTGACTAGGTGACAAGGGAAATAGATAAGGGGAAGGCAGTGGATATTATCCATTTGAACTTCAGCTAGACGTTCGGCACTGTGCCATACAGGAGACTGATAAAGAAACTGAGCAGTCTTAGAGTAGGATTAAAAGAAATTCCTTCATACTTCCCACACGTTTCTTTTCTGTTAGCTCCAACATTGTCAATGGGAATTAACACTTTCCCCCTTACCTTCAGTGATTTATTCTGTTCGGGGGAAGGGGTGAAGGTTGATCAAGACAGCAATCCTTCTTACTGGGTAAGGCTTTTTATAGACCATATCTGGATTGGCATATCTGTGTCAGGAATTCTGAATTTATTTGCGTTTATTACTCCTCAAGCCAGCTTATCAGAGATGTGCAATTTTCAAACACTGTAAGACATGCAGGAGGTGATGAGACCCTCCCCTTAGGTTCACATTGCCCTAACAGTGTAATGCAATCTAATATGTTGGTTTCTGTCTCCAACCTCAGTTGAACCCCCAAGCTGGGGGTTGCACCTGGTATACTGACTGGCAATGGCAAGGCTGAGTTGCATAAATCCTTATTATTGCTCTTAAATGAGATTCTGAGTATCTATGTTCTGCATGGCGTCCCCCTCCTCCCATATGCACACACCCAAACCCAAGTTGGGCCCCTCAAGTCAGGTGGGCCCATACAGGTATGTCCAGGTGAACCAGAGAAGGACAGGACTGATCTCCCAGCTCTACAGACAAACCATGACCTTGACCATATGGAGGGTCAAGATGATGATACCGGGGTCACAAAGAAAATCCTGACCTGAATGTACTTTCTGTTGAGGAGAAGGACCCCTCAAAAGAGGAGGAGGAAGGTGAGTGGATGGAGCCTAAGAGAAAGATTGCAATCCCTCCCTGTTTGATTTATAATCTCTATCCTATCTAATAATGGAGGCTAGTAGGGCATTACAGTTAAAGGAGGCACCCGCCATGGAGGCTCTGGATGTGATTCTGATACTGTCTGAATCTTCTGATGCACTGAGGTGTTTTCTAAACATTGTGCACTGTGACTAGATTATTAAAACAGCAATGAGCAGGCAAGGATCAGAGAAAGCACCTACCGTGACCATAGGTGAGATGTTGTCCATTTTTGGAGAATTCCCAGAACTGGGAAACTCCTCACTTGGCAGATTAAGCTGTACACAATTCTGTTAAGCACACAACTATACTGACTGAATGTTCTCTGCCCTTAACTGCAATGCATGATAAGAGAGTGGACACAGAATGCAGAATAGCCTTTGCCTACAATGGAGTAAATATTTGTACCTACTATGCATCTTTGCTTCCAGAGCTCTGAACTCTTGAATTTCAGCTCTGGGTAGTAGTATTTGTTTTCATTTATTTGTGGCATCCTTTTCTAGAGGCTCAGGGCCCCATTATATAAAACCAGGGCTAACTTTAGTAACTTCCATAATTCGGCATTCTAAGTAACATAAAATAAATGAAACAAGACAAAATAAAATAAAAAACTACATTAAACACATTTGTTAACCAGAGTGTGGAGGATACCAAACCACCCCAAATGCCGGCTGAAAAAAATATATTTCCAGGCCCCTTTTAAAGGCCTTCACTGAGGGGCTCTACACAAAGTACTGGACAGTGAGTTCCAAAGTACCGGGCCTGCTACTTCAAATACCCAGTCTCCTGACATCTTCTGACTTGACCTTGACACTACCACAAGGCCCTCTTCAGTGGAGCACAGTTGGCAAAAGGGTACCTAGGGATGCAGGAGTTCAGTCAGACAGCCAGAACCCAATCTGTGTAGGGCCGTATAGGTCATGAGACCCAATTTAAAAGATACACTATTTGACTGGCAGCCATTGTAGATCTCGCAATGCACGGTCTTGGAAGGTGTGTTGGTAACTGTCTCTGCATTCTGCAGCACTGCAGTGTACCTCCACTGACCACAAGATAAAAAGCATTACAATAGTTGAGCCTCCAGATCACAAACGCATGAGCCAGCATAACCAGGTTGCCAGGAGGGATAAGGGGCATAATCTGGGTGATTTTTTGCAAACAGAAAAAGATATTTCAGACTACTGCCAACATTTAAGCCTCCATTGGCAGACCCTCATCCAAAATGACACCAAGATGTTTCACCTTAGTGGCAGCCACCAGATCAGAGGAACTGAGATATAGCCTGGTCTCTCCAACTGCAGCTCCCCTCCCCATGGCCTGGCTCAATCACTAGAACTTTGATTTTCTCTGGGTTAAACTTCAGTCAGCACAATGACATCCTGTCTTGAATCTTGGCTACACATGTGTTACACACGTCCACTGCACTCACCATCCCAGGTGCAAAGGACATATAGAGTTGGGTAATATCTCCACAGCAATGAAACCATAGCCAATATTTCCTAATGGCCATGCTCAGAGGTAACCTATAAACTGTGAACAGCATGGGTGACAGGACAGAGTCCAGGGATATGCCAAAGGACAGAAACCCAGAAGTGAGGAAAATCTTTCCAACACCAGCGTCTGGGTTCTGTGTTTGAGGTAGAACTCAAACCAGTGGATTACTTTGCCAGAGAGCCCTGCATACTCCCTAAGCCTATCCAAAAGCAGCCCATGGTCCACAGTATCAAAAGCAGATGGGAGATCTAGGAGGATAAGAATTGGCCAATCACCTCCATCTCATTCCCTGAGCAGGGCATTGTGCAACTGGACAAGAACAGTTCCAATGCTATGCCTAGTCCTAAATCCCAATTGGACAGGCTGAAAGATATCAAAGACTATGAGGCATGGTTCCAACTTTCTCAATAACCTTTCCCAGAAACAGAAGGTTAGAGACTGAACATTAATTCTCCAAGATCTCTGGGTCCAAGGTTGGTTTCCTCAAAAGTGGCTTCATGAAAGTGCACTTAAGCACTAATGGGAAGTACCCATCTTACGGGGAACAGTGGGCAGTCTTAGTGAATACTGGGTCCAGACGTCCAGTGAAACCCACGAGAAGTCATTTTGGACCCTGATCCAGATTACAAAACACTGGCCACAGCTCTGTGATCACCCTGCAAACCTCTTTCATCTTCACTAGGTGGAACCCTTCTCAGGACCACTGACTGTGGCTTGAATAAGAGGCTATCCACTGCAGGCTGTCCCAGCCCTGGAGTGATTCCAACCTTAAAGAGGCACCCTATCTATGAAGAGTGGAGTGAACTCCTCACATTTCACAGCTGTTAATGCTCTCATGGGCTCCAGATAAGCCTGATAAAGAAGCCTGTCCACAATCTGAAAGAGCTAAGCCAGTCAGTTTCTCCCAGCAGCAATCTCTCTTGGCAGAAAATCCATTATTTTTTGAGTGACTGCCTTCCGATATTCCTTATAATGGGACACCTAGAACTAATTTGCTCTCCAGAATCTTTGAACTCCTCCAACAACAATCTAACCTTCATTCCCTGGCCTTCAAAGCTCTAACTCCGTGTCAAACCACAGCACGCTGAGGTGCATCATGAAGGGACAGACACAAACTGCCACAATGAGGTCAAAGGCCCCAGTGATTCCCCTATTACAGTCTTCCATTGCCACCTCTGTAAACTGAGCACAAGCTGCCAGCATTTCCGAGCTGTCCAGAATCACCATAAGTTCTTCTGGACTAAGTCTTCTCAAAGGTCAATACTGAACCACCTCCACCGGGGACGGACTACAAGAGGGTGACCTGAAACTGAATCTAATAGAGAAATGGTCTGACCCACTATCTGGTTCGATCTTGAGACTTCCCACCTCGAACCCTAGAGAGAACACTTGGTCCAGAGTGCAGCCATGTTGGTGGGTCATGGAAGTAATTAGTTGTGCAAGGCCCAGAGCTTCCATGTTCTGGAGAAAATCCTGACAAATTGTGAACATTCATCATCCACATAGGGTTTGAAATCACTAAGAAAAACCCATCTTGATGATTCAAAACCAGGTCAGTGATGACAGATGTGATTTCCTGCAGAAATTCCACTTGTAATCTGGAGCCTAGTACACAAAGAGGATCCTGCAGTCTGCACCCAGGCCCCCCTGCACAGCCATGTATTCAAATGACTCTTGTGCCCCCCACTAGGAGTGCCACCAGATTCAGATCAGATCTAAAACAGATGGCCCCTCCTACCCATGTGGTCTTTTCTCTGGCAGTACGCAACTAAAAACCCTGCTGGGACCAGTGTAACTGGAACTGTGCTGGAGTCATCCCCTAGCCAGGTCTCTGTAATGTAAGCTGAGCTGACAGCAGAAACAAGCTTCACTATAACTGTGGACCTGTTCCTCCACAGCCTGGCATTACATAGCACTGCCCAAAGGAAACTCAGAGTCAGCTGGTCACTCAGTCGCAGACTCACTCAGTCCAGCAGGAACCCTGAAACAGAAACACAGACTTTGATAGCAGATAAGGACTGCTTGACCCAACTAGTCTGCTCATTCCCTATGTGTTGTATAAGCTGCAGATTCTGGTTAACCAATAGCCTACTTCCTCGTACCCTTCACTATAATTGCCTTATGTCTGTCCCATGCATTCTGGAATTTCCCCACTGTTTTTGACCCCACAACCTCCTCAGGAAGGTGGTTCCATGCGTCCACCACCCTCTACACGAAAAAATACTTCCTGACATTGCCCCTGAGTTGTCCCCACCTCTATCTTCAAATGTGCCCCCTTGTTCTTGCATATCTCTTTCTCTCAAATATGTTCCTTCTTGGATTTTGTTGATTCTCTCAGGTACTTGAATGTTTCTATCATGTCTAACCCGTCCCTCCTTTCCTCAAGGGTATACATATTAAGCTCTTTCAGTCTCTCCTCATATGGCTTCTGTTGCCAGACCCTGCAACATTTTAGTGCCCTCCTCTGAACCACCTCCATCGTGTCAATGTCCTTACAGAGATGGATTCTCCAGACTGCCGCCGTACTCTAAATAGGGTCACACCGATTGTCTTACGGAGGGATAACAACTTCCTGTTTTCTATTGGTGATGCCTCTCCCTATGTATCCCAGTATAACTCCAGCCCTTCTTATTGCCTTCTCACATTGTTTGCCTACCTTAAGGTCATGTGATATGACTGCCCGAGGTCCTTTTCCATTTTTGTTGTTGTTAGTGCCCCCCCCAACTGTGTCCTCTTCCTCTGGGTTTTTGTTTCCCAGGTGCATTACTTTGCACTTTTTTGCATCGAATCTAAGCTGCCATATTTTTCACCAGTTCTCCAACATTGCCAAGTCCCTTCTCATCCTTTCCATCCCACCTTGTGTATTAAATATGTTGCAGATTTTTGTATCGTCTGCAAAGAGGCATACTTTTTCTTCCAGCCCCTCTGCAATGTCTCCTATAAAGACATTAAAGAGGACCGGTCCTAGTACTGAACAATGCAGTGCCCCACTAGTAACATCCCTTTCTTCAGAGTGTACTCCATTTACTATTACCCTCTGCATCCTGTTGGTCAGCCAATCTATTACCCAGGCTATCACCCAGGGTATCCACTCCCAGGGTGGCTAACTTATTTATTCATTTTTTGTGTGGGACTGTGTCAAATGAGTTGCTAAAATTTAGGTAGGCCATATCTACAACCCCTCCCTGGTCTACTACTTTGGTCACCTGGTCAAAGAAATCTATTGGGTTCATCTGACATGATCTTCTCGCTGCGAATCTATGCTGCCTCGAGTCATGTGCCTCGCTAGCCTCTAGGTTCTCAACAATTCTTTCCTTCAGAAGTGATTCCATCATTTTCCCTACCACTGAGGTTAAACTAATAGGTCTATAGTTCCTTGCCTCTGCCTTGCTCCCACTTTTGTGGAGAGGAATGACATCTGCCCTCCTCCAGTCCTCAGGTACCAGACCATTCTCCCATGATTTATTAAAAAGGGTAGTCAGTGATGTCACTAGGTCTCTCCTTAGTTCTTTTAGAATTCTGGGGTGAATCCCGTCAGGCCCCATTGTTTTGTCCACCCTGAGTTTTAGGAGTTCTCGCAGGACCCTTTCGTCTGTGAATGGACTATTATCGACCCCTCTGTTCAGAGTGCTTCTATTGCTTTGTTTAGGTATCTCTCACTCTTCTTTTGTGACTACTGAACAGTCCCCTTGGGATGGGGACTAAACATGTCTGGCCTCTCTCTGGTACCTGTCTAACCCCAGGACATCTCCTGGTCCTCAGTACACCTCTCGGTACCGCTCCACTTCCCTATCCCTCTCTCTCCCTCTCTCCCCCCCTCTCTCTGGTACCTGTCTAACCCCAGGACATCTCCTGGTCCTCAGTACACCTCTCGGTACCTGTCTAACCCCAGGACATCTCCTGGTCCTCAGTACTCTCAGTACCCACTCCACTTCCCTATCCTCTTCGTCATTTCCCTCATGATACAAACCCTCTGCAACACTGATATATATTTGGTCAATGGGGGAGGATCAAAGGGTGCTGGACCCTCAGCAGGGAAGCAGAGTAACTATGCCTTGGAGCCTGAGATGGATGCATGCAACACTACCTTACCCTATGCTAACCTATAAAACCTCTCCCCCTTTTCTCTTTACCAAATAATCAAATCCCTCCCAGCAACCTAAAAAATCTACCATAGCCACCCACCAACACCCATATAACCAAAAAGCCTATCCAAAACTGCAATAATAAATGAAGCTAAGTTACAGTTACTTAGAAATAGCTCTTAATTATTTCATTAATGTCCAGGTGCTGCAATGCCTCATAATACAGTACCCTATAAACCTAATGAACAGTTCATATGCAGTAGGAAAATTTGAATTCCAGACAGTAATGAGAAGAATGTTCTGGTTTAAAAGGTCAGTGTGAAGGTCGGAGTCAGAGTTTGGCTGCCTGAGTGCATCGGGGGGAGGAGAACCAAAGAAGGCTGAAGTAGCAGCTAAGTACTTGTAACTACGTTCTGCTTGCTGTTTATGGATTTGTTTTCTCATTGTTCATACTGTGTGAGTGGGGAGGGGAAATACTACTTATTTTTATTACAGGGGGCTGAATGTACCAGAATGGGACATTTTGTGCCCGTTGGGGCACATTAACAATGATTTCTTTACAGGGGACCAATTGTACCAGAACTGGCATTTGTGTGTATGTGTGTTGGAGTCCATGAGCAGGGATTTCAGGCACTGACTAGTAATCTGTTATGCACAGTAAGTGTCCCTTTAGTAGCTGGAGAGGACATCTGGGTGCTAACTAAGGCACATTACATACAGTATATCAGTGAAAGAATTTGTTTATCGGCATTGACCAGTTAGATCCCACCCACTCTCCTCAGCCTACCCACCCTGGGCTACTTCACCTTTATAGACTAGTACTTCCTCTTGCTGCACAGGAGCAGGTGATTATAGTGTATATTATATACATCTATATAAAAACTTAGTTAATGCATTAGTTAGGGTTGAAGCAGCAAAGTAGGAAATTAGATGTTAAGGTTGAGCCCTGATATCCCCCATCCACCCACCGCACCACCCTCCACAGACCAGCAGGTGTTGGGGTGGGCCTAGAATCATCAGGCCTAACTCTCATCCCATTCCATGTGTGAAATTTGACATGGTACAGTATAGGAGAATGGGGTAAAAGTTAGGCCAGATGGCCCCAAGGCACACCCCAACACTTGTTGTTCTATGAAAGGTGGGTGGGGGGTGATAGGGGCTCGACCTGAATGTCTAATTTCCCCAATTTTGTCACTTTAACCCTAACTGATGCATTAACAAAGTTTTTTTTTGGCAATTTATTGCCTCACCTTTTGAGCTAGTATAATAGTATCTTTATTTTACTGTGGAAGTGCAGGGTCTCCCATCCCTCCACAGATGCACATATGTATTTAGCTGTGGAAACACAGGGGTCTCTCTGTCCCCCATGCTTCCACACGTTAAGTTACAAGCAGGCGTACTGAAATTGTAACATATAGTTATAACTGTGCCATCTTAAATAATTTTCACCCAAAATGTTCAACATAACCTTCTTATCACCTCACTGCATGTACCCAGTACAGAACACTTTCACATTCCTGTCAAACTGCAATTCTGTGCAACTGTTACACGTTTTGCACCACAGGTGTGGAAAACATTTCTGGCAGGATTTGAAAAATTACAGATGTACTATTCATGAGGTGGTGGTGTGAAAAATGGTAATGTTGAAAATCTGAAGTGAAAATATGAAGAACTGAAGTTATGAGAATGGTAGAAACTGTGCAATGCATGCTCGTAACACAGTCATTGGAATTTTTCACCAACCTTTCAACATGGGCTTTCTGGGACCTCCCCTCATGAACAGTTGCACTGTGATTTTGTTAATCCACCCCGAAAGTTGATTTTTGTTCAGCAACTGTGCCATTCTGCGCCACAGCTGTGAAAACATGTTTCAGGCAGGATGTGAAAAATGACAGATGCACTATTCATAAGAAGATGTGAAAAAATGGCAACGTTAAAAATCTGGAATGAATACATAAAACAATTGGCAAAGTTACGAGTGTGCGTAGAACCTGCACAACGTACGCTCATAACACAGTTACTTTTGGGAATTTTATTCCCAAATGTGGTGTCCCAAAAAGCCCATGAACTGTGGCACTGTTGTTCTGTTAATCAGTTCCGAAAGGTGATTCCACGAAGTGACTGTGAAATCACCTTTCAGGAAAGAGTAACAAAATGACAGTGCCAGTGTTCATGAGGTGGGGTCCCAAGAACCCCATGTTAAAAAATTGGGGTCAAAATTCCTAAAATGGCTGAGATGTCAAGACAAGCTGAAAACCCCACTGACTGCCGTTTCATGCAGCTTTCCTTGATTCTTCAGTTTGCAGTTCAGCTTTGAAGAGTGCAGATGTGTCCGGTCCTCAGAAGATGACAGCGCCTGACCTCTGGAGGAAAGTATAGGGTAAGGTGGGGTGTAGGAGATGGGTGCACAGAGGGGACATTTTCTTTTTTCAGGTTAAAAAAAAAAAGATGGATAGTTTTCTTCAACGGGTGTTTTTTTTTTAAAAGCACATTTGGGCAAACTGGGGTGGGCTCCCAATGAGCCACATTACCGTGGGGGAGTGATACATGCTGACACAGGGGTTGGGCACCTGATGGAAGCAACACGTGTATACGGGCTTGGGGAGGGGGGCATCTGAAACCGAGAGTGGGCATCCCAGTGTCAGAAACATAAATTAAATATGTCTGCACACTGGTGTGGGCTCCCAATGTGTCACAGTAATGGAGGGGAAATGTGCTGACACAGGAATTGGGCACCCTGATGTTGGCAGACAACAGAGGGGCAGTCTGACACAGGATTCTACATTGAAAATTTAGATGCAGGATTCTACATAAAATGTATATATATATATATATATATATACACATATATATTACACAATATATATATATATATATATATATGTGTGTAATGTCGAGGACTATTTGCTTTTTCTCAGTTACAAAAAAATTAACAAAAAATGGGAGATGTTACAATATTTTGTTTTCTTCCCTAAGTGAGAAAACAAAATAGTAGCTGACAAAGATGTATTTTCCTTGCGAAGAGGGATTCTGCGAGATTTCTGAATCCCTCTTCACCAGCCATTAATGACCAGGGATCCTTGACTTAAACTGTGCATCTTTCCCAAAGACTGAACTGTGCATGCTCAGAACCTGAAATTTTAACATTTAATAACTTTGAAATGGATCAATATTTTTTCACCAACCCAGTGCTGGATTGTTCCTTTGGATAACCTCTACCCTATACCCTGAAAATGTCAGCCACAATTCCAAACAGTGTGGGCGCAGAGGGATAAAGAAAAAGCAGGGAAAACTGGCAAAAAGTAACACAAAATGCATTTTTTAATGATTCACTGCACAAAATCCACAAATCTGACTGAAAGAAAATTGGCAAATTAAGAGATATATCACCTGTCACTGTCTATTCCAAATTTTGAGCAAATCCATTGAACTGTTGCCAAGTTATTTTTTTTGTTATTCTGTTTCTCACTCTGTGGTATTGGGCATCCTTGCGAGGAGCTCACTTGGCTAATACCTCTCCCTCCGTAACTAAACCCACACTGCTGGTATTCTCCCCACCTAAGTCCAGATAGGTCAGTTCTCTGGTTACCATGTTACCCCTGGGAAGGGCTCGCACACCCATGGCAACCTTACAGAATCAAGACCCTACCTGGACATTGGGTTGTTGCCTGATGAGATCTCTGGTGCTGCTGAGCCAACCTTGGGATGTGGGCCTTGCCACTGGAGTCCTTTTCATCTCCACAAGGCCATAGAGGTTTCCACTTTTGCCCCTGGTGCTCCCCAAATCTGCGTGCAATGATGCCACGGCACACGGCAACCCTGCCGGCATCTGCCACACTTGCCCCTCATGTTAGTCAGTCATTCTGTAATACCTCTGATCTCCATTGGGGGCTGCAAGGATACTGGACAACCCATAGCCCTCCTCCCGGGAGAGGAGAGCTGTCTGCAGATGCTTCATCCTCTCCCTTCCCTGCCAACCCCCGGAAACCTAAGTCTGTATCTGAACATGGGTCACCAGCGTGGCACAAGATGGGCTGTCCAGTGCCTCAAACCCTCAGTGCCACCGGGCTGGCCAGTTGCAAAGTTATGAACGTGGAAAATTTGGGGTTTAACATTGAAGTGCATAATATAAGTCCCTGTGGCTTTGGTTTCCCTGGACGCTGAAAAGGCTTTTGATCATGTATCCTGGCAATTCCTGTTCACCTCCCTTCATCGATTTAGAATTCCAGACAATTTTATGAAATGGGTCAAACTTCTCTACTCCTCTCCAACAGCTCGGATGTGGTGTAATGGGTGTCTCTCGGATCTGTTTCCCTTAGAGAGGGACACTCGACAAGGATGTCCCCTCTTCTTTTTAACTGCTACCTGGAGCCCTTGATACATAATCTACTCGCTTTCCCTACTCTTTAGGGTATCAAGATAGAAGGAAAGAAATATACCCTATTGGCATATGCAGATGACCTCCTTTTACATCTGGAAGATCCTAAAGTCTTTCTCCCTGTCTTATTAGAGGAGTTGGATCAATTCTCTGCAGTCTCATCCTTCAGGTTAAATCTCTCCAAGGCGAGAATATTTCCTCTCAATAATCATACTAGGAAGGTGGACTCTAACGCTTTTGGTCTTGCTTGGGAACCTATTAAGTTCTAACATACCTAGGGATCAATATTGCTAGGGATATGCCTACCATGATAAAAGAAAATGTTACCAAGTTACTGCAAGTATTGCAATCTGATCTTGACCATTGGGGTGCACTTCCTATATCTCTCTGTGGTCATATCAACATTCTGAAAATGAATGTTCTACCGAGACTACTATATTCGCTGGGCATGCTGGGTCTCTTTTTTCCTAAGGCATGGTTCATGAGACTACAGAGAATGCTCGATACCTTTCTGTGGATAAACAAAATGGTTTGAAGGGTGTACTTCAAGTTAACAGTTCCTAAGTTACAAGGTGGCTTGCCCTTCCTTCCCTTTTTACTTACTATTGGGCTCAGTACAAAAGCAGAATTCCCCTCTGGTGCAAAAAGGACACCCCAATAGCAGATAATACATATCGTCCCATCTGATTAGATACAGAGACATATCTGGCATGCAGGTTCTTTACCTCATTGCCTGCACTTGCATATACATCCCCCTCTCAGTTTCCCTGTTTCGTCAAAGCCTTCCCGATTGGCTGGTCTCTTAGGGCCTTACACCAAGTGCAAAACCATTTCTCAGAGAACTGGCATCGGTCTTCTGCCCAGCCCATACTGAATAACTTGCACTTCTGTATTGGTCACCACACTTTACCTCCCTCTTTCTGACCCAGCTTAAATAAGAGTACCTTAGTAGACTTTCTCCAAGGAGATGAATTAGCCCCCTTTCCTGTTCTCCAAAATAAACTCCAGCTTCGGCAAGCAGATACCTTTAAATTCCTGCAGGTTAAAAACACAATTCTCACCTTTCTGGGACCCAAACCCTGGGCTATGCAGCCTCTGGAAGGCCTGTCTTTGGTTTTTCAAGTAGCAGCCCAGCCCCATGTAGTCTCCAGGGTATAAACAACTGCAAGCACTTGACCTTTGACTCCCCTCTGGAATTTGTTACTACTGGGTTCGAGAACTGTCTCTCCCATTGGAGAAAGAGTTCTGGAAAACCACGTGGGTCTCGGTTTATAAATACATTAAACAAGACCAGCTTCGCTTGACCCAGTTCAACATTATGCACAATTTGTACTATACCCCGATAAAGCTACATAGAATAGGTCAACTCCTGTCTCCTATCTGCTCTCGCTGAAAACTGGCCCCAATGTCATTGTACTACCTCCTCTGGGACTGTTCCCATACCCATGCCTTTTGGGGCTCCATAAAACAAGCTTTACACCCATTATTGGGTTTGGAATCTCTATTCACTCCAGAATGTTGCTTACTGGCGATATAGCCCCCTGGAACTCCAAGAACATGTAAAGCCCATCTTGCCCTATTTGCCTTCACAGCAAAACTGGTCATGTTAAGACACTGGAAGGAGGATACTTTTCCCTCACTGTTGGAGTGGTATTGCGAGGCCTTGCTTGCTATTCAGTTAGAAAAGCATATAGAGAGTATGCAACACAGGCCGCATACCTTTCAATGTATTTGGGAGTCTCTTTTGGCCATACTCTCCCTATGGAAACCTTAGATTATTCACGTGCCCCTTTTCTGCCTTTTTTCTCTTTTTTTTGTTTTCTTCCCCTTTACTGACAGTCCCTTTTCTTTTTATTGCAACTCTTTTTACTTGCGCCTGCTGTGGCGCCTACCAGCGGGGGCATCCAGCCACCAGCCCTGCCTGCGTGGGACAGCAGCCAGCTCATTCGCATGATGGGGGGTCTGGCAGGCCTGTGACTGACTCGTTGGAGGGCTCCCTGTCCCTGCCAGCCGGACTGGTGCCAACCCACCCAGCGCGATTCCACCATAGTCCTCCCCACATGGCAGGGCGCGGCCATCAAGCTGCTCAGTTGTGCCCAGTCTTTTTCCATTTTCTCCCCAATGGGAGCATGGATGTGCAATGACATCTATGCACAAGTGTGCAGATGTCCGCTGTGCTCCCTCTCTCAAGCACCCACACGTCTGCAGGTAAGCCTTGTGAACAGGGATTTTCGGAACCCTAATGGCTGTATCACTGTATAAATAAAATTTTACCATACCATACCGCTGGGCGTCCCCAGGGACCACCAGAGCATGGTGTGGATCCCACCCTGTCTCCCAGGACTAGGAGACCTGTCATTGGACGCTCTATCCTAGTCCTCCCCAGCCAACTCAAATTGATCTGGGCTCGTTTCCCACCGGGTCGCGGCGGCGAAGTGTAAGCGTCCAGCACCTCAGCCCTCAAGCGCCACTGGGCCATCTTTTCTTTCTTTTTTAAAGTTGCACAGACTGCCTGGAGTGGGGGGGAGATGGGAGGGAGAGAGTGGGATGTTCATTGTTTGTATTGTATTGTTTTGGTGGGTTTGATTTTTTGTATAATTGTAGTTTCCTGTCATATACACTGATAATCATGCTTCTGTATGCTGCTTAAAAAATGTAATAAAGTACATTCAATTAAAAAAAGTGCATTACATATAGATATATATACATATCTATAAAACAAAGACCCTCAGTATGTAAGCACTAAGAGTTACCCCAAAGGGCATTGGCCAGGAAGCCAGGCTTCAAAGAAATACAAAATCAAATATATCCCCATAATGCAAAGGATCATGGGCTGCATATGCAAATCCCCACAAACTATTATACTGGTTCAACTTTAAACAGGACTGCATGGTGCCAAAAGGTCTCTCACACAGTATGCATTTTGTATTTCTTTGAAACTTGGCTTCCCAGCCAATGCCGTTTCAGGTAACCCGTGCATTAGTGCTTGCGTACTGAGGTTAGTTGTCTTTTACCTTTTTTTTTGTTTTTATTGGGCTCACCACAACCCTACCCAGAGAGACCAACTCAGGGTGACTGGTTCATTCCACTGGGATGTCATACAGATGAGGCACACTGATGAGTCCTGGCCGGACGAAACATGTGTGTGTCATCTGTTGGCATCCTTTGCATACTGTGTGAGAAGCCTTTCAGTACCATGCAGTTCTGCTTAAAGTTGAACCAGCATACTATTTTGTGGGGATTTGCAGCCCATGATGCTTTGCATTAATGAAGTATGTGTAACTATATATATGTATTATATATACTGCAAAAAGATACGTTAATGCATCAGTTAGAGTTTTTATTAAAGCATAAAAAGCTGGGAAATTTGATGTTAACATTACAACCCTACCACCCACCCACCCTTCACACACCAACAGGCGTCTGGGTCTGCCTTGAAGTCATCAGCCCAAACTCTCACTGGTGGGGGCAGAGCAACAAAATAACAGTGACAGTGATCACAGGGTAGGGTCCTAAATGCCTATTTTGAAAATTTGGTGAGAAAATACCAAAAAATGGCTGAGACACACATTTAAATTCTTTTTATCAGAGTCATATAAAGTAGGCTCTTAGTTTGCGTGACAAGATACGAACTAAGATCCTACTTTGTATGACTCACAAAGTAGGATCCTAGTTCGTATCATATCATACAAAGTAAGATCCTATGTCATGTGACATTGATATGAACAAAGAATTTAAATGTTAAATAAAACACATTCTAAGGGCATTTTCTGAGCAGTAAATTTCAGAATGCACCTAGGAGATCCCAGTAAGCAAGATACGTGTTTGTTCCTCCCTAGACTATCATTTTTGGCAGGTTTCCGATTCTGAATCTTTCAGGCAAAACCGAAAACAAGATGGTGGCCTGATGAAAGAGGATTTATTTTTCATACAATGCAGGATTCCTCTTTTGCATCATATAACTATATTAAAGTACCTACTGAGCATGCTCAGAAATTATTTTTTTCTCATTTTTCAAATTGCAATAACTTAAAAAATGGCTTATTGCTTTTTTCGCCAGACTAGCAAAAGGCACATCTGTGGGATAGTCCCTTTTTGTCCTGAAAATTTCTTACAAAACAAACCAACCCTCTGGGCTGTAAGCAAGTTCAAAGAAAAATCCCAGCAAAGTCAATGGGTAAAAACATGTTTTTTTTCACCTCTCCATAACTTGGAGACTGCAAGTCTGACTAGAACAAAACTAGCAAGATTAAGAGATCTACCCCACAGGAAGTTGCATACCAAATTTCGTGCAAATTTGTTCAATAGTTGCAGAGTTGTTAGAGTGCAAATTCTTGAGTTTACCATTCGAATGCCTACTCAACCCTAACTATAGGGATGCGACTGCATATGTGGTGGGCTGGGGATAGTGGGCAGGATCTAACTGGTCAACACTGAAAAACAATCTGTTTCACTGATGTCTAATGTGCCTCACATCCCTCCTTTCTCACTGACAAAATCTATATAATGCAGACAATTGCCTGCTCGCTCGCACCTGGAATCAGTCCATTCCCTCCTCTGTGCACTTCTCATGCCCCCTGCTCTCTCACTAACCAAATGTTTATAATATAGGCACTTGCCTGCTCACCCACGCTGGAATCAGTCCGTTCCTCCTCTGTGCACTTCACATGTTCCTCCTCTCTGAATGGCCAAATGTTTTTTCCCCCTTTTTTTTTTTTAGATCCCCGCTCCCACATGTCCCTAATGTGATGCGCACGTGTGGAAGCATGCATATGCATGTCTTGCGGGATGCCTCCCACCCTACCTGTCATACCGACACTGCCTAAGCCTATCACCGGACCTCCATCTGGTGATGGTGGGATTATGGGCAGGTGACCACCCCTTCCTGGGACAGGAGAGCCACTGCTCAATCCTGCTCCCACACCCCCCTGTCAGCACTTTGGTGGCCCGAGGTTTTTCCCGAATCTGGGTCGCTGGCGCAGCGTGAGGCAAGGTGTCCAGCGAGGTGCTGCATGGTCAGCCCTCAGCTCCACTGGGCTGACCATGGTCAAATGTTTATAATGCAGAAAATATGCCTGCTCATGCTTCCAGCAACCTGCTTGGACAACTTTGTTGTCGACATCCTCTACAGCAATAGTCGAATTACCGACAGTCAGTATTTCGCCTGCCAGGATAACACCGTTTTTCTGGGGAGGGGGGGCTGTGCTCATGTGGGGGTCTATGATCCCAGATACCCCCAATCTTTAGATAATCAACTCTGAGTCAGAGTGGATTTGAAACCAGCAAAACACCATTGAAACTGCAGCTGGTGTACAGCAGGACCTTTACAGCGATGATCCTGAACCTGATCAAAATTGTTGCTGTAGTGGTCTTTTGTTGCAAGGATTTCACTACAATAACATGATACCCCTGTTCACCCATGCCTAGGATCAGTCCATTCTCTCCTCTGTGCACTTTTCATGTCCCTCCTCTCTGAATGACCATACCGTTATAATGGAGATACCTGCCTGTTCAAATATGCCTGGAATCAGTCCATTCCCTCCTCTGTGCATGTCTCATGTCCCTTGTCTCTGAGTGACTAAATATTTATAATCCAGATACCTGCCAGTTCAAATATACGTGGAATCAGTCCATTCAGTCCTCTGTACACGTCTCATGTCCCTCCTCTCTGAATGACCAAATCTTTATAACACAGACACTTGCCTGCTCATCCACATCTGGAATCAGTCCATTCCTTCCTCTGTGCACTTCTCATGCCCCACTTCTCTGAATTACCAAATGTTTATAATGCAGATACTTGCCTGCTCACCCACACCTGGAATTGAGACCAAAGGCTCAAGTTTCAAAGGGTGATGCAGGGCATGCATTAAGCCCTGTGTCACACCTGTTGTTTGGTGCAGTTGCGTGGGTCTAAATGAAAAAACAAAACAACAAAGGCCATACTTTTCTCACTTTGCAATAGGTCAAACCTCCCCTACTTAGCTTAGCAGTTCTCTCTTTCTGGGAGAACCCACTGCATAGGTGACAAAATTTAATTACCTAGGGCTTTGGACAGACCACAAGTTTACATTCTCTGGCCATACTGAAGAACTTTCAAAGAAGCTAAGGCAGAGACTGGGCCTGTTCTCCCGGATCAAGCATCTCCTATCCCATGACACCAAAAAAGATTGGTCCAAACCACCTTTCTATGCTTACTGGACTATGCCGACTTCCTCTATGGCCAAGGCTCTGCCTCTGCACTCTAAACTTGACTCACTCTATCACCAAGCTTTGAGATTTATCTCTGCTCTACCATACCTCACGCACCACTGCTCTCTGTGTGCTACAGTCGGTTGGACATCCCTCAAGTTCAGAAGGCAAATAAGTGCCACCTTTTGGACTTTTAGAGCTATCACACACAAGCTTCCCCAGTATATTTCTGAGTGCTTGCCCCTATGCACTGTAGGCAATTAATCCTTGTGCAGCCTCTCATTTATCTCCTTATACATAGAAACATAAAATTTGATGACAGATAAGGACCACTTGGCACACCTAGTCTGCCCATTACCCTACCTGATGGATAAACTACAGATTCTAGTTAATCAACAGCTTACTTCCTCCTACCCCCCCAGCAGAATTGCCTTATGTCTGTCCCATGCATTCTTAAGTTCTCCCAGTGTTCCTGACTCCACAACCTTCTCAGGAAGGCTGTTCCATGCATTCACAACCCTCTCTGTGAAAAAATACTTTCTAACATTACCTCTGAGCCGTCCCCCCTCTATCTTCAAATTGTGCCCCCTTGTTTTTGCACATCTCTTTTTCTGAAAGATGCTACCTTCTTGTACTTTGTTAATTCTCTTTAGATTCTTGAAAGCTTCTATCATGTCCCCCCTCTCCCTCCTTTTCTCAAGGGAATACATATTAAGCTGCTTTAGTCTCTCCTCGTATTTCTTCTGGTGCAGGCCCTGCACCATTTGGTTGCCCTCCTCTGAAGAGCCTCCACTCTGTCTATGTCTTTGCGGAGGTGGGGTCTCCAGAATTGCATGCAGTACTCCAGAAAGGGTCTCACCAATTGTCTGTACAGAGGGATAACAACTTCCTGTTTTGCACTGTTGATGCTTCTCCCTTGGCATCCCAGTATCCCCCCAGCGCTCCTTACTGCCTCTCACATTGCTTGCCCACCTTTATGTCATCTGATATAATTACTCCTAGGTCTCTTTCGATTTTTGTTGTTGTTATTAACTCACCCCCAATTGTGTACTCTTCCCCTGGGTTTTTGTTTCCCAGATGCATTACCTTGCACTTCTTTACATTGAATCTGAGCTGCCATATATTTGACCATTCCTCCAACCTTGCCAAGTCCCTTTTCATCCTTTCCACCCCAACTTGTATATCAACGTTTTGCAAATCGTTGTGCCGTCTGCAAAAAGACATACTTTTCCTTCCAGGTGCTGTCCAATGTCATACAAATATACATTTCTAAAGTTAAGTCACATTTTGGCAAAGCATCTATAAGCCATGCACTCCCTCATCTACCGAACAAATGATAAAAATCTCTAAAGCTGGCTGCCCTGACAACCTTCTCCTCCTCCTCCTTCAAAAAGCTTTTCTTTCATTCCTTTATAGTATCCAGTAACTGCCATCCCCAGAGGCCAGTGAAATAAGTGTTGCTCATCCATCCCCAGGCCTTGTGATTTCCTGTTTATCATTCCTTCTCCCTTCTATTCGCTATCACCCCTCCTACCCCTTTACCTGAACTGTTCATGTAGATACAAGGGAGGCAGTATAGTGCAGGGGTTTAAGGCTGTGAGCTACAAATCTGGAGACCTGGGTTTGAATCCCATAGCCCCCACTTGCATACTGTGTGACCCTGAGCAAGTCACTTAACTTCCCTGTGCTCGCAGGTTGCACCTGTAAACAAGCTTTTAGCTTAGTATG